>CM076464.1:22085469-23335469 GCA_038419695.1 Scomberomorus guttatus | reverse complement strand
AGATGCTGCATGGGAGAACGCTTCCATGCATATTCAGCATGTTTAGTGTGAAAATGTGTGTATTGATCAGGCTGCCTGACCTCCTCAATTCCTCCCTGGCTTTGTTTGCAGCTTATGCTTTGCAATAAGGGCAATCAAAACAGGGCCTCGTTCCCTTTGGAATGCTTCCTCTTTATTCCCCGAAGCAAATCAAACTCCCACCGGCTTAACAAAGAGACCCTCCAAAGCATGAGCATCACCACCTTTGTGTTCAGGGCCCTATTCGCCAGGGGTGGTGCCAAATCAGGTCACACAGGAGAGACGGTGCATTCACTGGGAATAAAGGAAATGATCACACTTTCTAAACACACAACAGCCATCGACAAAAGCCAGAAAAAATATTCCACCCCCACTGTATTCAGATAAGAAAGGATAAAATGCTCCAGAAATCACTGTAAACCAAGATGTTTACCCGTGAATTATTGTTTGCATTATCTGACGGTAAATATGCACTTGAGCTAAGGAAAGATGACTGAGGTGGCAATCTCTGATTCATGCATAATCTGTGCTTCTGCGCCTTTGCATCGCATGCACCCTTATCTAAAGGAGAGCATGGAGAATGTAATATTGCAGAGTATTAACACGCATGCATTTATGCTGCTTTAATCTTCTCTTAAAAACTGCTTATTATAAACAACCGATGCCAGTTGGAAGGTAAACAGTCACGTTGGTGTCTCGTAATTTCAACATTTCCAGCAGGGCTGCGTGTCGGAAAACAGGCCGTCAAACCAGTTTTCACTGCAGTGACCTCTAATAACCTTTCCGTAACAGGCCTGTGGTATTGATCGGTTTGTGTGAGGCATCTTCAGTAGTTCATGTTTTTCTTCTGTGGTGATGAATTCGTTACTCACCTGACTGTTTATCTGTCGCGTGGAGCAAAATGAACACACGGCAGGTGAATAAATTCATTATTTATGTAGATATATAAGGCTGACAGTATTTCAACATCCATGAATGAATCCCATTAACAGGTGTTTTTTGTGTATCGAGCTCCAATATTGTCCAAAAACTATTAAAAACACATCAATGAGCCACACCGCTGCACTGGATGAACACACACACTGTAGTTTATCTTTACTCAATCCCACGACCACCATCCTGCTGCCGGAAATATTCACTAGAGCACCAAATGTGGATTCATCCGCCGCTGAAAATAGTCCCCAACAAAAGCACCATTTCCTCCTGTTTGACTTGCGAAAAACTACAGTGACCAGCTTTTTTCAGGGAATTAAAAAAAAAAAACTGTGACCAGTTTTAAAAGACCTACATCATTAGTAACACATTGTTGGTTTTGATGCTTTAATGGGATTTTGTGACAGTAAGAAACATAAAGAAACACAAGTGGCTGAACTTTTCTTGACAAAGCCGCCAACCAAGTTTGAAACTTAATAAAAAGTTATGCAAGAAAAAGAAGAAACTATTGGGAAAACCAATTGGCAGCAGTAAACATGTCGACTAGTTTCAACAAATGTTAAATGTACCCTAGTGTATAACCACACTTACACAATACTTGTAAATTTTAAAAAATGTTTCTCTGGACCACTGAGATTAGTTTTCAGTCCAGGAACAGAATATTCATAGCCAGTGAAATTCGTCCATTTGACCTGCATAATAACTTTTCTAAAAATGCATCCCCAGCCAACCAGCCACAGATATATTAAAAGTTATCTTTGAGGAAAGATAAACTTTACATTTATCTTTATTATGTAAAAACATAAACTGGCTTCCTGAGTTCCTGAGGTCAGTTAGCATCTCAGGAGACACCAGGATCATTATCATATCATTAGTTTGTTCTATTGAGGTCAAAGTTCACCTGTTACGACTTTTCTTTCCCCTGCATCAGCAGCGCCATCGTTCTCCATGCAAGTGGTTCACCAGTCCTCATTGAAAATGAAAGAAAATGTATTACTGCAAAGCAAAATGCACCCAGTCTGGCTTCAGCCAGAGAGTCTACACTCAATTGAAAATGACAGAGATGCGTTTATGAGTAAAGAGCATATTCAATTCTCTTATTCACAAATCGATCGTGAAAATAATCAGTGATTTAGTGTTTTCTCTGTATTAAAGAGTGAGCTGAGCAGAAAAATAATGCCCTGGAGTCAGTTTTTAGCAGTCAGTCTTCATCTTTTGACCCTCCCTGATGGTCACCAGCTCAGAGTGCTGAATGATGGAATGGGATCGAGGACACGATCAGCTGAAATGAGGTTTCTCTGCAGGGCGGCTGGCCTCTCTCTCCATGACTCCTGGAGGAGTTTGGTGATCCGGAAGGACCGCAGACTGAAGCTGCTGCTGCTCCATGTTGAGAGGAGCCTGTTGAGGCAGATCAGGCTCCTGGTAAGAACTGCATTTGGGCTTCTGCCATCTGGGCATGGCCGACATGGAGGAGACCTCAGGGCAGGACAGAGGGACGATATGTCCTAGCTAGCTTATAGGAGCAGTTAGGGATCTTCAGACGGAGCTGAAGGCAGCTATTGAGAAAAAAAATTATATTTTATTAATAAACATTGCTGTTAATGTGTAAGCAAGCCAAAAAGATATTAGTAGCCGTATCAATGTCTGTCTGATCTGGTGTCCTATTGGCAGGACAACATGCTTGTGAGTGTTTTCCAAAACTTACAATTAACTGTTCCTGAAATACTGTCTCAGTTGTTAAGATTTGGTTATTTTTAGGCAACTGAAACTACTTCACTACTAGCTCGCTTTTAAGGAAAATAAAAACAGGACATTTTAAATGTTGCAAAACAACCAAGTTTACCATGATGTCTTTGTCAAAAACTCAAAAACAAGAGAAAGCTTATTATTTGTTTGCTTTTTTGGATTTGATGTTTTGTTTTGTTTTTTCTTTAATCCTGCCTGTCAGTGTGTCCACGTCTCCTAAAACAGCACATAAAATACATTTTTGGAAAAGGACATGACAATATCTTATCTTTATATATTAATATATAAAAAAGACGTGTCCTGGAGGATGGATGGCAGAGACTTCACACATGAGACCATTGCAGCAACCAAAGTGCATTATGGACCAAGTCATGAAGTCAGCTGTGCATCATTGAGTTTTAATAACATAACACCTTGCTCCTCATTTCAAGATTCTTCAAGCACAAGCTGCAGAGAAAACAACTGTCACAGATGAACACAACAAGGTCACTTGAGCTCAGTAATTCTCAGTGCAGCCCCTTCATTTGTTATTCTAAACAGGCTGTCGTTTGGCTACTTAGCACTTATGATGATGAATAATGTGTTTTTGGTTACTAATGTTTCTGTTGGTCACAGCTGGAAGGAGTGAGAGAATAAAATAAAGGAGGGCATTAATATTGTTTTAAGTTTTCGTTTCATTTGTTTATTTGGCTTCACTGAAGAGTTTCCTCTCAGCTGTAAAAGCTTCAGAAGTCGTCCCCTGCTGATCACTTCCTGCTGCATGATGGCGCCAGCGACCGAAAAAGTGCAGTTAATGTCCCCGTGGCTGTTGGCGGCTTTGTTTTCCTCTCTCATGTTTTCACTTATCATCCATGTTAAGACGTCTTCTTTGTTGGCAAATGCAGGAGAAAAAAAAAAAAAAGTTCTTTGAACTTGAAGTGAAACGAGCAGAGACGCTGCACCTCGAGGGTTTTCACGTCATTAACTTGTATACATCCGTGTAAAACCTCTTCTGGTTTTAGTTCGACTTGGGGCTTTGCATGATGTGTTTGGTCTAACACCCGTCTCCTGTCTCTCCTTGATAGGGCCGGTCAGGGCGATGGAGCCGTGGCTTACCTGGGCAGATTGCCTTGGATGGCAGCCTAATCATCTGGCCCCCAGTCAGACACCGGCAGGGCCAAAGCTACGACAGCACAACAGATGGGCCCTCAAAGGACCCACCACATCTGCACTCCTACAGGAAGATGAAGAGGAGGATGAAGGGGTGGGGGTAAAAGAGACAGGAACTAATTCCTCTCATCTTCTGATTTCACGCAAATGAGTGCAAGGGATGTGCATAACGAGCTGGCATCCAGCTTTGGCGAGGTAAGCGGAGATCTGAGTCATGAACACCACTGAGGCGTTCACTGAGGACTGAAACAAACATCGCTCCCTCTCATGCGTAAACACTCAATTAACAACAAAGAACTTTAAATGATTTAAGGGAATAGAGTGGACTTCAGCATATTATAAACAGTCTTGATGTTGTTTGCTCGCTGTGTCTGGGCCACTGATGAAATGAAATGACTCTTCCAATGTCTCATAAGAAAACCTTGTTTCACATTGTGGATAATGAGAGGGATCCACAAATTAGTAAGTAAATAAGTGATAAGAACGAGCAGTGGTGCTGCCAAACTGACTTTCTATTTCTGTATGAAAATCGCAGCTTGTCTTGTGGATTTAAAGTTTTTTGACTGTTAAGGAATATTTCTCCCAGACACAAAGGCATTTTTTTACTAAGCATCAGCTCAGTGGATATTTTTAGCAGCATTAAAACTTTAAAAACAACTTTCCCTCAACTCTTTTTGTACCGTAATATAGTGAAAAATAATATTAATAATCATTCCAAACTGGTCAAATTCACTGTTGGAAATTGCTAAACTTGACAGTATCTGAATAATTATAATACTCTGTAATATGTTTTTTTCTTCCTTGTATCCATATTCTTTATTCATTACTGCAGTTTTAAGACTTACACTATTAATATTTTGTATGTTTTTAGATACATACAGGTATGTACATATATAATTACTTTTATAAAGTTAAATTAGATAAACGTTTAAGTTTGAACATCTACAAACTCATGACAACTGAGCATCTTCTGATGAAGATCATGTGATATGATTGAAAGCTCCAGAACAGCTATGAAATGGGAGATGGGATTGCCTTGTCAACCAAATATTCCATGTTTGCTAAAAACATATAATACAAAAAAATATAAAATATTACAAGATACACATTAGGACTATCAGAATTTGATCCATTCAGTCCGATAACATTTGGAAAGTCTAGAAGAGCAAATTATTTTATCCCCAATCAAGTTAGCAGAGGGCTAACTGGAGGTTAGCTGCTCTCTAAGTCTCTGGTGTGCATGCTCTGCCTATAGAGCATATTCAGTATGCATTCATCCAGCCAGCACGGGAATCTCACCGACTCCAGATTTAAACTCTGTATCCTGTGAAATACAGAGAGATTTATCTGGTGGTGAGAGGCTTAATCAGCATTGTGTGAACTCATTTGGCAAGGGCTTAAATGTAACAGACGTTCATTTATATGTAAAAGTTCCACACTGCAGGTTTAAAGGGCTTTAAACGTGTCATGCACCACCCGATTCTGTTCTGATTGGTTAGCTCCCAGAAGCTTCTGTCGGCCAGAGGAAGAAATAAAGGTAACATTGCAAATGAAGCATTAAGTACAGACTGCAGCCCTGGCTTTTGACTTGCAGGCAGTATTTTTTACATATGGTTTTGTAACTTTGATTATATTTAACATCCGACATCATAACAGTATATAAATGAAAGAGAATCATAACAACCATGTTATGTCCCCTTTAAAAAAAAATGACTAAAACAATTAATCGATTATCAAAATAGCTGCTGATAAATGTTTGCAGCTCTAATACACACAAATATAAATTAACACATGCAGTCAACATTTAACATACACCCACACACATGTTTCATAAACACACAAACAGCGCGCACACTGAGGCACACACTCACACACTGGGGATCATTATGATAGCTGCATGTGCACCTCTGTGTGTGTGTGTGTTGTCTGTATTTATCAGCCTGCTGCCTGCTGACTAAGCCCGGCTCTGGACGGCCAACCTCTGTCCTTCCCTGCAGACGGATGCAGCTGCCGGCTGCTCAGCGCCACAGTGGGAGTTTCCCCAGGAAGCTGCGCAGCGGGGCGTCGAGCCGGGCTGAGTGATTAGCACCACAGATACACTGAGCCTCTCCAGCGTATTGACCATCATTTGCCTCTCTTGGTTGTTGATGCTGATGTGGGCCTGGTGAGAGGAAGCCTTCTCTGAATGCCTGGCCCCGCTGCTAAAAGTCGTCATTCTGCTGCTAAATTACAGGCTTGTTTTGCTCGTGGGCTGTGGATCTTTGTCACGGGGGCCCAGAGGAGATGATCGTGCCCCGATAACACACCAGAAATCAAACATTAGAAAAAAACAATGTGGAGAGAGCTCTGCCTGTTTTTTCTCTCACATTCAAATAATAAAGCCTAGCAGTGATTTGCATATATTAACTTTTTTGCTAAGCGTGCTTGTACATCTGCTCAGAATTAGTCATTATTTTCCTTCCATAGTTTGGCAGGGGTTACCCTAATGTGCCTCAAACTCTGGCTGTATATCCACAAAGATAATATCCACACAAACAGCTTGATAAAAATCAAGCTTCCAAATACTTTCATCAAAAACTGCACATGCACATAAGCTCAGCTCTTGGACTCTCCAGACTCTCTGTTGTCTGTAGCGTTCATGTTTATTTTCATAGCGTGCTATTTTTTTTTGCAGCTGTGACAGTGATGTTCTGAAGGCAAAAATCAGAAGTGGAGTCAGCCCAAAGGGGAACATCCAGCAGTGTGAATGGTAATGATGATGGTTATGAGAACCTGGTATACAGTGATGGGAGAGAGCAGATGACTCACCCAGATGGCTGAGAAACTATAATCGCTCTGTCTCTGAGTCAAAGCTGCCATCTTGGTTCGCTCATTGCTTCCATTTCCTCTACAACGCCTTCCTCGTGGACCAATAGCACCGTATCGCTTAGTGCAGAACCCCGACTGAGTTGTCCATGATTAGGCATGTTAGCCAGACAACAACGCACTTGATTGCGATTACCTTCTGTGTTTTCTAATTTAGACTCAGCTTGTGGTGTCGCTAAGTTTGAGCATGTAAAAAAGGAAAAAAAACACACACTATGAGAGGTTAGTGCAGAAAACTAGATGAACTGCCAGAGCGCTGAGTTTAATTCCTCTTTCATAACAGGCCACAAAATCAGTCATTAGCTGCCACGTGTGCGTAGCTCAACTCCTATTGTCTTTGTCTCATTTAATGCTTGTCACGTGTGAAATGAACTATCAGGCCACCATGAGCACTTATGATAAAAAATGACTGGCAAAATCCTGAAATATGGCGCTTTATGGGAGCCAGAGCCTACTTTTACAAGGTTAATGAACTCTCACTAACTTTAATAGTCTGTTTTCCGACTCATGCATCTTCATAAAGCGCCCTTCCCCATAGTCTGCAGGCGAGGGGTGCCATTTCAAACAGCTGTGCCAGGCGTACTCACGTAAAATGAAAGGAGGCTCATGATGAATCGCATCCGCCCTCCAGTTCCTTCCTTTCTCCATTGCTCACCTCACCTGGCAAACCTTCAGTGGATTACCTTCATTTCCCTTGATGCCTAGAAGAAAGGGAATGAAGAGAAAGTGCAAAGAGAACAGGGGACCTCTGTTAAGTTCCTAATCACCTGGACCAAAGGAGGGGAGGTGGCATCCCAATAGTGCTATAAGCACTGAGCGAGCATCCAGGGGAGGAGCTGCAGGCATGCTCGCCGCTCTGCAGACAAAGACTTCCTTACTGCACATGCATGTGTGTGGAGGCTTTCTGAAAATGACTCACATCCTCTGCATGCTGTTAAACTCACACCACAAACCTTTACGAGAGGCGGCGTTCACTCGTAAAGAAACACGCCGCTGAACACGAGCACTTTACTCACACACACACACACACACACACAAGCACTAAAATAAGAGATATTTCAAAACAATACATCCCCCTGAGAGGAGAAGATTAATCAGGTTATTTTGGGCGCCGCCATAGAGTGATGTATATGGAGAAGGACTCGAGAGCTGGCAGGTAGCTCTGCTCTTATTGCTAGTATCCTGCCTCGCCTGACACCCAACTAAGCAGTGACACCGGGTGACATTTAAAACACTTATGACAGCGACAACATTTCAAATGTTGCAGCCCTGAGAGGAAAGGAGTGATCTCTGTCAGGGGGGATGCAGGCGAGGGTGAAAACTTGCAGCTATGCAGTTGTTCCGTATTTTTGGAAGGTCTTATAAACAATATCTCAGGGGCCTCATGCAAAAATGGAGCTGGAAGGAAATGAGACTATTTAAGGTGTCACTGTGTATTAGGGGTGTTTTACTGCAGCTTGCAGAACTTCCTGCAAGCCCAGAGGACCTTTTGCTGTCACACACCTACACACAGGTAGGCCACCAACCGCAGTAACAATTACCTGTGTCAAAAATGACAAATTTAATTGTAGCCTTTTATTTACATGTGCTGCCATGATGAAGGGGGAGGGGGTGACATGAAAAGATTTTTTTTGTAATAACCTGGACAAAAGTTCAGTCCTTTTTAAAATGAAGCTTTCAGGGTTCATTTCATTCAACATGCGGTCTATTTCTGCCCTTTAATCACATGTGAAATAATAACTGAGGTAGATCCTGGGATGTGAAATGCCACAGAGAGATTGAGCTTTATAAAACAGAAGAAGGAGGATTTAATTTCCTCTCCTTCAATTTATAAAATTCCCTTCACATTCAGACACATTCAAAACATGCAGACTGAACGATGTCACATTAATATATACATATATATATTTATTTATTTTCTCTAAAAATATTCTCTCCTCCTCAGTGTCAACATGTCTCTTACCTGTATGTTTATAGCACATCTGCCACATGAAATGTGGAAATATCTTGTAAAGTCTTGTTTTAGCACACGCTGATGTCAAATTGCTCCAGTTTAACAGGATGAAGTGACAGAATAAGTGATACACAGCTACAGGAGTGTGACTATAAGACCGTCCAGAACACATGACTTGTGTGTGTGAACTGATAGTTCAGGTCAATTGACCCTGAATTGGTGACCAACTAATTCTATTTTGAAATCGATATTCTATGTAAGGCTAATAATATATTAACAAATTGACAGTTTTATGCCAATATATATTTATTTCTTGTCAGGGTGAGCCTGAAACCACGTTCGAAATCTCAAAGTATAATAAACATCTGCTGAAACGGGGAGTTGAAGTAAAGTGTTACAGAGAAATGTATCACAAGCACTACAGTCTACAAATAGTCCATGTCAGAGTGCTACATAAGATTTGTTAGCATGTAAACGTTGGGTCCATGTGGTGCTAAGTTGAACTATACATACTACATACTAGCTCTAAGTTGTCTTTTGGCAGTACTTTGTGCTAATTTGATTCATGACAAATTTGTTTGGGATCATGCATCACTATCATGAAAATTATAAGTAAAACATTTAGCTGCTGGGAAAATACAGCTGTCATATAAATCAAGTGGAGTGAAAAGTACAATATTTCCCTCTGAAATGTAATGTGGGATAGTGTTAAATCTTGTACTTATATATATCCCAGAAATATGCCCAAACAACATATCTGTCATTCTCTAACTGACAATGACATGTTGCTGCCACTGCACATGAGACAATCCTGGTAAAACTACATACAAATTCCTTTTTGACCAAAGGCAGACTGCCTGGCATCAAAGAGGCCAGACGTTTAGGTTGGGCTGGTTCATTCTGCAGAGTCAGCGACGTGTGTGCCTTGTGTTGGTGTTAGAGGTGGAGGACCTGGGCTGTAATAACATTGGCTGGGTGGTCTCATGGTTTAGTCAGAGCTACAATGTGTGTACTTTAAAATCCGTGTAACCTTGTGAAGCTCTTTCCTGTTTAGACGCCGTACAAACTGCTCTGGTGATGGCCTGTGTCAGCTAGCTGCAGCCTGTTAATCCTTTTCTGTACATCTTCACATTAAAGACATAAACCTGACCGAAACAGAAACATGGTTAAACCTGGCATCACGTACGAATCCATGGATACTCACTGAAGCTTTGTATTGTTTGTTTACTTGTGTTCCACGTCAGTCGGGGGTGTGTGAAGATTAAAGCATTAACCGTAACATGGGGAAACCACAGGCAGCAGTGACAGAAACTTTTGAAGAACAACAACAGAACAAAAGAGTCAGAGAGACGGCTGAGGGAATATGAGGATTTAGTTAAATGCAACAGAGGTGTAAACAAAGGCAATCAAGTAGAAAAAGAAACAAGACAAGTTTAAGCACAACAGCATGACCGATGAGGAAACATTATGGACCACTTGTCTGGCCACAAATGAGGGTCTGGGGTGCACAAATGAACCTAGTTTGAGTCCAGCAGAGCAGTTTGTAGTCAAAGTGTCAAGTCACAGCAAGTCTAAAGTTTTTCAGGGTGAGTCTAAGTCATGTTTCAAGTAAATCAAGTCAAGTCTTATCTCAGAAAGTCTCAACTTAGGCCTTGTGTCATAAGTCACTGAGTTTTTAATCAGACTATAAGATTTTCCAAAGACTGGGGATCTCGCAGGGTCACTATTTTCAAGATTACAACTAGATTTCATTTGAGATTATTTCCCATCCTGCTCTTGGTGGAAATTCACAAGAAGAAAAACTGTTGAACAATGGAGCGGAAACAGAAGCAGCTTTCGGTCACAGCTGCACTTGTGTGTGCAGTGGTTTGTTCTGAAAAACCAGCCAAAAAGAAAATGTAAATTCATTCATTCATTCAGTTATAACTGAACAACAAGAGAAAAGAAGAGAAGAGAAAGAAGAGACACTACACGCTGATTGTTCCTGTAATTAACTTTTTTTTGAAAATAAAAATGTTTTGGGTTAACATTTCTTAGATCATATCAGCTAAAACAATCACATTTCAAACGGTGTTGGTCTGTACTTGAAAAAAAGCCTCCAGGTTTTCCAGGATGCCTTAAAACAGCATTAAAACAGCAGCAGCCTGGATAATTATTTAATTAAGGCAGAAAGTCACAGGTTTAACTCCTTCATCTGGCATTAATGTTGGCCTTACACCTTTCAAGCAATTTGCTTTGCTTTTTTTTTTTTTTTGAAAATCAAATAAAATAATTGAGTGTCTGTGTGTGTTGAAATATGAATCAATGAATGCAGAGTTACTTTATTTGCAGAAAAGAACAATATTATGACTGGTTTGCTGGCTGTGTCTGTATCATGATGATGATGATTAGCTGTGGAGGACACTTCAACAAGCGGCCACCGTGACGTCACCCACTGGTTTCTGAAGAGCAGTTTTGAAGCTCAAAGTGGGCAGCTCCGGCTGTCGCCATCTTGGCAGTGCCTGACTCCGCCTAACTCCCGGCTAATCCAATTAGCATTTTAACATGGGAGTCTATGGGGATTGACTCGCTGTTGGAGCCAGCCTCAAGTGGCCATTCGAGGAACTGCAGCTTTTGGCACTTCCGCGTTGGCTTCACTTTTCGGTCCCGGAGGTTGCCGCCATACGTCCGTGGTTGCTGCCTATTTTTTACAGTCTATGTAACAAACAAATGGAGCAGCGGAGCAGCAAAGAGAAAGACAAAAAAAGAAAAGGATATCAGAGACATTGAACTTCGGAAAAACATACCGTCTATCTCAACTTTTTTTAAAAAGTCGGCTTGCTAGCAAAGAGCCTGGAGAGGACGATGCTAACAGCTAAGAGGAAGAGGACAGTAACGCGGCAGCAGCCGCTGCTAGTTCAGCTGAGCATCAGCATGAACCTGAACCTGAACCCGAGAACCACAGACCTGCGACAGCAGAGCCACCTGTTCACCTGCCCCACCCTCCTCTCCACCTGAGCCCCACACCGATGCGGATGACAGAGACCCGGTGGAGGGTAGGTTACCAGTTTAACAGCCCCACAGTTTATCTATTACTTTTAACCTATTTCAACCATACTTTTAGCTAACTATTAGCTCAACCATTCAGGCCAGGCGCCAGGATGAAGTCACTGAGTGGGCTGTTAAAAAATGCAAGGGGCAATTTTTTTCATAAAATAAAATGAATTGATGTAACCCGCATGGCTAAATAACAACAACATACAGGTTTGTATCCTTACAGCCAGAAAAACGCTGGCAGGGCGCTGAGGAGCGTTGTGTCCTGTCCATATAACGTTTTTCTAAACGGTAATAACGTTTTTCTAAACGGTAATAACGTTTTTCTAAACGGTATATGGACAGGACACAAACCGTAAGGCTACTGTTTGAAAATCAAAGAATACATTCATTAATCAGACTATTCACATAATGAGGTCTGCCTGTCTGTTTATATCCTGTTTAAGCCTTAAAAGCTGAGTAAATCCATAGACAGGTAGGCTATTTTATGGTATAGTATTTATTAACAACTTGTATGTTTTTTTATAGTCATGTCCTTAAACTGTGTTGCGTGGCTTGTGTGTTAAGTGTATATTAGAATTTTACTAACCCATAACTGCATCTTTTTACATTTTATCAAGATATTGATATTTTATCAACATAATGATTATTGTATTTTATCTATATCTACTGTTTATTGCTGCTCCTTATGTCTGCACGTATCAGAAGATGGTTGTGGTCAGTATTGCTGGCTGTGTTTTGTTGCTTCGTGTTGTTTGCACGGCTGTATGTGCTGAAATGGTTTTTTGTTGTTGCTGTATTATTGCACTGATGTTTTGCTGTTTCCTGTTGCTCTGCGTGGCTCGTGCTCTGAATCATAGAGCTGTACTGGTGGAGATGGGGCAGTATGTGCTTTTTGATGCCATTCAGTGACACACTGTAGGCTAAGGTATTGATATTGTTGCTGCTGGCCCTTGTTGCAAACATGTGGTGTAAATCCTGTATGATAGAAGATATCTGCAGGTGTTGATATTGTCCTTCAGGTTGTGATCATAGCCTGTAAATCCTGTATAAGCTACAGGTGTTTCCAACAGATAGTAGCCTACACTGAAAACCGATAATTCAAAAGCTGGATTGCACGTGTGTGGAGCGGTGGGGGGCCTCCAAGATTTTGTGCCCTCATATTGATCGTTTGACGTAAAGTGGTCATAAAACTCAGTCTGAGCTGTCTTAAGTCAGTCTTTAGTCTTGGCTCATGCAAATAGTGAAGTTCAATGACGTGAGCATTGTCAACAACCAATATGTGCGCTCTCTCCAGCACCATGTAGATAGTAAACATGGTGGGGAGGCGCAAGAACGTGTCTTGGTTCTCTTGGACTGTGGAAAAGGAGGAGAAACTGGTGGAGTTGCGGAGTGAACAAGAGGGCCTCTTTGATGTGTCCTCCCATTTGTACCACGATAGAGTGGAGAAGAGTCCACATTCTGCGGTGTCTTCTCTTTTTCTTTTTGGCTGGTTTTTCAGAACAAACCACTGCACACACAAGGACATCTGTGGCCAAAAGCTGCTTCTGTTTTTCTTCTTGTAAATTTCCACCAGGAGCAGAATGGGAAATAATCTCAAAAGGAATCTAGTCTTGCAAATACTGACCCTGCAAGATCCCCAGTCTTTGTGCCTATGACTAAAAACTCAGTGAGTTCCGACACATTGTCTTTCGATGTGAGAGGATGTCAGACTTTAGTCTTTTAAAAGTATTTTCAAAGTCTTTTCAAAGTCTTCTAGTGTCTGGTAGGCATAAGTCTCAAGTCATCGAGGGCAAGTCCAAGTCAGTCAAGATAAGGAAGTCAAGTCTTATTGAAATAACTCCAAAGGCAAGTCTCAAGTCAGTCAAGACAAGTCTCAAGTCAGTCAAGACAAGTCTCAAGTCAGTCAAGACACGTCCAAGTTAAGGCTCAACAGGCTCAATTGAGACTGAGTCTAAGTCAGGTTTAAGGTCTTTTCACAATGAGTCTCAAGTAAGGTCTCAAGTCTGTGAAGTCTTGTCAAACTAAATCCAAAACCAAGTTGTTCATGTCAAAGCAAGTCTCAAGTCGATCAAGTCTCAGTTACTTGAGGGCACCTTCAAGTCTCAAGTCATGTCAAAGCAAGACTCAAGTCAAATCCTTGAGGACAGGTCCATGTCTGGTCTAAAGTCAATCAGGAAAAGTCCAGATTAAGTCTCAAGTTTGTAAAAGCAGGTTTAAAGTCAAGTCTCAATTCAGTGCAGTCAAGTCCAAGTCAAGTCTTAGGTTCTCATTTATGTGACTTCAGTGTGACTAGTCTCAGGTCTACAGCTCGGGTTGTTTGTTTTCTCTGTGCATGACTGTGTCAACTTTTACGAACAAACCTGCCAGAAGGGGTTTTGTTCTGCATCGTGCACAGACAGCAGTCCTATTAAAGCAGATTTTATTCAGCTGTCTCGGGTCTCGGGTTAACTCGGCTGATTTGATCAACCGTGGTGAAAGTTAAAACTGACCCCATTGATCATGAGCCTGACAGCATGTGGGTGTGGGATCACTCCTCCAGAACACCTACGCTCCTTTAAAACGTTCTCCTTGTTGCCTAGCACAAACAATTGTAGGTGCACAAGTGTGTGTAGAAACCTGAAGGTCACTCACACACTGAACATGATAAAGTGAGTCTCTTTCTCCCATCTCCTACTTCTCAATTTCATCCCTCTCCCCCATCAACCTCTCTCTAGTTACCTCTCCTAACTTATATTTTGCACTCTGTCTCCGCTTCAATGTTCGCCCCTTCTCATTCATTCTCCTCTCCTTTATTCCAAATCTGTCCAGGGTTTAAGAGGTCACTGATAAACCTTGAGATAGATGAGGTCTTTGATGAGAGGCAACCACAGCTCAGCACTACAATAGAGTTAGAAATAGTATAAATCAGAGAATATGATCAGGAATGACACCACTGTTTGCCGTGGAAAGCCCATAAACCCTGATGCAATAATGTTTGCAGGGAGAATGGCAGAGGTAGTCATAAAATCAAACATATGCTCAATACGGGCACGGCGTCTGTGTGAAATTGAATAACCTGCATCATGTGACAAAGCAGTCTTAAAAAACAAATCTGAATCTTTTTTTTCTCGCTTCATGGGATCCATTTAAATGCAATCAGTGAAAGTTAAAAAAAAGGCATTTCTGTTCGGTTGAAATATGGTTCTCATTAGAGATGTCAGTGGGAAAAGCAGGGATGTTGATGCTTTAATCGCCTTCCTTTCATATGCACTGTAATGGGACTTGAAACAGCTGTGTCTCAGAGGGGGAAAAAAATCTGTTAGTGCGTCATGTGGTCAAGTATCATTGAGACCCTCTGGAAATGTTCAAGTTGTGGTGAAGGAAAAAGTGGATTATTTTAATTCAAACGGGTGTAGGGGGTGGAGGGGAGGTGAATTTTCCCCTCTGAAGATTTAAAAATAAACGCCAGCCCTGCTCTCCCCTCGTCTTTTATCTTGTGAGACCACATGCAAGCCTGCAGTTCTTCCACTTTTTAAATTACAGCTGTAGGTTTGTGGCAGGTTACTGAACTCAGCGCTGTGATTGAGAAAGCAGCAGAATAAGAAAGGCTAAAAATCAACAATGACTCCACCTATACACACACTGGCTTCAGTACTTAAGGTTTACAAACTGACAAATCAAGTCTACTTATTTCTCTACGCTGCCATGTTCAACTCTCCCCTTTATTTTCTCTGCCTAAAAATAAGATAGTTTATCAGTTCTATCGTGGCATTAAGACACAACACAACCTCCTTTACTGTACACTGTGGTGTTTTCTCGCAGCAAGAAACACAACAATTTTGGTTGCATTAGGACATTAAATCACAATGGAACCGCCTCTTTTAAAGAATCTGGGTATGTCAGTAAAAAACAATAATGATGAGCCTTAAGTGTACAGTACATCTGATTAAACTGAACTCACTTTTTTGGGAGAAAAGCACTTTATGTTTTTTTGCATAGCTCTATCTAAAATATAGAGAATTTGGTCTATAATATATAGGATCTCATTTTTACAGCATCACCTTCTTTTTAATTAAATCTTAAATCTTATTTTGGAATGAAACTCCTCTATTCTTCCTTTTGCAGTGAGCCGTATCAGTGTCCAATGTCTATAGTACATACTACATCTAACCAGTCTGACCTAATGCTCGTCAACCTCATTTCTAGCAGCAGCAGAAATGAGGTTTTGGCTTTTTTCAGCCAAAAAAACCCAATTTATTCTACCTGCCCAGCACTAAACAGCAGACAGACAAAGTTAGCAAATAAGTGGCAAACCAAAGGGGGACATATAATAATAATGATATTGCACTTCTGTCTTCTGGAAAGGCATTCACTAAAACATTAGCCATAACAACAAGTTACTGTGAGGTTATGCTGCCCCCTAGTGGCTAAACAAATCTATTAACGCAGCTTTAAAGTTGAAGATGCTAGCAAACACATTTACAGAAGACACACAACAACGTTACAATCAGTCAGGAAGCTCCGGGTCTGAAGAGTGAAGCCAATGCTGAAGTGCCTTAAACCTGCATTCTCTCTAATGGCCAGCAGGGGGCGACTCCACTGGCTCCAAAAAGAAGTCTGATTGTATTAAAGTCTATGAGAAAATGACCCTACTTCTCACTTGATTTATTACCTCAGTAAACAGTTTCCTAATGAGTTTATGGTCTCAATCGCTAGTTTCAAGTCTTCTTCAATTCAGCATGATGTTCATTTTGTAAATTATGGTCCCATTTAGAGTAAAATAGATGATAAAGTAGGGTATGCTTTAGTTGACACGTTGCTACCACAGCAGTGCATGAGGTGCTGTAATTGGACCCTGGGGAGCTCCTCCCCAGCTCCACGCTCTCGTCCAAATATGGTCACTTCCCATCACTTCTGGATCCAAAAAGCCAAGATGGCGACGGTCAAAATTCCAAACTCGAGGCTTCAAAACAGGAGTCCACGAACCAACGGGTGACGTCCTGGTGGCTATGTCCGTTATTTTTATAAGCTGAGAATCTGTCAACTTACTTTAATCGTCTTCTGCCTCCAAGTGGCCAGAAATAGATTAATGCAACTTTATGCTTGATTGGCAGTTTGATAGACATACTGACATGATTTCCTGTTAGTAGAAAAATAGTACACCATTTTCTTGGACGTTAACTGCTGAAAGAATATACTAGTAAATGTATTATGTAGTACACAGTATGACTTTAGATTGAGACAGAGCTCAAGTCCTGGTTGCTATGTGGCAGCTTAGGCAGAAAAATACAACCATTAGTATCCAAAGGTAGGACGTCCAACCATATTATAACCTCTTGTCAGACAGCGAAAAGGTGAGGCACTGAGGGAGAGCGCTGAAGATGTCTTTCCCATAATGCACTTGCTGGGAAATTGCCAAAACTGTTAATTCAATACATACTGAACGGTGCTTTGCTTTTGCTGTTTCTGATTCAAATAAAGCCACTGAGCAGGGAACAGTGATGGAGGCACTTTGTGCTGCAGGTTGGGTGAAAAGATTAACACTTTTCCTATTACTACCTGCATAAATATGAGCATGCATCAATAATTCATCCTAATGGCTCAATGTGTGCGATTAGGTGTCAGCTTCTCATTCTTTCAAGGATTTGCATTTACGGCTTTTTCTGCTGCTTTACATGAATTTGATTTGCACTGCAGCAGGTAAAAAGACAGATGTGTGTGTGTGTGTGTGTGTGTATTTGTGTGTTTGCTGCCTGCACTTTCCCTTGACCAGATCCCATTAGCCCATAGCTATTTATTTACAGCAGTAGAAAGATACTGATACCAGGAGAGAATATCAAAACATCAAAATAGGGCAGAGAAGTCGTGTGTTTATGTGTTTGTGTGTGTTGCTTCTTTTTGTGGTGATTTCAGACCTCGCTATTGATCTCAACACCAATCTGGAACTTAGATAGTCATGTTGCTTCTTGGGAAGTCATGGGATTCCTCTGGAAAAAAATAAATAATGCTTCAGGGGAAAGTGAGTAGAATGAATTGGGTGAAGAGCCAACTTTGTTAAAAGTAAAACAGTGTAGGCAATGTCTCAAATTCTTTTGCTATCAGGATGGAGACCTTGTGACTTGTGGCGTTGATGCTATTTAAAGTCGACTACTATGGTGCCATGTGTTGGCAACAAATAAAGCAAACTGAAAATATAATGAGTTCTTCTGTATTTATGAAAAAAAAAAGTTAAGATTATGCCTGATTGCTGATCTGTGACCAATCATCAAAAAGCAAGCAGTAAAGTGATTTCTACAGTAAAAAACCATCTGCTCAACCAGGGAGAAAGTTGATGACCTATAGGCTGGGTTATGCTCAAAAAGAAGTATTTCTTGACACGTTGTTTGACCTCTTCAGAAGTCTGAATTGCCACATTCGAAGGCAGAGTGAAAAGTCAGCCATCATAGATATGACCATATGGAGATCATGTAAATAAAGGGATGATGTTGAGTCTCTCCTGGATTGTTCACATGAAAAGTGACAGAAATAGTTGTATAAAGAAGGAAAGAGGGCTTGAGAGAAAGTTCAAAACCTGGCACACCCATGGAGTGAAGTGGGTATCAATGTTGGATTGTTGGTTTTGGAAAATAACAGAAATTGCAGGACACAGCCCCTCCCTAGTCCAACGTCAGAAAGGGAAAGGTGTGGGAGAAGGGGGTTTCGAAAGCTATTCAACCAAACAACAAGCAGTTCTCACGGAGTATATACCAGCCTTACCTGGCAACTGATTTATTCTGTTTATGTTAAAGCTGCTTTCATTGTTTTTTTTTTGGTGGGGCCACTAGGGGGCAGAATACCTCCACAACAACAAGACAGACATACAGTTCTCATCTGTTATGGCCTTATAAAAATGTTATGATAACTTCTTAGTAAATAATTCTCTGTATCCACATTAAGCAGACATGGAGCCCTGGTTTAGACCCCACCAACTCCTGAGGAAAATATCTGGCCTTTTAGTGGCTAAATGCTCCACTTTCTTCACCAGCTATCACAAGCTTTGCCATTTGCTGCTGGTCCGGAAACGTAAATTGAGTTTATCAATGAATTAATATGTCGTATGGAACACACTACATGCAGTTTAACAGAAGAATATTTGTTTTTTGAAATCTAGCTTAACAGCAGCTAGCAGTCCCACAGTGAGTTGCCCTCAGTGATGAGTGAGTTCAGTGATTAAAAGCTGCTATGATCAATATTTTTATATTAACAATAGATCACATGACTAAGGGTATTTGAAAAGGGATGCTTGTGGTGATGAAAACCCCTCTAATAACCCACTGTACACTACTTTTGCAGCACCAGACAGCTAACACGTACAAATTAGTAACTAGCTGGTGAACATAGTGGAGCATTTAGCATCTAAAACCCAGATATTTCCCTCAGGAGTTGGTAGAGAGCAAAAACAGCTAAAAGAGAGTGAATATTGGACTTACATTCATCAGGGCAGAAACACGACTCCAAATGAATGATAATGTTGCTCCGTAACTGCTGGATGTGGAAATAAGCAACTGTTTGCTGACAAGAAAGGTAATGATATGTCAGTGTTTGCAGGTTGTTTTAACTGCCCTCAAGTAGCCAAAAAAAATCAGTTATTGCAGTTTTGCAGAGTTTTCTTGTCAACTTAAAGCTGCAGTAGGCAATATTATTTCATTCTAATTTTGGTTGAAATAACGGTTGCATGTCACTAACAATATTTACTTGAACGGTTCCTTTAAAAAAAAATGTGTGTCTGCGAGCGCCCGACCCTTTTCCTTAACCAGGGTTAGCTAGTACGTGACTAGCCAATCACAGCGACAGGGGCTTGTTGCTGTATCTGGGACCGTGGAGCGGAAGTCTTTCTTCTTCTCCGCCTGCCGGAGCTTCTCCTCCGGGGCCAGCCGCGCTGCCTGTTGCTGCTGCAGGTTCTCCATGACTGCCTCGAGCTTCAGAGCGCCGCTGCCGGGCTGGTGGGACTGTGTGCCGGGGAACGGGCTGTGGGAGGAGGTGGAGGGAGCCAGCAGGGGGAGGCTGCTGGCGGAGTGATACGAGGCAGCAGAGATAGAGAGGCAGAAGTTTTTGCATTGTTCTTTTAATTATAAGGGTTAATTCCAAATACATTTGATTAATTACAATAAAACACACAGTTTGTTCACTTATGGTGTCTTTACTGGTAGTAAATAAATGCTGCCATTATCTATTCACATCCATCTCAGCCAAAACTCCATTAATGGAGACGATTGCTCCTCCTGTATTCTTCCTCCTGCTGGTGTCTGCACTCTGTTGGAGATATAAGGCTTCATTTCCCTCCCTTCAGAAACAGTCATTTGCTGCCATTCATCCTTACACAGTATAGAAAACCAACTTCAGTAGATCAAGATAATCCATAACAGTGAATATGAATCTCTAACTTGTTTGTTGAGTGTTTTTCATATAACTGCACACATTACTTGAAAGTCTGCTCGCTGTCAATCACCTGACACCCACAGGAAGAAAAGAAAGTGTCTGCTGGGAAATATTCCCTCAAATCCATGTTACCTTACAAGCTTACCTGTCACATCTATAAGAACGTGTCCTTATTTGAGCTTTTTGTCAGGCTGGAACAACAGTAAATTCTAGATGCTCGATACCATGAGGCTTCAAAACAGTTTAAATTCTAAAGATATCAAATTTAATTCTGTAAATTTCTTTTATTTCACTATTCTTTCACCAGAATGGATTCTGATCAAAATGGCAGCACTCAAAGTATAATAAAATAAAAATATAGACGAAATACATGTTAGACGATATAATTCAAAATGACACTACTGGACATATTTCAAGAGTCTGAAACTAAGACAAACTTGGTGAACACAGCCAAAAAAAAAGACATCTTATCAAGTAATTGCTGTCTAATCTATGAATTTCCCAAAAATTAGAAAAATGGAACTTGATTTTAGAAAATACTTAAAACAAGATGATATTAACTGGACTTCCAAGAAGACTTTAAAGACTCAATTAAACACAAAATTACTTAATATGGATTTTGTGCAAGGCACTAACTACACCTCCATGTGCTCACAAAAATAAGTAGTTGAGAAAGTGAAAGTTGTTCAGACCACCTCAGCTGCATTCTCAAAATATTTTGTTGAAAAGCAGTCTGTTTGTTAGAGAAATAATATGTTAATGGGTTTTAAAGAACGTGGGTTTAATGACAGAATCTGGGGGTGAACCATCCCTTTAAAATGGAAAGTGGAAAACTGGCAAAGCTGAAGCCGCTGCAGAAAGTTTGTCGTGCAATGCCAAGAGCGAGGGGCTTGGCTGTAGCCTTGGAGGAGCGCTTGGATGAGGGCAGCTGCAGCTGGTAGGGTCTGAGGTCACGAACAGATGTCCTTCACAACCTCCAACGCTGGGCTGTTACTCTTTTGTCGGAGTTTCTCTTTTCAAACTGCCAAATTTCTCTCAAACTCATACTGACATGCAACTTGTGAGAGGAAAAAAAAAACATATTTCAAATAGGGAAATGCTTTTGAGGCTGACTCGATGGCTTCCCCACTCAAGCAACAAATGAACATCTCATGTCTAGATGTGCATGGATCTGCATGACATGCAGTAGAGCCACTGCTCAAAAACATAAAGCTGCAATGCTCACTACGCTTTTCCACTTCAGGGATTAACTTTACATCATCCATCATTTCCACTCTGTCCACAGACTTGTGTACATCAAAGCAGTTATTTGTTTAGGAGGCAATATTTTAGCTCTCTATGGGGCCTTGAAACTGTCTTTTCAGTCCCTGGATCACTGCAGACAGACAAAGATACTCTGCATAAATTTTTAACACATTTGGACTCCATCGTTTTATCTATTACAGTATCTCTGACCCCGGGAATTTAGCCTAACCTGAACTCCAAAGACATTTTTCCTAACTTCTTTTATATGTGAAGTTCTTCAAAGTCATTTTGGCCTTGTTTGAATATTAATGACATATCTGAAAAATGGTTTAGTCCACCTAGTGGTGACACCGCACACCTCGAAGGCCACACTTAACTTACTTTTCACATCTTATGCAGGAACCGTGCAGGTTTCATTCTGTGAAATCTCAAAGCAGCCTTTGATATCAGTGATCATAGAGTTCTTGACTGCTTTAAGCATTTAACTCTTATCTTTTCCTATCTTTTGCTACAACACATGTATTCCTCAAAGCTTCTACAAGTTTCTCTCTTCCTCCTGTTTTAATTTATATATTTATATTTGTATATACAGCCATCAAATCCACATATAGATCTGATGACTTCAGATTTAGTTGATCTGTATGACAATACTTATTTTAAGACCCATTTTTTTCCCTTTTTGTTTAAGAATTTCTACCAGCAAATAATTGTGTAGTTTCCCAATACAATAAGCAGTGAAGTGCCTTAGGAGCTCCTTTTTTGTGTTTCAGTTTGACTTTGAGTCAAAATAATCAGCCACCAATCAGTGCACAACACCAGTAGGGAAATGTCTAGAAGTGGTTGCAGTGGGAGAAAGGGATTTGATAGTTCTACATATTTTTGTGGTTTTGAGAAACAACCAAAAATAATATGCTTTGGCTTCAAAGATTATGTTGTGATCAACAACAAAAGTGCCTTTCACACAGATCTCTCAACACTGCTGGGTTCAGATACACATATATACAGGAAAAGGAAGTAGTCTTGGTGTTCATACTAAGGTCTTTTGGGTTCAAGGTGGATTCGCTAAATGGCACAAATCCACTACAGAGATTCATCAGCTGGACAAAACAATCACTTTGTTCTTGTCAGGTTCTGGAGGTTTTAGTCTGAACTTTGCAGCGACCTTTAAAGTCTCTCTCTTTCATATCTGCTCTTTATACACTCGAGTCTTTATATACTCCAAAAAATTTCAGCAGGCAAATTGTGAATTGTTTCCATCTTTGTTGAACATGTGTGTGGATACTTCTGTGTGCTGTGGTGCATTAGTGTGCATTATGATGTCACATACATCAGTAGGACAGACTACTGTCTCTCTGTCCCTCCCTTCCAGCTCAGACCTCTCTTTCTCCCCCTCAGCCCCTTATTAATGGGACTTTCTGGTCCTTGTCATTCTCCATTTGACCACCAGATGTCCTCAGACTGTCCTGCCTTTCCCAGTGACCAGCTTGTGTATTTCATTATAGCATTTTTGTGCTTGTTCTGGCTGCCTGATCGTGATCTCTGCCCGTTAACCTGCTTCACTTTCGGACTTTTGAACTTTGATTACTGACAATTTGTTGTCCACCTGTTTTCTAACCATTGGGTCCTGTTGGGCTGAGTTGCAAACCACTATGTGAAGTTATTACATAAACCATTGACCCCTCTTCCCAAGTGTATTTCCCAAAATGTTGACTATTCCTTTAAAATGCGTTAATGGCTTTAATGGACAAATTCTACAAAATGTCATATATCCGATTCACAAGATTGGAAAAAGCTTTATGAATCCATGTCAGCCAATATCTTCCATTCAGCTCCCTGTAGACCTTCCCGTTGAAGGACAAATATAATAGAAAACATGTCAGAGCTGTGGTTGACAGTTTTGACAAACCCAGGAGGACAGTGTCTGTTTATTTCTCTTTTTTTTATAAGAGTGGGTAGTTTGGGCACAAACTAAAGCTTTCTCACTCACCGCTGTCGGATAGCCACACAAGACATGATTTTATTAACGCATTTGTTCATTTAATTGTTCCTGAGTCTATATCCTGCCTGTATGTAATCCACACTGATTTATAGCACGTTGATAATGACCATTATGACATACTCAGCTAAACTAATAACACATAAATGCGGCTGTACTTCTGTTCTTGAAGCCCATAATCAAGCAGCCAGGCCAAACATTGACCTCATACTGTGACCCTTTTTCTTAATTGGTCTTTTCTGTGATGATGTTTTGAAATTAATTACTTTTATGAGAGCTCCTGCTTCCTTTTACACGGCACAGTGCTGCCGTGTTTTACAAGCATCAGGCAACCCGAACGGTGTTCTTGGAACAACTGTCAACCTGATTGATCACCTCGGTAAATGTCTAAAGGTTGAGCCTCTCACCTCTCGACATTTCACTACAGTTTCCTTTTGGTTCACTTTGACTCCAAACTTGACAAAAGAATAACAGAAGTGGAAAAATTCCAAACACTGACAGTGGCCTTAGAAAAATAAATGTCAGAGAGCGAAGCAAGAGAAGGAGAGCTTTAGTGCTGAGCCTAAAATGAACTTGATATAAATGTAAACTGCTGTGTCACACAGGATGGAGACATCATGAAATTACAGCACGAATGATTTCCATTTTAACAAGTACTCTTAGTTTCTGTTAGTATGTTTTAATTAGTGTATAATCTGAAAATAGGAATCGTGTTTCCTCTGCCAACAGGGTGCAACACTAGCTAACATTAGCTTAGAAATGGAGTCGGCTAACATCAACAAACGACCGGCACCCACCACAACACAGAGTCAGGTAAGCTAACGTTACTGCAAAGCATGTGAAATATGTTGTGATATTGTGGTATTAGCTGGCTAATGTTAGCGCCGCTGCTCGCTCGTGCTGACGGAGTGCGAGCGCGAGCAACAGGATGCAGCTCACTTAACAGCCACTGGTGTCATTAATGAGAAGGAATTAATTATTCTTACATATTCCATATTTTATTTAGCTTTGAATGTTGAGTCAGATCTGTTTCAATATCTCATCCCAATTTTCACTTGTCTTCCAGTGTAGAAAAGAGATTTTAAGACTGAAACTGTACATTTCATTATAAAATGGGGATAGTTGTCACAGTAAAAGTCCTCCAGGTCTGCGAACAGAACACATATTGATTAACAAATTAGATGCCACAAAACTGTTTAATCAACTGAGAGGGAGGCTAAACTTACCTGCAGTCTCCAGATGTGATTTTTCATGAAAAAAACAAATGAATCCACCCCTGAATCCAAGCCTTGTGATATCTGATTAGACAGATAATTTGTTTTTTAGGCAAATGTGAGACATCACGGTGTGTGGCAATGATATGCTGATTCTTGCTCGTGCAGCTCACTCACCATGAACCCAACATTTTCAGCAGTAAATGTCATGCTCAGGTCACGAAACGATGACTTTTCATGCTGCCTACATGAAATTTACTGTTAACTTTTAATGCTGGATTTATGATTTGCCTTGTGGCTGTGTTGGCCTGCACAGTGTACTTGCCAGGCCTTTTCTTTATGAGAGCTCGGACACTATTTTCCATAACAGTGAAAGGTGACTAAAAGAGCATCAGGCCTGCAGAGCCATTTTAAGGTGGCGTATTGTAGGAATCCATTGTTATTCTTCTATTTTCCATGTATTGTTTTTCTTTATGCAAGTTAGCATAGAACATATGTAGCCCAAAAACTGACAAAATGCAGCAAAAGGTTATCAGACCTTAAAGTTAAAAATAGAACTGAATACTGAATAATCAATAAATAATATGGAGCATAAAAAGTAATATAAAACTTTATACTTGGTTTTACCCTCCAGTCAACTAGTAGAAAAGGGAAAATGTTTTTTCTATCCCTATTTCCCTGTTGATAAAAACGTCGGCAAACTGCTCCATAGAGGTCACAGATTCCTCTTGTCCGGCGTACACCCTCATTATGAATCACTTGGATTAAATAAAGTTTTATTTTGATCTTGGACTAAGATATGTGGATATACTTTAAGCACAACACTGTGTTATCTCTGAGATCCCTAATAATATATAATCGTTAACGGACTTTTTCACTGTAAACAATGAAATGCTGATGTCATCCAGTTTATAAAAACTCAGCTTCAGGGTTGTGGACATGGATGTATTATATTATATTATGTTAATACATCCATGGTTGCGGAGCTCGTCCTGGCTGCCTTTGATCCAGTTTGGATCAGAAACTGACATTACAGGGGAAACGTCTTCTTTGTCACTTTCTTCAAACTTCTGACTGGCTGAACGCGTTTGGTGCCCTCTACAAACTACTACAAACTGGCAAAATAGTTAAATCGAGAGCATGAATTACTAAATTGAGAGTACAAATTATTTAATCGAGAACACAAATTATTAAATCAGGAGCATGACTTGCTAAATTGAGAGCAGGAATTACTAAATTGAGAGCACAAATTAGTTCTCCATGGCCCCTCCTGGGCTCCGTATATAGGAAAAATAAGGAGCTGAAAAATAAAATGAGCTAATGAAAGATTAATAGAGTAAAATAAAATGATTTTTTTCTTTTTTATCAACTTACTGGAGGTTAAAGGAAAAGTATAAAGCTTTACATTTGTTTATACACTTGATTTAATTCCATTAACTAATAGTATTGTTGATCGATTTGATGTCATCAGTTATACTTTTAACTTATCTGGTAATCTTTTACTGCCTTTTAGCAGTTAGGAAGCCTACCATCTCGACATAGTGTTTACTGGAGGTCTTAGAAGAGGAACTGGAGCGTGTCTTGAGGCAAAAAGCTGACAAAACCTTTGTAGGTTTTGGGAACACAGCGAGCAAAGGGAGTGCTTTTAAAGATATTCTGCATTTCATGGTGTTGGGCACCCTGGTGTTCCGGTCTTTCATGGGGACCGTGGTTTTCATTTCCCAGAGGTTGAAGGATATTACAAGAAGAAAGAAGTTTGATTGTGACTCGGCTCCTTCCTTCAACTATAATAAAGTGACTTGAACTAAAGCGGGTGTAAAAAAAAAAAAAGAGAGAGAGAGAGATCCTGTCCCATTTCAATAAACTCATTTGTAAAAAGACATTTTCCGTTTGTGCTTTCTGACCGGCCATTGATCTAATTAATTTATGTGGCTCAGCATGAGGAAAAATTGCTGCTTTCACATGCGAGGTAGCGGCGTTTCAAAAGGCACCATTCCTTAATCCTGACAGGTTTTAATTTCCCTTGTCAGATAGAAGCTGTAGTAAATGAAAATACCTTGAGTCAGTGTCCCATGAGGCTTAAAGATGGTGACAATGACATATTTCAAGGAAAATATCTCATTGAGATATCTCATATCTCAACATTTTGGCTTGCCTTGTTTAATCACTCAAATGTGTTTGTGACAAAACTAAAAGCTTCTGGATAGTTGAGAGAAGTTAACGTGTTTCATGCTAAAAGTTAAATAAAAAGACTTGAAAATGTCTAAAACTATAACTTGTTGAAGGAGGAGGACCGCACACAGACTTTATTTAAACAGTGTCGTGCTGAATCAAACGCTAACGTTACGCCTTAAACAGGGGCCACACAGGAATTCTGGGTTGAAAACCACTTTTTATACATTTCCAAACATCTCATGGCATCCACAGGATAATCACATTATTTATTAATCAAGCCATCATCTGTGTCACCTGCACTGCCACCTGTGTTTGCTTTACACATTATGGACATTGTCTTGTGGTTAAATTAAAACACATCAATCCAGCCAAAAGAACAAACCAAAAATCTAATTCCATTATAATTTCCAACACATTGTATCAAAACTAAATAACACTATTGAACCACCCTTATCTGCTGACTTAATTATAAATAGAATTAAATAATAGTCGTCTCGTCACCCATTAAATCTTTTAGAGCTTTCGATTCCAAGCGAGATAGATTAGGTTTGTTTTTTAAGGTTCATCAGGGTGCAGAAACATCCTGCTCAGACGCATTTAATCCACTGTGTGGAGTAAAAGTACTTTTAACTCCAAAGGCATCAGATTTGTACGACTCATTCTGCTTGTCAATGAAAAAGTCTGTACATCGGAAGTTCCTAAAGAATCGAAATAATTCAATCCGTGTCTCAAAATCATTACAGGGAATACACTGGAACAAAGGATAAGCCTTCTGACAACACTATAGTTTCAGACTCCGTTAACTCACGTTTAGACAAATTGACTACAAATTGAAGTCCTGTTGAATCAATGGACAGGTCTGTGATCTTCTTTTGTGCTGTTTTCTAACCCTCCAGATCCTTTAGCGAACAGTCGGGTTTGCACAGTTCGTTATGGGAAGACTTTTCCTTTTGGTGTGTTTTTTTTCCTTCTGTGATGAGCTTGAATCATCAGAGCTGTATACTTGTCTTTTGTATAGATGTCTGTCTGGGTGATGGTCAACGAGATCACGTCCCGGCCATGGACACACTCTGTAATCTCGATAGTCAATAGTGTTTGTCCGGAACTTCCTGAGTTTCATTGCTTGTACATCTTTACAGTAGATATTGTTCTCTGTCACAACAAAAAAACAGGAAGATTTTTCTCTCAGTTGAGGAAATTGTTTTTGTATTTCAGTTTCTGTGACAGCAATTTGAGATTTAGTTTCTTGAATGATGAGTAGCATAAGGTCTAGGGAACATTTGTTCAGCATCTCGCACCAATTTTCAGCAAAATTGTTCATTATCTCTCCCAATGGTGGGTTCTTTCTGAATACCTAAACCTCTAGGGATGTGTTTGGCTTTCCAATACTCTGTTAGTGTTAAACCATGCAGAGATAGCCGTGTTTTTTTTCTCCAGGTTGGCAATCAAACAATCCGTTGTTTCCATGAATGATAGAGATCCCATAGAGCCATCAAACAGAATGCTTTCTGAATCTTCCTCTGAAAAACTTAGTTCCAAGCCTACATAAATTTGATGGGGTTGAGGTTTTTCTTCATTTAAAACGATAACCTGGCCAAAAGTCTGCACTCTGTACCATTCCAATCAAACTTTTACATTCAAAAATTTAATCTTACAAGATACACAATGTACCTTTATTAACCTAAGCAAGAGTTACAGACAAAAAGCAATCAATTTATGAATGCTTAATATGTGCAGAGAGAAGAAATTCAGTCTTTAGAAATTGGAATCAGACAAATGATTGAGTTCCTGACAAAATCCTCAGTATCTGAAAGCCCTTGTTCTCCAGGACTAATGTATCTGAAGCAGAAAAAATCACGAAGGACAGACTGTTGGAACTTCAGAGAACTTTGCAGTAAAAACTGAACAGTAAATGATTTCTTGATTCAATATTTCCCAGTTATTAAAGATCTAAGGTGCTTGAGGTTACCTGAGGTTCTCCACAGCAAGGACATCATGAATAAGCTCATAGTTGTGCGTGACAAAAGCTGACTGCATTAGCAACGAGCAGAAGCTGGAAGCAGAATTACCAAAAGGGACATAAGATACTTTTTGTGATTTTATGTTATTTCTATACTGTTATAATGCCAGGTGTCTATGTTAAAGAAGGTCAAAATGATCAAACATTAGGTGAATGTATGTAAAAATGTTCTACTTCCCCATTGAACTGACATCAGATTGTTGGTGCATGCACAAAAATGGCTGTCCGTTCTGTAGCCTGTGTTGCTACGGTTGTTCTATGGGTTGTTCGCGTTGTCCATTCGCATATATCAGATTGGTTTTTGGCTCGGAACATGTACGAATGTATTTGAGAAGTTGACATTTTGAATAAAGAATGTGGAAAAAGAAGTGAAATCCTACTACTATACTTTTAGTTTGAGGCGGCTTCCAGAAGCTAACCAATCAGAAGATAGATAGAAGATAAGATAAATAAGGAGTAAATCATGCAAAGATATTCTAATAGAGCCACAGAATATAAATGTAGACCTAGAAATATGCATAATATGTCCCATTAAAGACATAATGTGGAATATTTTGGTGAAAATATGACTGGATGTACATTACTGTACTGTAAATGAGTCCTCTGTGCAGTAATAATAATTCTAACTAGATTACTGCATTTAGCTCCAACTTGGATTTCTTTATCATTTTGTTGCTAGCTGTCGCTAGTTTTCCTCACTGGGCTAAAACTGTGCAGGTAGCAGTAACTGAGTTTCACTGAAACTGTGAATATCACATTTAGGAACAGACACTTTGACTCATGTCCAGGTTCTCTCTGTTCCAGAGAATAAATAAATTGCCGGGATGATGTTGATTTTGTTCTCAGTTGTTTGTCATCCCCCGAAAGAAGTGACCTTGCAACAAGAGACCATTGAGAGGATTTTGTCCTGAAGCTATTTTCAACTTACCATTTTATTCACAGCTACTGTATGTCAGTTTCAAAGAATCATGCAACAACTTTTACATACGTGAGAGTAGCTTGTAATGAGAAGAATAAATCCCCCTTTTTAAAAGAAACTGAAACAGTCAAAGCACTTTATTCAGTAATCAGATCATGTTGAGTGTTCTGGCATTATCTCTCTTTTTCATCTCTCTTCAACATGGTTGCAAAGCTGAGATTCACAGTTTCAAAACACAGATACAAATATGTACAACATTTATTTTTTTTTACCACAATGGAAGCAGTGATTATGATTCTGCAGCTGATTTTTTTTAAAAGGTCTTCCTCCGTCTCGTCCTCCCTTCGCTCAGAGCTGACAGGAATCAATTAGATACGAAGTTGTATTTTGTTTTAAAGGCTGCGTGAAGTTCTTTTGTGTTCCTTTTTCACAGCTGTGCAGTTTATTCATTGCCGGTACTTTGGAAGTGGGACCAACAAGCAGCTGACCGTATGATAATCTCATTAATCAAGACTCAACCACAAGAAGACTGCAGCTTACAACAAGAAAGCTATTACAATAAGAAGTTCTTTAATTAAAGCTGCCCTTAAGCTTTAACACACACACATTCAAGTGCACACATATAAACAGGAGTGGTGCTGAGAGCATGTTTTGGCGCACAGACAGACTCCATATATCACCCATGTGCCCGCGCATAAGCAAAGCAATTATAGCAGCGAGAGGCGAAGAGAGACAGAGCGGAGTGAAAAACAAGCATGTGATGAGTGTGTCCCCTTGAATTGATGGGTTTGAAATGGCAAAGTATTTATGTTGAACGCAGCTCCACCGGAGGGCCTCAGGAGCTCCGCCGTCCCATCTCCCTGCCTCTGTGAGCTGCTCATCATCCCATTCAAATGAAATGTAAATCCCCCCTCTCCCCAGTTCCTACCATGTCAATACCTCTTTGACTCCCGCTCAGCCCCCATCTATTCAGCATCTCTCTCCTCCCTCCTAGACTCTTTCTCTTTGTTCTAATACTCTGTCTCTCTCTCAATCTCCCTTTTCTTCCATCAGCTCTGGCTCTTTCCAGCTACCTGCCGCTGTTCTCCCATCTCTCCTTTTTCTGGTTTGCCAGAAAAAGTGTGGCTGATGGATACAGGCTGCAGCCCACTAAGGCAGGGGAGTTTTATCATTCCAATCTCAACAAATCAATCTGGTTTCATAAACACATCTGCGGTTACTCGTTTTCTTTTTTTTTTTTTTTTTTTTTTTTTTTTGAGTGACTGTGGGCGAGATCTCATTAACTGCAACCAAATTTAATTGCAATTACTAAGAATGCTCTTTGGGGCCTGTATATGTTGGTGTGTGCATGTGAGATGAGTGTGTGCAATGACATTTAGTGTATCACAAGTACATCGAGGAAACACAACACTATAACTAATTAACAATATGATAAACATGTTTTCTATTATGTATGGGAAATTTTTTTACTCTTAAAGTTTATTTCTGTTTATTATTATTGACGAGCAGACATCAAGGATGGCTCGCACAATGCGTCTGCAGACAATCTCAAGAAAGTAATTATAGTTGTATCTTACCATAACATCTGTTGATTTCTCATTTATATTTAAGTTGGTCCTCTGATTAAGATTGACCGACAGCTGGTAGGAACTTGAGGAGCTATTCTAAAATAGGACAGGCTGTATTGTTGATGGATTAAATCTGAATTTGTGGTAACTTTCTTGTTTTTTGACATATTGAATGGGTCCTTTATCCTGAGTGGGTTATGATGACTCAGTAATTCGCAGTTCTGGTTCTTGCTTAAGGACACTTTGACAGAGCATGGCGTGATAATTGTCCAATTGGTCAAACTACTATGTAACCATTAGTAAGTCAGTCTTACATTTGCTATAAAAGTGTATATTTCTTCTGAAAGGTTTGAAATTAGAGACAAATTTTGGCTGTGGGGAGAGACAGGAGGCATTACATGTGACCTTAAAACAAGGCACTTTTCTGTAGGTCACTCCACTCCTATCAAGAAAATAACATTTGATTGAAGGAAATTTTTGAAAAACTAGTTTTCATTTTAAGATAAAATGTCTTCTTAAGAATATTTTTGTAGGACCCGTGCTTTGGAAATATATTAGAAACATAGTATGAGATTAAAAATAGGAACTACTAGCAATACAAACATCTCATAACCTTAATAATTGTAGTAGTAGTTTTACTATGTATCATGTACATGGCTGACAACATGTGAATATTTTAGATTTTGTATGACCATGACCGCCTCGGTGTGTCAGTTTGGGATGATTACATTTCCTAAAATTCAATTTTTTTGGTGCTGCATGTGGTGAAGGGTGATAACATAATATATAGGCTATGCTATACTTTTTTATACTTATGCTGAAATTCATTTGAAGAAGCAGAGAAACTCATCTGTAAACCTACGTCTACAACCCCCAAACAAGTCAGCATGACTGTATATAAAGATGGCTGTAACGAGGTGTGACATCACCCGTTGGGTTGCATTGGAGAAGGTTTGAAGCCCAGAGTTGCAGCTTATGGTTGGTGCCATCTTTTCCGTTTGGAGCCAGGACCTTCCCTGCTACCTCGGACCCGAAGCTAATGCTAGCTTTCTGGGAACACCAACACCATGTTATCTACTTTATCTAAATAGTGCTAGAAGAGCAGGTACAAACTTACTGAAATATAAGACCTGTGAAGGTCTTGTTAGTGTAACTCCTGAACCACAAACACACACACACTGCAGAAAAAATCATTGTTTACTCTTTAAACAGAAGCCCCAAAAGTCCGAGACAGTTCAAATCCAGGAGTAGCTGTCAATCAACGCCCACACCGCAGGCATCAAAGCTACTATAAGTCTTCAAATATTATTAACAGAGCATTAATTTCCCAAATCACCACCACACTTATCAGAGGGTCTGAATTTAGTGACTGAGACCATAATGGCTCGTTAAAAGAAATGATTGACTTATTAGAGATGTTGACACTTTTTTAATAACAGTCAAATGGAGCCAGCATCTAGCTGCCTTAGCAGAAGCTACAGTAAAAGCCATCATTATATGTGCAGGGAATTTTCTCCTGCTTCCTCAGACCAAATGTCATCATCCAAATCTACTGCAAACTAACGTTCGGTGGCATTGTCTGTTGAAAAAAAAAAGAGAATATCCTCTATCCCAGCTTACATTCTTGCTCTGGGGAGATTGGAGGTTCAGCCAAAGACTTACTTTGGGATGTGGACAGCTGAGCTCATTCCGCTGGGCGATGAGTTTCAGATACCAGGATGAGATTGTGGAATAGGACCAGAGTAATCCCAGGTCACCTTCACACAGCATCAGCCCCTTATAGACACCAGCCACCCTCCATCTCTTCCTCTACTTCCTCCATTCACTCCTTCCTTGTCTGTCCATCTATCTGTCTTGTTTTTTTTTTTGCTCTCGTTCTAAGTCCCTCCATCTCCTTCAAACTGATCCAAACGCCCACTAAGTTGGCTTAGTCAGGAAGCCATTTTTGTCTTTTTATAAGGCAAGAGATATGGTCAAAAATGTACAAATACACTGTCTTATCGGCCTAAATCACAAAGTAGGGTTATAACAAAGAAAAACAGTATACTTCCTTACAAAGGAAGAAAGCTACTTTCAGGAACTGGAAGTTGAGGCAAGTGTGTAACAGATATATTATTATATATTATATTATTAATCATTGTCACACGTTTATATAAAACCCCAAAAACATTTAGATATTGCACTCTTTGGCTTTATTGTCCATTTGAACTAATTAGCTAGTTTAATAAATGAAACCTTTAAAATACATTCAAAAGTGTAATTTAAAGGTAGCTTCGCATCAAATCTTGCGATTTCCACAAGAATCAGTAGCTGCAGAGACGGCAGTTACTGCGTGTTACGGCTGTATGTGTTGCCTGTACTTTTTGTCCTTTTTCCTCTCCTGTCTATTGCTCCGCCCAGGTCTCCTCCACATAATCAGTCCACAATGAGGTGCACCTGGCCAGGCAGGAGGGGTTAAACGCTCCAGGTTCCTGTTGCAGAGAGAGGCTTCTTGTTTGTGGACTGCTGGTCTTGCTGCCTCTCAGCCTGGGATTTTATCTTATTTAGTGTTTCTGTATTTTGAATGTTTATAGCATTTATTTAGTGTCTTGGTTGTTTTGTATGTTTTTGTTAATAAATGCCATAGTTTGGGTATTTTAAAAGGTGTTAAGGTTTTACTTTGGGTAAATGGTGGAGTGTTGTTTGCCCCATAGGGCCGACTAAGGGTGGGACATAACAAATGGGGGCTTGTCTGGGATCTGAAGGTCCATGAGGTGAAGTAAATGTTTGTGTGTAGTGATTGTCTCTTTTGTTAAGTCACTTCTCATTGTGGCTGATTGTTTCATTGTGCTTTTGACCGGGTAACCGCTTCAGTAGCTCTGAGTTTCAGTTTTGAGCACCCTGATTAGGTAGCCACTAGGCAGGTTTGAGAGCTTGCCACTTTGTTGTTTTGCTTTTCTTGTTTTTGGTGGTAATCCTGAGTGGGGGCACACTTCAGTGTATTGCAGTTGGCTACATCTCTGGTCTTCAGTGATGCACTGAGTTCAGCATTTAAAGTCGCCTTGAGCTCGGCAAGCCACTGAAGACTGGCTAGGTTAGGTAGCCATCTTGGTAGGCTGGTGGGGGTTGGGGTGACTCTTTACAGCTTGTTCCCTTAGTTTTTGCACTTTGCACAGCAACTTGCTTGTGATCTTTTTGTGAGATGACTCTACTTTTTGTTTAGTCACTTTGTTTTGTGCAGCTGTGAAATACTTTCGTGTGCAGTAACTTGCGGCTTGTGACCTTTGTGTTGTGGTAACTGCGCTCCACATTTGTTTGGTCACTTGTGGTTTGCTGCTTAGGGGTAAGTTGGCAACACTTTGACTACACTGTGACCACTTTGGGTTGTGATTGTTGTAGTCCACTTTGGTTTGGTCATTTTGGATGTTACTGCTTTTGTGTATTAAATTGTAGCTGCTTAGTAGTCGTGACCTTTTTGTTTGTGGGACCCACAGATCAGTGGGTCTTAGTGTAGTGGCTGTGGGCTCCCAGTTTGTCAGGTCACTTTAAAATCAAGGCAATTTTAGCAGGACTAGTTTGTCATCAGATAAACTAGTCCTATCTACTGATGTATTTATGTTGTATAGCAAACAATTTATTATTTTTTTAATCACAGGAAACAGTAAAGTAGGTAAATTAGCTTTAGCCAAGGCTATCTAACCTTAAGTTTGGTTTTAACCTTTTATGTAGTTATTGCAAATTTAACATAGTCTTCCCTCCAAAAATAACACATTTCACATTTCAAACAGATGTTGAAAGGTCAGATTCTGGTCTTAAATACACTTTGATGAAATCCAGGCCTGTGGTTTCTGTGTCCTGGCTTTGCAGGGCAGGACGGTCCTTAACATTTGCAGACAAACTGTCTAGAGAAATCTACAGTAGATCTATGTTTCAGTCTTTTCTGTTTAATCTGCTAACACTTTGGTTTCTTTGGGCATCATCATCAGTAAACATGAGTGGGTTAAGGATTCCTGTAACATGAAATTTCAATTTTTATTCAGTAATATAACATTTTATATTTAAATTTGACTTTGTGCAGCTACCGCATTAGTAATTTGATGAGTTATGAGTGAATGTAAGACATATTTCACATGTGAACCCCAAGGTTCACCAGGCAGACACAAAGCACATCCATGGAGCACTGCATTGAGGGTTATGAATACTGTATTACCCAGTGGGATTGACTATCCTCCCCCCATAAACTACACAGAAATGCACTGAATCAAAACATGGTTTGTGAGACTACAGTAATCAACACTGTCCATTTAAAAATGCTAGCGAGCAAAAACCTATTTAAGAATATTTGATTTATGGTCTGGTTGTCTGTGCAAGCAAAGTGTGCATGTTTGTGTCTTTAATTTCTTTCTAATAAATTGCACTGAATGCATTCTCTTTTTTAATTTACATTGGGATAAGTAGGTTGTGACTTCAGCAAATCCTCATTTTCTCTCTGCAAAGCCTGTTAAGCACTTTATTAGTCCAAACTCATTGGCAATTTCCTCTTAACCAGGCATATCTCACCAGTATTAACTACTGTATGTCAGCTCCAGCAGTGAGGTAGAAGGGGAAAAAAGCATACTACTCTGCCCTCTGGTGTTCATTTGTCTCTGGTGTTCATTTGTGGGAAAAATCTTCACAATCTTTGACTCACTGTTATTTTTTTTAATGCCATATCTGTTTTCTTGTGGAGACGACATCTCCACAAGTGTTGTGTGCAGACTTGCCATTTCCGTAATTGCGCTACTAGCGGATGATCTTTGATTGATGTTTGTGCCTATTGTCAAGACATCAATGTGAAAAATAGATGTCCTGGTGTAGATAAGACAGAGGCAATTCATTTCACATGTCTGCATGAGGCGTAAATCTTACATGAGGGTGCTTATCCTGCAGAAATGGTGCAGGGCTGACTTTTAGCAACAAGGTCGAGCTGTGGTTAAAAATGTGATGTGCACACTTCAAAAGTGTTTTAGCCATGTTGACTCTAAAAAATGAATAAAGGCTGGCTTTGGATGATCTGATCTTGGATTCACAGTGCAAACCTTTTCATCTGTGAGCTCCTGATATCACAGAAGAAGATCACAGATGCATCTTTCGGTTCATCTGCCTCATGTAGATACTGTACATACATACAGTAGACAGATATACACTGACTGACTGTGTGAAGGAGATGTAGGCTTTTTCACATGTGATAAACTCACATTCGCTTTTTGGAAAGGGATATATAAGTCTGAAAGCAGAACAGAACATAGCAGCACAATAAGTATACATCTTTGTTCATGTTCTACTCAAGAATAAATAAAGTTATTGTGAGGTGAGAGTCCACTCAGTGCCACTAAAGTTGTCTTGTGCTCCTGTATGTAGAGACAGAACGTTGTCGCTCCCTTGCCATGTAAACTATACAATATGTTTTTATGTCTGTGAGCTTTGAATTGGTCAGAAACTTATCAGACTGTACAGTAATGATGGAGATTCGGTTTTATGGTTCTCTTAAAGGGGACATCTAATGCTTTTTGTGATTTTCTGTTATTTCTATACTGTTAAAATGTTGAATGTATTTGTTGAACTTCAGGTGAACATAGTAAAAAAAGCTCCCCAGTAGTGTATCTAGAGTAACAATACCTACAGCAGAAGGACATGCTTACAATCACAAGTGTGACAAACAGCCTCTAGTCCAAAGCTCAGGGCCGTGGCAGCAGGTGCAAATAAATGTCCCTGCTCCTAGAGGAGTGTGATATAGAGGTGACAGACAAAGGACCAAGAACCTTGGAAGAAAGTTTAGAAATCTGTTTGAGTCAAACACGAGCATGAGAAAGGTGAAGCAGTAGCATATCAGGACAATCACTGCACTGCTGAGTAAACCACGTGTTAACACTGCTTGCAAAAATAAAACTGTTTTCTGATCTCACACCACTATGGTAATGGTTTGGTTTGGTTTGGTTTAGGCACAAAAACAACTCTGTAAGACATAGAGGAAGATCATGTTTGAGTAAAAATAACTCCCTGGCTAGGGGACGATTGTGGCCATGGGTGAAAGAAACCAACACTTACTTTCGTGAAGAAATAGGAAGCGAATGCTGGTTTCTGAGATCAAAGTCCCAACATTTTGTTGACCCATCCAACCACCCCATCATATTCTTTCTGTGGCCATAAAACAACATCACACACAGACAAGAGTATTATTTCCAGCTTGAGAGCTTTGTCATTTGAATGTAGGGCTGCACCTAATGATTGTTTTCATTGTTGATTAATCCGCTGATTACTTTCTCGATTAGGTGATTTATTGTTTAGTCAATGAAATGTTACAAAATAGTGAAAAAATGGCAAATGAGGCCATGGCAGTGTCTTCAATTTGCTTAAAATGTGAAGATATCCAATTAACTAAAGGAAAAACTTTATCTTCACACATTTGAGAAGCTGGAACCATCCCATATTTGGCATATTTGCTTGAAATATGACATTAATTCATTATCAAAATACAATAGTTGCTGATTAATTTCCTGACAATCTGCTCATCAATCAATCGACTAATCATTGTAGCTTGTTAACTAGAAAACAAAATTATGGTGGAAACGATGCTGTTCTCGATAGGAATTCTTTTTTTTCTAAATAGTCGTTTGTTACAACTGGATATCAATATTTCTTAAAATATCAATGCCAGTTTCTGTTTTCATTCTGTCCAGTTCATTCTTCATTGTTTTTAAAAGCTCTATTCAGGTTGACACCTTTTTTAGATTCTGCAAAAGAGAACATGAAGCTTCTTTCATTCCACTCGTTTTTCACCGGTTTCAAATGTGATCTCTACAAGCTCTGCAGGCGAGTGCGGCCTGTAGCTCAAAGGCTGTTCATCTCAAGCATCACTGGGTGTGTGCTGGGTGAATAACGATGGACCTCTTGCAGTCCGTTCCTTTAGACGGTTGTCTTTCAGAACCGCCACAGGTTCTGTCAGTACTTGTCAGTCCCTCTGTTAACATGATAAATCTAGAAAAATAAAGACAATTTCAGTGTGTGTGGGGTTTTTGATTCACATCATTTCCATCTCTTTGCTCATCTCCATTTCTCTGCTGCTTTCACATCATTAGTTACTAGCATCACCACTTTCTGACATGTTAAAACTGTTCACATCAACATTAAGTGGTAATTACTGTACAACTGGGAATTCAAAACACTCTAATACGTCTGACTTGTGGTGTCTGAAAGCAAATGAACACAGTCCTCATTTCAATCCAACCAGTCCGTCATTCGAGCTAAATAGACATTAAATTTCAAGCTATTTTAATTATGCAAACTATGTTTTACCCCCACTTGCCCAACTGTGCCTGTTTTACATCTGTAACTACTCATTCAGTATGCACATTACACTTGTTTTTATGGTCATGTCATGTGGGATGGATGGGAGCAAGGGGACATGGTAACAACCATCAGGCAACTCAAGATGGTAATTGCCAGTCTTATAAACGACTGTAGTGAAATGATCAAAACCAGGATACTAATGTGCATGTATGTATAGCTATATATAGCTCTCTGCTCAAGTGTATTTTTCTATGTATTTTGCACTATTTCCTGCCTTTCCTGCCTTTCCTCGTCTCAGTCCGATTTTGGTCATTGTTCACTCTCACGTATGGGGGGATTTTGGGTGTCTTAGACCCTTATAACCCTGAAAACCTCACAATCAAAAGTTGTGTGGGTTCTCAAAAATTAAGCTAATTATTTTCCGTCTTCAGTATAAACTTGTGTGGATGTTGAAAGGTGACGAGAAGCACAGAAAAAGTGATCTAGATAATGTTGCTGCTACAGCTGTTAGCTTGTTTTGTGATTCATGCAAACTGTAGATAGGCTAGTAAATACTTTTAACCTCCATGTTGCTGCCTATTTAAAAAGTTTCATTCAAGTCCTCAAACCTACATTAACGGATTTTCTGGCCACCTGGGGGCAGCAGAATCATCATCTTTTAAGTTGATATGTTGAACTTGTTACAAACAGTTGCTTATTTCCACATCCAGCAGTCACGGAGCAACATTATCATTCATTTGGAGTCGTGTTTCTGTCCACCTGGTGAATGTAAGTCCAATATTCACTCTCTTTTAGCTGTTTTTGCTCTCTACCAACTCCTGAGGGAAATATCTGGCTCTTTAGCTGCTAAATGCTCCTCTTCTCTGTAGGTTCACGTGACACACTGTCATTTCATACATTATTACTATAAAGAAATATCGCTTTACGATCAAAAGGAGGAAGAAAGGAGGTCCAAAGAAAAAAAATTATCTTTATAAGTGTGTGTGTATTACTATTTGTGCATTTTGTAGTTCACTTTCAACTCATACACTCAACTCAAACTGATGTCTCCATTATTTGCATTTAAGTTAGTCCAACATTAGATGTTATTGCATCGCATTATAGCTATCTGATTGCATTAGACTGACAGTGCCTCTATAGATTAATCAACACCCACTCTTCACACTAAGCAGTGCTATATCTACACACAAGTATACACATAATTCACACTATTACACTCAGAAAATATTCATCTTGTTAATGAGGCCAAAAATAGGAGCTACTGACAGCAAACACTGCTAGGCCGTTTTATACTTCAGCAGAAACCAGGAGAAATCTGCACCAGACTTTCAGGCATTAAAACATATCTTTCTGCGACAATTTAAAAACTTTAAGCCACATTTTCTTAACTTCAGCATTTCTATAGCTCTCTGCCTTCATACAGCCAATTAACAAGCTACACCTTGCTATCATATAACCTCTGTTTTGGTCATTGCATGTTTGTGTGCTTCTGTCTTTTTTTGTTTTTCTTTTCAAAGCCAACTGATACAATCTGTTGCCTAATTGGATATACTTTCTCAAAAAAGCCGTCTTTTGTTTTACTTGTGCGTGCTTGATTTTGACCCCCAAGAGAGGAAAAAGCTAATTTTCCCCATCTTTAGCCAGCATTAAGTTTGACAGCGATGAAGTGTGTGTATCTGCCGTTTGAAGTGGAGAGCTGTTCTGAATGACTGCCTGGTTACACAATGCTGCTAATCAGTGTTGAAACATCTGTTAACACAGGGACATATTGGATGCACAAACTGCTCAAAACAGACCAGTCAAACAAAGAGTTCCAGTTCATTAAGCATGCTATTATCCACAGAGAAAAAGTTGTTTGTTTTTTTGCCAATTTAATAATTCCTTCTAATCAAGGGGATTTTATAGATTCAAGGTTAACTTGACTAAACAGATATTGTGTTCTGGTATGTACATAACCCTGTAACATGATCAATGTGCTCTATAAGCATATAGCTTTGCAGAGAAGATACAAGAAGAATCATTCTGAAGTCAGCCAGCAGATGTTGCTCTCAGACTAACTATCAGCACTTCTTCTCTCAGCATTTACTGCAGCCCCATCCTAAACTAGAGACAAATTAAATAAAAGAAAACACATCTGCTGCATAAAAATATATCTACTTTTTGAGCTTGACACAAATATTTCCTTTTTTCTTGGTAAATACTGAATATTTGGGTATTCATTTCCTTATTAATGAGTGCAGGTGTAAAAGACATTTTCAAGGTCTATTCAGGTTTCCCTGTTTTTGACATATTCAACATATTACAGGAAAAATGTAATTTCAATACTCCCACTCACTTGTTTATTCCAATCCCCCCCGCTGTATCCCCATCACTCCTTCATCCACCCTCACCAGAGCTGGAAAATTGCTAACAAACTCTCCCTGTTGAAGGAGCAATAATAAAGCAACAAGCAAAAAAAATTAAAAAAGGAATGATAGAGAAGGAAGGTAAAAGAAGAAGACAGAAGTTTAGTCTGGCATCAACATCATAACTGATCTTTTCCAATTTTAGAAAAAACATGACTGAAGAAACAGAGAGATGGATGGAGCTCGATTAGATTTCCACTGGAGTAGAAGACGATGTTGTGCTAATAAAGATGTGAAAGCTAAAGTGTCTAACTGTTTAGTGGTGAATAGACTACAGTCCTGAGGGCCACCAAATATCACGATAAAAGTGCAGTTTTTAATTTTAGTCCTAAACATTTTAGACATGGTCTCAAAATAGTCCTGCCAAAAATGATATAACTTTGTGCATGAATAGAACATGTGACTTAAGTTGCACGGAGAAGAATGACATCTGTCACACCTGTCCTCTACTCCTGGAAATATTTCAGACAACCAGGCTTTAGAAAAATTAACCCTGTGCAGGACTTTGAACTGAGTCCAAGTTGGGTACAGAGAGAGCTTGTATGGGTCCTTTTGATAGCCCCCTTTCACCCTTCCTCTATCCAGGCCCAGCTCCTGCTCCCACCCGATCTTGGACATCAGTGGCCTCTGTTTAGGGTTCAGCTCTAGAAGATCTTCCCAGGGTTGTTTAGGGGCCATAGAGGGGTAGTTTGGAAAGAGGGAAATTGCACAATGTCGGACCTGAGAGTAGCTGAATAGGTGGGTTGCTGGCAGTCCAAATTCAGTGGAAAACTCTGTATAACTGGGAAAGACATCATCTTTATAGAGATCTTGAAAACCATGAGACTACTTTGGACATGGAGGATTGAGTGAATGTGCGAGGGTTTGATCGATCCAGTGTTGGATCAGTGACACAGTTTAATCCCCACCTATCCATGAAACTGGGATCGGCGAAATTCGGGGTGTATATATTCAATAGCACCACTGGTTTTTGTAATAACGTGCCTACAATAATTAGATATCTGCCGTTTTTACCCGCAATAACCTTAGCAGAGGAAAACTGGACCCTTTTATTTATTGGGTGGAAAACAAATAGGAGAGATACATGTGTTGCCCAAGCTCAACCCTACAAAACTCTCCTCAGAACATAACCCTCCTCCCAAATACGCATATCCATCCCCAAACGATGGAAACAGTTTTATAAGCTCCAACAGGAGCCATTTCTTCACAGGTGGTGCTTACAACTATGTAGCTACAGTAGAATCCAATAGAACGATAGAACCCTGCAGAACCATATTTGAGTTTGATCTAAGCAACTTCCATTATTAAAGAAAACAACACAACAAAAGAGGCCCACAAAAAAAAAAAACAAGACTAGTAGTGAAAAAATGAAAATAAAAATACCATCAATAGAGGAACTTTGGTCAGTCCACTCAACTGTTAACTTGGTCATAGCGATTTAAAAGAGATAAAAGGTATAAATGAAAATTAACCAAGTGAGTGAGCTAGATTTGGTGCACTCAAAACAAAATGTAAAATGGGCAAGACAAGTATCATGTCAACTCTATGTGATTAAAAGATATATTTTAATACAGAAATACAACCAGCTTTAGAATTTAGTTGTGTTATATACTGCAAAAGAAAAACATTTACACCAGTAATTTTAGGGATTAATCCACTTGAAAACATACATAGCCCATATGTATTGTCCCATAATGTCCGTGTGTACTTTAAGTTGGTGTTGTAGCTCCAACACACCAGAGTCGTCTGGAGACGATGTTCCTCAAATATCAACAGGTACCATCTCAGTTCCCATCTGCTTTATGAGTGTTGTTAAATGCCTTGGCCTCGTCTGGTGTCCCTCTCCTCACCGTTGTATATGACACGTAGACGGGCTGGATGCAGTACACCAAACCGGACACCTGGAATCTGTCAGCGCTGCCGTCTGACATCATCAAATGCAGCGCGGGCTGTTTTGGCCGTCAGGTCCGGGAATACGGAAATAGTCATGTCTCAAATCTTGATCCACTTCAATTCCCTCGCTTTCTGAAGAATGTCCACACAGTCAGAGTAATAATGCAGTCTGGCTATAACTATGCGGGGGTGTTCTCCTGGCTTGGACCTCTGTTGAGCAGGGGCTCTGTCTTCAGCTTGAAAGCCTCTTTGAGCAGGGTGGCTGTTGTGGAGAGATTGGCGTCCTCAGGAATGCCTACAATTCTGATGTTGTCTCAGTGTGAACTGGACTCTAAGTCTTCACATTTATTTTCAAGTTTGATGAGTTTCACAGAGAGACGTTCCACTGTTCCCTGGATCGTGGTGATATCATCTGTGCAGCCCCGCCAAATCTGAAATCGGTTTTCATGGCTTGTAGTTTGGTCCTGATAGATGATAGATCGTCTCCCAAAGCAGCTTTCAACTCGGCTTTAAAGATTTGTGCAATGTCGTCACAGATTGAGAAGAGATGTTTATATTTGTGGATCCTGCCTGCTGTGTCCTATGCCTGCGTTGAGGGCGATTTCCGGTTAGGTAAGTCACTACGAGGCGAGGCCCTGGCACGTTGAGCAGGCCGCAGTTGTGATCAAGACGCCTTTCCTCCTTTATTTGGTTTGGGGAGCATTTCATCAAGCGGTGTACCCATTAAACAGCTAAAAATCACGCCAAGTCTGTTGTGTCAGATGGAAAAGTGCCAAAAATAATTAGATACGGGCTAATTCTGCATGAGCTCCATCAGCTCGCATCTCACACTATTGACCGCTACGCCAGAAATCAATACTGAATGATTTACTGTGTCTGGTCCACTGGAAATTATTCAAACGAATCTAAAGAGCTAGAAAAATCCCTTCTTGCTTGAAGTGCTTACAACTCATGAACATAGTATATAACCTGTGATGAGAGCTAGCAAGCTAAAAAGGTTAAGTGAAGAACTCGTGATCTAAAGATTGACTCACTCTAGTTAAGTTGTTCCTTTGAAGAGAAGGAGTCATCTTTTGCACCGTGCTGAAAATAAATCACAGACACTAGCACAAGCTATTTCCTTTTTCTATGGTTCAAATAAACAGCCCAAATACACAATTAAACTTATATCTCTGTCAAAATTGAAATGTTTACTCTGAAAAATGTGTGACCATGTTGCAAAAGCTTCCAAATCTGCTTTCAGTTCAAGCCCAGATATCCGTGCTCGAGGTTTCCTGCTGGAAAGCTGTCACACTCTATCAAGAAACGCATCAAAATCTCTCCATTTTGCCTTAATGGCTATGTGGTGCCAAAAGTATCATACACCAACTTGCACTATTATCCTGATACCTTGACTGGAGTCTCACATCAGGTTTCCATGACAACTCAGCTTGAAGGGCTGATGGGGAGCAGGCAGTAGCAGATAATGTCACTCCTTTCTGAGTGACAAACTCAAATTTAAAAAGAGATTGTAATCGAATTTAAAGACCTGTACAGAACCTGTACAGATCGAATATGGTTGAAGATGGTTGTCTATTTTTCAGTGGTCTTTTAAAATCTTTCCTCACAATGTTATTCTTGCCTACAACAGCTTCCTGTTGAGTCCAATAACTGTCTATCACAGCCTGCTTCACTTTCTCTCACCACTTGGTAATAAATAGATGCAGATATCACACAAGTAGCCACTTTCCCAGTGACAGGTTGGATTCTGAGGGGAGCTGAGGATTAAAAATGGAACACATTCGCCTTTTAAACACATCTTTAAAGTCCGCCTCCAGTCAGAAATGTGTTTTTCTTCTTCTTCTTCCCTCAGTTGGATGTTTGAGCCTCACTGTGCAGAATGATGTACATGTATTCACGTTCATCTGCTGAAAGTGGAGCCAACCGTGGTCCAGTATGTAGCTTACACAAGTGTGATGTGGAAACTTGACATCTTGTATCCAGCAGTTAAAACTTTTGAAAATGAAAAATATTTTCATGATCACATATTCAGGATTTTTCAATTAGGGAGAAGGAGCTTATGTCTTTTTAAGAATTTTTAAGGAAGTAATTGAATTTTTGTGTGGAAACAAATTCTTAGTCAAAGCGGACGGGGATCTTTAAAATTGAAAATTGGAATAAAATGTTGCAGATAAGTAACTTTCATATAATCCTAAAACCTCTAAATATGCTTGCTTATTTCCTCCCCTCCATCACTAGATCTCCATTCGAAGATTGTCCAGAGAATATGATCACAGATCAATGCATTCTGGGTAAGTAGAGCGGTCTTGAGTGTCCATCACTGTACACTCACTCCCACAGTCCTTGAAAGATTGATTTGAAAATTCCATTTGAGCCTTTATTGCAGTGTAATAGGACTGCTTAACCAAGCTCACCGAGTGTTTGTTAAACTACTGGAACATTTATGTTAAAGGCAGAATCACATGTAACACCACTTTTTCAGTGTCCATGTGATTTATTTTATGTTGGCAAAACAAAATGTAACCTTCGATCAAGAAAAGAAGTTTTTTTTACAAAGAGAGTCTTTTTGGATTCATTATCTGGGTATTTGAATGATGTCTGGTTTGAGTGAACATTTCTCAATGCTGCTTTTTGTAATATATTTTTGTAATATGACTCATGTTCAGTGAGGTAGAGTGGCTGCCTGAAATGTCCGAGCAATGCATGAATAAACAATTTTAAGTGGAGTGCTGTCCTACTTTGGATTTTTTATTTTTGCCTTTGAGGATTCAGCACCCATCTATACAACGTGTGGAGCACATTGATTCATTATCTAATAGATTATGTGATTTGCCATTGGCATTTCTTGGCTGTTAGTAAAGAGCCTAAGAAATGCGGGGAACTAGAGCTGCAACCATTAGTTACCAACTATTAGATTCATCGCTAACTATTTTGACAATCGATTCATTGTTTGGAGACATTCTTTAAGAAAAAAATGTCCAAATTCTCTGATTCCAGCTTCTCAAATGTGTAATATTATATATTACACATAAATATTTTCAATTTTTTTTGTTGTCGTCTATGACATTAAAATGAATATCTTTGAGTTGTGGACTGTGATTCAGGACAAAAGGAGACATTTTAGGTTGCATCTTGGGCTTTGGGAAACAGTGATCGACATTTTTCACCATTTTCTGATATTTTATATAAATAATTATTGTTTTAAATAATTGCCAGATTAATCATAATAATAAAAAAAAATGTTAGTTGCTGGTAACCAATCAAGTAAGTTGCTCGTCCAGAATATATCGCTTTATGTAGTTGCCAGCTAAACTATTTGCTAAGAGTCAGCAAATAGCAGGGATCTAGTTTGGAGGGTCAGTAATACATCTCAGAATGTGTCTCAAATAGTCCCTTTTTTTTTGTATCTAGATATGATTTAACCTGGTTACAAAAAAACAAAGATGATAGCCATCTGTGAAGCTGCACTATTGTATGGACTTTTGTTTGCTTTTCGAAGTGGGAGTCTTGTCTCCTTCCACGAGTGTCTTGAATATCTATAGCTTTCTTGCTAGCAGCTTAGCTCGCTAACTGGCTAATGGCTGCTACCTCGCTGGTTTGAAACTGTCGTGTGGTCACAATGCGTCCCTGACCACCTCTGGAGGTGGTCTGGCTGATCGGATTACACAATCCGTCCTCAATGCGTCTTGGGTGCATTTACACCTGTGCTTGCATGTGGTCAAGCACTATCCGATTGCAATCCCATCACCCAAAATGCATCTTAATGCAAGGTGTAAAGAGGGTCAAATATGGGCTGATGATCAACATAATGACTCCGAATCTTCTGGTGATGTTTCTTCTTTAATGGACCTTATTTAAAATGATAGTGATTAAACTGAGTCACACCAGCATTTACAAAAACAAAATTTCAGGCAGAAATGAATGAATTTTTCAAGTTGTAGAAGATTTCAAGTTGAGTTCAACTTGGCAAACTCTGACAAATGTATGCCTTTGGCTGATTGCACACTGTCTCGACCTTGCTGACCTTTGAGGGAACAGAGAGCTGGAAGAAGCTGTTACATCAGCTGTGTTAGAGCATCCATTGTTATATAAACCTGCTATGCTGAAGTAAAAACTGTTGGCTGTCAGTCAGACTGGAGTTGATGTTACAAATACACTCCAATGAATTGAACTATGTTAACTTATTGTCCAGTTAACAACTGAGACTCCAGCAATGCCTATTTTGCAAGGGCGCCACTTCCTGGTCTAACCAAGCTCTAATAAGAAAAAGCTCCTGCCTGCTTCTCATTTGCTAACTTCAGTTTCTACACATGAAATGTAATGAGAAAAAAACATTTGAAAATGGACCCACCTTCATTGGTAGTCTCAGTACAGCGGGTTTGTGTATCTGTTTCACATTTGTTCCAGTGAAATCAAACAGGCAGGCAGAAATGTTAAAAATGTATGCATTCATAAAGTTAACGGTGCTCTGGATAAAAGCTTCTCCAAAATATTGTTACACTTAATCAAACATTTAAAGGTCAAGTGAAAAAGTATTATTTTCCTCAGTTGACATTCAGAGGTGTTCTGACTGCTTTTAAGCCCTTGCCTTTTGATCAAAAGTAAAATTAAGGGATCTCTCATACAATGCCACGTTAACAATTGAGAGCGTTGCCTTTCTATTTCCATTTAAATAGCTGATTATCTTTGACATTTTGTTCTTTATTCTTTTTTCAATCACTTCAGTGCATACTTTAAAAACAAGATTTTTTTTTACACAAAATACTGTAAAAGCTACATTATATATACATTCCATGACTGAAGGAACAAGGAGAAGAAACAAATCTTATGACACCTGCCCCCCTTTTTTAAAATAATAACAGTCTAGATCGTCTGCCAGTACTTTTAACAATCATCTAAGGTACAAATGCACACATCAATACACTCATATGCGACCAGAGATGGAAGACACACCATGGGCCAAATATCTATAAGTTAATATTGTGTGTAAATGAGTGGAATAGCTGACATGTAGTGATCACAATGTCCAGGCTGTTGACAAGAAGCTGACAAGAAATTGCCTGGCTAACAATATTTACTCCTTGCAGTAGCATTCTGTTGGTGAATGTGATATTAACTAGTGACTTATGATCCACACTACTGCTAAATGCATCTTGAACCCCATCCAAGATTTATTTTCTTGGGGAGGTGGTGTGATTTTTAATATTACATATGCTGGTCATTTTTATTTTAATCCTTAATACCCCCAAACATAGTAAATACAGCCCCAGTAACCCTCTCATAATAAAGTCCCATCTGGTGGGACCGCTTTCCGTGCTGTTTTTCCTGTTGCCAAGTTTCGTCAATTTAGCACACTTTCTGTGTTTTGAAAATATGAAGAATTATAAAAATGAGTTTTGCAGATTTTGCTCATTCACTTACTGTAACTAATACAATAGAGAAAAACCGTTAAAAGGAGCAAGACCCACAAAAAGCTCATCAGATGTGCTGTTGTGATATGCTACAGGTAAGTCTGTCTTGTTTACAGGCACACAGGAAGAAGAGTTTAAGAGTTCAAGCCTTTTTTTTTCAGCTGCAAATAATGAAATTGCATTGCATTTCCCTTCATATGTCTTACTTTATCATCATTATGGCCCTTAAGCTGCTTCTTTGAACAGGTGTATTATCTGGTTTCAGTCACTAAGTGCTATGGAAAAAAAAATCATTTATCTTCCTTGAATTTTCATTGTAAAGCTGACGTTTCATTTGAGCAAGAAACAAGCAAATAAAAAGAAACACAGAGTCTTTGGACATGTATTATTAGCTGGCAGACAATTTCAATATAGCTGCTGTGAGCTGGATCTTGTCCTTTGCATCCATGCTGCCCTCTCATTAGCACCAGCTCTTGTATATATCACGGTAATCTGTTGGATGAACGAGGTGTGCCTGACATGGTAATACACCCATACTGGTCTCTGTGGTTGGAGTTATTCCCAAATATTACTAAATTACACCTGACCTCATTTGGCAAACATACAGGGCCAACGCTCCACAAAAAAATAAAATTAAATGAGGACATCAGGTGAATCAGCTCTTTTCCCCCATGTTTGATACTTTCTCACACAACCTCATTTGCCAGGCAGGCTATAAATGTCACTAAGTGGACAATATTCGGAGAGCGTCTGACACATCTCATTATTTTATTAATGCAAAGCAGACCACCCTGACACCTCATTGTTTTAAACGATGTGTCTATCTATCTCTCGGCTCAGCTTCTCCTCCCCTGTTTAATCAGAGGCATGATCGTTGTTGCCACGGTGCTGTTCTTCAGTCCCCAAGAGCTTTGGAGAGCCTAATGGATGAAGATTGATCACTGCAAGACTCCAAAAAGATTTCCTCCTCAGAGCGGTGTTACTGGTAATAAACCGAGCTCACATTCACAGGCATGTGCACAATTTAGAAGGAGGGAAAAGAGGCAAAACATATTCTAAAAAGGATTTTAAAACATGTTCAGGTTAAAGATATGAAAAGCAACAGCGTTGGTTGTTTGTTCAAAAACTTGGCTGCTCTCAGTTGTGCAAGTAAGTGTAGCGCGCACCATCTAATTTAGCCCCTTAAGTGAAAATAATTCAGTAGTGTGTCCAATGTCTGAAATTTGATGGCCAAATTTGACTGAAAAGAAGGATGGAGAATTTAATATTGTGTATTATTGGGACAGACGTTAACAGTGTTGGGCAGTTTGTTTTATCAGTAAGGAGTAGTGTTAGGGATTATAATTTGAATTTCCATAATTACATTACAGTTACTAATCCCAGTAACACTCTGTTACTTCTACACTTGGGGGTCGGCGTGCTCGCTGTCTTACCAGGATTAATGGAGGGTTGATATCAGTGTGGTTTGACAGAGAAGTACAACTCACGGTAATTCCAAAGTTGTCTTATTCACATGTTGTGTGTTCTTAGCTGGCTTGCTAACGCTAGCCACGTGTACGCCTACATTCAGGAGTCACCTGACCCTGGTTTTTTTCAGAATTGGAGGGTGCGTGAATCGTGCAGCTGAGGTCAAGACGTCTGGAGTGGGGGGGTGTTCAGTAAATCAGTCAGGTCAGAAAATCCTTCCAAACTGTACCCTGCCTTCACTTTTTATTTCTACATGTGTTAAATACAAAAGACGCAGAATGTGGGTGAGGGGGATTTTGAGTTGTTTAAAGGCAACTTTTAACGGAGCTGACGGCTGAGTAACGAAAGTAAAGTAATGAATAATGTCACACGCTGCTTTTGCTCATTATCGCTTTTAGTCTTTTAAAAGGAGGCGGCAAATCAGAAGACATACAGTATGGGTCATTTTTGAAGGCATTTACTAATTAGCTACTGTGTTATTGTCGGTGTGAGGATTTGTTGCCCCAGTTAATCAGTAACATTATTGATGGATTTCCTTTTAAGAGATACATTGTGTGTGTGTGTGTGTGTGTGTGTGTGTGTGTGTGTGTGTGTGTGTGTGTGTGTGTGTGTGTGTGTGTGTGTGTGTGTGTGTGTGTGTGTGTGTGGGTGTTGATTTGAAGTGAAGAAGCGAGGGGGTGGCAAAAGCCGCAGACACTCACTGCTGTGAGATCAAACCGTCCTGATGGGCTAATGGCTGATGCCTGCAAAGTGTGAATATGGCCACACAGAAAACAAGAGATGTTTAATGCTGAGACATGTTTAGACGTAGCTCTGCTGGAGGCTGGAGGCAAATTACTGCTAACGTATGAAAATAAAAAACTGCCAGTGGTGCTTTAGTCCAATTAACACTCGCTGAAATTACACAACTTGTTGTCTTGTGGACGTTGTGTGATCATTTTTATTTTGACACCAAAAGACATGGTGACATGTAAATGTAAACGCAGCAGACTGGGAGGGCGCTGTTTCGCTTATTGCATTTGAACATTGTCCACTGTGCAGCAGCTCAAGTCTTTGAAAATGAAATGTCAAATGCCGTTTAAAATTAAATTGCAATTTAATTTTAATTGTGACTTAAATAATGCTTCCATAAATGGAAAATCAGGTTACATTGTTTATGTTGCATTTAATCTACGACTTTGAAAATTAAATCTCAAACAGCTTCTCCATTTTCATTTTAATATGGTCAAAGAACACTAATACGTACTGATTACTCAAATAACATACATATGTGAAAAATTATAATGCTTTTGTGGAATTACATTTTATCATTTACATTATCATTTTTATATAGTCACATATAGGCTTCCATAATGTGACCCTTGGAAAATGAAAGAAGTGAGGGCCTGTGTTGGCCTTCATCAAACCTAATTATAGAGCCGCAGCAGGGCTGGACTGTCGGAGCCATTTGCTGCTTTTATGAAACAGCCTTATCAGATGCCATTAACTTTTCTGTGGCTGCACAATAAATGGAAAATGTGCCCGGCACCCATATGTTTGTAAAAGCGATATAAAACTGAACCCAAACACACTGTTGCTATAATCCAGTTTCAGTCTGGCACACAGAGCTTTTGGTTTATTGACTTTGTGCAAATTTGATCATGTTGTCATGTTGATCTGTGTCACAAACTGTATTACCAGTAAAATAATATTCTATTTTAGTAGCCAAAAGTATCTAAACAATATCTCACAAATATAATTTCTAATATATTTAAAGACTGTATATCTAATGTACAACTTTTAATACATTAAGTTAAACATGAGCGATTTCAGTTGAACACAAAGTGAGTGCATGACAGTACACTAAATCCTTTCTAAAATATACCTTAGTGTTCTTTTGATTTCAGTGTATTTCGAATGCAGTAAATACAATATAAGTAATACACTACAAGTTCAGTGTACTTTTTGTACAGCTGCTAAACAATACTTCTGATGCTTTAAGGATATTTTTATACTAGTGTACTATTTTATCAACTACAACTTAAGTAGTTTCAATTTAACAACTTTAAGCATAGTAATTTATGTATTTAAAAAGTATACTTAAGTAAACAAAGTAACTCAATAATTCATAACTTGCACAGCCGACACTGCACAGTTCAGTACTGTATCACAGCCTGCATGTTAATCCACAAATAATAATTATGCCTATAGATGCACAGAACAAAACAATATGAAAACAGCAGACAGCCATAATATGTAAAAACAAACCCTGCACATGATGTGCCTCACTGACAGAAGATGAAGTCACTTAGAGAAGCTGCACACAGTTACAAATACAGAACTGACAGGACATTGGATTTGTATCCACTCTTATTTCTTATAGGCTATAAAAAATAAATCTTATAGGCTCATACAGAGGACAAACCATAAACTCACTGCTGAGAGTACATTACTATGATAGAATATAAATGTGGATAAAGCCAAGAATGACAGAAATATCAGCTATTGTAGAAAAAGTATTATAATAAATATTATAGTGATGTTAATGTAAAGTAAGCTCACTGTAAAGTTACCAGATCTGTCTGAATATGAATATATTATACAGGACTTGAAATTAAAAATGAAGTTAAAGGCGCTCCAAATTTGATTTGTCTTTATCTTGTAATGATCGAGTAGCCCGACATGTTGGGTTTGTTTCACGTGGTCTGCTTTAATTTTTCACACAGTCATCGAACAAAATGACGACTCTCTCGCTGCTTTCATGACACAGAATAGAGGTCGTAATCAAAGGGCTTCTGTCTCTCCCGCTCAGTCTGTCAGATGTCTTTCTTCCTCGCTCGCTCTCTCACTCGCCAAAACAACCTATATTAGCTATTGTATACGGATGATAATCAGCATCGAGTAATTTACAAAAAGCTTCAGCAGAATATATTCTTGTCCATTCTGTGGAAGCTTAGCCTCTTCCATTGGTCAGGTGGTTTAACCCAGCTGAAAGGTGGCTGCGCCATTTGGCCTGAAATACAGTGAATTACTCATCTCCAGAGAATCTATTCCAAGAGAAAATCTCCGATAATTATGTGCTGCTCAGTTCACTCAGAACATGTGATGGCTCCATTTGGGTCATTTTCTTCCATAACAGGGGCCGTCACATAGAGGACTGTGCTGTTATGTGCTAATGGTCAAATGACTTAGCTTGTTTTTTGCCTTTGGTAGGAAATTTCATGTCTGCCATGACTTATCAGAGCAAGCCGAAGTTGCTGTGTGTGCACATACTTTTCTATATGTGTTTGGTGTATTTACTTTAGAGTAAAAAATGAACAATGCTTGCTCAAAGGATTAGTATTCCATATGCATCAGTTTCAGAGACTGTGTATGAAATGCCTAATAGGCACATAAAATAGAGGACTCCAGGTGCAGACTTCAGGCAGGGGAGGGTATGCGGCAGTGATGCAGAGGCTCTAATACAGAGACTTGAGTGTGCAGCTCTAACCAGAGAGCTGCAGATTATAGATGCTGCAAAAAATCAGAAAGTAAATTGGGCATGTTCAGAGTTTGGGACTAAAAGGAACCTGAGGAAGTGCCGCTCAGGAGGTGTGTGGGCCGAAATGTTTGATGTCTTTTGTCCATTTTTGCTCACAACTATTCTTACTGGAGTTCATAAAAAGAAAAAAAAACACTATAATGAACAAATGCTTACACAACAGCAATAAATTCCTCTTATTAAGACAGCATCACTTCTACACCAAACACAAAATTACATCAAAACCAAGCACATGATACATAAAACATTAAATAAAATATTGGCCAGTAAAACATAAAATAAATCTCAATTCATTGGAACATTTCTGCTGCAAAGAAAAGTTAAAGAATATTATTTCTTATTTCTTTGGCAGGCCTCTTCATCAACCTCTTTTTAAAACCTTTGTACCAGACTATTCCAGTGAGAAATCGTCTGATTCATACAGTACAGTAACTGCTTTTAAGTGTGTTTGTCTTTGGCTGAGCTGATATAATGTTTCCTTGCCTGTGCTGTTTGATAACTGCGGATACTTTCAGAAAGCAATATATCTTAATAGAGGTAGTGCGGTTGTTTTAAAGCTTATATTTATTTTTGTAGACTTCTAAGTTTAAGCCATGTAAGATCATCGTGGATTTTTATCAGTACTTTGACTGTATTTAATAGCTGAGTACTAGTCATCTGTTGTTCTATCTTAACTGAAGTTTATCCAGCTGTTTCTCACAGCGCTCGACCTGATTATCAAGCTGCAGTCAAGAGGAGACAATGTCACACTTTGTATAGCTGGCAAGCTACTGTATAAATGTGTCTCTACTGTCCAATCAGTCAAACTTTTTTTGTGTAGCACCTTTCATACAGGTTAGTGCAATTCTAAGTGCTTTACAGATGACTGACAGGCTGATAATAAGACAGAACAAATGTAGAAAGTACAAACAAAGACGAACATGAAGGAAAAAAAACAAAATAATAATACTAATACGAATATTTTACCAGTAAAATAAAAAATGATAAAAGACTAAGACAGTTACAATAGTTATGATGAAATAAAACATTTTAAAACATGAGTACAGTAAATTAAATTAATAAGTAAAATACACAATGGTCATAAAACATTCAAAATCCAGGCTGAAGAGCCTAAAGTTTACTTTCCACAAACAATCAATCATATGTTGATCTTTTAGATGAATCAATAGGCTGACAAATCTGCTGATTGAGCTCTCTCTTTATAAATGACTGTATGTGTGTGTGACATCAATCAAATTTTTTTCACCCTGAAATTCAGGTCTGCAAACAAAAACTTATTTATATACTGTATATACACAAAACACACCTTCCTTTTAATCTCAGTGTTCTTTTAGTCTGTGAAGTGCTGCCGTTTTCTAATGTTGTTGTTTGGATGTAAGCAGATAATCTATAAAATGTATTTGTGTGTGTGATCAAACCAGATTTCAAAATTTCCTCTGTTAGTATTTCAGCTGTTTTCAGTTGTCATAATTTAACCTTTTAGCATGTTAAATAGCGCTCAGGAGATTGATTTGTGCTGGATGTAGAAAACCTCTGAAATACGTAAGTGAGAGAATCGTAGCTACTGCACACGGTGGTTGAGATAAAATCAAAAAAGCTTAATTTTTCCTGTGAATTTCTGCCTACATTTTGACAGACGTGGCAGCAGCATATCTGCACTCAATGGTGCAAAATGAGATAACTGGCTAAACGCTGATGCAGCCTCCCCTTTCAATGAAGTAGCACTGTCTGTTAGCAGGAATTAACCTGATAATGACTTTAAATTAATTACTTTCATATTAAACCTGCAGTGCGGAACTTTTATATATAAATGAACGTCCATTACATTTAAGCCTTTGCCAAATGAGTTCACACAATGCTGATTAAGCCTATCACAGCCAGATAAACCTCTCTGTATTTCACAGTATAGAGTATTTAAATCTCATGTCGGGGGCAACATTCCCGTGCTGGCTGTTTGGCCGTTAATTGTGTGGCTCTTTTAGACTTTCCAAATGTTATCGGACTGAATTAATCAAATCCTGATAGTGAAACGAGTTATTTTACAACAGTAGGTTGCAGCCAGTGGTGTACTGACCATCGGGCATACTGTTTTGGGACAAATCCTGGTGGGCCGTCAAAATCCGCCTTACTGTCCCACTCTGTGTGCCTGTCATTCGGGGTTTGCATGAAAGCGTGCTGCATGACTGTGTCAGCCAATCACAGCCGAGCGCCCCCCTTTACTCTCACTGCCAGAAGGGGGAGACAAAAGTCCCTCACTCCAGCTTTAAATTATGGATATTTCGTAGGTCCCATTGAGTAATAAGAGGTGTAAAGTAGTGTCAGAATATTTTAATTTTATGCACCATTTGCATGTTATATACAGAGTGTCCCATATTTCAAATACATCAACAGCTATAAAAAGATCAAGGCACAAAGAAGGACTATGGTATGACAAGCATTGTAATTATTATTATTATTATTATTAATTCAATTTGTCTAAGTGGCGTGTGAAGGTGAATGATGATCTCAAATTGCTAACAGGGCAATAAATTATACATATATAATATAAATAATTGTTATGCAGGTGATCTCATCTGAGAGGAAGCTGCCCAGCTACAAATCTGAGGCCAATGTGACCCATCGCTCTGTGTGTGTGTGTGTGTGTGTGTGTGTGTGTGTTGCTTTTAGGTCAAACTGACCAGTGTGTCCACAGTATGTGTACAGATGTACACAGATACAGACTCTTTGATGAAGCCTGCTTTCCTGCTGGTGAGTCAAAGTCTTATGTAGCCCAGTGTAACAAAGAGAAAAACAGGGCTAATTCATGCAAGCAGCAGCAGCATATTGTGAGGACATTTTAGACCATGTCAGAAAGGGGAAAAAAGTATTATTCTCTGTGTAAGTTGTGGCCTCCTGTTGACAACTAAATGTGTTATTGCGGCAGGCTTTATATTTGTCCTCTACCCTAACACACCCCCAGTAAAGGTTGACAGGAGTAGACCTTTCAAGTTTTTATTGGAGGCAGTTGTGAAACTTTGAGTGATAGTGATTACAAATCAAAAAAGTTAAACAACAAATGTTAGCTAAACCAAAGGTATTGTATGAATGTGTACAATAACAAGGAAACATAAAAGTAAAGACTAATTGCAAAATGGAGCTTTAGCGAAAGTTCAGCAAGTCAGGAAGAATATCTTTTGCATGCTCAGGTCTGTAGTTTTATTTCTCAAATCATCTGTCACTCCCATCCCTCCTGCCTGTCATTGCACTGGCCGTCAATTGAGACGTCAGCTGTTCACATCAGCTGGTCACATCTATCCAATAGCACGGTGACACGCCTTCGTTGTCAGCCTATCATCTGTCTTTTTAAATATGTTATCTCGCTCTCTGCCTTCAGTGCTTTAATGCTGCTGTTAAACGGTGCTGCTGCTTATTTTTTAAGCAGTTTTCTCCAAAGGCAACTTTAACTGACCTGTAGTGAGCCCTAAGTCATTTATGCCTGTAGTTCACATTCAGCTGTAAGGTGTGGAGACATGCTGTAGGGTCACATTTTTTGACTAAAAGTACAGAAGGACTTTCATGTTACAAAACGGATCCTGTGGTAACTATCAGAATTGTACACAGTGAAACCAGAAATTATTTCAGCATGCGACAGAGTGCTGTAACTCTGTCGCTATGATTTCCACTGGTTTTAATGTCATTTAGGCTTTTGTTAAAGCTTCTATCCCGCAGCCATTAGTACATAGCATTGAGCTGCATAGAAGCCACACAGAAGGGAGTTCATAGACATAAAACCCCCTCCATGAACAGATTGGCTGTATTTGTGGTTGATGTGAAGGAACTGATGCAGAGCTGGTTAAATCAAAGTGAAGAAATTGTCGGGAGACCAGGATGTCTTACGCAGGAACATTTATTGAAGCTCGATCAAGCAGAACCGAATTACAGTCCTCTATGATGTAATGATGTAAACTTTATGGATGCATTAGTCAGTCTGATACCAAGGTTCTTCCAGAGTAGGTGAAAGGTATTAGGACAGGGTCTTAAAGGAGACATAACATGCTTTTTGTGATTTTCTGTTATTTTTATACTGTTATGATGTCGAATGTCTATGTTAAACATAGACAATATTCCAAACTGTGTAAAATGCTCTCTGCAAGTCAAAAGCCAGGACTTCAGCCTACTCTGGAAGCTTCGTTTGAAAAGTTACCTCTACTTCCCCATCAAACTGACGTCAGATCGTCTGTGCATTACAAACGGCTGTCCGCTCTGTAGTTTATGTTGCTAAGGTTGTTCCATGGGTTGTTCACATTGTCCACTCTCATATTTCAGATTGGATTTCAGCTCGAACATGTTAGGATGTAGTTGAGAAGTTTCCGTTTCGAGCAAAGAGCGAGAAAAAGAAGTGAGATCCAACTACTATTGTTGGCTCCTCGGGAGGGGGGCCATAAAGAGACGTGAGCTAAAACAGAGATGTGCCTTACCTATAATAAATGAATAAATATTTATATTTGTATTATGTTTGTATGTACAAATATATGTGCTTATGTACTGTATATGTGTGCGACATCAGTAGGCTGCAGGCTGTTGGTGTCCATTGTTCATAAGCCTGGTAGCCTTTTAGAAAAAGCTGTCCGGGAGCCTGCTGGTCTGGTCCTTGAGTTTGCGACACTGCTTGCCAGATGGTTGCAGCTGAAACAGTCCATGGTTGGGATGGCTGGGGTCTTTGTTAATCCTGTATTTTTGCTTAATAAAGCTACATATTGTAGCTTTTAGTTCCACACAGGGCTGGACCAAAGCCTGGTCAATACCCAACATAATAATACTCTGTGGGAGTTTTGACTTTCAGATAAACCTGTGTCAATGCCTATTAAATATTCATGGTGTCCTGACTGTCCCCTTTAGGTTCTGACCACTCAGCAGTTTCTTACAGTACAGTGATATAAGAGACCCCAGTCGCACAAACGAGCGCACTATAACTATCAAACGGAGGCAATTGCAACCAGTATAACAAATCCAGTCCATTAAAGGGGAACTGCAACGATTTAGTATTAAACTTGCATAAAGTTTTGAGGCTCACGAGACAAATTTTAAAAAGAACAGTCAAAATTGAGGCAGCAGACGCCAAGATAGTCTGACTTTTAGCCTCTAGCATGGGTCTCTAGTATTGCTACTTCCACAAAGCCTAGTAAAGTGAAAAAATGTAATCATTTTATTTTAAATAATATTCCAGTATGTCTTAAAAAAGTTCTATGTAAAAACTAAAATCCAAGGACACAGAGTACATTTTTGAGAAAGAGATTTTCTTTATTCTCTTGCTCCTCACCTTTACCATGGTAACAACTTTTAAAAGGTATTTCATCAGGAGGACAAATAGCCTTAACTGTGGTTTCCTTTGGTGGTCATATAATCACTTCTCTTTCTGGAGCACGAAGCAGATTAGGGTCTTCAGACATGAATCAGGAGGAGCAGTTTTCTCTCATGTGTACAGTTCTCACAATAACACGTGAGTGGAGCTGGGGGAGTTTTTTTCATATATTATATAACTTTTTTTAATCTTGATCAAATCTTAAAAGTTGTAATTTGAAAATGGAATCAACAGAGGAAAGATAATTCTGCTCAGTATCACTCATAACAGGAAGATTGAATGAATGAATGAATTTACTGTTCAGATTGGCAGTTCAAGCACTGTTACATGAAAAAAATGACTAATGGCTGTTTACTTCTTGTTATCCAATGCATTAAAAGCATGTATTATTATAAGAGGAACACAGAAGTACAAAGCACAAAGTAGTGAGTGAAAGGTTTTTTGTTGGGTTTGGGCTACTTAAATGTTAATGTAAATGTATTTGGCTAAGAAAAAATAAACCCATTATTAGATTTTAAAATAAACTGTGCTTATGAATACAATTATACAAAGATTGGTTTATACTTTCAACTTGTACTTCTTGTGTTTTATTCTGGTGAAGAAATTGCTGTGAACCCACGTCAGCGCCTGGATGAGAGAAAAATGTGTTGATATTAAACTTTGGAATCGCAGCTGTTACTGTAGATATTTTTGTGTATACTCACTCAGTGCTGTGAGATATGTTTTTCACTGAATAAGGTATCCTTTAATTGTACTGATCTGGTTAACCATTTTTACCCCCCTGCATGTCACTCCTAAAATAAAACCCCTACGTCTCTCAGTTCATGACTTTTCCTAAAATTAGTTTATTAATCATCTAGTGAATTATGGGGGCTGTGGATTAAAAAGAAAAAAAAAGGATCATTTATACCTCAATCTGCCGCGGGGTCATTTTTACCCCTCATAGAAACCACTGTACATTGCACTGCTCAACTTTGGCTCCATGTCTGGTTGCTTAGCAACGCCCATTGTTTAGACGTCTTTTAAGAAGCAGGCTGCCGTATATATATATAACGAGCTAGAGCTAGCTTTTTGAGAAAAGTCACCGCAAAATCCTGCACGGACAGATGATATGAATACAGTCACTGCAAAGCTTAGTAATTTAGATACTGCAGTTGGATAGCAGGACACCTTTGTCTGCTTTTCCCTCAAAAAATCAGCACAGTGAAACTGCAAGCCCTTTGTCGCTCAGTTACATGTCGGTTGTATAATCACAGTGAGGAATAAGTCGGCCGAGGCACAGCACACAGTGACAGTTATGTCATTTCTTCAGAGGTACATTAGGTCACTTAATACAGTTAATGCACGTGTAGTGTAGGTGTACCTGCAAAAGATATATTTCCCTCAGGCTCCAATGATTTACACACAAAATAATTAGTGAGACTCTACTTAACAAAGGTTACAATATTGTAACCCTAGTTCTATTAGCATAGGCGGAGCCCCTCCGCTGGACACCTCTTCAGCAAGTGGTGTAGGAGGGACAGGGCCTATAGGTGGAGGGCTCTGCCTAGCCTTGTTCTATCTCACACAGCTCCAGCCAACCCAGATAGTATACCACTGAACTGGGTGAGGCCATGGCCTAACCTCGCAGCAGACCCTCTGCACACCTCATTCCCCAGGTTATCAAGGAGCACGGTAAAAAATGCAGGTGTATCATGCCCAGGGGGGGGGGGGGCAGGTGAAACACAGCCGACACATACACCCACCTTTTTCAACAGTCTTGGGTCAATCCAGTGAGCACACTGTGTTGACATGTCCAAGAGATAGAGCCATATGAAAGGACAGACCAAGATGCTGACGTGCATATGTCCTCAATTTGGCCTCCCTGTCCCCAGCACGTGATGGAGTGCAAAATACATCCAGCTGAATAACCCTCCACCTGAAACTCCATATATTCTTGGGAACAAAGGAGGGATTTGGTCTGAGAGTAGCTCCACTGCAGTCATTGCAAAGCAACATGCAGCTGGGGTGAACTGACAGGGCTCTTTACTCACACACTCTCTTAGCTGAGGACAGAGCAAGTGGCAAAGCTGTCTTGAGTGACAACGCCCTCAGAGAGGAGCACTCCAGAGGCTCATAAGGATCCTTGACCAGAGCCTCGAGCACCAGATGCAGTTCCCATTGGGGGGTGGAGGCACGCATCACCAGGCATTGTCTCCTGACCCCCTGCAAGAAACGTTTCACAAGAGGCTGGCTAGAGACCGGTTGTTGGGTTTTGGGTGAGCCTGAATGTCCTTAGCAACCAATCTGGTTTGGGCTCGAGATAGAAGTTGCTGTCCCTGTCCATACCTGCCTCCTGGATGGTGCTGTGTTTGTGTTCTGAAGCACTTTCTGTCAGAAACTCTGCCACAGGAGGTGAAACGCACAACAGACTAAACAGGGATGCATGACCTGAGGCGAGTATAACAAGTAAAAGTGTGATATAATAAAATAATGTCCATGATAAAAAAAAGAACAAAACTAAATTCAACATTAACACTGGATGTACATTCATTCCCAAAGTCGATACTGTCTTGACTTGTTGACATATTCTGCTTGATGCTTTGACTGCTTCTTTTTTCTAACATTACTGCCATTTGGCTGGAACAGTAGAGCTGACAATGGCATAATTAACTACTTTATTTTTTAACTGAGTGGAATAGAGTGGCTAAAATAGAGAGAAATAAAAACAGGGACAGCCTCCCTTGAGTAGACTCTTGAATGGCTCATGAATGTAATTGTTTCATTGCTTTTAGGGTACTGACTGTCCTCTGCGCCCTTTTTACACCCATCTACTTGTACTAGATGGAGGCGGGATCAGGAGGAAGCTCGTGTTGAGTTCGTGTGTATTGCACGGCTGGGACGTTAGGAAAGAGATTACACAAAACAAAACCCATTTTATCCAATACTTTGAAAATTGTAAGTGTTGGAAATTATCCTGTGGATAATAATTGTGTCTTTTATGATATTACTTCATAGCACTAACTACAGTCAATAAAATTTTATATCAATAATCGCCTCATAATTGCCAAATATATGAAACGTAATTACTGTACTGTGACACTGAGTGCTCCTCTGCCTCGCACAAATTAATTCATGTCTGGTCTGTATATTGAAATGAATCATTCCAGTGAGAGTGACTGGCCTTTTAGTGATGAAGGCTGTCCATCTGCATTGTCGCTGACATCCGCTGTCACATATTTTCTCTGGAGACAGCAGCTTGTGTTGCAGCACATGGATTAGAGCTAAATATTGATTTGTCATTTGCAACATTGTCAGCGGTTGTTGTTGTTGTTGTTGTTGACGCAAGCTTTTCAGCCTTGTTTATTGCAAGATGCTGATATTAATTAATATGACAGGAGAAATTATGTAAGCATGTCAAGCAAGTTGCTGATTTACCAAGCAAGTTAGACAGTTGAGGATTTATTTCATCACCAAATCATAATTTAGGGATTTATTCATAACATTGTCAGACATGAGTGATATGAAAAGTCTGCAAGAACAGGATGGAAGAAGAAAGAAAAGCATATAGAGTTAATTCTGAAGTGGGAGTGGAGAAACTGGGAAACAACCAGCCTTTTTGGAAAAATTTAATTAAATTAATTTGTTATGAATTAGCATACATTTTCAAAAGGTTCACATGATCTGTGTGTCTTTCCCACTGCAAACAAAATGAAATACAACTATTCCTGCTAAGCATCCAAAAGTGTTTATTCCTGCCAGTGCCTGGGGAATTTTTACTGAAACTTACTAAAATATGGTGCATTCTGCATTTAATGTACAGAGAGAATGAGATACTGCATTGTTGCATTGTTCAGAAAATCTGAACAGTATCTGCATGGAGAGACACGACTAGAAGGAAATATGGGGGGAAATATGTTTGCAGAAGAGAGTCAGCCTATTTGAGAAAAACACTATGAAGCAAAGATAAGTCCCAAACACCCTACAGCACCCAAGAAATAACCATCTGTTGCCTTGTTTTGTTGTTCTACTTTAATCATCAGAGAGGGTGTTCAGTATGTCTCTCTGCATAAAATAATGCCACAACTGCAAATACTGTGAGAATGTGTTTTTAAGCAGCAAAACAGAAATAAATAGAAGCACAGAGAAAATGGAGTTTGGACTTGCTGAAAAATAAAAATATTTAAAGTTAATTAAGTTACTGCCATGTGTGTAAAATGTGCACAATACTTCTCATTTTGGACATGCTCATATTATTCCTGCTATGTGATGATTACAGGCATTTAAGCTACTGAATGAAAAGGTCAAGCTCACTAATTAACACCTTATGTTATATCTGGTTGGTTTAATCCACACAAAAACCAAAGTGTGGTGCCAGTGTGAGCTAGGCTAGCTGTTTGCAGTCTTTAAGCTAAGCTAAGCTAACCAGCTGCTGGCTGTAGGTTTAACTGTACAGACATGTGAGTGGTATCGATTCCCTCATCAAATTCTCCGCAAAAGAAAGTCAATGGCTGTTTTCCCAAATGTCTAACTTTTGCTGTAATGCTCACTATTAATGTTGAAGTAGTGACAAACATCTTCACCAACTGAGCTTTTTAGCCTCTTTTAGTTTTTTGTTTTACAGCACATTCACTCTTTGTTCGGGCTCAACACTCTCATCAACCCTGTTTTCGACCAGTTAAAAGGACTCTGATTATTGGATGTACATTCATCAGGTGGACAAGAAACATGACTCTAAATAAATGCTAATGTTGCTGCAAGTCTTTTAAATGTGTAAATAAGCAGCTGCTTGCTAACTCATTAACTAAAACAATGTTATAAGGACATATCAGAGCAGAGCTGTGTGTCTGTCAGATTGTTGTGGCGTTATTCTGCTCCCAAATGGCCAAAAAAGCTTTCAATATAAAACATTACTTGATCAAATATTACTTTGTAGTTACACTTGGATATAATACATGATATTAGTAATATATAGGCTATAAATAATAATATTACTATGTATCCACTTTTATAATGTTTTCACCGCTGGAGGGAAAAACTAAACTATCTAATCTAAATTCATGAATCCATTTAAAGTTCTAACATCACCTGTCGGGTAAAACAAAACTAAAACCTTGTTACGTGATGCAGCATGTTTCTCAAATCCATTCATTTAAAAAAGCAGCTCATTCATGTGCGTCAACCCAAACTTTGCTCCTCCTCCGACCTTATCAGCAAGCGGATAGGACAGACGACTACCAGGAGTGTTTGTGTGTGAGTGTGAGTGTGAGTGTGAGTGTGAGTGTGTGAGTGTGTGTGTGTGTGTGTGTGTGTGTGTGTGTGCATGGTATAATAGCAGAGAGACAGAGAGGGAAGACCAGAGTAGATTGCTAAGTGATGATCTGCCTGCACTTGCACAGCGAGCTCGTGCGCTCTGCTCTCTCTGCCTCTCATGTTCCCGCTCACTGTTAATCAGTCTCACACATGCTCCGTCCTGCACGCACCTCTGTTTTCTGCTTCACTCCTGCCACTTTTCTCCCTCACATCGTTTTTATTTTAACTTCTTGCTACACTCTCTTTGGAGAGATGAAAGGAGAGCGGTGGGATTGTCTTTGGCTGAGAGTAGCCACAGCAGCAGATGTCTGAGGAAAATTTCCTTTCTTGGTAAGCCTTGAAGGGTGCAAAAAGGAAGACTGGCAAAAAGATTTTTCTTTTACTCTGCCAAGGGCGCCAGTGTTGTCCTCCAGAAATTGGGATGACTGAGAGCAGCACACGCTGAGATTTTAAGACTTGACAAACCAGATGGACAAATAACTACAGAAAAAGAAGACTTGAGCCAAGAAGACGGGGAATCTAAGAGGAGAAATTATGAATACCACACAACAGCATGGACTGAGCCAAGGCTACCACAACAGGAGCCAAACCTCAGGCACTTTGCCATTTGACAAAGACTCATCAGCTGAGAAGGATTCATCAGCAGGATGCTACGAACAGCTGCTAATTTCCACGGAGGTTTTCCTCACCCTGGGCATTGTCAGCCTGCTGGAGAACATCCTGGTTGTGGCTGCCATTGTCAAAAACAAGAACCTTCACTCACCTATGTACTTTTTTATCTGTAGCCTTGCTGTGGCTGACATGCTTGTCAGTGTCTCCAACGCCTCTGAGACCATTGTCATTGCGTTAATCAACGGAGGCAAGCTGACCATCCCCGTCACATTGATCAAAAACATGGACAACGTGTTTGACTCCATGATCTGCAGCTCTCTTTTAGCGTCTATCTGTAGTCTGCTGGCCATTGCTGTCGACCGCTACATCACCATCTTCTATGCGCTGCGATACCACAACATTGTCACGCTGCGAAGAGCGATGTTGGTCATCAGCAGCATCTGGACGTGCTGCATCGTGTCCGGCATTCTGTTTATCATCTACTCAGAAAGCACCACAGTGCTCATCTGCCTCATCACCATGTTCTTCACCATGCTGGTGCTCATGGCCTCGCTTTACGTCCACATGTTCCTGCTGGCGCGCTTGCACATGAAGCGGATCGCCGCGCTGCCGGGCAACGCGCCCATCCACCAGCGAGCCAACATGAAGGGCGCCATCACCCTCACTATCCTCCTGGGGGTGTTCGTGGTGTGCTGGGCGCCTTTTTTCCTCCATCTCATCCTCATGATCAGCTGCCCCAGGAACCCCTACTGCACCTGCTTCATGTCTCACTTCAACATGTACCTCATCCTCATCATGTGCAATTCCGTCATTGACCCCATCATCTACGCCTTTCGCAGCCAGGAGATGAGAAGAACCTTCAAAGAGATTTTCTGCTGCTCGCATGCGCTCTTGTGTGTGTGAGCTGCCTGTTAAGTGTCACCAGAGCCACGACCCTGACAGCTACAGCCTGATATTGAAATGAAACTTGGTGGACAAGGACTTTGAGGTTTTGAGCTGTAATCACTGTGGACTGATTTGGCTCTGCACTCTCTCTTCAGTCGTATGTAAATGATTGATAAGTAGGACGCTCACCTCTGGTTTTGTGAGTCAGGTTTCTGAAGAGGTAGGTTTATAAACACCTTGTAAAATAGAGTATCTGTATCACTGCTGTGTAAAGAGAAATGCTATTTTGATTTGTAGTAAATGTCATTCTGAAGTGCAATTTGAAGGAAAAAATGTGACCAGCATATATATAAACCAGTATTCATGCTCAAACTGTGGTTCATTTTACAAATCCTTTCTGTCTCTCTCTGAAATATTTTCCTTCTTTCACTCTTTTTCTGTTTAAAAGAAATCAACAATGCCATGTGGACTTTACGTATCTACATGGATGATGGCACTTAAATGTCACAGCTGTTACAGTGTTGCAACATAGAACCACCACAGTGCATGCACTATACTGTAAATGTCGTAATATATATAACAAAGAAATTAACATAGTGTATTACAGACTACCTCCATGTTTGTTGCGAGAGTTTGATCCTCTTCATAACAGAAACCGTGACCATATTTTGCACACTGCAAGCAAAGATAGGTATATCCCTGGCATATACTCTCTGTTTTGCATTTTAATGAATGTAAGAAAATATCTAACATTTACTTTTCATGAGATACAGTGTTGATGTGAATTCAGAGAAGAAGAAAAAAAAGCCATTATGCTTGACTGATTTCCCTCGTGTGCTATGTGCCAATCACCAACAAGGAGATGAAGACAAGTGCGGGAAGGATCTGCTCAACTGAAGTGTGTTTTTACCTTTTTACCAAGGTGGCATTTTATGTGTAGAAATCTAATAGAGGGGAAAATAGCTCATTTCAAACTGGCTACTTAGTGGAAAAGAGGTGTTATTGTATGTGTGTCTTTTTTTTTTTTTTTTTTGAAAAGATAGGAGCGCTGTGATCAAACTAGATTCTTCTGGAAATCATGAAACAACAGCACAAACAAAAAAAAGCCACTTTTCTCTTGCCTGCTGACTGACCCCACTCAGCGTATTAACCACAGACCATTTTATGATGGTTATGCACAATATTTGTTGACTGTGATCTAAAATGTAGGGTGTAGACATTTACAGAACTACTGATGCACAGAAAAAAAGATTTTTACACTTTTAAGCAACTGAAATCAGGAAAATGTCCCTAATATTCTCAGGCACAAATAGTGACATTTTATAAATACCTTTGGTTTAGATTGAGCTAATTTGCACCTACAGATAAATTATATAAGAGTTCAGGGTGGTCTTCTAGTGTGTATGACTCCATAATGGAAATATTTGACCTGACTGTCCAGGCATGCAGTTTTTGAAGTTATCTTTAAAGGCAGGGCAACAGAAGAGAGGATTTTATCCCCGATATGAATAGAAAGTCACTTAAATATTGAGTAAATCATGATTTCCAGTGAGCAAGTAGCTGAAACAGACCTGATGAAATAAAGTCATTTGATTGGAAATCAAATGTCTGATGAATTGTGTAGATATTTGTGTAAATTTGTTGGGCTGTTCTCACTCTCACTTTCAGCATGTACATGTGACTATATAGAGATCTATTTTTCATCATGTTTACGTAACAGGACAGATTTTACTGAATGTATTTTTATGTACGTGTTGTGTAACTTCTTGCTTTTTATCTTTGCCTTAAATATGTTGCACTGTGATGTAAAGAACAACCGTATCCTCTGTGACAGTATTTGAACTTTTAGAAACTGAAGTAATCAGTCTTTACATGTAGCTAAGTGCTATTTTCAATATTGCCTTATTTATTTATGCCTTTTAAACTCGAAGTGCATTTCTAAGCCCATAAAATAACTCATGTGAACTGCTGTCCCAAATTTTTTGTTGAAAGCTTTGCCTGGAATTTGATTCATGTGTGCCGATATGAAGGTGTTTGCTTGACCACTGCATCCTCTGTGAATTACTGCTGCAAAGTTACTTCAATAAATCACGATGCCACCTCAGCAACAGCTCTGTTTGTCAGTGTTCCTCTGGAGTGCAGACTTTAATGCGAAGACTAGGCACACACAACGACTCAAATTCTGATTTCTGAACAGCTTCACACTCAAAAAACAACTGACCTTTTATAATAAGTTAAGATACAAATACATTTATTCTAATAACAGTGAAAAATGCATTCATACAAGCACAACTGTGCCTATAGACGTGTATATACAATTCAGGATATTTCAAGGCCACATAAATTTGACATAAATCTAAGAAATGGAAATGTAGCACACTTTTTTTTCCCCTGAGGTGAGAAACTGAAGTTTCTGTTCCAGAAAAAGTGCCCACAGGGTTTCGATTATTGTGAACAATTTCAAGCAAAGTAAGCGAAACATTTATAACTCTGAGAAATAACTTGTCTGTGGCTCAGTTTACAGCCTCAGCCAGTATCCACGAGTTCAGTATTGCTTTGGGACCATCAGTGTGACAAATGGATTCTGGTTCATTCTGAATTTAATTATAGTTTAATAGATTACTGGGTTGTAATGGATTTATAGATATCAAACTTGAATTATATTAATTAATTAATTATGAGATGTTTTTTTTCTTTCAAGTGTCCTGATGAAGGATTGTCATTAAAGCTGCATTCATAAGAAGGAAAGAGATGGAAATAAAGCAAGGCTAGTGAAGTAAAGAAAACATTTTTCACACCTTTTCCTGTCACCTTAGTCATATTTCTATTATTATAATCGTTATTATTGTTATTATTGTTCCTCCTCCCGCCTTCTTTCTCTCTCAACCCAACCGGTCAAGGCAGATGGCCGCCCACCTAGAGCCGGTTCTGCTTGAGGTTTTTTCCCTTTAAAGGGGAGTTTTTCCTTGTCGCCGTCACCGAGTGCTGCTCATGGGGAGAATAGTTGGGTCTCTGTAAATTAAAGAGTACGGTCTTGACCTGCTCTATGTGAAAAGTGCCCTGAGATAACTTCTGTTGTGATTTGGCGCTATATAAATAAAACTGAATTTTAAGGTTTGAGAAAACTGAGGTATTGTCCATATTTCTTACATGTCATTGTAAATGCTGCTATAATACAGAAAAGCACTGAGGCAAGCAAAAGCATTCATTGTTTGCATTCAGGCAGTGAACATGCTTGTGAAATGTGTGATGGTGATTGTTACACTGAGCAGAATGAAATATGAAAGTGACTCAACATTCACTCTATTCATCTCAAACTGACAGCCTGAGCCACATCAGAGCATCTACTTTCTCTCCCTTTCATTTATTTTTATTGTATTTATTTTTTTACTGAAGCACAATGAAACAAAATGTCACCGGCACGGCGCATGCGCTTCATGCTGCCCCGGTCAGGTGCCGCACTTGGGTGGCTCACAAATAATTCACTTCAAATATCTGCAGACTCCTTTCTTTTCTAAAGTTTAAAGTGTAAACTGACTCTAACAGAATTACAAGTCAAAGTTTATTGATTTGCATAACAGCACTGACGTACTGTGGTGGTGCGATGTGAATGACAAATGACTGCAAGTACGAGTTTCTGCAGCCTTTGTTAAACAATACAAAAAAGAAAGCATTCTCAACACGCTCCTGTACAAACTGAGGATTCATGTGGAAGCTTTTACTGTTGTATGTGAAACATGTATGCAAGCAACTGTACAGTATCTACAGACAGCTGTAGACAATAAGAGAGAATGTTTATGATGGTTCATTGAGATCCAACACAATTCAAACCTCACTTTATGGTTCAAGTTAAATCCTACTAATATATTATGAAATGTACTAATTTTGCATCTCACAGTATTGAGATGCAAAATGTCTATTGTAGACATACTCGACACCTGCCAGTGGATTGAGATATGATAAGTTTCCTTTCCAGCAGCCTTTTGAATTGCCTCTTGCATAACAAGAGTTTTGCAAGTTTGCAGCCTTGCTAGCAGTCCTGTGAGGCTGCGGGGCTCATCACGCACCAGAAAACTAAATAGTTGGATGGGTGAAAATTGGATACTTGCTATTCTAGTCAGACAAAAACTTCACATTTTCGCCTGATGGTGGGGCCAACATGCCGGCATTATTATGCAAATGTACTATTGTTAACACGCTAGCAAAAAAAAAATGAAGGCAACAAAATGTCCAGTGATCACAAGTAAAACTGGTGAGAATCTTATAAAGACGAGACACCCCAGACAGAGCAACTATTTCCAGCAGCATCTATTGATTATTTTTAAACCTCACAATCAGAGAGAAATAAATATTGACTAACTGAGGGCAGCACGCTGGTTGACAGGTAGACTGCTGTTAGAGTTGCGTTGCTAAGAAACCCCCCGCAAGAATATATATTCCTTCATTTTCCTGTACCAAAACTGTTGCATAGAAAAGGCAGTGGTTTTAAAATAAGCTTATGAAAAGTACAGGCAGTAACTGGATTAGAAGGTAAATAAGAATCCTTCCATGCTGTATTGTTTAAAGAGGATGTATCATGCACATTTCCAGGAATATATTTTTATTCTGGGGCTCTACTGGAATATCTTTGCATGATTTACAGTAATCTTTATTTATCTTACACTGGTCCTTCATGCAGCCCCTCAGTTCAGCCTCTGTCTGAAACAGGCTGTTTTAGCTCTTGTCTCTTTAAGGCCCCCCTCCCCATGAACCCACTCTGTTCTGATTGGCCAGCTTCAGGAAGCTTCTGATGCCTCCAGAGGCTACGTAAACAGTAATAGTAGGATTTCACTTCTTTTTCTCGTTCTTCACTCGAAATATAAACTAATCAAATACATTTGTACATGTTCAAACCTAAATCTGATCCGAAATATGTGGACAACGCCAACAACCCATGCAGCAAACTTAGCAACAACCTTAGCAACAAACTTAGCAACAAACTTAGCAACAACCCATGCTACAACCCATGCAACAAAGACTACAGAACTTTGTAGAGTGGTGTGACAACCACTTCCTAAAGTTAAATGTTCACAAAACTAACTATATGAGTTCAGGAAAACCCCCCCACTCAACCTTCCCAACTGTAATTAAGGGCTCACTTGTTGAGACAGTTGAGTGCTACTGGACAAGACACTTTATGGAGGAATTCATTCTTCTCCCCTCTGGGTGGAGATGCAGCTCCCCCAGAGTAAAAAGCAATAGGTTTTAATTTTCTTAATTTGCACTAAACCTTGACTGCACTGCTCAGCAGCACTTTATTATGGCTACCATTCCAATGGTTTGATGCTTTTAATGAACAGATACAGTTTTTTTTTTTTTTTTTTTGCTGTAACTGTTGTAACTGTAACTTTGCAAACAAAGTGCTCAGAGCAGGCTGAAGCCCTGGCTTTTGACTTGCAGGCAGCATTTTCAAATACGTTCAACTCAAGTTTTGGAATTTTTACCATGTTTAACATCTGACATCTGACATTATAACAGTATAAAAATAACAGAAAATCATAAAAAGCATGATATGCCTACCTTAAACGCACAATATGTAATTTCTGCTACTAGGGGTCTCTCAATCAAAACAATAACAAAAGATGGAGTTTAATGACGTCATAATGTAGCGTGGGATCATGGGAGTTGTTGTCTTCATTATTAAACAACCAGCTTCTTCAGGTTAGGATTACTTCAGTGTTCATCATTCAGCAAGTTTTTGCCGGGAGCCGAATTATCCGCAGAGGTCTCCTCCTCTCCAAAACAAATGTACACAGGGATTAAAACCGGTAAAAACACTGAATAAAGCAGTTTCATATAAACAAATCTGTGTTTGCTGCTAGCTGAGCTGCTGCTAACGTTTGCTCAGCTTGTTTCTCTGATAACTTAAGATCCACACGTCCAATGACTAAAATCCTTCATCCGTGTAAAAGATATAGTTAAAAATGACCAAGATCTAAAAAGTTTATTGTAAAAATGTGGCTTAAAACTTAATAAAAATCAATTCATGACCATTACCTTGATTAAAATTATGGCTTTCTCTGGGTTTGAAAATTGTTGGAAAATTTGGGATAATGTAAGTACACAACTCAACAAAATATATCATTTTTTTGCAGAATAATGTGGAATAGTTACATTATAGCTTTAATGCCAATGGTCACACAAACTGACCCTGACTGGAATGGACTCAGTCATGCCGCCCAAATCATATTTATGTGAGTTGATTTTAGTTTCTGTTCTTTTCAATTTATCCATAAAACCTCTTTGTCTTCTTATCCATTGAATAAGGTTTTGAAATGAATTTCATTCCAAAATTCACCAAAATCCACTTTCTGGTGTGATGGTAATGTAACGCTTCATCTCTCTGCTCCTCAGACTGCGGTTTATCATATTTAAACTAGGCACCAGGTTTCAGCTGAATCCTAATAAGCCTGAGGGATGCCGCCGTATCCACAACTCCAGGACAGCCTCGCCTCGCCTGACTGGCTCCCATGTATCACCTACAGACTTATTACTGCCACACAGCCAATGAGTCAGCAGTCACTCCCTGAAATTATCAATGTAATCATTATTTTTAGTGTTGAATCATTTACACACAAAAGGTGTAAATCTTTTTTCTCATCTGCACCACTGCAGTGTCTCCTCTCATGTGGCCGTTGTGACTCTCAGCAGCTTATTCCCCCTTTATCACTCTGGCCTCACGGGGATTTGTGCACAGAGCCGCTTGCATCAAATTAGACCATGTTGACTCTACTCCTGCCATCCTCAGCCACGGCAAATAATGCTGGAATTTACTTCCAAGTCAGGTCCTCTCTGTTAAGTTCAATTAACACACTGAATTAGATTGTTAAAAATGCATGTGTAGTGTCTTCTGAAAGAGAAATTCTCTGAAAGAAATTTGCCACATTGTGAGTAATCAATACTTGCCCTTAATTCTTAATCCTATGAGGGAGTATTAGTGGAATTTCTGTTATTATTATCAGATATTCAATCTGGGCCATTTGAACACTATAACAGGTATGAATTAGCACATGAAAATATATTAACTTAATGTTTCATCGGAAAACATCATCATGAAATTTCATCAGGGAATTGACTCATGGACAACTCAAGACTACTGACTGTACTGTACTAGTGAAACTTGAATCTCGCAGTGTTCCAGCTCCAATGTTCATGATTGCATATTGTGTAACTGTATTTGTTCATTCCCCAGAGTGTATTATAGAGCGTACATGTGAGTGCGTGAGAGAGAGTGGGTGCTATTGTCACCATAACAACGCATGCCTGTGCAAGATGACAATGAAATAAACCGGTGAATGGCCTCAGAGTTTTTTTTTTCTCTTTCGAAACTTGCAAATAAGATCTTCATCCTCCAATCTCACACTCCTACACGAGAGAAAACAAAAACAAAAGACAAGACCAGAAGCAATGAATATCATATCTGTGTGTGTGTGTGTGTGTGTGTGTGTGTGTGTTTGGAGAAAAACAACCAGAAAAGAAGATTGTAGAAAACCTGGAACCCAAAGGCAAAAAAAGTCAGAAAAGCGCTCCCTGCACCACTGCACCGCTCCTGCCTGTTAAGCTTACAGTTTTTAGCATACGGTAATAACTTATCTGTCTGCCAAATGACAAAATGATGTAAATGTAACCGAAGGCAACAAGCACATCAATATTTTCTGTCGACTCCTCACTTATGTGCACTATGGAGACTGGATAGAAAGAGGGCAATGTTCAGAAAATTAACCTCAAACAATATAAGGGGGACAGAAAGTTGGATTTTTAAAGGTGAGGGGTTGAAATGATGCCCTTGAGTGAGTGCAAACTGAATCCAGTCTATGCTTACTAAATTATTAGCTTGTTAGTCTAGTTGGTATTCTAAATTCAAACCTCAGAACTTAACAGCTACACTAGAGATGTTCATATTTTAACATATTTTTCATCATTTGCCACTTGGCTAATATTTAATGTCTGTATCACTAAAACGATCAACATAAACTCTAATCTTAAAAAAATATTTTATTTAATTACAATATTATTCCACATCCTGATCCCAGGATCCTGTTACCTTGGTAACCTGCCCTCATGTATCCGGCTACATCTGGCACAGCTTATATCTAGTTTAACTTCATACCTTTTCATTTATTTCAAACCTTTTTGTCTCTTATCATTCCTTTCATTCCCTAACATACACTGATTATTTTTTTGTATCACAGAACCCCAAATTGTCCAGAACATTTTCCCCCTTCACACTGTACTGCTCTGTTTTAGCAAGTAAGATAGTTTTGATCTAAACCATGGTGAGTCAACACATCGCAGTCCCCCAGAATAGCCACACTTGGATCCAAATTAATGTCTCTGTGTAATATAGTACTGCTGCTGATGTATTGATGTCCAATAACTCTTGAATCTCACACAGCTCCATAACATATGATACAAGTCTGCGTCCTCTTTATTGCATCTTGGGCATTTATAAGTTACTGAGAGGTAGATTTGATGTAATTTGATGCAAGACACTAGGCTGGATTAATCTATGTCTTGAGTTTGTAAGACTGGATTGTGAATCTTTTAATATCTTTCCCATTTTTCTGCTGTATAAATTACAAAAGTCTAAACAAGACTGAATGTAACTTAACTTGGTCACAAACTCACTTGTTCACATTTAGCGGGCTGCAGATTCTCCACAAGGGGGAGCTGTTTAATCCTTGTCAAACCACTTCTATGCATGCCAAGCTGCGCCACCTACAGGAAAAGGGAAGTAACAGCAGCAGTGTAGATCTGCCCAGAGCCATGTAGAGAAAGAGTCGCGTCAACGGAAGTTCAAAATGCTTGAAAAAGACAGAGGAGAAAGGGTTTAGGTCTTAGTTGTCTTATACTTACAGGCAAACTGTATGGTGATGTGACGTTACCACGTCCACATGTGCTTGATGTCACCACCGACAGCCCTAACTGGGCCATGTGGAAATCCTTTGGGGTCAAACACGATAAAACATCAGTGCCAGATCCAGAAACACCAGACAGGCAGCTCTATTGCATGCCTGATGTCCAACATCTGGTAGAAAATCCCAATTAAGGACTTATTGACCTTTCAAGAAGGGATGGCATTAAAAATAGCTCCCCATCTACCAGCTGCCGCCATCAAGCCAAGTCATTTTGATAAGATGAAGGTTGGTCCTGCTCTAAATGTATTCAGTAAGGCAACAGGTGCTGGGCTGAAATACACGGTGCTACATGACTACAGCGTAGCTCCTGCAACAACTCGATCATTGATTTGATCTCATGTCATCTCGCCATCCAATTACAGCCCTCAACAGGCTCAAGATGGAGGGTCCAGTTGTTCCAGACCCTGAGGGTCGCTCGGGGTGGAAAGACCCCCCGGGGGTATGACTGGTGAAAGCAGCAGCTCCTGCTTGAGGTCTGGAGAAAGGAGGCACAACTGGTCGATGGGCTGACTTGGGGGGCTGTTCGAGAGCGTAGGCGGCAGGACGCTCTGAAGTGTAAGAGCTACTGTGTTCTGGGGGTGAGGCATGGGAAACTGTGAGGTGGAGTCCGTCCTGTTTGGGGAGCTAGGAGGATCTAGGAGAGAAGTGGGAAAGGACGAGCCTCTGGCTCCTGGAAGACAATCTTTGTTGATAGAGTGCAACACAACATCACCCAGGTCTCCTGCAGGACCGGGCCTCCTCTGCTGTCCTCTGTCCTGTCCACACTCCAGCTCCACCCTTCCCTCCGTGCCTCTCCAGGCCTCACTCTCTGTGGGACTCCTGGAGCAACAGCTGAATGACCAGCAGGATCATTTTTGTCCAGGGAGCTCAGCCTGTGGCCCTCGCTCCTCTCTGGACCCTCTGGAACACAAAATGTCACATTAAAACAAGAGCTCCTTTGTAAAGGTTGATTGCCAATTGATCCCAGTGATCAATGCCCCTGTGTGCTTCGATTAGATCTGATTCATGGAGCAATACATTTAAATTTTCATTTACTGGCTGTCTGTTGTAGTGAAAAGTCAAAATTTATAAATGGAAGTAAGGTGTTTGTGCAAATAAATAATATTGCTTTAAAAAATCTACAGTTTATTGAATTAATGATACCATACGTAAGTTAATATAGTACCTGTACCACACAGAGTTCATCTCCAAAAGGTTGTGTATTATTACTTTGAAAAGAACCTTTTGTACATTTATTTTTGTAATAAAGTTGTTTATACATTAAAATGTTTGCTACACCTGTGGTGTCACTCCTCCTGCTGGTCTCTGGTGTGTTGATGCTACTTCTAAGATTGTGCAGACTCAGCATATCTCCTCTGTGCCGCAGCCTGTGCCCAGGTACAGGAAGTCAGCATAATCCTGCAAAGAGCCATTCAAGTTAGGTTATTAGAAAAACCAATGCTCGAGTGAATATCATAAGTCTGTTTTTTATCCAACACGCACATAAAACAGGATTTAGCCCATGCATTTGCACAAAATGCCAGAAGTCTAGGGTGAGATATAAAGCAGATTTCTATGAGTTACCAGTGACTGTCTCTCCCTTTGAAACATGTTAGTGTTTCAGTGTATGATGTGACAAGTTTCTGTTTACCTCAGGGGAGGTAAAGCCCAGGTTCTCCCAGTCCCATGATCCTCCAGAGGCCTGTACTATGAAGCAGGATTTGGGGTTAGCAAGGTAACTTCAGGTTTAACTCTGGGTTTTCAGGATCGTTTACGACACTAAACACATAATGATGATTTAGCCGCATTTTAACTGTGCAAAGTTATTTTATCCCCAGAGTGACAGCTGACAGAGTTAACTGAGCTAGCTGAAAGCCAGCTTCGTAGTACTCGTTATCTGGATGGACAGTGTTAGGCTCAGTGAAGCCAGCTAACGACAGGATATCCTGGGTTTGTGTCCCAGTGAAACATTTGAACCAGATGACTTAATATTTCTTTTTAGTGTCGTTTGTAACCAGGTTCTTATAACTTCACTTTGTCTCATTTAGCGCTACCAGTGTCTCTTCTACAGTCAATTTGTTAACAGAAGCCAAAGAAAGCACATGTGGAGCGTGTGCGTTTGTTTCGTACATCTGGCGGGGAGTCGTTGGGAGCCACGCAACGAGCCGCTGATGCCAGGAACTCCTGCCTCTTCTGCTGAGCCAGATGAGCTGCACTGACTATCTTGTGGCACGGAGTCCTAAGGTACGGCCTTTTAACCAGATTCTCCATTACCATCTCCAGATCCGTCTGGGAGGACTTAAGACAACATGCTCATCTTCATCTGTTCAAGTAGAGACTGGAAATTCAGATTTAAAAAGGAATTTGCAACTCATATTCAGCCGGTGCTGTCGATAAGACATGAGCCGAGTATATTTTGAATATTCTTTATCTCACAGGAGACTTCATCCAATCTTAAGCCTGTTTAAACGTCTGAAAAATAGATGAAATGGACCTCTGGCGATTCAAATGTTTTTGCAACGCTCTGCTTAATTCTACTCAACTTTAATCTCAACATTCTGTATAATTTAAGAAAAACTATAATATAATCCTTGAGTCACCAGAAAGGAGCCAACTTATCAGAAAATGTGAGTTTTTTTTTCTAACAAACTCTTTCTTAGCAATTAAATTAGTTGTTTTTTAGGAGAATAGAAAAACATTTGCTAAAACAAAATCAATGCACCTGACTTGTTGCTACAAACACTGCACAATTTATTCTATATTGTAACTTAGTACCATAAAATTGTTAAAATGTGGCATTTTAAAGACAGCTTAGCACAATGTGTGCAACCACTGTGGGGTTTAGTGAGCACTCCTACCTGTAAGGGGCATTAAGGTTGTTACTTGCAGAGGATACATGCATTTCAGATATGTATTAGATTATCTGCATGAGCTCACATATCTCTTTCTGGGTGCTGCCTTTTTGCAGGAAGAAGCTGTACGAGCACTTAATCACACGTCTTCAGCAGCTCACACACACTGTCCTCGATGAACCCTCGATGAACCGAGGAGTGCCTTAACCTGGGTGCAGACGCAGATGACGCAGAAGATGGGATGAATTTAATACTGGCAGTCTCAGTCTCCTGTTTTGTTAAGAATAAGAAGACACACTAGTACAGCCTCAACCTTTCCTGTAGTGAAAGGTAATGTATTATGATAAACACACGCCAAAGCTTGGGTTTCTATACACCTCTTAGCTATTGTAATGAGCATACAGCAGCTAAGTCAAACTCTGTTCTGATGCAGCAGTGAAAGAGACTGACGACAAAAGAAGGTTCTGCTCAGCTGCTCCGTCTTCTCTTTAGCTGTTTCTAGCAGTTTCTGCTCCAACTAACAGAGAGAAGAGAATACAAGTCAAACATTTAATGATCATTTTGTAATGTATGCCTTAATTTTAGAAATTCCAGACAGCTCTGAATCATTAGAAATGTGTATGTACAGTATATGTTCTGTGTGTGTTACCCTATAACTGTGTTCATGGCTCTTGAAGCGAGTGTAATAGTGCATTAAACAGTCCAGCTCCTGAAAACTTTTGTGCTTCTTTTCTGCCTGTAATGAAAAACAACTTTATTTCATCAAAAACCTCTTGGTGTATGTGTGTGTACGGTAAACATTGTAAATATAAGTGTGTGTGATTATACCTCTACAGTCATCTCCTCGGACTACTCCTCTAGCTGTTGGATGACCTCATAGCGAGTACAGTGATAGCCTCCTGTATGATTCATTTTTCAAAATTGTTGGACTATTTTAAACTTACCTTGTGTTTTCAATCTCACTTAGCTCCTCCAATTTCCCTCTCCCTTTGCCATCAATCAAAAATCAGCCGAGCTGCAACATGATATAAACAGGTAATAGTCAACAGAATCACAAACCCTAAAAACACTCAACCCATAAGTGATGTTTTTGTTTACTCCAAAATGGATATCCTCGTGTCACCACCTCCACCCACCACTCTACAATCACACACCCCAATGTTATATTTAAATAATATTTAACTCCCCCCACCCCACAAAAAAATCACGTTTAAAAGCCTTTTTCTCTGGCATTAAGAGAACGGAATTTACAATTCATAGGCTGCTAGTGGTGTTGTTAGTTTATCCAGCATCCTAGCCTAATCAGTTATCTGTTATAGTTACCTAAATCTACTAATTTAATCCACTAACATGCTTTAGTGCACGTTAATTTGATTCAGATGTGCTGATAATATACGATCTGATTTTTTAAACGTCTTACCCTTTAAAAGTACATCACAGATGGTCTATTCTGCTGCAACTCTACTGCTAACTTACAGAAACTATTGAAAAAGGCTCCGTAAAACGCCATTGCTGTGAAAAAAAAAGTTCCATTGGAGGGAACGGAGATGACATGACTCTCTCTCTACATGGCTCTGGATCTGCTGATGTAAACATGTTGATGTTGCCTATTACATGCTAAAGGTGTGATAAGACTAAAGAGGAGGTGCAATTACCATATTGGCCCATATATAAGACTATCCTGATTATCAGACGACCCCCCCCCCCTTTTCTATCGCCTGTTTATTGAAAAAGTTTTCCTTTTTGAAGATAAAACACACTTTACACTCGTCCTGTTGGGAAAGTTTCCCCAAGACAGTATTTCTGCAAGGAGAAGAGAGTCCTCATCCTTGAAGCCTTTTCTCTTGTAAAAATGAAATATTTCCATTAAAGCAGAATGTAAATCCCACATTTGTGCATCTTGTCTATCAGTCACACACTCACAGTCTGTTCTGTCAGGCTCTTGGGAGTGCCTAAATTATTTTCTCCGGCAGATAGTATTTTTCAGCTTGTCTTTTAGTCTTTTTGTGCTCCTTATCATCTGTGACAGCGGTAAACGGCAGCATAACAGATGATTCATTCGGTCCGTTTCTTCAGTAAAGATGTCTGGAGACAGTTTATACTTGTTTCCACTTGTCATGAATTTATTTCCTCTGTGGCAGACAAACTCATTACACAAGCCTTCAGAAACTCTTGCAGGTTAAACTGAGCTAATGAAACTTTTAGAGCTGTCTGACTCTAAGACTCACTATGAACAGACTAAAGACACTCACTAGCCCCGCAACATAATACAACACTCTGTATAGGAGCCCTTTGTTATACTGGTGCTCTCTCCATTCAAGAATATCTGAACTCTTGTAAGATTTGTACGCTAATCTTAACCTTAACCTAAACCTAACCTTACTCGTGAGAGTTCGTCCCTACAGCTCATCCAATCTAGCAGTATTTTGTCTCATTACTTTTTTAAATCTCATGTCCACTTCTTTCTTCATGAAATGGCTTGTCGCTCCAGTGCCTACAAAGTTTTTATTCCAAAACTGATAGTTTGGGACAGAAAGTGAGCTTTGACATCTAGACACTTTAGCTCCCAGTGAAGTAATCACTGAATCAGTTGCATTTACCAACAATCCAGTTAACCTCCTGCAGATGTATTTTGGCCATTTCGAATCCATGCACCAAGCTTAATGTCAACAATACGGCATTGATTCAAACAGCTTGAACTAACCCTTTACCTCCTGCTCAAAGAAAACTTCTCAAAGTTCTCTTGCCCAAAAAAGTGATTTTGAATGTTTTACTTTTATCAAATGTAATGCCGAAAGGATAATGGCTATTTCTCTCTTACGTAACACAACTGGACTGATTCATGGCTAGACATTCCTTCATTTAGATGATGATCAAAACAAGAATCAAATTATATCTGATTGGAATTATTTGTTGGTTAAATTGTTTGGTGAGATTAGTTCTGGAGCACATTTGCTGACTCTGATTAAGGAACAGTCACAGTAGTAGTCTGCTTTCACCGAAGTTGTTTAATTGTGAATGAGGCCCGGATCTCTTTCATCTATTGCTGCTTCGTCCAATTTCCTCAGTTCCTCATTTTAATTATTGTTCCTCCCTCTTTATTCCTCTGATCATGCAGTTTCCCAACCTGAGGTTTGGGACCTCTGCAAAGGGTCACTAGATAAATTTGAGGGGTCACAGGATTAATTAACAGGAGAGTAAGAAAGATGAAAAAGCATTTCTTTGTCAAAAAAGTTTTGGTTATTTTTTTCAGACTCACCTTTAATCTTTGCTTTTTGTCCAGTGAATTACTGGATAATTTTATTTCTTCAGGACTGAAAAGTATTTAAATAAAAAAGGTTTGGTTTGGGCTGAGTTGGGAGCAGAATGTCTTGTGTAGATTTAACCACAGATTTGTGTAAAAAGTATTTAACGTTGGTGCATTGAATCGCTCATCTAAATTATTTAGGCATTATTTGAATAAACTGACCACATATTGGGAATCTAAATGGTTACTTGAAAAAATATTAAGACTTAATAAATTGACATATTGTCTGGCTCAAAATCTCCATCATTGCCCTCAGGTATCTTCATCGGACCGCAAGGCATACTGGGTCTCTCCCTCAAACCCCTCCTCTCTACGCCAAAAAGATGACAGGAAGTGAAACAGTGAAACTGAAAACAAGTGACACTTTAGAAAAAAACTGAAAAAGACAGACATGAAGAAAAAAATCTCAAGATTGACATTGAAAAACAGTTATAATTATACTGGAGATCCATTTAGAGTATTTCTATTTGAATGATAGCTGCAGCAAGAAACATGGTTTTGTCTCTGAATATTTCATCAAGTTCACTGAGCTTCAATAAAGAGCTGGAACACGCTGATACAGCAAATGTGACACTTTCAGAGTGGAATGAGACAATTTCAACCATCTTAAAGCTACTAAATGGGATACAAAAGGGAGAAAATCTACTGTACGTTACGGGATTTTGCAGAGAATCTCAGTAGAAATGTCTCTTAAATATCAGTGATAAATCAGGGTTGTTAGTACAATATTGCCACACAAACAGATAAGAAAGGCACAAAGGGAAAAAGGTAAATGATTAACCAGACAATGATGGGATTCATAAGGGTAAAAAAATAGTAAATAACTGTTCCAGAGGGTATATCACAACCTAGTATTAATAGTGACTACATTGGTTGAATCATAACATCTATGTCACTTCTCTGTTATTTAGTTAGTATACTTGTCATAGTGGTGTTAACAAGAGTTATATGGTACTCTTTGCCCTTTACACAGTTATTTAAGCTCATCTAACACACATTTTTTCAGATTTGCAGTAAATGCATTAAAGTGATCTTATAATTATTATTAAGCTTCATTTCTTCAGTAAATCTCACTGAGATCAGGAAAGACCTGACAAGTTACATACAAACAGGATCACAATAAGACAGTTCATTCTCTTCACAATCAAACAATCACACACACACACACACACACACACACACACACACACATTCTGAAGAATAGCAGCTAGCAAAACTTTTAAGTCTCTCAGAGGAACAACCGTCTAACTTTAAATTGTGTTATTACAGCACTGACAGCAACAGAGTCATAATTATGCAAGAGTAATTTGTGTTTCAGAGATTGCTCAAGTAATTGCTCCTGATCTTCTGCTCTCCATAGTTACTAGACCCTTTTTACTCATGCAGTGGTCAACAGAATGAGACTGGCTGCTCTGGACGTCTCTCAGCAGTGAATGTCTGACAATGTGAACATGAAACAGGTGACACTGAAAAAACCATGTGCACTCAGCCACGATGGGGGTACTGTAAATGAAGGTTAATGAAGGTACACATTCACACGTAATGTAGATCGGTGACTGAATTCACAATGGCTAATTTTTACTACTTTGCAGCAAAGACACCACAAATGTCTAAACTGCTGTTAAGTGAAAGCGAGAGGAAAAACAGTTTTTATTTATCAGACAGTTTAAAGAGTCTGTCCCAGTTTATTTCTGGAAAGTCTCATGAGATTCATGGGCATGAACTGCTACTCAAGCTGCAAATGGTGGTTAAGGATAATAGTGTCTCTGCCTGTGTTTGCATTCAGACTGTGCTTTCAGCAAGTAGAACTTGTCATAAGGCAACACAAGGAAAGACAAGTTTATTGGTATAGCACATTTCAAAAACAAGGCAATTCAAAGTGCTTTACATAAAACATTAAGACAAAGTGCAACAGAAACACATTATAAAAGGCTAAAATTTGAATAAGAAAGAATAAGCTGCAGTGCTGCAGTGCAAGTGCCTTTTACAAGAATGAAAGTTACAGTGCAGTGCAAGAAATGAATCAAAGCCTCTCATTTGATTTAATAAAAGGCAGCGGCAAACAGAGAAGTCTTCTGCCTTGATTTATAAAGACCTGAAAGTTGCAGCAGACCTGCAGTTTTCTGGGAGTTTGTTCCAGATATGTGGTGCATAAAAACTGAACACTGTTCATAGAGTCAAAACTAAACATGCGGGAGCAGCGTTCAGTTTTTATGCACCACATATCTGGAACAAACTTCCAGGAAACTGCAGGTCTGCTGCAGACCTGTCCCAGTCATAATGTAGCAGAAGATCAGCAATGTATTTTGGAAATGTGAATGTATTTTTAAACCATTCATTGCTTTATAAACCAATAGGAGTGATGGGATCTACTTTCTTAGTCTTAGTGAGGACTCGAGCAGCAGCGTTCTGAATCAGCTGCAGCTGTCTGATCGATTTTTTAGGGAGACCTTTAAAGACACTGTTACAGGTTTTTCCAAATCCTGCTGAGACATAAGTCCTTTTATTCTTCAGGTGATAGTCGGCTGACTTTGTAATTGTTTTAATGTGGCTGTTGAAGTTCAGGTCCGAGTCCATGACTGGTTGATGGGATAAAATTCTGTCATGGTATTTGAATTTGTTTTAAGTGGACACAGGGACAACACATATCCTGTACCTGATATGGAGGCACTGACTGCTTGTCTAATTTTCTTAATTTTGTCAGTGAAGAAGGAGGCAAATTCATAGCAGGCTCTGGTGGATAGATAATGAACCTGGAGATTTGTTTGTTGCTACCTGCGTTCAGCTTTTCGACACACTCTTTTTTTCCTCTTCTTACCAGCGCGGCATTTCTCCACGGATATCTTTTCTTACAAGAGACCACCTTCACCTTAGTGGGCGCAGTGGTATCAATAACATTTGTGATTTTTAGAATTGAAATTATCTACAAGCTCATTGACTGAGACCCAAGAGAGGGCGGGTGTGGAAGAGAAAGCCTGAATAAATATTTACTGGTGTTTTCAGTGATCTACTGTTTTGTGATTATCTCTGTTTGAACATTTGTGTGCAGGATCATTGATTAGGAATGTTTTCCCTGTCAAAGACTGGACTTGATGGATGCCGAGGGGGGTTTTGGGGAAAGAAAATGGGGGGAGGGGTGGGGGGTACGTTTCGTCCCAACAGTGACCAGGTCTTTCATCTGGTCAGTGAACTCCAAGAGGGAGGAGGAGGGTGGGAGGGTGACTTGAGAGGAGGGAGACCTGGATGGGGTTTGGGGGGGGTGAAGAAGGTGAATCTTCACAGGCATTTGTTGTTGAGTTGGGTGGAGACTCCTCTTCTTCTTGGCTCTGATAACTTTCATGTTTAAAGCTCTCTTCCGGTGGGGGCTGAGGTGGCTCTCTTTCAAGGTTTCTGCTGCATTGTGTGATGTCTTCTTGTTTTGATTTCTTGTGTCTCTTGTCCTTGGCAGAGGGAACAGATGGGTGACTGTGCTGCTGATTGTGTTGTTGATAGGCCTCGCTCATGTACTACAGAGGAGGTCACAAAAATGTTGAAACATGGCAATAGCTTACAGTATCCACAAAAAATTACAGTCCCAGTGATTTATAAGTATCCAGTAACCGCTGCTTTTCTAATTTCTCGCAGGAAAAAAATCAGGAATCAAGCGTAACAACTTAGAAAGTTTTTAATCTTATTTAACTTTACACAAGGTATAAGATATAATAACTTAAAGGATATAAGAACTTCATTCCCTGTTGCTTCTCACCAGCTTGCGGGCATGAGGCATATGCTTCATATACTGCAAATATAGTGGTTGATGATTTTTGAATAAATATTGAATAAACCTTGCAGGCACTGACTGTTGACTGAGTAAATTGAAGCAGCACCAAAGCGAGATATTAAGAGCAGTGCAAGGTGGAGAGGATCACGCTCATTTCAAGGGAAGTGAGCTTCCTCGGAACAAACTGTCTGTTGGCGTTTTAACGACATGGGCTCCCTTTAGACCTGAGTCTACTCAACAGTCAGTTTCTTTAAATGAGTATCAAACTACAAAATTAGATCAGAATATACCCATTCTTTATAGGCCACCAATCCAGGCCAAATCCTGAATGCTATAATGATATCCTATCATATGGTTTATTTATGGATTACAGACACAAAATCTAACACTTATTTCCAACATGGTCCCAAGATGTTAAAAGACAAAGAAACATAAAGAAGTTCAAGCGCAGTTACCCACCCAAAACCAAATAGAAACTGTGTCTGCCCCCCAACCACTTAAATTAATTCAATCTAAAGTAAACAGAAAAGGAGTTATACATGCAATACTACAACAAAATAGGAGAATTAAATGTGGACTCTTAAATATTAGATCTCTGTCATCTAAAACTGTATTAATAAACAATCTAATCTCAGATGATCATATTGATTTATTTTGTCTTACTGAAACCTGGCTGTGTCATGAAGAATATGTTAGCCTAAATGAATCCACTCCCGTCATATTAATACTCACATTCCTTGAGACACCGACTGAGGAGGTGGAGTGGCAGCCATTTTCAACTCAAGCCTATTAATCATCCTTAGCCCTAAACTTAATTATAACTCATTCAAAAGCCTCTTAGTCTTTCATACCCAACCTGGAAAACTTTACAGCCAATTATATTTGTTATAGTGTACCGCCCTCCTGGCCTGTACTCTGAATTTTATTTGAGTTCTCTGAATTTTTATCAAACTTAGTCCTTAGTACAGATAAAGTAATTATATTAGGTGACTTTAATATTCACGTGGATGTTGATAATGAAAGCCTTAACGCTGCATTTATCTCATTATTAGACTCAATTGGCTTCTCTCAGAGTGTAAATAAACCCACTCACTGTCTTAACCACACCCCCTACCCTGTTCTGACATGTGGCATCAAAATTGAACATTTAATAGTCTTTCTACAGAAATCCTATTTTATCAGACCATTACTTAATAACTTTTGAATTCCTATTACTGGACTACACGCCATTAGACAAAAGACTAGATGTCTATCTGATAGTGCTGTAGCTAAATTTAAGGAAGTGATTCCATCAGCATTTAATTCAATGCCATGTCCTGATACAACAGAGGACTCTTATGCTAACTTCAGTCCCTCCCAAATCGATCATCTTGTTGATAGTGCCGCAGGGTCACTGCGAATGACACTCGACTCCATCACCCCTTTAAAAAAAGAAGATAATAAAACAAAACAGGTTAGCTCCGTGGTATAACTCCCAAAAAGGCAAATTAAAGCAAACATCGCAAAGATTTGAAAGAATATGGCGTTCTACCAAACTGGAAGAATCTTGTTTAGTCTGGCAAGAATGTCTTAAAACATGTAGGCAGCTCTGTAATACCACAGCCGCCTATTACTCATCATTAATAGAGGAGAATAAAAACAGCCCTAGGCTCCTTTTGAGCACCTTGGCCAGGCTGACAAAGAGTCATAACACTATTAATCCATGTAGTCCTATTGTTCAGTAGTAATGACTTCATGAACTTCATGAGCTTCATCCCCAAACACAGGAACCTTAGAAACAGCAGTAAAACCCGATTTTATTTGGACTGTTTTTCTCCAATTGCCCTTCCCGAACTAACTTAAATGATTTCTTCATCTAAACCATCAGCCTGTCTCTTAGACCCCATCCCAACTAGGCTGCTTAAGAAAGTCTTACCCTTAGTTAGCACTTCTTTGCTATATATGATCAACCTGTCTTTAGTAACGGGCTATGCACCAGAGTCTGTCATTAAACCTCTTCTTAAGGAGCGTACTCTTGATTCAGGTGTTTTAAATGGTAAATGGACTGTACTTGTATAGCGCCTTTCTAGTCATCCGACCACTCGAAGCGCTTTTAACACTATGAATCAATTCACCCACTCACACACATTCATACGCTGAATGGGTACAGAGGCTACCACAGAAGGTCCCAACCTGCCCATTGGAGGAAATCTAATCATTCACACACTGGTGGCACAGCCATCAGGAGCAATTTAGGCTTCAGTATCTTGCCCAAGGACACTTTGACATGCGGACTGGAGGAGCCAGGAATCGAACCGCCAATCTTCTGATTAGTGGACGACACGCTCTACCTCCTGAGCCACAGCCACCATTTTAGCCTACTATAGACCTATATCTAACCTCCCTTTCTCTCTAAGATCCTTGAGAAAGCAGTCGCCAATCAGTTGTGTGACTTTCTACATAACAATAGTTTATTTGAGGATTTTTAGTCAGGATTTAGAGCATCATAGCACAGAGACAGTACTGGTGAAAGTTGCAAATGACCTCCTAATTGCATCGGACAAAGACTTCTCTCTGTACTTGTCTTGATAGATCTTAGTGCTGCATTTGACATTGACCATCACATCCTATTACAGAGACTGGAACATTTAATTGGCATTAAAGGAACTGCATTAAGATGGTTTAAGTCCTGTTTATCAGATTGATTTCAGTTTGTACACGTTAACGATGAATCCTCCATGCACGCAAAAGCTAGACACAGAGTTCCACAAAGTTCTGTGCGTGGACAACACTATTCACCTTATATATGCTTCCTTTAGGTAATATTATTAGAAAACAAACCATAAATGTTGTTGTTAAATTGTTATACAAATGATACCCTATTATATCAATGAAGCCAAATGGAACCAGTCATCCATTCACCTCCATTCTTCATTCTGTACTCAATGTGTACTCACCATCACAAAATATTGCTCAGCTTACAGTGTGGAACAGATATTTTCCCTGGAAATCTTCAATATAATTGTATGTGTATTGATGTCTCTTCTGTTAACATGTCTTAGACAGATTTGACATGGAAACCTTATTTTGATAAGCCAGTGCGGAGCCGTATCCTGGGTGATGAATCTACTGTTATGGTGTGCACTAAATACTGTACTTCATATGAACCAGGAGTTCTGGTTCATATAGCCTGCTAAGTGAAGTTAGCTGTGGACTTTTCCCCGGTGAATGTTTGTTTGGTGGCTTGTTCAACAAGCTAAGGTGCTGGACAAGACATGTGTTGATGTTTGTGAGTTAGATAAGAAGGAGACTTTAGCAGGAAAGCTGTTGTTCAGAGTCTGTTGTTCAGAGTCTGTGGCTCTTGTGTTGTGTAGCAGGATGCTATCAGGCTCAGTGTGACCGTCCGCTCTGACCATGATAGAACGACACGTTATCGCTTTATGCAAAGATTTGATTTGCTGTATTGAAACAAGGACTCCAGCTATGTAAATGGATGGTGGAAAGGTATTTAATGGAAATAATGCAAACCTAGCGACAATCATGAAATCAAAGAGTTTCAAATATATGAATTTCTCCTTTTTGGTTTCTGATATTTTTTCAAAGAAGAACACAGGACAAGTGATTTACAGACCTGACACGTGCTGTAGTAGACCAAAAAAATGCCATTTACTTTCAGTTGGACTTTCATTGGCCAATGCAGTGTGGTGTCAGATGATACTGTCATGCACTGGACTGATAAAACTTTTTTTTTTGTGCAGGAGACATTTGTGGCAGCACTCCTGCTGGATGGACACAGTTGACTACACCTGTCCACAGTCTGCATTGTTTGATGTGGTGGTACAGTTGGTCTAAACTGTGAATGTCTGTCTCCCCTCTCCTGGAAGGACCAATCCCTCTAACAGTAGATATGCACTCAGAAGGTGCTTTCTACATCAGAATCTTCTAATCTTTTCTAATAATCTACGGTGGTGCAAATTAGGCACAACCAACTGTATTTTGGCTACGGAGAACAGACAAAATTGTACATAGACTTATCTTGTATTTCTTCATTTTGTTCCGATCAATAACCTCCCATTCACATATAGTACTTACTCATTTAATATGCTCTATCTCTCTATTTCTCAATCCCTCTCTCTCGCTCTTTAAAAAAATTTTTACATTTATGTGTTATTCATGCACCTACACTTGTAGAATTAAGTGTTGAACTTATTCTCAAAGACCCTGGACTACTGTGGCTTGGATTGTACTTCATTTGTAAGCATCTGGCAAATAAATAAATGTAAATATAGGGACTCAAACATTGTAACCCCTCCCCCTTGTCTCAATGATTGCTTAGCCACGCAACCTGGGGGTGTTAATAAAGATTTTATGCAAAATGTCTCTGACACACTGGACACAACTTATCATGTGTAGCTTAGATTCCCACAGGAAAGTGAAGCCCACCTGTTCTCTACTCCAACTCAACTACATAAAGGAACAAAATGAGAGAAGAGCCGACTGTCAGACCGTCTCTCCTTGAAGGCATTCATAGTGTTCGGTTGTACACATGAGATGTCATAGAACTAGTTGTGTAACAAACAAAAAAGCTTGAGAGAATTTCAAAACCTGGCTCCTCTCTCACCTCCTCACGGCCACCTGTGAGGAGGTGGTCGTGACTTGCATTGAATAAACAAAGGTTTATTTAATATTTACTCAAAAATCACGCTTTTACTCTTTTCCCTGATAAAACAAAGAAAAGGCAAATTAGGTCATTTCATTCTCAATGGTGCACCTGACTGTGGTTAAGAATGCAGAACAGTCCAGAGGAGAATAACCTCTGTTCCTGAGGTCATCAAGCCTTTCTCTTCCACCTGACAGGAGCTGACATGGTCATCTACCCCCATCCACCCTCTGCTTTGTGTATGATATCAGCATACTGATCATCATCCCCTGTCTCTGTGTGTTGTGGTTGTTTATCTGTTATTTATCCAACATTCATGCTCTACTTCCCAAACAGTTAATTACACACTGGGTATAAACCAACCTTTGTGATAAAGAATACTAATAGGAAGCTACTATAACACTAGAATTCTGATTAGCACAAGAGATCAACAGGTAAATTCTCCAAAACAATTAGCTGTACAAATCAGTCAAAGAATGAAGGATATCATCACTCCTCTAAACTTTTTCAAATAAACATTATCGTTGGTACATTTAGACAAACACATTTATCAAACCATGTGAGGGATGACTGCAGATTCAAGCACAGACAGGAACATAAAGAACTGTGTGTCAAATTTCTGAAAGAGTTTCTTAAAGGTGCAGTGTGTAGAATTTAGTGTTTTTCTGTCGTGTTTTTGTTATCTAAGAATGAGCTCTTTATATCTACATAGGGAGCGGGTCCCCTTCCATTGAGGCCATGTTGCACTGCCATGTTTCTACAGTAGCCCAGAGCAGACAAACCAAACACTGGCTCTAGAGAGGGAGAGTTTTCATGGCCAATGTTAGGTTCTCTTGGAAGGGGAGGGTGAGGGGAGGGGTATTCAGTTGGTTGCAATCTGCAACCTCACCACTAGATGCCACTAAATCCTACACACTGGTCCTTTCCGAAAACACTGTGATTCTATTGTGCATTAGTAATAATTGATTCAGCTACAAACTACCTCATTTACATGATACTTACTAGGGGTGAGCGAGTACACCATTATCTGTATCTGTTCAACCAACAAAATTATCTGTATCCGTATCCATACGTGGAATGAGCAGGGCAGGGCCTAATCAGAAATGGATATTTTAAAGCTGGAGTGCGGGGAATTCGTCTCCCCTTTCTGGCAGTAAGAGTAAAGGGGGGCGCTTGGCTGTGATTGGCTGACACAGGCATGGAGCACACTCTCATGCACACCCTGAATGACAGGCACGCAGAGAAGGCCGGTAAAAACGGATATGGTTTGACGGTACCGGCCCAAAAATGCAGTTGTAAAACGGTGGATAAATTGTTTTGAGCATCACACAACCACCACGAAATGACTTGTTTCACTATCAGAATTTGATCCATTCAGTCCTATAACATCTGGAAAGTCTAGAAGAGCTGCACGATTAACGGACATTTTTTCATTATGTTGAGAGAAAACACAATTAAGCCAGCATTACTTTTCATGTATGAATGTAATTTCCAGTAGACAGGGTTGTATAAACATGTGAGTGGTACTGATCTTCTCATTTAACTCACCCAAAAGTATTCCTCTAAGTCACAGAATGATGTTACCCTCTTGGGTTCTGAGTAGATTTTAGAGGCCTGAGGTTTTAAAGCTACAAAGTATTTACTAATACAAAGCACAAATTAAAGGGACATTAGAATAAACTAATTGTATAGCAGAAATATGTTGCACGAAAATCTGTCAGATCAAATGTCATATTCCTACCCAAAGATGCCTCTGGTTGATAAAATTTTGTATATAAGTAAGCTTTTTTTCAGTTAAAGAACCCCCAAAACACTGCTAAGCAAGTTTCCATGACAACAAGCAGCATCAAGGATAAAGGCCATCAGCAGCAGCTCAATGAAGAAGTCATTAAACAACCTTGGTACATCAACAAAAACCATTTTGTCTTCTCAGTCGCATGTTTGGAGAATCCACCGCCCGTGAACACGAGCTGTAATGAGTTGCAGGAAGTAAACTAACTTCTTAATGGTGTTAGAGCAGACAGGCGTTATCATCACATCCAGAGTCTCATTAATCAACTCAGCCACCCACTGTATAGTATAACAGTGCTAAAATTAGAATAAATGAAGCTGTCTGTACTCTAAACCAGCGGCCTTTATTGGATGCACATAGGTACAGCATTTGTGAGTCATGTGCAAGAATGGTTGGGACTCCCATTTCAGCAAGTTCAGTATCCCATACAGGATATAAATCTCAGATCTAAGACGCTAATATGTATTTTAAACCTGCATTAACTGATTTTTTTTGGTTTGGGGTGTAAACAAGCTGGAAACACAACACTGACATATTATCACCTTAAAAAGTCGATTTGGCAAACTTGTTAGCAAACAGTTGCTAAAATTTCGTAAATACAAACCTTTTAGCTCAGTTTCGGTCTCCACCATCTCCAGAGGCTCTTTAGTGAGTGAGTAAGAAAGTAAGTAAAGTTTATTTATGTAGCACCTATCTACGCTCACGCTCAGAAAGTTTTGCAGCTGAGTGCAATTTGCCTTTGTTTTGTGTCTGTTTGAGAGAGCGGAGCTGTTTCCAGTGTTTCAGGCTTTTCTCCACATTTCAGCACACAGATTGATCCATAATGAAAACTGCAGAGAGCACAAAAGCCTCAAATTGTGTGTTTTTAATTAACAGAGGTGCGCACACACAGAGCTCTCCACAATCACAAACCAACTTTCATGTATTTTGCTTCTTTTACTTCTCTAGTATTTCACATCTATAACATAATTTACTGAAATGTCTGCCAAAATAGGCTGCAGCTATTAATGTGACTCAGGCAGGTCTGAAACGTATTAGATTAATGTCTGAATCTTATAGTAATGTTGTTCAGGTTTCACTGAGTGTATCCGGGATTTCGCAGAAACATCAGTACTGATGTTCTGTTTGTTGCCCACAGCTGGATGTGTGTCACAGCTGGCTGCAGCATCACACAGCAGCTGAAACGATAAGTGCGTCTCTGAACTGAGGAAGGAGCTGTGTGCATATACACACGTGGCACAGCAGCGGTACCTTCATTAACACTGGATCAGTCAATCTGACGGTAATTAATATTCTGTGTTCTGCTACACATCTACAGCTGTTACACACAGATTCAGGTTTATACAGTGGAATTGTTTGTAATGAAGCAGCCTTTATGGATGAATCCTGAGCTTCATCAGCGTTGTCAGGACATTTTTATTTTTAAGTAGCTGAAAGTCCGAGATAAGCCCGCCACCCCATACCCACCTGATCCACCCCAATATATGACTGAAGCTTTCGCCCTTGATATCATTAAATATGATTCAAGCCTCACAAACCTGAAGATTTGAAGGGGGAGAGAGAGACAGACAGTGAGTGAGGAGTGTGTGTGCACAGTTAACACCAACTCTCTGAAGATGTTAATAGCACCACTCTAACTGTGTTTGGCAATTTGCGCTGGTTTTTGCAACAATGCTTATTTGCATAGAAAGGGGCCAATTTTGCACTGAATGTATGAATATTACCCTAATTTACATACATGCAAACAGCACAGGCACACCATGACACTATTTGCTTGGCAGTGCAGTATGCGGTGAATTTAAACCCTTTTTGTCTCATTTGCAGTCGCAAAAGCTGCGCAATCCTTTTGTGGATTTGGCCCAAAGTGTTTCACAATACGAGATAAGAAAAATAAAGCAACATATATATATACAGAGAATATAAAAAATGAATAAAATAGAGATAGAAAAGGCTGGAAAAGAACACTACAACTCATAGGTAGTCTAAAAAGGTGGGTCTGCAGCTGTTTTTTTCCTATTTTTAAATCCAAGATCTGTGGATCCAATTCTGAATTTGATTGCCATTGTAAAGAGATCAGGATTGGTGTAACATGAGACCGCTAATTGCACTTAATAAATACTTTTTTCTTTTTTTTTTTTTGCTGAAAACAGCTCCTTGCTACATCTGGAAATGAGGAAAAATGAAGATAAGTGAGGATGAACAGTAAAGTTGCAGACCATAAAACTAAAACAATGAGCTCTGTACAGCTGAGGGGAACTTTCACCAAGTGATAAATCTGTACGGTTCATGACTACGAGCAACCTTTTTTACATAAAAGTAGTCTGTAGTCCCCTGTTGACGTACTTACCAAGGCAAACTCAGTCCTAAACACGAGGAATCTGTGTTCAATAAATGGTTTTACATAATTATCAAGAGTATGAGATGCTCCTCAAAACCTTGAGTGTACAGTATGAACCTGAGCTAACAGATTATTCCTGAGGTGCTGTGTAATGGAGCATTATGAAGCCTCAGAATCTGACTGTATAATGAATAGGCCACAATACAGGCGGGAGTGTTTCCACATTTACTATTTATTTATTCCATTCTATGTCGGGAAAGCTCTTTTTCTCTGCGAAGGAACAACCTGGTCCACTGAATATAATTAGCAGACTGCCTCAGAAGAAACTATGCGGAGGACTAAATACCAGGGGTGTAATGGTACGTGTTTCGTCCTGAACCGTTCGGGACAGGATGTTCAGTTTGGTACAGACTTTCCTCGATTTGGTATGCTACGTGACCCAAACAATTCATGTCAAAATAGTTTAATAATCCACTTACTCCAACATGTGGAAATAAATAAATTGCCATACGTGTTATTTGAAGAAATTAAGCAAAAGGAGCAAAAGTTAATTATGGACTCCTCTAATTTTAATAATACTAAAATTATTTATAGAGCACAGTCTCGGATGTGTTTGGGGCTCTGTTGCCCCAGGTCCAGTTCTTGGTCCTGAGTGGTGGAGAGGTTGGCGTCAGAGGAGCGGAGGCTGCGGGGGAGAAGTGTGGTGGGGTCGGTGAGGTAGGAGAGGGGCTGCTTATGGAGGGCTTTGTGAATGAGGAGAAGGACTTTGAATTGGACAGGGAGCCAGTGGCGGTTCTGGAGGACAGGGGTGATGTGGTCACAGGAGCGGGAGCGTTCTGGATGTACTGGAGTTTATTTAGGACTTGTGCCATAAAGAATGCTGTTGCAGTAGTCAATTCTGGATGTGATGAAGGCGTGGACCAAAGTTTTGGCAGCAGAGAAGGAGAGTTGGCGGAGATGAGTTATGTTTTTTAGGTAAAAAAAAAAAAGGCAGTTGTGGTTATTTGACTTAAGTGGTGTTCAAAGGAGAGGTTGCCGTCGAAAATGACTCAGAGGTTGCGGGTGTGTGGGGAGGGAGACAGAGTGGAGTTATCGATGGCGAGGCAGAAGTTGTGAGTTCATTTATCTTTCTCCCCTAGTTGAGATTGAGGTGGTGCCATCAATATCTCTAGTTTTGGATTCATTACTGCCTTCCCACTAATGACCATAAACCCACGGTTTCATTACTGTAGTTTCGGTTCCGGTTTGTGATTTACTTGAGACAGGTGTATTGTTAGATAATAATAATAATAATTTTAAAAAAAACAAGCCTTGAACATTTTAAACTTCCCAATATATTTTTATTTTCCTCTGATGCCTCAGACAGACAGAGTAGATGTCCTGTGTGGGCCATTTACACACATCCTGCCCTGGAAAAAGACTTTGCATCAATGGCAGCTCCTACTCCACAGCTGAGAGGAGCTGACGCTTCATGAACGTGTTGCTCCTGGCAACTGATAGCAAAGAGGCAAGATCTTCTCAAAAATCATGCGATATCAAGACGTTATTCTCTCTTTGACATTTAAAAGTGTTTATCAAGGGGAATATCAAAAATTACACATAATACCTCATGATAAAGTGTTGCCAAAAGGAAAAATACCTGATTGGCTCCGCTTTTACAAATTACATTTCCATCATGTATAATGAAATGAAATCTGAAATTATTACATCTGGTATTACAGTTCCTTTTGAAATAGAGCTCCCTGTTCCTCTACTCAAGGGCTTCTTACACTCTGTCATCAGTATTGATCCTGACACGCTGAACAGAGCTGAATTTAATGAATCAGCCTTATTGATTATTAGTCCCTCAACAGACTAATAATCTTAATGTAATTGCAATTTTCCAGCCAACATTCTCAGACAAACAGCTTGATGGATTTCTTTTTGATTTATTTATGGATCTAGAAAAGATTTCGGCGGATGAACATGTTTTCTGTATTTCCAAAGGGGTCTGACAAAACATGTAACATCACATGAAACAGTAAAATCTTAAAAAATAATAAGAATCTCCAAACCAAAACTGAATAAGCACATCTAATCAAATATATACAACAAAATCAAACTGATGGCGCAAGTACCATTGTATTGATAACCTGTCACCTTACTTTATAAATAAGACCTGACCTCTTGATTTTAACAACTTGGTGCTTAATGTAAAGCATGAGGGAGCCTAAAAAAGGAGCTTCTGGCAACATAATTTGCCATAATTCCTGTCTGACAAAAAAAAAAAAAAAGTTTTCTGGTTTTAGCGGTGTTGACAAAGTGGACAAAGCTGAAACATGCATAAACATACCTGGTTCAAGATGTACCTGATGGCCCAGTTGGTGTCTCATTACTGGGAAGTGTCTGTAGTACCAGAGGTGATAATATACATAATAGGTGACACTCTATTAAATCATTACATGCTCCCACTGGGTGATGTCACTGGGGAATCCTTACTCAGCTATGCTGATGATGCACAGATTCACGTGACAACCAAAACCTGTAGAAGTAATAACACCTGTAACATTAAATCATTAGAGGCAGCTTTGCTCACTGTGGAATCGCCAAACAAACCCAGATTTCTTCACTAAGTTTTGAAGAAATCTGCATTTTGTATTTAGCTTATATTTTCACTTCTTATATTTTTCAGAGTGCTGAAAATAACGAATGCTTGGCTTGTCACAATGAATAAAAGCACACTTTAAAAGCTCACTGACTTCACTGACTTGTTCTTTTTGGGATTGATTTTTGTCTCTATATGGATTGACACTCTCCTGCCAACTGACCTTTTAAAGTATCAATTCAACAGGGACCTGAGATCTCCAACAGACTTACAGACTACAAAAGAGCCGAAAGTTTTGGCTGAGCATCCGCACTGGGAATTTTTTATGTTTAGTTTAGTTTTAGGGAGAACATTGAGAATTGTCTTTTTAGAATTTCTTTATTTTTGTCCAATATAATTTTAAATGATTGTAATACTTTCTTAATTTTCTGTTAGTCAACCACTGAATTATCTCAACAGCTATTAGATTGGTGAAGACATTCATGGTTCCCATTCAGTAAATCCACTTTTAATCTGGTGGCATCAACAGGTCAAAATTTCAGTTTGTCCAACACGCTAAACTAACATGATGACTGACCATAGTAAACGATTTCTGCTAAACATCAGCATGTTAGCATTGTCATTGTGAACCTGTTAGCATGTCAGCTCAAGGTTCCCCTGTGCATATAGGTACCATATACACATACAGTAGATACCACACTAGGCACTGGTAGTCTTTGTAGGGATGCATCAACGCGGCCGCCATATTGGTTCGGTCTACTCGCTCCTCTCAATGCATACAAGTATTTTGTAGGAAGAGGTCTATCCACTCTTTCAGCTATCATAACTCACTCAATCAATTTTCTAGCAGTTTGGGTTGTTGGCATCATATCCAGTTCTTATGAAACATCCGTGGTCCCACAGCCCAGATGCTGTATCTGTGTGTATCTTTCTATATATAGGTACAGCCACTCACTACTAGCATGGTTATATAGTCTTAGCCTGGTTTGTTTTCTCTTCCTGATCTCTTTGTCCACACTTTGTGTTGCATGGAATTGTACAAAAACACACCAACAGATAATCTAGCGATCTTTATGTACCTTGCTTGTTCCTTATTTAAGCCTTGCTGACCTATATAGTTCGACAGAGTTAAAGCTACTCTTCGCTACTCTTCTAATAGGAAACATTCTTTGTCTTTCAGGCTATTAAGAGTACAGGTGACGAGTCCACTGATTTCTCTCGTCTTGCAGAGATTCATTTTAAAGGGTAACAAAGGCACTGAGGAGGGGTTTCTATAGATCTTTCTCTCTACCTACCAGGAAGCTAATCTTCTTTGCTGTGTATGAATTCACCTTTATGTGTTGTATTTACATAAAATGCTACATACAGTAGGTGTACATTTATGTGTATGTACTGTATAGTATGTACGTAATGTTTTATTTCTGTTTGACGTTAAAAGAGTTATATAATACCTTATGTAATATGAAGTCAACATTTCGTGCACTTCTCTGCTCTGCCTGTCGGGACTGGTTATTATTATGTGGACAGTGTATCCACCCCCCCCCCCCCAAGAGGTCACAGAGTGAGCCATGACATACTCACCTGTCCTCCTTCAGAAGCTTTAGAGCGAGAGGCTTCGTACAGTCCTGCTGTGCCATATTTCCACGCCGTTTCTTTGACGGTGGAATCCCTGCTGCTCGTCAATAGTAAAGGTCGATCTGTTTCTGTCTCTCAGGGCAACGCAGCTGGAAGACACTGTGACTTCAGTAGGGATACTCAGACTCTTGTGTCTTGTCTGTTGTTGATGCTTAAACCGAGCAGAGGGAATTTTACCACTGACTATCGTGACCCGACTTCACCATCATTAATCTACTGTGAAGAAGCAGAAGAAAGAGGTGTGCTTTACTAAAGGTTTAGATCTTATTGGATGTGGCTTGTTGTATTGACTGGGGTCAAACTAACAATACTGGTGTCTGAGAGGTTGCAGCAACCGATTTGAAAAACAAGCATAACAGATTTGTACTGGAGAAATTAAAATGATCAAATATTGCATAACACAACAGCATTTTTGGTCTTTCTGTCTGTATTTTTTCAAATTAAATACTTATTTACATTTACATTTAAAATGCGAATTGGGTCATTTGCCCATTATTAGCTTCACAGAGTTGATGTTAAGTATTGTTTTAACAAGAACTTCCAGGTCTACCTTAACAAAGGATGAAAACAGACTAGATACAGTAAAGGAGCATACACTTGGCAAGCATTTTGTAATGTATGCTTTTTTTTTTTTTTTTTTACATCTCTTGATTTTAACGACCCTGTCTCCTAGAAAGTATGTTATTATTGTGCTAATTTTCAGCAAATAGGTTTTGCCGCCCAGATTCAGTTTTTTAATCAACATAATGAGGAAAATGCTGATACTCAGTGTATCTGCCAAATGTTCACTGGCAACACATTTAATTTGTTTTCCCTACAATATCCGCTCTTGTAATACAATATCTGCTTGTAGCAACAGCAACAAGAAAACAACTCTCACAGCTCTTGGATAAGATGAGGGAAAGATTGTGGTCTTGGTGAAATAATGAAATACTCAAAAATGACTGGAAGAATGAGATATGGGATGTTTTTACTTTATCAACACAAAAAACACAACCTTTCACTTACATTAAAGGATAAGGCTGCCGATTTTATATATTTTTCTTATTTTTCTTCTTATTTTCAACAAATCTCATGTGAGAGTCAAACCAACAATGAACTGATGTACTTACAAGTATTGTGTGTGTATTCAAAGCCTGATATATCTTATTCCTGTCTGCCGTAGACGTCTCTTGTTGGCCTTTTGTCGCTCTAGAATAATTTTCCTTTGTTCCTGGCGACAAGAGTCATAATTTCTACAGCTGTTAAAGATCTTTGTGACTTTAATCTAAAAGCATTTTTGGGCATTTGCTGAAGTGACTCATTATGTCATTTTTCTCCCCAATGTTTGTCTCAATAAAGGGCTGTTTTCCTTATCTTCCAGGCATCTTCTAACTTTCAGTAAATGTTTAATTTGTGAAGAGCCTCAGTCTTTGTGCATCATCTATATATAAAAGGGATGTATCGAGCACATTTCCAGCTCTATATTTATATTCTGGGGCTCTGCTGGAATATCTTTGCATGATTTACAGTTCAAAAACTCCTTATTTATCTTATATTGGCCCGCAGTGGAAAATTCGATCAACCCATGACACAACCTTAGCAACAAAGACTACAAAACTGAGGCCGTTTGTGAGCATGTGTAAACAATCTGATGTCATCACGAGGAGGAAGCGTTCAGAGTGAGTTAGAGTCAGTCAGGTTGAAGAATTTTGACTTTCAGGGAGCATTTTAGATGCGTTCACCTTTTTAGTTTGTATACATGGTCAAAGTTTTTAACTTTGATCATGTATAACAGAAATCTGACATCATTACAGTGAATAACAGAAAATCACAAAGCATGATAATACAAAGCTTAAACAAAATTCAACTTCAAAAATTCAAAAAAATAAAAAAACACAAGTCACTATTGTAGACATACATGATTTTCATTGGACTTTCTGCTTGGTTATGTAAGTAAAAAAGTTTTTAAAAAGTTTTTACCTTCAAAATATCAAGATAAACAGCTGCTGCACACTTTAGAGAAGTTATAAACACCATGAAGGTGAAAGATAAGCTGCTTTTGTTCAGCTTCATTCTGATCTTTCGCTCTTTCACATAAAGGCAAAAATATCAACAACAAAAAAACACTGCTGATCTCATGATATTAAGAGGCTGCATGATGCTAAATGTAGCACAGCCTTTTAGTAGCTCTAATGAGCCATTTACACTTGCCCACAAAGGGTAATATCACCCTTTTAACAAACTGCCTTCCTTATCCGAAATGTCCTGATTTTTGTTAATTTTTGTAATATTGGGTTGCTGGTTGTTTTCCCAACCTTTCTGCTCCCCCTTTCTGCCCCCCTTCTGACCCATTATCTGGAGAATCAGTGCTCATTTAGACTACTTTGGGATTGTAGGCCACACATGTAGTGTTTAATGTTCTGGAGACAATTGAACAAAAAAGGTTGCATTCAAACAAATTTAGCGTTTAGGCTGCAGCCAAGCTCTCCACTGTGTTAGTGAGGGCAGAAGCTTTTATTTCAAGTGCTACTTCAGCCTGTAGCCCTATAGCTTTGAGTGACCCAGCTGATTTACATATTCACATAATAAGTCATGGTGCTGTTACAGTGCTAATTTACTGGAGCAGAGGAGTTTGTTTTCATGAGGTTCAGTTATTTTAGGTTGAGAGAGAAAGTTGATTCTTGACGTTAGAAATCTAACCTTAACTCTTAATCTGAACCCTTTTGTGTGTGTTGGCGTAACGATCGCGAAGAGGGTGAATTACTGCTGCTAGCTGCATGTGCTACGACACACACAACAAGTAGTATTACAAAGACCAAAATCACTGTCACACACCTGGACCTGTTCAACAAGAAAGTGGATTACATACCCGACCTGGAAAACTTTATCAATCACTACTACCTGAAGTGGAACGTGCCAGATACTACCTCCACAGCCACACCAGGTAACCCCTCAGATGACAAAACAACCTCAGCCAAAAACAGACTCAGACACAGTGTTTTACAATCCATTAAGCACAAACTTTACCTGCTCTTCACATTTCACTCCGAAATAAGACATGCTGCAGTCTAGCTTAGAGTTTAGAGTAGAAGACGAGAAAACAACTCCCTCCGAACCACCGTGGAAAACCTCACTGAACAAATGGACATTCTGAAAAACAGAAAAAAAGCACATTAAGGAAACCACTCTTACACTCAGTCTGATACTCTCTGTCATACCAAAACCTTCATGCTCTCCCAACTCAAAATTCCCTCAGATACTGCAAACAAAACACACTTTGAACACTTTTCATCAGTGGATGGAGATGCTCAGTTATCACGTAGTAACCACCTGTCTGTGTTTTTAGGTTTATTTGAATCAGCCAGTTAAAATAGTATTTGCTCATATATATATATATATACAGTATATATATTAATATTCTGTATGTACTATATAAACATAAAACATTAAAGAGTTTTAACATTTCATCAGAGACAACTAGTCAAAAGAAAATTGCATCTACATCAACCCTGCAGCAGGAAATAGATGCATTATTATAAGAATCGTGTTACATTGAAACTGTTTTTTTTTAAGTTGTAAATTGGCTTTTTTAATGGAAATAAGAATTAAATATAGTCAAACTTATGAGACTGTTTAGGTTAGTTTACTTAGTTGTTTCAAGTTTATAAGAAGTTCCTTGAAAGAACTGATCCATTTATAAACCCAAGTAAATATTAATTCATTCTTTATGTATATTTGGGAACTTTATTCTTGATATACTTTTAATTGTATGTTTGCCTGTAGACAAATTTCACATTTTTGCATGTTTGGCATAATGTTACATTAGCTTAGCATCTGAAATATAGCATCTTATCTCTCTCAATCTTTTCTATTATAAAGACCAAATTACAAAATGATTAGGAAATTATTAGAAATTTACAGACCGATAAAATAATAATGGAGTTCTTCATGTGGAAACAAACATGATGGAAAGGGGAAGTCATGATGACCAGTGGGCCTGTTAAACAGCTTCCATTAAGTTTGCTGAGCTGTTTCAGGTGATTGATTGAGGAGTTGGTGAGAGAAGGGAAAATGCATGAGCAAAAAAAAATGGATCAAAGACAGGTGCTGTATAAATATCAGATCCAAATCAGCTTCACAGCTCTCACCCAAAAGCTCCTTTAGTGTAACAGTTACGATTATTTTTAAAAGCTGGCAAATAAAGGAGAGATTTATTAAGTCAGGGTCAGAAATGAGCTGCAGCTCAGGGCAGAGGTGTCCTCGGAGGCTCATACATTTTAAATGAACTTAAAGATGAAGGAGCAGCAGCCTTTGTGCAACAGAACTGCTGTTATTGACATTCAGTCACTGACACTCAGTTGTCGATACATCATGCACTCGCATTGAAGTTTGGACGTGGCAACACCTCGTCTTCTCTTATTAAGATTATTCAGCTGGTTTTTAATGCAAATTAAGTTCAGATGAAGTTCAGTGAAACTTCTGGTTCAGAATTACAAACAAAGTCACAAACACTAAACAACAGTTGCCGGTGAAGATGGAGCCTGTTATTGCTGTTCAATGAAAATATGTTCACAGTATTGATTTGTCAAGAAATAAGGAAAACAACCCAGTTTTGTGGTAAGCTTTGTAACAGTTAAATGGGTTTTTAAGCCACACTAGGAGATGGAAATGTTGTTCTGTCTGATCTTCAGCCCACCACTCTGGTCCAGACTGAAATATCCTGATAAGATGCACCGTGACATGTGGTACAGATATTCCTGGTGCCCAGAGGATGAATCTTTTTCCTTTCCTGTAGCGCCACCATGAGGTTGACACTTGTGATGTTGAGTGAAAAGTCTCAACAACTAATTGGTGATCCATTAACATTTCATCCAGCTCTATCATCTCATCAAAGATTTAATTTGTCCAATACTTTGTTTTATGACCAAACTAAACCAATCAGCCTCAGCTGTACTTTGTGTTTAGTGCTAATTAGAAATGTTAGCATGCTAACACACTAAACTAAGACGGTGATTGTTTTTGATTGTATTTGTCAGAAGATAACAGGACATGCAGCCTAGACAATAGAAAATGTTTCATGCACCCAGCAGTTGTTGAAATTGCCCTTGCTGGAACAAATTAGTAAACTGTACTCAACTGAACTGAAAAGGCCGAATTCCCACTTAAACCATTACATAAACGAAATATTGAAACGACCTGAAAGTGGGTGGAACAGGTGTACTTAACGATATAATGCAAGCCAGGGCTTTTTATTTGACTGAAGTGTATTATATTATATTATATTATATTATATTATATTATATTATATTATATTATATTATATTATATTATATTATATTATATTATAGACAGATGTCATGCAGGTGCTTTTATTTTATCAGCTCCTGTAAAGTGAGAATTGTACATTTTCCCCTCAGTGTGCTTTCGATTGCAGATGTTATTTCACATTTCTTCTGCTGCAGGGTGCCTGATGTGACATTTTCATTTGCCTCTGCCTACATTTTCCTTTGTTTTCTAATTCATGTCGATCTTTACAATAAGTACAAACAAGCACGAGGTTTTAAAGGTTTAAACTCTCTTCTGTCTTTGTTTTGCATCTCTAATCTCTTTGCACCTGCAGCTCGATGTTTTCCTGTTTCCCCTGATTTTAATACATATCTCAGGGTGAATACCTGGTTTGGTTCATCAGTTCTGATGAAAAGACTTTTAAGAGCATTTAGAAATGTTATTAGCCACTGTCATCCCCAGAAAGGGAAAGATGAATTAAGAACTGATTTTAGTATTGTATTTCTTCAAAGTGATATATTGATGGGCATAATTTGATAACATTCATTGGGCCTCATGCATGAATGGTTTGTATGCACAGATTTGATGTTAAATTGTGCATGTGAACAATTTAAGAACTTTTGTGGCATTCATCAATACAGGTTTTCAGACTGACAGGTAGCTTATTCCATTCTTTACTGGTTTTAAAAGCAGATTGTGTAAAGGCAGAGCCTCGTTCAGGGATGCTACATTCTCCCCCTGATCAAACCTTGAAGCTCTGCTCTTTTGCTCAGAGCGGAGCTGAACAAAGCTCTTTAGTGGTGGAGGAGCAGCATTATGAATTATCTTATGCACTAAACAGACATCTGAATACAATATTAAGTTGTCAAAGCTTAACTTTTTATATTTAGCAAGTACATGACAATGATGATACTGTCGTGATACAGGATCCCAATGTCACATGGTACCAAAGATGGAGGCTACTGTTGCAGCTGTAAAACGGTGGATAAATTCCAGCTGCTCCACCAGCTGTTCCCACCCTTACCCTTACGTCAGGAAGCGCTGCTCCTGTCACCTAGCAACCTTGACAGCTGCAGTTGACAGTCGAGACACAGCTAGTAGAAATTAACTTTTAATTTTATTATTGTGGCAGCCGATCCAGGTCCAGCAGCATCACCAGGGACTCCCTGCTCAGCTGAACCAAAATATACAACATTTTCTAAGGCCTAATATAAGTTTAAGACCTGCAGACACCCTGTTATTCCACTTCTTATGTTCTTTATTTACGTTGTAAATAGTTCTAAAGACCGCTGTAAATTAAATAAATGGTGTATTAATAAATAATAACTTTATTGTAATTCATTCAATGTTTTTTTATTTTTCAACTAATCTCTGGAGTACAGAGAAAAGCCTGTCTGTTCTCTCTCTGCTCTTCTGTCCTCTGCCTCTCTCTGCAGCAGCGTAGTTGCTGACAGCAGCAGCTCAGCTTCAACACACCTACCAGACTGTACTGTGACAAAATACATTTATATTTATTGAAATGCGGTGATATCTGTATATATAGAGTCCCAGAGGCAGCGCTGTTGTTCTGTCCAGTAAAAACATGAAGCTTTACATTCAGACAAACTAATGTGGCAGCTACAAGTGTTTCATTTCATCTGTGAGACCAACATTTATCTTCCAAAAGGAGTTATATCATAAACCAAAATGCTACAGAGACATCGCACAGATCAGTTCATCAGATCATGTTCTCCCTGGGATGACGACTGACGCTGATCATCTCAGCTGAGATGACCGGCTGGTCTCACCCAGTCAGGTGTTATTTGGATAACCTGACCACATATTGGGAATCTAAATGTTTACCTTCTTGCCTTTTTAGTCATAATAAAAATCAGTGGAATTTTTTTATCCAGAGTTAAGCTTTTCTCTAAATGAACAGCTCAGTGTCTTGCGTAGGAATTTTATAAATAGTTGGACATTGGATATTTTAAGTATCGAGAGAGGATAAAAAAGAGATTAGATTGTGTTTATATTTTGCATGACCTTATATAAAAACCTTCAAAGTGTTCAGAGATATCGTTTGTCCATCCATCTATTTCTGTAACCAGTTATTTTTCTCCAGGGTCACAGGACACAAGAGCTGCTCCCAGCATGCAACAGGCAAAATACCTCAGACAGGTTTTCAGTCTAAAAGGTTAACACACTCACTGCAGACTGACACCTTTAATTCACCCGCCTTGCATTTTGAATGTGATAAGAATATCTGTCATTTAAATAGATATTTTTTTAGTTAGTAGAATTAACGAGGCAACAGAGCTCAGTTCAGCTGTGCTCCAGCACCCAGTCACAGACCTTTATATAAACCTTACTGCTTCCAGCTCCAGTAACCTCGCTGTGCAGCACAGTGGAAATTGCTCCTTAGTCCATGCACACATGCATCGCTGAGTTTGATCTGGATGTTCATTTGTAAGAACATGTGTAGCAGGTGTGACTGCTCATACAAAGCCTTTGCAGCTCATTAAACAATGTTCTAAAATAGATATTATATAATATATTTATATATATTTTATAGTGTATATTTATATAATAATTGTATTAAAGTATTGGAGGAATGACTATATACAGGTGAGACCATTTCTGTGAACTGTAAACAGGATACAAATAGTGCAAAGAAGTGAAAAGTACAAAGAGTGATGACATAAATATTAAATGGTTAAAAAAAGACATTACTTCACATACATATAGTAGGTGGTTATGCACAGTATATACAGCCTGTTTAGATATACAGTAGTGGGTGAAATGCATTGCACATTTTGTATTTTAGACTAAAATAATGATATAATTTGTAGGTACAGTGTGTATTTTAGTGTTCCAGGGTTATTGCACAGTGCTACAGTGAGTTAACTGTTCTAAAGTGTGACAACGAGGGAGAAGAAACTGTTCCTGTATCTGGTTGTTTTGGTGCACAGTGTTCTGTAGCACCTGCCAAAGGGTAGAAGTTTAACCAGGTTATGTCCTGGGTGTGAGGGGTTTGCAGTGATTTTCCTTGCCCATTTCCTGACTCTGGAGGTGTACAGATCCTGGACAGTGGGCAGGTCGGCACTGATAATCTTTTCCGCCTGTTCCTGTCCTGTTTGGTGGCCGATCCAAACCACGCAGTGGTGGATGTGCAGAGAACAGACCGCTGATGACCGCAGTGTAAAACTGGATCAGCAGCTCCTGGGGCAGGTTGTATTTCCTGAGCTGGCGCAGGATTATGCTGATGTTGATTATGCTGAGGGGGCAGTGATGGGGGGGGAGCTCCTCCTGAAGTCCACTGTCATCTCCACAGTTTTGAGCGTGTTCAGCTCCAGGTTGTTGTGACCGTACCACAGGGCGAGCTGTTCAACCTCCTGTCTGTGCAGACATCAGGGCGACAGGCCTGTAGAGGTTCAGTCCAGTGATGGAGGGTTTCTTGAGGACCGGAATGATAATGGAGTGTTTGAAGCAGGAGGGGACTTCACACAGCTCCGGTCATTCTGTTGAACATCCATGTGAAGATGGGGGCCAGCTGGCAGGAGGGTGACATGCCGTCTGGGCCTGGTGCCTTCCTGATCTTCTGTCTCTGAAAGAGCTGACACACATCCACTTCACAGACCGTCAGTGCCGGTGGGGAGTCAGGGGGGAGGTGATAGCAGGGGATGCAGTCGGTTATGTGAAGTCTGAGTCGGAGCAGATGATATGAAAGTGGGGTAGGCCTCCTCCTTCCTGACGAAGCTGCCTGAGTTTTGGTTTATTGTTACTGAAGGTGCAGCAAGTTTTGGTGGGCACACACATCCTCACAAAAGCTGTGTTGAAGAAACAACACAGATGGGCTACATTTCAGAGCTGTCTACACCTCTTCTATTGTGAAAAATGTCATATAATATCTCAAACACTATATTGTATTATGGTTTATTTCTGAGGGCGGCCTGCTGACCTCACACAAAGCCTCATTAGCAGAGTGACACAAATTGTGTGAGCCCAGGTGTTTAGCTTGGTGCTAATAATATTTCTGCTTTCAACAGTTACAGAAATCATTGCACACAGTGCTGATAGAGATACAAATATATCTGCCAATATGAGGAAATATAAGCATAGAGATAATTATATTGAGAGCCCACCCATTTTCCCTGTAGAGAAATCAGTTTGGGACGACAGTATATGGCTCAAATTTCTATGGCTAAAGCTCCAAAGACACTGGATCCTACTCTTCAGATATTAACTCAATAGCATATTTTTGTTATCCTCCCTGCCTGATGAATGCACATCTGTTAAATTTAAGCTCTCTGTTATAAATTTGTCTCCAGGCCGAAGCTAAATTACTTCCCCAGACTTGACAAAGCTCCTCCAGAGCCACAGAAGGTATTATGACTGAGTGGACTCATTGACCTTGACGTGTAAAAGCAGCAGAGTTCCCCTTTAAATTACTGCACATTCAATGCTTTTACATGCACTCAAGTAACCAGGTTACTGTTGGCTAGTGCAGTGATCAGATTTCTTCCACGCGTCAAGTGTTTGAGAGTCTTGGTTTGAGTAGGGGATTAGAGAAACGCAATTTTCTCAGCTAGATACTCTCAGTGATGCATGTGGAGAGCCAAGTTTCTTATTGGCTTTTTACATGTGTGCCTGACAAAGACTTCAGACAGAGAAGGTGTGACTGAGGCCGCAGTAAAGAAGGATGAAAGGAAGATCATAACATGTAGAAATGTATCCTTTTTTAATTATTTTTTGGGACATTTTACACTTTTTATTTGAGTAGTTAAAAGTTCAAAGTTAGTCAGGCTAAAACTGAAGCTCTCAAATGATCAGTTTACACAGAGTAAAGGAAGAGTTTGACATTTTGGAAAATACACTTATTCCCTTTCTTTGTGAGAGCTGAATGAGAAGATCAGTAGCACATTAAGTAAGGAGCTGGAGATTAGCTTAGTTTAGCATAAAGACCGGCTGCCTCCAAAACGACACACATCTACCAATTCACACATCTTGTTAGGTTAATTTGTACACACAACTGTAACATAACGATGAAAATTTAGAGGGAGTTACATAGTGTAGCTGTAGTTTATCCATCTATCCAGCACTTCTGTGACTTCATGTAGCTCTCTGCTGGTTACCTGGCAACATTTTTTGTTTTGCCTTGAACACTGTGCCCATCTGTCTGCCAAGAAGTGTGTATGATATATGATTATGCATGACTATTTGTGCAAATGTAGACACATTTGTGGTGTAAGAAAAAATTGAGAGTCTATTTTCTCACTGCACTTACTTCAGTACACCTAAAATAAGTAAGCCATGGTTCCAAAATAATGTCAGGTGTAGGGAAGAAATGTGATTACTGACTTGTTGCATGTTGATTTTACAGTAACAAGGTTACAGCAGTGCATGTAAAAGTGTTATCTGATGCACTGCGTTACCTCATTTTTTGAAGTTTCTTGAGTGCATGTAACGTACTGATACAGAGATTTTTACAAGAGCTACATAATGTTCTTCATTCTCAACAGGTAAAGCAACAAATAAATTAATCATGTGGCGGCAAAAAGCTATGACACTGTATTCAGAGACCTGTATTTGGTTATAATGGTAATCACTGGTAGGGCTAATGGCTGGCTTTAGCCTTCTAAATGGCAAACAAAAACTGTTTTTAAGTAATGAAGGAGAAAATCTCATTACAGCAAATTGAATTCTACCATTTCAATGTCAAAAACCTTGGCATCACATTTGATATTACTCTTTCTTTTTACTCACAATATGAGAGGGAAAAAAACATCCTTCCTTTTAGTAAATATGATAGACGCTGTAAGCTTAGTACATCCATTTCCTTTAATCACAGGTTGTATCAGATGGGACAGACTGAGCTGAATAAGCTAAGGGTTATATCTTTTCTACAGTCTGTTTTGTGTCAGGTGCTTTGAGTAGTTTCCCTTTGTTTTCTTGCAGGCGTTTATCTTCCTGCTCCAGATCAGCGGTGTTAAGATGTCCTTCAGCAGGATGTTATTCGCAGCTGAGCCGATGCTCCTCTGAATTCATCGTGGTGGGAGCAATAAGAGAGAGAGAATTCGAAAAATCGTCTTATTACATCCCCGCATCTATACATTGTCTTTGTCAGCATAGAGACGTGATGATTACAGAGTTAACTTAACAAACCTGCTAATGACACCATCAAGAACCCCCTCTCCCAACACAGAGGGAAATTTGTTACACAAACTCCTGGTAGCTGGCAGGAATTACCCTATTGTAGTGTCTGCTTTTCACTGTGGAGCTGGATAAGCCAAAGACAGCAGATAATAGACAGGATGCAAGAGTAGAAGAGAAAAGATAGATGTAGCGAGGTGTGACGTCACCGATTGGTTTGCATTGGAGCCGGTTTGAAGCTCAGAGTTGTAGTTTATGGTCGGCACCATCTTTTACGTTTGGCGCCAGAACCTTCCAAATAAGGAAGGTGCAGGGTGCTGCCTTTCACGCTCTGGAAACACGCCCCGCTACCTTGGACCGAAGCTAACGCTAGCTTACTGGGAACACCAACGCCCACACGGCAGACATCAAACTATAAGTCTTCAAATCTTATTAACAGAGCAATAATATCCAAAATGGCCACCAGCACACTTATTATAGGGCTCAAATTTAGCGATTGAGACCATAATGACTCGTAAAACAAAATACTTGACTAAGTATTTCTAAAGAGAAGTTGCCGTTTGCTACCAACTTGTACAGGTTCATAGTAGTTCTAGCACAAGCTTTCTGAACAGTAAATTCAGTTTGTTTGCAGCGTTAGCTCTGATGTTACAGCCTTAGCAAAGAAGAAAACAAAAACAAACAGGTCAAAGATAAATAACAGGTAAAAGATTTTCACTTCACTAAAAATCCTTTTTTTTGCATGAAACTACTGTATGTGAGCTTACGTTGCTCATGAATGACAAACATGTACACCTAACCATGCCAGCAACAGATGGAAGCAGCTTATTTGGCAAAAAAATATGAATATTTTGACCACAACGAACATACAGATGGACAGATGAGAGGTGGAGTATGCCACAGGAGTGATTTGAAAAGTCTCTTTTGATTTGCTTTCAGCATGAAGCTGGGTCGCTGTTGGAATTCATTGCAACTGATTTGCTGACAGCAGCTGTGTTCTCTGTGAGGGAGCAAGCTCCAGACTTTTCAAAGCCACCTTTCATGCCTGCAATTGGTGACTGTTTGATACTGAAGCATAGGCATGTGCATAGATGGAGCTCAAAGGGGGCTTGAGCACCTGCCTGTTTGGCCTCCTAGAGAGAAAGTGCCACTTTTCTGGTGTGTTTTTTAAATAAATGCATTCCTGTTATTCCTGCTCTATCCAGCGTGACACAACAATGTACTCAGCATCTCATCTTGTTTCTGAGTGAAGCTGACAGAGAATTTATATTAGTATATGTTGGTGTTGATAGTTTACGGCGAGGTAAAGTGACTGTAGTTTGCAGAACTCAGTAGCGTTAATAGTTAGTTATTAAGTTGTGAAAACGGTATGCATCTTTATCCCCCACAAGATAACGACGATATGATGCACTTAAGAAATACGTTCTCCTCCCTTCTGTAACAAGCAGCCAATGAGGTGCGTTCAATGTTAGCTAGATTAATCTGAGTTTCTAGCGTCAAATTGATCTGCATTAAATTATAGTCAGCAGAGATGTTGTCATTGTGTTTGGGACACGTGTCCCTGCTGAAGTATACCTTTTTCACTGGAGAATTCCCTCAGTGGATCTAAGAATTCAATAATTCTGCTTTAGGCTGCCTCAGTATTGCCCTTTTAGTCCAATCTGGCTTGTGAAAAATCCACCACCATCGCCTTGATCTTTGCCACATTCAGACGTAAATTGTTCCTCTACCGCCTAGCAAAGCTTCCTACTTCTGGCGAACTGACCAACTGCAATTATCTGAAAATGTCTGCGGATGACAGGATTCAGAGTTGTGCTTGAAGGTGGAGGTGTATAACGAGGGCAGAAAGGACGACAGCACGGCCGCATGCTGGGCTCTGCTTTTTGTTCAGAGAGAAACAAAATGAGTTCTGTCTATCAGGTGCACAGCAATCTAGAAAATTGTGGAGGCGTCTACCTGCTTCCTTTGTAGCCTCTCACTCAGCAGCAGCATTAAGGGCCAAAAGCATGACCATCACAGTGCTGCCTGCATGCTCTGTCCATATTTGCTCTAATGTGATTGGTTTAACTCCAATCTGACTGATCTGTTTGAATGAGCAATGACAAAGCCAGAACCCATGGATTGCTGAAGTGTTGTTCGTGAAAATAAGGCCAAAAACGTCAGATCCTCAGCTGTCCAGGATCAGTGACTGAAAGAATGAATCAAGCAAATGTGCCACTCATGTTGCTGGTGAATGACTTCTCATTCTGATTCCTTTGAGATTACAGCTCAGATCAGGTCTCATTTTTTTCAAGGGACTATGAAACCCCATTAGGAAAATGTCATCTGTTGAGCTCATATGTAATTATGCTGTTTTTTTCTGTGTGGCATGTACAACAGCATAAGATCTCCGTTAAAAATGTTCTCCGCTGCACTCAGATCTAAAAATACTAAAAGAAAAAGAAAAAAACATGCATTTCCTGTTATTCAGAGGTGCTAAGTGATTAATCCTGCATGGCCTGGTTCACGTAATGTCTTCAAAACAATGTTGTTTTTTATTTTTGACATAAACCAGCCATTTTCTACCATAATGCTAGTTTCTACAAAATTTAATACAAATTCAAGTAGAAAGGGTTGATAAGACAAATTGATACATGAGATGAGATAAGATCAGATCAGGCCCAAGAAATGTTATGGCCAGACATGATTGTGTAAGAATTTTTGAATGAGACATTGAAAAATAGACCTAATGGAGAGATTATTAAAAATCTGGTATTATGGGCTTTTTTGACTCATTTTTATAAATACCGAGTCTGTTTTAACCATCTGTGACATTTTAATCACCAAGAGTTGTTTAGATTTCTCTAATTCCATCTTTCCCTACAGCCCAGATCCCCGTCTGTCCTCCAGCAGGCTGATTCAGAAGCTATTTACATAAAATCTGCATTATTAATGAGCACCTACTCCAATTGGCTGGAGGTGCTGCCCCCACCTTCACCCCCAGCCAATCGGAATACGACCTCATGAATAATAGAAGTTCCCTCTGGCCGCATCTCAACATGGAATAATGGCTGCCGCTAGAGACGTCTGACCATGAATGAAAGGGGAGAACATGCTGTATCCCATATAACATATAAAACATGAAATATTTCCTTATTTGGTGTAATAGCAACGCTTTATGATTATGTCTGTATTTTGTGTCAACATGAAAAATACAGTCTTTACAGTATGGATGAAGATTAAATGTGGGCAGGTAAGTTCTCTGTACTGTGATCAAGGACAAATGAAATTGAATGTAGCTGAACTATCTGCAGCACATGTTTAATACATCACTGTACACAATACGGAGCCTGCTGAATTATTGTGCCAATGTCAGGTGGAAGGTGGAAAGAACTTTACAAATAGAGTCCTTCATGTCATCTTTTAATCATTTTTGTATTAATCCTTTTGCCCTGTGTTTTTTTTTTTTTGTTTGTTTGTTTTTTAGGGCTGATTTTGTATTTTTTGTGTGATGGTGGTTGCATAAAGCCACAATTATTTTCTCACCTGCCTGTTTTACAGATGATTTTTACTTGCCGCTCAGGTGTTAATGGATTCAGCGTTTGCACGTTACACTTCAGCACTGATTAAAAACAACCAGAGAGAAAAGAACTGAATGAATATGCAGAAAATTCTACTGATTAGGTAGCAAAACAACTTTACAAAAAGTCAAAAAGTCACAGATACTGTACATACTATATAGCAATGTTGTGTTTTGATATAGATGTACACACTGTACGATGACAAAATGATGTAAACATTAAAATACCAGACGGTAGATAACACAGATAAAGTAAACTCGTAATGTAAAGAGTAATATCTGGCTGATGATCTCATCCTAACTCCCTTTTATATATTAAATCCATATTTTTTTTTCTTTGCAGTGAGAGCTGATGCCGCTCAGCAATCCTGCTGGTTCAGCTTGTGACAAAGCAGGTTTGGGGGACTGTGTGATATGAACCGACAACCTATCTGGTCCAGTCAAGAAACCAGAAACTTCTGTCTGTGTGCTTCTAGAGGCGACTTTTTAAACATGCATTAGCTGATTTTTTTTGGCCACTTTAGCTCAGTTTTCGCTCTCTACCAACTCCTGAGGGAAATATCTGGCTCTTTAGCTGCTAAATGCTCCACTACATTCATCAGCTAGTTGCTAACTGTGTCTGTTTGCCATCTGGTGCTGAGCAGGTAGTGTACAGTGGCTTTTTAGAGCTTTTTCTCTGAAAACTGCTGCCAGCTGTGGCCGAAAACTTCGCTATGGGAGTGAACCAAAACAAAGAGCTGAAACTCGCTATAAAGTTCCATAAAGTCATGGGGAGCTGCAGAGTTGCTGATAATTCTCTGTAGGTTTATCACTATGAACCAAGCCCAACACATCACGCACTGTCAGCTCAAACATTGTTATTATACAAAAATGAAAAAAAGTGAAAAATATGACCTGGCCAAGTACGTCCCCTGACTTGAATCCAATAGAACAACTTTGGAGTATTTTAAAGCAGACGGTAGAGCAACAAAACCCCTCCAGCAAAGAGCAGCTGAAAAAAAAGATCTGTGAAGAATGACTGAACATCCCTCCACAGATCTGGGCACAAATGGTGCCATCTGTGCCCAGGAGGATCGAATCTGTCATCAAAAACAAAGGCAGGCAAATAAAAAATATAAAAATGGAGTCTCACTAATGCTTTTGTTGCAGTTTGTTCTTAAATACAGACTTTCATTATGGGTTAATTAGTCAAACATTCTGTTTTTTTAAATTAATTGGCTTAATTCTTTTGGGTTTTTGTCTAAAAACAAATAAAATTGTATTAAATAGGCAGATTTTATAATTAATTAACATTTTAGTGATATTGACCAGGGAGTTTACTCAGTTTTGTTCCCGTTTCCCAACACACTGTTCAAGTCAGGGTTTACAAACCGGTTACATTTAGCAGTGTATCTGTACATTAATACAACCTCATTGATAACATACCGCTCTCCATTGTGAACACTACACAGTGGTTGTAGTCGCTTTTATTAGCTTCCAGTAGCTAATAAGTAACTTCATTCAAAAAATGCCTTTGCTTGACATAAAGCCACCAGCAACAAGACTGAATCATCCACATTTCATATGACCAAACAACAAAAGCAAAACTCTTTAATTAAACCTACTGATCTCTGTCTGTGGTGTATACTGGCTGCATTTAACTGAATGCTTTTTGGGCGACTAAGGTTATCACACATAATCACAGCATCAACGAGCGCCTCAGTACTTATGCCGGGTACATCAGAGTAAACTCGTTGACCCTTATTTTTCTATGAAATTCATTTGCTCTTCCCAGAACTCCAATGAAATGCACCATCTTTTGCCAGATGAGAAATGTGTTCCAATCTCTGCATGTTGCCTTTGGTAATTATGTGTTTCCATGTGTGCACAGGCACTGCACTGCACAGTGAAAGAGATGATAAATATCAACTAATAAGGAGCATGTTTCTCAAGAAAATAACATTAACATTTCCATCAGTCAAAGAAGCTACTTTTTCTGTTTTCGGTCAACATCAGAATAATCAGTTCTAGTGAAAAGAACAGAGCTTTTTCACAAGAATAAACTGATGTCCACGTGAAAAACAGCAGGTAAATTTACTCTCTGAAGACTCAGAAATGCAGCCATCCTTTGAACAGATCTTTAAAGATCCCCTCCAGACATGGTTTAAAACATATACTGTGCTTTGAATCATAATGTGTGTCTGACATGATTTTCCAACAAAAAAGTCCAATTAACTCTTCTACCCTCATTGAAAATTCTTTAAATATATGCTTTTTAAAATTTCAAACGTTTTAATGCTGGATACAAGATGTCTCCTACTTCAATGAAAAGTTCATTCTCAGTGTTTGTGCACTGGAGGCTTCAAGTTTCCACATCACACTTGTGTAAACTGCGTACTGGACCACGATTGAACTAGTTTGATGTCACAAATCCTGCTTGTAGGTACACGCTTTAAACTCAGATACACGACGAGCGCAGAGAAACTTTCCTCCTTCAGCAGATGAACATGAAAACACTCTCACCTGATTCATACAAGTGTACCATAACTCTTCAAACTAACTTTTCAAATTATTTTTTGAACCCTTCTTACATTTTTAATAAACCGGGACAGATTTTAAGTTCACAGCTTGGTATAAATGGTTGTTATTGTCCAGTTCAGTCCATGTGGGACTGTATGACTGAAGCAGAGCACTACTGAAAGAGAGTTGATTGAGTTTTTTTTTTTTTCAAGTGAACATAAGTGGTCTTCAAAAGGTCAATTTTGGGGGAAAAAAAGGTAATTATCAGTATGTTATGAAAGATTTCATAAGACCAAGAAACCAAAAGGAACAATGTGATACTTCAGAGGAAGTTATAATTTGAAAAATGACCCCTATTCAGTTTTCAAATAACAATGTCTTATCATATAAAATCGTTTTTTTTGTATTATATCATGTGATTATTGAGGCAACACCTCATTTTTATACTATAAATCATCAGATGTCCAAATGCTCTGCCCAGTTTTAGCCACTTAAACAGGATAACAGTCATTGTCACAAGCTCAATTTCTACTCATCTAAAATTTGGGCTCAGATAATTCACAGCTTTCCATTTCATCTCTCTGTTCAAGCCTCTTTTAACCTAAATTTCATTTTTACCTTGCAGGCTTCAGAGGAAATACAGATCAGATCTTACTGCACGTTTCCCACATATAACTAAAGAAAGTGAGTCACTGCTTCTTAAAACAAATGTACCATTTAATTCTTCTGGAGACCACCATCATTTTGAAACTTGTACACAAGCAGCATTAATTACACCTAATCAGCATGAAGAGTAGACAACACTGTTTCTCTTATTAAGTTATTTTAATTAATCTAATCCATCTCTGTCATTTTGTTTTAAAGAAAAAATCCCTACATATATTATCCCATTTACCTTCATGTTTACCAGCAAAAATATTTGGACATATGAAAGTTATGTTCTGGATCATTTGTTAAATATTGATTATGTTCTTGTAGGTGCACTGTAACTGACAGAACAAGTGTTTTACTCAAGTTGAAGTAGTGTTATTTTCCATTTGCACAAGTACAGAGCACTGGAATCCTTGCACAGTTTTCTAAGTCATTTATCAAATCATGTTTAATTATGCATACATTAAAGGAACAGTTCAACATTTTGGGAAATATGCTTATTAATTGTCTTGCCAAGAGTTACATGAAATGATCAATATCAAGTACAAAGCTAAAGCTAGGAGACTGTTAGCTGAGCTTAGCATAAAGACTGCAAAGAAAACAGCTAGCCTGGCTCTGCCTAAAAGTAACCAAATCTGCCTAAAACCACAACTTGTAGGTGTAACAATTCTACTTTTGTACAGAGTAAACAAGAAACAGGTATAATGTGGTAATTAGCGAGGTTTACAGGTGCTAGTAGGACGATTTTGTTACGTGTAGACAGAGCCAAGTTAGCTGTTTCCCCCTGTTTCCAATCTTTATGCTAAGCTAAGATAACTGGCTGCTGGCAGTAGCCTTATATTAACTGTATATGCCACAGCTTGAGTCTGAAGCCATTGTGGAAATACCTTAAAATGCAAAGAGAGTGGTATTAATCTTCTCATCAAACCCTCAGCAAGACAGCAGATGTATATGTATGTATGTATATATTTCCCAAAATGTCAAACTATTCCTTTAATTCCAAATGCATGTATTTTATGTTTGCATATTTATAGGTATTCTGCATCATTCTGCAAAAAGCCTGCGAGGACAGAAAGATGCACTGCCTGGAAAACACATTAAGCTTTTTACCTTTTCACTAAGTATGAATAAAATAATTTTTGTTCCTACGTGATGGAGATAAATAGAGCTTCTATGTGTAACATCAAACTCTAACAAATGATCATAACAATAATGTAAGTTGAAAACATCATTACACAGACACACAGTGTGCAGGAACAGTGAATGCAAAGACATGCAGCAAGGATGTAGCCTTGTTCCAATGACAAACATTATATTGAAGCAGATGACTAAACACTTCAGAAAAGTGCTCCTTCTTTTAATTTTGCAACCTTGAATAAATGAATAAGCCTCAGATGTAACGTATTCAACACGATTCAACGTGAATCAAAAACATGCACTGTAAAGATGCTCAGTCATCCAGGTCATGGTGCAGTATAATGGACGGTAAAGTGCAGCGAGGAGTGCACAGACTCACACTGTGGAGACAAAACAACCGCTGAACAAGCATATTTCTAAAAAAAATCTGTCTTTTCAGTGTCAGTAAGATCAAGGTCAGCTGAGGTGCTGCTGTCACCTCTTTTACTGCTGCTCAAGCCAATCAACTCAACAACAGGAAAGCCTCAAAAGGGAAAATTACTTAAGTGTAGTCCATCTATCTGCAGAACACTATGTGCTATATATCATTAAGGGGCAGGGGCACCACCAGGGATTTTGGGCCCCATGAAAAGATATCACACTGGGCCCCACCACCACAGGTCACACTAACCCTGCACAATCACTATAACCAAGTCTAAATGGTTAAATTCTTAAATGGAAAATTCTCTAAACATTAATGAATAACTTAAAATAAATATAACTGGCTGTCCTGGAACATAGTAGCTCTCTCGCCACCAGCAGCAGTCACAGGCAGTGGGAACGCTTCTCCAAAAATGCTTTGCAGCTGCATCTTACAAATTGCCTTCAGGAGACCAAGAGGGGACAAATTAGGGGGAAAGTGGCAGCATATACAGTGTTCAGGTGTCTTACTTCATTTTGAAACTCAGGTGTAAGATCTCTGGAATACATCATGATCAGTGGTTGGCACACGGAAGGGACTTTATCCTCACTAGTGTCCAAGTTGCTTATGATGTTGTCCATAGCAGTAAAAAACAGTGTTCAGACCCACCGCTGCTGCACTGTCCTGAGCTGTCTCCTCTTGACTCTCTGACTTTTCCTCTGGCGGCTGTGCTCCTTGCTAAATTGAGGTGCAGCATCCATTTGCGTAGCAATCAGTGTTGCCTCAGACAGGAGAGACTCCCATCCATCTCTGAGAGCCTGCATCTCTTCTGTAAAGGCTCTGATATTGGATGCCTCTGTATCAAGTGAGATTTTTTCCTGACTGAGGTATCACATTCCTGTCCTCAGTGCATTGCACTTTTTTCAGCCTTCAGACAGTGAATGACATAAAGTAGTTCTTCAGACCACCAGCTTCTGATCTGGCCTCACTGAGACTGCATGTTGTGAGTATGCTATCAAGGGCCTTGATGATGCAAGGTAGGGGTTCTGCTACAGCGTCAATCCTCCACTCCAGCAAGTATGTAAAGAGCGACTTGTTTTCTCTTTCTAGATGGCCCATCGCTCGTTGACACTTCTGGGCTTGACTCTGCAGCGTGCACACCTACAAGATTTAATGTGTGGGAGGCACGAGGTGAAAATGTAACCAGATGAATATTTGGACTCCCTTGACTTTCCCTGACATGTTTGCCCCCGTTGTCATATCCCCGCCCTCTGCGATCTCTAATGGTCATGAAGCACATTTTCAATCATCTCTGCTATCTCACCTCCTGTCTTTTTGTGAAAGTCAAGTCTCTTTGTTATAACTCACACGCCGTATCTTATGAGCACAACACTCAGTGTAGGAAACGCCCGGCGCAGCATCACAGATGAATAATAAATAGCATCCTAACTTTTCCTTTAGAATTCTTCTTCTGCCACATAATTCAATGAACTCATTGATTCCTTTTTTTTGTCCCTGATTTTTTTGTAAGTGCTCATTCAGCTGTGGATCGTAATGAGACAAGAGCTCTAGTGTGCCTGGGAAATTACCGTTGTGAATGTCATCTAGGTCTTTGGTTTAACTCCTGAAAGGTAAATTCCTTGATGCCAGGTGCAGTGTTACATCTAGGATGCTCTGCAAGAGAGCTCTGCCTTTCTCACTTTCTGTTTGTATCTGCTTCTCTAACTGACAGTCAATGCCACCAACTGTCATTACAGATTGATGCAAATTCTTCCACTTCCAAGTCTCCGTGTGCCTTATTCCTCTCATGGTTTGGGAATTTATCATACATATGACGCTACTTCACATCGGACATTTTATATCCATGTTGACTGTTCAGTGTGCTAAAGGAAGGTCTTTGTTGTTTATGGGAGAGAAGCACACATGCGATTCAGTATAGTGCATTAGTACTTTTGCTATGAATTACCCAGAATTACCCTCTCTTCACCTTTTGTCTTCCATTGGCTGCTTTAGTATGCAGCAAGTATTCTGGGAATGGCTTTCCCTCTGAATCCTGTGACATTTCATCTCTTGTGGCCAGTTTTCACTGATCTTGCGGCCAAAAATTCACAGCACGATCCCACGTCTCTCCATTTTGTTGGTTATGGCCATGTAGAGCTCCTCTTTCGCAAAACAAAGGTAGAAAAGTTATTTTTACCTTTTGAAATACAATCACACAATATCTTTATAGAGTAAATTTTCTGTCTGTCTAATGTGGTCTGGATGGGAAAAAAGCAGTGAATTTACTTTACTTTTAAAACTTTGTCAGTTTTCACAAATAGAATAAAGGTTTCACAAATCTGAAACTGTGTTTTAATGAGTCTCTGGAGTCTCTTTAATCTAGTCCAGAGTTGGCAGGTCTAAGTATTGTGGTTTTTGATCTAGACCTGGTCTAATGTGGTCTGGATGGAGAGATATCAGTTTAAGCTTTAATGGAGATGTGCTTCCCCCCTGCTGCTGCAAACAGAAAACTCAGTCACAGAATAATTAACATAAAATTGCAGCAATTCAATTTCAGACATCTCTTACACTGACGTAAATCAGAAACCTGTATATATATAAAGCGACATGTAAGGTTATTTTGCTCTGTTAATGTGTGTATTATAGCAACAAGTGATTGAAATCTATCATGATTTCACTAAAAAATGTCACCTCAAAGCTCCTCCATCTCATTTGAGTGAGGCTGCTGCTCAGCCTTCCCTCTGGGTTCATCACTCTCCACTCTCCCACTGTATCACTCAAACAACAAACAGCCCCATTTTCTCTTTGGCCTTTTCAGGTAGAATGAATCATTATCAGGTAAAAACATGCTCAATAGGTGCGACGTGTTAGTCGGTTCAAGAGGAAAATGCAGTCCGCTTTTTGTTCTCGGTTGTTGCAGCATCATTTCAATGACACTCCTTAGTGCAAGGTCAACACTCTGGTTATTGTATGTATTTTCTGAAATCACTTCTTAGAACTTGCTAGCTGAAGTGAACGCCTCGTGTTGCAGCTCTCTTGCGAAAGAAAATCACCTTTCTTTCTTTCTTTTTTTTTTTTTTTCCTCAAGGTAGAGCTACTGCGACCAGCGTGAAGGCAGAGAATATTAATGCTTCACAAGGCGACTGGAGGTGAATCATAATGGAGTTCTGCTGCTGACCATGACATGTCAGAGGAAAACCATGAAGCCTGATGAAAATGTGTTCATCTTTTTCATAAAGTCAGTCTCTTTTATCTTTGGCATGTGCGTGAGCGGTCGGTATGGCGTTTCTATGTGTCAGTATTTCTGTTTTGTATTTAGTGATGACTGAAAACATCAGGGTGGAATACAAGCACACAGTGGTGAGCAATGTGAGGCGCACTGGCAGGTAGAAGACAAATGGTGTGTGTTAATTACCCCAGAGACTGGTCATCAGAAGACAGATTGGTCAGCTCAGCTCACATCAGGTGGCTGCCTGCTTGAAGGGAGATTCTACCCTAAAATATGGCGGTTTTTAGTTATTTCTTCTTAAGGTAGAGGCATTTGCTGTAAGAATAATTATAAAATCAGGAATTTTTTTTAATGTGATTACTACAAACTTACACACAATGACATTTTTACAATGCCTTCACTCAAACTAGACAATATGGCCAGAAAATAGAACCTTTTATGTAAAAAGGGTTCATGCCGGCTACTGGAGAGGAGAGCTACAGCGCTGTGCTTCTGCACTCTGACGTAACCCAATTTCAGTCAACCTGTAGCAGCAATGATGAAGTCTGGAGAATCAGTACCGCCACAAACCCAGACACCCTTTTTTATTTAGGCATTTATCTTGTCCTTTAACTGCACTTTTCTCTGTTTCTTAGAGAATAAAATAAAATTATGCCCCAATGTGTCAGTTAAATATCAGTTAAAGGACAGGTTCACAATTTTTCAAGTCTGTTTTAAAACAGCAGTCAGGTGTCCATATGAACAGTGAAAGAGGTTTTCATCCCTGTAATCATTCCTCCTGTTCATGCTGGCTATTAAAAGATCCCCTTCAAATATGCTTTCAATTAAATGATGGGGGCCAAAATCCACAGTGTGTCCACACAGTCATTTAGTGCAAAGATGCATTTTATTTGTTAATCTGAAGCTTATATGAGGCTTCAGCAGTCAAAATTGCCTCTTTGTGTTTCCCTGTTGAGCTGCAGTGGAAGTATAGTAACAAGAAGAGGGACTTTGGCACTAAAAAGACTGTAAAGATTGCTGAGCGACTGATGAAATTGGTTAGTTTTTCGTTTATTTCATTTTTCAAGCACAAATGCAAAAACGTCCAGATTCTCAATTGTGAGGATTTTCTGCTTTTCTTTGTCTCATGTGATAGTAAACTGAATATCTGTCAGGCTAAACAAGCATTTAAAGACGTCAACTTATGCTTCAGGAAATTGACCATTTGTTTTCACCATTTGTAGGTGAAATGTAGGTGATCCAGTTCATCCCAAAGGTGCACACCAGTCTTCTGTACCAAAATGTTCTTTGCTTTATGGCTTTGTGCACGGGGGCATTGTCATGTTGACCGGTAACAGTCTAACTAGCAATTTAAATGTTTTTACACACAGTGTTCCAAGCTAGATGATTAGTGCTCAGAGGAGAATGTAGGTGTCTCCTCCGAGCAAACTGTGTGGGCTTGTGCACTTTAACCTTGGTCTTTCACATTGATTTATCCAGCCAGCATGTGCAGTGCATAACATCACAGCAGGAGGCACAGCAATGCTACCACACAGCGAGGTTAACAACTGGGCAGTGAGCCATGTATTCAGACCAACATCTCCTGAGACAGGGTCAAATCAATACGGAGCAGAAGTCTAATAGGTTCCCCACTCAGAATGATACAGGAGAAGCTGAATGGATTGAGGCCAAAATGTTCCCAAGGTTCTTTTAAGGATGCAGTAACAGAGTTTAGCCTTAAGAAATAAATGTACTATGTTAGATCTGTGTTGTTGTCTCTGCCTCATCAATTCTGGAAATTATGTGTCATGTTTCCATGGTAATGCTGCATCAGTTTCAAAATATTCCTCTGCCACCCCCTAGTGGCTACAGCGCACAAGTACAGTAAAAATATAGTAATATAGTAAATATAGTTAGTATTTGTTTATCATTTTTCATCATATGAAACAACACACACACACACACACACATAGAGCTGCCAGACTAAAAGTAAAGCAACCATTTTTGCTGCCATCATCCCAAACTTTAGGCAGCTTTGTTCAGTCACTGAGCAAAGACACGCTGCGTGGGTTCAGAGCAGCCAAGCCTGGCAAGCATGGGCTCAGGCAAAATGAAGGGACTGATGTGCCCTTCACTCTTTTTCCATCTATACTGAAAAAACAGATACTCTGTGCAATTCACTATGTAGTATAAAAGGAGCCTGTGAGATGAGAGCCTTAACCTGTGTTAGCTGATACCTGCCATGAATCTTCTGAAATGCCAAGCTACTTCTTCACTCCAATCACTCCTCAGTTAACAGTAATCATCCTATAATAAAACATTTTTTTGTTATTAAATACAGTGATGCTGTATTTAATTGTGGCTACATTTTAGGCAGAAAATGCTTTATCTTTATTTTCAGTCTGCTCCACAGAAATGTGTAAAATTAGTAAATGTGGTACAGCATGTTTTTAAAAAGTTAGAAAATAATCAGACCTGTCAGACTGAATAAAAATTAAAAATTAACGACAGTAAATTTGAATTCAATTAAGCAGCTTTTCCTGGATGACAGGACTGACACATTACAGGCTTTTGATAGAATAAAGAATTTAACAAAGCAGATACATCACTCAGTAAATGCAGGTTTGTGATGAAATGTAAGTTTCATATTTCAGTAAGCATTGATGGAAAAGTGTCAAATAAAACAGCAATAATAACGAGGATTTATCTAATGGGCGACATTAATTTCTAATTGGCCACACTGTAAAAATTTTACCGAAAAACACAGTCATTACTACGTGAGAAAGTTTGTTTATGTGCTACAGTGATATTTTTTTCTCTTCCATCACTTTATTTATAGAAAGTGTCACTTACATTATGTGTTACTTTAACACAATAACAGAAAACAATTAGGCATCATAATTAAATAAAGATAACATAAAAGACATGACTTCACTTTCAGTTTGTTGATACAGTCAACATGGTAACAGGATAAAAGGTAAAAGTAATAATAATAACTAAATAAATTAATAGAAAAATAACTAGATTTCTTTAAAAAAAATTATTGGAGCATACTAACTGTATGTGCACATTTCTTATTGTTTATAAGTTGGATAGACTTAGAAAATATTTTCTAAATCCTATCATGAAAAGTTCAGACGATGGGTGAGACTTTTATGGATGTTTAATTTTCCCAGTAAAATTAATAAATTGATAATCTGTTGAACTTTCTGTTTTTTGTTTTCATAATATAGTATTACATCTTTGGCTTCCAGCTTAAATAATGATTGGTTTGAGTGTCAAAACAATCCTCTTTTTTCCCCAGAATCATGTATACTGACATTCATAAAATAGATGTTTAGTTACAAAAATAACATTTGTTATCGATATCCACAAATCTTGAGACGAATTTGTTGGTGCACTTCGCATAATGCACTTCTTTTAACACATTTATATGGAAGAAGCCGTGTTGTTTCCACTGAATGTTAGAAAAACGGGAGTTCCACACAAGTTTCCCACGTGGAGTAATTTTCCTTTTTGCTGTAAAAATAATTTCTTACATGTTTATTAGTTGTGCTACAGTCATCAACGCCGGCGAGAAACCCTTCAAAACCACAACGCTCTGTCATTGGCCAACGACCACATCCCTGAATGTGATTGGTCCATCCGTGTGCCTCTCCGTAACCATTCCGACCAGAAACACAGGCAGTCGGATAGCGTGATACCCAACTGATAGCGTTAACTCGTTATACTACATATTATAATTCATTTCAGCCCTGTTAAATTTAACCCCGGTTAAGAAAGTTTAGACTGGAAGCTTTTTGAACCACCAGTAAAGACGGCGTCTGTTGCTGGTGCTCCTTTTTTTCGAAGGTAATTTCTTCCTTACGTATCCTGTCATGATGTGCTAGCTAGGTTGCTAAGCGAACATGTCACCCGGGAAGCTAGTGAAGGTTTATTATAGCTCAAAAATAATAATACCGACCCAGAGTGACCACTTTCTCCTCTAAACGGCAACAGTCACTCAGTTATATGCATTTGTTTTGGTGGCATCTGTTGGAGCTTTAGCTACTGAAGCTCACATCTGTGTAAAGTAATTCATTTAACGGTGTTCATCCTGCTACACACGTAAATAATTAACCAACATTTTATCACTACTGTTAGCTCTTAATTACATGATATTGTGATATGACATAAATCAGTGCCTCATCAAATACAGCTTTAAAGTTCCTCAGAAGAAAAAGAGTCTCTAACTTTAATTTTTGTTGCAGTTCATTCTAGTAGTATAGTACATAGTATATGGTATAGTACTGTACCGGTGTTGTGTCTGTTTCCCCTCACCTTAATCTGAAAGTAACCTAAACCTAATGATAACCTAAATAAAACCCTAACTGCAACCACAGAAGACGGGTCCTGTGACCCGGTGTCACTGTTAAAGTAAGCTGAGTAAAATAAAAGTTTCATTTAGGTGCATTTTGTTTCATTCATGTGGTATAAGACTGGATATCAGTTCTAATGTGATTGTTCTGTCCGCAGTCATGTCTTTCCATCAGGATCGTGGGGGGCCCAGAGGAGGGATGCCCCCTGGCCAGCACAGCTCGCCACAGAACTACCGACCCACCAACCTGAGACCGCCCCCTCCCCAGCCTCCTGTGCCCCCGTACCACTACGATCCTCAGACTCCTCCCAGTTCAGGCTACCATGGAAACAGCGGCTACATGCCTCCGCACTCCGACTTCATGCAGTACCCGCCTCCAGCACCTTCCCAGACTCCCAGTTCTCTTAACGCGTGCCCAGTGCGCCCGCCTTTCCCCAAGCCCCCTGTGCGACAGGGCTTTCCTGAACCCCCACCTAACTTTCCACCCCCTCCCTTGCCCAGCTCCGCAGGTGGTCCCACAGCAGGCTCCCAGGTGTCTGCTCAGAATGCCTACCACCCTTACATGATGCCCCCTGTGCCCCCACCACCATTACCACACCCGCCCATGCCTCCTCCTATGGCTTCTCAATCTATGAGCTACCACCCTCCATACTCAATGAACTACCCCCATCCTCCCCACCCTCCCTTCCCTCCTCCCACCTTCAGCCCCGGCTACACCCAAAGCCCCAACTCATTCAAACCAGACCACAGCTTCAGGCATGGTGGGCAGTACAAGTATGAGAAACCCATGGACAACCGGAGGTCTCCAGAAAGGGGGTATCGCCACGATGACCACAGGCAGAAGAGCTATGCCTACGGTAGCCATGGTGATAGGCATAAAATGGAATTTCCTGGAGAGAGGAAGGACCGTGGGAGGAGTCCAGACAGGCGTAGCAGGCCAGAGGGCGGGCGATACAGGTCTGAATATGATAGAGGCCGCTCTTCTCCCAGACACAGGAGCAGGGATCGCAGCAGGTACACAGACGGCAGTAACCTTCCTGATTGAGATTAATCTGTGAAATAATCCTCTTCTCACTGCTGCGTGTTTGTGTGCTCACAGAGAGAGGTATCGTCACAGAGAAAGTCGGAGATCCCAGTCGCCTGACAGGCACAGAAAGAGGCCTCGCAGGTACACATATAGTCCCTTATTTGTCTTACAAAAACTGTCATGAAACACTCACCTAAACTTTGTTTGTCTCAAGTTTTGGTCCAGCTTGCATCCTTTCTTACAACACTTGTATTTTTTGTGTCTTTTTTGTGTTTAGTGTTCTTAAGTTTAGTAAGTTTATGATTAATAAGGTGTCTTTGCCTTTTACAGCAGTTGAAACGTTCTATAGAGATTACTTTTTCAATTATATTTTCCTTTTGTAATCCAAGTCCTTTGAAGTGCTTGTGTGTTCTTTGGTTATGAAGTGGCTTCATGATATTTTCCTTCAGGGATCAGTGAATTATCTACAGTATGTCTGTTTAACTGGAAATACTTCTGAAGCTGAAGCTACTTTAAGCATTTTATTTCATATTTGAAGTTTATTGGACCAAACTGAGATACTTGGGTGAGTCTCTTGAGTGAGAATGACTTTCAATTGTATCTCATGGTCTTTATTTAGCAAATGGAACTGACTAAGGTGTCACATGACCTTAATTCGGTTCTTTGGCCACATTAAAAAAATTGGTCATAATTGTGATTGTGCACATGGTGATCCTTGTTTGTTATCTGGGCTTTGCAGCCGATCAACAAGCAGAGACAGGAAGCGCGGTCGCTGGGAAGAGGAGAGGGACCGGAGGTCAGAGAGCTCCTCAGGCCTGAGCAGAGAGCGCAGCTACTCGTCCGTCAGGAGCAGAGACTCTGAAGAGGCCTTCGCTGACAGAGACCGAGACCGAGAGAGGGAACGGGAGAGAGAGAGAGAGCTGGAGAGGGAGAAAGAGAAGGGGGATGATGAGAAAGAAGAAGAGGAGCTACTGAAACCTGCCTGGATCCGTTGCACCCACGCTGAGAACTACTACTCCAACGACCCCATGGACCAAGTGGTACTGTTACTTTTGTCTTGAGTTTATCTTTCCTATGTTCAGGTGCTAATTCTTCTAATTGTTATTATACACTTGATAACCATTTACAAGAGTTTCAGAGTCCATAACCATAAAAATGGTTTTGACTATATTGTTAAAGATAGATTAAACAGAAGAATGACTTTGCATTTAAAGGGACCAACCTGGACCCTATTTTCCCACCTTTTTGTGTCTAAGTGACTAATGTGGATGAAAATTGGTCCAGTATTGAGTGATAGCGCTTCAGCCAGCAGCTGCTAAACGGGCTGCAATGTAATCCAACAGGGCAATAGTGTCCTGTCAGTGTACATCCACTAAAAGTGCTTGTTTTTACCACTGACAGGCTCAGATTGTTTGATCTGTTTGTTATTTGTCTAACCAAGTCTCGCTCAAGGAGAAGTCTCATTCCGAAATCTCCTGAGAGTTGAGTTGTTGTCGAGATCAGCTAAATATTCAGCCGTGACTTTGAAAATCTTTTAGATAACACTAAGCTGCGCTTTCTGTACTCCAACACAACAAACTCCTCCCGGCACTCCTCTCCAACTCTGTCACGGCTGAATATTCAGCTGCTCTCTACAACAACTCACAAAAAATATGGGAAAATAGAGTCCAGGTTGAAAAATACCGAAGTTTCCCTTTAACATTGCTCATTAAAGCTGAGCAGAGAATTGTTTGATATTGTTTTATCCAACTGACTAGCAAAGGAAACTTTCCTTTTTTCCTCTGTCTGCCATTTTTTCAATTCTGTCTTTCAGGGTGTTAAAGAGTTTGGTGCTGCTCTCAAGTGCAGTTTTTCAGCCTTTCAGTTAGTAGCGAGCACTCAAAAAACACCTCAGTGGCACTTTGCAAATCGCTACCTGCCCTCTCAAACACTTTTCTGACGTCTGTGGATCTTTTGGATATTTCCAGCTCCTTTTTCTTCTCTAAAAAGCTGACCCCTAACATTTCTGAATGCTTTCTTCATGCTGTCATCAGCTTCTTTCTTGCCACAAATTACACACTCTGGCCAAGACCTGACCAGTCCTTCAGTAAAAACCTAAGTAAAGGTAAATGTCGAGATGGAGTCTAACTTTTCTTTTTTTTTTCAGCTCTCCATTAAGAGATTCAATACTACTGTGTCTCTTTCTTCTTTGCTGTGGCAGTGAAGATACTAGCTGTGGGAATTAGTTACTGTAGCTGTCTCTGTTGAATCACAATGATGGTCTGTGGTGTTGAGAGGGCAGGTGACAGTTTGTGAGCGACTGAAAGCAGAATGCCTAAATACCCTTTTTAGCTATTTTCATATATATGTATAGCTTGTTTTTTCGTTTCGTTTTTCGTATGTTGTGGTTTTATCTTTTGAGAACTTCACACCTGAAAAATGTCTGGTGCTTCCACCAGTGATCTTTGTGAATTACTGCTCTAAGAGAAACATCATAGGGTCCCCAAAATTAATAGATATTTTGAGCTATAGTACGCGGGTCACTTACAAAAAAGATGTATGGATTGTATTCACATATTTCCTGGTAACAACACACTGGTAACAACACCACTATGATCTACTACAGTAGATCGTAGTGGTGTCACAGCTGTGTGTGCACGTATTAAACAAACTGAAATGTACATGTGCTTAAAAGGAAGCTGCACTGTGGTTTCATTCAGTCTTTTAACTTCTGCAACATTTTATATACGTTGAAAGGAAAAAACTGTCAGAGAGTCACATATTTATTTCGTATTTGTTTATTCCAGGGAGACTCCACAGTAGTGGGGACCAGTAAACTCCGGGACCTGTACGAGCGCTTTGAGGAGGAGCTGGGGAGGAGACAGGAGCGAGCTAAGGAAGCTCGACCTAAATGGGACCCACCCAAGACCAAGCTGGACGAGGATCCGGGTGAGTAATCCTGCAGAACTAGTTGGGTATAATCATGCATCATCGTCCTCGCTTACTGTTTCTAAATAATTGGCATTTTAGTGATTTTTAAACATCGCTGTTCCATTAAATCATCTCAGTTATTATTTTAGTTCTACTTTTGCACTCCTTTGCTCATTCTTGTGATCTTTTTTTACTTTTGTAGGCGTGTAAGTTGTTTTGATAAGTGCAACAACTAAATAGCAAACAGTTCATACATCTGTTGACAATCTTTTATTACTGATATCCACAAAAACTTGCTGTCTTCTCAGCAGTGCATTAGGCTGAGGCAGAGATTAAGTTCAGTGTTTGTGATGTTATCTGCCGGAGCTGTCAGCTTGATCGTCTCCTCCAGCAACTCAATAGTATAAATCTCACTCAGGGAGATCTAATTTGCTAAATATGTTGCTCCGGGGCACTGACTTCACAATAATGTACTTGAGTTAAAAGGCTGATAAGAAGTGAAGACTTTGTTTAGCTAAGAGCCAGAAACAATTCAGCTGACTGGTAATTATAATCCTCATTTTGGTGGGAGGTTTCTTTTTGGAACGGGAGAGTGACAAGTGTGAGAGAAGTGAAGAAAACATGAGTGCCAGATGTCAACATTGGCAACTGTGCCGCTCTCTTAATCTCATAGATGCACTTTAAGTCTGTAGTTGGCTTGAAGAGTAGAAACAGTAATGAACTAGAATGTTTAAACAATGAATCTAATATAGTGATGGGTAAATCATACCGAGCTGAATCTGTGTGCCTAAAGAAACATACTGTTAATATAAATTAGGGAACTGCGCTGTATCACCAGCATTGTGTGGATAATTATTCCTCTGCGAGAGCTGTCAGGGCCAACAGTAAAGTACACACACTTTGAAAGCATTTTGACAGATTGCTTTACCGACACTTTCTGTTGTATAATACTTGGTGAGGGCACAGCTGAGCAGGGGGAGCTTAACCGCTCATCCAGCCCCGGCTCACTGAATTATGTTTCAGTTGTCATCCCCGTAACATTTTAATGATTAAAGACTCTTTTGCACTTTGGTTTCAGATGACAGCAGTAGTGACTCAGACTGCGAGTCAGATGGTGAAGGAAGTACCTGCTCCAGCAGCTCTGACTCTGAAGTTTTTGATGTCATTGCTGAGATCAAGAGAAAAAAGGCTCACCCTGACCGCCTGCACGAGGAGCTGTGGTACAATGACCCAGGACAGGTTGGTCTCTCTTCATTAACAGATATCCATGTCCATTTGCTATAATACTACTTATACTACTACGACTAATAGTCTTTATTTATAAAGCCCTTTTCAAAACACAGTCAGAGAGTGTTTCACAATAAATCAGAACAGATTTTGCTTGCTGAAATCATTCCTCATGTTCACAATGGCCATTCAGAGAGATTCTCTTCCTAACACACTTCCAGTGTAACTGAAGGGGGACAAAATCCACAGTCCTCGTCCTGTTCATTTCATACTTCATACTCCTCTCTAGGAGTTATGAAAATCATTCTGGGAGATATTGGAAATCCACTGGTTCAGTAGAAGAGGCGGGTTGAGGCTGAAGTGGATATACCAAAAAAGTAAATTGCAGCCAATCAGCACTGATGTCTATCTAATGTTATTCCTTGGCAAGACTGGAGTTTCCTATTGTTGAAATTTTTGGAAGTGCATGAAAATGACTAGCAATACTTTCTCGAGTGTAGTTGTAGGCCAACCTTTTTTTTAACGTGCTGGCTGGGAAGTTTTCTTTTTGTCTGCCCAGACGTTATCTGATATAACGTGAAACTCCAGTGAGAAAATAAAAGTAGGAGTATGCAGTTTATAGATGTTAAATGTTCAGCAGCTCTGCGTTACACGGGGCAAGTGAAGCAGTAGTGTCTGATTTACGTATTTTCTTTCTGTCCAGATGAATGATGGTCCCTTGTGTAAGTGCAGTGCCAAGGCCAGACGTACAGGGATCCGCCACAGCATCTACCCGGGGGAGGAGGTATGACACGTCGTGAATAAATCACCCTTTCATAACCTTGAAGTTCTGCCACAGAGGGGCAAGGACATTATTCTACTCACCCTAAATGTATGCTCTATATAGTGGCTGTTTTCTTTTGTATTAAAGGGACAATAAGTCCGATTTTAACATCCTAAAGCACCAAATGATGAGGAGAGTTGGTCTATACCAGTGACTCACTGATTATTTTGCCAGGTGCTGAGATTTCTGCTGGCCCTCCTGTGGTTTGGAGCAAAAACTTTCAGCTAGTTGCATCTTGAACTGACCAGTTTAACACAGTGTGGCTGTTTTAATATCGTAGTATTTAGCATACATGCAATATCATTCCTTTATTAGACATTTATTAATATATTTACATATAGAGGAAAAGGGACACTTGTTTAGGAGGAAGGTCTATTAATGATGATGTTATTCCTTTTGGTTGCCAATAGAGACCGATGAAGGTCACAGATTACTTAAAGCCTACTTAATAAGTGTATTAACCTATGGGGATGTAGTTTGCAGGGTATTAAAAACTAAGTAAGTTTTAGTTGTAGTGGATTTCTGCTCACCAGCCACTTTTGCAGGGACGCAGGCATCATCTGAAGGTCTTGCTATATCCTCAAAATGGGTCATTCTGTGTTAAATCAGATAAGGTTGTTGCACCACCGTCTCAGACTTTGTTCAAACCTTTTTTATATCATGAATGGATCCCAAAACCAAGGCCTGTAAAAATATTTCTGTTCAAATCCTACGTTTTCATATTTTTTTAGCCCTTAATATTTCATTTTTATAGCTTTTATCTGGGAAGCCATGTTTGGGTATTAATATCTTGAGTATTGTTCCTAGCCTAACCAAACTTTGTAGGATGGAAGACAAACATTTCTTCTGTATGCCAGAACCATTAAAAGCCCGTACTGCACGCCATTTTATATTTATAAGGCTTTAGATTTGGAAAAAAATTCCTAAATGAGAGTGATGAGGGTACCAATATGACATCAATCATTATTTTTTCTGCAAATACAATCTTTTATTAACTTTGTACCAATGTTTGAGGTCTCTACCACTAATGGACATGAAGATATTATGAATAAAAAGGCATGTTAGCATATTTTGGTCATTTTCATAGGACCAAAATGGTATGTGGAAATTGCTTGATGTGTGGTTATTAAGGGCACAAAGTGTTCTTCCTTCATACAAAAATAGACACAGATCTGAGAGATATTTTACCTACAGCAGAAAAATATTTCAGTATCTCAAGAATAAATGTGTTTTCAGTATGTTAAATGGAATAGAGAGAATTTGAGATGGGAATTGTGTCTCCGGTAAGATCCTGGATATTAAAAATAAGTGAAATATTTAGATAAAACCTCTGGTATGAGGAGGAATAAGTTGTATCTTCAGTGGCCCTCTCAAGCTCCAGTGGGAGTTAAAACAACACCTTTAACTATGTGTATTTATCTATGAAGGGAACATGGAAGGACTTTGGCACTTTGTACACTAAATGAACATACATTATGCTATTTCCACATATATTTTCATGTTCCTACTAGCTAAGCCACATAGCATTTTGGTAATATGAATAATGACCAAAAAATGTTACCACGCTTTGTTTTAATCATAATATCTTCATGTCCGTTAGTGGTAGAGACCTCAAACATCAGTACAAAATTATTAAAAGATTGTATTCGAAGAAAAAACAATGATTGATACCATATGGGTGCAAAAAAATGGGTTCATAACACCCTCAATATCACTCTTGTTTAGGAATTTTTGCAGATTTTCCAAATCTAGGGCCTTGTAGAAAATCAATAGGCATGCAGTCCAAACTTTTAATGGTTCAGTCATACTGAGAACATGTTTCCATCCTACAAAGTTTGGTGAGACTAGGAATAATACTTTTTAAGATATTAATGGCCAAACATGGCTTCCCAGATGAGGTGTTTTTGAGAGTGTAAAAATTTAAAAAATATCAAAGGCCAGAAAAATATAAAAACATTGGAAATGAACAAACATTTTACAGGCCATTATAACATTATAAAGACAAATCTGACGCTGCTGTAACCACTTTCCTGGATCCTGTCTGATTTGACACGGAATGACCCAAATCTATTATGCTGGCAAAATGAACAGAGGCTGCCCCCTTAGCAGCCAATTAACTGACTAATTACTTGTTACAGTCTGTGTTGACCTGGAAATTGTTAGTCAATTAGCTGTTTTTTATGGGTTCATATATGGGCTGTGTGGTTGTACTTAAGGATGTCAATTACATTTTTAGTAATCAGTCTTTACCGGAAAATGTCACATCTCTTCCATCACTATAATGTTCACAGATAAGCTTTAACGTCTAGATTTTACAAAATCCTTTTGTGTGACTGCATTAATCTGTGAAAACAAAAACACAGATTTTTTTAAATATAAGACATTTAAGGACATCACCATGAGCGTTGGGAAACTGTGATGTTTTTTAAAGAGGATAAGATATATGTCAACTAATGAGTTTGTCTTCTTCAGCATGTGAAACAGTGTCGTCTAATGAACAACAACGCAGGAAAGCTGTTCCACTACAGGATCACCGTGTCTCCTCCCACCAACTTCCTGGTATGAATTTGTCTCTTTTGTCAAAATCCTAAAATAACAGAAACTACATTTTCAAAAACACTGCATTGCCATTAATCCTCCAACTGTCAGATCTTAAAGAATGTAACAACAATCAAGTGTTTTTCTGCATTCTTGTACTGTGGGATGTTTTGTGTAGCAGCAGGATTTTTCTACAGCATCATGGAAGCAGTAACTGCTGTGTGTATATATCATATATGCTGCGCTGTAAACGTCTTGTAGTGTTGCTAAAGTGTCTTGTGTCTGCTGTCTTGTGTTTGTGTTTCAGACTGACAGGCCGACGGTGATCGAGTATGATGACCACGAGTACCTGTTTGAAGGCTTTTCTCTTTTCTCCCACACTCCTCTCACCAATGTAAGCCTGCTTTTGATTCAGTATCCTGTGATACAGCATGAATTTTACACCACAAAATGTCTGACAGTGTATGTCACTGTACAATCATTTTTCCCTGTTATGCCTGTTTTTTTTTTTTAAATATTTGATGTCATTGTTATTTATTTATTTGCTTGCTTTGCAGTTGCTTTCACTTTGTGTTTTTTGGGGCAGGTGTCACACAGAATCTTTCTTGACAGTTTCATTCAAACGATTCATGTTAAACCAAACAAAGGTCAAGTAAAAAGTTTAGAGGGTTGCTTACAACTTCTCCGTAAGCTCGCAATGCTCACAGACATTGTGATTGGTTGTCATTTTTCCCAAAAAAACAGACGTGTACTATGCATAAACCAAGCTTTTTACTGCACACAATATCACCGGTTTTGCAACTAATAATCTAAAATTCTCATCTGAAGCAATAATTCCAAGTAATGTGTGATTGACAGTTTGGTTTTATGTGTGTGTGAAGTGTTTCTCACACATTTGGCATATTGTGATATATATATGTTGATATATAAAAATATTTATGAATATCTTTATATTCATTTCAGCCATATAGCACAGTGTTGGTAATCCACCCACATCTACTGTGAATTTTGTTCTCTCTTCTTTGTGATGTGTGAGCCTGCCAGCATGAAGCTCTGCTGTGTAAAGCACCGAGGTCCAATGATCGGTTTTATTACCCCGCTCTCAATACAGTACCTCATGTGGCCAACCATCCTCCTTCTACATGTCTGTTAAGGCAATACATCTAATTTAGGTCAGCGGCTGAGTGAAAAATCCCCCCTCTCCTTTAACTCAGCTCTCCTCAAAAGTGACTTCAGATCGGCTTTTTGCTTTGGGTCGGCCTCTTTGTTGCTTGGACAAAGTGCTCTTCTCTCACTGTGCTGACCTTGTTGCAGAGTCCTCTCTTTCCCTTTTGAAGGTCCAGCAATGACTGTCAAACATTAGAGAGGTCATGACTTAAAAGGACCCTCTCTTTCTGTAGCTATTTCAGCTGTGTGCATGACTTTTATCCCGAAGGAGGAACTTTAAAGGGAGCGAGGAATCGATAGGGGACCGCCAAACATAGTTCCTTGGAAATCTATTCAGTGTGTACATTTTTACACGTCTAAACATGCGTGCTTGCATCCAGCAGTGTCTACGTGTGTGTATTTTATAGGGGTGAGAATCACAGATGAACTCACGATACGATACTAACACGATATTTTCCCACGATAACGATATATCACAATTTTGTTTATATACAGTATTCACGTATTTATCATGTATCGCAGAATCACAAAGAAATAATTGAAGATATATCACGATATCTGTTACTGAAGAAGAAAGAAAAAATGATTTCAAAGAGCAGGAAATAATCGCACACAGACAAGAAATGCCGCCAAGTATAAATATCACAACACTGCTAACTGTAGCCTCAGTTTGTGCCTCTCACAGAGCTGTTAGGCTAAATGTTAACATGATGGACAGCAGCGGCTACATACTGACACTCCCCCACACACACACACACACACACACACACACACACACACACACACACACACACACCGGAGAGCCTCTCGTAGAGCCGCTAGCTCAGCTACAACACGCATAATGTGGCGCAAGTTTTTTTTTTTTTTTTGTCCCACTCATAGTGTTTTACTGCATGTTTGAATAATAAACTACTTGGTCAATATCCGTCTAGCTTGTAAAGAGCCCTGAGGATTAGCCATGACTTGAACTGGATAATTTAAGCAGGCCTTGTTAAAAGCCAGGGTAAACGCTTCGTGGCAGTGTGGGGATTAGAAACCTTGCAGCGTAGTGATATTAGCCCCCTGCTAGTTAGCCGCTGGGATGGGCAAGAATGAATGTGGCTCCCAGGTTAATCTCTTAAAATGGACACCCGCGCTCTGACAACAAAGACCGTGTAACTAGGGAGATTAAACACAGAAGAGCAGGCTTATCTATTTAGCAAGATTTGAGTTACTTAAATTTGAAGAGTCAGGTGCCTGTGTGTGTATATGTGTGTGTGTGTGTGTGTGTGTGTGTGTGTTTTCAAATTAACCAAACGTTGTGCATGTTTATACATATTACAGTAAGTTACAGTGGGATATCTGGAGCCTACATACAGTCTCTGTACATGTGTCTGTGCCATTTTGGGACGAGCTCCACAGCACAGATGAGGTTTTAATGAGTTTCCTTGAAAAGCTGTAACCTCTCCCTAACGCCATGGTAATGAGTCGGCCCATTCTTTCTTCCTCTCGTCCTCTGTTCCTTTCATCATCACAGATTCCATTGTGCCGTGTGATCCGCTTCAACATAGATTACACCATTCACTTCATAGAGGAGATGGCACCGGAGGTCAGTAAAACCCCACTTTATCTCCCAGCTCTTTCTCTCCCCTTTCTCACCCCTTTGTTTTTATCTCAAATGGCAGAGTCTGAGCACAGTTGAGCCACACGTAACCCTCACACCTCAGTGCCTGGGTGAGCGAAGGTGCTAATCCCTTTAGAAGAGGGAAAAGAGATTCTTTTTAACCTGCAGAGGTTGATTACGTCGATAAGGTGGCTTATGTGATAAAGTTAGAGAACTGGATTTACTTATCAGTCATATCTACATTAAGGTACTTTGTGGCGGTATGCATTTTATGGTCTGCTTGTACTGTATGCTCACATACACTGCTATTAAACACTGCTGTCTTCTGTGCTCAGAACTACTGTGTCCGAGGCCTGGAGTTGTTTGCCTCCTACCTGTTCCAGGACATTCTTGAGCTGTATGACTGGAACCTGACAGGTAGGACACTAAGCCAGGTTGACCTCCTGCCCTGTTGTCAGGGCCCTTCTTGTTCTGGTTTTATGGGAAGCTATCGCCTCATGGCCGACCCCGTTACAGTTCGTTTAATAAACATAGTAAGCACAAGTTCCTCTCAGAGCCTTCATTGTTTGCATTTGCTGTCCTTCATGACCTTCAGCAGTGGATATAGTTTGTTCAGTTGTTTAGTTGTTATCATCGTTCCTTGCTTAAATGATGGGATAACAACAAAACCATCTCCATGACAATGGGGCAAACTCTAGAGGTAGACCTTATTTATTTTTGTTAAGTTTCCAAGGCCAAGCTCATGTGAAGTAAGATATTTTAGATAGATACAGTACAGTATAGTACAGTTGTATCATGAATTCTTACATTAGTAATGTATAAGTTGCAACTGCTCCTTATTGCATTCAAATGTCACTTTGATTACAATCTGAATTTTCTTATGAATAGTTTCAAAATGTATGAAAGCCTGTAGTGTAATAAATAAACATGACATTTTTATTAACATGTGTATGACACAATAAACAGAGTCACATATTTTATATTTACAATATGATACACCTGTCGGAGTAATAATGAACAGTGGAAATGTGCAGAAAGCATCTCAGGTTTCTCCTCAGAGGCAGCACTGGCCAACGTGTAATTATATCATTATGAATTTTGTCTCCACAGTCATCATAGTGTGTGTGTGTGTGTGTGTGTATGTATATATACATATATATAAATATGTGGTGAAATGAATTGTGATTAATAACTTTGATAAAGACGTCAAGCAACATAATTGTGATCATCATTTAACTTTTGTTAGATTTTATAATTAAATATTGTCCTCTGTCCAAACAAGAAAAGACGTCTCCTTTTTTTTTTTTTTCAGGCCCCGACTTTGACAACGAAGTCTCTGGATGCCAGCGGTTCCATTTCATGCCCCGTTTTGTCCGATTCTTACCTGGTGAGGCTCTTAACAACCTACACAGAACCTGTCCTGCTGTGCTTTGCTCTTTGTCTCCCTCTGGTGGTTAAAACACAACAGAAAAGGAATAAGGAGCTGCATGTTTACAGTAAAGTTTACTTCCAACATTTCTGCATAAGTTGATATTTGATGGAGTTCTTGGGGAAAAAAACGAAAGGGTCACAGAGAGTGACTGTGCTGCTGTGTAGCTGCATGGTGTTCATCTTTGCTACACATGATGGTGCTGGTGCACTATGATGTCGCCATGGTGTTTGTTATGACAGCCGTGCCACCTACCTTCTTTCCATCAAAAAACAATTTCTCTCCTAGTTCTCCCAATTTAGCCGACTACAAACACTTATCTGCCTCTTTTACAAAAGCACAAAAAAACTGTCCAATCCAATGTTTCTGATGTGATCTGTGAAGAGAAAGAGAGTGAGAGGAGAGAAGGAGTTACAGCGAGAGCATGGTGATGGTGTGTTTGAAAGTTACAGTGAGAGTGTGTGGGTATGCATTTATTATTGTCTTAATGCATTTCCAGTACTGAGAGGGCAGAGGATTTTTGTGTGTCTGTCCATGTGAACACTCATCAATGGAGGTCAACCAATTCTGCATGAGTGTCTATTAAATTGACTCTATTTGACCTGGTAGATTGCATGCATGTGCTTGGGTGTATTTCTGCGTGCATGCATTTGTGTGCGACTGTGTGCTCATTCCCGGTTTTGTAATGTTATTCCATAAGCAAATCATTATGTGCCTTCACGTATTGTGCAGCATTCGACCTTGCATTAACGCCCCTGTTCACCTGTGCGTTTCCTGAACAGTGTGACTGTGATGCATGGGGACATTTTCACAGTATGTAATATTGACTCAAAAACCCGGTTACAGAGGTGAGGCGGGGTGAGATGCTTGTAAAAAAACACAGATTTTCTCCAATGTCAACCTTTATTTTTTTTTAGCCAAGGATTTTGAACAGTAAAAGAATACGTTAGATGGAAGCTCAAACAGTGGAGAAAGTCACAGATTGCTAAATTTCACAACCTGTGGCTATAAAGACTGAAATTTCTGCATGTTTTTCAATTAACTACGGATCTCTGGTGACCTGCAAACGTTGTGGTAATTTTTTTAAACTTCTGCCCATACATACATTTATTTCTGGTGTGTATTTATACCTCTATATATTTTGGTAGATGGTGGGAAGGAGGTGCTGTCCATGCATCAGGTGCTTCTCTACCTGCTGCGAAGCAGCAAGCCCCTGGTCCCCGAGGAGGAGATTGCAGACATGCTGCAGTGGGAGGAGCTGGAGTGGCAGAAATATGCGGAGGAGTGCAAGGGCATGATCGTCACCAACCCGGGCATGGTAAGGCCTCAGCTTCTCGGTTACAACAGGAGGTGGCCTTGTCTGCCACTTCAAGGGCATTTGACGCCCCCAACCCTGACACCGCAGGAATGAGGCTGTTCCTGTTAGCCTGTGACATGAGCAACCTCACCTATTATCCCCAAGGGCGTTTGCTGTCATCAACACTATTCGGCCCAAAGCTTTTATGTCACAATGAAGTTGGTTAACCTTCTTGTTTGGCCCATATTTTAAAGGATGTGCAGTAATTGTGTCTGGATAAAGGTGAAGATGTCATTGCTAGCTAAAAGGTTGCATATGAACAGTGAATATGATTGTGTAACCTTTGGCGTGGGTGAGTTATTGAGTCAACTGCTCCTCCTGGCAGGACTGAATTGTTGCTGTCAGGTTTCCACATAGGTGGGTGTTTTAATAGTCTTTCATCCCTAGACTCAAGTTAAAGATTGTTCTGCCAGTCAAACAAAGTCTATTAAAAGGGTCTTATATAGAGTTTCACCCTATTTGGTGAAAACAGAACTATTTGGGGCAATGGTCGTCGTCCTTTTAACTGATTTTTATGAAGTGTTTGTTGACTGCGTTAATCACTAAATTGGTTATTTAAACAAGGTGAAATGAGGCAGAAAAAACTATTTCTTTTAAATCCAGGGTTTTCAATCCTAAAGCTTAAAATATTTTTTGTAAAACTTCTGTTAGACTACTTGTAAAGCTATTTTTTGTAAGACTGACTGCAATTAACTGTTGTCGTCACGTCAAAGCTGGAACCAGCCAGTGTTAATAAATATCACAACAATTGCTGATTATCTTTCTGTTAATAGACTTCATGTTTCTGTGCCAAGCAATGTATGTCGAGGGAAGTATCAATATTTGGTTCCTTGATATCAATACAGTGTCCTTTCAGAGCTTCCCGGCTGAGCTCAGGCCATACCTTCTCTCATTTTGTGGATAACTCACTGGCTGTGGTATGTCAAGGTCACAAATACTACTACAAATGAAAAGGTGCGATGCCAGTCTAAACATGGCACACTCAAGTGATTATTTCACACAGTAGCATGGTCGACAAATGAGGGCACAGATGTCATCAACCTTCAATCAGCTTTGGCGTATTAAAGCATAGACAGCGGATGATGTTGGCCTAGTATATTTAAATTAGCATTTACACTGTATTTGTTTCGAGATTATAAACAGGGCAATCATCAAGGCTTCTATCAAGTCAATCAAACCTGATTATGTTGCTTTAAAGACTAAATCAAAGTTGGCTCGCGACCTCTTGCTCTCAAATCAAAGTTTGTATGCAGACCGTGACGAGCGAGTGCGGCTAATGTCAAGGTGAGCCCGAGCCTCGAGCCATCTGCCGCGCAGCTCATCACGCCTTATGCTACAGCCCCTTCCTCTGATCTCGCAAAATGCCTGACAGGCTATCTGTGATTTGGGAGACAGCTGAGGACATGTTGCTTGTCAATCTCCTCCCTGATAAGAGCGTCAGAAGTTACCTCGCCATTTCTGACATCACTTTATCATTGTATGTGTGCTACAAGCTGAATCTGGGCCTCATCTCATTACATTCCTGTGACAGACGACGCTCATGGCATGGGTTGTTTGTTATTCCACATATTGGTAGCAGATGATTGAATGATGCCTGTCTTGTAGCTATATTAATGTGTTTATACTGTAACATGATTCACTGTGCCGACTTCTTTTTCCCTAGAAACCAAGCTCGGTGCGAATCGACCAACTGGACAGAGAGCAGTTCAACCCAGAAGTCATCACCTTCCCCATAATTGTTCATTTTGGGATCCGACCCGCTCAGCTCAGCTACGCCGGAGACCCTCAGTAAGATCACTTACATACACGCAGACATAAACATAAATGTCGACCAGCCATCCGAGTACAGATCTCTCCTCTTATAGTTCCCACCTGCTGCGTACCAGCTCCCTTGTTCCCTCTACTCCTTATTCACCAGCGCTCTCCCAGGACGCCGTAACGGCAGATTCCTTAGTGTTGCGCATCGAAGAGGACGAGAGCGGTGTATGTCGAAGAGGGAGAGAGATAGACTGATAGATGGAAAGGGGAATAGAAGGATGAGAAAACGAGTGGCGTGACATTTTCACATGCGTCGTCACGGGTCCCAGGTTTCCTCTGGGTGCCTCCGCCGTGGGAGCTGCTGTGGTTTATGTCTCGTGAATAGTAATGCCACACACATGCCACAGGGCTGCAGTAGGGAATACAGTACTGTGCTGCTGCATAATTAACAAAAGCAGTGTATTAGATCATCAGAGCTGCTGTCTCCAAGGTGTTCAGAGAGATGTGACAACACTGCGCCAAGCACCAATCAAAAGTCAGTACACAACTTGATTTCTGCTCTCTCATTCTAAATTTAAACCTGTGGATTTCTTTTTAACTCAAATATCTGGTTCCCATCACAACAGTAAGAAGGAGGAAAATGAAGGTGATGAAGATGCAAACAAGAGGATGATCATTAGGAAATGCATTTAGGCAGAACTTGTTTGCTTCCTCCCTCTGACTAATGTCCTCTCCCCCCTGCCGCTACATTTAAGCTGTCTGTCCGCTGAGCACTTTCATCCCTGTGCACCCTGCTGCCATGTCAAACTTCTCAAAGTGGCAGACAACGACAAATTTATGGATGGACTGGGACATCATTAGCTGATGCAGAAACGGGTAGTAAGAGAGCAGTGGAAAGGATTTCCTACCACTGCTAATGATGCGTGTAGCGAGGGCAGGAATCGGTGTTGATTGCGGCGGCAGCAATGCCACAGAGAGGGAGCCTTGGACACAGCGGCAGCATATATTGGGTACAGCCCAACTCCTTTAAATTGCATCCACGTTTCCCTCACTTGCATCCTTTCCTTGCGTGTTAGTCCTTCCCACTGAGGATGCACGGAGGGACGCGAGGAGAGAGGGAATGAGGAAATATGTTTTTAGAGAAATGAGACGTCCTTTCCTCTGAAGCGTCATGTGAAGCGACATCCGTTTCTGATCCAGCTGATCACAGCTGGATCAGCTGTCAGTCGGTTTTAACAGCTGGAGCAATTTGGGACATGTACATTGTCCTAATACTAATAAAGGTGCAGAGCAGCGGTGTTTTCTTTCAGTCTGTCACCTGTTTAACAAACACCTGCACATGAATAAGCCTGCATGCTGTATTTATACTGTGTACTGAGTCCTGCTCAGCGGCACAGGAACCATTTCTACTGGCAGAAAGCGTTTATATTATTAATAATTATTTGCGTCTGTATTTATTGATACTCTGATTGTAAATTAATTATTTAATAACCCAGAATGTGGTTAGGGTGTCTTTTGAACACTGGAAATTATTTATTTGGCTAAATGTTTCAGGGAAATTATGTAACTCATCAATCCCGATGCTCAGGCTATTTCAGCCTCACATGTGACTGAATGGAATTGACGATAAATGTTGTGAAATATAAAAGTGTTTCTTGCTGACAGACTCTCCTACTCTACTTTACTTTAATTTTACCCATAATAACAGTTAATGGGGGAAATAACAGATCATGAAAAGAGAAAACTTTTTTAATAAATGAAGAAAGTTTTTTTATGGTTCTTTTGTTGGTCAGACCTACAATTAACAGAATTTTAACTAGATGGTGAATCAGAAAACAAATAAAATATGAAACTTGGGAGTGATACACCTGAGTTTAATCTGCAATCTGTCTCCTCTCAGTGATGTTGTGATGTATCAAATCAGTCCAATCAATAACTGATATCCAATAAGGTAAAAGACCTCCGTGAAGGCTTGCTCATGGCTCCTCAGAGATCTCTCCTCACTCCACAGAGCAGAACTAAGAGCTTTTGGGACGGCCTTCAAAATGGCTGACCAGAACGACTTCCGGTTCAGTCGAGGAGCGAGGAAAGATAAAATAACTGGGATGTACCCATTAACTCAGAAGACTGAAGAAAGCTGTGTTGTCTTCCTCCCTTCACACTGCCCACTTGACGCATTTGTATTTAGGGATGCCGCTCGAGCTACTCAAGCTTCTCCATCACAACTGCTGAGGCAAGAATGACGACATGTCAGAGGTCAGGGAATGTAATGAAAAGAGAGCTGGATATAAAGATGGCACATGACAGAAATCCGGTGTGAGAGAGATATGAGAAGAAAAGAGGAGAGGACATAGAGGACTTTTGTTTGAATAAGCCACAGCCACAGTCTCTTTTTCGTATAAAATTCTTACTGAGTTGGACCTAGTAACATTTCTTAAACACTTCGAGCACAGCTCAAGTTTGAATTCAATGCTGTCACATTTATGCCTCATTCACACATGCTCACCCTGATTCAAAGAGGCAGGCTCTCTATCATCTCTTATAAACCTGAATGTTCCGGACATGTTAGCCTTGAGCACATCATTTATACACTCAGCGTTGGGCTTTGGGCTTTTTTTTTCTTCCCTCACATTGCTTCTATACTGGCACACAACAATGTAGTTAATTTCTTTAGCGATGCATTGTTTCTCTTATCAGTGTCCAGGTAGCTTGTTAAAGTTATATCCTAGATGATGGGGAAGCTGTTAATCTGCTTTTCCTCCTTGTTTGAAGTCATTTCATAGTTATGTGTTACAGAAGACAACAATGACGTGTGTCCGTTTCATCCGTTTAATTATAATTTCTTATGCACAATGAACAATAATACTGCAAATTAGCCAGTTTTAAGTTGTGTTGGAGACTGTAATGTAATCATAGTCTATCAAAATGTGTTTTAATTCATTTTTCTTCAGTCAGTTTCTATAATTTAGTTACAATATTTACAGGATCAATATTCATCACAAATTCTTCACACACAGCATTTGAGCAAAGTGTAATTAAGAGTCACCACCAGACATCTTGTCTCCGTTTTAGGCATCAGGGCCAAGAATTCAGCTTTATTAATGAATTTATTGCAATTGGTCATCATTTACATCATTACACCAATCCTTGCTGCCCTTCACTGGTTACCTGTGAGTTTTAGAATTGATTTTAAGATTTTACTGCTTGTTTTTAAAGCCTTGAATGGTCAGGCTCTTACCTATATCTGTGATCTGCTAACTCCCTATGAGCCTGATCGCATTAGTACGGCCCTCCAGCAGGGCCTTACTAATGGATCCAAAATCTCGACTTGTTACTAAAGGTGACCGGGCCTTTGCTGTTGTGGAACTCCCCGCCTGGAGATCTCAGGCAGGCAGTGTTCTCTTTTGAATCTCTTCTTAAAACTCACTTTTATCATGTAGCTTTTTCTTAACTGATTGTATTTGTTTTAACTATTTTAATTATTTTATCTTGTTTATATCTTAAGTTTTGGTTCTTATTTACCCCTTATCTGTTCTAAAGGACTTTGCAACTTTGTTTTTGAAAGGTGCTATATAAATAAAGTTATGTAATTTACACTTAATCTACATATTTAATAATTTAATCTCTAACAAACTGGGTTCTGAAGTGCACATTTTTGGTTTGAGGAATAATTCTTACAGATAGCTCATCAGCACTACAGCAAACTACATTTTTCCACTGTAAGTAGTGGGAAGCAAACTGTCAATTTAAATTTTTTGGTGAGCTGATTGGATTGTCAACTCGTGCCCTCCAAATAATATGCTTTCATAAAGTTCATTAATGTTGTATTTTTCCAAAATATTGATGCAATGAGGCTCATTACCTGTGGTATTTGACCGACTGTGAGTAGGTCTTAGTGACTCAGGATTCCTCTGAACTACCTCTACCTTCTCTCAGACTTAGGAGCTACTTTTAATGTTAAATTATGTTAAATGAATTACTCTTAGACCAAAAACCTCGGAGTCATGAAGTTAGGACTGACACTCCTAACTTGGCCAGTTAGGAGCTCCTTTTAGCCTTGGGATGTTTTGTGAATATGACTCCAGAATTCTATATTCTATCTAATAAATGAAGAGAATATGTATAAGGCAATCTCCAAGGTTAGTCTGACTAGTGAGAAGTGCCCACTTCTTACTAGTAAAGATGATCTTTGATTTAGCCTGTGAGATAAACAGTAATACAGCTGCAAAATAAGTAAGTAGTAAGTAAAGTTTATTTATATAGCACCTTTCACAGACACCAGTCACAAAGTGATTCACAGTCAAAATAAATAAAACAAAGACAAACAACAGATAAAACACACAGAGGAAAAACAGGCATGACATGCTACCTAAATGCCTGTCTGAACAGATGGGTTTTAACTGCTTTTTAAAAGAGTCCACAGAGTCCAGAGACCTCAGACTTATTGGGAGACTATTCCAAAGCTTAGGTGCTGCCGAATGTAATGCACGACCCGCTTAAAATGTGTTTAAGGGTCACTTAGAAGACCCTAGTTAGAGGACCTAAGAGCTTGGCTCATGGTGTGGGGGTGTAGAAGGTCCATGATATAATCTGGAGCCTGGCCATGTAGGGCTCTATGAGTGAGCGCCAAGATTTTAAAATTAATTCAAAAATTAACAGGAAGCCAGTGCAGAGAGGTAAAAAAGGAGTAATGTGTTACCACCTGTTGGATCATGTTAAAAGCCTAGCAGCACCATTTTGGATATATATTATGAGCTCTGCAGGTGGACTGGGGCCAAGTGTGGAGGCTGAGGATTCTGCTGAAATGCCCTGCTCCACGGGCCAGTGTGGGGATAGGACTGGAAATAAAAACAGTCTTTCCACAAGTACTTAAAAAGGTCGTTAAAATCATTTTTGGTCAGCTCAGACTGCTGATGAGCTGTGTCATTTGTCCCCACATGAACGATTATTCTTTTGGCAGAAGACTGGAGTGAGCACAGCAGTACCAGGAGCTTATCCAGGATGTCAGGGACCGTGGCTCCAGGGAAGCAGTGTGTGGCTGCGTTGAAAAATACGGATATTCCTCATTATGGAATCCCCAACTATTAATGTGGTTGAAGTCGCCAACTGAGGATGGGGTGTCAGAACAGGCAAAAGAGCAGGTGTTGTGGTGAGGCAGCGACATCAGACTTTAGACAGGATATCCCTGCTGGCTCAGGGCACGGAAGACTTCTAGAGCCCCTGATCACGGCCTCTTTCAAGATCTTAAGACGGGAAGAGGAATTCACGAGGGTCGTTGATTTGGCTTCCCAGTGGAATGGCAAGCCACCCGAACACTGCTAGCCACCAGTGGTGAAGAGGTGAAGAAGCTGCAGTGTTAGCAGATGCCGTTTTCGGATCAGGATGATTTGGGGTTTTGGGGACAGGGTCGCATAGCAGTTGGAGAGGCTTAGGCGAGGTGGTGAGGCAGCCCCATCCGAGTATCTCGTAGGACTTTGGACCACCACTTCGGCCCAGGACAACTGATGGTTAGATGTTGAGCAGGAGGAAAGCCGTGGACAGGTGGAGGGGTCCCACAGAACTGTGTCCTGGATGGTTGCACTGAGAGATGCAATCAGTTTGGACTGCCCAGAAGCCACGCCCATGGCGCTGGATAAAAGAGTCTTTCTTTTGCAATTCATCAGAAAGCTGTCGAATATCCTCCTGAAGGTCAGCAATCTTTTTGATTGCTTTCTGGAGTAGCACATAGTCCTCTCAGGGCATAGCTGGCATAGTTGAGTAGGTTAGCTTAGCCATCGGGCTAAAAACGAGCTTGGCCAAGCAACTAGCCAGAGACAGTAGGCACAGTGTAATGCAGCTGAATTTCTTCCCACACTGTTCACAGGCGTGCGGTTTCTTTTAGACAGACGGTGTTCCGCAGTCAGCTTCTCCCAGTTAGGATTCCTTCAGTGTTCGTCATTCAGGAGGTTTTTCACTGGGAGTTGAATTATCCACAGAGGTCTCCTCCTCTCCAAGACAACCGGACCTGGTGACCAAAACCAGCAAAAACACAGAACAAAGCAGTTTCACATTAAAATTGGTGTTCGGTGGACAGAGGACGAACAGTAACGGCTGGGAGCAAAGTCAGTTCTTGAAAACAACTTAAAATCCACGTCTGATGACTAAAATCCTTTATCCGCTTAAAAGATGTAGTTAAAAACAACCAAGATCCAAAAAGTGTGGCCCAAAACTGGATAAAAAGTCCATTTCTGACAGAGCTTCTGGTGGGCAAACATAGATGTCGACGCATACAAAGTAAGCAGTCAGTCATCCTTCAGTTCATCATAAGTGCAATAATTATTTTCCAACTTCCAACAGCCACTTTGGGCTGCCTCTTGTGCACCACTTGCCAAACATTGTGAGTATTGTAGTGCTGTAATGGTCTTATCATGTTTAAATATAGCCATTACAGAACATTTATGTACTGTATATTTAATGCCAAAAAGCTGTTACTTTTACAGACAGATGAAGCCAGCAATGTTTCAGATTCCGTGTCTGAAAAGGACTAGAAATAGGAAGCAGGAGAGAGTGGGATGGAAAGAAAGAGGCAACATACGCTAATGAAAGCATGTGCAGGGAGTGGCGAGAGCTGCGGCAGTGCTACCCTGAGAGCACACAGCGGATCTGTGGAAAGGTCATTGGAGCGGATTGGGGACGAGGGGGCCTCCCAGGCTGGATAGACTTTCTCCCTCTCTCTCTGTCTCACTCTCTTTCTTCCTCTCTCTGTCTCTCGTCCGCCCGGGCTGCCTCAGTGCGGAGGTGGTGGTGAGCTGATAATCGGGGCGGTAAAGCCGTCTCATTCCCTCATCTCAGTCTCTAATGAAGTCCCCACTATTAAAGCTCTATAATTCTTCTATTCCACAGCAAATGCCCCCCCACCCCCACCCCCCTCCTCTCCCTTCCTTTCTCCTCTCTCTCCTTCTCTTTCTTTATGCATCTCTCCCTTTCTCCCTGTCAATGCACCACCCTATCCTCCAAACCTCACCACCTTACCCCTCCATCCCACCAATCATAATTGAATAACTCTGGGTAAATGAGGAGAAAGTCTCCTGAATGGGAGCAGAACGGTCACACTCGGCCCTCAGTGCATCAATCAGGAGGTCTGATTGAAAAGAGAGAGAGAGAGAGGGAGACGAGGAGAGAAGGGGGAGAAAGGGGAGGTAGTTAGTGTGGTGGCTACATGTCACCTTGCCGATAACTCCCTGCCTCTTTTCAGATGCAAATGAGAGCAAAGACAATGGGGTTTTATAGAAAATGAGAATAAGGAGGTTGTGAGATAGCTATGGAGCCATGTGTCAGGGCTGCTCAAATGTTTCATGACTTACAGCTTTTTACCAGAAAGGAAAATAAGGTGAACTGCAAATCATCAGTCAGCCAGCCAATGTGTGTATGTGTGTGAGAGAGATAACCTCTGCTCACAGTTCAAGCGGTGGACATCTGAAACACAGAGAATCTTCTGTGTCCACTGCCCTCACTCACAAGCAGCTAATGCAATAATGGCCGCAGGCAACTGTTAAATTATGTTTAATATCAGGCAAGCGGCAGATGAAATATTGATGTGTTGTTGCAGAGCAGGAGAGTGAGGGAGAGATAGACTCCTGTCAGCCTGACACCTCCTTATTTACTGTTGGCAGGTACCAGAAGCTGTGGAAGAGCTATGTGAAACTACGCCACCTGCTGGCCAACAGCCCCAAGGTCAAGCAGATTGACAAGCAGAAGTTGACACAGAGAGAGGTGGGTAAAAAAAAAAAAAAAAAAACACTGATATTTTTTTGGTTTCAGCTTATTTACTTTGTCACACTCATGGTTTAACATTGTCAGTTGGACATGTTGAGTGGATGTGGTGCAGTGGGCTTTCAAGTGAAATATTTTGGAAGCTCATTTCCTGCAGATACTGTATTAAAGCTTTTGCTGAAACAATGGAGCTCTCGCACACTCTGCAGAAATAAGAAATTCACAGCCATTAATTTAAAAAACAAAACTATTACTATTATTCCTGCTGTGTGCATTGATTCAAATGCTGCTTATCTGGAACTCGCTGCTGGTAGTCAGAGTTTTTCCCTGAAAGTAACAAGGATGCTGTTTCACTAAACAAAAGTGACACAGCACAAAACATACAAATTTTCTTTTTTGTTGGTTTTTGTAAGAACCGCAGCCTCAATTTCATGCCTTTGCTTTTGTGTAAAGTCTGTGTAAAGCAATAATAAATATGTGTTCTGCGTTTGTCACACCACAGAAAAATGTGTAATTAACCACCCAGCAAAATTTGAATGATTCAAAAAGTCGCCAAGTATATAAAATTAGGTTTCAAAATAGTGGAAAAATAAACCGTATTCTCGGCTCTGAGACGCTGGGGGCGTGTCTGCTGAAGGCGCTGAAAGCACGGCCCAACTGAACAGCTTCTGAGTTAACAACGCTCATACCAAACCCCTGTATAAAAATACACAATTTAAAATAGACGTTGTTTGTAGGTGTAAGGCAAGCAACATGAAAGATGTTTTAAAAATAAAGTAATGTTAGGAGTCACTGTTTAATTTGGCACATATTTTGTAGGTAAATGTGGATTTATTACAGTAAAAATGTAACTTAACAAGCGAACAATCACCAGTCATCATTATGTTAAATTGTTGTTTTTTTCAATGGAGTTTGTTGCACTTAATGTTACTCACTCCTCTGCTGAAACGTCCTTGGCGGCTTCATTGTGGCTGTCACCCTTGGAGCAAAAGTGTCTCACGCTGTGCCTTTTGGCGAAGTGGGGTCATCGAGCCACCATTTCAGGCCCACCCCAAAAAATCCTGAACACAGAAATGGTGAAAAACAGTTGAACGCTCTAACTCCACAGTTCAGTGCTACATAGTTCAGTCTTTTCACGTTTTCAGCAAGTATTTTCTAACATGTATAATGTGTTTAAAAAGAAATCTCTCATTTTCCTTTACACAGACTTTAACCAGAACAGAGGTATATTTAAATTTTGCTTTCAGGGCCTTACCTTGGAAAAATATTCATTTGCTCATTAGTACCACAGGCAGATATGTTACATAATTGCTGACCCGCTTCCTTTCACATAATGATATTTGAGGTTATGTGTTGGTAAAAAATTAACTTCAGATATAAAGTGATTGGTTTTACTCAACTGTAACCTTACAAATTGTGGAGCCTGTACTGTATCAGCAATCATCTCTTTGTCAATATTCACCAAACAAACTAAATTAAAACTCTATTCACTGAAGAGTCTAAAGAAAATAGAAGAATTATATTTTGAAATGGGTGTAAATGTAGGAATTTGGAGCATGTTGTTTGGCCTTTGCCTTACACAGATGGCAACACTCGTAAATATTTTTGATTTTCTCTCCTCCACCATCCCTTGAATGAATTTTTGTTGTGAAGAATGTTCACGTTCATTCTCTCATTTTTATTAAAAGTCTTTTGTCTGTAGGTCAGATATAAATGCTTTGCTTACATTTAGGTGTGGAAGCATTGGATGCATAATTTAGATGAATTTACAGCTCAGAATAAAATGGCAGTAACTGCTCTCTGGAGTTCACTGTGAAGGTCAAACCACCACAAGAGACTGAGAATTGAAAAGGTTTAGGTTCGGTGAAGTAATGACCATGTTTCCACGGGGACTCGCAGGGTGCAGGTACTATGTGTGGCCTGTAGTAGCTGAGCACAGTCCATGTACTTTGTCCCACTATATCTTTCCCGCAGGGACTGCTGTAACTTCTCTGCAGTAGATATAACTTTCCCCTCTCTCTAAGGCTTTGAGTGTGCTACAGATCCAGTCTCTTCCTTTGGTCTGTTTGATACACTCTGAACCAATAATGAGCAAGAACTCCGGGCTCAATTAGCTTGTTTCCCAGGTAGCTCTGCAAAGCTGTCTGGCTAACAGGCCCTGACAATCCTACTGTCAACCTGCACTGGAGCAATTAGTGAACCCAAACACATGCACACTCACACACTGGGTCCATCAGGCTTCACCACAAGCATTAGCCATGTCAGTGTCTCTTTACTGCAGTGGCAGTGTGGCATCAGGGCTTATTTAATGCCCGGGGGAACACTGAAGCTTCCTGTGTAAATGGTCTTTCAGTAAAAACTAAACGTCTTCTCCTGTGATAGGTATTTTCTACCATTAAGAATTACCCTGTCAGAGGTGTTCACAGCAATGTTGTGCTTCTCGAGCTGGCTCTTTGATACCTCTGTGCTCAGTCTGCAGTCCACGGCGCTCCAGGGGGACCAGAGGTGTGTGCCTTGGCGAGAACTGGCCTTCACACCAGGGTGCACGCCTCTGCACCCGGGCACTGATAGTGCGGAGGATATGTGTGTTTGTGTGTGTGCGGGCGGGCAGGGATGGTGTGGCATTGAGGGACATTCAAACTGTCTGTGTGCGATCCAGAAATCCAGATGGATTTTGTGCGAGACCCTCAGCCAAACATACACATTAACTGATTTTATCATCAGAAAATACTCAACTTCTGACTCTTTTTTTTTTTTTTGGCTGTTTCTCAAAACCAGTTATATTGAAAATCTTCATTGTTTTTTGTTAACTGTCTACACAAAATAACCAATAATGACAAGGTGAAAACGTGCCATAAGACCTTTTTGTAACTACTGAAAATGAAATACAGTATGTTACTTTATTATCACATATCTCTAATTTGAATAAGTATTCAGGCCCCAGTCAGTACTTTGGCAGTGAATGCAGCTTTGAGTCTTCTCTATCAGCTTGGCATATGTGGATTTGGGGATTTGCTCTGATTCTTCTTTGCAGATTTGGCCAAGCTCAGTCGAGCTGTATGAGGAGCATCTTTGAAAAGCTATCTTCAACTCATTCCACAGATTTGCCATTGGTTATAAGTCTGTGCTTCAGCTGGGCCACACATGAATTTAACATAATTTTTCTCAGTTTATTCCTGTGGTGATTGGAGATGTGTTTTTAAGGATCACTGTGCTGTTCGAACATTTTTTGCAATTTGGGGATTTTGGCACTTGACCCTGATTCCTCATAATAACTTTTATTTTTGGTAAAAAAATCTAAGCATCCTACCAGCAAAGATTCAAAGAATAAAATGAAAGTGACAGTAGGAAAGATAAACTTTAAACAAGTATTTTTATGCATCTGTTTTTTGTTTTGACAGAATTAACAGGGTACTCAAAATGTTTGATCTGATGGTGTTGCTATAGGAATCAATCAATCCAAAGGTTTTATCTCAATGGGGATTGTTTAACAAATTTGTTTGCACACCTGACATTTTTATTTTTATTACATTTATTTCTTGCTTCTGTGCAAAGCAACCTAAGAAAAGTTCATTCAACCTTCACAGGAACACAGCTAGACGTTATCTGAAATATTAAAAGTGCAGTTTTGATCTAAGCTTCATCCAAGAGGAAAGGTCACGTATGTAACAAAAATCATTAAAATTCATCCTGTGTAAACCGTGAATAACAGCTGCAAATTTTGTGAAAATCTGACCATTAGTTTTGGGAGACCTTATCCTGGACCACATACAACCACATCTGCTTTAATCATTTAACTTCCCAAAAAAAAACCCAATAAACAAATGGCCTGCACCTGCAACAGATGTAGAATTCAGACATTCAGGCTTTGACCTCAACCTGATCCAAAACACAAACACTCCCCCGGACAGGAAGATGTAATGATAAAAGTCAAATGTGCTGTGACACATCTGTTTGACCAGCATAAAGTTAGTTTGTTCCAAGAGACTTGTGCATCCCTACCTCCCCTTTCTGGTTAATTATTTACTTTTTGTACTTCTAGCCATTCCCTAACCCTGTAGAAAGCCCTGCATAATAAAGTATTTACATATCATTTGCACTTCTCTGTGATTACTGCTTTCCATATACAGTGGCTGGCTGTCCATGGAAAGATTTGTTGTGTGTGGTAGCGCATGCATGTGTTGCGCGTGGGCGAGCGTGTTCACTTTGATGCACAGTTCAAAGTAGGATGGCATTATTTATTCATGCCTTTGTTGTTCTTATTTCCTCTGCGAGTCAGAAATTCCTGGCGTTCCATTTTAGGCAGATCACGGCTAACTCGGAGTCGATAGCGTCACAGTTGAATGAAACACTTGCGTGCACACTCACATTTAGGAGATGCAGTCTGTCAATACATCTTCCATCTTGGTTATTTGTAGGACCCTCTTGTCTCAGAGTCAACACCACACCCCCCCCCTTTACTGAATTTCCAGTTATTTGCTGTAGGGCTGACATGATGCTGTGTGTGTGTGTGTGTGTGTGTGTGTGTAATGTATCTGTAATGATTTGTGCTGCCTCTGATAGAGGTACCTCTAGGCTCTTGTGTGGTGGTCCTAATGGGTAGGCAGGTGCCTCAGTTCTTGGAGGCTGGGACTGAAGCCTCAGTATGAGCCTTCCTACACCCTGCACCACCACCAAAGCCCACAGCCATGCTGAACCATGGCGGTGCCTTAATTAGCCAGGCCCAGCAGTGCTGTCACTTCCCCCTGTTGCTGCTGTCCACTGCTATACTGTATGTGTGTCACGCCATGGAGGTTTCAGTTTATTGCATGTGCCAGCCTATCTGTTGGGAGAGCAGGAGTGAAAGAAGGGAGGGGGTGAGGGCGGGGTGGTGTTTTGAGGATGGGAGCTGTCCCCGTAGGCTGTGCTCCAACAGATCAATAATTGACTGGCTGGTTGTTTGGCAGGAAGCTCTTCAGAAGATCCGTCAGAAGAACACTATGCGCCGTGAGGTGACAGTGGAGCTCAGCAGTCAGGGCTTCTGGAAGACTGGCATCCGCTCCGACGTCTGTCAGGTAACACCCATCAACTGTATTAATGCACAAACACTGACACATGCATACATTCTGCAGTACATACTCATGGGTGTAACACGTGTATGCATGCAGCACATGCAGATGTTCTTAGACGCACAGATTTGGGCGCTGATTTACAAGCACTCACTTACACAAGCACATACACTATTAGACATTTATATAACATTTACATAATGAAACTCACCGTGTATCTTAAAAATAAAAAGATTCATGAAATCATTAAAAACAAATATAATGCAGAGCAGAGACAGAAGAGAGGCAAGAAAAAATAAGTCATTTAAGCAGGAAACCTCAATAAAACTCCAAAAAACTCCTTGTATTGTGTGATCAAAAGTTCAAAACCTTCAAATATTCAACATGAAACAAGGAGATAATAATTAAATAAGCTCATTAGGCAGACTCATTCACAGACGCTGGGTGCTCTGATGGTGAATGCCCGCTCACCTGTTGACACCTGTCTGTACTCTGGGACAACTAGTAAGATTGAATCTGAGGATTTCAGAACATGCTCTGGTATTTGTGGACTAATGATCTCAGCAAGACCATTAAGAGCCTTAAAAGTTATCAATAGAATATTAAAATCAAATCTGACTGGAGGCCAACATAGAGCAGCTAAATCTGGTGTGACATGTTTATATTTAAAAGATAATTGCAGCTTATTACAACTTATTTTCACAGTTTTTGCCATCATCAGTTTGGCAAGAAACACAAGCAGTCAGACAATCAGACAGGTTTTAAACAAACTGTCTGACTGTCTGACCGCTCATGTCCGTGCTCTATCAGACTTTGTTGTATCGCTGTAGCTTTCTTCTCAGATGTCAGCAATTAACTGGGTGAGTACAGCGGTATCATAACTGATAGCAATGATGGCCAGAAATGGAAAAAAATAAGTCACAATTTGTAATACACCGCAATTATAGTTTGAATCCGCACATACACGCACGCAGCAGTACTTCCAATCAGACAGACACAGACCAGTGCTCATTGCAGCCACAGTCAAAAACCGGGCTTCTGATCTTTCCACACATTGCATCACTTCTCCATTCAAGTGTCAAAATCTGTGTAAGGAAAGTGGACTCCCACAGAGCCTCAGCAACCATACCCTTCATTAAGTAATGTCCCAGACCTGACGGTTTATTTATATACAACTTCACCGCCACTCAGTATGGGAAGAGCACATGTGCCGTTATCTCCTTCATGCACTTGTTAGCGGTAAAATAAATTTTATATCCACGTGGTCCATATTTTATGTTGAACCCAGAGAAGTGTGACAACATATGTGGCTCACGGTTTCATGTGCATACAGTTTAGCATAGGGGGGCCCTAATGAGACTTGAACCATAACCCTGAATGTGGTAGTGCCATGCTGTGCCCACTGAAACATACAGAAGTGCATTTGTTCATGGATTTGTCAGTTTAATGAAGTGGACTTGTATGCTTTATTTTATAATTCTTTTATATATTGCCCCCCACCCCCCCCCACCCATATGTTCTGCTTGTTACTCAGAAAATAATTGGCATCAGCGTTGCACATCATCTTCTGTGAACACATACCCTATCTCTGTACACAGCGAGGATAGCCTACAGCTGATGCTCATGCTCACATTTGGTGAGGAATGACAGAAAGTTCTACCCTCACAAGCCAGACCGCTCTTACAGCAAGGTCTAGCAAAGAAGGATCCAATCAATAATTGCTGCCCAATTATATTTGCTTCAAGCTGTACTGCTATGGCTAATTGGTTCATGAATAATTTCAGTTCGAACTGCGGCGGTAGACTCTGCACAACGTGTGACACAGACAAGACACACGGCAAAACTGACCCATAGTCTCTTGATTCTAAAAGCAGGCACTCTATTCGGAACAAAATCAGCCTCCTTGTTACTGACATCGCTTGGCTACACCAAGGTTGTTTCACTTGAAAGGCTCTGTCAAGGACCAGGCTACGCATTGGAGGCAGGGATGGGATTTATTTATTCATCAATGTTTTTCTTTTTAAATTTTTTTAAATATTGTTGTGTGTGTTTTGTGATTCATCGCTGTTTTCCTGCTTTGTCTTCCTGACTTGTGACTTTTGTGTCCCCGATCACATCCATGTGAAGGCTATCAGTCGGTCAGAAACATTTCAAGGGGAAAGGTAGCTTGTTTTCTCTTCTACAATAGAAAAAATAAGTGTGGGTGGGTCTTTTGTCACTGCAACAGTGTGTATACAATGTATACATTAATCCACCTACTTAACCAAGCTGGAATATAGGAATATTCTACCTCTCTCTACATTTATATTGGTAGCATGCGAGTACTGTAGGAAATAAATAAAATAAATGTCTTTTGCAAATTTGCTTTAATACTGCTGAATAGATGTTTTCTAATAAAATGTCTTGAAATAAGCTGCAGTAAAGCACAGTGTGTGTTTAGCCTTACAGTGACATCTCTATTGCACAATATACAGCACACATCAAAATTAATTAAAAAAAAAAAAAGATGTTCAGTTCAGTTTATTATTTATGCCTTGTGGAATAAATTCATGTGATTAAACCCAAAAAACAAGGTGGGATCACCATTGTATCACATTGTAGTTAATAAAATGACGATGGTGTGAGTTAAAGTGCAATTTAAAATTCATGCTTGCAATATTTCAGCCAGGGAAAAGACCGCTGGTCTGGTTGGACAGTGTCCAAAATGCCCAAATGTCATCCGTGACAGTAAATTAGAAATTTCTCACCTTTTAATTGCTGGAGTATCAACTCTAATAAGCCCTCACCCCGCCTTTCTACACACACATATACTCTGTCACTCAGGCAGTCATCAGAACAGGTCAGGAGCTGTAGACACAACCAGGGCCTGGCTTTGTTAATTGGCTGCTTAACAAGGCCTGGGGAGTGTGTCACCACAGCCCCTGTGATGGCCCCAGGGCTACGTGGCAGCACTGCTTGTAGCCGCCGGGCCTCGGGTTCACCCTCCCCAGTAGCGCTAATTAAAACATGCATGGCTCCCTCCTCTCTCATGTGGTGGCACGGGGTTAATGTGTGTACACCAGCCTTTGCTACAGTTTCTTAGCCACTCCGACTGGCCTACTTGATAAGCCTCCACTAATGATTCTGTAGATTGGCTCTCTGACTGTCAGAGTCATTTGCTGACCACTGACTGTTTTCTCTTTTGCTTTCATCCTCACTTTCCGTGTCACATTCCCTCTCTGATATACACGCACACACTTCAGCCAGAACTCCTCCACCAACTCTTCCTCTCCCTCCCTTTTTTACTTTTATTTCGCTTTCTTGCACTCAAACTTTGTTTTAATATACGAGGGTCAGAGGGGGCTGTCAGAGTTTGTCTGAATGTAAGTGTGTCAACATGTCGAAATGGGCTTCGATTTGACTGTCCTGTCCAAATGTGAATTTCCCTCCTCTGTCATTCCCTCTCACAGAGGAGCGATTGGGTTTTTGATTATTTCATCTCTCTGTTGCTGAGCACCACTTAATAAATAATGACTGGCTGATTGATTTCTCCCTCCCTGTTCCGTCTATCAACCCTCTCCGTTTCTTTCTCACAATCTCGTCATCACACTTTCTCTCAAATCATGCTCCTCTCATTTTTTTCTTCATATAAGGCATGATTCTTCTTCTCACACTTTTCATGTTTCCTTCCCCTTTCCAAATTTTTCTTCCAATGCTGTCTTCCCTCATTGCCCTTTTTGCCAATTCTCTCTGTCCTCCACAGCACGCCATGATGCTGCCTGTTCTCACCCATCATATCCGGTACCACCAGTGTCTGATGCACCTGGATAAGCTCATTGGCTACATCTTCAAGGAACGCTGCCTCCTTCAGGTAATGCACAGTCATGACAGCTGCTTACTTACAAAGTGTGTGCGAGACTGTGCCCCAACCCAATCTGCATCTTTTAAAAGCTGGCATAGTTGATAACTAACGGGATAGATAAGAAAAGGCAAGACTAGCCAGATAGATAGATAAGATAAAAAGGAAGCATTTTGTGCTTCGGCTTCTTGTGTGCAGAGATCCAGGGAAGCAGCGGTTGCCTCATTATTGTGCCCATTCCACCTCTGCAGGGATAGTTCAGGTGAAAACAGGGGCTCGGGAGTCAGCTAAGGTAACCCACACACCGTCCTTAGTCATATCTCTGCAGCGAGCAGGCCTGGTCTGCTGTGAGTTGCAGTGACAGTAGTCAGGACAACAACAGCCTCCTCCGTAATGCCAGCTCTCCCCTGTCAGGTCTGCAGCCTCAAGCTGTGGGCTCTCAGAGTAAGCGCCATGGCTGCCTCCAGCAATATTGAAGAGCTGTCATAACCTGATACATTAGAAATCAATGTGTTGTAGCCTATACATAGTTAAAAAGGGGAAGGATGCATTAAGATTTGCTCAAGGCTCTGCGTGTGTGTCTGTGTGCATGACTGCTCGGTGCTCTGGGTGTGTTTATGTGTGGGGATTTGCACATATCGATCAGTGATTGGCCTTTTTGTCGTTTGTGTAATGACGACCTGTCATTATAAGTGCTAAAAAGGAAACACGGACCTGCTGTGAGGCCAGCCGGCGGCCGACAAGCTGCGGCCCTTTCATCGAGGAGATGCACATTTGAGCTTGACATTTCCGTCTCTTAGGAAGAAATTAATGGGTTTGTCCCTCCCTCGTTTTCATTCCATTCCTTAATCTTCCAAAAAATGACAAACAAAAGAAAAACAATCAGTTTGATCATAACAGTCGACAGCCCACATACAGGCCGCTGCAGTGTGTTCCCTGTCTGCTTTGCAGTTCTATCCACTGTTAATACCATGACATTGCTCGTTGTGTGCGTGTGTGCGTGCGTGCGTGTGGACAAAGCAAGGGCTGTCAGCACTACAGGGATTGAAATGGCCCAAGTAGGGAGCCATCATTGCTGGGCTTACAGCACCTTCCTCCTCTCCTGCACACACACATCAGCAGCCAAACGGCCCACAGCACACACACTTCTGCCCAGATAGGTTTGGACAGTACGGCTGAAGCAGTGCAATGGTGCTTATTCAAACAGCCCTCTCCGAGTCAAAGCTGGTTTCAGTTCTGCCATCACTTTCTCTTTGCCTCTATGTTGATGGGTTGCTCCTATTTAATGAGATGAATGTTTTCCAGTGGCAGTTTATTCATTTCTAACAAGAGAGACACTGATACCTCTCTTTGAAGGCATTATAAATGTGTTTGGATACAAAGTTTGTGTACTTCTGACCCCTGTAACCTTGTTTTAATCACTAAATACGATAGTCCTGACAGTGCTTTGGATCTATGAGGTGGCGATGGTGTAACACAGAGGGGATGTATTTACCTGTAGTATGTTGTGGAGAAGCAGTGGGTGTTTGGAGAACTTTCAGTTAACTTTTTGATGATTTTTTTTTGCTCTTGGTCATTGTACAGGTGTTTGATCCGACTCAACTGCTAAGCGTCTTCGCAGGTATGAGCTAAATGTTCCCTTGTAGCCAGGTGAGCATCACATACCGCCCCAGACACAGCTGACCGATGAGCGGAGTGAACGTTCTTCTGTAGTGATGCATTTTGGTTCGCTTGGATTTTTCTCAGTGTAAAAAGAAACCAAACTGAGGGGAAAATGCACCAAGTTTACCAACTCATCCACTGATTCAACAAACTATAGGTTTGAAAACACCCTAAGCTGGTGTGAGAAAGCTTCAGACATTTTGAGCTTACAGGTGGTGAGTATTTGATGCTCAAAAGATTTTCAGTGGAGTATTTCTTTAAGGATCAAATTTAGTTTGGAATGGGAGTGACCTTGTAAAGGGAAACTTGGCTCCCCTCCTGGTGTCTGGCTGGATAAGGGAGCTTGCAGGAAAGTGCCTGGTGTCTGAGCCTGGCAGCCCCCGGGTAAAAGGCATTTGCCAAGTGTAGGGATACTAAAGACCACCAGTCATTTTGCAGTTTATCCTGGGGAACGAGAGGGTTTCCTTTATGTGACTGTGTGTTGCAGCAAGGAAGGCTGTTTGAACATATGTAACTGAAAATAATGATGGCCAAAAGTACTACACAAAGACCAAGGTTCTATAAATGACAAAAAACTGAACTGTCCTTGAGGTCTTGCATATTATATGTGAGATACGTGCCTATAAAGAATTATTAAAAATTCATTTCACAGTTGAAAACCTGGGGAACAAACAGGGGATCCAACAGCTTATTGTACTTAATATTATTCAATTTATATTAATAGACAAAAACAGCACAATACGTACTTGTTTAAAGATTAATAAATAATTTGACATTGATATTAAACACACGCATGGTGCTATTGTTGGCTAGTGTGGGTTTTCCTTATGTAGTTTTCAGGGACAATTAGGACTTTGTGGCTTGTGTGGTCGTTCTCAGTTTGGGACAGTTGAATCAGAATTTCAGAAAGGGAATTTTTGTTCTAGCTTTGAAGGATAATGAGCTGTACTCCCATTAAAGAAATGAGAATTTATTTCCCCTTTTTCCATATTTTCTGTAGAAGAGATGAAAGCAGCTGATCATCTGGGAAACCGGAGAGTTGGGTGGGTCTATACAGAGTCGATGCTTGTTTCCAGCTAATTCTCTGTAATGTTTTAATGAAAACATATCTGTGAATCAAGATTGCAAGGAGAACATATGTCATAAATGTATAATCACTATACTATTATAATCAGTCAGTAAATCCATGGGTACATTATTCAATTCTCCGTGTAGCAACATACCTGTTATTGCAGTACAGAATGGAAATGTGATCATGGCATGAGGCAACAAAAACCCAGCCTGAGAGTGGGAGCCTCTGCACTTGGCACGTCCCCCCGCCTGGCTCCGCCACGGCCCTTTGAAGCTCCTCTTCTGAGAGCCTCCCTGTTAAACATTTAATATTAAAAACTTGTGTGTGTGTGTGGGGGGGGGGGGTCGGTGTTGGAGAGACATGTGTTCGTGGTCGCCACATGCTCCCACATCCACCAGACCCTCCTAATCCTACCCACCCCCTGTTGCTTCATCCCCATTCCTCACTTTTGACCCATGCTGAAAGAATGAGAGGCATCACAGAGGATCTCAATAATTTAACTGTACAATTCCTCGGCCCCGGCTCTGATATCGCATGCTTTGGTTTGTGTGCCCCCACGAATGCGGCTGTGACTCTGTGTACAGAGAGTATTTTATTTGTTTTGTTATTCATGGCGATGCATGCCCTGCACTGTGTTTGAATTGATATACAGCATGAATATTGCTTTATATTGCATATTATGTTATAATGTAAGGCATGGTTATGTTAGACCTTAATACTTTATACAGTATATTTATTAATTATATCAGGACACAGGGACTAAAATGTGTTGTGATGCCAACATGGACTCAACAGTTAACAAACTTTCAGCTCCAACTGAAACCGATATAAAACATGAAGCTACAGCTTAAGATGGATTCATGCTTGATGCTGTAGATTCATATGTGTAGGTTCTGATTTATAGTTCAGCTTTCACTGGTTGATAGCACCGTTGCAACACCAGATGGATATATTGTATGTGATCAGGTCATATCATGTTTTATTATATTCCCCGTGGTGCTTATGTTTGAATGCTTTCATTCTCTTTGTGATACGGAGCAACGCTGGCTCTGCTTGGCTTTACTCACTACTGAGATTACTGCCGTGCACTTGTCATATTTACATTCTTTGATTCAAGAGCAGTGATTGTGGTGAGCAGGAGGTTTGCAGCGGAAATAGTTTCACTAGATGCGAGGCTGAAAAGATTACTGAGCCTTTTTCTTTTAACTTCATGTTGTCTTCACTGTCAGCAGTCTCCATTAGCATCTGGAAGTTGAGGTAGAAAACATGCACAGCCTAAGCTGACCGTATGTAGTTTAACACACCCATTAAATCTCCCTTAGTCTGTAGCTGTATCAGTTATGAGTAAGTAAATATTGAACCAACTCTAAATATATTAAGACAAAACAGTAGTATGTTACAACTCTCACCAAGCATCAAACGCACAGACAAACACCCCTACAGTAGCATAACAATACCGTCTATAATGACAATGCTGCAGGCAACTGCTGCATTAACTCAACTGCCTCACTGCTTTGTCTTGACATGAGAAGAACATGGTGTCACAGGAAGCAGCTAAATCCTCATGCTGCATATTAGAGAACATTTTTTCTTCCTAATTCTACTCTGTCTGTTCTCCATTAATATCCCAAATGCATACGCAGCCAAATCATTAAGCTCATTTTGGCTGTTGCGACCTGTTGGACATCACGCAGGTGTTTGTGGAGATCAGGAGAGAGGCTGAGCGGGATTGGAAAGGGGCAGAATAATTTTGCAGAAGTCATAATGTTATAAAACAAACCTGACATTGAAATTTGAAACTCCAGCCTTAGTTTCAAGTGATCCCCGTCCGTTTCCCCCTGTGTTCTTTCATCCATGAATCCTTATTTACCTGTGCAGCATATTAAATGATGCAGTACACGATAATGACATTGTTGAGTACTGTTTGCCAGCAGGCAGTTTGCCCATCAGTTTCCCTGCATGCGGGTACAGAAGCGACACTACTTTCAGTCAAGTCCACCGCTCTCCACTGAGCGATGATGTTTATTCCCATTTAGCCAAAGGCAGTTGAGCAGCAGCTGAGGCAGTGATCACTAAATCCAAATCCCTCCGATATTTTACGCAGTCATTATGTTGACAGGAATAGTTGCATACGTCAGTCCTCTTCACAGATTCAGCTTAAAGCCCATACTGTTGTTGTATGTTGCCCTTAACTGTGAAGGACTTTCAGTGTTTACAGAAAAGCTGATGTATTTTTGCTTGATATGTTTCCTTTAGAGTACCAAACTCTGTAGTTCAGGCTGTGTAGTACGCAGTCATTGACTTGTATCTGACATAGCACAATGGGGGATTTGAAATTGGAAGTAAACGTGGTGTTGTTGTTGTTTTTATTCGCATTTTTTATCAAACTGTCAAACTGCTGAGAATTGCTAGATTTCTGCTTGTGTCATGTCAAATACGGTAAGTTGCTTTTTTTTTTTTTCCTCCCCCCAAAAAAAAAAGCTGTTCCTCTTAACCACAGAAAAAAATACAATTGCTGTTGAATTTGTCGTCTCTGTGTTGAAGGCTACAAAGCTGAAGGCCTCTTGAGCAACTATAAATATTGAAACCTCTCTGTTAACGTTTTACATATATATCTCATTGGAGCTTGAAATTGATTTGAAGTTGGCTGAAAGGAGACAAGCATTTTGAAAAGCAAGCCCAGGGGGGAGAGTAGTTGAAGGTTTTTTTTTTTTTTTTGGCTGAGATTAACATTCTCCTAATGTAAGATTGATAAAGGCTTGACATATCCTACTGAGCCCTATCTCTTTCCTTTTTCTTCCCTCAGCGAGTTTGAGATGTTGAGCCGCAGCAGTCTTTCTAGGCACAGCAGTTTTTGTCCTCTTTTCAAACAAAGCTGAACGTTGACTCATATATTTCCTTCAAAAGTTATTTTACCTTAAATTCCCACTATTGCCAGGTTTGAAAGTTAATCTTCATACAAACAAGTTTTGCTGTGACAAAGAGGGAAGAGGGATATCCTCTCTCTCCCACAGCACGTCTAAGTACAGCGCTCCGTCCTCTTTTCCTTTGAGTGATTCCTGATCCAACTCTATTAGACTGATTTGCTTTGACCAGTGTTACTGTAATTAGTCATTAGCCAAAAGAGGGAATGGAACGGATCAGTCTCTGTGGAGGGTTTCACAAGGCCTGGGGTCATGTTGTCATGTCTAAATGCTGGCAGTTAAGCCTGTGTTGCTCACTGTTAACATCGTTGGCCCTTTTTCAACTAACAGTCCAGGATCTCAGGAGCCCCAGGAGCTACAGTCAGGACCTAAAAGTTTTTTTTAGCAAAAAAAAAAAGTGACGAATTGCAGAGTTACGGCTGTCACCTCTCAAAAAAATCAAATTCTTATGAGTAAGAATAACACGTAATTTATTAGAGTAAATTCAGATGTAAACCACGTAGCCTAATTCTCAGTTACATTGTAGAATTGACATTCTGTCTGCAAACATCCTTTAGGAACCATTTTGCCATCTACAATCCAAGATTCTTCCATCCTTTGCTTCTCAGATGGGTTGGTATTTTCTTCCATCTTGCCTTAATGAATCCCCCCATTTTCTGACAGGGAAACATGGCCTGTATGCTGTGAATTATGTTAGATAATTACAGAACCAATAATTAACTTCCCCACCTTCAAAATATTGTTTAAAAGTGGCTTAAAATGTGACTGGATATGTGCTCCTGATCCTAGTTTTTCTGTTTTTCTTTATGTTTAAGTTTGTAACTGCATTGAAAAAATTAGTAAATATTGCAAGCTTGAGACTGGAAGGTCCTCGGTTCAGTCCCCGGGCTGGCAGGATAAATAAAAAAGAGAAACTTCAGTGAAACTTCCCTGAATAAATAAAGGTTAAAAAAACCGACTGACATTCACTCTCTCTCTTTTTTAAAATACTGGGTTTACACTAGTTTTCATGCTAGAACTAAATTCAGTAGCTGGTTCCTGTGGCTGAAGTTCCTATAAAGGTTCCTGGGTTCTTGAAAAAGTTCCTATAGTGGAAAAAATGCCATATTTGTCTTGTTTGCTAACTCCCTCGTCCTCTCTTCTAGCTGGCCATGACACACCCCAGTCACCACCTCAACTTTGGGATGAATCCCGATCATGCCCGCAACTCCCTTTCCAACTGTGGCATCCGTCAGCCGAAGTACGGAGACAGGAAGGTCCACCACATGTACATGAGGAAGAAGGGTGTGTACCCCAGTCTCTGCTTTTCTTATTTCCTTCCTCTCTGACAGATGACCACTCTGTCTGCTATGGTCCCTAACCCCTCCACCCTTGGGATTCTTTTTTCTTCCAGGAATCAACACATTGATTAACATCATGTCTCGTCTGGGCCAGGATGACCCCTCCCCTTCCAGGTAGGCTGCCTGCGGGCACATATCTGTTCATGCTATCACTGACCACAGGAGCAATCAAAGGGACGATTCTTGTGATTAATATACCCAGCAGGCCTGCTGACAAGAAAATTAACTTTAACTGTGAAAGGAAGGGATATCTCAAGGGAAATGAAATGAGCTAATTTTAAGGGCAACGACTACGTATTATTGAATGTGAGCTGCTGTTATTCTCAGAGTGCTGATCAGGTGAGCATTTGTGTGTGTGTGTGTGTGTGTGTGTGAATGTATGTGTGTTTGCCTGAAGTCTATTTTTCTCTCTACTTCTTCAACCGTCCTCACATCTCCACCTTTCTTCCCGTCTCCTCCCCTCATCCCGTCTCCTCCCCACCCCCAGGATCAATCACAACGAGAGACTGGAGTTCCTGGGTGATGCTGTTGTCGAGTTCCTCACCAGGTGAGAAAGTGCTCGCACATCTTTGATAGACTCAACCGCTAATTGAAGCCGACTACAACACTATCAGCCCCCCCCACCCCCCCCCCCCACCCCCTATTCCTTTCTCACCCTCTCACTCAATTTTCCTCTTTCTCATTGTCTACATCTGTCACAACCATGCTCTTCCCCATACTTTCGACTCATTCAAGACAGTGATTTACTGGTAATTGGAACTGGGATGTAATCCCCCCCCCACCTCCCACCCCCACCCCCTTTCAACGGCCTGAAATTCTCCATGACAACTTGCAATTAGCTGTCTGGAATTGCTGTCTGGAATGCTGACTGTCTTATTGACTCCCAGGTGAGTGCGGACGTTACTGCCCGGCACTTACCTAAGCACTGTGCTAATTATATGTAGCTATTATTAATCTGACACACCACCTATCTAAGTAGCTACCCACCTACCTACTGTACTTCTGTCTTCTCCTCTGAGTGGATATTACTACAAGAAAATATAAGAAAAGGGATTTCTCTCTTGCCACAGGGTGTAATAGTCACATACACACAGAGGTTGCAGGAGGGAAGAATAGATTATCTCACTTCCATTTGCCTGACTGCGTAACTTCTACCACCAAAATCTAATTCGTAACCCTCAATGCTAACACTTCCACAACACTGAACATTCAGGAGCAGGATTAAACTTAATAGGAACTGACACTGGGGCACACAGGACACTGCTTCAGCTCCTTATGCAGCAGCAAGAGTGTTACAAAGAAGGTGGTTAGCCTCTGTTTCTCTAGATATCTCTGGGCATGTTTTGCCACTTTTTGCCTCCTTCTTCCCTCTTTTTCTCTGCCTTCCTTCTTTGATTGTTAGCGTCTGACGAGACATGCTTGGCCTACGCTCTGGCCCTCTGAATTATTTATCAGCCTCTTGTCCAGTTAAATGGGTACAGCAGTTTCAGCCAACTGCCTTGTGCACCTCCAGTGCGCACTGCCCTTGGAGGCTATCGGTGCCTCCGCTGTCCAGCGAACAGAATATTTTGCACATTTGAATCGCCCCAACACAGGGATTTAGTGCTGCACACAGGGGGGTCATGAGATGATTTTTTTTTAAAAAGGGTCAGCAGATGATGTAAAAAAATAAGTCCACTTGCAATATTTGTGATCCTTCCTCAGCGAAAAGTAAATATTTCATAAGAAGTAGTTGGTAAACTTAAGGTAAGTTTTCAAATTAGTAATAATAATTAAAGATACAGGCCAGAAATGGCAAACTAGAAGTCATCTTTGGAATTGCATGTACAACACAGAGCAAGTATGCATCACATCTGTTCTGGGATTTCTGAGCCATTAAATTTAAGAATCGCTGCTGCAGAGCTTGTAAGGAAAAGCGCATGAGAGACTGAGACATGAGCTACAGTTTTTACATTCACTTAATGACCCTTTGATGTTCTGCGCGGTCAGCAGGGTTGATGCTTCACGGCATTATGGACATTTGAAGGCCGTGTTCTTTGTGAATGAAACTAGAAAGAATGTTTCAATCTACTTAAGATTCAAATTTCTTGACAGTACAGTATACATAGGAATTCAGTAATTTTCCAATAACCTTTTCATAGAAATTAGGTTCTAGCTCTGTTCAGGTACAAACACAATCTTTTTTTGTAGCCCAGTGTGACTGACACTTTTGCCAGCAAACCAAGTGTATCTGGTCTAATTATTTTTCATTACACTAAGTGGTTTTTATTAATTCCAAGTGCTTTGTTTTCACACTAAGATCCCAACACCCTGACAAATAGACCTCTCGTGAATTTGGAAAAGAGAACGCCACCTGCTTTCCTCTCTTTACAGTGATTAGAAATGACTGAATTAAATGGCCTGTTTTAATTCAAATGAAATCAAATGACACGCTGTGGTTAGGGAGACGCTGGACCGTAATGAAAATGGAACCTGCTCGCCCGGAACCCAGCTGTGGAACTACTGAAGCGCATGCGGCCATTTCTGGGCTCCAACACAGACCTGGAAAGGCTGGAAATCCCTGGAAAATTAATTAGGTGGTCTTGAAAAAGTTTGTTGTTGTGAAGGATCATAAAACTTACAAAGCTGACACAGCTGATTTTAGATTTAGATAGCTGTAAATCAACTTTTCTTCATTACATATTCTCATTTTTGTTGGTCTGTAGAAAAACTTTTCTGTAGGTTATAGCGATGGTGATGTTTCACTCCCACTTTGTGTTGCTTTTCTGAACATTTATGGAATGTTTTCCAAATAAAATGTCTACAAATCATGAAATCTGAGATCTAGTGACTTGTTCTTCAAACGTTTTAATCTGCGTTTCATTCCTCTGTCCACAGTGTCCACTTGTACTACCTTTTTCCCAGTTTAGAGGAGGGCGGCCTGGCCACCTACAGAACAGCCATCGTACAGAACCAGCACTTAGCCATGCTAGCCAAGGTAAACTCACCTCCTCCAACTCCTAACAAGTCCTCCCTCTGCAGGTCAAAACAGTGGAAGGTCTGCAAACTGACAGGAGAACATGTTTGAGTCAGTGTTATTGTTTTCTGTCTTGCCGTTATGACTGTGCTTCTTTCTATAAGGGGGCACTGGGGAGAAGCCTAATTTTGTCTTGCTGCCATCCCTACCGGTTTTTTTTTTTGCCCTCTCAGGTTTGTAATTGGAGTTAAAAGGTTGTTGTTTTGGAGAACTAGACTAGTGCGGCTGGGGTCCCTGTGGGCCCCTAGAGGTCTTCCTGAAACACTCTCCAGTTCCTGTTATCGTTAGGCCCCCTTGCTTCCCTCCTTCTCTCTCTCGCTGGCAGCATTATAGAGCCAAGCCGCACTCACTGGCACGTTTGTAAAGAACACAACAATAATCGTCCCGTGATGTGGAGAAAGCAATTAAAAACTTCAATCTTTCATGTTGCTCCCTGCTGAATACAAAGATGCAGCCGCCCGAATCTGCATTAGTGCTGTGTAGCAGTTTGGCTTGTTTCAATTTGCCGCTCGCGGTAAAGTGAGTGTGATACAGTGTTCGACGTTGCCAAGTTGTTTACCAGGCTTCTCTAAAGCCGTCTGCTCAAGAACACTCGCAATTATCTTTCAAAAAATATCTTCAGCGAGCAACGGCACAATCCACCACTTCACTTGGAAGGCTTAAAAGTCAGAATGGGTTCCCTCTGAGTTGGAGTATTTATGAATTGTGATTTAATTTGTGTATGCAATCACGGGGGGTGGGATACCACCAACAGTTATCAGCCATAATTAAATAGCACCCTGACTGTTTTTTGCTGGGTATTCGTCTGTGGTGCACTGCCAGTAAAGTCAAGTTGGGCTACTTTTGACTTGGCTCAGACAAATAGTTGCAGAAAGTTTCTCTGACCAACAGTCTCACACATCAGACACAATTTTACATTACATGCAAACATTATTATTATTATTATTTGAAGTTCAGTGTCTTGTTTAAAGGCATCTTGTTAGGTGAATTAGGGGAGAATCTTGAATTCTTTTTTTACAAACTTTACCAAATAGGTTTGTTTAGTCTTACCATTAAGTTTATTTGTACAGCCTAGTTATGACATATGCTGTCTCACCAGGCTTTACAAACCCAAACTCCAAACCTGGCTGACGTTCCATCACAGAGAAAAATTCCTCAAAAGGCTTTACATGTTTAAAAAAGGGAGAAAACATGCAAGACGCCATTCAAAGAATATATATCCTCTATTCATGGACAACAGTGGGGTCAATAAAAATGACAAAAATTCAAATGTTGTAATCAAGATATGAAGTAAGAGTACTTTATTAATACCAATGAAAAATTATGGTTTTGCAGAAGCCAAGTCATATAAATCATGAAACAAATGACATTAGGACACCCAGTAAATAGATAATATTACTACAGTACAATATGTGCACAATATTGTGTACTGCAAGGTAGTGGATTGACTTTGCATAGATTACAATACAATTAATGTTACAATGAATATATGAACTTACACACACACATAGGTAGAGGTATTTGATATACAGGTATGTAGTAATTCACGGTTATGAGGTACTACAGAGGTACATTGCAGGTTGTTACAATAATAATACAGTCTAGTGTAATCACTTTTTTTTTTTTTTAACTTTTTTGAGGTGGAAGGTCAGCGGATGCTGCAGCTTAAAGCCCACATCTCTTTTGTGACTAGCTGTAATAGTATTGTGCTGTATGTTGTAGAAAGTGGTTTACTATTGAAAGAACGCACTACTTTTCAGAGAGAATGAAGGTCACCACTGTACTATTTCACAATTTATCTTGGGATTATCTATCGTGTCTGTGTGCCAGTGTAATTTTGTACACACGTGTGTATACACGTGTGTGAACACTCTCCTCCTGTGCCGGCTTAGTGCACCATGCCACAGCTGGACAACACATGGACACATCTGTCAGTGCCATGAAGTAGAACCTTTTCCAGCAAGGGCAGGCAATCTTTTTCATTTCCCTCGTGTTTCTTGGCCCCCCCTTTTCCCCGTGTTTTCCACGGAGAGCCTATGAAAATGTGCAAAACCAAAAAATGCTATTACTTTTTGAAGAGGCTATTACTGGGGTGTCGGTGGTGGCACACTGATATGAATATGTTTGTCTTTTACAGAAACTGGAGTTAGATCGCTTCATGCTCTACGCTCACGGACCAGATCTGTGCCGGGAGTCAGACCTGCGTCACGCCATGGCCAACTGCTTTGAGGCTCTTATCGGTGAGATTCCCACAAGACACAGATAGGAGCAGGGGGGTGACTGGTGTGCAGGAGAACAAAAAAAGAGGGAATGCAATTTGAGTGAACTAAATATGTAAATGTATTCCTAATAGGATAGATATATGGTACATATGATGAAAACAAATGCTGTCTCTGCTCTTATAAGCACAACACGAACATCAGTAGGTGGTTTAATACTTTAGTGGAGTGCTGCTTTACTGGACTTTGCACAGAGGTATTTTTATTCGTAATGCCTCTTCGCATATATATGTTTAATTCACCTGTTAAGTTAATTTGCTTTGACTAAAATTGAATCTTTTTATAGTCTAATTCAGGTTTGTGTGTGTGTGTATGTTAAGCTGTGTAAATAGCTGCAGTAGATCTCCCGTTAGATCCTGGACACATTACGCAGCTTTATTGATCTCAGGAGATGTGGTTTGACCTCTGGCTGGACAGGCGATCCCCAGAGCACGTCTCTCCTTTACCCACACCAAACACATACACAAGCTTGCTATTCATCTCTGTAGCAGCTCAGTGGTAGAGTTTGTGCAGTGATTAGGACCCCGTGCTGGAAATCACACACATGCACACAGACAAAAATCTCTTGGTGGGGACGGTCTTCCTCTCTCCGTCCAACCCCATGGGCAGCGCTAAGCTAAGCCTCACTCCTGGAGAGCTGCAGAGTCGGCAGCTTTCCTCATCTTATCACCATCTTGATTGAACCAGTTCAGCCATCTCTGCGCTCCCCTGATGATAGATACAGAAAGTGGGTGGCTTTAAAGAGATCTTCTTCGCTTCCCTCCCCCTGCACCAAAAACAGCATGTGTGAAGAGTGGCGGGAAAGTGCTGACTGGCACCGCGGCCCCCTGTCGGCCCCGGGGTTCCGTACTTGTTACGGGTTCATTATCGGTAGAGATGAAGTCATAATCTATTCTGTCCTGTGGCTGTCGCTGCCTCATTGCAGCACACATGCGAGCAAGGCGGCAGGGCCACGGCACTCTTTCTTCCCCTCCCTCTTTCTCCTCTTCCTCTCCTCTGCTATCTACAATTTCAACCTAATAAAAGCGTTGAATAAACAGGGATGCTGTCATAAAGAAACCTATGAGAAAACTGCTGTCAGAGAGAGCACCCTGTTGTTGGTGATGGGTTTTGGATTACTAACTCAAAAATATCACCCCCTCCCCCTCACCGCAGACACACATGCAAAACATGCACACCTACACACAGATGTGACACATTCAAAGTGACTTGCATCGAGAATACCGTCTGATGTTGGCACTCTTCTTTCACTGCGACTTTTGTCATCTTCATTTCAGTTTTTTTAGCTCAAACACCACCTTTAAGACCTTGTTGTCGAGCAGTCTATCTGTCTCCACCCTCCCCTGTCTCTGACTTTTTGTCTCTTTGCGTTCCTCCATCTCTTTTTTTTTCTTTCCCCCCTGTGATCTAGAGTTTGGGTGTTATTAGGTGAAAGATGTGCCACAGAGATGATGAGTCATCCTGTCACTGTCATTTCCTCCTTCCCCCTCCTCACCCTCCAGCCTTCCAACTCTCCCACTGAACAGAGCGTTTTCTCCTTACAAGACAAACTCAGATCGCTCTCACGTGCCGTACGATGCTACGAGGGGCACGCACACGCTGTCATTTCATCCTCACGCGCATGCTTTTTCTGTCTGACAGACGTCAAACCCGCTACTTTCCCAAAAGCAGCAGGCACCACATCAACAGACACACACTCGCAGACGTATCGTCGCCTTGTTGTCCAAAGGTACCGTCAGTTTCGGATTTTTTTCCTCTAGCATGCACATGCATAGAATTCAAATGCGCCTCTTTCCATACAATCCCCTTTTGAAAGCGGTGATGGAATATGAAATGCTCATAATATTTCCAAGGCCCTGGCAGATAGCTTTAACAGCTTACTATGCATGTTTTTTGACCTTTGTTTTATTTGTTTCTCTGCCACAGTGACCATTGAACCTGGGCTGTGTTGGAAATGGCAGATAATCTCCTGCTTTGCATGGGCAAAGCTTTCCCTCCGTGGAGCCGAGAATGTGTCTATCTCCTAACCCTAAGGCAGGGCCATTCTCTTGCTTGAGACAGAGAGAGAGAAAGAAAGGGAGAGAGCCGGAGAGAGAGAGAAAGAATTGAGTGAGAGCAGTAGAGGAATGGAAAGCAAAGGCATCTGCAATGCAAATGGGTGCCCTGCAACCCTGAATAATTCAAAGTGTTGAATGGAAATCTTGCTTTTCTGATCCCCTGTCATTAACTTCTGCCGGAGTGGGCCATTCTCATTTGGGCTCTTTTGGCCTGCGCACCTCCCATTCTGTACCAGCCTCCCCCTCCCCACATCTCTCTCTCTCTCTCACCCCCTCCCTCTGTACTTTTGCTCTTGCCCACTTTACCTCTTCGTCTTTAGAAACCACTTTCTCCCTCTGCTTATTCATAGAAACTCTGCACGCCTGTTGCCCTCCCGTTTCCCTCTCAGGTCCTCTTCACTGATAAGCCACGTCGCTTCCTTCCTACCGAACAGTTTGAAAAGAATTGAGAGAAGAAGAAAAGAGGCCCCACTCTGTTTTTATGGCCCTAATTTCCTTGTACAGTTGATCTGTGGATTATACGCTGCCAGCAGCCATGGGGGATACAGATGGTGAACCTTTGTGAGGGCCCTCTCTAAGCTCTTCCTATTAAAAGAATAGAGAGAAAGGATTATCTCTCACTTGCTGAATATCAGATTCATACACAATGCAGCCGGTGTATTCATTGAGCGAGTACTGCTTCCTTTGTTAATTGCTGCAGTGGTAGCTGTGGTGGAGTTGGTTTCTTGTGCGCCCTCTTTTTTTGTTTCTATGTCTTACCCCCCCCCCCCCCCCCCCCCCCCACACACACAAAGTGCCAAGTCACATTTTTGAAAAGTAAGATGTTTGATGTTACAATGCACTCAGCCTGCCTTTGTCGCTGCTGTGGTGAAAATTCTATTTTCATGTTTTCGTTTCGTTTATTTTTTGCCTTTAATTTGTTGCTTTCTGTGTCCGTCCGCTGCTTCAGCCCCCATTGAGCTGAGAGGGAGCGGCTTAATATATTATTTGATGGATTAGAGCCTGAGCGTTTTTGAATAATTCATTCTAGGTTATTAATGTGACTGTCAGCCGCTGGTGTTTCATATGCCCCTGACTCTGGGTTTTTATTGGTCACTGAAAGCCCACAGACATTGGAATTCTATTCCTAAACATAACACTGTACAGTCGACATGGCTGTCTGAATTAGACTTATGACAGATGTGGAGATTCATTAGCGGCCTTCTCTGGCCATGACTGATATTCTCTACACAGTACTGGATGAAAACCTGGTTAGAGTTCGTACACTGTGTTCTCTCTGACCTGTATCAAATTTGCACTGTAAATTTTCAAACTGATCAGTTTAGGTTGGGGCTCCAGTAGGCTCTGGATCCATATTTGTGTCCACAAGTTGATGAAATAGCCAGATTTGTAAAGCCATGTGTCTAACAAAGATTGCAAAGATCAATGTACAAAACATTAAAGTGATCATTTACCAAAATAACAAATAAGTAAATTAGTTAAAAGGCAATGCATACGTCTACTTTAAGGGATTTGACTTTTTTTTTATAGTGGATTCAGATTAAATAAAATTCTGATGAACTCTAGTACAAGCTCAGATTTATGAGGTTTTATAGGAGCTGGTGGATCAATCACATCGTCCTGTAAGTGTCAAAAGGGCATCCATTGCACACTCAGATGCAGTATGTCCACTGCACTGTCAGTGATTCTTCATGTGCATATTCCAGGCAGGTTTATCTCTGTTGTAGGCCCTCCTGCATTTTGTGCTGGCTTCCCTGGCAGGGTCGACAACACAGTGGGTTGAATGCACTGAAACTCTGAGACTGCAGAGTTCTTTGGCAAGGGCATGATGTTACTGCAAGATGAGCTGCAGAGAGATGCTAGCATATAATTGCCAGTTGAGCTGGCCGGGCATTCAGGGCGTCAGCTGCAACTCTGCAGGCTGGTGGGGTGCACTGTGAAGCACAGATCTCCGTTTAATGATTGCGGCAAGTTGTACGATTGATTGGATCGCTTTGAGGCACACTTTTTGCATGGACAGCCTCCTTGTCAAGAGTGTTCATGTTAGAATTAACTGCATATCGCAGTTTCTTCATCCACAGGCCCTTTGATTGACACCAAAGGTGTTGCTTTGAGATTTTTAATACCTTTTTTTTTAAATCCCTTGAGGCTCTCCTGGCTTCTTCCTCTTTCCTTGCTTACCCCACACCTTCTCCTTCCTCTTGGAAGAAGTTTGGAAAATCTAATCAGAAGCAAAAACTTTTAGTTTCAATGACTTTGAGGCCTCCATTTGGGGAACTTTTCAAATCTGCTGTGTCATCAAAACATGAAGAAAATTGCCTTCCGGCCCCACCCACACCCCCCTAGCTTCAGTGTTCACACAGATGAATGCATTATGAGTGATAGTTGAAAGACATTCAAAACTCTGTCTTAAGAGGGAGCTCTTATACACCCACAGCTGGTCTCCAGAGAAAACATCTGCTGTGTAGCGGCGTTTAGAACTGAGGTCCGCATTATGGTAAAACCACAAATCCTCACTGGTGATGCATAGTGGAAAACATCCTATGAAGGAACTGCTCCCCTCTCTAGAGCCTCCTGTGGTCAACCTCAGTGAGACGCTCTCGCCGTCATGCCAAGATTACAGAGGCCTTGTGTTCTGATACGCATCTGCAAGGGGTTTAGTGGCATGCTGTGTCTGCGGACTTGAAGAAGAGTTTAGATTTAAAGATACTGATTTATAGGCTTTTTGTGTTCAGGTTTTCAGATGGTCATAAGCATTGCAGGAAATTACTTTTTTGTCTAAAAACCAAAGTGGCCGGTGCCTTCCAAAATTCACAAGCTACTTTCATTATTTTACCACTCAACTAGATTTTTATATTAGTAAAGGGCCTCTGAATGAATGTGAGTCTGTTACTTGCCAAAGAGGCTGCTGGGTGAGACAAAGTTGTCAGGCTTAATCAAATTTTACGAACATTTGGGCAATGGCTGGTAGTAATTTCCCACTCTGTTTAGAAGTAAAGGGCATGCAAGGAAGATAGAGTGGGTGTGCGTTTGTGTTTGTCTTTGTTCTAGGTGGTTTGTTTGTATTTCTTTATGGTTTCGGTTATGTAGGCTGCATCTTCACTGTTTGTGTGTGCGTTTAAATGGTCTGTTAGCCATCTGAAAGCAGTTTCCCTCCCCAGATGATGAATCCCTCATATGTTTTTGATGTAGTCCATGAAAGCAGTTTGCGCATTTAGACTTGCAACCGCACCGCGCCCCATTTCCACTGGCTCATTTATGCACATAATAAAAACCGCTGCACGATTGTATACCCAATTTGCCAGGTGGTTATTGCTTTCTAAATTGAATGAGCCACCCTAAGTGTGATGGTTCGAAGTTGTACGCAGCTTAAAGGCACCATGATAGTTCCGCTGATTTTAGGAGAAACAGTAGAGGAGCAAAACAACAAAACACACAAAGAAGAGCTGACTTGTGCAAAGGAGCTGACTATTGCTACGGAATGAGCTAAAGATGCTGCATATCATTCCCATAGAGAGACAAATTTGGGCTACTCTTGTTCGTTGCTTGCTGTGACAGCAGCTCTCCGCAATTTGGGGCCAATCCTCTATCGAATTTCTTTCTTTGTCCCTTGTCTTTTGTGTGTGTGTGTGTGTGTGTGTGTGTGTGTGTTGGTTTCTGTACTTGTTGTATAAAAAGTGGGGTTTTTTTCTTCCCAATTCAACTTTTGTTGGTATGTGTTGGTGTGGACATCTGCACAGATAACCGATGCTTGAGTGTGTAGGCGAGCGACAAAGAGGACATTATACTTTTGTCCATACTGTCCATGAATGGGTTTCAGCATAACTACATAAGTGTATGTGGGCTTCTATGTGTTTGTCAGACCTTCTCATACCTAAGCATCTGACACAAGCTCAGCCTGCCGCTCTGAATTCAAGTTTGATGTTTACGTGACCTTGGCCAGTTCCATCTCAGTGTGGTGATGCAACTATCCCTTCCTCTCCTCCTCCTACTGCGCTCTGACAAGAGGGAGGTGGATCTGCACAGGAACCCCGAGGTCATTTCACCGTCAAAAAGCAATAAAAATGCACTCCTACTTTTAATAAAGCAATTATAACTCATTGCCGAGTTCAATTAATTTTAAGTTTTCCATTAGGAGAGAAGTCTGAAATTGCCTGAGAATTGCAAGAGTTTTTTTTTTACCCAAGCAATGCGCTGGTGGAACGTCATGCTTTTCACAGATATTTTAAATTTGTGTTGGTGGGGGTTGGGTAGTTTGGTTTACCATTTCACGTTATACATATATATCCTGCACAATTTCCAGCAAATACTCCACACAGATTGAACACACTTCCTGATTGAACTTTGTTGTTTTCTTGTCTTGTCCTCAATCATCCTTAGTTTCTTCTTCTTTCTATTTTTCTCAGGTGCTGTGTATTTGGAGGGAGGCTTGGAGGAGGCCCGGCAGCTCTTTGGTCGACTGCTTTTCAACGGCGAGGTAACTCACAAAATTTATAACTCGGCTCTAATTTGGTGTCTGCCACTTGTCTCTGTGCTTTTTTTTTTTTTTTATTCACATCAGTGTGTGTCTCTTTCTGTGTGTGGACGCTCATGTGCTTGTACAAATCAGTCAGAGTTGAGCTGCGGACACACTAGATGAGATTTTCCCATTTTGAACTGTGGAAGACATAACTGTAATGTACCAATCTGGTCTCTTTTATTTGTTGAAACCCACACACTGCATGTTTTGGCAACGTATCACACATTGCACAATATTGAATGCTATATAGCTTCAGAACCTGAGATCTCACATAATATCGCTTTATCCTCCAATACTTTTGACTATCTGCTTATTGTGTGTACACTGATCATGCAAAAAGATAAAACGACACAACGGAAAACGGAAGATGAGGATGAAGCCGTAGCAGAGAAAATAAGCTGAACATGGCTTGTATATTTTGCAGAATGAACTGGAGGTGTGGAACATTGCAGTTTGGCAGTCTTGAGCAGGACACCTGCTATTGTTTGAGAGTGTGTGTATGTGATCAGCGGGCATGAATAATTGATGAATGAATCAGTATTTGCATTTATCTTGGTGAGGAATGTTATGAATCAATTAAATGACTTGCAGCAGGTCTAGTGTGTAGCAGCAGGCTCGGCTCTAATTGGCTATTGAGGATGTTTGTCTGAGATTCAGTTGGTGACTCCCACACACTACAGGACACGGGACACAGTGATTTATCAGACGTGTTTGAGCCAAACTGGTGGGTCTTTGAGAGACCAAATCGGAAGCTTCAGGACCGAATCTTTGAAGACCTCACACCACAAAACAACAGAGGAAGATTATCATTAATTAGGGACCCCTTCTCCCAAACCTCGGAGTGGCTGAAATTTGCGTGAAGGATAAAAACATAAACATACTTGAATACACCAACCTAATATTTGTATTTACATTATTATTATCTTCAGGGCTAAATAATTCAATGTTCAATTATAAATTTTAGCTTTTCATTTGCATGTTTTTCACTTTAACTGACAAGACATTTTGCCTTGATTTGTCTCCATGCTTGGCCAAATTTACTGAGTGCTGAGTACTTGTTTCTATGTGGAAAACTGAAACGCCCTTGGTTCTTTTTTTACTGTCATCCTCTGGTAATGAAAGTAGAGAGCAGTAATCGAGTTACAGAATTTTCAGTGTGTGGAGGTCTTTATTTGTACGATGAGAGATTCCCTTGTAAAGACAGATTTTTTTGGAGCTGCTGAACAGATGTGGGGGAAAAAAAAACCGTACAAAATGTCAAACATTATAATCATTTTATTATAAAGAGTAGTACAGCATCTATTGGAGCAGGCAGAGGATTTCTGGTACACCAAAATCAAGATTGTGATCTACAGTCTGCATTGATAATTAGCATATAGACAAAGAGAAACATGCACACACAAATATGTCTGTTCATGCAAAAGGAATCCTCGGCATTGAGCACATCAATATCCCATGGTTACAAAAGATACCTGCTGTTGCATGTTTCCTTGATAGTCCTGCTGATAGGACATGGACTGCGGGTGTTTGTTTCTTCACTCGGGGAGGCAACAGATGAGGGGGAAAAATAGGTGTGTTTATGATAGTATTTTAAGACGTGGTATCCATGTGCAATGAGTAAAGAAAAGACAAAAACAGGCTGGTGTAGGAGTTGCATGTTGTACGGGAAAAAAGGAACCCAAATAGACATATTGACTTATCAGGTGCAAAATTGTATAAATTGTGGTAAATTTTAGATGAAGTCAATCCTGCAGTTGATATTTTTCCTGATGATGATGGTGATAATGATGATAATAATAACTGCTACCTTATATCACAAGATCTAAGATCAATGGTGACGTTAGAACTCAGATACAGGCAGGACAAGACAGCAGCTAAACCATTCAGCACTTAAGTAACTAGCAAGATCTTAAAATCAATTCTAAAATCTAATGGGGGGCTAGTAAAAGGATGGCCAAATGGGAGATATGTGATCTATATTCTTTGTTCTTCTTTAAAGTGTCAGCATTAGCATCAGCATTTTGAAGCCGCTGGAGATGAGTATGGGCTTTGCAGCTTAGGCAAGAAAACAAGGATTTTAATGGGTCGATAGAATAGAAATTCAGAGAATAAAAAACTCAATCTGAAAAGGATAAAGAGCATATTGTGTGTGTGTATATATATATATATATATTTATATATCAGTTGGAAAAATGGGATTGAAAGATCCTTTGTACATAACCTTCAAAACTTAAACTAAGGTAAAGAGATTTGTCTTTTTTCAGAACGTTTAAACGAAGCAACTTTGCAGAAAAGAGGATTATTTGATTCAGATGGGATAAAATGGTACATACATTTGGTGTTATCTGCATGAAAATGAAAAGAGACATCATGACTATAAGCAATATTAGCACAGTGCAGCATGTAAATAAAAAAGAATTGGGAACCCAAAATGGAACCTTGAGGGACTCCACCTTTTAATGTTAAAGGGACGAAGTGGAATTAGAAAAGAAAAGAACTGTTAGTTATTCAAATGGAGAATAAACAAGTTTCCTCAATTCCAACAAAGGAATAAAAAAGTTGATCACTAGGGTTCAAATCTGTGCCATACTGGTTATTCAATGACTGACTGAATGTTGCTGCATTATAAAGTTAAGCAGTGCACCACAAAAAGCCCTGCTTTACACTCAAAGTTCATCAAAAGGTAATTTCACATTTATATTTAAAGAAATAGTTGCCATAATAACAGGAGTGACTTTTAGTGCTGCACAGAACATGTCGTACTACTTAAATTAACATGAATATAAACTTATTCATCAAAAGTGACAAATGATGCAGTGATACATTAATTGTTTAGGATTTAGTGAAGGTAAAAAAAAAATCATATTGACAGTGTTCAAGCTTAGAATATCTGATGGTCCCTAAATTATACTGTTGATGGCCCTCAGTCTCTACTCTGGTTGCTAAGCTAAGTAAAATTACAGTTTTACCAGCTGACATGACTAGTTGCAGCCGAGCCCTGCTCAAATCACAAAAACACTTTCCATGGAGTGAAGGGACAAAGACACAAAGAAGTCATATCGGTGAATAAAACACACCAGCTTCACAGTTGCAGACACTTTCTTCCAGGTTACTTTGTAAAAAAAATAAATAAATATTGCCTCTGCTGGCGACTCCACTCTGCTCCAGCCCACCTTATTATCAAACCCCCAACCCCCAATCATGACACTCGTGGTACTGTGACAATACTCTGTACAGTCCAGTTTGTACTTTGAAAATATTCACGATGCCACACAATTAATGATAAAATCCCAGCCATTAAATACTGTTATTTTGCTCACCTGCACTGTAAAGTAAAACCACAGTTAATGCCATACTAATGGATGGTAAAGGGAGTACATAGGTTGCATGTGACTGAGATTCTCCAGAGAGCAAATTTGGGTGGATTCTTTGGTTTACAAAGTTTTCAGACTTGCAGACCACGGATTGAAATAGTGTGGCTTGTCACCCCCCTGCTGAATCCTCCTGATGGCTGCTCTGTCATACAAAGCTGAGAGGAGACAGATGGACACGGAGCGGCAAGCCAAACACCAGCCGGGTGGTATGACGGGTATGGGGGTGGGGAGTTGTGGGGCAGGCCAGAGAGAGATGGACGGACAGAGAGTGAGATAAATTTCTGTGGTCTGCTGGACCACTTGAATCCTTGTATTTGTATTTCTAGCTTAACACATCACAATGGGTCTTCACACAGCACATTACCAAACTAATGAGATGCGGTGCAAAACTGAAGGAGTCTAAATTTCTCTCTATTACACCCTGGAAGGCTTTGCCGCTCCTATTTGTCGGTATGGTATTCCATTCACACATGGGTGATCAGTCCCATACCCTCCTTCTCTCTCTGTAACAACAGGATGCTGGCTGGTGTCTCCCTTTTGCTCCCTCTTGTTCTCTTCCTCTTCCTCTCCATTCTTTCCTCTCACTAACACTCAAGGATGTCATTACACCCACAGATGTTTTGCACCAGTCCTCTTATGACAAGTCAAAACAAAAGCTCCACCACTCCGGAGGTAAAATTCAGAATTGACTACCTAAGACAAAGCACGCATGTAATTTCCACCTCAAGACCTAGCCAGACAAACAGTGGCCCCAGTTTTTTCCCTCTTAGTCTCTCTCTGTTATTCCCTAATTGGTATGGCATTCATGGCTGGAGTGCAACAGTTATTTCCATCCCCTTGTTTTTCTTCCAACATGTCACCTTTGCTGGCACTGGTTCCCAAACAACGGGGCTCTCGCTGAGGATGGAATCTAGCTTCATTGCACACAGAAGCCCGGAGGAAACAATAGATGCTAATTTGCTAATGACATTACTGTGGAGGTTATTAGAGCATCAGCAGAGAGGCAGGAAGCGTCTTCTTCAGGGGGAGCTGCTCAATTGCTCCCAACCTGGACTCAACAGCAGTGCAATATTGCAGGGAAAAGATGTTGATGCCACTGTGCTGTCCTCAGGGAAGGACCTCTTTTGAGGAGCGATCACCATAATGATGATCTCACTACTTGCCCGTGGGCTAATCTTTTGCCTTTTATTAACACCACCACACAAGCATGCACACTCAAACACCAACTGTAACAAAGGTTGCTGTGACAACTGAGATGGTCACCATGGCACTGCGATAGTTGCTTTTGGTAGTATGGCATCGCTGCCTTGTTTCTACCTCCCTCACTTGTGGGTGCAGGTTTTTAGAGCAGCTTCCTTCCAACTGACTCGAGCATAGCATAAGCTCTCTGTAACTTTCCGAAACAGACATTCATCCCAACTTCGCACAGTGATTGGTCGGAGGTGCAGAGGTGAGACACTTGTCAGGGTTTTAACTTGTCTCTCTAGCTCTCTTTTTACATCCCTCACATAATCATTTCAGTCACTTTTAATGTGAACAACTGAGTGTAACACTCTGATTTGACCTCCTGGAGAGACTGTCTAGAGCCGGCTTTTCACTCCGCCTTCCAGCGTAGCCATTCGGAACAACTGTAAACACCTTAGATTTCCAATGTGGTCGGACAACACGTCCTACGAGCCAGCTCTCATCAACAATAAGGCCACCTCACTGGCTCGCAGCAACACAAATAACCCCCTGTCTCTGTTAGGTATGATTCAAACTATTTCTTTCTGCATAAACCCAGATTATTCATTTGTATTTCTTGTAAAAGAACATTCACTGGACATGAGTCATTCTGAGAAAGAGCGAGTTTCTAATTTCTGTCGCATGAACCTCAAACATGCGCTCCAATTCTCTTTTCACTCAGCCAGTCTTTACCCCCTTCAACACCCTAATGTCCTTCCACATTCTCTGTTGACATCAGTGTGTGTATGCCTTCTTCACTGTGTTCTTTGTTTGGTAACAGCTTGTATGCGCACATTCACAAGCCATTTTCCATTCGCACACACTTTCTCTGCCCACACTCACAGGAACTGTAAAAGGGTGTGCTTTTCACCTCAAACATGATAGACTTCAACAAAGTGTCGACATTAGTTTTCCCATATTTGGAAGATCACCTTGACCATTCACTGATAGAAGCCCCCATTTGGACTTAGGGCTGCTTTTATGTTGGTATTGATCAGCGACGCTATCTCTTATCGATTTGTCTGCTGCACTACTACGTTTGATGGATTGATTGGCAGCCTGTAGCTAGAGACCAATTTGTCAGGGAGCATTGGACCTTGTCAGAGAAGAGCACCATTATGTCCCAATCATGGATGGCCAACTGTCCCCAGGGGTGTGTGGGGGTAGTGTGTGTGTGTGTGTGTGTGTGTGGGTAGAAGTTATAGTGGTGTTGCCTATTCACGGTTGGCTTGTGAAGCCTGAGTATGTGCAAGACTGAGCCTGTGTCTTGATTCCTCTGCGGGTTAAGGCAGCGTTGACTGAAGCCCACCTTAAAGTGGAGATCATAGGCAGTTTCACCAAGTTGCCTTTCATTTTGCTTTTAATTTCAACCCCTATAATGGGTAGGCCATTGACATTCAAATAAGCATGTTTGCATATGTTTTTTTCATTTTTTTTTTTCTGTTTGTAGCACAAGAGCTCTATCCTCCAAATGGCTGTGATTCAGCTGCTGCACATGATGATTTGTTCCCCCAGTAATTATACCTTCCTCATGCTGGGAGAGAGAGAGAGAAGGGAGAAAAAAACCTGTTGTTATTCTTAAATCCCCACTCGATGCTGGCTTAATCATTGTCTGCCTTGTCTTTGGAATGGCTGTAATTGAAACATTAGCTGTTCGGGTCTATATACAGCATGTGGGTGGATCGCGTGCGCCTTGTGGACGGATTTTAATCATAAGCCTTGATCACAAGCCGGCGAAACTTGTGTGCACTTCACTTCCTCTCTTTGTTTTTTCTTTTTGTTGTTTGCTTATTCTCTGTCCTTTCTGTCTCATTGTCCGTATGCGTGTGCCCTATGCTTTAGATACATCGCTTTCATGTGAATTGTGGCAATTTGTGTGGCGGCAAAATCACTACGTCGAAATCAAGCGATCCATTAGCTAGTGTTATTGACTTTCCTTTAAGCGATGCCATCCTCGACAGCGCAGAACCCAGGCTGTATTCACAAGCAGGCTCCCTGTTGTCTTGGTACCTGCTATGTACTTAGTGCTTCTCAACTCCAGTCCCAGGCTAAGAGACAAGCAACCAAAAGGAAGCATTTGCTCAAATCTATTGACCGCTTTCATGAATTTTTCATTGGCTGCTCAAGGCGATGGGTTGCCAGCTGGGTGGTTTGAGAAGATGAGGCGCCCATTCGATGCCGTTGACCACACACAACCCCCCCATGGGCTAGTAGCACATTTTAAAGGTTTATCTCCTTGAACCTTTTAAACACCTGAGTGATACTGTGCTTTAGAGTCACTCAACACATCTCTGTCACCGCTAGACTCACCCAACATTAGACCCCAGGCCCAAAACTGCCTCTCACTGGCATTGTCCTTGGCAACAACTTGGGAGCCACAGCTTACTATCTTTCTCTCTCTCTCTGTGTGGCTGTGAATTTTTCAGTCTCTCTCTACCATTCGATCTCGTGTGGTTACCTCAGTGCAGGGTTGAGGAAACATGTTGATCTTTCACATATTTCTCTCCACAGGCAAAAGGCAAAAGCAGTCCAGCACTGTCAATATGTGTCTCCAGAGACAACACAGCCAAATCCCACCAACCATCCACCTGCAACACCACTCACCTCACGCTCAAATCCACATCTCCACCCCCCACCTAACTCCCCAGTGGGTGGTCAATATACAGACCTGTGGGTCTAAAATGAGATGCTGACTCATTTGCTGTTATTTCACCGCCCCCCATTGGGGCTGCTGATGGCATCTGAAAGCACTTGAACTCAGAAGGAATTTATTTTGTCCCCGACATTGAGCCATCTGTCTTGCACCACCACAGTTTTTCACAGTTTTTATGTCCACTGCAGTCATAAAACAAGTTTTTAAAAAATTATTAAAATATCCCCTAATGATAAAAAAAAAAAAACTTTCATTAGGGGTTAAATTGATTCTGTGCAGGCTTAAATCTAAAGTCTGCGTTTGTTGTTGGTGTATAACCACAACTGCACCAATCAATATTTGTATATAAAAAATGGATCAATTGACTATATGTAATGTCCCATAGTAACAAACCCACAGAGAATTATCACCCAACTGCAGTTCCCCTCAGCTCTAGGTGGTGTTGTAGCGTCTTTCTGCTCATTATTTTGATTTTACAGCCTGCAACTTTACTGTATTGGTCACTGGCTCTTATTAACCCATTGACAAGCACATCAGGCAGCTAAATTGCTCTGATAACCCCACAGTATGCTACCTGCCCAGCAACAAAAGGAAGATGGACAAAGTTAGTGTCTAGCTGGTGAACATAGTGGAGCATTTAGCAGCTAAAGAGCAAAAATTAGCTAAAAGTGAATATTGAACATATATTCCTCCTGAAACCTGACTCCAAATGAATAATCAGTATCTGTCGAATGTTTAGCTAAACGAGTGTTCACCGCATGTCATTAGAGCTTATTCTGCTGTCTCCGAGTGGCCAAACAATTAACAAGAGCCATCATTTTCAACCACACTGGACAGTATTTTATCTAAACAAATCAGTTTATATGAAGGCAGTCTTCAGAAATCTTACCTGTAACGCACATTACAACAGGCACTTTAACTTGTGGGCTCTGGCTCTTCTAAATAAGCTTTTATTGCTTTATTCGGCTTATATCGGCTTCCAGTTAGGATAATGTGTCTCTGGAAATGGCTCCCGGCCATCAGAATAGCCAACATTTTCAGCACCGCCATTACATCCCACATACTGCTCAGAACACAATTCAACAAAAGAAATGTTTAAATACTCAAATAGTTGATTATAAATACAAGATATTGTTCAGAACAGACCTTAATTATTGGTGATCCAGTATTTTGGAGCTGTAATTATATAGCTGGGGAGGGAGGGAAGTGCATGCATCTGACTCTAACTCAACTGTAATGTTAAAATCATCCAACTTCTATAGAGTAAGAATCAGTATTATTTATTATTTTAATTGTGTAATTTGTCATTACCATGTGTATTTTGTACACTTACAGTTTATTGTTGGAATTATATTTATTAACACAGATGATTCTCACACCTACGGGGAATACTGAAAATCTCTTTCCTCTGACGGCTCATTTCTCTTCCCCTCCCTTTATTCTCTCTCTTTGCAGGACCTACGGGAGGTCTGGCTCAACTACCCATCACACCCCCTGCAGGTTGGTTGAGATATGTTTTATTATTGATGTTTATTTTGGCTAGGTGCCTCTCATTAAAACTCACCTCACCCCCAAGACACAAAAGCGTTCCCCCATCTTTGAAGTTTCCAGCCTAAATGTATGTTTTTTTTCTGTGTGTGTGTGTGTGTGTGTGTGTGTGTTGCTAACAGAGGTGGGCAAGCTGTTAGTTATGTTGCCTGAGGCTGACTGAGTCCTTTATAGCTGTCACAAGGCCCCCAGTAGCCTTTCACTAGTCTTCATTGTTCTGTTCCTGTGGCTTGGTGCTCTCCATTTTGGTCGAGACCCTAATCCTCTCTTTCATTTACTCTGTCACTCTTCCTCTTCTCCACTGCTCCATTCTCGCCTCTATCTCCGCCACTCTATTCTCCTCTGATCTATCATCATGCTTTTGCACTTACTCTCTCTGTCTCTCCACTCTCTCTCTCTCTCTCTCTGTTCTGCCGTTCTTTGCTTTGCATGATCTGCCCAGAAACATTGAACATGTCAACAGTGTTTGTTTGAAATTAGGATATGGAAGAAGAGATCAAAGATGCCATAACAGGATTACAGTCCCGAATCATATGGGGCCTCCAGGGACCGTCAGGCATCCTTCTCTCTGATGTGTTTGTGAGGAGAAAGTGTTTCTTTGTGTGTATGCCGAGACTCGTCTTTAAGCACTTTATTCTCTTCATCTCCCTGCATGTGCACAAGTGTCGCTGCGTTTTCATATGTACATTTTTGCATATCCATGTTTGGCCCAAAATAACTGTGTTCTTGTTTATGTACATCTCTGTATATATATTTGTTTTTTCCCCTGACTTTGCCCCCTCGGCCATTTTTTTTTTCCATCCCAAAATGCTGAAGATCCACTGAGCGGCTGGATGTTTTTGTTGAGCTTGTCAGCGCTCAGAATAAACCCACTGTATCCAGCAGTCTGTTTTCCCGGTGAGTTGCACAGCAGAGGCCCCAGCGGTGGGCACTGTGGTCAGGGTGGAGCCCCGGGGTCAGCCCTACAACCGCTCTGTGGTGCGAGGGGAACCTCCACAGTGTGCTGCATGAGTAGTCATTAGCTGCTTCAGAGAAGCGGCCTCATTACCACACACTGCGCGTGGCTGAGGTTTACTCTGGGTGGTCCTTTGCCAGTGGGGTAACGCCTGTTAAATTGTGCCAACCTCTTGGTAGCTTGATAGCATCATGACCTTTTGGCTTTGAGATGATATAATCTAAGCAGTTACACACAAGGAATAACACCTTTCCCTTCATAATTTATTTAAATAATGATTTCCTCTATAATTGATGAAGACCCCTTGGAGTTTAGGCTAGAACATTATGCCCAAAATTGTTGCTGAGAGGTAACAAGGTGTCACCCCCCTCCCCTGCCCACCAAGACGAGAATGACAAAACGGAGGTGAAAGAGGAGCTGCCTTAATGAGGTTTGAGCGGATGGCAATGGCAGCTCGCCATGGCGTGGGTAATTATGCGTACACCCGTCTTTGGCATACACGCATACATTAGCCTTGCCACTGACGTGCCCTACAGAGCGCAGTGGAACGCTTCGTGGTTGACAGGCACATCTTTATGTCTTTCGTGTTCGCTCGATTCGCACCAGCGCATCATCACCCCCAGCTCTCCAGAATAATTTACCAGAACGTCATTTACGTTGAGTCTTGATTTAAAAATTTCTCCTTTGGTTTATTAGGGAGATACATGAGTGTCAGGCTTTTTGGGTCTCAGAAGACCTCGCCTCTGATTCTGCTTTCTGTCTGGACTGAGCTGAAAGTGATGCTTTGAAGCCATTTCAGAAGTGTTTTTTTTTTTTTTTTTTTTTTTTTCCTCATAACTGCTGTTGATCCCCCCCCCTTCACTTCGTTTGAAGCTTTGCTGCTGGCCATTCCCCCTGAAGGATAGCTCACGCCTATGAGTGCTGAACTCGTCAGATGTCGTTAGTTGTGATGCATGACATTTAAACGCCTTTCGTTAATTAACAGAGGGAAAAAAGGCAGAAATGAAATGTTTCTTAGGACATATTGGAAGATGGAACCATGACATTACCGGCAGCACTCCAATTAAAATACTGAATTTAAAAATACATCTCTGCTCTACTCAGTTACTTGACATGGGAGACTCTGAAGAGCTGTTTACTTGTCATTTCTTCATGAAAACACAGACAAAGAAGATGCTGGAAAATGAAGAAAGTGGCCATCTTCCCCTTGAGAGCCTTGAATTGTTGCTTTTTTTATTCCTTTTTTTGAGGTTCTTTATAGTGTATAGCTAAATGGAGCAAGCTAATAGGGTCAATTGAATGTGCCTTATTTCCCTTGAATGTCCAAATGAAATTATGTGGCTCAATGTTTCTTTTTCTTTGGAAAAGATGTCTTGGTCAAGCTTACAGTTGTACCACGCAGAGACCAATTAGAGGTTTCCAGCAGTCTAATTAATGCGCCCATAAGGATATCTCTTGATTCAACAAACATGCATGCACATATTTTCTTAGCATATAATTTCTTTTTCTAATAAGCACAGGCATGAGCAAATATTGTACTTAAATCGAGTAGGATGTTTTTGCTGAACCTGTCTACCTCTGAACTCACCAAGCCCTGAAGCTAATGTTAAAAGCATAACCTACAGCAATTCCCACAACTAAAAAACATTCTTTAAAGACTCACCAAAGTCACAAGGCTGAGAGTCTCTGATATAGCCTGCTTTAGAACGGGTAAAGAAACTTTCAGTATGGCTGAGTCACCAGAGATATTAATTGACCGTTTGAATCACCAGATTTAGACAGAGAGAGAAAAAAATGAGCTGTTTGACTTAAAACTTAATGACTAAGATATTCCATCTGCTGCAGATCTTTTGAGTTTGTTTTGAGGCGGAGCAGAAACACACACACTCTAAACAGGCCGTCAAGCACCACATACTGTAGAGGTTCATTTCATTTAAGGAGTTTATCTGACACGCTTATGTGGAATGACTTCATTGAGCGAGTCGCTTTTTTTTTTATGTGTATGTGTTTCAAGGATCCTTCAAGCGCTCATGCTGGTTGTTCCTGGACACATATTTGCTGTTTTTTAATTCCTCTTTTTCACTTTCTTCTCCCTTTGGTTTGGTTTATTCTGTCATAGAATAATACATTAAGACAATATTTGCAAAAATGTACATACAGTAATACACAAACCTGAACAAAAATGACAGATTCAATAGAATATGAGATGTGTATACTGAAAGAATGATGAACTTTAATAAAACACAAACTAGATGTTATGCATAACATTGAATCATGGCACAGGAATAAAATAATAAAAGTTAACAAATTATTTCCCTTCCTAAAATGAAAGCAACAAAGACTGCATTGCTTATGCTACATTACTGCCTTAAATGAGAGTTGTGTAGTTGTGTAGTAATATACACTATTGTAAAAAGTACATATGCTACAATCACCATTTACTCACCCCTACTCTTTCCATTAACGTCCCCCTGCTTTTATTAACTTTAATCGCTTCTGACCATCTGACATCTTCTGGTAGGCTTCTGATAATCTTGACCTCCCACACATTGAAATGATACACACCACATGAAAATTACACCCATATGTGATAGTATAACATCTCATCCCCAAACCACAGGCATAAATATGCTGCTACAGCAGCCTCCCCCTGCTCCGTGAAGGCTTTCTGCAAGATGTTTGGAACCTGGCTGCAGGGATTTGCAGCCACTAAGAGCATTAGTGAGGTCGGCCGCTGATGTCGGGTGATGCAGTCCACATTCCAGTTCATTCCAAAATGGGAAAACCTTTGTCATGTGGAAACAGGAAAGAGCCTTTCCCAACCTGTCCCCACAAAGTAGACTGCACACTGTGGTCTAAAATATAACAGTACGCTGTTCAGGGCTAAACTCTCATGTACTTGTGTTTTATGCGTCTTCTTCCTGCATTACAGCCTCCCAACGATTATGAGAAATGTTATTCATGCCTTCGCCCAGTTACAGTCCAATCCAGAGCACCTGCAGAGCAGCTGCACACTAACCTCCTGTAACAGCCTACATGAATGGTCATGTTTCACCTGTAAGGCTCGCGTTTTAATGTTGTTGTCCATCTGTGATGTGAAAACATCAGATTTCTACACAGAGAATTAAAAAGCGTCTGTCCTGCCCGGCTGCCTACAGCGCTGTCAGCCGCAGAGTCAGTCACACTGGACGGTAGAGCAGGTTGTACCAGCATCTGGTTCAAAAGTAGTTTAGCCGCCTTTGTTAATATTCAACACCAGGTTGCTCGGCTCTGCGTCGCGCTGCTCTGCGCCATGCTGTCCTCCGTTTAAAAGTTTACAGCCTGTCATGCTGTCACCTTGTGTTACTCTGCCCTTTTTTTAGCTGCGTCATTGCATACGGTGATTCGACACAGGGGCTTCTCGACTGATGTATTGAATCATCGACGTTTAAGGGGCAGCCCTAATGCTGTAACGTTTGCTGTAATTGGAATTAAGGGGCCTTGTCCAAACAATGAACAAGCTCCAGAGTACACAAACTGATGTGGACAGAGGTCATATAGTGTATTAGATACATCCACTCTACTCTTTCCATTTCCCCTTATGAAAGTTTTTACACTTGATTCTGAGAATCTTACATTGCCTTGTTACCCCCCCCCCCCTCCCTTCAACCCCCAACACTTTAATAATTTATATTAAAAAAAGACCATATCTCTAACTTTTGACTGAATGATTCGTTGACCAGGTCCAGGAGCCTCAGACAGACAGGCAGCTGATTGAAACGTCTCCAGTCCTGCAGAAACTGACCAACTTTGAGGATTCTATTGGCGTTTTGTTCACACATGTGCGTCTGCTGGCCAGAGCCTTCACCTTGAGGACCGTGGGCTTCAACCACCTGACCCTGTAAGTACAGTCGGTGTTTGTTTGTAGATAATAGAGTTACAGCCAATTAAAATGCAAAGTGAGGCTTTAGCTGGCCAGATGTAATTTGCAAGGATGCTGCAGAACTAGCCAGACTTTGTCTGTTTTTCCCTTCAGAAGTGATGAGGCATGATGCATTATAATGTATAATATGATCTGAGATAGTGGGAGTTTTATCCTACGTGGAGCATTTTAAATTGTTGTATCTGTTGTAAATGCAGCAGCCTCCTCCTCCCACATCATCATTATGTTTACCCCCTGCATCTTATACATGTTGTTGCTGTCACTAACACTGTCTGTATACCAAGTGATGTCTTGAATGTCATGTTCAAAGTACTTTAGTGAAAGATTCACTCATTTTTGGCCTAGTGCCTAATCCAAGGGTTTCACAGCTGAGAGAGAGAGGGGGGAGAGAGAGACAGAGAGAGGGGAGGGGGGGACTCTGAAGTCTCCATATCTGTAGTCTGCCTGTACCTGTGAGGCCATAACCCCACTGCCCCATGGGAAAATGGGGTTTTGATTCAGTGGGTTGTCCAGAGCAGAAGGTTTGAAATTTCTCTTTTTTCATTCATTGCAGCCACATATCTCATTTGACAGATTTTTCTCTCTCATTGTCATGCTTCTCTCCACCCTGTGAATTCATGGATTCTCACTTAAATTTGTTTTTTTATCCAGATTTAATTTAGGCTGCATATACTATACATACAATAATGAAGTCTGTTCTGTTTTGAAAGATATGCATTTTATTTTTATATTATATTTTTTTGCTGTTAATTGCACAGTGATGCTGTAGTGATTTAGCACCGACATTGGAAATGTTTTTCCCTCTCGACCTCTGTTAGGACATTTGTTCAATAGCCAGTCAAGTTCCAAACTTCTCTGGAGATGATCAGAGAGCGCCTGTAACAAACATGAGATTGTTGTGTAGCTACAGTCTAACCTGCAGCTTGTGTAGCTACAGTCTAACCTGCAGCTTGTGTAGCTACAGTCTAACCTGCAGCTTGTGTAGCTACAGTCTAACCTGCTGCTTGTGTAGCTACAGTCTAACCTGCTGCTTGTGTAGCTACAGTCTAACCTGCTGCTTGTGTAGCTACAGTCTAACCTGCTGCTTGTGTAGCTACAGTCTAACCTGCTGCTTGTGTAGCTACAGTCTAACCTGCTGCTTGTGTAGCTACAGTCTAACCTGCTGCTTGTGTAGCTACAGTCTAACCTGCTGCTTGTGTAGCTACAGTCTAACCTGCTGCTCATTCGTTGACAGAATGCAAGTTTGAAAAGATTGAAACTTTCATGAGAAAATGTTTTTGCTAATGAGACTGTTGGCTCCAATTTGTGTTTTTTCCTGATTTTGTGTATGAGAGGGTTATTTGCAATGAAAGCTTAGCTCACTTCTGAGCTTTACAACAAAACACAATAGTGAGTTTGACAACTAAAGCAAATTAGCGTTGGCAGCTCACCTCTGATATCTTATTGGCAGGCTGCACTCTGTAATTGCTTGCTTAGGTTTGCCACAAGGACATTGCTGTGTGTGTGTGTGTGTGTGTGTGTGTGTGTGTGTGTGTGTATCATGTGCACACATTCACACATACTGTAAACTGCTGTGTATGTTCTAATCCATCACTTAAATGTCAAACCTGTCCCCACTCATGGTTAGTGAAGTCGATTAGAGGTCCAGAGGTTTGTCTCCCGCTGATCTTTTCTTTGACGACTTTCCAACTTAAGGTTGATACCAGTGGTGTTTTCTAACTTGGTGGTATCACATCCATAATAGCTTGACATGTTTTATGCTATCAAATGCTTTTTTTTTGTTCCCCAAATAGTATTGTTAATTTTCCTGGAGCCAAAAGGAAATAATTCTTATATTTTTCTGGGTGATTTATGTTCATTAGCTCATTAGTGGCCAAAGGCAGGTTGACCTAAATAGAGCCGACTGACTTGAAAGCTGGAACAGAGCAAAGACTGCCCATAAGGACCAAAGGTTATACCAAAGTAGGTCACGCTGTCTTGATGGAGAGAAGAACGAGGTCAGATAACGGAAAGGAAGGTCAGACAATAAGGTAGGCAGCAGATGAGGAGACAGGACCCAGGTTGGCCTTCGGCCTATCACTTTATGCAGAAGTAGAGGACAAACTGACCTAGAAGAAGACAGCAAGGATGGGAGTTGACCCTGTCGAGAGGCGGCGGGGACCGGAGGCTACCATCAGACAGCAGACATGGAGAGCGTTGGCCCCCAGGCGCTGGGCTTCCTATCTCCTCTCACAGCGGAAGAGCTGGGTGTTGCAAGAATTTCACTGTCAGTGAAAAAAGGATAAATCTCTTCTCAAGTTCAGTATTTGTTAAATGAAAGTACATTTCACTGTGCAGCTTTCAGAGCGCTTATTTGAAATATTTATACATGCAATTACACTTTACTAAATAGATCAAGGTTGCACAAAATAGAAACAGCAATTGCTCAGTAAGGCCAATATTTGTGGCTCCTTAAATTTTAAAAAGCTAATTTTTTTTTTTTTTAAAGAATACATGATTGGTAAAATGCAATAAATTTAGCACACAGGCTGTGTGGATGTTTAATTCTAAAGCATACAGCGTATTATTTCCATCATAGTCCTGAGTTTCTGTCAGAAAATAGTTTAATTGTTGTAAAAATAAGTGGAAAAAAGCTTCAGTAGTTCTATATTTAAACAAATCAAATCAAATATTGTAATTCAAGTTTTTATATCATTCTTACTTCTTACTCTGAAGCCAAGGTGATATTTTTCTTCCGATGTGAAACTCACTTAATTCATTATTTATTTAAGACTGCCATTTGGCTTGAAGAGACCCTGATGTTACATTATATATATTGATATTCTTCAATGAAGTACAATTTATTCTCACTTAATTTCTTTTCTATTGCTTTTACCCAAAAGTACAGTCTCTGCATGTGTGATTCCAAAGTCACTGCCCCCCCCCCCCCAGCACTTCCCACAAAGTAGCTGCAGATTACACATTTGAACCTTACACAAGCATGCACATATGAAACAAGAGCATTATTTCCCTACAAACGGAGGGAAAAATGGCCTTAAAAAATGCAGTGCTCCCCTCTTTTGGAGCGGGCAGCCTGTCGCCGCCTCTTCAGAGGGGCTGTTAAAGGTATTTTAGATCAAAGTCAAAGGCGAATAAAGACCTCGGCTCAACACTTTACTTCAATTTCCCCCACCTTACTCGAGCATTGTGCCTCTGCTGTTGAAGTGAATAAGGGATGGCTCTTTGTGCCGCCTCACACAGCAGTGCATTCCTCTTTGACCCCCTCTATCTCTCCTTTTTCCCTCTATCTCCTCTCTTTTTTCCTTTCGTCTCTCGCTGTCACTCCACTGTTCCCTTTCTCGCTCTGCCTCCTATTGGACATGAAATTAGCTCACACTACACTTTCTCAGTCCATTTCTACCCAGTATATGCTCCCTGGCATACCCCTTTTCCCAGCTCACATACAGTATGTGTGGTCGATGTTTGAGAAAACCTGTTCACACACATGTACAGTACTGAAGTACAGGAAGACTCTCACTGGGCTCCATTTCCCTCCTCTATCACGCCCTTTCCCCTCTCATCCCAACCTCCACTCTACTCTTATGTTGTGGCAGAACCTTTTCATTAAGGAGCTCTGTGATTATTTTTAACGTGTGCGTGTCCCTTCCCTCCTAATGAAGCTCTGTTCTGAACCTTAAAGCTAGTAAAAAAGTAGCTTTTCAACTTCTTATTTATCCCGTGTCCCTGCATTGACTGTCCTGCTATCTTTGGATTTATTTCATATGCGTAAAAAAAGAAACATTTTTGAGTTTTAACCTTTAAAATCTCTCTTCTCCTCATGGAAAAAAATGTAAATACAGTACTGTTGATCAGTGACCAGTGAATCTCTCCCATCATATAAATGTGCTTTTGACTAGTGCTGAACAAACAGTCTATAGACAAGAAATTAATCAACAGTAATTAGATACATTCTGTCTCTCCAGCTTCTCACGTCTTAAGATCTGCAGATCATTGTTAATGTGATACATTTGGGTTTTTTGGACTGTTAGACCAAACAGGCAAACTGGGAACGTGAGTTTGGTCTAGACAATTGTTTGTTTGTTTTTTTTAATTATTTTTGGGCATTTCAAAGACTAAATTATCAATTTTGAAAATCAACAGATGAATCAGCTGGTCAGAGGTTTGTGTTTGGATGTCAGTTGGCAAAACCTTTTGTTTACGCTTCCAAAAGTGCCGTGGCTGGAATTGATTAATTTCTCATTTTTCATTTCATCCTTCGCCTCCAGATCTAACAATGTGGGTGAGGGAGGTGATGATGGAGGCGAGCGGCCCTCTACAATTGAATAAGGGAGGAGTTTCCATCTCAGATTGTGGTTCTTCAGCGTCTCCGTGCTCGCTAAGTCATGCCCACTTTAGAGTGATCAGACCCTCCCAAGATCCCTTCCAAAATTATGCCCACGTTTTCTGTTTCACTTGTCTTATCATGACATAAGTCAGTCAGTCAGTTGGTTGATCAACAGAAAATTAATGTGAAAATTTAGTTTTTGACTGTTGATCAGACAAAACAAGCAATTTAAACGTTGTGATGGGCAGTCTTCACAAATGTTTGACCTCAACAGGATCAACAGGAAAAAAATAGGCTGATTAATCATTAAAGAAAACAACAGTTGCAACCCTAAAGATGCCCTTTCATTGTGTCTTTTGCTCAGATTTCTTTGGATAGGCTGTGGCTCATAAAAGGCAGAGGCAGCAGAAATCGGACAATAAACTTTGACCTTTTTCTCTCTTTGATGTCAGCCTCCTCCTCCTCTTCTACCTCTGCATCTCGCTCTCTCATCTTCAGTGCTTCCCCTCCTGTGAGGAGCTCATATCTATATGTGCTCTGCTGCTGCATATATCTCCTCGCTTGTACGGCGCTCGCTTACACCCCCCCCCCCCCCCACCACTTCCTGCCCTGGCACAGCACCAGCCCACATCTGCAATGCTAATCTATAATTCTGTTTAATTAATGACCATTACAGCAGCAGCAGTAATGTGTCGCCCCCCCACCCCCAGCCCCCACCCCGCTGCCCTGTCTAGCACTGTGTAGGGAGTCACAGTAGGCTCCCTGCCTTTCACTGATGTACAGTATCACAGTGCTGCCATTAGCTTTTTCTAGGAATTGTTAGAAGGTTGGAAGTTGTTCTCCAAACCTGTGTGCAGGCTGGCTGCTTTTATGGGCTTTTTGACAGGCACTCTTGCAGGTGTACCAGAGGTTTTATAAGCATGTATTTTTTTTCGCCGTTTATATTTGAATTGCAATCAGAAGCCCGGCATTTTCTTCAGAAGGGCTGCTACTTCAGGCAGCCTCCAACTTGTCACACAGCCTGTCAGTGCAGCTGTTCCCAAAGGCCACCCATGAAATGTACATCAGCCGACTTCAGTGTTTCTGTTAAAAAGACTAAAAGCCTAGTAGATTTGTCGAGAGAGCACAGTACCTTTCATACCCCACTGATGTGTAGCTGAATAACCTCATGTGAAACCCTCCCTGTCCCCTCTTTTTACCCCATCTCTCTCTGCCTTCCCACCTCACCCTCTCTACAATTTCACCCATATCCATCTGTTACCTTATGTTTTCTTTTTTTGTTTTGTCTTCTCGCTCATCCTTTTCTCTGTTTACCTCCCGTCTATCTGCCCTTCCTTTCTCTTGTCCAGCGGCCACAACCAGAGGATGGAGTTCCTGGGAGATTCTATCATGCAGCTGGTGGCCACAGAGTACCTTTTCATCCACTTCCCCGACCACCATGAAGGACATTTAACAGTAAGATCAAATCACTCAAATCATCTGTCATCACACTCACTTTTTAGAGGCTCTTCTCTCACCCATGAGCATGTACTTCTTACATTTGCGTCTTTGCACCTGCGTTTTATCTTTTTTTTTCCATCTTTGTGCTTCTGCTGTCTGAAGTTGAATGAAACCTTTGTTACCTTACACCAGTTTACTTGAAATGAAGTTTGCGTGTGTTGGTGATGGGTTTTTTTTTCCCCGTCCTTCATTCCCATCAATCTTTGAATCTCCAAGTGCCAGCCAGGTATTCACATAACAGAATACAGACAGAATAAGACATCCAAAGTATGCCTGGTATCTTAAATGGGTGGTGGCAGAGTCACATTTGGCAGCTAAAGAGAAGGTTGTCAGTATTGTCTAGTGGATGTTTTTTCCACCCTGAATTAAGAAGAGTTTTTGTAGCTCTTAAGATAATATACAAATACTATATTGAGTGGGATAGACGGCCTATTTCTATAAATTTAATCATATTTTACTTCCTATATTACATAAAGTCACAAGTTTGGACACACCTACTCATTCATTCTTCATTTTTACTATTTTCTACATTGTCAGACAATACTGAAGACATCAAAACTATCAAATAACACATTTGGAATTATGTAGTAAACAAAAAAGTGTTAAACTAAAATACGTTTCATATATTTTAGATTCCTCAAAGTAGCCACCGTTTGCCTTGATGACTGCTTTGCTCACTCTTGGCTTTCTCTCAACCAGTTTCCTATTTGATGGGATAAAAGGCAGAAAGCTACTGTACAGTACAGTTCGTTTAAATAATTGGTTCCAATAACGTCGCATTACTGTAATGTGTAAAAAAAAAAGTAATCATCTAGCAGATGCTTGAGATATAAAAAGCAGCACACTCACAGAGAGGCAGGTTCAGTCTCTTGCTGTAGTGTCTCCAGTTTTGCTGGGTGCTGTTACAAACACATGTGGCAGTGTTTGTGGGTGGAAAGCCTGTCAGGAATCATGTTGTTACAGTAGTGACTCCTATTATTGGTCAGCTGGTCCATGTGATGCTCCATCCTGACAGGTGAAGAAGAAATCCATGGCCTTTCCCAGACTGCTGAGCCCTACTCGCCGGCCTTTCACTCTGTATGAAGTCATACGTCATACTCTTCCCCATGAAGTCACTTTTAAACCTGGAGTTGGACAGATAAATTGGCCAGGCAGATTTATTGGCCACTGTTAGCTTACTGCCGATATTGTGTTTGTCTGTATGGGTGATGTTTTTTTTTTTTTTTTTTTGGTCCTTCCTTCACATCAATCTTTGAATCTCCAAGTGTCAGCCAGGTATTCACCCCCTTCCTCTTTGCCTGTTTCCACAAAATAACTCTCTTCCACTCCTCACCCCATACTGCGCCTGTATGTTTACTGTACTCCTTGTGATGGGTATTGTCATGAGACAGAATTTTTCACTGGTTTTCAATAACACATCTTTGTCTGCACATTTTTGCTGAAGCTGTCAAGTGTCTGAAAAATAAAGTTGCATGCGTGCGTGAGCACGGCTTGTAACCACAGGTACAAAGCAAATGATCACACTTTGAACATCCAAGTCCATTTTCCGACAGTGTCGGACGGAATTACAACTCCCTCCTTTCATTTGAGCATCAGCACTTCTCTTACCTACTTGATGCTTGAGGGGTTGTTCTGGTCTAAAACTGAATAGGAACCTCTGCCGTTAGATGTTTATTCCTGGTTATTTCTTATAGATGGAAGCTGTGACGTCATTTGTATAAAAGCTTCCACAGGCTTTCGTTAAAAGACTGAGAGCTCCAGCAATGCCTATGCCCAAGAGTCAAGATGGGGTACATCTGAAATGGATTTCAAATTGGGGGAAAAAGTGCTCATTCAACTAGTGTGTGTGTCTGTGTGTGTGTGTGTGTAACTGCGATTGTGATTGCGTGTGTACTGTTAAGGAGGACACATCACAGCAAGATGGATTCAGTCATATTGCATTCCATTTGCTTTTCCTCGCATCTTGTAGCTATATTTAACATGTTTGTGTTTTTCCTTTTAGAGACGTAGATGTACCTAACTCAGTCTAACATGTTGTCATCCGCTCAGCTCCAAGTCACAATGTAATATTTAACAGAGCAACATGCAATCTCCCTGAAACATTTACTCTGCATTACCATTTCCGTCTTTGATGAATTATTCCATGTGGGGTTTATTTTGATGTTTTTGTGTACACAGTATTTTTATATATATATATGTGTGTGTGTGTGTGTGTGTAGGTGTGTTTGTGTAGCTGTATGTTCACATTTCTGAAAGCTGGACATAGAAATGTGTAATCTGTAATCTGTTGGTTTTTTCCGTAGCTACTCCGCAGTTCGCTGGTGAACAACCGCACACAGGCCAAAGTGGCTGAGGAGCTGGGCATGCAGGAGTTCGCTATCACCAACGACAAAACCAAACGACCAGTCGCACTTCGGACCAAGACGCTGGCTGATTTGTTGGAGTGTATGTTCACAGACTCTTTGATTCATTTGCTGAAATACAAAATGAAAAGAGAAAAAAGAAATCTTTATAGGCCCCCACTCAACCTTTTTCTTGTATGTCTCTCCAGAATGTGCAGTTTAAGATGGCAGCATGAAGTACCATTATTGATTTCTTTGTTCCCTTTGTGTTAGATGTCAAACACAGTCACTTCACTGCTGAAGACACTGGGAGATGTGCTGAGTATGAGGGGAGCTGTTAGTGATGATTTTTTTTTTTTCTTTTCCTTTAAATTCCACCAGCCACAACTGCCGCAGTATCCCGCAATCGACAAGCTACTCGTGGTATTCTACCAGCTAAAATTAAAGTTTTGAACAGAATAAGACATCCAAAGTATGCCTGGTAACTTAAATGGATGGTAGCAGAGCTGCAGAGCTCTTGAGCTCGCTCATTTGGCAGCTCAAGAGAAAATTGTGAGTATTGTCTAGTGGCTGTTTTTTCCACCCTCAATTGAGTTTTTGTGGCTCTTAAGATAACTTACAAATACTGTATTGAGTGTGTTAGACGGCCTATTTCTATAAATTTAATATTTTACTTCCTATATTTTATATCGTGCCAGTCACAAGTTTGGACACACCTACTCATTCATGGGTTTTTCTTTTTTACTATTTTCTACATTGTCAGACAATACTGAAGACATCAAAACTATCAAATAACACATTTGGAATTGTGTAGTAAACAAAAAAGTGTTAAACCCGAATATGTTTCATATGTTTTAGATTCCTCAAAGTTGCCTTGATGACTGCTTTGCTCACTCTTGGCTTTCTCTCAACCAGTTTCCTATTTGATGGGATAAAAGGCAGAAAGCTACTGTACAGTACAGTTCGTTTAAAAAAAATGGTTCCAATAACGTCGCATTACTGTAATGTGTAAAAAAAAGTAATCATCTAGCAGATGTTTGAGATATAAAAAGCAGCACACTCACAGAGAGGCAGGTTCAGTCTCTTGCTGTAGTGTCTCCAGTTTTGCTGGGTGCTGTTTCAAACACATGTGGCAGTGTTTGTGGGTGGAAAGCCTGTCAGGAATCATGTTGTTACAGTAGTGACTCCTATTATTGGTCAGCTGGTCCATGTGATGCTCCATCCTGACAGGTGAAGAAGAAATCCATGGCCTTTCCCAGACTGCTGAGCCCTACTCGCCGGCCTTTCACTCTGTATGACGTCATACAGCCGACTTCAGTGTTACCTCAGTTATCACTTGTCAGCGCCTTTTCCACCAGAAGACACTGTAAAATGTTCTGCTCAGTTAATTTCATGGTCACAATTCTGATATTTTATCAATATTTGAGAGTTTTAAAAAAAAAATCTAGTAACAATATATCAACTACAACTATGCACCCTAAATCCACATAAGCCGAGCCGAGTGCTGTGTATACATGTCCAAGCGAAATGCTGGAAAAGTCTGAGTCGTGCCTTCTTTTACAGGCTTTGGAGACAAAGTTAGCAAACTGAAACACATCAGAATGAAACAACCATTCAAATCTTTTATCATTTGTACACCAGAATATTTCAGGGTTTTGTTGAGTCATTTTAATGAAAATGGGAATCAGTTCATCACACTCGGCTCTCTCCGCCTGTTTTCCTCCTGAATATTTTTGAGTCTACCAATCTCAGTGGCAAGAGGAAAAGTACCAGCTCTCAAGTGCAACTTAAGATATTTGGCTTCTAGATAAAAGAGACAAGAACATATGATTAAGGGCCAAACATTAGATTAATATGCACATACATTCTTAATTTTGGCTCTTGACAAGAAACCCAACTTCATAAAAGCTTACTTTTAATAAAGTTAGCATTATAACAACTTAGTCCTGTAGATATAATTTGCAGCACATCCACATATCCACCGTTATGATGTTTCCTCAGTTTCCCGTGCTTAGGGGTATTTGAAAACAACAAGAGTGGCGCGAGCGAGAGTGTATGTGCCTAAGTGGGTTGAGCTCACGTGTATCAGAGGACGCTCATGGCAGTCCGCACTAGGCCAACAGAGTGATTATGCAGTGACAGGGACTGTAATATAAATGGAATAGACCTTTCCATATTGGCAGAAAAAGGGGAAAAACAAACAAAGAAGGAAGCATTAATGCCTTCCAGGCCTCTTTTGAATAGGCAGACCGAAGGACATGAATCACACATGCATTCACAAACACACACATGAGGGTAAAAAACAAAACTTCATATCATTTGCCTTTCAAATTATCCTTCAAAGTTCAGGCCAGATCATAGTTGATGACACAGGAAGGAGACGAGGGTCAGCGCCGAAAATGAGTGCAGCTCTTCCGCATATGAACAGTTGTGCCCCGCAGCTACAGCAGGCCCTCACTGGCCTCCTGAAATATTACCTATTATTCGTCTCTCATGTCCCACTGTCTTAGTCACAGAAATGAGTGAATGCACTGGCAGCTAGTGGAAGAGAAAAACAGAGGGACGGCCACGAGATGACGATGACACCCAGGGCACCCACTGCTTACATTTTATATCTTTCTCAGTTAGACCGCCAGTTACTCTCCATTCAGCTTGACACACGGTTTCATCTTATATATTGTATAGATGTTTCTCTGAACTCTGTTTGGCCTTCGCTATACCAGTTTCCTGTTTGATGGAAAAGGCAGGCAACTACTGACCAATCTATTTAAAGTGTTTACAATAACATCACGTCACTTGCTGTGGAGGGACACAGCTGAGGTTTTTCCTCGTGTCTTTGTTGATATTTTATTCACTTTAGATGTAGAAACAGAAACAGAACTGTTTAGCAGAGCAGAAAAAGAAGCCACCCATCAACTACCTTTTTTTTATTGCTTTATTTATTTAGTGCTTTCTTTCTTTTTCTGTCTGCAGCCTTCATCGCAGCCCTCTACATTGATAAAGATCTGGAGTTTGTGCACACCTTCATGAACGTCTGCTTCTTCCCCCGGCTGAAGGTGAGCCCCTATTGATGGCCGTTCACCGCTTGCACCTGATCAATGAGCCGCTGAGCAGGCACCTCCGAGAGAAAGAACCAGAGATGATGAGGAGGGAGTTAATGGCTGGGCCCTAATGGCGCTAGCATCGACACAAGGCTTGAAGTGGTGCTCGCCTCTTGAATGCCTCTCGCGACGGCGGCTCAGATCGCTATTTTAGTCATCTTTAATGGGAATCGGAACAGTGTCGGGACGCATTTATTGGGTTGTTAACTTTAGTCGTCAGTGTTTTTCTATTGATCCAAGAAGTGCTTGGTCTGTTGATGGCGTCCACTTCTGGAGTTTTCCAGGAGTTGGACAAATCGAGTAAGCTTTAGTCAAGACTCCCACGGCCAGATGTGACGAAGGCTATCTCGCCACTCATGCAGCTCCTGTGGTAAAAGACACAAATTATCACATACACTCTCATACCTGGACAGACATGTGCCCAATTGTGCACACACACATGCACATGTACGAGTACCCACACAGCGTGGACCTCTCCTTGTGAAGCTGCTGCAGTGGTCTGATATGCCATACTAATTGCTGTCTTGGTGTGCCTCTCCAGGGAGAATCCCCAGCTCTGGAGAAGCTGAGCTTTGCGTCATGGTCGCTGCAAGAGAGCACCTCATTTCCACTTCCAAGAGAAAAGTTGTGAAACAGCCAGCAAGTCTCCTTACATAGCCTTCTGGAAACCACAGCGTTGCACACTGTGCTGCTTCATCCAATTTGGATGGAAATAGAGAGGCAATACCAGGGACATAAAAGCTCCTTTCCTTATGTTCGCATTTTTTTGCTGCACTGTGTGATTACGCATATAGAGGGGGTTCGTGTGAGTGTGAATGCATCTGTGCATTTGAAATGGCTTGTAGTAGAGCTGGGCTATATGGTGCGCTCCTTTCAAAACAGCCAAATTTCTCTGCTTTAAGCAAAAGGAGTGTAGATGCCCCCCAGAGAGAGGAAAAGTGGGAAGGAGCAAAAGGGAAGTAAAGTGCGGAAGCAAGAACAGCAGAAGGGTTGGGGGGTGGGGGTGGGGGGGGTGGGCAGTAGGCAGTAAAGCGAGGGAGTAGGGGAGCGCAAGCAACAGAAGCAGAAGCACTCTTTGTAGAAAATTAATAGGAGCAGACAGTTCTGGATTCAAAGTCTGCCTTTTTATGACAAGGCTGCTTCCCTGTTAATGGAAGGGCTTTTAGAAGTCCCCCTTGGATAAGAGAAATGTATCAGGGCTGCACACCTGGGAGACTCCCAGGCGCTCTTTATTTCTGGCTGGGGATTGGCTTTTGTCTTAAGTAGCCTGTGATTTGTACTCACTGCGAAGACACAAATGGAGAGAGAGCAAATAAGTGCAAAAGGAGGAGAGGGGAAAGGGTGGAGAGGGTCATGACAAGAATGAAATAAAAAGCATGAGCAACTGAGGGAGAGGGTTTGTAATGGCAGATGATTTTTATTTTATGTTTCTGATTCTTTGAAAGGGGTTTGTGAAAGAGGTAGTTTGATTGCATGCGTGTTTTGTTGGGTTTGTGTGTTGCAGGAGTTCATTCTGAATCAGGACTGGAATGACCCGAAGTCTCAGCTGCAGCAGTGCTGTTTGACCCTGAGAACAGAGGGCAAGGAGCCTGACATCCCGCTGTACAAGTAAGAGCCCAGAAAACACAAAGAGACACACTGCACTAGCTAACAGTGATGGTGAATAATAGGAAGTATTTTTTGTAACATGTCTTTATGACTTTGCCGCACTCTAAAATCTACCTTTTGTAAAGCACAGTTTTGATGGCAGAGATCTTTCACTTTAAACTAGCCCCATTATTTTGATGTTGTTTTCAAGATCTATCTAGTATATGTAATCTTATATTGCAATATAATGTGAATCTTTGTGTGTTTGGTTTTGGTTAAACCAGCAAATTAACTACCTGACAAATGACAATACTTCATAACATTGATACAAAAATCTGTGCTCATTAATGTGCAGTTTTGCTCACAATGGTCTTATACACCAACCATTGCCATTTATTTTAAGAGTTTATCCAACCGTTTCAATCTTCTTTTTTCCATTATTTTTAGGTATTTATTTGAACCATGTCTTCATTACTTTTAGCAAACTGTTTGAACCATTTATCCATCATTTTTAGCTGCTTCAACGTCTCCGCTCTCTTGCTAGAGAGCTTTCATGCACTCTCTCACACGTGGCGTTCGGGTGTAAGAGCTGACTCAGTATGTGGATATATCTTTTCATTTAAATCATAATTTCCTTTTTTTTTTTTTTTTTTTTTTTTTTCAGATTACTTAAACTACTTTTTCCCACAAAGCCACAATTTTAACATGTACTCCCAAGCAACTGCAGAAGTACCTTGGTTGGGACTCACTGGTCTAATACACCCATAGTACACCTTCATATAAACAGTGTGGCAAAATATCCTGACAGATTTCAGTCATGATATACTGTATTAAACTCTCTTTTTTTGTATATTTTGCTTGTTTTTGTTTGAAGAATCTGAGGTTGGTGCCCTGATATAATCCTAAACATGTGCACGCACTCATTCACATGTACTGTACCTACAAGAAAAACAGTGATCACATCCTTCCATCTCTTCAGCGTGACCCAAAGTCTACAGTTGAGATGGCTTCAGTCAGGCATCACATGGGCCTCAGTACACGGTCAGAAAAATGGAATGGCACAAACATAATTTACAGGACTTTTCTCTTTGCCATTGGTCCCTGAACATGTGTAAAGATCTCTGTTGTTGTAAAAAAAATAAACACTCCCAAAGAGACCTCCTATTTGGCAAAAGGTCAAGGAGCAAGTGTCATTTGACAGAATGCTTTTGAGAGCTGCCATGAAACTGTGTTTGTCACCATGGAAACACAAACAGTGTTTTCTCTGAGAAAAAAGGGGGTCAGCTCGACGTGCAAGGGCGGTTGGAGACGGAGCAGTTTTATGTACAATGAACTCCACAATTCAGCATTTAATCAGTTCCCTCTTCTTGCCGTCCCCTCTTCCTTGTATTTATTTGAATGTCTTTTCAGCTCCCCTCTGTTTATTATTCGGTCTATCTGCCTCACGGATGGGGATTTTTGACACAGCACAACTCTGACACTACAATCAACACTTCCTTCTAACTCTATTGCCTACAAGAACGTGAACGAGAAGCAAATAGAGCTCCTGGGTGACTTGAATTTCAACATTTGAACACACGCTCACAAAAAGAGACTAGAGATTAATTTGAGGCTTTTGCCACACCCTTGAGTGTAATTATTAGGGCCTGAGCACCGAGTGGTGCGATTTGCAGGCGTTGTATTTTAACAAACTCGTCCTAGAGATTTAACCCGAGCGACTTCAGATTTGGTCAGTGTCATCTAAAGACCTTTGCGACGAAAAGTTATCAAAATTGTGAGTTTTCTATGAACACCGTTGCCGTGGCGATGCAGCAAATTTCGATGTTTCGCCATGAAAGAGGAAGTTGTTGTAACTCGAATGTACATTGTCAAATCTGCCCCAAATTTCTCATGATTAGTCCTGGCCTGAACACATCTACGTGTCAATATTGAGTCATAGTCACAGCGCCGCCTGCTGGCAACAGGATGTTATGAGATCCACCTAAAATTTGGTCAGCTACGTTGTAAGACCTTGATGATGCTAAATAGTGAAGCTTCAGAGTTTTCATCAAAAGCTGTTTCTTTATAGCATTTCAAACCCGCAGCTGCTTCCGTCACATCTGTCAAGCTGTCTTAAGGCTGCGTCTGAATTTGTTTACAAGTGTGAAGAGTAGAGAAACAGAGGGTGAGACAAGAGTGTGACTCAGACAGAAAGAGACTAAATGACCGAGGGAGGGCAAGAAAGGACACATAAAGGGGAAAGGAAATGAGTTAATGCACTGAGCCCCCTGCTAAAGGTTCCCTGGTGAATGTGTCTGGCTGATGACAGATCCACACCTCAACCCCAGCACCATCACTTTACTGTACATCTCGTCTGGGCAGGACACACCAGGGAGTGCACACATACACACTTTCACATTGTGCAGAGAATGGCCCGAGTCAGTAAGTAGCTTTTAGCGTAAGCTGAAGCTCGTACGGACCCTCTATGGTGCTCTTTCTTCTCCCTCGCACATTTCCATCTGTGTGCAGCCTTGAAGCTGACAACTTCCCACCAGCCTCACAGATTTCCTTTTTATTCCATCTCGTTTTGTGTTATTTTAGCAGCGTGATAATTCCAAGTGACACGCTCTCCCTGTTGAGATTTGGCCGAAGCAACACGCACAAGAGTCTTATTTGCTCCGCACATGCTATGTGCTTCTTCATTTGTAAGTGAGAAAGGGGCTGCATTATTGATAAAGTGTCATAAGTGACCACATTGCATTAAAAATGGATTGCTCTCCTGAAATAAGTAAATTGTCTGTGAATAATTTAGGTGACTCACAGCTTGGTTCTGAGATGTTTATGCTAATGTTAACATTTCAAACATCTCCCAAGTTTTGTCTGCTGTCTTGTACATATGTCCCTGCAGAAATGTAGCAAAATTGACAGCTTGATTTTATTTTTTCTTCTAAATGAGGTACGTCTGTAAATTAGTGGAGTGGTTTTCTCTTGCCATCCCTCTTGGATTTTTTTGGTCCCTCTTTAGCGTTTTCTTTGTTTACTCTTCTAGCACACCAAACACTCGTGGTTCTCTCAAAGACGATTGTCATTCTTTATTTTCAATTCCTCTCCCATAATGTCATTTTTTATTTATTTTTTTTACCAAACACAGATCTTGGTATCTGAGCACGATGGCTGTGGGGTGTTGGGGAGGCTTTAAAAGTTGTTTATATGGTCCTCAGATGGCTTCTGTGTGCTCTCAAAGTACGCTACTGAATCAAAGCGCTATTCCCCTCCTCTCAACCTGCGGCTTGAGATGAATTATATTTGTTCCAATTGAAAACTTTTTTTACCTCCCTTTTTCTTGTTATTTTTCTGAAGGACAATGTCCCTGAGTGTCCTTGTGCCTTTCTCCTGGGTATTGTTATTATTTCTCAACCCTACCCTCCTCCTTCTCATCCCATATTTCTATGTTTGAATTTGCAGGACCCTGCAGACAGTGGGGCCCTCACACGCCCGCACCTACACTGTCGCTGTGTATTTCAAAGGGGAGCGAATCGGCTGTGGCAAAGGCCCAAGGTGAGTAAGACAGTACAATATAATAAGACACAACAGGACAAGGCTCTCTCCTTCTCAATGCGCCGCTAATGGGCTCGAGAATAATGGCTGTGCTTTATTGATGGTGTTTATTATAGCAATTAAGCTCTTGTTGGCCTATTCTATTGGGAGAGACATTATGCAGAATGAAAATGAATCGATTCATTATTGATTTGACGTAAATTGTGTTATGGAAATATCACTATGTGCAGATGAGGTGCCTGTGACAAAGCGACACTGCATCTAGGAGCCGCATTTCGGTCTACCTGGGATTGTGTTCACAGCAGGACAGGGATGTGTGTGTGTGTGTGTGTGTGTGTGTGTGTGTGTTTTGTGTTTGACTGCGCACCTTTGTATATGCTCACGTATTCACGCTTTTGTAAAGTAAAGAAAGTGAATCTCTCTGCGAAGGCCTTTTCAGGGTTGAAGGGGTTGGCGATAAAGCTGCAGCTGAGCCTGCGAGAAATGAAACCTAAATCCATCAAACATCACCCCCTCCCCGCCCCCTCCCCACATGTGGAAATCCCCTCCACGGCCCCCAAATTGAAAGCGCTCTCTCTTGCTCTAAGCTGGCGATAAGTTTGTCCCATCCATAGGATCTTTGACAGCTTACTGTTTTTGTATTTACATGACTTAAGCTCCCAGCCACCTCCGCTGTTGGGCTATGATCACACACCACATAATATATACAGAGGGACGGTGAATTGCAGGCGTAAACAGTGCCCAGCGCAGAGCCGCCAATAGGCTTACCTTTTTCAAATGTGTGCACTGTGTTACCTGGGATTGTTAGGCAAAAGGGCTCTTTCAAAACAAATATAAAGCACTTTTGATAATCCTCTCAATATTGGGCCTGTTTTTTTGACAGAATTTCAAAAAAGGCAAATTTTGAATATGCTAAAGACCTTTTCTCCCTCTTTCTCTCTCCCTCTCTGTCTCCTTTTTAAAAAAAAAATATTTCTAATCTAGCATCCAACAGGCGGAAATGGGAGCTGCGATGGATGCGCTTGAAAAATGTGAGTTGTTTGGCATCATGAACCCCTCCCCTCCACACACACACACGCACATTTTCACACTTTAAGCCTTTCACATGCTTTGCCTCAGTGTTGAATATTAGCCTTGGCTGTACAGTATGCAAGATGGCTGGCAGAGAGCTGTGGCCTGACCAGCCGGTTGGCTGCGACATATAGGATATTAGGCTGTTTGAAGTGCTAGCCCAGAGCACAGGCATGGGGCCTAGCCAGAGATGGAGAACCAATAAAACAAGGACGGGTAAAGCTAAGCGTCCTCGACCATGTCAATCATCCCGGGGGACCGCAGGAAGTTTGTGTTGAGGGACGCGCAAAGTTTGTATTTTTTGTTGTGTTTTAAAGCCCTTTTGTAGACCACGAGAGCGAGGCGTCACACTCGGAGCCCACTCTCTTGTGCTCAGTGCTCCTCTTCAGATTTGAAGGAGTGCGGCTGATGCGTTCCCCATGTGCTGCTTCACTCCTTGGCTGTTTTTCATCTTGTCATCAACGACCACTTAAGGAAAATAGACAGTGGTTTTTAGGCATTTACAATGTCTCATTCACTGCCAAGTAAAAATACAATTACAGGGCTCTCAGTAACACATTCACCCACCATTTCCATCATCTCCCATTCCTCTTATATTCAGTGCATATGTACGTGGATGCATAATATCATACATTTAGTGTGTAAAGAGTTGTGTATGTGTTCATGTGTAATTTTTGGACTGGCCTCGTTTGCCGTCCCTGTGACCACCACATTAATCAAATGTACAAATTGTTCGTTACACAACTAATTAGCTGGAGGTGAACACAAATGGCTTTGTTGGAACAGGTCTGTAGAACTCGCAAAGAGCAGGAAGGTCAAACTTTGATTTCATTTGGCTCATAAATGAGGCCTCCAGCCACTTGTGATTGATACTGTTTGTGCGCCTAAGCTTTAGCTTTTTATAAAATATTAGTGTTAGGGTTTTATTATTTAAAGTGGGTCTTTCTGCCTCCCTCTATGTCTGCTACTGGCTCCCCCTCTCCCTCACCTCCCTCCCTCCTTATCAGGGGGCGTAATTCAGTGCACACACCTCTCTCCTGTGTCTTCTTCCCTCCCTTAATTCCTCCCATTTCCTCTCCCCAGTGTACACCTCTGTCACCATGATTGATAGATGCTCATTGCTAGTAAATGAACATTTCCCCCCTCATAAATTGCTGTTTCATGTGACTAGATTAGCAATGCCTTTTAAAAGGTCAGTTAATTTAAAATCATCTCTTCATGTCTTCCTTCCTTCGGCGCAAAATGCTTCCAGTTCGAGGGCTTCGTTTGACTTTGTATTGTCACTTAATTTAAACCCGTCAGTTTACAACTCACCCCCTCAGCTCGATGCACTGTTTTCTTTCACCCTGTGCTCCTGAGTATCCGAGGTGAGCCTGTCAATTATATGACTTTAATTAATTAGTAGAGAACAAAACACAGATAGGAGGCTCAGTTTAAAATATTACCAAATAATGTGATGATATTTAATCTGTTGATAAGATTAGAGGAACAAAATGTTAATTAGTCAATTGACACAAAATGTAGGTTTAAGTTTCAAGTTTTGACAATCAATTCATAATTTAAGTTATTTATCAAGAAAAAAATTATTTGCCAGTTTAATGTTCTCCAGTGTGAAGATTTGCTGCTTTTTCTGTTTTATATCACTTCGTTTAATTTTGGGGGTTTTGGTCGGACAAAATAAGCAATTTTAAGACGTCAACTTGGGTTTTTGGGACTTGTGATGGGCATTTTTTGACATATTATAATCATAATATTAAAAAGTCATGAAAGTAACCACCCTTAAAGTGGTTGTAGGGGTTTGGGAAATCCTCACGAATGTAGTGGTCGAGGTGGATCAGATCTATTCCACCATCCATCATTTACATGTAGTGCTCATTATTTAGAGGTCATGTTTATAATATATAGTCAGCTGATCATTATTTATCTTTCACTATTCACGCCTACATTAATCACTTTGCTGCAGGAAGTCTCCCCGTAAAACATACATATTCTATTATTCACTTGTTGAAAGTATTCTTGTTGAGATAAATATGCAAGGTCAGTCAGCAGGTTTCAGACACGCCTTTGAAGGATGTGTATGTCTCCTGACCACGAGTTTATATAATGAGACTCGAGCTGCACAACCGCCTGACGCATCAACTCCTGTCGGAGCCGCATTGTCTCTCATGTGATTGTCAAGGGCCTCGCTTCATTTGTTCGCATAGCAAGACTAATCAAGGACATTAGCCCCGGTGTCATGTAATTCGTCATTGATTGTCTTGTTGGCCCTCACTGCAGCATTGGCTACACCATTACTCCTCTTGTACAACAGCCCTACCTTGTGTTACTCTCGGATCGAAAACACCTCCCCGCAACGTGTCAGGATTCATTTCCATGTTTTATTTAAGGCCTTCTCGAGTATCAGGAGCACTTTGAGCAGGATTGAACTTTTTGTTTCTGGTGCAGAGCTTTTCCTGGCTGACGGAATCCGCGGCTGCCGTGTCGGAGAGGTGAGAGACATGGCTGTGTTCAGTCAGACAGCTCAGAGCTCATTAAAGAGACCGGGGCCCAATATTTAGTGTGTGTGCTGTCTATAGCCGATCCGCTGGTGGCTCAGCTGATTCACATTTCATTATTTGATGGCCCGCGTTTTGACAGTCTCCTGCCTGTATCTGTCAAGGCAGAATTAAATGTTAACCAAGGCCCAGACTGGGAGAAACATGAGTGCAAACAAATCGAGCTGAGAGCAGCCAGGTAGGGGAGCGGAGTCGGCAGAAGGAAGGAGTCGGCAGCGCAGAGTTTCTCAGGCCCTGAGGCTCCATGCGCCATGCACCGTTAGGTCTAAGGCAACATCAAATATACATGGAAACGGCTTAACCATTTATCATTCATCCTTGCAGATAGTACTGTCTCTGTTTAAAGTCTCCAATCTCTCTCTAAGACTCAACCCCCCCTCCCTTTCCCATTTTTTTTTCAGCTTCCTCGCAGCTGCTTGTTTCTTGAACAATGCAATATCTGTTGAATAAGAGGAGCCTCGATGTGGCTAGTAGCTGGAAGGGGACTACATTCTTCCCTCAGCTTTCTCTAAACCCCTTAATCTCCGGATAAAAGCATTGGATGGATAGAGGCAAAGTAAAGTACAGTATGCAGGATCTCTATTCACTGGCTTTAGTCTTTTGTTTGCCCTTTGGCATGGCAGGGAAATCCCTTCATCAGCACCGCTATATAGCCACACTATTGGCTTGTTGACTGATGTGGTATGCGTGAGCTCTAGGTGATAGACTCAGCCGGCGCAGTCTATTGTGGAGTCTTCTCACAGCGCAGGCTTAGGCTGAATAGTGAATGCCTAAGTGAAAGGACACTGTATGTTCTCATGCCCTTAAAAGGGGAGCTGATCCCTCATCACAGATTTCCACCTCCAGCCGCTGTGTGAGCGTGCATTTCAGCGCCGCTGTCAGTAGGGCACAACAGGCCGCGTTGTTGCCGAGGCCCAGGCTGCCCAGTGCCGCTCCTGAAGCAGCTACACCCCCGAATCTCAAGACTGCAACCTCCGTCCTTGAGAGGAATTACTGCATTGTCGATAAACAAAAGACCTGAGCTGAGCTAAGTGCGTTAGCGCCTTTACCAAAGGTAATCAGTATGCAGAGTGCGCCGTTTCTCAAAGGTACTTTTCTCCAGAATGTTGGACAGCTGAGAATTCTCAATATGTCTTCACGATGCCCAACACAGACTGAAATGAAAAGCCTTGTGTATTCTTTAGCATCCCTATTCTTTGATGCCTGCTCTTGCGCCGCATGTTAAACAGTGTAAATGGCCAAAGCTTTTTTTTTTGTCTCCTCTCAAGTGGTTTATTCTCAAGTCATCTCCCAGGGAAAAATGCTGGTGATTTCCATATTTTAACTGCAATATGTAGTTTTCTCTCCAAGGCTCACCAAGTGTTGCTTACTCACCGAAAGCATATTGAAATAGATTGTGTGTTTCTGTGTGTGGCCATGCATGTGTGTGTATCGCAAATTTCCCTGAGAATGATTTCTCAATGTATTCTTTCTTCAGGATTTCTTTTTTATTTGATCTGTCTTCTTTTTAATAGGATATTGCTGTTATCTTGCACTTTTCCTCTCTGTTGCCATAATGAAGAATTAGAGTGTTGCAAGAGGAGGAATACATCATGCTCCTCTATTCACATGTCAAACACATATGTGAATTGCAATTTTATTTACTTATAGGAGGCTTCTGAATTTTGATTATAGGAACTAGTTACAGACAACAAAGTACTTGGCCTTAAGACATTCATGGCCAATTCCTTCTGGCAATCAGTTGAAGTATGTGTTGTGCTTAGGCCCAGATTGAGGTCATACCTATCACCGCTTCCTAGAGCTCAAGATGGTGTCTTTAAATCATGTGTTTTGTCCGATCAAGAGTCTAAACTCCAAAGATATCCAATTAAAGACTATAAAATAAAACCCTTTTGCTTGAAAATTGACTAAAATCATCAATTCAGTTGTTCATTTTCTGTCAACTGAATAAACGACTAATTGTTTCGGCACTACATTTAAATTGGCAAACAAATAACACTTCTTTTAATAGACATTAGATGAGGCTTTCTTAAAATAAACTGTAGAAGTGATGTATTTTCAAACCACTGATTTGCTAACTTAGTGCTTATCAGCACCACTGAGGGAGTTAAACACAAAGCAGATGGATAATGTGTTGTTCCAACATGTGAGAACCATTTTTACTTCTGCTCCCGCGGTGTGTTTCTCCGACTGTGGATATGGGTCTGCAGCAGTGGGACAGCAGCCGTTTCCGGAAAACACACTATCCACAACAGATAGTTGAATAGTTGGCTCAGACCCTAAGGCACCATATTATCAGCTGTGAGTCCACTGTCTGGACAATGGTAATAATTAAATTTGTCCATTTATCGGAGATAATAATACTCTATCTGCCCATGATACAGCGCAGGCTGCAAGTGTTTAGACAGTGACACATTTTCTGTTGTTTTGGCTCCGTACTCCAGCACTTTGGATTTGAAATGAAACAATGTGTGAGGTCAAAGTGCTGACTCTCAGCTTTTAGGGTGTGTGGGGGAGTTTATATCCATTCTGGGCAAACAGTGTAGGGATTACAACTTTTTATACACAGTCCCTCCAAGTTTAGTTTAGAATAAAGCCAAAAAAAAACATTAAAAACAATAAGTCTTCTGATGTCTTTGGGTCATAGACTTTGACCAGGATTTACCACCAAATATTAAATATGGTTACATTATAAGTTTATGTTGATTTGTCCAATATCTTTTGGTCCCTTAAATTTATGGACTATGTCAAAAAGAAGCTGCAAATCTTTTCCTTTTATAAATTAAAGCTGAAATCCTGCATTTTTACCTCAAAGGTAAAGTCCAAAGTGCTGCAATTCAGAGTTAAAATAACAATGTGTCAATGTCCACACACAGTCTTCACTCTAACAGAAAGGCCAGAATGAGAAATATTAGAAAATAAAACATTTTATTCAGGTGCATATAATTGTGGGTCGCCTCCATTTTCCATCACACAATGGCTGAAAAACCTCTGTGGGGAAAAAGTACTGAAAGACTGACTCTAATTTGTTTAGGTATGCATGGTCATGGTCAGCAACCGGAAAAACTGCACAGTCAAATTTGTGCGTCAGTGAGTTGCAGTGGCAAACCGTGGCCCTGGACCCTGGGCCTTCAATAGGACCGCATGAGGCAATAAAAAAATCAAACATAGCAATAAAAATAATAGCCAGAGTCCTGTCTAGGGATGTTAAAGGAATTTTTAGGGGATTTTTAAGAAAAGTTGTGATGTACCTTTTGTTTGTGAGAGCTGTCCAGCAGTCGGTGGTCAGAGCTAGCTTGTCTGCCCTGTTTAGCTTGACTTTTAGCTCATACTTCTTCACCTCAATGCGTTTAGTCACAGTAGCTCTCGATGGATTAATGTACTCGAGCTTGAGGTACCGATCTGGCTCTTTCAATCCTTCGCTCTCTGCCACACTGATTGGCAGCATATCAGTCTCAAATCGTTCGGCACGCCAACTGCGTGACGGCCTAATAACAAAGTAACACCTACGTTGTTATTACAGATAGACCGTAGGATTATCATGCTAGGCTAACAGTCTGTCAGCTGTGTGACTTTATATCCACGCCATGAAGTCTTTCAGAGCACAAAAACACCACAGCTACACCTTATTTTTATGCAGTCTATGGGCTACAAACAGCACGGCATGGCTATGCTAATGATGCTAGCCATGCTAACTAGCTGGTAGCTGCCGTGCAGGCTAGTAAAATTGATACGTCACATCACGTAACCTATAGACCGACATGCGTAGCCGGTCAAAATTATTCTCGGCGGTTCACCGATTAACTGTTAACCGCTGACATCGCTAACCCCGTCACATGGAAGTTCAGCATATTAAGGATTTCTTTGCCCTAACTGGCTTCACAACACACAGAGGTGATTCAGGAAAACCAGTCACACAAAGCTGGCTTTAATGACATCACTAAATTTAAATATGACATGTAAATGACTAATTTTGTGAAAATAAATGAAACAAGCAAATTACATTGACTTATTTCATATACTTGTTTAGCGGGAATAAAAGTAATACTAATAATCATTAGCTATTGTTCAACAACTAAAGATGGATCCAATGCTAATCCAGTGTTTTTGTGTTTGTTTGAGCTTAGACATACTTGAATTTCAATGTAGATTTAATATCTCTCTGCCAGAAGTAAAAGCAGCAATACAAACATGTTAAACGTAGCCATTTTTCACTGGCCTTAATTAAGCCATTTATTGCCATTTCATGTCCATGGCAATAAAACTAGAGATGCAAATTGTAGGTTTAAAGTGTACTTATTGCAACTTGCATAGAAAACTGTGATTATCAAATGATTAAACAAATTTGTTGATTTCTCACTGAAATGTGTCATGACTGCAGGCTAGTTATAGGAAAATGATGACAAATTTATCCATTTCATACTGACTTCTGTGTCTAAACGCTGTAATACCCAACATAAATTTAACATAGCAAAAAAAGACAGAAAAGTCAACCCAAAATCAGACTTACAGTTTTAACTATGCAAATAAATGCCCACAGACTGACGATGCTCATAATGAGAACAGTTACAGCAACTTGTGGCCATGAAGCAATCGATCAATGACTTTCTGCTTCTTTATGGCAAGTGAAGCCATCATGGAAAGTTTGGAGTTAACATATATTTTCAGAAACATCTTCCACCAACAAGTAAATTCATGTTTCTCATTCAGCAGAGAAATGGAACTGGGAGTTACTGGGTTAGTGAGTTACCGTCTCTTTTTTCCCCTCGCTCACTCACTGACTACTTTCGTTGGTTGTTTATCCACTAAGTATTCGCGAATGCCCGGAAAATGTCAGGATATTGTCCCGCCCACAACTCAACAAAACATTATTGGCTAAGACAAGTGTCTAAGGCGTCTCTCATGCGTACCATTTTAAATCGAGGTGTGCAGTGGGTCGACCCAGTAATGTAAACACTCAGTGGAAAATTACTTGAGCTCTGAATACCAAAATTACAAACAGTGCTACCAGGTGGGTCATTGGGTTGAATTGAGCTGCCACCCTCATGACTGAAAACCATGTATCTCCAAATTTGATGATTTTGAATGTTTTGCTTCAGCTGAAGGATTACGTGTTCCTGTGTGTTGGGTTAATTCTTCTGTTGGGGTATGTTAGGTATGTTTTTACCTTAACAGACCTTTGAAAAGCCCATCGGGTTACCTGAAAAATACATTGTCACAAAGCAGAAAACTGGGCTGTTTTTCTTGGCTAATGAAAAGTTGACACTTTTGAAGATTTTTTTTTTTTTAATCCACTAGACAGCAACGCAGTGTGGAAGTGATTTGTTGATGTGATTAGTTAAAATGCATCATAACCAGTTAGATTCAGCCACTTCCTCAACCCTCGTCAAATCCACCTGTGTTTGTATATGTGTTTGTGTTGTGTGGCTCCAACCAAATCAGGACTTCAAAACTTCTCCTTAGAAACTAATTGCTGATGTAACTAATGCGGCTTATTTGTTAAAGGCAAAGTCGTAGCATTTGTCAGCTGTAAAGGAGGTCTGGCAATCATCAATTTTTGTGTTATTTAAAAATGTGAGTAAAAACAACTTTTAGAGATCATCTGTTTCTTAACTTTAGTAAATTCTTATTTTTATTACAGTTATTTTTTCTGCTTCATATACGTTAACATCCTATCAGCTTGTATCTGTTTTTGTTTTATTTTCTCTGCTGTCACATTACACCATCTTATTACAGATCTCATTTAGAAATGTTCACTTGTAATTATGTTATCAGATCTCATAGTCATTGTGCTGAAACCAAACAAGGCCTGTCTAATTTCTTGTTACTTCATCATTATTAATGAAATAACAACATGAGGGGCAATTTAGTCGCAATACTGCCTGCAACATTTTTGCTCATTTGACCAAAGTGACAGCATGACACTTGCTTTGAAAACTATAGTCGATGCAATTTGAGCCCTAAATTGCTGTCCTCACCCAGTTGGAAACTGACCTTGTCGCTTCACACTTCTGCCTTTGTGTCTCTCTCTTTATCTGTTCTCCTTGGTCGACTTCTCTCTCTCTGTTTCCTGATCTGCCTCTCCCTGTACCAGATAACTTCCCACAGATGGCTCATCAGAAGCGCTTCATCGAGCGGAAATACAGACAGGAGCTGAAGGAGATGAGACGAGAGCGGGAGCGGCAGGAGAAGGAGACCGACGAGGCGGAGGAATGCAGGAAGTGACAGCAACTTTTTGGGGGCCAATCAGGGCCCGCGTCCACATTGAGGAGCCTTGTCTGCAAATGCGGCTGCCGTCCAGGCAAGATTCGGCAAAATGGAGGTGCCACTAGTTGATCATGGAGCCACAATAGTTTAAATGGATTATTAACTGTTCCATAAGTTCTATATGAACCTCAACAGGGCATAGGTGAAGACTATTTGGGTTGTTACGACTGTTAACCCAGAGATTTAGGGTTAAATTAGTTTTTTTTGTCTGTGTTTTTTCAAGTTAAAATTGGGACAGAAGGCAAACAGACTTAGAAATGAAGCACTATGCTGTCATGTTTTATGCCGTTTGGTACTGTAGCACTGTCAAAGGTGGCCTTATGTTGCCTTTTTATGTGTCTGTTTATGTTGCTTAATCGTTAAATATTGAGTTGATGACTGACTTTTAAATCCAAAACTGCAGCAGGAGCTCACAGTGTTACTCTGACATATGCTCAAAAGAGGAAAACAAGTTTTTAAATGGAATGTGGAACGTTAAATAAACCGTCAAAGTTAATATTGTAAATAAAGTTTATTTGAGATTGTTTTCTGATAAGTCAATAACCTGATTTATTGCGTTTATTGTAATGCTCAGTGTTCTGCCTAAACCAGAAAAAAAGGTTGAGTCAATTATATTCAATCACTACAATGTCACCATCTGTCTCACATCTGCCACTCATCCTCTAATAATCAAAATGTGATTTTTTTTTCCTCGTCTTTTTTCCAAATCCGATTGGCTGTCTAACTGATCTTAATTATAGATTGTCTAATTAACAATTTCCTCAGCTCAGTAGCCTCTGGATCCAGCTATTTAACAACTGCCGTAATATAAATTACTATCTGACATGTAGAGCTGAGTCTTTTATACAGAAAGTTATTGTAGATAATACATACATACCTGTGAGGATGGTACATTTCTAGCTGCCTGTTGGCATTATCACATTTCAGATAAAAGTTAAATTTTCCTCCCTAACCAAAGAAAAGAAATTAGTCCACTGGTTACCACACAAGTATAAATAAACCTGTCAAATTATCAACCCTCCAGTTTAATGTATGTGTTGTGTGTTGTAATGTAATGTTTTTTTTTTAAAAAGAATATCTCACAAAGAAAGTAGAGGCTGATTTTAAAGAGATTTAATCGTGTCATATAAATATTCAGTACAAAATATCACGTTTTACAAAGCAGATTGATGAATGGCCAATGATGTAGGGCCCCTTACACTACCACAACCTCTCAAATTGTTTCTACATTGACAAAACTTGACTGCTCAATCACATTGTCACCGACATAATATACCGTAGTAGAGGTGAGCCCCAAGGCCGACCGTGTCTACACATCAACAACCACAGATCTATTGTATCTGGAGAAAGAGGACATCAGCGTCACCATCTAGTTGCCTCAACTTAAAAAAAACAAAAAAAAAAACAAAAAAAACCCAGAGACGTGGCGGTGCTTTACGTTACGATGTGCAACATTTTCTGTTATCTTAGCTGAGCATGGCGCCAATGCTTGGAGGCAATTATACTGTCGATAGGAAAACACAAGCACGTCTTCGTAATGGCGATATGCTGACACTCTGTATGAAGACAGAAAATAGTGAAGACTGAAGGAGAAAAAAAATGCTTTTGGTGAGTGCTGCTGTCATGTTGATTTCCATTTGAGACCTCACATTGTACCTCGAGGCAGTTTTCTTAGAGTGAAGGGTTTTTAAACCCATTAAATGCTTATCATAGCAATATTTGTCGCAGTCTGAAATGGCCACTTACACAATGGGAGCTCCAGCAACAAGCTAATAAACAAAACAAGGGGGCAAAAAAAGCGAACACATGTATACAATAGCTGAGCATAAAGACTTTTTCAACCACTGTTATCAATTGGATTGTTTAATGTGCTGCAGATGCCTGATTCACAGTACAGACAGAGAGGAAAAAAGTACCACTATGGCAATTATGCCATTGTGTTTTGTTATTACTGTTTCAAATGTCTGATAAATGTCAGCCTCCTCACAGGTTGGCCTTTCGCTAAAGTGAGGGCAGAGCTTGTTTTAGCTGGCCTGTCTTTTTCTTGTTTATATCATTCTGCCTTCCCAGTTCAACCAGCCCTCTTTATTTCAAAGCTGTTTATCCGTAGTTAGGAGGTCGTAAAATAATTTGACAGTATTGCTGTTTAGGGTGATCATTTTCACTTTTTCCCCTTTGTTTTCTAAATCACATTTAAAAAGTAAACCCTTCTGTGTTCTTGCTGCAGGATAATGTTTTGACCTTCTTTCTGAGGCGAGGACACACCTCTGGGTTTAAGAACCTTATTCCACACCAAAGGTCAGGAGCCCCTTGATAAGCATCTTTATGGAAAAGGCTGCTCGTCCCACAGGAAATCAGGGGTAAAGCCTGAACACATGGACTGGATTCATGTTAAAACACTACATACAGCACATGTAATGAAGGGCAGGGAGTAGGGTACAGTAATAGGAGGATTTAAAGGAAAATACTGGTGTTCTTTGCTTTTTGGCACATTTCCATTAGTGGACTGCTATGTTACATTATTATACATTCGACAGAGCCCTTCTCAGGACACAAAATCTCTCAAAGAAATTCCTGATTTGATGAATTCCTGTATTTTAGGGTAGAAAATAAGAAAAACTCTTATTTAAAAAAATGCTGTAGGTACATTTAAATGGTCATTCAGGCTTTTTTTTTTTTTTCCTTGCGAGAAGAAGGACCTCAAAACCAAGAGTCTGTAGGCCATTTTCCATTGCGTATATTTGTTTTTATAATTGAAGGCAACTCTTTTCATACATAACATGGACCTTGACGCTTTGTCACATGAGTTTTACACAGAAACAGTCTCAGGTTTCAACACGAGTATGTCATTTTTCTAGAAAATCCAATCAAAATATCATTATTCCTGCTTGGTACATCAACTCAAATACTGTTGATTGAGGGAATTCACTCCTGTTTTTCTTCATTACCTGACCAGATTAAATGAGCCATTTAGAAGCGGAAAGTAAAATTGCACAATGAATTTTAATGGTAACTGTCCACTAAATGTGTCATCTAATCTAAGTTGATGCCATAGTTTCAAGCTCAGCCTCATCCTCTCAGCGCCGAGAGTTAATGGGACTTTGACTTACTGATCTTCCGAGTTGCTGTACAATGTGAAACGTTTATACGTCTCTGAAGAAGAAAAAAAAAATCGAGATGAGCAAAAAAGTCCAACAAGACCAGTATTTTCCTCTAACTGAGCCTGGTGGCGTTAGCTTTGTGAATTTTTATCAATGTCGCATAGAAAATAACACTATCCTGTGTACTTCAGCCACAGAGTTTGGCTGCACAGAGAAAATGGTTCTGATGACATTCAGCTCAATAAGGAAATATTTGGTATTTCGGCTCTCCTCACAGTGCTCAAAGCTGTGTAGAGAGGAAAATCGGATACTGCAAAAATGACAGAATGGTGCTTGTTGCGGCCGTAAATCCCACCGTCCTTCACCAACAAGGTTTTATGAACATCAGCCACTTGTAGACAGCAACGTGCTACAACTGACATAAAAGTTTTATGTCGTGTTCCTCTCACATCCAATCTGTAAAGAGATTTCTCATTTTCTCATTAGAGATGACAATGCCAAAATGTTCCGGCACTAACACCTTAAGCATAACTGTGGATAAGTGGCTAATGTGAGGCAGCCATCGCTGAAACGGGGGATCATTTGGATGATAGAAATCCCTAGAAAAACAAAACATCTGTACAGCGTATTGTATCATATTACCGTACGTACACAAGCTAAGATAGAACTCACAATATGCAGCATGTTTTTGTCCCAGAAACACTGAAAAATACATAGGCATATCTGTTGGTTTACAAAACTGCTTGTTGAACGTGTCCATCACAGGCAGCTTTGGAAAAACAAAAAAAAAAAATATCGGTATAGATATATTTGGGCCTCATGTACACCCCATACACACACACAAAAAAGTCTCGACACAAAGTTTCTTTTCACTGTGCCCTCGCAAAAACGCAACTAACACTGACTGGACACACAAAGCCTACGTCTGGTCACCGGAGGGACAACTGAATGGTGATCGATGGCAGTGAAAGAGCACTTGGACAAACAGTGCCCGTTTCTCTGTCCTTTCGCCATTTTTCTTCACCACACATGCACCAGAACTGCCCAAAAGTTTATAATGTGTGTTTCGAACTCTATCCTCGTCTGTGTGCCAGGCTCTCGTTAGGAATCCCTGTCGCTGTCGTCGCCCCCGTACATGTCCGCCAGTTTCTTAAACCGCGGTCCCCACTCGCTCAGGTAGTTGTAGTCCTGGTCTCCCTCGGTGGTCACCGACTCGAGTGAGCTGAGGGACTCCGCTACGGAGCCGTTGCCCTCGTAGGCGTAGGTGGCCAGGGAGTCATAAGGCGGCGCTGTGGGGTCGCTGTCGTTGTCCTGGAGCCTCTGGTTGATGAAGTCCCTCACGTCCCCGTTATTGTCCCGGGTGGGGGGAAGCACTGGCCGTCGGACCGGAGGGTAGAAGGTTTCGGGGACGATGTCCCTTCTTTGCTTGCTCTCCTCAATGGCCTCTGGGTTGCGCAGTGTGCCAATATCAAAAGCCTGAGTGTCCTCCTCTCCACCCCCTTCATCGTTGTAGCTGACAACGTTGTCTCTGACATCCTCTTTGGAGATGATCAGAGGCTCCTTCTTCCTCTGCCTCCTCAGGGCAGCAAACAGCACCACGATCACTACAGGGAGAACACAAACAAAGAGAACAAATAACAGAGTTTGGTGACTTTTGCTGTTGTTTCTTTGCTCCCTCTCCTTGTTCTGTAGGCCAGTGACTTTCCTGGGGGAATTGCTGATGTTGCATGAGTGTTCACTGATGTTCTGGGACTTTGTCTGACTTTGTAGAAAAGGCTCAGCTACCACAAGGATGCAATATGTATTTCTCCTTCCTCGGGGCCGCTGTTGCTTAAGATCACAAAGGGATGCAGTTTAAGAACACAGCAAAGTACACTGTGTACTAGAAACACAGCTTATATACCGTTATGTAGCATTATGACATTTGATGGATGGATATGAAGCTGACCTGGCCTTTTTTGGATTAAGTCAGACATCAGTATCTCTCTGTCGTGCATGCTACATGGGCAGGTCATTGACAATATGGTTATTGGAGAAAATTTAAATGTGCCTTGGAAAACTCTCTGGGCCGAAAGCCAGAGCTGTACTTTTTTTTTTTTTTTTTTTTAACCTGGGCCCTGGTGAAATTTTTTTCCAGTCTGCAGAAATTAAACTCTTTTCACACAGTGGACATAAATTCCACTGAACCATTTCTGTTTTATAATGAAGAGGATTAATTCTTAATGTTTTGATATGGCCGAGGTTAAAAAGTTAGTTGTATTTGCAGGAACCCAACCATATGTGAGGCAAGAATACTACCACTGAAACATCTGCACTGGTTTAAGACTGAAAGGTCGTAATAGTGTTCCTGAAGCTAAAACAGCTGCAACACCGTTGGCTGTTCAAAGCTGCACCAAGCAGCAGTTTTATGTTAAAATGCACCTGTCTTGCCTTTTTCTAAAGCACAATATTCTGTTCCCCGAGCTGAGATGCTGTAGATCTTTGCTGCTCTGCTGTTCAAATCAAATTAACATGTCAGCTGTGGTCACTGGCAGAATTATCCACCCACAGGAAGGGATGAATCAAATTAAGGAGTGAAATACAAAACTGCCTCTTTAACACCTGCGAGTGGCAAGCTGCCATAGTGGGAGAATGTTTAGTGCAGCCTTAAGATAATTCCAGTGGAGTAAGTAAGGGTCAAATTACATTAACAAATTCTTGCAAGATTAAATTATAGGATTTTGTATGTTTCTCTACCGGCCAGTACTCACTAAGCAGAATGATGACACAAAGCAAGATGGCCACCAGAGCTCCCGTGCTGAGTCCGGCCCTCGCCGTCAGGGCCTCGGCGTTGCACAGCTTCATGTTGCCCTCGCGGTCGCACGTGCACACTCTGATGGTCAGTGTGCTGGTGCTGCTTTGCATAGGGAACTCTCCATCAGAAATGACCACAGGCACGTGGTAGACGCTCTTTTGTAGGCTGTTGTAGCTGTTCCTCCGTGTCAGGATCCAGGCTGTGTTGTCTGAACACAACAGAATATCCTGTTACTACTGGAGGTAGCAGTCGATAACCATGGATGAATCAGTCAAACTTTTTTGAAATTGAATTTGGTCTTTGAATTTGCTTTTAAGTGTTATCAGATGCAAAATTACAGAATATCAATAGATCACAACATGTACAGTACATCACTGGATGTGCGGGAAGTTCAACAACAGGATGTTGTGCCCCCTGAATGAAGATTTAAGTGAATCTGATGACCACGAAAAAAACAGCTTTATTACCTTTGTTATCACGAACAGAGAAGTTAGCCTTCCCAGCAGCCTCCTGCGCAAGACTGAAGAAGAACCGATGTCCTCCGAGCGGCTCGTCAGGATCTGTGGCGCTAACAGTTTGTATCCTCTGAAACAAGGAGAAGACAGGTGACGTAACACGCAAAGTTCTGGAGAGTAAACTGAAGGTGCACAACTCAACATCAGCTATAAACAACCGATTCTAAACATTTAAGTTGGAGTTAAATACACCTGCTGATGTTTTTACAGTAAGTTCTATTTAACAGGGAAACTATCAGTTCCTCAGTGACAACCCAGATTGTTTATTATTCCTTTGTGTGTGATCAGTTAAACACTTTGTTGAGCTTAAAATAGGAGTGGGCAATATGGATAAAATCATGGTATATACAATCTGGCTATTGTTATAACAAATTAGATTTTCTATGAAAGCAATTGAGAAACAGTTAATAGATAAAATATGTAAGTAGATTAGACTGTTTTTTTTTTTTTTAAATCCAGTGTATTATACCTGACAAATCAAGCTACATTGCTCACAATGGCTTATAAAATATAAATACTGTATGTATAAACAATACAGCAAATTTCTATTTTTCTCATATATATATTTTGCCTGACCCTCACTGTAGAACATCTAATTAACAAACAGAGCAACCTGGTTGTGCATGTTAGTATTAACATGAGTTGCTTTGCTAAATTACCCAGCTGTACAGTAAATTCAGGTTAAATGGATAGTTTGGTCTCTGGGGAGCTCATAAAGACAAATAGTTAATGGTGAGCTGCCAAGTAATAACCCTCAGTTTCCCTGACTGTAAACATTCAAAATGCCTTTAAGATGCATGCAGATACACAAAAAGGCATCCGGCACTAAACAGATATACAAAGAAGAATTTTTACTCTTGTTGTCTCAATCAGTGCTGCAAAATTTTTCACATTTATTGGGCATATTTAATGTAATTTCACCATGTTAAATCAAGTTTTTTTTAATGTCACAGGAAGTAAAAAGTTAAAAATAACTTAAAAATATTTGATATGCACTAACACCTCCGCTTTGTGGCTTGCAAGTTTTTCAGGTGCTCGGCATTAAGCAGGACTTCCATGACAAAAAAAAATCTTATGAATGGGTGCTGTGGTCTAAAAAAGTTGGGGCCTTTGCTGGTTTAGAAAAGACTTTTTTCATGTCATGTCCTCTAATGTCAGCTGAGGTCCAATATCTACAAAATAACATTGTGAATAGACCATTTTTCTGTGAATACTACAGAATGTGAGTTGGTCAACTTGGGAGAATTGGCAGCAGTACAACTGAAAAGACCGTTAAGTGCACACGGCACCTTTAAGGCTTATTTTGGGGACAAAATTGTTCTGAAAATGTATTTATCAACCTGAGATGTGTTAGTTATCCATCCCATCTAGCACTCCTACTAGCTTAAAACACGTGACGGATTTACAAACTCTCTCTGTGGTCTGCTAATTACATGCTGAACTGGAAGCGTACACATAATCCTAAAAGGGAGTTAAGATGAAACCATGACTACTGCTTTGTGTTCTGTCATACCAACCTGATTAGCCCTAGCGTTCTCACACACAAACGTCTCGTAATTGGTGGCAAATGTTGGAGCGTTGTCGTTGACGTCCAGGACTCGAATGTAAACCGGCACACGGCTGAAATGTCGCGGGTTGTCTAGGAAACACAAAGATAGACACAGTGAATTTACACTAATAATTATTCCTTAAGCCCATACATGTACCACAGTGCACGTGTAGCGTGTGTAGATTTGGCGTGTGTTTCTATGCAAACAAAAATGCAAGAATTGTGAAGCCCCTCCCTCTACTCCCCGGTACTATTTGAACATTTTTCATATGTGGGAGCAACTCAGGGTGGGACACAAACACCAGCTACCAGCCAATACTGGGTGAACTGGCTGCGGTTGCCTCTAGTACTCTACAAAACCCTGTTTTTTCACTTCAGCAAACAACATTTAGAGGTTAGTATCAATCCCAAAAATCCAATTTGGCTGGCAGAATAGGAGGAACAGAAATGTCTGCTTCCCGTCCTACTGCTGCTGCTGCACTTACTGAACTCTGAGGCAATGATGGAGATATTGTGCCAGGCGTTCTCTTCTCTGTCCAGCTCCCTGAGGATGAACACTGACCCGTTGCCGGCATGGATGTTGAACACTCTGTCCATGTCTGTGCGCCGATCAATAGAGTACCTGCAAAAAACACACACAGGAAACAACTTCTAAAAGTGTACACTCGCAGGCTGTGTGTGGAAGCGTGTTTTGTTTCCTGGGTGAAGGATACAGGGTGCAGTCACATTTACAAAGCTTTTCAGGCGTGAACCAAAATGGAAGTGTTCACATTTGTTGGTGATTCTGCGCAGTTAGCAGGGTTTCAACTTCATCAAAACATGATAGACTTGTCTGCGCTCTGTGCCACTATTTCCTTTCTTTTGTTAAGAAAAAGATTTTTTTTTTTTTGCAATAATCCAGGCAACAGTTTGCCCTCAGAAGAAAAGCCAACTTTGGTGAAGAGGATGAAATAGTTTTTTTACCTGCCTAAATGAAGCAAACTAAAGGTTTAATCAACAGCTTGCAAACATTTTCAGACTCGCGTTGTTGCTTTAAAGGGTCAGTTTACACAAATAACAAAAAAAAAAACATATTTTCTCAATGACCCTTTTTGTTATCTAACAGAGCAGATTGTTTCAGTGTTACGTGCCCACACAAATACAGTGAGGGTGAATGGAATTGTACGTGTGCTGCTCAAAACATTGAAAACCGACTTTTTGAAAAGTCAACAACAGAAAACTCTGCAGACCTTCATGTCAACAGGTTTTATAGACATTGCTTCTAGGAGGGCAAGTTGCTTTTGAGTTTTTTCAAATGTCACCTCCATGAAACTCCTTTCACCTCCATTGGACTGGCAGCAGAAACCTTTTTTTTTGTGATTTTTGAGAGTTGACCCTTTTAACATTTATGGGTTACGGTCTTCTTTGAAACTAGGGGTCTTAAACAGCCTGTCCTGTGGTGATGACCGATTTATGTAAGTGTTTGCAGTCCCACTCAGACACACACACACACTTAAACAAGCCAACAGGTTATCCAGTCGTGTTGTTTTTCTCTGCTTCCCAGACTACTGTGATACATCAGTGTGATTAATGGAGTAGCAGGCATCAGGAGGGCCAGCGTAAGAGGAAGGAGACCCCCGAGGGGAGACCATGAACCAGGGCTCTCAATGCACCGCTGCACCGCTCTCCTCTCTCTCTACGAAGATCCTAGCCCCTTCCTCCCCAGCCCCTCCCTGCTGCTACGCCTGCATCAACCATTTTAGTGTCTTTATCTAAACACTCCCTCCTACTCTCAGCCTGCTTCTCGGCCACCTCGCCGGTCAGACAGTAACTCTAACCTCGTTAAATCCGCGTCGGCCGTGGGCTTTACTAATTGCTTTTCTAATATTCCCAATAATTCAGCTGGCTGGGCCTAACCCTTCCCCTGATTAATGACAGAGAGATAACAGTGCGCCTCGTCCTGACCGAGCCTCCAAAGTGCTGCTCTCAGCAGGCAGGCAGCTGGCTGGATGGGAGGCCGGGCAGAAGGACACGGAGGGTTATAGAAATGTTAGTGATCAGCAGGTTGGGACATATTTTCTCTTTCCCCTCTACAGAGGCTACATGACCGGGTGGCCTGCCCCAGTATCTTCTAAAGACATTCTTCAAGAACAAGAGTCAGTGTAAGTACTGATTTGGGGATTTGTAGGTCAAAAGATGTCTAGTTTGACAAAGTTTTTTAAGACGTGTTGTTTTAACATAATTTAATTATATAGTCATTAAGGTGCTGTTGAAAGCAGTTATATGATGACTAAAAAACCTAATTAAGCCAAATTGACAAAACAATCTCACACTATGGAGCTTTTGATCATAAAACATGATCATCATCAGTTTGCCACTTGGAATACAGATGTTCAAATTTTCAGTTTTTCTGAGCATGTCAGGGACTTTACACCTGCAATAACCTTTTGGCCTCTTGGGGGCAGCACAAACAACTGACATGTCATCACCTTTCACGTTATATGTTGAACTTGTTAGCAAACAGTTAGCTAATTTTTACACATCCAGCAGTTACCGAGTAACATTATCATTCATTTGGAGTCGTGTTTCTGTCCACCTGGTGAATGTAAGTCCAATATTCACTCTCTTTTAGCTGTTTTTACTCTCTACCAACTCCTGAGGGAAATATCTGGCTCTTTAGCTGCTAAATGCTCCACTATGTTCACCAGCCAGTTGCTAATTGTTTGCTGTCTGGTGCTGAGCAGGTAGTGTGCAGCGGGTTTTTAGATCTTTTTCGCTGAAAACGACACTATGAGAGCGCTGAGAGGGAACCAAAACAGTAAAGTTGCAGCCAGACAGCTAAACAATGAGCTTACGCTCGCTATAAAGCTCCGTAAAGCCGACGGCAGCTGCGGAGTCACTGATAATTCTCTGTAGGTTCATTACAACGAGCCACACCTCTCACACTACATACTGTCATTTGATAAATTGCTTTAAATATTGATTATATCCACTTTAAGGATGTCTAAACCTTAGGATAAATGAACTTTTGAATGCAATTAAATCTCTAGAATGTTTAATTTTTCATACGAAAATATAAAAGTGTTTTTCCTCAAAGTCTGCCCTTGGCAAGCTGAAGCATCATTTAGACTATTGCAGCACTAAAACACTTAATTGAAACTGGGATTAATAAAAGTCTCTAGGAATTAACAGCTTAAGACAGGCTGACCCATCATGCCAACAGCAGGGCAACTCTACTGACTTCAAATGAATGAAAATACAAAAAACATTTGAAAGTGTGAAAAGCGAAGTTTTCAGACTTCACTGGCTTGAATATTGTCCTGTTTTCAGGTTTGACTGACTCGGATATCAGGGGAACTTCCATCTTGCTGGCATTGGACGACATTAAGTGATTAGCTGACATCTGATGTGAAATAGGTTATTATCATCCTGTTATATCAGCTAAATCCTTGTCATGCTCATCCTTCCTTACTGACTTATACGTGTGCATGTGTTCATGTTTAAATGTGCACGTGTCCGCGTGTGTCGTGGCGAGCGGTGCGAGCTAATAAAGATAACCGTCTCGGTGACTTCCTCATGCCAGGCAGCCCCGGGCCCTCCTCTTCCACTGCGCGGCTTTAAATGCCACGGGGTAGCTACCTCATTGATGATGGGTGATAAAAGAGAATGATATCATATTTGACACCTGCAATAAAGTGGTGGAACTTCAACCTTGAGAGCCAACTCCCTTAGTGCATCATAAAAATGAAAAAGTCTTTCAGACAGAGTTGAGGTGCAGCCTCACACCCCACTGCCATTACTCCCATTTAATAAAACACTTGCATAATTTTGTATCTCTATGAATTAAGTTGTGTAAGTGAACTTTTGTCACTTTTTCAGTGTTTAGTAGCATTTAGTATGTCTAACAGAACAATGTGTCTGTCTGCTAAGGCCTCATAATGCATTTTAAAGCTGTCTTTATGTTATATTATGGAGAAAATCCTACCTACTACCTCCAGAGCTTTCAACCACATCTCATATGAAAGTTAATATTTCACTTAATGGGAGCTCCTATATGGTCACTGGTCAACAGAGAAATTGAGAGAAAAAGTACATTTTACTGTAATTTTACTAAAAAATTACCACTCTTACAATATCAGTTTCAAGAACCTTCTCAAATACTCTAAAATCTTATAATAGAGTTTTACTATAACCACATTTCATACTGTGTGTACAATGTAGAAGGATACACACCTAAAAATAATCCCAGGTCACTTTACATTATAGAAAATCTTTTAAAATGGGGGTCTAATGAATTTATACAGTATTGCTTAGATGCAAAGTCCATGACAAAAAAAACATACAGAACATCACAATAAAGTGAAATTATTATAATTATAGTTTATTTGGACCACAAATTATAGATGTGATTTCATTTTATCAAATGAATAGTTTATTGGTTCTGTCATCAAGCCTTCTAAAATCAAAGATTATTTGTGTCTAAATTCTAACAAATAAATTGTAAAAAAAAACTGACTGTAAAACCAGACAGAGGCGCCATAATTAAGCACCACAATAAGGGTGACTTACCTTGTAGACGTAAATGTTAATACCAACTAAAAATCAGGTATATTTGACATTTTTGTATTCCCGCATGTTTTCAGGCTGTCAATCAATCTATACTTACTTAATTAACATTTACAAATAGAAACACAGGCTTGTGATGGATCACAACTCAAGCTAGTTTCAACACTGTCAAGTGATTTTGATACAAAAATGAACGGAAACCAAACGCTGCCTGACAGGAGGGACAAATATGTTCAAACACTAGCATCTAAAAATAGCTTTGTTTACAAAATCTGTGCCGTAAAGTGCGTCTGTGTATTTAGTAACCGGGCTGTTAAGATGTGATGGGGTTCAGTACCTGACAGGACTGTGTTTGATGTCGGGATCAGACGCGCTGACGGAGCCGATGATGGTGTTCCTGGCTGCGTTTTCTTTGACCTCCATGACGTAGCTGCCACGCTCGAACACCGGCGGCTCGTCCACGTCCTCCACGGTGATCTTGATGGTGGCCTCGTCCCTGAAGGGTCCCATGGAGAAGAGAAGAGGGTTGATGTGGACATTTTCCACCTGAACCCGCAGAGTGTACTGCTGCTTCCTCTCATAGTCCAGAGGCTGGAAAACAGAGAGGGAACATGTGACTTTTACTGTGACTTTCTGTTAGTAATAGTGGCAATATTTAGTTTTAAACATTCATTTGTATGCAGCAACATGTTCAGCTGTTGACTTTGGGAAAACTAATCTCCATTCAGAGCATCCTGCCACATTTAATTTCAGGTCAGATTGGGATTTTATTCATTAAACTGACAATCTTTTCCAGAGCGTCTTCTAATGAGTATGTTCAAGGACACTAACAAGACTGTTGATGGACACGCATGGGCTGCTGCACAGATCAGACCTGCGCTCTTCTGGACATGCAAAGGCCTTTCTCTTAACTGCTGCTGAATAATGTGACAGGATTTTAAGTATTTTTATTCAAAGGTGCGTTTATAGTTTTAAGTCTATAAATTTGACAAATGCTGCCTTTGTCTTCTGATACTGAGTGTTATTATTGCAGTACTATGTAACTGTTTTTCTGTGGTGGAAGAAGTACTTAGATCTATTATTAGATGCATCATTATTAATACCGATGAGTCACTGCGTAAACGTGGAGCTAGTTTGAACTACTTTGTAAAGGTCACAAGATAAATCAACATAGTTCTGCTGGATCAATTTGGATGAATTTTTCTTTAATCTTTGTGTTTTGTGGAATATTGGAAAGTTTTACCTCTTTAGGCCTCAAACAGTCATTTATTTGAAAGCAGGTGAGAGGAAATACAGAGAACCGCTAACAACTCATGAACATCTGAAACATGACGAGAAACAAATACACAGATTTTTTTTTGTAAGAGGCCACAAGCCAAAAAGTTTGGGAACCACTGGTTTAATTTTTAACACTGCAGTTTTATTTATAATATTATCATTATTATTTTATGTAAAAATGTAATCTGAAAAGTAACTAAAGCTGTCAAATAAATGTAGTGGACTAAGAAGTAGAAGATTTCCCTCTGAACTGTGGAGGAGAAGTATCAAGTAGCATAAAAGTGCCATAAAATTATACTAGTACTTGAGTAAATGTACTTCATTACGTTCCACCACTGGTTCTTTGTCTTTTTCAGTCACCTTTGTTGGATATATTTGCTTTTCAATTTGATTTCCTGATCACTGCCACGCTCTGCAGCTCAATGAAACAATCAATCAAAGTTGCCTGCCGGTGTTTGCTGGGTAACGTCTGTTCATTTTGTTTGTTGTTTTGTTTTTGATTTGTTTGTTAAATGAAGAGATCAGTATATCAGATTAATGTAAAAGCAACAGAGAGAACATTGGGGTTTGGAGCCGAGGGTGAGACTTTGGTGTGGTGTATGATGGAAGAACCCTCTGCTTTTTGAAATTTAATCAAGGTTGTACACATTTCGAATTTTTTATTTGAATCTTTTAATTAAAATGAAGAAAAATATTCAAACGTAGTGGCTGTATGTTGTATTTACAACATACAGCCACTACTTCTAGCTAATACTTTAGGTATTTATTTCACATTGAATGTGTCACACTCATAAGAGAGTGGAGAAAAATAGAAAACATGATCCTCCGAAAGATTTAACAAACAGTCACGACTGAATGATATCGTTACAATTTTTTTATTCATAGTTGGCTTTATTTTGTGGTCCTTGCTTTAAACAGTAATACTATACTATATTTACACTAGACCATTTTCATTTTACCCATTTGTTTGCTTAAAGGGAGGCAGCTTTGTTATTTTTTCACGTATGATCTCCTATAATCCTGCCTCTACTGTACATCCTATAATTTATGGACCGTGCAGGATGATTAGCGGCCTGATTCCTGCATGATTACTAATGTTTTCTGTCGTTGTGCAGCCGGGGGCGCTGGATTCATTTCAGAAGTGCAGGCGGCCAAAAAGTGTGTGTTAGTGTGTGTGTGTGTGTGTGTGTGTGTTTGTGTAGCGGTAGATACACCGGAGACTCTCACTAAACCATAGCTTGCTTGCACCACAGGGTGGCGATATAATTCCAAACATAAAGCAGCTAACTAACACTTGTCGGATTAGATACAAGCTTTTTTTGTTCACCTGAGTAACAGCGAGCAGACAATAGGAACGTTAATGTTGTCCTCGTGTTGTAAGCAGCCGTGCCCCAAATCCATATTTAATGATAAATCAGAAAAAAAACATTACTTTCCTCCTGCTTCACCTTCGCAAATTATCAACATGCCATACTGTTGTGAAAATGTCATCCATAGCCTACATTAGCCTAATTAAAGCCTAAGCTTTGGACCTTTTATTTCAACGTGATATCATAAATTAAACAATTCACGTGAACTTTCAGAACGCGTGTGTTGATTCAGACGTCAGTGATGTAACATTATTACTGCTGAAGTTCAGTTTTGTTTGCAATACTGACAGCTAAGGTCAGTTCAGCTAGCTGAGTTAACGGCTCAAACAGACTTAACGTAACACACAGCATTGAAACACTTTTATTGGTGGCAGCGTACACTGTATGCATCACATTTGTGTGACAATGTCCTCTTAGATTGGATTAAAATGTAAATATTATGCCTGCTTCATAATGTCAGAGTGGACAGGAATGATTGAAACGTCTTTTTACCATAAATGTTGCAATATCCTCTTGGACCCCCTACTTCCCGCGCCCTTGTTGGCAGCATGTTTTTGCTTTTATGTTCCTTCTCTCAACTTTTTTTGAAGTTATAGCCGCAGAAGGTATCCCCGTTATTGATGGGAATAATTGGGCAGTGCTGTATTTTAATGAATGTGCGCCCAGCGCTGAGCAGGAGCAGCTGAATCAGAGTGAGCTTCCTCTCAGGCTGCCTATTGTACATATGAAAGGATGCCGGGGGCCGTGATCGTTGGAAACAGCCAATGAAAGCTTAAAAAATCCAGATGGAACGAGCCGTTTTCTGAAGCCATGAATAATAACATAATATGAGTCATTGATTTTCGCCGTTTCGTGCTAAGGCGGGGGGGTGGGGGGGGGGGGGGACTGCACGTCAACGGGAGGAATATGTGGCTTTGAAGGACCGGTACAAGCGGAGATGGGACACACTCCCACTTGACAAGCCCATTTAATTAGTAGGTTCAGAATTAGGGCATGCTCACTCCCCACACACACTCTGCCCGCACACCACATCCACTACAGCACTGCCGCAGCTACAAAAAGGCAATTATGTCATCTTCCACTTAATGATGGCATGATGGAAGCGATCGATCGAAGGCTGCAGAGAGGGCGCTTGATAAGGCAACTGCCAGATTCTGTTGAATACATCAGAAACACACCACAGCACACCGCTGACGGCTGCAATCCATACTGAGCATCTATGTTTCTGCTTTGGTCTCAGCTGAGAGGAAGAATGAATCTCACTCAGAACACATGTACAGGGATTGTGGGCAAGTGTAAGGGGAGATCAAATAATTACTGTCCATCTTCTGGGTGTTAGAACATATGGAAATAAAAAGTTTCTGTCACTTTTTTATTGTGTTGTTTCTTCCTGTTTGCCAAAATGAAATGTGACGCTCATACACGAGGGTGTAGCTTTGGCTTCAGAAGTTGCGGAGACACATTGAAGTCAAGGGTTCTGCAATTTCCTGCATTTATTTATTTACAGGTGATAAATTTTTCATTCCCACAAATGGGAGTTCCACTGTACATTATTTATCTGTAAACCTCCACTGCAAAGACCGTCTCGCTATCTCTGCTCTGTGTGAGGTCAGAGGATATTTTAACTTTATCTACGCTGCATGTTCAAACAGAACTTGGAAAAAAAACGGTTTTAAATACGAAGCTTCTCACAAATTAAAAATGAGTTAAAAAGAGCTTTGAAATTTAAATCGCTCCTTTCTTCTGAGGGTTTTACAAATATTATACTCGCACACTTTGAATGCTGCTTGTAATTGTTCTTTTTTAATGTGTAACCGCTGTTCTGTTTGTAAAGTGTGTGTTTGTCCATGCTCATATACTAGTACTAGTATATACTTGTGCATATATCTCTCTTGAAAAAGAGATTTTGATCTCAGAGACGACCTGTTTAAATAGATGATTAAATAAATAAATACATTGATCTTACAAATAAATCAGACACAGCACGCTGCTTTATTAATAACCAAACGTAAAATCTACTTTTAAATGTTTAAATGACAGAGGCCTGTAATGATATTTTAGGTATCATGTTTGCATATTTACTACAAAGGGCACTGTCCTTTGCTGTCTTGTATTTGTTGTTCAGTCTTAGTATCTTTTTATAGGATCAGCCAGGCCACATCTGGAGATGGTCAGAGATGGCATGAAGCCCCAGTGAACTCATCAGAGGGTTAGGGCAGCCTGACAGGCAAGACTGAGGGGCAGAAAAAAATCAGAAAGCACTTTCTTTTGTTGTGATGCTTCTTGCTGGGAGGGAACATAACAATGGAATAAGAATAGAATAAGTGCAGCAGCATTTTTCTCTCATCTTAAAGTGAAACTGTAAAAGTGTGAGTCCATTTTCAAACAATGGGATTTTTAAAAGTTAGGATGACATGTCCCCACCACCCCCAGTGGAAATTACATCCTTTGCTTATCCAGCCTCACATCACCCCCCCTCACAGAACACCCACAGAGAGTCCCTGACCTTCCTCAGCACGATGACGCCCTCCTGAGTGCTCCTATTGGTGGCGATATCGAACATGCCGGGGCCGTCGCTCCCGATAATCCTGTAGTCCATCTCCGCATTCTCTCCAATGTCGGCGTCCATGGCCCGGATCACTCCCACCGCAGACCCCAGTTCGGTGGACTCGGGCACCCTGAACTCGTAGAGGGCTAAGGAGAGAGAGAATTTTATCTTTGTGATTTTTGGTGGTCACATGAAAAGAAGAATTGGTCGATCGGGGCAACATTGTCAAGATGTTCTCTACAGAAAAGAAAAGAACAAGCTGGAGAAGGAACGGCTCAGTGAGTCAGAGATCGAGTGTGTGAGCAGGACCGTGGCAACCAAGGTCATGGTTGCTGTTTCTTTTCATGTCCATTTCTATTTTTCCACTAAAAGTTGCAATTCATTTAGACAGTGAATCAAAGCTTTTAAGATTTTAATAATCTAGAAGCATACACGCCCTAAAAATGCACTCAAAAAACGAATTTACAAGAATATCAGAGGGTACAGCAGTTAAAAAAGAAGCATCACCACGCCTCACATCCAACGAGCGTCATAACCTGAGTGCTTATTATGACCCTGTTAGTAAAAGAAAGAGTGTAAGTGGGAGAGTCAAGAGTGCAAGAATACAAGAGAGCAGGTCAGGGAGAGAGTCAGTCAGAGCCAATCAGAGAGCAGCAATATAAGAGCCAGCCAGGGAGGGAGAGCATGTGTGAAAAGGAAAAGCTGAGTGGGAGATTTAGTGCTGCAACATTTGTAGATCAGCTGTGGAGCAGACATTTCATATGCGGTAAAACATATTTCATTTCCAAAACAGACATTTGGCCTTTCACGTAAGTCGCTACAAGCGGTATTGACTCACCAGCCCACTCGAAGTTTAGGATGTAACATAAATTCTGGGCCAATTTGCTCAACATAAATTAATTGCTGCTTCTTCTTCTTATTTTTTGTAAGATGATTTCCTGGTTTGAGGCGGATAAATTGATGGCTGCCTGTCGGCCGCAGCGGCCCCGGCTGCATCTTCTATGCTTAAATAAATAGCTGGACTGCAGGAGGGAGCGGGCGTGATATACACACAGCCTGCGGAGACAAACAGCACTGACACACTAATAAAACATGCTGACATTGTTTTGGCAACGCCTGAGTCGGCAGGTCTCCGTGACGCTGACACTTGCCTCCACACACACACACACACACACACACACACACACACACGTACATAGACACACACTATGAGCGACACACCATGAGAAGGTTTCCCTAGGCTAACAGGTATTTAGCATTGGGTGGAAAAGAAGAGGCATCACTCCGGCAGACAATAATGATATCGCTTCCAGACACTCTTCCTCCTCTGGGTGTCCCATTACAATATCTCTTCCTCTTTCTCCCTCTTTCAATCTTCTCCTCTGTCCGTCCCCCGCCCCTCCCTCCATCACTGTCTTTCTGTCGTCTGCCTCACTCTTCCTCTTTCTTCCTCTATCTTCCCCTCCTGTCACCTCCTCCATCCCTGTCGTATCCATCTCCCTCCCTCCTCTCACTGTTCATTCATTGGCGGAGGGGCTGAGATGGCAGCATCTGTCTCCCCTCACCCCCTCCACCCCCTCCGCCGGTGCGAGAGAGGATGGGGAGGGAGTGATAAATGGTGGTGGTGATGGTGGTGATGGTGGTGGTGGTGGTGGTGGAGGGGAGGGCGGGGGCAGTTCTGAGGTCGCTTGTTTGCCTTGCGTCCGCGGCTGTGCGCATGCACCGCTCGCTGTACAGTTGGTGCTTTGCTGTTATTGAGAGGAAACATGACGGCACCAGTAATCTGTCAATCTGATCTGGCTGCCTTCACCGTTTGCCAGATGCAAGAGAGGAAGTGAGACGGGCGGGGGGGGGAGGGGGGGTGAGAGAAGAAAGGGAGACAATGTGTCAGACTGAAAGAGAGTAGGGAGGCAGTAGAAAGGAAGGATTGATGATGATGAGTGAGAGGGTTACAAAAAGAGGGAAAAAAAATGCACCAAGGACAGTTAGAGCACTAAATTGAGAACATTGGTTTTATGGAGTAAAAGGCAGCAGAAGAAAGACTTAATAGCAGCAGATAGACAAAGAGAGAGGAAGAGTAGGGGAGATAAAACCCAGTGAATGTACTCTCTTCATTTAATAGGGATTACAGGGCTGATCTGATGCACTTTGCAGGACCCTTCGCTTTGTCATATGGCTCTATATTTAATTATTCGCTGCCTTTAAGAGGCCAGCCTTAGTCGCACAAAACCCAGAGCTCCCTCAATAATCCAAATTCATTTTGAAACTGACACCAGATGGGGGCTGCCTGCCTGGCACCGGCTGACACTGACAAGTGGTTTTCATGGGCTGAGGATTGGTCACTCTGTGTGTGTGTGTGTGTGTGTGTGTGTGTTTCCAGAGGGCTGTACTCACTCTTGGTGAAGCGTGGCGGGTTGTCGTTCACATCGGAGAGGGTGATGCTGACAGTCGTGGTTCCTGAAAGCCCGCCCATCTGTCCGGCCATGTCTTTAGCCTGGATCACAACCTGGTAGTTTTCTTTGACTTCTCTGTCCATGCCAGACAGGGCCGTCTTTATCAGGCCTGAGGGGAAACAAGAGGAACATCCATCTGATCATTTAGGAATATCCAAGTTAAGTCCGGCTTATTTATTCACCCCAAAATACACAAGAGGGCTTTAAAATCTGTAGACTCGTTGTTTTTACTGTTTAATTATTAATTCTTGATAATTATATTAATGATTAAAAACCGACCTCATTCATCAGTGTTTATTTGATTGTTAAAATCTGGGTGAAAATCAGATTTTTAAAAATTAATTTGCAGCATAAAACCCTTTTTTAAAATCTTTGATTTCCTTTATTTTGATGGACTCTGGTGTATAATCAGCAGCTCATTCTCCGTTTCACTCTTCACTCTCTATTACAAACATTTTTGGACTTGGCACATGAGGACCTCGTTGACCCTTCAGCTGCGGTCAGCACTTGTTTCGCAGCAGCAAGCATAACTTTTGAGTGTGTGGGAACATAAAATCGTGGCTAATTGCTTGTTTTAACATGATGCTTTTTAAAAATCTTAGTATTTTTCTATGTTGAGTGGTAGAAAATTAAAAAAGGATGAGCCACTGTCATGCTGTATATTACTGAACATTTAGAGATGCATTTTAAGGGCTACACTGCTAATTTTGGAAGTCATTCACGCTTAGATACAAATTATTGAGTGACAGGTCTCTGATATTATCTTAAGAGTGAGAAAATGAGACATGAGGAATCTTATAGCAGCTCTAATACATAAATTAAATCAAATTACATTACAGTCAATGCACAGAGTAGCACAAGTACAACAAAATGCAGTTTAGCTACAAACAGTAGCAAACTGCTACTGCAAAGATGAATCAGTGTACAGAATGAACAATAAATCAACATACAGTATAGTGAGTACAGTATAAGTAAATGCAGTTATGTGTCAGTAATGTAACTATGATATGTACAGTATGAACAGAGCCAGTTTTAAGTCATTTTATTAAATATACTAGTGCTGCAGCTTCGTGTACAACCTTCATAAAATCTACCTGCCTTATGACATACACATAATGAACTGTTTCCTCAGGTGGAGTACGTACATCAAACAGTCCCTGAGCTCACCTGAAACACTCCTAAAATAGGCCCAACTGCATCAGCTGTATTGAATTAATGATATTTCATTTTTTAGATTTATGCATCTACAGTGCAGGCCAGATAATTAAACCACTAAGAACATTTTATTACTGAAAGGTCAGTGCTCTTGCTCAGTATGCGCGGCAGCATGGAGCTGAGCGGCCACCCAGGAGCACATTTTGGTGTCTGTGTTCTCATGATTTAAGTGGTAAGTGGACCAAAGGGCCAATATACCAAAACCACGGTGTATTCCTTTAATTTTCCAAGTGTAGCATTCGCCTCCAAATGCATTCGGCATCATTTATCTTCTCTTTAGAATTAAGACTCTGTTAATGTTCAGCCTTTCAAGTGCCGCGCAGTTGCTTATTTCTCCGCTCTGACACGTTAGATCTCTAGTTTGGAGTCAGGACAGAGAGCGAGTGAAGCGGTAATTGGCAGCATATTCAAAAGGTGTGCTCCATCTCCCATCAGAGCCGGTCTTAAATCCTGTCTGCTATTACACGTTTGAATTTGAGGCATCATAAAAGAGAGGCAGGTGGGGGGGAGAGGGGGGGGGGGGCAGGCAGAAGTAGTGGAGTGGGAGAATAAAGATGAAAAAAAAAATTTCACTCTAAATAAACTGCTTTAACAAACTTCGCCACTTTCAGTCTGAACAGATGATTCATTGCATATCAAACAATAAGGAAGAGGGAGAGGCTGACGTGGTGCATCACTCAGGCTCACATCTGACTGGCCTACGCCGTCCTCAGACTTGCTCTTTTCTTCCTCCCATATATAACGTGGCAAAAAAAACAAAACCAAATGCAGGCACAGTGCAACTTCTTTTTATTCCCTCCTAACGATGTGCAATTTATCTCACGGACAACACACTGTTAAGAGAGCAGCGATCATTCAGGCAGCGTCGCAGGAAGCAAACGTATACCAGCCTTAGAAAACAGCATCATGCTCGCTCTATATCTCTGTCTACCTTTGTTATTGCTTAATGACTACAATACACACACACAGAGGAGGAGAGGAGAAACAAATCCTGCTTATAATGTGATGTCCAGGCATGTCTTTGTGTAAGAGGGGATGTCAGCTTACATACCACATGTGGGATAAACCATATTACTGTTAATCCCTCCGCTAATCTGCAAATGGCTTTTTTTGTCGTTTCTCTTTTGTTTAAGCAAAAAAGACACGAGCGGGATGTGTTCCAAAGCGCACATTAATGATTAAAACTAGCAAGCGACTAGATTTTGGGGTTGGTGATTTGCCACTCTTTCTACTACAAATCCCCCTCGCCCGCCAGCCTGCGAAAGGAGGTAGAGGAGTTGATATTTTTGGTTAGGGTAAAAGGGGGAAATTCACAGCATTCCACAGTTATTTTGTGATAAATTGTTTTAATTTACTTTCCCGGTGAACCAGCGTCCCCTGGGCTCGCCTCATCTATTTCTGCTCCACTTCTATTCAGTCCTGTTCCTCAGAATAGCCACCTCCCGACAAAAGGTGTTAACTTGTTGCGCTCAGCTGTGGGTTACATATGTAGGTGGAGAGTGCAATGGCAGCGTATTGTTAGGGCAGCAGGATAAGAGCGTTTCCAGTAAGGAAGGAGTGAAGAGTTGTGATCATTAGTCAGAAAGAAACATCTCTCAGGGCTGTAATACATGCTGCTGTACTGAGGCTGCAATCAGTGGAGAGAAATTATAATCTTTGCCTCTTTTACAGTGGATTTCTCCTTTTGGTAGCAAATGTCTGCAAAGAAGCCCGTGCTCTTTGATCCTAAGTGATTGACACCGAAACCAGACGTTGACTTTTGATGTTTTAGACACATTCCTGTGGTCCTGTGGTTTGAATGTGGTGAAGCTGGAAACATCTCAGCACTGCAAAATATCTCCATCTTATTTAGTTATTTCAGTCCTTAATTGCGTCCCGAAAGTCACATTTTCTTAAAGCCAGTGGAAAAATGAGTGCCATACCTGTTTCCAAAGCTAATCCAAGTTTCATGGTTCTTGATTTCCAGTGCAGCAAATTGGGTTTTGGCTCCCAAATTGGGAAAAAGTTCAGATTTTCTGTCTGTACTGGCAGATTTTTCTACTACTTTTTTTTTTTTAAAGAAAATAAGGTTTTTAGGACTGAATTACAGACATAAATTACTTAAGATGGAAATTAAGCTCCTTGGTAAAAAGCCCCAAAGTCCTATTGTTCATGGATATAACATCAAGCTCCGCCCTATTAAATATTTGGTAAAAATAGTTGAAACAAGCTGATTTCTGCTGTCAAAACAGTAAAATATTATGATTGGTAAATATAAAATATATTTTTAAGACTAATTATTGATAAAATTGACTTGAAAATGTCTTTTTTACTTGACTTCTCATTGTCTACAAAAGAAAAAGCACTAAAATGGAAACGGGAATATAGAGTCCACCACTAGCTACTCGACACTGACCAGTTTCCGGGTCCACAGAGAAGTACGGCTGGCCCTCCAGGATGCTGTACACCACCCTGGCGCTGTTCCCGTACGTGGCGTCATCTGCGTCTGTGGCTGTCACCTGAATTACCGAGGTGCCTGGGGGAAGAAGATTCATGACAATGATTTAGATCAACTCCTCAATGCTGCTGAAAATTGCCTGCTGGATAATTGGTTAAGCTGATGCACCTTCTGATGAGGTGTCGGCTCCTCTTCTAATCATACTCATGCAGAATGTGACTGATCAGTTCTGTCCCTTTGCATTACCCAAACCAATCTTTATTCCTCGACCACTTATACCCTTATACGTGATTGATTTTCACGGGTAATCGATAAGTCCTAATGTATTTTTCTAAGTATATCTCTCTAAGCATACAAGCGGCACTGATACTGGCTCTTTGCAAACCCCAAGAAGCCTATTAGTGTATCCACAGATCTGGAGTGTCTAAGAAGCCAAATATCTGATAGCAGGCGAACGACTGTGATCCATTTTCTCTTCCAGAGAGGCTGAAGCCCTATTTCAGTAGAACAAAGGGAAACGGTTAGCCAAGTGCTACCTCCCAAATGGCGCCTTGCGGGGCCAAGTGTTGCCTCATTACATGCAGAAGAAAATTAATTGAGTAGAAATATTTAATGGCAAAGTGGTATAAATATAGAATTGTGCAATACAATGGGATAACGACCCCATGAAACTTCTCTAATTTGATGTCAGTTGAGATCTGTGAGGGCTGAGGGGAGAGTTTCCCTTGAAATCAATGTCATTTGTATGGATGAAGGATGTCGTAGAAGAAAAAAAAAAGTAGAGAGAAAGAAGACCAAGGCTGTCTGATTTGGTGCTGCGTGGCACAAGTGACAGGTTGGGAGGATTCCTGAGCAAGTTCACCGAACCTTGATCACTAATACCTTTAACTAGGGAATTAGACTCAAAGAGGCTTTTCTGACATGGCGGCTTTTAGAAAATATCACCGATCCACATCACCCATCTCATCGCCGACTTTAAGCTTTTTGAGAAAAGAATTTTCTGACAAACAAGTCAGGAATAATCGCGTTTTTTTTTTCTTTGCAGGGGGAGTAAATTACCTCGACTGTAATCATTCAGTTGTCAAAAGAGGGGGCGCATCAGCGTCGTCCCTGAGAGAAGAATGTCAGAGCCGTGAGACTATAATAAAACTCAAAGTGTATGTCACATTTAAAGGGGCAGTGTCTCGACGCAGTCACTCGTGAACACATGCTTTGCCAAGCGGTGACATCACACCCCGGTTGTTGCCATGGGCACCCGTGCTGCCCTTAGATAAGTGCCGGCCTCTCTCATGGGGTTGCTGAACCAAGTGACAACTCTGTCACATGTCTGGGCTGCAGGACCGATGTCCCTCAGTCCCTGAAGCACCGCAGCGGCAGAATAGAGAGTTCACTCCATGTTTTCATGCAAGTATTGATCAGGAGCCTTTTTATATTGTTTATCTATATTCATGAGGCCAGTATGTACTTTTAGACTAAGAGCTAGAGCCAAAGTGCACAGTAAATTAAAGTTTAATTTGGTGCTGAATGACAAGAACAAATGATAATACAAAAACAGCAAATGGTACTGTCTCAGAAACGGGCACTGCAGAAATAGAATCCCACATAGATGACAATGCTGGTAATTAAATTAAATACTGTTTTAATAAGATACAATACTGTGTTTAAAAGATTATCTGCACCAGTGCTGTAACCGTCACAGAGACGCTTTACCTTGTTTATTCTGCCATCATAAAACGGCTCCTAGTCTTCCTCATTTAATTAGTCTGCTCTCTTTCTTGAGTCGGCGTCATTATTATGATTGATAAAGTCCCATTGATCCAGTAAGACTGGCATTTTAGAACGTCTCTATCCTATTTGAATCATAAGCCTTTTAATCCAGTTCCTCACACACACACACACACACCTTTATTTGTGTAAACACTAAATTATTGTCTGTTTTGTGATTAATAAATATGGTTTTATGTACTAAATGCTATTTTCTTTGCCTTCTCTACACACTAAAATAAACTACAATCAATTATTTTTTCTTCTTCATTTAAAGTCATGTTACTATACCAATATTTTTGTCCTTTTCTTTGTTTATTCTTTTAACTATGTACTTATTCACATCCATATGTGGGAGAATAATCTCAGGGGGCTCAGGGTTACGAGGGGCTAGTCAGACAGGGCGGGGTGGGGGGATTAATCTGTGGGCTATACAATAAAACGTAAAGACAGAGGAACTATATTATAAATTTAAAGAGCTAGTTTTAGGTTGGCTTCCCCATTTAGTCCATATGTGGGAATGAATGCACAGTAGAAACTGGGTTTACAATATATACACACAGTGACATCTGGACGTCTGCCTCAACACCGAGAAACTAGAAGTGACTTCACATAATAAAGAGCGGCCAATCTAGGTCAAGTTTAACAATAATAAATATGGATCCCAAAGGTAGTTTTGACACTGATGTTAAGAAATCATATTAATATATGCATATAAGCTACAGTCTTATAATTTTGAGGCTGCTATGCATCCGAGGGACCAAGAACCAGGAATAAATTGAGCTGTGGTGTCAAGAGAAGCGGTGCAGAACAGGACAGAGTGACCCGGGTTAGCTAACAGTTCTTAAGTATAAATTTAAAAAATCAACCTGAGTTGAGTTAGTTAGTTAGATTAGACTCTTTATAAGGACAATATACACTAATTAATAGAAAACACAAATATAAAATTGACCAGAATTTTGCCTTTTTTTGCCATTTTACCTTCACTTGGTGTCCCTGAGCAGATGTTAAATATCACCTTAAACATTAAATAAAAATTCAGTTTGTTTCATTTGTTACAAAGTTTAGACAAAAGACAATATAAATCACAATAAAATACACATAGTGCTGCCAGAGCAGAACACATAAAATACATTTACTAATTTGCTATATTATAAGTTGCAACATAAAGTAAGTGGCACTATGGTTAAAATGAATGTCACAGTAAAAATATTTTTGGGATTTTTGGAATTTATATGTACAAATAATAAAATAATAAAATTGATCTGACCAAAGGATCTTAACTCAAGGTCCACTCGCTTTTTCCAAAGCTTTCAGCCATCTGCTGATGGAGACTGAGGCCATTGAAAGTAAATGGACCTTGGGTTGAGATTATTTTGTCAAACTACAGTATTCAAGGTCAAAAAATGAACTTTCACACTCAGTCAAATTGATTTTCAGTGAAATAAACCATTGTTGTATTGTTAAAGCTGCCCTGTGGAGTTTTTTCTTCTAAACAAATGAAAGTTATGTTTACGTTCAGTCTTTCTCTCTAAAACTCATAAACAGTGCGTACACACAAATCTGTGCTTAAACCGAGTGTATGATCATTTTAAGCACCAATCCAGGATTCATCAACATGTTCTTACCTGAATTTATTATTACTCTGCAAACAAATTTAGAACTGCCTTAAACCATACATACGTACCATCATCATAAATGAAATGAAATTATTTATATATTCAAATTGTCTTGTTCCCACTTGTAGATGACAATAGCTTATATATCAGAATTCCCAGCATCAGATTCAGCAGTGATATATGCAGCAGTTAACCAGCAGGTCAGTAGCAGCACAGGGAGCGGCGCTCTGCTTTCACTGCATCACAACCTGCTGTGGACAGAGACGAAACACGATGCGACCCTGGCACAGCAGTAGAGATTTATTTGGATCAATTCCACAGATCTACACATTTACCAACTTTTTATTTCGTTGTGGACATACTGTGCAGTCGAGGTGCAACAGGCTCCAAACGGTGGTGCCAGTGACGTGTTTATAGCCAAATCTGCCTTTTCTGGCTCCTACTTCTGAAACTATTTTTTGCATTTCACAAGCAGTAAAGTTTTTCTACATTTTCACCATCTCAGAAATGGGGGTGTGGTAGTATACTAATTACTAATAGCGGACACGCGCCTGTCAGTTTAATCTGATTGTGATTCACTGACATACGCACGGTGGCAAGAACAAAATTGGCCGTTGCGCACGTGTCATGAATCTGACGGTAATTTTGCGTGCGCACTTATTTTGTGCACAAAGTAAAAACATTTCTATGCACATATTAGTGAATGAGGCCCATGGTGAGCATCCTTGAGGTCTAACAAAAGTATCAGTTCCATTTTCTTCCTCATAAAACATTTGCAAAGCTGATTTTTCTTAAAATGTTGAATCTTCGCATTCAAGGATTGCTCCCATTTTTGACGCATTACCACCAGTGGAATAGTGTGGCAGGAAGTGTATCATGTTGTGTGTGCATGTGCTTCCTCGTGCGCATGCGTGAGACAAAACAAAACGGGGACCCACTCAAAAGAGAACAAAACCTCCACAGGGAACCTTTAAGCATCGGATTGCAGTACAATCAGTGAAGGATAATACTGAATTATGTCCCAGCCTCATAGTGTTACATACTGTACATCAACATGTAAAGTTCATGAAATATTTAATGCAGGTACTGACCGATGTCGGACATCTCAGGGACTGTGGCCATGTACGGGTCCTTGGTGAATCGTGGCTCATTGTCATTGATGTCGTGGATCTTGATGATGAACTCGGACTCGCCCTCCAGCGCCTCATTAGTGAAGCGGTTGACAGCTTTGGCGTGGAGGATGTAGTAGGCCTTCTCCTCCCTGTCCAGCCTCTTGGTTGCGTGGATGTCACCCGACTTCTCGTCTATCCTAAAGAGGGTCCCCGCTCCTTCCCCGGTGAGGACATACCTCACACTTCCATCACCTCGATCTGAATCTGAGTGAAGCTGTGGGAAAAAAAAGAAAAGAAATGTGTGATAAAATGGATCCCTGCGGCACCAAAACAACAATTTCAAGCAACAGTTTGTGGCATTTTCATTTTAATAAATTTCCACTTTGCTGCTCTCTTTTGCTAATTGTAATAGCACAACATTGATTCCAAATCCAGTGTATGAAAGCTTTCAAATTTGCTTAATTTGCTCTTATAAACACCAAGTGTCAGCTAGCGCTTTCCAGGGAAAAATCTCCTGGTTAGTATGAGCAGAAATAGTCACAGTGAACAGAAACTTCCAGAAAAGTCAGAGAAAAAGAGAAACATCACAGTACTGGCTACAATGTGTGATTGACAGGTGATTTCTGAGAAGTGCAGTGCATAAAAAGACATCCCAGCAGTGAGCACTTTGTACCAAAAACGTCAACAAAATCAAATTTAAAAGCAGAATCACAGTTTTCCACTTAAGTATTTCTGATACACTGTGTATATATCAGTGATCTGACCAATCTGGGCCTTGGCAAAGAAACGCTGACAGCTTTGATAAGTGTGCTTGGTGTTATTTAACAGATTCCTATCATCTTTAGTAAACTGTCATCACGCTACAACGATACGCATTCGTGGCTTCACCTCGTCTCTGTGAAATTCATATCCTGCCAAGAAGAAAACACACAGCCGGAGCGTTTAAAATGCTGCATTTACTGGTATTGCTACATGCAGGTTGTCATCGTGCCTTTACCGCAGGGCCACAGTGGCATTTTCACAGTGCTGTAAAACAGAATGCCAGTGGGTCGAAGTCTGTGAAGTACCAGCATGAGTGCGTGCACGTCCGCCGCCTGCCAATCCCTGATGGATCAGCAACATGACCAACATGCCAGAGGACCACAAGAGTCCACTTGTCTGTGGATCTTCTCATTATTATTTGCTCTCTCCCTCTCCGTCTCCTCTTTAATTTTTTTCTGCATGAACAGCAGCTTAGCATGCTCTGACATTTTAATTCCACCACCAAATCCCCCCAACATATTTATCTCAGAGAACTCATCAAAAGCTTGTCCAGTCATTTCCCCTCCCACTGCTTCCCTGCCTACTTCCCTTTCCCCCTCTTTAATAACCAGGGACATGGTAATAATTGCAGAGGGAGGTAAAGGGCAAAAGGAGAGCACATGTTTGCAGACATGGGCAAACATGTCAAGTACAAACTGAGGCACGCAGCATCTGAATGTTGTGGGTGTTAGAACGTAATTCGGAGGTCCGTTATTGACACCTCATTAACTCAAGTGAGTCGGAGCGTTTGATTTTGACCGTTTGAATGCATATTTCCCTTTGAGCGAGAGTTGTTGTTGTGTCTACAAGCGTTCTTGGCTCTGCCTGTGGACAGACTGAGGGGGGATATTGTGCGTTGCAGCTGGGTCACGTGGGAGCACATTGCAAAGTCTCCCTTCTCATCACATATTAAAAAGCTTTTCATCCCAGGTGCTCGGAAGCTTTACTAATTCATGCTGTTTTATCAGGGCAAAGCTGGCACATGTGAGACGAACAGCTTTGTGGATTAGCATCTTTAACACTATTTTGTTTGCCTGCTTGAATGCTGGTAAAAATGACTGTTTTCATTCCTTTCTCTGTCTGTCTAACCAAGCCAGTCGAATGTGCTGCAGAATTTTACCATCTTCGGATTAGGATCTAGAGTGTAGCACTGTTTCATTCACCCACTTGAATTCTGTTCAAAACAACTCCTGTTTTTTTTTTTTTTTTCTTATTCTCTCTGTCTAACCAAGCCAGGAGAATATCCTGCAGAATTTTATTTGTTTTCTGTTCTGCCTTACAGTACGTGCTTCCAAACAGAGACTCAGTTGGCTGAAAACAATCCACTTCAACATTATTATCTTTCTCCCGCTGTTATAGCTGCAATGTCCTTTTCTATGATTGTCTATCAAGCTGCCTATCTCTGCCGGCACAACAATTCAGTTAATAACCGTTGAGTCCTCTCCTTTCGGCTGAGATGTGAGATAGACAGTGTGACATATGCTGTGTTGACTGTCATTTCTATGGAAACAGAGAGATCTTGTGGTTCTGAAGAGTTCCTCCTCGCTCCCCTGAAGGATATTACAAGGCAGCTCAGAGTATCGAACTCCAGCGCCTGCTGCAGTGACCCCGTCCCTCCCAGTTACCCACCTTGCTGGTGAGGAGAATTTACTGCTGCCCTTCTACTCAAATTAAGAGGGGAAAAAAAACCTCTCCCGGAAATCAATGTGGCAGCCCAACGTGCATTCACAATGGCCCTTTGATCAATTTATATCGAAAATACAATTAAACTGTCACAGGGGGGAGAAAAGAAAGCCACATGTGCATTCAGTATGGTCACCAAGAAGCCCTGGCACATCAATAGCTAGCCTTTTCTCCTCTGCCCTCCTACGGTACCAAATCGTAAAAAAGGCAGAGTGCATGACGCTATATCCATTTACACTGGGACTTTTGGCTTTTTCAGCATCAGAATCAGGTTTATTGCCAAGTAGGTTTGCACATACAAGGAATTTGCCTTGGTGTTGTGGTGCATAACAGTCAAAAATATACACAAAATTAATGTATTAATATGATAAATGTAAAATATAATCTTAGTGAGAAGAGCTGCTACAGGATTACATTTTAAATATTAAATAGTAGAGAATGAGATGAAATGTACAAAATATTGACCAGGAGTAAACAGTATAAGCAACAAACAATTATTATTATTTTCAATAATAATAATAATAATAACAATTATAATGCAAGTTGCATTAAAGTAATGTGCCATGTTAGATCAAAGATCACAGCTGTGCAAATATGAGATTATGGGGCGTTACGTTAATATAACGTGTAATGTCTATGGGGGAGATAGAGTCCGTGTCAGTGGGGGTCCCGGGCCTTGTTGATGAGGCGGCTGCAGATGGTAAAAACTGTTTTTGTGGCGTGAAGTTTTGGTCTTGCCAGACCTCAGCCTCTTGCCGGAGGGGAGTGTTTCAAAAAGTTTATGTCTGGGGTGGGAGGGGTCGGCCATGATCTTTCCTGCTTGCATCGGTGTCCTGGAGGCGTGCAGGTCCTGGAGCGACGGCAGATTGCAGCCGATCACCTTTTCAGCACAGCGGATGATACGCTGCCGTTAGCTCTTGTCCTTGGCAGTTGCAGCACTGTACCAGATGGTGATGGAGGGTGTGAGGATGGATTCAATGATGGCGGAGTAGAAGTGCCCCATCAATGACTTTGGCAGGTTGAATTTCTTCAGCAGCCGCAGGAAGTACATCCTCTGCTGAGCCTTCTTGGTGAGGCCGCTGATGTTCCGCTCCCAGTTGAGGTCCTGGCTGGTGAAGGTTCCCTGGAATCGGAAGGACTCCACAGTGTTGATAATTATAGGTGAAGCTGTTGATGTACAGGGAGAAGAGAAGTGGAGAAAGGACGCAGCCTTGAGGGGAACCAGTGCTGATGTTTCGTGAGTCAGAGACACCAGCTTCACATGGTGCTTCCTGTCAGACAGGAAGTCAGTGATCCACCTGCAGGTAGAGTCAGGCTCGTGCAGCTGGGAGAGGCTGTCCTGCAGCAGGGCCGGGATGATGGTGGTAAATGCGGAGCTGAAATCCACAAACAGGATCCTGGCATAGGTTCCTGCAGAGTCCAGGTGCTGAATAAAGCAGTAAACATGGAAGGAAAGTTTACGGCATTGTCCACAGACCTGTTGGCTCTGTAGACGAACTGCTGGGGGTCCAGGAGTGGGTCCTTGATGGTTTTAAGGTGGGACAGTACAAGGTGCTCAAAGACTTCATTACCGCAGAGGTCAGGGCAACGAGCCTGTAGTTGCTAGGTCCTGTGGTCCTTGGTTTTTTGGGGATGGGGATGATGGTGGAGGTCTTGAAGCAGGCTGGTACGTGGCATGTCTCCAGTGAGCGAACACCGGAGACAGCTGATCAGTACAATGCTTCACTGTCACATCTTTACACCAGCCACTGTTAGTATGAAAACAAATATTTCCACCTTTCGCTTTGCCGGACAGCTCGGTGTCGCGACCCGCTCTGAACAGCTGGAAGCCTGCCAGCTGCAGCGAAGAGTCCGGTATTGATCCACACAGTTTCACAAGTTTCGCACGTTAGAAAGAAATATTCCCGATAACGAAGTGTGTAGTCCGCTGCAAAGACGTACAGGCACACCGGCACGTTTTCCTCTCCTCCAGCGTTTCACTGCGTGAACAAAGGTGAGTGCACCTTTGACCAGAATGTCCAATAATTCCACAGTTGGGATGAAAAAGTTGGGAAATAAATCTTCTCTGGTGAAAGAGCTACAGCGCCATCTTGGTCTTATCTTGGTCTTATATTTAAAGATCTTATATTAAAAGATCAAGTCTAATCAAGTCGTTAGTGTCTATAATAGTAAAGCCTAAAAACCTTATTAGTCTGACATTTTGGGAAATATGCTTATTTGCCTTCTTGCTGAGAGTTAGATGAGAAGATTGATTCCTCTCTCATATCTGTATGGTAAATACTGTATAAGCCTACAGGCAGCTGGTTAGATTAGCTTAGCATAAAGTTGTTGTTTTTACACTTCAGTTTTTGTACAGATCAAACAAACAGGAAATAAATTGATAATTGGTGAGCTTTAGAGGTGGTGGCAGGTGGATTTTGTTACCTTTGGACAGAGCCAGACTAGCTGTTGCCCCCTATTTCCAGTCTTTCCAGTCCTTTAAAACAAGTCAAACAATGTCACTATATCAAACTGAAAGTGACTTGTTTCAATAATAAGTCTGTATCTTGAGACAAGAAAGGAAACTTGCTGTACTCAAGAAAAATTAAACTTGATTTCAAAGAATACTTGAAACAAGCTGCTTTGCATTGGAAACAAGTTGAAATATTTTTACATATTTCAAGAAAATAAGACTTTAAGGACTCATTCACAGACAAAAATGAGGAGAGAAGATTTCTTTATAGTGAATCAGCTGTGAAGAACTTACTATAAAGCATTTACTTAAAACATTACATCAATGAGATGTTATTTCAAAAACCTTCAATTTAATTAGCCTGTTCTGCTAAGTGACACCATCATTTCTCCAATGGTTTGCATTTTTTCACAGAATAAGATATTTATTTCTATTCCTACATGCTTCATCTTCCAGTGTGAAGTGGGCTGAGGAGTGAAGTGGTACTCAGCAGACATCTGTGCGTGAGAACTTATAAGCGAGCCGTCTTTGTGAAATTAATCAGCTTCAAGTGCAGCAAATGTTAGTGCAGACTCGATCTGGCCGCCATTTGTGCTTCACTCGAGTTAGGCCATAAAGATGGCACTGGAAATAGGCTGCTTAGGGCAATTAGCCAGTTAGCCTTTAAGGCCTTGTGTCCTGGCCTGTCGAGAACTGGCTGCCTTCTATGTAGCCAGATGGTAGCCTCAGACTGTGCACAAAAATAGCCGATCAAATGTCTGTTGATGTGTAAACTTGAGATAGGCGGTCAGAGCTGCTGAGACTTAAAGGTGAAATGTCAGTTAACATACATTTCTCTCTTGTGGACATCTGACATATTTGGTTTTCCGTCCCAATCTTTAATTACGGGCAGTTCTCGCTGCAGGGCCGCAGCTATGACCGAGGACACCAAAGCCACATCCTCAGTGTTGTTTCTGGGAATTATGTGTTTTTTTTCCAACATCAGATGGATTTTACATTTTAGAATTACACACAGAAAACATGGTGTCTTTTAAAGGCTGATCCTCTGGTTTATTTGAGGCTTTTGTCTTAATTTAGTCTTATTTCAGGTATTTTCTACAATCAAGCTGAAATGTTAAATTTTAGTGCAAACGTACATCCTTGGAGATCCAGACACTAATTTCTGGAAGTTGATTTTTTACCGGAAATTTTATCAGTGCAATAGCAGATTATTTTTCTTGTGGTCAATTCAGAAATAAATGACTTGGTAAAATAGAGATTTCTTGCAGTGTAGAAAAACTACATAAATAAACAAATAAATAAAAACAAAATAGGCTTTATGGAACAGCATTTATGTAGGCTGATAAAAATGTACAAAAATGTAATTAAATCTAAAATGAATATTAATTGATTAATAAAATATGATAGAGTTTAATCTAAAATTTTGACTAAACTTTTTGCTGGCAATTATAACTTTCCTTTGTGGTTGGAGCTGAATAGAGAATTTGTGTTCCTGACCTCAGTATATCTAAAACCCTGTTTCACTGTCATTATCTATTTCCCCTTCATTTCAGTACAACATGACCATCTGAATACTCTATTACAGAGACAAGACCTGAATGTTTGATGATAGAAAATCAATTAATCTCAACCTGACAAAACCAATGGGAGTCTGAAACAGTAGTAGGCAGGTGATAGCACGGAGACAAACGTAAGGTGCTGTGGTGATGTTGGCGTATCTTGCTCAGACATCGCTTCGCTCCTGCAACGTTGTCAGACAGATGTTTGCCGGGCCTCTTCTCTGCACGTCCTCATCACACCCCTTCCACTACCGCTCACGCCACGAAGGAGAGGAGCATAATTGAAGTCGCCCCCTCCCAGCGCACAAGCGGGAACTTATCACCTAATCAACAAACACTGCCAATGTGTGCTCCGGGTCGCCGCTGGAGACCGCAGGGGTTGCCATGGCGCGGGTACAGCCAGGCCTGTGCCATATTGCAATCTCCTTGCCTCTCTGCCAAGGTGAGCAGCTGGTAATGGGGGAGCATGAACAGAGACCAAAAAACACCCCACCCCCCACCCCCCAAAAACAAACACACAAATCCCCGCACCTTTCCATTCTGCTGCCATAAGACGTTTGAGTCCTTCCCCCAGGTTGCCTCAACCGCTGAGTCATACAGGACTGGGAAGCATATAATGTCTGTGTTCATCTGCTTTTTTTATTTCCTCTGATTTCCAGCCCATTACTGGAGGCCAGTGTTTGCAGGCATGTGTGTTTGCGTGCACGCTGCTGTGTTTGTTCACATACAGAGAACATTGCTCACTTGCTAGGGACTATGTTGAGGAGTCTACCCACTAGGCTCAGAACCACTGGGGCCTATCAGGGGCTGTAAATACTTTATGAGATATGATAGTGCAGCACAAACACTCCTCAACCACAGGCCATTAACCATTTTCAGTGGATATGTGCCCTTTGGTAAAGTAAGAAATAATGAAATAAACAAACATTCTCTTCCCCCAGTGACAGCCCGGGCCCTCCAAGGCCTGTATGCAGCTTGCCTGCTAATGAGAGGCAGTGTGTACGATTCCCCTCCTACAGGGGGGAAAAAAAATCATTGGCCAATACAGCAAGATTAGCAAGATTAGCAGCCAACCAGCTCCCCACCAAGACACTGCCAGAGTCTCCTTTTCCCCCCTCGTCTCGATCGCTACTCTTAATTCCTTCCTGTTCCAACTGCTTTTGTTGCACTTGTTCAGGAAAGATTGCAATTTCATTTGTTAGCACTTCACAACTCGATAAAGCCGTCGTAAAAAGAGGAGGAAAAAAAAGCAACCAGGGGAGATTGAGTTTACCAAATAACTGGAGATGGGATGTTGTAATTCAAGTGCAGTTTCATCATTCTATCTTTTACTGTGTGTCAAGAGCTGCTCCCTTGTTTATAATAACCTGCCATTGTGTTATTTCCAATTCATTTTTTTCACCACAAACAAAAGTGATTTTGTTCCATGCTGTGTTCTCTGGTTGCCATGATGTCACTTGCAATGACAAAAGCCTTCCCTTTTGTGTTTCTTGTAGATTTTTTTTTGTTTTTTTTCCATTCAGACGACATTGTGAAAACATGGCTTCCACCTGAGGATACAGATGCAGGTGGTTGTTCTCTATGTTGAGCCATGTGTTCAACTCAAAAGCAATTCATTCCTTTTAGGGCCTAATTCATCACTTGTACTTTATCTAGCAATTAACAAACAGTAATTGCAATCAGATAAGATCTACATAGTGCAATCCTATGTGACAACTGGCTAGTGAGCTGACAATGAGGAAAAGCGCCCAGCTGCATGCACTTGGGGGAAAACAACAAGCGCTCAGAGTCATGATTAAGTGTGGTGCTCGAAGGTTGATGCCTTAATGGCGTCTTCAGGAGACGGGCTCTTGGGCCGCGGCCTCTGACTCTCTAAGTGTATACCACACTAGATAATCCATTCTTCTTTTGCTATTAGTCCTTTTACAAGCTAAAAGGATGAGTGGCACATCAATCACCACTCTCTAAAGACAAAGTGGTTTGATCGTGCTCGGTACTTACTTTTGATCTTCATTCGCTCTTTTTTTTTTTTTTTTAGTTCTTTTCTACTTTTTTGTTCTTTCTCGTATTTGTTCGCCTCGTACCATAGCGAATGTTGTAATCCTTTTAGGCCGGGGCTGAAAGTCAACCCTCACTCTGGGAGGACGTATGTTGCAGAATCTCATTTGGTTGGATGACTCTATCCTCCGCGGACACACGATAGGAATGCAAAGCACTAGCCCCATTCAACTCTTTGCACAAAACAGCCTTTCTTCCTCCTCAGTCGTCCTGACCTTGCCACGACGCTTCACAATCTCCTCAATTACAGTAGGTTGGAAGAGGAGACTGATATCTTGACTTCCGCTCCGCTGCATGTAAAGCAAGCATTATTTGGCCCGTCTTCTTGTACATCCCCCAATGTTATCTGGGTCGACACTGTGTTTTCATTTTGTTGAACAAATAATACCTTCGGAGGAAGTCATATTTTACTGTAGGGCAAAACAGCCGCTTTAGGATGCCTTGATGTGAGTGGAATGGACATTGTGCAAGCAGCCACAGAGCTGACAGTAAGCACAAAATATATTGGACAGCTAACAGCAAACAAAGCCTGAGGATGGATGGATGGAAGTCCGATATACGAGCATTAGCCAATCGGAGTATCATGTCATGTTGACTAGCAGATGATATGATGATTCTCGTATTCTCACTGAATGGTACACTCATATATCTCATGTATACAGGATGTAATTTGTTTTGAAGGATCTCATTATGAGGAGATTTTTTTTCCTTTGAGTTTGTAGAAGATGATTATGTTATCTGACAGTCCATTATTCTACTAAAAAAGGCACCACAGGTAGGTTTTTCCTCTTTAGTGCTATTATAGAATCTAAACTTTCCAAAGTCGTGAATTCATTTATTTTTTGTGACTGAAATATGTAAATAAAACAATATCTGGTGAAATTTGTATTCATTTGGATTGATGGGTAGGGAGGATTAAAAAAAAAAAAAGTCCAGCTTTATAAATATGTATCGACGAGACAGTACATGAGACATTTTTAAATTAACAAAAATAGCAACTTTTCAAATGTCGGCATGTAAAAAGTTCAAGTTGTGCTGTGTTGACAGTGGCTTCGTGGAAACTGAAGAAAAAAGTAAATTCCCTCAAGAATAAACAAACAAAAGAAATTGAGGAAAAGATGGTGAATGAAGGAGAAAGACTGAAGGCTGTAGAGTTAATACATGAAGGCTGCAGGCAGTTTTTGAGTTTTGTGTGAAAGTCTGAGATTCAAGATGTTGCTTTGTCTTTGCTGCACACATGTTTGTCACTCAAGTGGTCAATGCTGTGATGCTTTCACTTCTTAGACAACGAGTATCTCTGTATCGTCTAATGATGCAGTTTGAGTTTCGGTATGTGCCACTCTTTTCTTTCTCTGTTCAGCTGTGGTGGGCGGTTGTGGCTGCTCACACCAACTACTTCCTTTATTACAAACAAACTGCTGTCAGGAATGGAAAAGCAGACGCACAGACACATTTTGAGGGAGATGGGGGAGGCTCAGCTGCGCCAAAGATGCAAGTTTGGTTTGGTCTAAAAATTCGAATTAAACACCCATTCAGTTTGTAATGACAATTTTTGTACTATGTAGGTAAAAATCAAATCAAACTCCTGACAGTTACACAAGAAACCCAGTCGACAGAAATAACCTGACAGACATCACACATTTGTAATTGACTTTATCTGAGTAAAAGCGAGACAATATTGTTCCTCAATCTGTTTTTTCTCTACACGGGCCTAGGTATCGTTTTTTTTTTTTAATACTAGTGCCAATATTATACCTGAGTTTTGATACAAATACTAAGCCAATACTGCAGAAATATTTCAAAACCAATTTTTTTATTTAACAAAAGAAACCAAAGTTCTCAGGTGTTAAAAAGAACTTGGGCTAAATAAATAAAATAAATCGTTCTAAAATTGGAAAAAATGACGACTGAAATCAGGAACTATCTGATAAAGGAAGTACCAGAGTTTCAATTTCAGTGCCAACTTTGAATGCTCAACTGTGCTACAGACATTTTGGTTGGTACAAAAAAAGAATTAGAGACTATATTGTAGTGAAAAATGCATATATTCTGTTGACTGATCTAAACATGTTTGATATTTTCTATGTGCTATTTTTGTGGAAAGGAAAAACAGAGAAAGTACATTCTTAAACTACCTTTCCGACATACTGCATGTCTGTCCCGGTGTACTCCTCCAGCAAAAAGAACTGGTTCCACATCCAACCTCGCTTGGAACGCCTGAGCGGCACTCCGTTGGCGTCCTGTCCTGTCAGTCCTGTGGACCCCCTCCGCCCCCCTGTAGTCCTTCGCAGGGCCCTGAGTCCGTATCCTGGAGAGCTGAGGTGGGCCATGGCCCACAGCACCATCAATACGCAAACTTTCCTTCTATCCATGCCCACACCACCACAGCCTTCTGTCTTCTTCCTCCTCAGTGGTCTGTGTCCAGCAGTCTTTGGTCAGAGTATCGGATCAGTCCTCATGCTGTAATCTACTGAAGCAGGAAAGGTTCCTCAGTCTCACATAGGGCGGCAGCCAGCACCTGGAACATTTACACAGAAAAACAGACTGTCAATACTGGGAGGAGAAGCAGCAATTTGTTACTGCACAAGCTCTTGTTTCATAACCTGTAGTCAAGACCAACTCAGTTGAGTTCTAAGCTTTTTGAAGATGCAGTACAGCTGAAAGTCAAGATGGGGAGAGGAAAGTAACCAAGAGAACACGGACTCCTAGAGATGTCTTCAAATATGTGCTTCAAGTTTTGTTAAAAATCAACAGTGATGAAAATCCATGAAGTTAATTTTGGACCAAAAAATGTGAAACCATGGAAACGAAACCACAACAGGAATAAGAAAGTTAAACCATAAACAAAACAACACAATGAATAGAGAATAAAAAAAAACTGTAAATGACAAATAACAGAATTGTTTAAATTAAATCAGTTGCTCCGGTTTTATTAAGCAAGTACTTTCACCCTCAAATCCCTCTTCTCCTGCACCATCATTTCCTGTTTAGATATATTGGCTCCTAAGATTTTGATCCTGTTTTGACGTAGAGCTTTTGGTGTTAAGTGATCCCCCAACCGTGTTAGCATGCATGCTTTTGACAAGGTTGTTAGCATGACACTGTTAATTTCATTTGAAATACATAAAACAAAGCAACAGAGTCTAGATTCAGAAAATGGGAATGCTTGACAGTAAAAACATTACATTCAACAAGGGACTTTCTGCAATTAAATACAATTTCCTTTCTTTAGCAAGAGAACGAGGTGCTGAGGTGACATTTAATGCAAAATGGTGCCAAAATCTGAGGCCCAACAGACAACTTAAAAACATCCTTGCAGTCCTTCAATTTTGTGTTTATTGGTTTAACTGAAAGACATTTCGCTTCAGGTTTGGGCGTCTTGTTTATACTTTGAAATGAAATGTTTTTCATTTGCTTTTGTTTTCAGACTTTTTGGCCCCAAACTGGGCCCAAAAAGTGCTGAAATGATTACTTTAATTAATTGAGGAGTCTTTTGAGAAAATTTAATGCCAACAATTTGATATAATGGTAATTTATTGAGGTAAAATGCCAAACCTTTGCTGGTTCCAGCTTTTAAAATGTGAGGATTTGCAGCCTTTCTCTGTTTTACATCAATATAAATTCAAGAATTTTTGGTTTGGGGAGTGATGGACTTTTTAAACTATTTTCTGATATTTAATAAACTAGACAATCAAAAAGTAATCTACAGATTTCCCAGTAATAAAAATAATTGTTGGGTACAGCCTTATTTAGGTCACATCTGCAGTAAATCTGTACTATACCAATAAACAAAGATTTTCAGTAATCAAGTATAATTGAAAAACAGGCAACACGATAAAAGTGATCTGGAGAGATTTGATGAAATGTACCACAGCTCTGAATGTGACTTTTTTCTGCTTCCACTCACACACAGTCCCATCCACCCAAGCCCTGATATACATTCATGTGCACACACATACTGTATGTTGAATGTCAGTCATCTGATTGATGGGCAGGCTGAGTGCTGCCTAACCTGATAAATATCAGATTAGAAATTTTACACATCAATGTATAGGCTTACATCTTGTACAGCACATGTAGAGCTACTTTATCTGCATTAAGCCTCTGAATCAACATCTAATGGAGTGGAAGGCTCTGTGTGGAGCGGCCTGTTCTATCTTTTTAAACAATCTGCCTCGGCACACTTTGTTATCAGACCCAGCAGAATGCCAATGGAGACCCTGGGCAATGTCAACCCCAGTTTATTACCTTAAGATCAGTGTAAAGATACTGAACAAAATGACTGTTTGCAAACCACAGAGAAGGACCCTGATGTGGGCAGCAGAATATCTTCACTCTACGTCTCTCAATCATTTCTCCCACCCATCCCCTTTCCTCCGTCTCTGTCCGTCATCCTCCGAAGGCCAACGCAGCTTTCTTTTCTTTTTTTGCATTTGCCAGCAACGTGCTGGCAAATGCAAAAAAAAAAAGAAAAAAAAAGAAGGAAACGGAACAAGAGGAACAGCGCAGGATGGAGGTGGAGGAGGAGGAGGGGTAGGTAGAAAGAGAAAGAAGGCCATGTATTCTGCTTTTGTTCTCATTATTCCTCCCTGGCTGGGCGATATCCAGGCCGCCAGTGTTCACTGGCTGGGGTTTGGTAGGAGGGTTATCAGTGGTACCACTGGGGAGTCTCTGCTACGTTCCTCCGTATCGCACGCTCTCAGAAGGCGGGTGGAGGGGATTGGGGCGTGGGGGGTGGAGGGTGAAGTCTAGCCCCAATGTACTGTATGGCAGGTCTGGTTGGCTTCCCTCACACAGTATGTTGGGGAATGAGGAAACGATGTCTCTGGACATGAATTAAGTACCCTGACCTGCATGCAGAAGCGGAGCCAGACAGACTGAAGGGAGTGAAGGAAATGGAGCGAGAGAAGAGAAGTGAGAGGAAAGGTGCCGGTTGAGGTTAGCAGAGGCAGTGGTACTGTCACAATACCGCAATTTCGCCTTGGATACGAGTGCTAAGTTTAGTATCTGAAAATCTAATCCCGCAGAAATAAAGAAAAACCATCAAGCAGTGTCACAGAACAACCACTGTGCTTTATACAAACAGATGTCTCGCCACAATGGCTGAGACAGCTTTGTAGCAACTTTCTTACAGGGGTTTTGATGTTGACTGGGTGTCTTTGTTGGCTCGATAAACAAAATACAGTAGCTGCATATTTCACTCCTGTGCCAGTCTGTCAAGCTGTATGTGGTAAAGAAGGATTTGGTTCAAAACATAATGGAGAGTTTGATACAGTTGTGTGTTTTCAGCTATTTGGCTCTGTCTATTCTCCTGGCAGAGGTTCATAAAGACAGTTTGACTATCTTGTTTATTTTCACTCCTACAAGCCCATCCCAGAGTCCACTGAGGGCACAGCCTCCAATGTCATATAAAGACGCCTGTCGACTTAGAACCACTTTTCATCAACAATGCTGTGGTGTAGGTTACTTTGCACACACAGCTGGTGAAAAGAAGAGAATAGTAGTAGTTCTTAACTGCTTTTCACAAGGTAGAAAGAGGGGATAAAAGAAGCAGCAAACACAAGAATATGAAGTGTATAAACCAGAAGATGTAAGGTTATAGGTAAAATCAAGAAAAAGACAAAGAAAACAATACAGCTGACTAGTTAGCACACACGCTCATTCACTTGCTAATTAGCTCATTAGTTCACTTGTATTTTGTGAATTTAGGGGCGCAACTAATGATTCATTTCATTTCATGGCTTGTTTGATCTATAAAATATCAAAAAATACTGACAAATGCCTATCACAAGTTGTCAGAATCCAGGTGTAGGGATGGGTATCAAGAACCGGGACTAAACTGGTACTGGTTCCTGACTGGTCAGTACCAAAATACTGATAAGCTCCTGGACAAACGGCGCTGCTATCGGTATTTATGTAACGTGAATTCATTCTAACATAGCTGGCGAAGGTGGCGGTAATGCACCGTAACGCTGGTTGCCACACGCCATAAAGCGGAAAAAAGAAGAAAACAGCGCTGCACAGCCAGCGGCAGGCCGAGGAGACAGCCGCTGACATTTTTTGCACCAAATTAGTAGTAGTATCAATACGAGTATCAATAAGTATTGATAGATAAGCAGTATCAGGATCGATCCCTACCCAGGTGACAACTAAACTAAGGATCCAAAACCTACAGTTTTTCAATTTACATTCATGTGAAACAGAAAAAAGCTGCAAATACTCACATTTAAGAAGCTGGAAGCAAAGAGTGTTAAGCATTTGCTCGATAAATTACTTGAAACGGTTGTATTTTTGTTATCCGTTGATTCAACACTACACTATTTACCTTGAGACAAGTTCTGGTTGGGTACTGATAGTCTTGGCCTCAAAAAAAGCAGCCACCTCTTTAATTCAGTTCAGCCTTGCTGTAGTTGCGTCAGGAAACACAGGTAACACCAGCATTGCTTTCGAATTTACAAGAGCATCCAGCATTGTGAGACAACTCTGGTGATTCTGAAATGTCTTTGTGAACCTTTGCCAATCTTTAAACAAATTCTGATCCCAGTGTTTGTTTATGTCCTCTAGATGTGACGGTAAAAAGGCTTGCAAAACACACTGGGTGAAGGTTTTTGTCATCAGATGTAGTAACCGTGACAACACTAAGGGGCAAACAGGGCGGGGGGAGGAGGAGGGGGAGTGAAGGAGAGGTAGAAACGTCCTGTCAGAGCAGCGTCAGCAGTCAGGCTGGGAGACTGGCCCATCCATTACGCTACCTGTCTTCCAGAGGCAGCCAAGGCATGCCCTGCTTTCCCCTTATGAGGCAAATTGCGGGCAGTTGGAGCCGGGGGTTAGGTCCCCTCTTTCTCTTTTCCCTCATGCGTTGCAGTTTATAGCACTCCCACCCTCCACCTCACCCCCACCTTCCCCCCTCCTGCCTCTATATCCCATCCCCATCCCCCTGCCTCTGCCTACTTTGCTTGCATAGGCCCGAGCTGATATGCATTATCGCTGGGCTTTTTGCTGAAAGCCAGTCACTTTGCATGTGTCCTCTGCCTGGCTCAGCACGGGGAGGGGAGAAAAGACTCCCGGGTCAACAGTGCGTGTGCTGATGGAGGCAGGTGAAAGTGAGATGGACTGTCAGGCTTCTTAATAACACCCGTAGAGAAATAGTCTCTTAGACCACCGCTCTCTACCCCCTCTAAGTTGCAACTCTCATGGCAGAAGCTGTTTCCTATCCAAATATACTAGACTGGATGATTTTACCCTGCTTCCTCTCCCCCTATCGCTAATATTTCCCTTTTTATTTCCCTCCCTCAACTCCCAGTGCACTCGATTTTATGAATTTACTTAATTGACGCTGGTGAGGAGCATGTGGGACTTTGAGCTATTGATTTGCTTTAGGCTTCAGCGTGGTTGGAAATACCAGTCGGTCTCTGGGGTGGACTCATGAAGCTTTCTACCTTGAGTCCCCCAGCACTGGGAAGTCGGCCTTTTCAATGGATTTCTTCATAATGTCACTATGGAAAGCTAATGCTTTCACTGTATGGAAGGCTCCGCCGTCCCTAAGGAGCGCTCGCCCCTTGACCACATTTGTCATACCCTGGAAGCCATATTGTACAGCTCCCTGCCCTGATAATTCTCTTGACAAGGGACCACGACCAGGAATAAGTCAGCTAAAGCTTTATTTTGCTACGTCAAAAAATGTCACAGCCGGTTAAGAATGCTATGGTGCCACATGTAGCCCAGTGGCTATGACAAAAATGCCTGCCTCTTTACATTTGTACTGTGTGAGAGTGAAACTGAGAGAAAGATGGAGGGAGACTTAAAAGGATAATTCTGGTTTATAAACTCTTGGATCTTATACTCTCAGCTTTGGGCTTGATATCACTGAAGTCACCGAGTGTATTTCAGAGAACTAAATGAGGTTAGCCACACTTATTTGGAAGGGAAAATGTAGAAAGAACAGTACAATTACTACTCAAATTGTTTGTTGGAAACGTCTATCACAGTTTACAGACTGAAGTCCTGGTTCACCTTTGACCTACCGTACTTTAGCGCACAGTTATTCTGTAAAATGAGGGATTATTCCCGACATTTCGGGGATGCAAACTTTTGGTTTACCTCCAAATAAAGCGGCAATTTAGCCTGATTATCTAAACCTTCTGCTTCACGCTCCGCCAGACTTTGTTTCCAGATCTCAACAATTAGCTTTGTGAGTAGCATGTTATTATATCCAATGACAATAACGGACAAAACTACGAACCACAGTTGTAATAAACCGGAGTTTCCCTTTAAATAAATTGGAGAAACTGGAGCAACGCTGTATACCCATGACAGAAAGTGAGAGTGAGTGTGTTCATGTTCACAGCCATCTTCCTCGAACGCCTGTCGCTGTAGGTGATTTTTGAAAAAGAGCCACAGGTCTCGTCTTTCCCTGTTCGCTTTCTCAGGGAGCACCATCGTCATAATGAAGGTGTGTAATAGAACATGACACCATAATTATATTCTCTCAGTTAAGAGGCAGTGTTTACAACAAGCACAAGGCTGCCTTTATTTTCTCCCTCCTTACACACACACTCACTCCCTCTTTGTCTCGCTCTCTCGCCTGCCCCGTCTTCGCTTCATATCATGTGCCATTTAATTGCATTAAAAAAATGCTTGATGAAAAAATGAAAAAAGTAAATTGCTTTAAATTGCCTGTCACAGATTGTGCGGAGTCGCCATAGAGCAATAAGACTTGTGCATTGTGTTGGGTGCTGGTTAAGCAAGATTAATGTGTCTGCTGCCAATTTTCGAATGCCCCGTGATTCTACGCTCAAAGAATTGCCTGGGATAACATTTTGAATCACAACAATTAGCTATTAAATGTATCTATTGGTTTGATCAAATACAGGACCATGAGGATAGAGACAGGGACACAGCAAGTCACACAAATGCATTTGTCAATACATATTGGATCTGGCCAGCTAATGGCCTTTCCAGTGCACATGTGCCGTTGCACACAATGGGCCGGGGTGGCATTTTAGCCTAGACTTGGGAGTGACCTCTTAGAGTAGGCCTACTCATCTCTTCTCCTCTTCTCTCCTCCTTACCTTCTTTTACCTCTCCCACCTTCTCCTCCTGCATTTTTTTTTTCCCCTAACGAGAGATATGAGCGACACGGCAAAGCACCCTATCGCGCCCGTTGAGCCGAAGACTTCCACAGCAACCCAGAAAGAGCCCCGGGGGTGCAATTAAAAGTGAGAGAGGAGAATGTCAGCCAGGGGGGTGAGCAAGGGAGAGGAGAGGGGATGAGGGAAGGAGGAGAGGAGGAGGGTTGGGCACTGGTGCCACAGGTAACATGGTCATGTTACAATCCACAGAGGAGGCCCTTAAAGGCTGTTAATGTGTGGAGATGTCAGCAGCAGGTTGTTCCACCATCTTTTCTTACTTCCCCCTCCCTCCTCACTTTGTCTTGGCCTCAGTTTGTTAAGAGGACTCAGATTAAGAGAAGGTGTCATTCACAATTCATGTTTTGCTGCCTGCTGGTTAAATTTACAGCTAAATCCCAAGTGTAAATTTGGGAAACCGTACGCCCGACCCGAATCTAGGGCTCTCCATTTGTCTTATTGCCCATGTGGGTTACTGGTTCACAACAGATTTCCCAATGGCAAAAGATCAAAAACTGGGTAGCTGGATGAACCTTTGCTCCCCAAATGAAGAAAAACAAGCCTTGTGTGTCCCTTGTCCTTGCAGCAACGTGGATACAGATGCGACCAAACAGAAAAAAAAATTCCCCCAGAACCCTGTCAATATATATCGATCTTTTGTTTAGCTGAGAAACACCGTCTAGACACACTGCCGCATTGTCTTGAAAATAACTAACACTCCAATCTGACATACAGATGCACACGCCTCACAGATTAAGGTGAGGAAATTGATCACTAAAAGGAGATTTCAGACAGATGGAGGATATTACCGCAAAAGAAAATAAAAAACGTCTACGGATTGAGGAGGGCAAAATCATCATCATAAAACGTTGGCGAATAAACAGCTGAAAATCCCCAGTCAAATTGGAATGCAAAGATGAACTGAAACTCCTGACTGAATGTCAGCACTGTAGAGCAAAACACCAGAGTCCTCTGGTCGAAATTAGGATTCAACCTACAACACTGGAATACCACAAAGATTTAGTTAACGGTTCTCTAAGTCCCCTTTCTGCTTCTAAATAGCACATTAAGTTTCCTTCCAAGATGTGACACCAATTTACCAATATCATTTGAGTTACAGGCTGTTTCTGGATGTTTATCCCCCAACTACTAACATATCAGAGGCCCTTATTACAGAAACAATGCGATATAAATTTCAGGTGACAGCTCTTTCTTCACAAAAAGGACACATGGTGCTGTGCTATGAAAAACTCATTGTGGACTTGTATCAATTTCCTGATCATACATGAATGTGAGACTGTGCCTTTGACTGAATGACAGTAATCCAAACAAATTAGCTCATACTATCCCTGTCAGAGGCAGCGGTGTGCCCACAGCATTCATCCCAATGCAACACTCCAGAGCTCACTGCAAACACATTACCTTGCCTCGCTGCCCAAATGCATACCAAATAACCCATATAAATCATACAATCTGGGCCAAGTCAATGAGAGCCCCCTATTTTCCCTGTTTTCTAGTTTTTTTTCCACCATGCCATCATTCAGCAGAGCTCGCATCACTCAGTCCGAAGCTCTCACAACCATCGTCGGAGTGGCCCAGTTTAGAACCCACAGAGGGCTCCTGAAGTAACCCTTCCTCTAGTGTACTTGATTTTATGTCTCCGCAGTCTGGACTAAATTGTGGGTTGCCAGCTCTCCACACACTGCTCTGTCTTTTCGGCTCACTCCCTTTTCTTTCTCCCTGTTGTCACTTTGACAAAATCAAAGATGGGTTTCTATGAACTTGCACCATTGTTTATGGTTGTGTTTACCATCAAGCAACAAGGCGGTTGAAGAGAACCCTCTCAGCACATTATTTTAAAGGGTCCCTTCTCTCCGAATTCACTGCGGATTCACTTAGTGTATTAGGGCAGCATCATTTTGTTCCAGCTCTAGTGCCAAATAGTGACTTTCAGCCCTGAAATATGGTTTTTAACTGTGTCATCATAAACAACAGAGACTCTCACTTTTTAGTGAACAGTTTCTGATTCCACTTCTCCGAATTAATTGACTAAATGGGAGCTTAAAGTCATTATCTCCCCTCGCCAGGTCTCCAATCCTGCGCTAGGGGCTAATAAATGGAGGTTTGATTTCGCTAAATGTCCTCTCGTGAAGATTAATAACGCCTAGTACCCTGGTGGCAAACAGATGTGGTCATCCTTGCTCCACGGCAGAACAAATGGGCACGAGACATCCTCGCACATAAAGAGCAAAGAAATAATAGCTTAATGGCCTTTATCCGGTGACATGTTAGCAGATGAGACATGCTTGGTTGTTTGCTTTCCTGTGTGTTCACCAGAGCACATGTTTTGTCACCAGCAGCCTTGTGGTCTGACACAGCTCTCTTCTGAGGGACTGACAATGGCAGAGGGGGGAGGGATGGGAGGCTGGAGGAGGCTCAATGGAGGGGTCTGCTGGCTTCCTGCTTTCCCCACTGTGGCCTTTGTGGTAATACACTGGTGGTTATGGGAGCCTCCGTCTCTATGCAAATCAGTGTTTGCCTCCCAAGTGTTTGTGTGTGCCATGTGCAGTCGAGCACAAGAGTCTGTTTTTCTGTACATTTAGCCTCACACAGTCTGGAGCAAAAGGCCAGAGCTGCATCAATATAGGAATAATACTCATAATAAATCTGGTAATTAAAAGCTGTTATTTATATATCAATAATGTTGTTTGCCTCTTAATAATATTGCCCTACCAGGATATTACATCACACCGAAGTCGTTGCTTTTAAATGAATAGTGCGTCTCTGGAAGCAGATGCATTGATTGGACTACACAAAGGTCAAACTTGGCGCAATGAATTGAAAATCAGTGAAGGAGCCGTGTTCCCACGTTTGTCTCAGCCTCCCCGTTGTGACAATTACATGAGAGGGAACGACGTGGAAGCACATTTCCATTCAGGCGTATATCGACTGTAACAGCGGGTCAGCAGCAAGATGGCTACAAACACAATTGTCACACAACACTAAATAATACATGGAGCTAAAACAAAGACATCACACACCTAAAATATGGCCCTAATAAAAGGCTGCACAGAGAAAATGTGTTTCCCCCTCGACTAAGAGTAATGACCTTTCCTAGAAGCCCACCATAAAATAACACAGCGACAGTTAGGAGCTCCTGTTTTTACATTATTAATAGCAGAGGCTTCACACACACTCAAAAGCCAGAGATGTGCACTGATACTGATACTGGCTTTTGACTGTTCTTAAATTGGACAAAATTCTCTCAAACTGCACCCAACTAAAATCACTGAGGCATTCGAGTGTTAAGAAAGCCATTTGTCACAGGCAGGACTTCTGCCGGGGGAACCAGCCCAGCTTTGGGATAAAAAACAAAAAATAATGTGAATTGTATGAATACCATTCAGGAACAAGCCACACAATTTGTGGCGACATCTGAATTCAGCTGCTCCGTATAAATACATATTTTCGTTAGCGACGCTCCTCAAGAAATGAAAGGGGGGGGGGGGGGGGTATTTCCTGGTTTTTCATTTGTTGTGGTCCGTTTTGAAAAGATTTTACAGTATTGCTGCTAAAATAAGGGTCTTTATGCAGAGTTCAGCCAATCACGTCAGAAGGGATTCAGGCCTCCTCTGAGATGAACAACAGACGGCCATGATCTCCTCTGACCTTAACTGTGACTCATGTTTATTTACCTCAGCTAGTTATTCCTGAGGGACAGTGGCCTCATCACTGAAATGAGCGCTGTGATGGGTTGTTTTTTTATTGCCACTCCTGGGAACAGACGACTCTAATGAACAAAGACGCTTGATTGATCCAAGTTAGCATTTGATTCCCGAGCACTGCCGAGACACACGATTCAATATGCTGGCATGCCGGTGGAGCACCCCTTGAACTTTGCTGTACACACATCTTTAATCACACTCACCTTTTCTCATGGCTGGTGTGACTTCCAGCTTATTTGTAATTACCAAGCTCCTCGGGGGGGTTGGCTGAACAACAGGCCCAGCCATAGGTCACGGAGAGACACTGTAGCTGGCCATATGTGCTCTGGGCCCAGGGGCAGCGAGTGGGTGGACGCCGGCACTGGCACCGGGAAGTTACCAGAATGGTCGGGGCAGGCGATTGAATTATTCTGAGACAGGAGACAGCCTTATCGAGCAGAGGCCACATTGCACTGACGTTTTCACCTCAGTTTCTATTTCCCATTTCACACCTGGACTATTGCCAGATAGGATATGTTCAGCCACCTCGTTTTACCCCGATATTCACAATCGCCAGCCACCAGTCAAAAGAGGGTATAGTGCGTTATCTATCACCGCCTTACCACCCGCGGCACCCTCCCCCCCTCTCCCCCGAACCCTCTCCTGCCTCCTCCCCCCCTGTTGTCACCAGCGCGGCAACAGCATGGTGTTATTACAGATAAACAATCAATACTGCATTAACGTGTCCACTGAGGCTACCTGGAGTTAAACAGGCAGACGAGGAAAATAATTCAACCCAATGTCATGGGCGGACTTCAAGCAACTAATCTTGCTCATGAACTGGCAAACGATATATATATGTATTGAAAATTCAGGCCACTTTCTTTCATTATCCTCAGCCATCATTTCTTTGTGTTTGAGGTCACCAGATACATTTCTTTTCCTTCCTCTCCTCACTGGTCACAGAATGAAACCCCACTGCATTAAAGAAGTAATACCCTACTTTATAGCAAAGGTGACCATGGATATTGGAGAGCAGGGACCCATACGATCGATTTGGAGCGAGGAATGGAAATTTTAACATGATTCCCAGCCAGGCATTTTAACTCAGGAGTATTGGACCCTCTCTTTTGATGATTGCTTCCAATCCAACTCACTACTCCATTTCAAAATTCTGATGACGTCTTTATTTAGGGAAAGGGCAGCAAGTGAGGCAGGCCCCGGTGCCCAGCTGATGGCTGTGTGGTCCTATTCCTCTTTGCAAAGCTTGTATGCAGCAAATTTGCATCTACATTCCCAATGCTGCCATTGAAAAAAGAAGGCTTTTTGTTCAGAACCTCTGTGAAAAAATGAAAACAAAGGCGTCCTTAGGAGGAGGCCCAACAAATAGTCCCTGCCTCTCCCTCTCCCAGACTGGAATTAAATACTCCTCATTCCATCCTCATTCATTAGCCCCCACGCCCACAACCCTAACACCATACCGGGGGTATGAAATACCTTGCGCGCACACACATACACACAAAATAAAGGAGTTGGACTTGGCTGAATGATTGCAGAGGCTGTTTACTAATACTGCTGCTCACTCTGCTTTATTACAGAGTGCCAGGCTTTCCATTACTGCAAAGGGAAAAAGAAAAGAGGGGAAGAAGGAGAGGAGGAGGGAGCGGACAGAACAGAAAGAAGAGAGAGGGAGAGACTGCCAACGTCAGATTAAAAGAAGAAGAAAAAAAAAAAGAATGGCTCAGTTGATTTACACCTTCATTACTCTCCCCTAACTCTGCTTATTGCAAATCATGATGCTGCTTTATGAGCTGAATCCTCTATTACGACAAGGCCGGGAAGACAGTGCTTTAGTCCATAAAGCAACCGTACAGTAACCGCCACCCGGCAGCACCCAACCCACTCATCCTACCACCCAGCTGCCAGGGGGGAAGGGAAGCAAGACAGAAACCAAGCCACTGACGAATTTTGGTCCAGCGCACAAACCCTGAGCTTGGCATCTAGCTCAGATTTCTCTGAGCTCTATGCCAAAGAAGTATGGGTTAGTGAGCTCAAAGCTCTGTGGCTATGTTGGGAAGGAACTCACAGAGAGTGTTTAATGTTAAGTGAGCGATGCCATATTTAAGTCAACAAACACATAGGGCACTGGAGGTGTGTGTTTACTGCCTCGCCACCACTAACTAAGGAGGTGCTACTGATGCGTTTACTCTAAGAGCTGTTGAGGAATATGGGTGTATTTAGATAGAGAACAGAGTGTATTTTTGTGCTTTTATTTATTGAACCAAGAGGAGGATTTGCTCTTTTTCTTGCAATGATTGAATTTGGGTCCATGTGTGTATGTGTGGTGAGCAGGTCCAAGAAGAAATGGACAAGGAAGCCAGGTGCAAGACCTAATAAATCAGCAGATAGGATGAGGCATGTAGGTGAGCGCATGTGTCAGTGTGCTGATGTAAACAGGGCACGGGTGCATGAGACACACTGGATAGAGGTTTGTTATGTGTATGTAACACGCTGCTCCGGCCTGGCCTGTCTGACTCCCATCTGGAACAGGGTTGACAGAAAAGTTGACAGATGCTTCACCAACGTCCATTATTTATGAGACTGAGATCCACACTGCATTTCACAAGTGTCTGCTTCTGCTACTGTAGGTCGAGTCCTGACATTGTATTCTGTGTGTGTGTGTCCATGCACGCACACACACACACACACACACACACACACACACACACACATCCACTTGCTTCATTGTGTTTGTGTGGGAGGCTGATGAGTGGGTAGCTGAATGTACAGGTCCACTTTTTGAACGTTTGCTTGAATGCACGAGTGTGTGCTTACATATTTGTGTTGGCACATTCACTCATGTGTATGCCAGACCCAAGTAACCACTCTACCTGCCTCTGTGAGTCTAACCCTTGACCTCTGGAGTGTCACTAAATCCCTGCTAGACAGGCAGTCCTTTCAGCTCCTGCATGGAGGACCATACACCAGCAGTCTCCAGCTCTCTTAAAACCCACTTAGAGGCTTACAGCTGGGAGGCCCGACCATCGGATTGAATTAAGGCTATGATTAATTGAATCTAGTGGTGAGTAACTTGAGTGACTGATGTCTCGTAGGACCAAAGGTCTAGACACAATGCTTCAGAATAAAGCTATATTCATTCATTCTGTGACATCACAGGCAGTTTCAGTGTGCCTCAGGCATGGATGGTTGCCTCTAATATTATTGCTTAGAGTGCTGCTTTAAGCTCAATACCACCGGCAGCTCTGCTGCTGCTGCTAGGAGGGCCAATGTTAATGAGAGGCACAATATAATTAATACAAATGGAATGTTTAATGCAATTTTTCCATTTCAAAGAAATTCCCCCGGCATCTTTCCCAACAACAAATTCAACTCTCCTACATTGTCCTCAGGCAAACAATAACGCAAGTTTGGCATTGCCTTCATTAGATCAAACTCAATTATTGCAGAGTGCTTGCAGCTCCTCTAGCACAGGGGTGGACACCGAGGCTGCCTTCTCCAGCAACTTGAAGGTCCGCTGGCAGGTCCTGCCCCATTTTTCTTTGACAGACGGCAGCGTCAAACAGTAATTCGAGGCCTTTGAGACCTGTACACATCCGTTTGTCAGTTATTCATGTCAAAGCACAGTGTTCAGCTGTTGGAGGTCTTAAAGAATGACCTTTTCTCAAAGGGGACAGGTTTCCCCTACTGTCTGAGAGATGCCCTGGGTATATTCAGCCCAATACAGTAGCGCACTGTTATTACTGCACGTCCCATGTTGCTGCAGAAAGCCTGTATTGTGTCCTTCCCTGAGGAATATACAGTCCCTGAATGGTACGCGTGCTTTGATTCGGCAGGTAGATGGTGTGGAGGTCTTTCTATTTCTCTCGTTCACAATGAACCATCCTAATGTTTTGAGAGGTAGCAGAACAATGGGAGAAACCTCTCTTTTTCACTCCGGGGATTGAAACTAAATAGGACCTTTGCTGATGTGTTTGCCTGTTCATTTACAGCACCTCAGAATACAGCTTGCACATTGTACCTCTATGAAAAAAATGAAAAGAAAGAACTCACAAAGGCGTTCTGCAGGACAATAGTGCAGTGGAGGAAACAGGCGCACAATGGAGACCAGATATCATTCACAACATACACAGGAGACCATTATCCTCAGAAGGAGGGGCCCATCTGAAGGTGACAGGTTTGGAAGACAGAGGACTTGTGCACACAGCGCTGCCACCAAGACAACAGTCTCCCCGAAGCCTCAACTATAAGGACAGGTTTTTGCAGCGCCATAGCCCGCTAGGTTGAGGTGTTACACGTCATCTGCAATAACCTGGATCATTACTCCTGGAGGCTGTTAGAGGAGAAAATCACATCACTCTGCTTTCACCGCTGCCAAGAAAAATTGACACGCTAAAAGTCACACAAAGACACACCTCGATATGCACATGCACGCACAAAGGCCCACAGACAGCCTCACCTCCACTGTCCCTCACACTTGCAAACAAACACACACATGTAATTACGCACCCACAGTCTATCACATACTGTCAGCAGTGTCTGGGGGGTTAACATACCAAGTGGCATCCCAACAGCGTTCCACCAGCCAGTGTTGCCTGAAGCTGACAGCTCTCACTGCGGCTGCCTTGCAGGAGTAAAGTAAGCATCATTATCATCTTCTCTCGCCATACCTCTCTCTACTTGGAACAAGTCTCCCTTCTTTTATCCACCACCCGACCCTCTCCCTTCACTGCCTCCTCTGTCTTCATTGTACTCCAGTCAGGCGCTAATGCTCCTTGTCCTGTGGCTGGACTCTCTGATCTCCTATTACCCTCTCGTCTTCCGACAGTCAATATTATCCCCCCCCTTCCAGATCCAATCCTCCCCTTTCCTTCCCTCTGCTTTCACAAAAGTCTCAAAAGTCAGACAGACAATGTTGACCCCCACCCACCCACCTCCTTCACTCCTTCATGCACTTGCTCGTCTTCCATACACTTATTAACTGGCTGTCATGTTGAGCAGCCTTCCCCCAGACAGTGTTTAGCGTTCCTCCGTCCACTTACTGCAGCCAGAGTTAAGCCTCTGGGCTTTGCACAGACAGGAATCCAACTAGAGGGGAAAGGCAGGACCTGCGGACATGATCTGTCTGCTGCACTCACTCACACTCTTCCTCCTGCACCGACTACCTCAAGGCAGGGCTGAAACACACACATCATACAAGGCATTACCTCCAGGTGTGTTTTTTTTTCTTTCCTGTAGGACAATGTACAGTACCAGAGTAGCAGATGATGAGATTCGGAACATTTAATTAATATCTTTTTTTCTAAAATGAAAATATTACATTTTTTTAGGTTTGGAGGAGGAAACTGGGAGAATTAAACATTTTGAAAGTCACAGTGAATTAAAAACAGATTTTCCTCACCATAGTATATTTCATCATATAAGTATAATTAACTTCCATAATTTTTTAAAGTTTCTTTTTATATTAGTTAGAATACAAATATCTTAACCCGTTCAGAAGCCAATTATGTCCCAAACACAAAAAAATATTGTAATCTTGGATTTCTACTCTATATACATAAATCATTGGCAATCAATAAAACTTTATTAAAATACTTTCCTATGTGTTATTTGTCCTCTCCAAATCAATAGACGGAGAATCTTAATGAAACCACCTAATAGTAAAAACAATAAATAGTCCTAAGAGACCTTTTTTCAACAAAAAAAAGAGTTTATTTATTTTTCATGAATGGTTAACTCACAACAATGAATAAAGTGATGCTTTAAAACACACACACACACACACACACACACACACACACACATATATATATATATATATATAGTATTATTTTAACAAAATTATTGATAAAAAACAAAGGGGTCAGTCCAGAGTGGTTTGTTCAGTTCATTGGGTTGATGGGTTGAGTTGAATATTCTGTGTACATAATCAATAGGATGCATTATAAGCTGATTGTATCATTATAAAATCAAATCAGAACAGTCAGAATAAATCAGAACAGTATTTCCCTATTTATGTCCCTATTTCCCTTCTGGTGACATTCAGATCATCCGACCATTCCAATGGACGGATCTTTATGAAAACATCCTGAGTAAAAGCTAGAAATCTTTGTTCATGTTTACTTTAAACACAGTTTAAACACAAATTATGCACTTTAACAATATGATTAAAATATTAAGATGTGCCTTACACGTCCTCCTCGCCTCATGGTCGGCCATGCTTGCTGAAAAAGGGGGTGTAGCTCTACTGCAGTCCACTTTAGATGATGTGGAACACTGTGATTGGCTTATAGACATCCAATTAGGGGTGTGTGATATGACAATATTAGATTGTGAACGATTAAAATGTCTCCATGATCTGCCTTTACAGAGAGCTCTTTAGTACAGTGCACACTGTATCAGTTCAGCTCCGTGACGGAGTGCAGTCTGCTAGCAGGAGGCTAACGGGTAACAGCACCGACATGGCGAGCGCCCAAACTGTTTGTTTTTAACGGTAAATGCTAAGAAATTAGTGAGCAGCGGCGCTTGTGTCGGGCCTCGCTGTTAGCCTGTACGCATCCTGCTAGTTATCCAAAACGACACACGTCTTCTTCTACACAACATCAACTGTTTGCTTTTCAGCTGTGAAATTAGTTTGGTTGTGCTGTGAGTTTGGTTTCCCACTGCAATATTCATTTAAAAAAAAGGCCAAATAGACTGTCACGACTTTTTAATGCAGCTTTGCACACCTCCATTTATTTATGGAATTGTTTGTGCTTTAATATAATTTTAATGTAATGTTATGTGAGTCTTTCATGGGTGTAATTTCTTTCATTATGTGACAGATAAAAGTTTTTTTGAATCTTGAATCTTGAGTACTGTTCAGTAATTTGCGAAATAGTCTTAAAAACCAACATGAAAAAGAAGCGTGATAAGATGCCTGAAAAAAATTGTGATATGATATTTTTGCCATATCGCCAATCAACATCCAATCAAATAAGTTTGTGCATTTGGGTGGAGTCAGATGACAGTAATCATAGATCTAGACATCCTAGATTGGAATGGTTGGTGGATCTGAACGGGTTAAAGTCTGACACCTCCCTATAAAAAACTATGAAAGCAAGATGCTCTCAAGATGTAATTTTGACAAGGCCTAATTTTTGATGAATGACTCTCTTAATTGGTAAACATAAATCAGTGGGTACATTTGTACCTCTGCCAAGGAAGTTACATTTTCACCCCTGTTAGTTAATCTGTGTGTCGGCAGGGTGTCTGAAAAACTCATGAACAAATTTCCATGAAATTTGGCGGAGAGATTGGCCTCAAGCTACGGAACAGTTGATTAGATTTTGATAGTGATCTGGATCTGTGATTTTCACTATTAGATGATTATTGTTTTCTCCCCACACATATTGGATATAGAGATTTAATTCCAAATCCAATCCAAAGCCTAACGGTATGCTTGCAGGGTCAAGAAATCGATTTTACCTCAAATTTAAGAAAGGAGGAATGTTTGCCATCCTTGAAGGTGGCTTCCTTCTAGTTTTTGCTCATATTTTAGATGACACCCAAAAAGGAATTCAACTCCCGGGCTAAACTCGGCATTGTGTGGTAGCTACAATACTGGATTTGTCATCTGCCCCTTCCTTCTCCACCCTCCTCTTCCCAGGGCAAATGGTGTAAGAAATGAGACGTGGCTGGTGGATAGACTTTCATGCCCCTGCTTTACCAGTGTCATTTCCGCAACTCTGAAATTGTGCCATGGTCTACAGGGCTTTGTTGTAAATCACTATCTCCCACTGTCAGACTGCAGTCTGCTGCACACTGTGGATGCCTGGCTTTCTGCTGCCTCCTGGGTGACTAATATATCTTGTTAAATTGTGCTGAGAAGCGTGCGGAGAACTCTACACCTTCCCTCTTTGTACTGTGTTTGTTTGCTTGCATTTGTGCCTGCCTGTGTGTGTGCTTGAGTGTGCCTACTTCAAAATGTGTGCCGGCCTGTGTCTATGCATCTGTGTCTATGTGTCTACATTTCATGACTGAATAGGTAGGTGGGTATGTTACTTTTGCAAATATGCTCACTAAACTCCGCAAGTCTGTCAGGCTTTGTCGGTAATTCAGTTAGATTGCTATTCAGCCAGCTTCCGTTCACCACCACCACCACCACCACCACCACCAGCACCACCAGCACAGTATCGGAGTTGTGAAGCTATCTCTCAGCCACTTCATAATTAGAAAAGCTGTGGAGCCAAGCCACAGTTTGAGAAGAGGGAAGAGGGAGAAAAAAAAGCTGTTGGCAGACTGCATTATTCAACATTGGCAGCAATTTACTCTGTCTCCCACCCCAAAGACATGAATCTAAGTGATTTCATAGTCACATCCGTCCTAGTGTGCCATACTGTATAAAGCTGGACTCTTCTCTTATCACCAGTTCTTAAGCCATGCACTGTATACTATCAGCTTTATCCAGCACTGTACACACACGCCGCACACACACCATATCGCCGTCCAACCGCTTTGAACATAGATTTATGAGTATATTTCTGTGTAATTGGTGTTCTCCTGCACAAAGCAGGAAGAGATAATTACCCATTGTTAAGTGAGGTGTAAACTGTCTGATCCATGTGTATTTATCTTCTCAGCACACAGAGAGTAAAATAGGCCTTTTTTGGGGATTTAGGCAGACTCTACAGTATACCGTTCTACTCTCCTGGCCATCGTCCAGCTTTAAAATCTCTTTTGGTGAAACCTGTCGAGAAACAGCCTTGGCTTAACTGTATCCTGCCTAATTCTAACGTCTTTTTTAGTCATAGCAAATTCAATCTAGAACTCGAGTTGACCTTCAGAGGGAAGGTGACGCCAGCCCCCGCCAATAGTAGATTTAACTAGAAACAGACGTCACAGTCCCTGCTTTAGTGGGTGAGAAATGCGTTGTGCCTTATTTTGGTTTTTGTGCAATTACGATCCTGACTGCACCGTAAATAGGTGTCTCTGAAGGGAATCTGTCTCAATAGTGAGGAGCAGTTATGAAGTTGCCATTGTGCCTGCAGGAAATTTGCTCCAACAGTCACAACAAGCCTCAAGAAATAAAAGACAACGTCATGGCGTGGGGGAGAAAAGTCAGATCTGCCATTCTGTAGTGAAGTGGCTAAGACAGTCTGCCCTGTACACCAGGGGGCATTGTTCTGGAGAAATAAAAGAAAAGAAAAGCCCAGTTATCTGGCACTGAAAGCAGCAACTCCAGATAAATATTTGGCACGAGAAAATCTTAGGAGGAATCCCGGAGTACTCGCTGTACAAACAACGTCATGATTTATTATCACATCATACAGACCGTGACTAATGCAGTCAAACAATCAAGGTGCATCTAGTGAACTACAATGCCCAGAGGTGCTCTCTGAAGCTGCTGACTTCAAATGTTCGTAAGTGAAGAACACACATTAGAGCCACACGCTACACATGCAGACTCAACAAATGTCCACACATATCCAAACACACACACACACACACACTGAAGAGGAAAGAAGGCCGTAGACATTCCCATAGGGCAGAGTGCGCTTTAGCAGAGACAGCAGCCACTGGGACATGATTTTATTAGCTCCAGATGCCGCTGAAGAGAGGACTAGAAATGTTCAATATTATGAGCAGGACACATCACAATGATGCTGCCCATCTGGAGCACAAATAATGTAATCAACTTGGGTCACCGGTCATTATCGTCTGGCCGTCGGGTAAACCCACCATCCTGTGACGTCACCACTCACACGGACAGGCTGGAGCCGGCCGGCAGATTGAGTCTCAAGCTTTTTGGAATATCCCCTAAGCTGCTGCTGCTGCTGCTGCACATGACCCGCAGAGTGACGATATTTGGGGGAAGAGAGAGATGAAATGTGAAGGACTGTCTTTTGTAATCTGAGCTCTGGTTTAAAAAATGCAGATGGCTCTGATGTGTCTATTCCCCTGCCTGTCAAATCAGCTCTGCAATATTCCTTTCAACATCTTCATACAAAGCGCTCACACAGACCGGACCATAAACACGTATACACCATGCTGTATGTTACCACACACACACACATGCACACACGCAGAGGAACTCTATTTGCAGGGCCTTTAAATATTCAGTACCTGCCGTGTTTTCTGTATGACTTTGATCAGCCACAGATTCTACTCTGTCCCTTTCATCTCTGAACTTCAAACCAGCATATGAAAAACCTGGACCACAGAACCTGTTCTGGTTCAGACAATCTCCTTTCACCAAGCTGTTTTCTGCCTTATAAAACAAGCAGGAAGTTGTTAAAAAATATATATATATATATATATATATGAGAAGAGAAGTTAACCCTGCTCTTGTTACAAATGTAAATCTTCTTTTTCACAACCAACATCTTTGCCCAATCTTCCCCGATAAGATAAGCACACGTCCCTGTTTGTAATTTAGAAAGTGTGTGTGCAGAGGAGTGATTATTGCAGAATATTCCCCGGGTAGTTTGACAACTCCCCAAAACAACTTCTTGGCCGCCTTCAGGCATATTAACTCAGGCTTACATTGAGCCAGAGCGAAAACTAACATGGAGCAATCTGCAGGCAACAGGAAGGACAGTTAAACTTTCCCAAGCACTAAATTCAATTTTCAGGATTGCAGACGCCTATTAGACTCACTACACCTCTCTGTCAATACCTGCAACTTCTGAGCAAAGAAGCCAAGTTAATTCTTTTATAGCCCTTCCTGCATTATTCAGCGAGCCCATTAAATATTCACAGGCACATCACTGATATCATCTTGTTGTCAATAAAGCTGGAGGACATGTTTTAGAAAACTTGAGTCAACTCCAGGAGTGCCCTCCTAAAAGCAGGGCCTTTCCGCGGATCTCTAAACAGCCAGTACAAAAAAAAAAAAGGCAGCAAGAGCATCACAGTGCGACTGCAGGCAACCGCAGATAGACAGTCATCCGCCTTTATCAGAGCATGCTGTCCCACCTGCATCGATTCGCATCCCGTGGATTTGCCACTGGCTGCAGCAAGATCATCGGTGGAAGAGAGAGAGGGGAGGGGGGAGGGGGGAGAGGGAGGAGGAGGAGGAGGATGATGATGATGGGGGGGGGGGGGGGGGGGTTCAGCTGTACAGGTAGATTCAAGCAAGCATTGCAAAGGCCTTAAGTTTCACGCGTGACAAAATATGGCAAATGTGCGTCCAGGAGCCCAGGCCTGCTCGCATCACTCCAGCGCGGCGGGGCAGCACCGTCGTGCACCTCTGTGCAGGAGGGGCACGTTTTATCTCCACATCGACGGGGCGGCAAATGAATGAGAATTACGCACAGAGCCACATTCAACTGGATACAAAAGTTGATGAAGCCGCTGGCCGTCTATTGACCCCCGCTATAAGTTGAATGAATAAGCTGTCAACGCGAATACAAATAACTTCCGATTCAAACTCATTTTAAATTCAAAGCCCGAAGTTATTCCACTAATTAGTCTACTGCACACAGGCTATGGATTTTGATCCACTAGCGATTTCATTTGAATCTATACAAGAGGATATCAAGCCCCTCTGTAAGCGATACAACTAATTCGCTTTGGTCAGTGAGCAACCCAGAGTAACCCGGCTCGGACAATTCAAAATAGGCTACAAATGCTGCAGAAGAAGTAACTAGTCCCTGATCGAGCGGCGAATGTGCCACAAATGTGCCAATTTCCACAGTGGATAGAAGTTGTTAAGCAAAGCCCCTCTCACCTGATAATGAAGTTTATTCTAGGAGGAAATTTTCCCAGGCTTGTGAAGGCGCACGTCGGAGCCAAGTGTATCCGTTCACTGCAGCTTTTGTTGCCCGTTGTTCCACCTCAACTGCGCGTCTCAGTCGCGCTGCATCACTTCTCGCTGTGGATGTCAGGGAGGAGGCTGAGAGGCTGAGGGGACTCAACCCTCCCATTGGCTGCCATTCACAAGTCCCCAGCAGAACACGGCGGAAAAAGGGGAAGGGGAGGAAAAAAAAAACACTCACACACACGCACACGCACGCACACACTCACGAGCGACAAAAACAAAAGGAAGATAGAATAATGGGGGATTACAGCTCCGGTGTGGCTGCGTTTCAACTGCCAATAAGCGATGTTCAAGTTTAATAATGGGAGCTAAATGTTTTTTTTGTGTGCATGCGCTTTCTTTACATTAGCATAATCCCCGATTAATAGTTGCAAAGTCAGAGGTTGAGTGTGGGTTTGAATCAATCAATAAATGGTTATTTTTGTAAAAGCCTCCAGTTAGACTCGCTGCTTCCTATAAAACCTTGTAAGACGCAGATCATGTATGATTACAATAGCTAATTCAATTTGGATGGTTCTGCATGAAGTAAATGGATAAATGCACCAGCAGCCACCAAGCCAGGACAAATTAGCATGTGTTTTATGGCACCACCATGTTACTAGTATACAATACTGTCGTTACTGTGCTTATAATAACACTTTCTCCACCACAAGACACTTTCTAGTGATTATTCTTTAACATATATTTATTTATTCCACATGTATAAATCCAATAGGGACTAACAAACTTAGTTTAGTTCTTCTTAAACAAACAAGTTTTTGAACTTAATATAAATTCATAATAATAATGCTGTTGCAACTATAACCATGCAACTGCATTACTGCACTTCTACTGCAGCTACTGCATCCTGCTGTTTCTACTAGCCTACTTTATGACTAGTACTACAATAATGCTACTGCTACTAATAGTTGTACTAGTACTAGTATACTATGTGCACCAAATGATCGCATACACCCCTCTATACAGACCTCTATAAAAGAAATGCAGTCTAATAAAACAGCCCTGCAATACATCCGACCTTTATGAAGGTTACACTGTTCAGTTTTTGCTGAAACTGTGTTAGAGATGGAGGCAGTTAGTTTGTGGTGTTAAATTGCCTTAAACTTACAGTGTTTCTAGTTAGATTTTTGAAAAAAAAAATGTTAAAAATTATTAACTATCTCTGTTGCACAACATTAATAATAATGAGAAGAACAGTGGTAATAATAAGGCCATGAAACAAAAAGAAAAGAAATGTCAACTATGAGCAGTTCAAGCACTGTATGCTGTATTTTCTGGCTTGCTGTGAGTCCACTATGGCTCAAGTTGACCAAACTGAATCACCTCAAAAATCTCCTACTGTTATTAGGAGTAAAGTATACTGAGTTACATTAGTTACTTACTTTCTTGAGCTGATTGTCTTGTGGTGCTTCACTGACGTTTACAATAGTGCTGCTAATGATGTCCGATTCTTTTTCGGAGAGGGTTAAAGGGGAAATCTGATTACTGACCAAGCCTGTAAACTGTGGGGTTAAAGAGTAATCAAACTAATGCAGCTCATGAAAGCTTTATCCGGTGCGCCCTGCCTTGACCAGATTACTCTCTGTAATCTGTTATATTTCATTTGTGTGTGTGCATATACTGTACATGTAATAAACTCTGGTACTTTACTGTTATGAGGATACTGTACACCAGCTTCACAAATTATGAGGAGAAGTCATGTTTGTGATTCAATAATGTTGACGTGTGAGAAAAAATGATTTAGTCAGAATGTCCTAAATTATTTTAACTTTGCCTTTGTGCCATTGCTGACCTTCAAGAGAGTCAAATCCAGTAAGCTTAATAATGTAGCCAGAGTGTATAGACACCAGAGTGGAATCATCAGTGTTAAATGGAGACGCTGTGTGACAATTTGCCTAAGCGTAAGATTTCATTGTAGTTAAGCTACGATGCAGGAACACATAGCAACCATAATCAGTCACATCATTAAGTTGTGATGTCGAGAAAACAGTTCAGCGCCAACTCATGATGACGAGATAATGAAATTATACTCACAAGTAAACAAAGTATGATTTCTGGAGATAACTGATAATTGTGATGTTAAGATAACAGGAGAAAAATTAAGATTAGCTGTTAGCTGCTCTCTGCTTCTGTCCTAATGTTTTAAAAGATATTAAACACAACTCATTCTTTTATTTGTCATTTCTTTAAATCGACGTTTAACGCTGCTTATGCGTGACACAAGCCACAAAACAGATGTCATATCTAATAGAAATGCAGCACACATACAGTGTGCAATGTGAAGATGGAAGTGAAGTCTGCAAGCGTTTATGGTTTTATGGTTTCAATTTTTTCTCTTTTTTTCCGAGCCAAAGACCCCATGCTGTGCATGCGTTACCACCCATGCAGTGTTTGTGTCATGATGACCACTGACTGCTGTTAGATTCATGAGTTTAATCCCTGGAAGCACTCCAAGCATCCACTTTGCTGCTGTCCTGTCCTCTCAACCAAACATCAAACTCTTGCCTATAGCGCAAAATGCAGTGAGCCAAAGGGATGTCTGCATTTGGCATCATGTTCTATCAGGAGATCAGCCTGAGATGAATAACCACTGCCCTTGACTGCATCATTGCTACTGAATGAGCTTACACTGCCTCAGTTTTTTGTGCAGTTTATTTAACAGTCTGTTGCCCTAAACATATCACAACAGTAAAAGCAGTCTGCAAACAGTCCCAGTATGACATACTGTATCTACGACTTGTTCAAAATTGGATGTAGAAATGCGGCTCCTTACATTCTAATTAGTGACTGTGCAAATTAACATGAACTATTGAATAATTATGAACCAGGCAATGTCTCTGTTTCCTTGTGTGTGTAACGATTGCTTTGTAAATGACCTCTTCATATTAGAATAGAAGGCCTAGATATTCATCCTCATGCACCGTGAGTTACATTTAAGGAAAATTACATTTTAGGGGCTTGGAGTTCGACCTCTGTACAAATCTGTACTCCTATTATTATAAATCAACTCAAGAAGATGTACAAAAAACAGAACTTTAAGAGGTATAGTGATGAGGAAGGGTCGGTAGGATGAACACTGAGGTAACTGTTATATGTGATTGACACTGGGTGGATATTTGTGTTGTACATAATAACATTGGGGTAGTTGTTTGTGAGCTGTATATGTGATAAATATTGAGTTAGTTAATTGAGTTATGGAGATGGGTTAGTGTATACTTCTGCCTACTCCTTTTCAGATGTGTAATATTTATTTATGTTGTTTATGTTTATGAGACTTTGTTATATATGTTTACTGTTCATTGTATTTGTTATTTTTGTTACATGTTCAAAGTAAACATAAACATAGCTGACAGCTGAGATACTTCAGGATTTGTCAGAGAGGAGAACTGTTCAGAGAATCAGATTTGAAGATCAAACCTCATTTGTTGCCAATACTCTGGACTCCTGTGTTTATAGTCGTCCATATTTCATTAATCGGTGCCTCACCTTGCCAGGCACCGCGTGAAAGTGACAGTAAAAACGGACGACACAATGAGTTATGTTCACCCTCGATGGTAAAAGTGAACCAGTCCAGCTTCAGACCTCCTCCTCAATCCCTCAGCCCAGCCTCAGCTAACCCTCCAGCATCAGTTATTAACTCTTTACAGACGGCGATTTGGCTGCAGTTTATTATGTGGATTGTTATGAGTGTAAACACAGTAAACACAGGATTCAGATGTGAATATTTTTAAATGTAAATGTAATAGGAAAAAATTTCAGAACTTGTGACCATGTTTCTTAAAAATGATGTTTTTGTAACACTAATTAATACATTTTGAAAGTAAGGTAATACAATTTTTATCAGCATAATGAGACAATAATAAATTGCAATATGTTCATATTGAATATATATGCGAAACATTCACTGACAATGTGTTTAATGTGTTTCCTACAATCTTGTTTTCCTACAATCTTGTTTTCCTAGAATCCCTAAAGTGGCCTGAACCTGACGGGACACTGGACCTGAACTTCTTGAACCTGAAGTCTTGCGTTTCTGACGCATCTTTAGAAAGTTCAGCGCAGAAACACATCAAAAATATCAAACTTAAAGGCAAAATTAAAAACGTGCATTACTACTTTAAGCATTAAATAAAATGTTTTTTTATAATGAAGGCTCATTAAGTATGATTAATCTGACTTATTTTATTATGTGCTTAATTTTATGGAAGAGTCAGAGCTCTGCTGTGGCAAAACCTCAAAAAAGGAAATCAATAGGTCTCCTTTTAGACACACAGTCCTATAAACAATCCCAGAAAAAGATCAATACGCTACAGGAAAGTGAACAAGGGAGCACAGAGGAGTCAGGCGCCCAAGCACCCCGTATCACAGATATCATAGTCTTTTTTAAAGAATATCAGATACACTGTTGTTCTGTGAGGCAAAGATAAGTTTTTATCAACACAGTTTCCCAGCTCCCGAGAGAAATAAAAACACTGCAAAATGTTTGGATCTTTCGCCTTGGAGGACTCTGTGGCATAAATATTCATTATGTCGCAAATAATACTGCATCTCCTGCATGAGATCTAACTGGAACTAAGCCTAAAGTCGCCCGTATTTCTTCTGTCATTTTCAGCTGAGATAAAGTGACACTTAACACAAGGAAGCAATTCAGTCTCAAGCTTGTTTACGGCACATATACAGTACATTGTGCAATTATCTTTGGAGGCATTTCTTGAATCAGTGCACTGTTTTGAGTAACTCACACTTAAAACAGCTGATGGTCACAAGTTCTCCATTGGCAGACTGTTTTCTCCATTGCTTAGGGCTTTGACCTTAATATTGGGTTGACATGGCTTTATGATGCACATTTTCTTTGACTGCTGACCAAGCTGCCTCTCTGTGAAAGGCAGAAAAAAAAAACACCTTTGTCCTCCCAAGTCCTCCTGAGTATGGAAAAACACGGGATAATCAGATGGAAATGCTATTATTTGCGAATACTGACAAGATGGAAGTTGCAGCAGATGATGGATTAAGGTAAGATAAACTAAAGCGGATAAAAAATTGAGTTATGAAATCTCTCCTTTTTTTCTCTCTTACACACCACTGAAAGTGAGTTTGAAACACTCATCACACCTTTTCCAGCCAGTGTAGAGATGAAAATAAGGCCCAAGCTAACTGTCATAGGGCTATTCACACTAAGGATTTCTCTGTGCTCCTCTAATGACTATGAAACATGTGACATTACCTTTCGTACATGTGAAGGAATAGGAAACCTGCTGTGCGGAGCTCTGCATAACTCTCTGTAGAGTGCAATTAAAGACTCATACATAGTGTGTACCCTTTCATTTATAGTTCCACCCAGAGGAGATCTGGGAGAGGACAATATGCACCATAGTCATAATGACGCTCTGCTGATAACGTTTGGTTTCAGGGAATACTCAGTGTTAAAGGTTTTCAAAGGTTCCTCCAGATAAACTGTGGTCAGACCAGCATCCATGTGATAAATTATATTTTTAAGGGTTCTGGCTTGCTGAATGTTGCTTGAAGCAAGACTATATAACTTTTGAAAGAAGAAATAGCACATTCTTCCTCTTACTAATAAAAACTTTAATTCATAAGCAATAACATTTCTTCAATTCAGCCATTGCAGGAGTTGAGTCATTACAGCTCTACTTAGTCTGGTATGACCAGTAGTTAACTTTACTTAGCTGGTCAATAGACATTACTGAACATACCCATTGACTGGTGATTGCCACTTATGGTCAGTGGCCAGCGTTTAGCAAAATTTGCATGGGCACTATGAAAAAGTTTGTAGTTTCCTCCTTTTGTAGAGGACGTCAGTCAAAACTGATCCCTATGGCATCTCAGAGTTATAGCAAAACATAGTATCTCTCTCTGCCACTGATGTGTACATTAATATGTTCTAAACATGCATATTTCTGCAAAAACATGCCAAAATAGGGCTACGTGTATAGCTTCTGTTTGACGCTAGCATGGTTAGCATAGCTAACCTTTGTCGCATGCAACTACGTGAGCGTGCATTGGTCATTAAAGACAAAGGCAAACCATGCTGGTGATGAGTATTTGCAACAAAACACTGTGGGATTTCAGCCGTGCATTTCAAATTGCAACAACATCAATATGAGATATTTTTGCATTTTTGTGGTTGTACATAAGATTATAAGATAAAGATAAAATACATAAATAGTTTCAAGACAAAGTTTAAATTATGGTATTTTGTTCAGCAACTTTCAGCTGATCGACTTTTTATAATGACCACGGAGTTGTTGTTGTTTAATCTAACTTACAGTATGGTACAGTGCCTCCATATATAAAGTGGTTAACATGTTTTAATAGGACACTGGCATGGGCACCTAAGCATACACTGAAGCCAATTAAACTGTGGATCTGCATGCTAACCGTGAGACAGATTTAGTGCTGTTTCTTCTATGCACATAATACTCATTTGGAAAACTGACAAGGTCTTTGCACTTGTGTTTGGCCCCCTTGTGTACATACTGAACATGAGGATGTGGCTTCCTCTGGTAATTCCCAATAATGAGATGACCTTTTCCAGTTTCCAAAATACCCTTTTCAGCTTTAGCAGGAAGTTATTAGTGGATAGTATTGCAATTCTTTCCTATTTAAGAGAAAAAAAACACACACACAAGGCAGGGATTACGATCTGTCCTTTGCCATCTCTGTTCAGTTCCCTCGCCGAAATATTCTGATTGCTGTCCACTGAGTGGAGATTGGTGTTATGCAGAGGAAAGCCCTCCCCCCCTTCCTCCTCCTCCTCCTCCTCCTCTCAGTGCAGATTTTCTGACATTGTGCAATAATCAACATAATTCTCTGCTGACAGAAAGGCAGCCACACCTCATGCTGATCAGCAGATTAGTCAATGGGAATATTTTAAAAGATTCTCAGCAGCTCAGACGGCCAAGAGACTAATTTATCCCAGATCATGAACATTTTACTGGCAAACATTCATATTCCTAACAAAGAAATATTGCAAAGATGTGACTTTTCTTTTCAGATGAGTCATACACTGAGCCAAATCATCTGGTCTCAATTGTCGTGTTTATTGAAAAGCTAACAGAATAGCATATAAACGTCTTAACTCTGTTCCCCAGAAGATCTCACAGTCTCTCCGCAGCTAAAGCTCACCAGGAGTGCCAGTTTTAAAGGAGCCTGACACTTTTGAGCTAGTTCAGTTATAAATCACAGTGAAGCATTTGAAAAGGATTTTAAATGGCATTTGGACCCGGATTTGAGGACCTCATGAGGACCGACAGAAACTAAAAAGCAGAAGTTGAAACCATACTTCAGGCCACCTTAACAATAGTGATGGAAAGTAGCACGCAGAGACTGTATCAAACATGCAGTGAAATTGCCAAGAGGAGTTTATATTTGCATGACACTGTGACACCCTATGTTTATTAGCATGCAACCTCAGCTTTTGCACTTCGCATCGGCAAAAACCTCTCCCCTCCACCCCTTATCCCACCCCCTCCCTCCTGGAGCCGAATCTATTCCACCTCTTTAACGGGCGGGCCTAGGCGTCCGGGCATGCTCAGTGAGCGTAGCTAATCAGCCAAGCCGAGCCGTGTCCTTTGACGAGAGAAATCCTTCTCCCTGTCGGAGTGCCGCTGCAGATGAACTGGTGATGCTCTGACTTCGGCAGGGGTAGGAGATGTGGATGAGCGTGTGGAGGGGAGGGAGGGGGGGCGGGGAATTAGCCACACATCTAAACAGTTTGTCATGTCGCATTCACTCTTCCAGATTTGGCAGGAAATGCACAAAGTGTCCCGTTAAATGTTAATAATTCCACTTCTTCCAGACTTTTGTAAGGTGTGTGGGAGTTTTTTTTCACCACCTGCAGAGGTTTGAATAGCGCAGCTTCATGCATATGTAGAGGTATAAATTCAGCAGTTCACATTTAAGGTAATATTGAAAGCCTGATAGTCCTTTCTATGTTTCTATGTATGTGCAGCTCTGCAGGTTTCTCTGGTAATTGGTGATAACATCTGAAGACTATGTAGGCACATAGCATCTAAGATACTGCTCCTTTCCAGCAACACAGACAGAGAATTGATTCTATCACAGCATCAAGAGAAAGAATATTAAAAATGCAGAATTAGCATTTTAACATCGTAGCAGATAAATGGACACTGACTGCTGGAGATTAGTTGTTCTTTTTTAGATGTGAGAGCATCATAGCACACCGGGAGATAGAGGCATCTAAGACAACACAGTGACCCTTGGTGAAGCAACAGAAAAAACAGTGTACATTTTGACGGCATCATAAATCACGGGGCTCATGGCAGGCAGCCCAATTGTCCTGCGAGGGCAGGTTGAAGCTACCATCATCCCTCCTCCTATGCCCCCTGGCTGTGTCTGAAGAAAGAAGTGGAACGGCAAAAACATGTCTGCTCTCTCTGTCTCTTTCTCCGTCAGCATTGATCTCTCGATGGGTGTGGTAAGCGGGTACAGTCACTGTGTAGTCACTATGCTGTGCTTCTGTGGCGGTTTTATATAGAGTTGACAAATTACGGACAAAAAGAGCACATGATTCCCGGGCGCACACGGTTTAGCATGGTTGAGATGCACTGAAATGCACTCTGGGAGGAAGTCTCCTCAGTCTTTTAACTTGGAGAGAGACAGAGATGAGCATGAAAGTACTGTAAGAGTGAGAACGAGGAAGAGAGAAGAAAAGGCATCTAAGTCAGACTTGGTGTGTGGGTTTGGAGGAAATCATCTTTATCCTGAAAGTGGAAGTCTCCGGGCTTAGTGATCACAACAAAGATGGTCAGCCTGGGTTTCAGTTTTGGTTAAGATGACTCCAGGGAGTATGGACAGTGGGAGGAGGCCTTGGATGCTTTCCTCTCCTTTCCCTTTGCTTCTCATCCTCCCCACCCACTCCAGCAGCTGTTGACGTGGGCCATCATGGGGAATTTGTACAGTCTCATTCAGTCGGGTGGAAGGATTAGGCCTGAGCTCAACCACAGATGGACTGAGACTGCCCCCTATTAATAAATCCTCCTGTGATGCTGTATATTCATCTGGACATTTTTTTTTTTTCTTTTCTGAATTCCGAGCAGCTAGTGGACATGAACACAGCGGCATGCTAATCTGCCCGTTATAAAAGTTACAGAGAGAGAGTGAAAAAAGTGACATGACGAATTGAAAGAGGGTAGAAGGAGGGGGAAAAAATGGCCTTCTTCTTCTTTTGCATAATTTGGTTCCTATTAGCGACATCATTCAGTGGGTTTTTTCAGATGATAATTTGGAAATCTGGGGTTGCGGCGCTAATCCAGCGGCATTACACTTTACCGAGGGATTACTGAGTGACAACTTCAAGTGAAACGAAAGATGTAAGGGCCTCTTAAGCCGTGTTCCTATTAAAAGCCACAGTACGGCGTGACACTGTGGCAGGCTTCATTGCACACTTGCCAACTAGTTGGGGATATATATCCCCTGATAAACGCTCCAACGCTCATAGGGATTTCTTCATCTTTTTTTATTTTATTTTTTATTTCCTCACCCTCTGCATTCAGATAGTTTTAAATTATTTTTCAGACTGTCTTTTATTTTTTGTGGGTTACTGGTTGTCGCGGTTTGGGGTTTTTTGAGGGGCTTGTGGTACTAAGGTCGCGAGTTTAAGACCTGCTATCTGAGGAGGCAGTGAAGTCATTTAATGGTCGATCCAGGTGACTCTGACCAAAGTTTAAAGAGTTTTTCTTTCCTTCAAACACCTTAATTCCTCTCAGTGGTTAAAAGAAATTATAACACCTTTAAAGAATAATAATTCCATATTATTGCATTTTGGGTATTATATTTGTAGTTTTGCCATCATTTCTACTGGTAACGTTGTATTCTCCAAAGTGAGACCTGGGAATACGGCAACAGTCCGTCAGGGCAAGAAACACAAGCAGTCAGACATTTTCAGTTTAGGCAGTTATCTAAATCACTGTATTCCCAGGTAAAACTGAAACCTTACTTATACCAGGACTAACTAGCTCTACACTGCAATACAAGGATTTTCTTGCCTGGGACGTGCAGATTTCATCTCAGTCTTTTAGCAGGATACCATGTATGCAGCCATCAAGTGCACTGGCAAGATTCTTGTTATAAAATGAGTCAGCTGGAAACATTAAAAAGTCATTTTTGAAGCAGCCCACGGAGCTAATGATAACTTACTTAGCTAGCTAGCTACAGCTGATACAAGCTGCCAGTGACAGTTGTCATCTCAGTTTGCAAAACCAGTGGTCACTGGCTTGAAATGTGAAGCCTACTTTTGTCTACCTGTGTCTTACATCAAAGACCCATTTAATGGCGATTTAAGGGGGTGGCTCATTGCTCACCCCTGCGGCCACCCCTGATCTGATAGGTCGTTGGTCAAGTTCATCAACACAATAAGGTGGGACAAACACTGATCAGATCAGCTGATATTGGGCCACTTTGCCATTACCTTCTACTTCTACAGGTACTGTTATGGTGACAAAATAGAGTTCTCCTCCTCTTACTCCTGTAAATGTTGTGGACATTGGTTTGGGTTCTTATACAACATGAATTTGAATGTAATTGTGGGGCCGGGATATGTGTATGTGCTGGAAGTATTCGCATATGTAATTCACAGTCTAATGTGTGTTAACAGACGGCATTAACAGCCAATTTTAATACAACAAAGCCTGTGAAATGTTTAGTTTATGTACACCCACCACAGCTTTGTTCAGTTTTGTTTAATAGCATTTTACTGTGTCATGTAGGTAACGTTATTTGTGTTCAGAGTGTATAAGAGTGAAATTATTGCTAGAATAGAGCAGTTAGCCAGCCAAGTTAAACCTGTGAGTCTGTAGAGATGTAAGCTGGAAAACTGGGTTTAATGTATTTCTCAGCCACTGTTAGACTGTCTAAGTCATTCAGTAAACACAGTTAAAATAATGTGATGTTTTCAATTAGTTAAACTGAGTAAGAGCAGTCTATCAGTCGGAGTTTTACTCAACCCTAACCCCTAATGAGAAAATATGTTTATGACTGTGTATGCTCAATATTGTTTCTATATTGGTAGAAAATGTTAAGGTGCAGTTTACCAATGTAGGTATTTGCAGCTTTATGTACAGGATGTTTAAAGTAAGTGAAGTCCACTGAGAACTTTAAAGCAAGACTGTAAGCTGAAGTTATTACAGTGAAGTTCACAGTTCAGAGAAAGCAGAGCTGATGCAGAGTTAATACCGCGATGATATGAATAACATTGCTGACAACTGTTTTAAATATGTTTTGCACAGGTAACCCCTGTGAATATGTTGCACCAGTTTGGACCCAGAGCTTCATTCTGAACCTGTAATATAACATATTTACCTCACTACAGGGAAACGGCTCTTAGAAAATGTGCAGCCTATCCTGGACAGAATTATTGATCGAAAATAGACATGTTTCAATAACCACGGCTTCCCAGAGACTGTGATAGAAAATGGAAAATGTAATGTACATGGAATAGAAAACTGAATAGAACGGTAGCCGCATGTTAGTGTTGTTCTTGGTTGTAAAATCAACTTTAGTTGTTGTGGGTGGTCAGCATGGCACCTTTAGTTTAATGCTGTATTATAAAATGTAAAAACAACAACCTGGCCTTGAGTACAAACATTACAGTGGATGCTAACATGAGTTTTGGAATTCAATTATGATTTTTGTACATAGGTTGAAGCAATGTGATGCACTGAACATCTGTATTTACACATTTTGATCACCTGCCATTCATTAAGGTTCTCTATGCGATGGCCGCCCCACACTAGCTCTGTGTCCCATCTTGGCCACCCCAAAATGTCCTGGATACGCCACTGGACCCATTGTTTCAAAAATTACTAAGAATTTCAAGTGGCAAATCTGCCACTGTTGTCATTGTAAACTGCATATGTGCTGCTCGAGTATGGCAAGCTTGACAGGCGTAGCAACAGTAAGTACGGGTGCAGGGCTTAGCGAGCAGCCTGTTATTATTTAAGAGAATTTAAGAGCATTCATTTTTTGCTAGGACACCATGGGTGGGTGTTGTGTACAGTATTTGGTAAATTGCTTTGTAAAGTAATTAATTTTAATATGCTCAGTCATATTCTTCCTCTCTTTTCCAGAGTAGCTTAACAAAAAACAGAGAAGTAGCCATTTCCTACTCAGTATCTCCTTATTGGGAGATATTGGTGTCCTATTGCTCTGATGAAATGAGTCTGAATCTTGAGCCATATGGGGAGATCAAAGAGACACACAGGAGGGTTAAGAAATAAAAAAAGGTTTTGTTTTTTCCACAGTGACCTGGATATGCAGCCAGTTCAAGACGCATCGCTTTCCTCTCCTGTCTGCTGTCTGGATCCCTGGAGAGGGACAAAGTAACTGTTCAATCCCAGGTAATTAACTTCACCACGACCCAGGGAACACTCGCACCAGACATCACAATCCTTTAAGCACAACACTCCATTAGTCATATCCCACAAGGCCTTGCAAATGGCAGGACAAAAACAGGGGCATGCTGGGGGCTCATCCTGCCCATATAATCACCGGCACACACAGCTAAAATATGTCTATTAGCCTGGATCATAATGAGAGAGTGTGTACGATAGATACACACTGTTCAGGGTGAGATGAGGTAATTTTGCTTCATCAATATCAGTCCACTTGGCAGATTTTGAGGTCAGTTTTCACAAGGAATACATATAATATAACAGTGCAACTTTAATCAGTATAAAGCATCAAAACATAATGCAGGTGTTGTCAAAAAACAGAAGGGAGGCAAAGCTGAATCAGGTCCTTTGTGTAACATGGACAGGTGCTGTTTGGATGGAAATAACAGGGCAGCGCATGCAAAATCCTTCTAAATATACATCAAGTGCTGCTTATTAGGTGTAGTCACTGGTAAGATATCTAACATACAGTCAATATATCTCATTATACAAGTTCTCATGGTTAATGTGAACATGTGGAACACAATTTCACAAATGTGATGTGTGGATGTATCTAGGTGATGATGTGATATTCAGAGATTTCACATGTCAAATGTCAGACATCACGTGTAAAAAAAAACAACCTTTTCACATATCATCACGGGAAGCATTTCCCATGTGATCTATTGACCTGCAGGCACATGTGGTTCATCACATGTGAAGCAGCTGTGCAGGCACATATAAGCATGTGATGAGAAATTACATGATGAAGGTATATGTGTTTTTTGGACATTTCACATGTGAAATATCATAAAGGTGGTATCTTGTTATTAATCTATTTCTGGTGCACAGAATAATTAAAGTACTGTACTTAAACACAAGTTTTACTTGAGTGTTTCCATCTGACAGCTGAGCTACTTTGAAGATTGAGATTTTAAATAATATAAAAAATATATGATGGGTATATAAAATATGATACAGCATGATGCTATCAAACAGTTCAGTGAAGAGTTAGACAGTAAAAGTTTGAAATCGCTTATAATAAAGATGTATTCACAATTAATATAACAATATAAAACTGACAGGGGTTATTCTCTTGCATGATGAGTTTCTACTTTTGATGAGTTAAATACAACTCACTTATAATACATGTGTGCTTTTACTGAAAGGGGACGTATCATGCACATTCACAGGTCTATATTTATATTCTGGGGCTCTAGTAGAATATCTTTGCATAATTTACAGTTTAAAAAATACTTTATTTAACTTATACTGGCCTTTTTTGCAGCCCCTCAGTTCAGCCTTTCTGAAACAGGTCATATTAGCTCCTGTCTCTTCACTTGATGAGCCCACTCTGTTCTGATTGGCCAAGCTTAGTAGGATTTCACTTCTTTTTCTCATACTTTGCTCAAAATGTCAACTTCTCAAATACATCTGTACATGGTCAAGCCGAAATCTGATCCGAAATATGCAACTGGACAACGCAAACAACCCATGGAACAACCTTAACAACAGAGACTAAGTAATGTTTGTGGGCATGCACGAATGATCTGACATCGGTAGGGCTGTAGGCTCCTGGTTGATTGGTTGATTGGTTGGTGGATATGCTCTTGTACAACCAAATTCTCATTGGTTGGACAATCGCTGGTGTTACAACCAGACCCATCCCCGAAAGTTTAGCAAGAAGATAGGGCTGTATTTATTTGTGGTTCACACTCCAGCATGGTAGGTGGTGGTAATGCACCGTAACACTGGTTGCCACTTGCCATAAAATGGAAAAAAGAAGTAGAAGAAGAAAGTGCTGCTGGAGCAGGAGAGCTGCCCGGTGGAAGAGAGGCCTTGGGCGTGTCAGGCTCTGAGATAACGTTATCTTCTGCTTTCTGCTTAGAAGTGGTGAGTTTAAAGCTCACAGCAACATAATATGAAATAGTCTCTGTCTTTTGTTTGATATTTAGTGTCGACACTAGATATCACCCGCTAACTACGTAACCTGTTAGCATGCATTAACTCGGAGGGCTAACTTGGCTCGTTTACTATATTACATGAACATTGCTTTTTTTCCCCATCAACCAATCGATGGTAGGTAGAATTTCAGTTGCCCAAGATTTTCTTAGGTTGACTACAGCCCTAGACTTCAGTTTCAATGGTGAAGTAGAGGGTCAGAGCAGGTTGAAGCCTGGCTTTTGACTTCAGGGAGCATTTCTACATACATTCACATCAAGTTTTGGAACTTTGACTATGTTTAACATGGACATCCAACATTATAACAGCATAAAAATGAGAGAAAATCACAAAAAGCATGATATGTATCCTTTAAGTACATTTTGCTAATAATGCATCTGTACTTTTACTCAAGTAAAAATTTGAATGCAGAATTTTAATTTGTAACTGACTATTTTTTTAGTGCTATATTACTATTTTTCCTAAAGAACACATCGGATAATCAATTTTTGCTGGAGCTTAATTTATAGTAGCCTATGCTCTGCTGCTATACTAATGCAGCTCCGCTTTCCTAAAACAGTAGGACACAAATACTGAAAACAAACATAACATCTAGCTGCTATATTGTCAGTCCCTGTGTAAGCCTTTCTGTTAATGTGCAAACACTGGTAAAGGGCAAAGAAGTGTGAATGCCTTATGAGTCTATTTACAGTCATTTCGATCAAAACAAGGCATAGGTTGATAAAAGTGTTTAGTTCAATACAGTTAACACAATCAAAGCTCTCTATGTATCTAACATACATTATGTATGGATCAAACTCTGCAGCAATTACTTTCATGCAGACATGTGCTGTTATGAACAAAACATTCTCAACATGCTTGATCTTTCCTTTCAGATGAACGTCTCATTGTCATACGAGTCAGGAAAATCAAATATAAATACAGTCCATGTCCCTGGGTGTAAAATAGAATGTATTCAGTCAATAGAATATCCGCAAATGTCAAAGCGGCTTGAATCAAAAAGCTTATTGAAATTTGAATGCAGCTGTATGGGTGTCTCTAATGAGGTAAGAAAAGGACTGTGTTTCTCTGACTGTGCAGCAGTCTAACCAATTATCAGACTTCCCTGCTGCTGAACCATGGGAGAAAGTCCATAGGTGATGGTGGGGAGGATGAGGGGAAGCCACGTTGTTTAAGTGAGAGAGAACAGATAATGGACTTGGAGCTTCTCTCCCTGCTCCCTCTCCCCCACTTCCTCCCCGACACTCTCAACAAAGACGGGAGCGGCGCTTCTAGCCGACAGCCATCAGAGAACCAGGCGTGTGATTTGACTGTATATGTCAAAGAGAGTTTGATTGTCTTTGGAAATGTTTTATTCATCAGATGGGGTTTGGATGCTGCTTACCTCTGTTTCTGATTTGCCAGCAAAACAAGGCTGTCAGACAACATAATACAGAATGTGTAGCAACTGTTACACTTGCATAACTTCTTATTTTCAACTCTGATCCTATCATTGCAGCTTTTAAAAGACGAAAGAAGATCAAATTTACAGCTAACATCTTTTTGCACAAACATTTGCTCAATATTCATAGTCAATCTTTATGCATTATGAGCAAATTCTGTATTTTAAATCACCGCATCCCATCTGAATCACATCTCCCAACATCCTGTTTCTTTATACAACACTGTGGATCAGACAGAGTTTCATGAAAATGCTGTGAATGTACAGTGTAGTATAATGTGATGTATTTAATCTGACAAGCCATCAATACTGTAAGTACGGGTGTCCAACAATCTGTTTTCTTTTTCTGTCAACCGCAGTCAAAGTTTACTTGGATGCGTTTTTGCATTTGGCTCATTTAGGTCAGCGCTGGCCAATTATAAGCCGACCAGGGCTTGTAAACAAAAGTCACATGGACTCACATGTAACTTGTTAATTGGACAAAGTTTTTGGTAACTTGTCATCCTGCCAGGTTAGAGATTTGGCGGGGGCAGCGGGGGGTAGAGGTGGGTGGTCGGGCAAATAGCTCAGATTTGACTCCATCTCTGTCTCTAATCATTATGGAATTCTTTGCTGTGACTTACCTACTCTGGTGCTAAGATCATTTATGAAGACAGAAAGAAATAGCTGAATATGAGTTTTGCCCTCAGTTAATCTTTTTCTGCCTGGCTTTCTGGGCATGATGAACTGCCGGCCATCAGATGCCAATATCTGCCTCTTCGTACTCATAAACTCTTATGTTTGAGGTTGTTTTATGTGAGTCTGGATATTATTCTTTCTCCAAAGAAGCTGCCCTGCAGTTCTCCGGAAAAAAAGACTGCGACCTGCATTTTCGGGTGCAGTTATTTCACGCTACCTGAGTTTAAATGGCATTGTCCTCACCTGCCCGACTAAACCGAGCAAGAATGCGTCTAAAAAGTCTGCCTGCCGACAAGTCAGACCTGACGGTGACACTGCCGGGCTGGGAAGCGGACCTGAAGCCTGAATCGCGCCTCTGGGTCACACAGGAATCAAAGAGCGGCTATTCCAAACAGGTTCCTGCTGGGAGGAGGGGAACCGAGCTGTGGCAGGCTGGTCTGCTGCTTTTGACAGTCAGACAACGAATGGCGGTGAGTGGAGGTCGCGGAAGAGCAGGAGATGACTGATTCATGGGCTGGCTGGCAGGCTGTGTGTGGACATGCACGTGTGTGTGTGTGTGTGTGTGTGTGTGTGTGTGCGGACATGTGTGTGTGCCCTGCAGGACACACAGTGGATGACAGATTGGCAAGGCCACGGATGGGCCAGGCTCCATCAGCACCGCAGGCTGCTGTGATGTGTCCATTCTCCCTTCACTCACCACAATCGGCCAGGCCAGAGCTGTCTGCATGATTGCCTGTACGTGCGGGTGTGTTTTGTTGTCTCTTTCCCAGTTATGGGCGTGTTGTTTCAAAATCAGAGGCACAATCACTTTATTTGCCAAGTACAATAAAGGTAAAAGTTTGTCTTGGCGGTACTGTTGCAGAACCGTGTCGACAGCTAACATTGTAAAGGAAAACACAGAGGCACAGCAGCTGGTTATGTGAGTGTTTCTCCCCGTGTTTCTTTTTACTGTGTGTCGGTAGCTGTTCATGGGTATTTCAGCCCACATTTGTGCATGACTGTGTGTGCATATTGTTTCTGTTTACAAATGCTTGCGCATTCAGATTCAGGGGCTGGACAAGATAATACAAAAGCCTTACAATTAGTCACAATGAGAGCTGCTGGATTGTGGAACAATTTTCCTGAAGAGAGCAGAATAATAACCACATCTGTATCATTTCAAAATGAGCTATATAATAATGAATAAATCTTGTCTCATTTTATCCACTTGATACTCTTATATATTAAAAAATCAATAAGAAGTGCTGTGTGCTTTAGTAAAATATTCCATTTGTATGCTTTGAATATGGGCCTGAGATTTATATCATTTCATTTAGTTTCACATCTGTTTTTGTAAATGACTTGTAAAAAAGCTGTATGAAAGAGGACATTATCATGCGAGACATGGCATTTATAAGTAACATATCTTTCTATAGGTTTGCATTTTATTTAAATGTATTTATTTAATTTTATGTGCTACCAGTCTGTAATTTCTTTCTATTTTCTCCTCTTCTCGTTATTTCAGCTCAAATGTTCCAGCGGTAATTAATGTAGACTTTTCAGTGACTTGTATTTTAAGTGCTGATTGGAGATGTTTGTGCTCTCACAGAGTAAAAATGGCTCTTGAGATGCTTTTTAAAACTATTAGTATTAAAGTACTAAGTTGATGAGTGTGGACTTACCTACAGCAAACACTGGCTCAACACTCAGATATGGTTTAGACTACTCTGCAGTGTATTGTTTGACTGGAGTTGAGATATTTATGTGTTACGAGTTTGTTCTAATCCGTTTCAAGGTATTGAAACAAGATTTCACTACAAGTTGAGGTGAACATTTTAACATTTCATCACACTTTGACAGATTATGACTGATGAAGCAAAGAAAGTAACAAGTCTGGCACCTCACTGACAGCGCCCTCCATCCCCCACTTGTCAGTGTCAGGTAACCATTTCACAAGTGCCACCTTCAATTACTTAGGATATTCCTAATGATTATACATTGTGTGTGAATGCAAATGTGTGCCAGGAAGTTACATGATATAAAGCTTGAGTCAGTTGTAGCATGACTGATGATGTTCCAAATGAAGGGTGGACTTCAATGAGTGTCTTAAAGAGCAGAAGAGATTTTAATTACTCATCTGTCTGGCTGCCTGCATGACCTTCAGTCAGGACCTGGACAGAAGTCAATTACAGTGATGATGTGCTATCTCCATATCTGGCCGTATACCTTGCGACTGGGCTGGCCTTGGAAATGGCAGATTGTCAAAGGTCATTGTAATATTAATCTGAAGGTCAGAAAAAAAGTTTGAAATCAACTGTGCAAGAGTAGAATCACTGGCAATAGTGTTAGACTGCAGAGAACAGCAGTAGGCGAGTACAGTCAGTGCTGAAGGTTTTTGATTTATTACCCTCACTTAAGCTGTGAGCAATTTGTGTTCAGTAAAATAAAGAAAGCTGCTCAAGTATCACTGTAAACTGTATAATTATTCTCTCATTCATTCATTTTTTAATCAGCCACCTTTTGGCTATTTATTTCAGTGTTTTGAGTGGATAGCAGCACCAATAAACACGCCGACTCTTGGCGGCATCACCACCCACAGCTGCACTGGGAGAGAGCTGTTTTACTCAGGAAGTCAGTTGCTTGGAGTCTATTTGTCTTTTGTAATTACCATTCAATAAAGGAAAACCCTTGGTAATTATCCTTGGCGCTCGGTGAAACCAATCATTGTGAGTTAACATAAACACAGACCCATTTTTAAAGAGTCTGATTCAGACGCGGCACAGCCTCACCGGGACTGCAACTCAGCTCCGAGATCAAACACAGTGGCGAACACGGGCGCTCAGGCCCCATCTGTGGCCGTGACCCCCTTAGAGAGCGAGGTTGCGACCTCATCTAATAGTTCAGAGTGAGAGGGGAATCTCGCCAGGGCGGCGGCCCCTGCTGAGGACCGCATCATGTGCATCATTGGTTAAAAGATTCTCTGGGTCAAGGGAAACTTGGGAGAGCTCAGTGGCCTCCGCGCTGATGGCACTGAGGTGGCACGTGGCTTTAATTTGATTAAGTGGGAGGTGAGTGTTGGAGGGGAAAACACAAATCAGACTTTTTCACTTCACAAAGCGAGTTTGCTTAATCTTATTTGCTTTATTTATTTTGATGGCATAGGGCAGTGGCCTAGATAATGGGACTTTTTCTTTGCGAGCCATACTGCGGCACTCGAAAAGCTTGAGGGATGAGAGTGAGGCGGCTGGAAATTAGTTTGCTTCATAAGTATTTGCCTCCAGTAAATAAACAGCGCTTAAGGAAATGGTATGGATACGGGTGTCATTTATTGCTGCAGTCTTATCAATACTCGCCAGTTTATCTCAAACTCAAGGAACTGGGAGTGATAAAAATTTGGATCAGAGGGTGAAAAAGGCACAGCTACACAGAGAGACTATAGCACTCAGTGTGCAGCATCCGTCAATACCTTGCTCTGACACACATACAATCCCTTGCTCTCTACCTCTACCCCCACATTGTTGAATGTGCATTGACACTGGTCTACTATCTGAGCTTTTATCTCTCTGACACGCCTTTGCCACTGACATTTACATGAAAGCTATAGGCCTAGCTGGGAATAATCTGCACTGATAGGAAACGTCTTGCAACTGCTGGAGAAAGAGGAGTTGGAGTGCAGGCATCTCTACTCTCTGTAGTCTGGTGCATCACAGGACTACTTCTGGATGCAGTAAACTCAGTGTGTAGGAATGTCGGCATACAGCATAGAGATACAATCACAGATATAACTACTGTGCTGTACACAACAGAAGAAAAGATGCAGAAGATACAGTGTACTTCTGTATCAAATATTTGTGTATACAAGAAACATGGAAGTTATCCTTGCTATCACTTGATTTATATCCCTTTCTTGTCCTCAAAGTATAGTCTGTAGATAAACTGTACATACAAAACATGCAGTCATTCTTTAAAAAATTAGAAAATATAAAGGAGAAATAAGCAAAAGTGAACTGAGAAACGTGACTTTTAGAGATCCATTAGGATCTGAGAGGTTGCCAATTAATAGGGTCTTAAATACAATGATTGACGTCGCTGGTAGGACACTCTGAGGCACTCAGCAGTCAGCATGGCAGCAAAATGACAGCTCACAACAGGAAAGGCAAGCTGTTATTACTCTGAGGAATGAAAGACTGAGAAGAGAGAAATAGCCAAAAAAAAATCATAAAGTATCTTTGAGCACTGTGGCTTTCACTATCAAAAGACGTCGGGAAACTGAGAAGGGCTGTGATCAAAAAAGGCCTGGCAGACCTAGATTGACTACAAAATCAAACAACAAGTTCATAAGTTGCTCTGGCTGGTGTAACACAAGACCGGCTTCAGCAGACATCAAGGCATAGCTAATCTCTAATAACAGATATCTGCATATGAATGCAGAATCTGTAGGCAACGGGACAAGATTTGGTAGCGGAAGCGTTCTGGTTTCCGTTTGTAGTCTGAATGGTATTGACCAATCTTGTTTGAGCGGGCTTTGGTTGCATGCAGGTAACCAGTCCATGTGGAGAGCAAAAGAGGCAGAACACATTGGACAAAATGCAATCTCAGAACCCATCGGCTATCGTCTGTTGACGATTTAGCTTTTTTAAAACTGTATCTGCATTCATATACATACATCTGTTTATAGAGATTAGCCAAAATGTCGTCTGGACCGTTTCACGTTGGTAATCGGACTGCAAACAACAACCGGCGCACGGAAGAGGAAGTCTTGGCCCGGATATCCGTTATCCATTATCTGGATATCTGCTTGCTACACCGGAACCCCTGAAATATTGGACGTTGCCTCCAGAGGCCAAATCATCACCAGGTAGATAGCTGATGGGTTCCGAGATTGAGGCACAGCTGAATGAGAGTCGACACAAGAAATTAAAGAGAAGTTTTAAGAAGCAGGGCCGACGGGTTGTGTAGCAGCTCGGAAACCTTTATTAAGCCATCAAAACAGGGTTAAGTGGCTTGCTTGTGGTAAAGCAACGTAAAAACTGGACTGCTGGAGGGTGGAAAAAAGTATTGTGGACTGATGAGTCCAAGTTTGACATTTTGAGTTCACTGGGCAGATTCTTAGATCAAAATCATCTCCAATAAAATTCATACACATCTTTTACTTCGCTTACAATTATTACTTATGTATATTTTCTAATTTATGGCATTTACAATTGCACTGCGCTTCAGATTTATCCTCCAAAATGCCAAAATATAGGGTGTTCAGAAACTTTTGACTGGCAGTGTACCAATGCATAAAAACATGAGGATAACAGCAAGGGGAAAACAAGACACATTGCTAATTAGCTTCCTGGTTAACACCGGAGTTGGCATGGTAACCAATAAAGCTGCAAAAGCCATGCTTAATGGGAAATATCAGCATGGATGGAATGCTTCTTTGACAAATTAGATTGTGCGGCTGTCGTACGTGTGACCATGTGTGTGTTATGCAAATGTGTATACAGCATAAAGAGAGGAGTCTGATTCTTTCTGACTGCGTAGTACATCCAGGGGCATTAACACAAGCACGCATCTTTTCAATGCATTTTAAACACCCTTAAAGAGTCCTAGGGGAGGAAACCGGCTCTCCAATCTTACAATGGACATATTTTCCTGTGTGAAATCAAGCTGTGGGCATATAAAAAGCAAAGCTTGAAAAACAAATAAAGTAACTACACAAAACAAATGTTTATGAATGATGAATGAGAGTGCTTTTGGAATTAGAAGTGATGCTTTAATAAGGAAGCCCTGTCTGTGTATTCATCAGCACCGAGGCCAACAAAACTTTTCTTCACCTCATTTATCTCGAAAAAAAATCCCCCCACCAATAATGATAATTGTCCAAAATTGGTGGAAAATTAATCTGGCAACATGTCTGTATGAATAAATTGTGTCATTATTACCTCATAAGGGAAGTGAAAGAGGGAATTTACTCTGCATCATAATCCAATCAGCTCATTAATTCTCACAAATGTCTTTTATTCCACTGTTGCAGGGGAACATGTGTGACTGAATCAATATCACACTCATGCTTTCAATATGTGATGTTATTCACATCAAATTATCATTGCACACAAGGCCTTTAAAATGTATGTCTAATGAACAGAACGTTTAAAAGCAACAAACGATTCATCTCAACAAGTCATTTCGTCTTGTATTAAAGGCAGTTTTTTTTTTGTAATGATATGAAGTATATTTGCTTATAAGATGTTGACAAAACAAAAAATGTTTTTCTTTGCAGACTGATCATTATTGAAATTATAGGCCTGTTTTATCCCTGCATCTACAATTAAAGTTCATAAACAACTCATTTACTTTGCCAGGTTTTGAAAGAAACGTACTGTAATTGCTGATGTTCACTGCTAATGTTTTTTTCCAATCGAGGCATCCTGTTTGACCTGTTTGCATCCTTATTCTGCAAACAGGTCAAACAAAGGAGGAGGATAGTTGGACGTACAGTACATCACATAACTTTTCCCTGTATCCCACACATTGGCAGGCTCAGGCGAGACTGTCCTCCAAAGAAAAACAATACAATAGGTCGTAATGTCGTTCGCCCAAAAGTGATATGTTACGTTTGTGTGCCAGATGCCAATGTAATTATGTAGCTCAAATGACGTCCATAAAAGTTGCCATTTTTCCTCATTTGGAGGAGCAGGGGTGGATGGAGGCATTAACCTAACAGTGGAGTTTGCCACAGGAAAACCACCGTACACTTCCCATTTCCAACCCCAAGTCGGGACAGTTTTTTTTAAAGCTGTAACTACGATCGTCCCCCTAACCTTAAACCTGTGGTTAGCTTAACAAAGTGATCATTTTAACCTAAACCACAATCTTTTCCCGAAACCTTTTTGTGCCTAAACCTAACCAGACCTTAACCACAGTGTTCTCACCTCATTAAAACATCATTATTTTTTAACAGTGATTTGAAACAGTCTTGAAAAGCACTACCGATATGGGCCAGAGATTAGAAAATGCTCCTATGTGTTGCTCTGGAGTACACATGGTCAAACGGCCTAGTTGGTCATTTAATTTAGAGGACTTATTGGCAACTGAAACACTTCAACATTAAGGAAAGATCATGTTCAGTATTTAAAGCTGCGCTAATCAACATATTTATACACTATTACACCTATAAATTAATGAAGGCTAATCAAACAGCCTTGCAATAATTCCTGCCTTCATGAAGGTTATAATGTTCAGTAATTTTTTAGAGAGGTAATACTGTTGGATTGTTTCTGATTTACAGTGAGAGGAGTTTCTAACATTTAATCTAACCTTCACTATTATAACATATCAACTGTAATGTTGCAGCTACATTCATTATGAACATTTGGCATTGGCAGTGAATGGTTTGCAGATATGTTCAGTACAAATGTTTTCTGATTAAAAAAAAAGGAATCTGGTCGGCATTACGTTTCTACAAAACGTATCTGCTGCTGCAAATGAGTTGTGTATGAATGTAATTGTTAGGGGACAGGTTTGTTTTACAACCCTCGCTGATGTAAGCAAACCTTTAACAGCATCCGAAAACATTAATTACTTAGTTGTTGTTTAGAGTCCAACTTGTCAGTTTGGACTTTTGCACCAGTAGTTCAGGGATTGTGATTTTAAGTCCTATAAAAAAGCTCTCTAAGTGATCAGTTTACTGAAGGAATGAGAGTCTCACTTCACTGTAATGTCGCCACGGTTCCGGTAAATCCTTCAAACAAGCTAAATTGTACAGAAACAAGCACAATTACCATAACTTATTTGAAGACATCTTTACTCATTTGAGAAAAAAATAACATTGTTATGACGGAAAAGCTTCTGCAATGTGTTATCAACTGCAGTGAAACCCAGAGATGTGTCACAAAGGACCTCTTTTGTCATTTTGTGATAAAGCAAGGAAAAAACGAGGACAGAATCATTTTCAGGTAGAGGGGTGTTGAGGCAGAACCTATTCATTTTGACCTACATAGGATGGGTCCTCTAGAGCGAGGTTAACGCTCCAGCACCCCTTTCCAAGCGTCATGGGATCATTAGTATCCTTTGCTGCTCTTTTGATGCCCCCGTCTCCAATGAAACTACACTGGGGGACGGCCCATTTTCCAGGGCCTCTTTCAAAGTGGCCATTTCCATTTTGAGGATGACTCCCCTCTTCTTCCTCTTCTTTTTCTCTTTCTCTGGTTGAGTGCAGCCCTGTAGAAATGAGGTGAGGAGGAAATTGGAGCGGGGTCATCGCTGAGCGTCGACAGCGTCGCTGTCATCCTCGCCTGGGAATGTTCACCTCGACAATAAGTGAGCCACACTGCAGGAAGATTAGAATATATTTTAACAATGCGAGGACTCTGTTGGCAGACAAAGTAATAGAGGAAATGACAGGACACCGTTGGTTTGTTTTGGCAATGAATCGCTGACAGGTGGCGGGAAAGTGGCACCATGTCACTTGATTCACATTATCCAGCCTAAAACACAGCACTTAAGTGGATCTATTCCACTTTACATGCAGCCTGTCAATATTATTTTCATACAGTATTATTCCCATTGAATGTGTAACAGCTGTACAATGAAAATATGTCTTTTTTGTTCACGGTGACACAAAATATTGATTCATAGACGATGATAAACCCTCAATGGTGTCAGCAGATCCCCACTGTGTTTACTGGAGAGTCTCCAGCTACATATGGAAACATATTTCACCGCAGACTACCTGAGAGTTAGGATTTATTCTGATACAAGTTCAAATTTTCTCTCGGGCTTCAGACTGACTGCGACATTTGAGAATATAGGGCAAAACAAGGCCTTGAAATTTAATAAGCTGCAGCAGTTTTCATTTGCATGAATACCACTGGAACTGACTGGCCTGGCCTGTCCTTGCAGCATTGTAAAGGCTTTTTTAGAAAGCAGAGGTGCCTTGCTCGATCCATTTCCAAACCTATTATCCATTTATTTTCATTGAGACCAAATGTTAATTTGATTACACACATTCTCACAATAACCTTTTCTAATTTCCCTACCTGCTCTCGTTGCCCTTATATTTTCTATTTCTCTGCCGCTGTGTACCAAGTTTGTATCACTCCATCCTCCTCAGCCTCAAGTGCCAGTGTCAATGCCTCAAAACGTTGTCTTCAGCTCTCTCTCCTCAACAAGCCTCTCAGCTTCTCTACAGTGCTGTCTTTCTCGCTGCTCTGTCATTTCCCAGGCCGATTCAGGACTCTTTAGAATTATTATATGTTCCTCACAGTCTGTCATTAGGATCCTGGTTGAAAAAGGCAACATCTTGCCATCTAATTGCACATGCTCTTGTTGCTTGAAGAGAACAGTCAAACCACTCCTCCTCTTTTGTCTGCCTTCCTCTACTGCATCAGATTATGGTTCACCCTTATAGTGCTGAACATTTTCATAGAAATAAGCATCTACTTTTCTACTCACTGCTGCCAGCTGATATAGTCTTCCAATGAATTACTGTAAGTTCATAGTGGGTGGTTCGACATTTAAATCCATTGCCAACATTCAATGCCAGTGCAGAAGGTAGTGACCTTCACACAACATGGCAAAAAGTGAGGGTGAGACATTGGACTTTGGCGCTGGAGACCGGGTGTCACATTCTGTCTCAGATCAACAGTTAATGATGACTTTTTGAAATATGGAACATGTTATACTGGTGCTGTCAAAAACATACTGTGTAGACAGGAATGAAGAATGATGAACACATAGACCGCACCAACTGTCATCAAGATTATGATTTTTTTTACCAAACAAAAAATGATGCAATCATAATAACTTGAAAAATACTGTATTTCCATTTTGTTTTTCACTTAAAAACTTAGTCTGTCATTGTGAATATGTTAGCTGTTTAATGTTTGGGGGGATTATTTTGCTCTAACCCATCTGTAGTGGCTGATATATTGAATCTGTCATCATTTTCAGTCAATATACCATCGACTTTGTCAATTTATCATCTTTTATCAATGTTCTGTTTGGTGAGTGGGTTGAATATAACAAAACAGCGTCTCCACACAGTTTCTAAAAGTTTTTACAGTTGCTTATTACTTCAACTCTGGTTCACAGGTACAGTAGGAAAACCTTTTTTGTTTTTGTATGCAGCAACAGCAGTGATTTCTAAAATGGATTCAAACTTGGTAGATAGCATATGCATGGTTGAACAGACAAAGAAAGGAGTGCCACTTACTGAAACCCAATTTTAACAGCTGACAATTCAAAGGAAAAAGCGTCACAGTACTGGTGGCATTGTGCGACTGATGGGTGATCTGTGCAAAGTGCAGTGCAGAAACTGAGCAGACGAGCACTCGGCACCTAAGATAAAAATAACAACAGAAGCTTCTCACATACTGTAGTCTCAAGTAATAACAGAAAATTATCCAGCACAAAAAGTAAATAAATGTTACGTTAATTGCTTCCATGGCTGGTCGCTCATTAGTAGAAGTTTTGTAATCGACTGTAGCATGAAAAACAAACAGCGGCTTCCTGTTAATTCTGGTCAGTGATATTCTGCTGAAAACTGACATTAAATGGACTCCTCGGTGTGGCCGGTTCAATGGAAAAAGCAACCATTTTTCTCTCTTCATCCCAAACAGCTCATAAAGACTCCCCCTCATTCTCACTGCTCAGCCCTTTTGGCCTCGGCCTCTCTTGTGCTCCACTCCCATCTCCTTGCATTCCTGTCCTCCGAATGTTGTTGTGACACTCGGCTTCCATTACACCCCCATCAGAGCCTCTGTCCACCGCCTCACTGAGGAGGAGGAGGAGCAAATTATAGCTGCTCCCTTAACCCCTGCTGTCCTCCAGTCACAGCCTGTCAGACAGACAGACAGACAGACAGACAGACAGACAGACAGACAGACAGACAGACAGACAGACAGACAGACAGACAGATAAATAGATAGATAAATAGATAAATAAATAGATAGATAAACAGATAGATAGATAGATAGATAGATAAATAGATAGATAAATAGATAGATAGACAGATAGATAAATAGATAGATAAATAGATAGATAAATAGATAGATAGATAAATAGATAGACAGATAGATAGATTACATTCTAACATTTCTGATTTTTCCAGACTCCACAGAGACCCGGTGGCTGGCAAACTTGGATTGCCTTCTATTTTTGGCAAAATGACCTCTAATTTCACTGTTTTATCAAAGTACCAGAATATACTGTAGGTGGGTGGAGTGGAAGAGAATAAAGAGAGACAGAGAGGGAGGGAGGAGGCAGGGAGGGAGAGGAAATTGAGATGAAAAAAAAAAGCAAAAGACAGGGTAAAGCTGAATTACTGAACAGCTTCGGAAAAAAATCTAATGCCAACCACCATAAGTAATGCAACACCAATGGCTTCCGCAACAGATGTCAAATAGCATTCCCGTGGCTGTGTGCAGACGCAGTTAAAACAAGCTTGTCAATTATAGCTGAGATGATGAAAGTCTTTTTGCAATCCGCAGAACTGAGTGGTGGACCACAGAGAGGCGTTGGTGGAAACTTCTCCATATGGAGGCCATGTGCACGTGGGTTATACAGTCATGACAATCAATTTGATATAAAAGAATGATTATCTTATTCTTGTAATTAAGCTAACACATGTGCACAGATTGTGAACAAAATGCCCCCAAACCAGGCAAACACACACAAGACGGTTTTTCGATATACAATATACAATAGTTTGTGGAAACGAGACCAAAAATCTACACAATGCTTTGCAACTGAAAGGGAGATGAGTTATTATTAGTAGTCATAGAAACAGTTCTCCTTCTCCTGCAGCTGCAGCAAACAGTACAAGGCCCTTGTCATTGTCCAGAAGTCAGGTGCAAGAAGAAGAAATTAAACATAATGCACTTCACCCATGTGTTGCACTTCTGAGAGTGAGTGGGCGAGTGCATGTGTGTGTGTGTGTGTGTGTGTGTGTGTGTAGAAGCACTTTGTCATGACCTTCTTAGGAGTTCTTATACCCTGATATTATTTTTGATACTATGATGATACTTGTTTTAATCTATTTTGTTTTGATGTCTTTTGAATCTGTATCACTGTGATGTCTTGTTTTTAAATCCGGAATGCTGAATCTCCCGTCTGCACAGCAAATTTACCCTTGGGTACAAATAATGAAACCTTGAAACCATAAATCAAATTCCGTTCAGTGGGCCTGGAGAGCTCAGCTGCTCTGCAAGAAGTCTTAGAAATATTTCTTTCATTCTGCACTGGGGCGCTCATAATTCACTGCTCCTCCTTGAGTCTCTCCATGGTAAAATCACAGCTCGCTCCTTTATTATTTCTGAAGAGGGGTATGGCGAAGAGAGCCATGCGGAGGAGGGAGGGAGTTGATCAGTTTATCGGAATACCAAAAGGCTGACAAGTTCCAGTATTCACGCGTTACGTTCCTGGCACGCGCTCACCGAAACACTCGCACCGCCGTGTACTGACTGGTACGATGCAGATATCTGAGACCTCCCCTCCCTCACACACACACACACCCACAGAGCTCTACTTCTTCACTGTCTGCAGAACTTGTGAGATGCTGTTAATTATATGCTGTGGGTGGTTAGATGATGTTTATGTAATTATCCTCTTTTGTATTCAGAAATCAAATCCGAATGGGGTTTGGAGAGGTTCATGAAAAGGACCTATTTAAACAGTCGCATTTGTTTTCAAAATAGCGGTAGGCCTAGTGGGTCTGCTGCTGGCTGGCTTTATGGGATGTTTTTTGGCTGCGCATATAGTCTTAGGGAATATTGTCTATGGGTTTTTAAAAGGAGGGCTCAGCTGTTTTTGAAAGTTATAAAGGAATGATAATTAACCAGGAGAGTGGCCTGGGAATCTATCTGGGAATCTATTGTCTTTTTTTGCAGCTAAAAGCTGTAGTGCGTGTCCATGCCGCAGTATTATGTTGGAAAATATCTTTTTGTAGGTGAAGGAGGGAAGTATCACAAGCTGTGTTGCAGTGGCACTTTTAGCCTTTGGAAAAGAATTGCTGCCCATGATGGAAAAGGTTCAAAACACGCCCCCAAAATCCCACCTAGCGGGTCATCTGCCCGGTTATCTAATATGATCTAATCTCCAGGTTTTTCTCCTCTGGCAGGGGACACATGGGCAGACAGCTAAACATGTCAGGGATATTGGATGTGTTATGGTGGTGTTGCTAGAGGTGTCTTCCTCAACTTTGCCTTGGACTCTGATGAGCTGAGGGACCGTTATTCCCCAGGTGATTCTGCCCGAGATTAACTCTGCTGATTCCCAGCGTCTCATTTCCTTGTGTGTGTGTTTAGCACCAGAACTAGTAATCTCAGAGAAGAATTGGTGGAGGGGTTTTTTTGTGTGCAAGCTTCTTTTGTTGGGGATATTGTTTCTTGCTTTATTCTAAAATATTGTTTGGTTCTACATTATTTTTTCCCTTCCTGATGCAATCTTGAGATTTTCTGTTCCTCCTTTTCTCAAAGTGGTGATGAGAAGTTTGAGGGGAGGCGAGAGGTTTCACCGGCAATTGTACTGAAACAAGGATGCAACTGTATAATATTCTATCAGAAGAACAGAGATAGAAATGCTGCCTTGAATCTGTAGCCTCAGTTATCTGTTCAATAGAGTTGGTGCTTTCATGTTTTTGTTGAGGGATGCCTGCAAATTGTGGAGGGTACTAGCTGTTCATTTTGCACTTCCATTTTTTTCTAAAAAGCATCTTCATACTGTAGGCTGCTGATATTAATCTAAAGTGAAAGTAGATATGATTTACCCTGGCCTCTTTTCAAAAATCTGTGGGAGGATAAAAGAAGGCCAACAAGCCATCGACTGAAGTATCATTCTAACTAATTTGTGATTTTGTGATTTTTTTTCTTAAATAAAAAGGATATCGACGGAAAATTCATGGAGAGACATTTTGAGAGTTTTCATAGTTCAACTCAAACTTCTAAAAAATTTCAATATAAATGAAATTGACTGGAGCTCGACCTTTGTGATATAAACTAAACAAAGGCTGAGTCACGGAGCACCTACAAGAAACGGTGAACTGTAGCATAAACAAAAGATAAATAATTTCCCTTGCTTGTTGCTTGTGTGATTAATTATTCAAAGAAACCTGGAGGCTGAATAATGTGATAACATGATAATGCATGTTTCCATATCAGAAACATGATATTTCACATAAATTATGTCTCAGTCCCTTCTGAGCCTTAGTACAGCCAGAATCATCTATATTGTGCAAGAATATATTTTTTATTTGGCCTGTTTTCATTCACACTGCCCAATTACAAGCAAACAGGGCTTCTAAACAAAGGCAGCTTGTTATCTGGACGGCGTTTTGGAAACCTGTCATCCTGCCAGGTGGTGACTGGAACAGATCTGACTCTAGTCCCCTTAAGTTCATCTAAGCATGATGGACCTGTCTGATCTCTTTGCTGTAATTTACCTCCTCAGAGTAAACTCTTCGGAGTTTGAATACATGCTAGATGTGATTGCTTTACTGCGATTCACACATAAAGATAAAATCCCCCCTGCTGCCCCAGAGCGAAAGACTTTCCCTCTGAGCCTCTGATGGATGGCTGGCATTATTTTTATCACTGTAACATAATCAGCCCGTGTGGCCTCTGTCTGTGTGGTGTGTAAGCGCTGTTAACATAACTAAAAATACAACCATGTAATATTTCATACTGTACACGTGCAATCTATCAGCTGAAATTGGAGGTGAAAGATCATTTACTGTATTAAATATGCATGACTTATTGGGGATCTACCGCACACGAGCATCCACCATGTCTCATACAAGCAGAAGGGTGCAGTTTATGTAGCGTACAGTCAATCAGGTACCTCACAGTTATTCTAATATCAGACTATTGATAATGAAAATAAAACTGTTGTGTTTTGGAACCTTTCTTAGATTTTATCTTATTGTTTCTGAAAGTGAAAAACTGTTTTTGTTCTTTTTGATCAGTTCTGATAAGCCACTCAAAATGCACGGAAATACATGTGGGTCATAACACTCAAAATTAGGCTAATTTAAGATTCTTTCCCCTGCCTCTAAAGCTTAGAAGGTATAACTAGAGGGCTCTAACAAATAAATTATGAAATGCCTGCAGTTTTTTGATAGAGATAAAGCAGATACAATATTAAATCCTTTCCAAATTAGTGGCGGATGTATAATTCAGTAGGTGGTGAACATCAGCTGGGCTGAAAGTAGGCACTAATGAGATGTGGGCAAACTGCATCTGAGGTAACTGCCCTGCTCTGTCTCTCTTTGTCCCTCTTTCAATCTTGCTCTCTCTTTAATGTCTGCCTCTCTCTCGGGTTTTTGGCTGAATCAACCACCCCACAACACCCATAAACACAAATTTGCTGTAGGCCTTGCGCGCAGAACAGAATGGGATGCTGAACACATGGCATAGCACAACAAAGACCGACAGTTTCATCAGAAACACAGCCAAGCTTAGAGGAGCAGACATTTCTTTATGAATCTGTGTGTTCTTTGCCTTTTCCCAAGTTGCTCCAATATTACCAGATTAACCATCTGAAAATGACACTCAGAATAAATTGTGCAAACATTGTGTTTTTGGTTCAGCACGTTTAACTACACACTTTTCTGTAAGGCTTTTTTTTTTTTTTTTTTGCTTTCCACACCACTGAAGGAGCTGCGGTTGAATGGTTTCTGTGTCCTGATGGAGTTTGGGTGGTGCAAGGGGCTCTCTTACATATGCAGTGAACTGCAGCTATAATGAACTGCTTTAGTTTTGTCCTTTGTAAATGCACTGGTTTGCTGAATTTCCATAACTACCCATTTTGTGTAGAAGGAATCAAAAACAATCTGAGATTTATCATCTACCCCAACAGCAGATGCAACCTTTCCCCAAGTAACATTTTACGAAAGCTTATTAACCATTTGAATAACAATTTGAAAATGATGAAAATGTAAGTGCAGCGCGTATGAATGCATACGTTTCTGTAAGGTTTTGTTTACTAAGTGTTTGGTGGATGTCTTCTACACACTGCAAACACTTCGGTTGAATGGTTCATGTGTCCTGATGGATTTCCGGTGGTGCAAGAGGCTCCATTACATATGCGGTGAACTGCAGCTGTAAAGTTTTGAATTGCTTTATTTTTTTGGCCTTCAAAGTTTTACATTGGTTTGCTGGGTTACAATACATTGACAAAGGTATGTGTACACCGAACACTACATCCATATGTGACTGTTGAACATCTGATTATAAACATTAATTGGCTGATATAACAGCCTTGGTGGTCCTGGGAAGGCGTCCCCCAGATTTTGGAACCAGGCCGCAGAGATTTGTTCCCATTCACCAAGAACATTAGTTACTGACGTTGGGTAATAAGGCCTAAAGCACAGTTGGCGTTCCAGTTCATCCCAAAGGTGTTGGACAGGGTTGAGTCAGGGCTCTGTGCAGGCCAGTCAAGTTTTCCCACAACAAACTGGGAAAACAATTTCTTCTTGGACCTGGCTCTGTGCATGGGGGATTGTCATGTTGAAACACGAGAAGGCCCTCCCTAAACTGTTGCCTAAAAGCTGGAGTCCCATTATTATCTAAAATATCATGTTATGAATTCATAAGTGGCAACAATTAGAGCTTCACATTTTATTCGAATGTCATGGCTCCAGACACTGACAGGAGCAGACCCAACAAACATCCCTCCATTAAAAAATGTGTGTGATTTCATGGGGGGGGTATACTCATATTTTTAAACAGTCAGTGATCTGTACCTATGTGTTATTTCAGACATTGAGTATCTTGCTGCCAAACCTCGATAGCAGCATTTTCATTCTCGGGCATTTTCAAGAGCTGATGCTTGAAGGCTTTCTCTACATAATGGCGATTCAAATCAGTTCAAGAACGTGTCAAAATAGGTAAGGTTTTATATTGTTAGTATACAAAGACTACTGGGTAATAGTGTGTGTATTGTGTATCTGGGCTTTCGTTTCTTAACACAAGTGCTATTCACCGCCTACACCTCTGCTGTAGGTCAACATCCACATCATTCTGTGGCCTTACACCGCTTTAATTACATTTTACAGCTAAACTGTGGCATTAACACACATAAGCTATATATTTAATATTAATCTTTTCAAGGAATTTGTGTTATTACTGAATCTGTTGCACCATAGACTTTGCAGTTTGAGTCTTATTATTTTGTATTTTCTTTGTTCTCACCAAAAAATGATGAGATCTAGGTCCAATGTGGCAAGAAACACACACACACACACACAAAAAAAACGTGGCTGTGTATAATTCATTACTTTCTATACAATAGACACTGAATCATCTACTCAGAATGCGACACATTGCATTGTGGGATTGTTAGGAGAAAGTAGTGGACACAATTTTTTTTGTTCTTTTGTGGAACTTTTGAGGACACAATATAGTGTATAAACTTAGAGTGACAATTAATATAGTGCATATAGTAAACAGCATCTGTATTTGTACAACTGTGGGAAGTACAGTAGGTCAAAGTTGAACCAGGAAAGTGGTCCATAAACCATGATGGACGTTTACAAGATAATTTTACTGTTATTTTAACACATTTCCAGATCTCAGCCATTAATTGGATGAGTACAATGTTATTATTACTGCAATAAGGATTGCCAAAACTACGCAAATAAGACCCAATTTTTCATAAACCAGAATGAACCTTTAATTAGGAGTATGTCTGAATAAATGACTTGAAAACTGTGCAGGCTCTACTGTAAAATGTAATTATCTGCTGTGGGGTGAATGTGTTCATTTTGGTTCATTAGTTTTTAGCAAATATACACTAAGTGCAGAGTATCGAGCCACAGTACCATGTGTCCATTCACAGGAGCAGGAAAATAAATCATTTATTTCCACATTAGTGACTACTGCAACATTAAGCTTCATCTTAAATGCACAACAACATATTGTAAATATAACTTCATACGTCATGCACTTTGGGATTGTCTGCATGCTTAAATAAAAGTCGTAAAGAACTGGGAAGCTTTGAAAAGCCTTTATCCACTTTGCACTTCTCAGGCAGAGTAGTGTTCACGGAACAAAATCACCTCAGCATGGAAAGAGAAAACATAGAAATTTCGCCGGTTGTTGACATCCGCTGAGTGAGAAAAGTTCAGTTGCGGCCAACACTTCTCGGCCAACAAGCTTGTTGACTGTCCACATGTCAGCCAGGGGTCCCCTGTCTCTCAGCTCTATAGAACATGTCGACTTGTTGTTCACAGCGCTCTCAGTGCTCACGGTCACAGTGACTGTGAGGAGAAAGGGCCACTTCAGTGCTTGGAATTGTTAAAGTTTTAATTAAAAACACTATCAACATCAATCATTTCATCAGTCCATCAGAGACAGGATGTGACAGCAGGAAGTGAGATTTTAGATTCAAATGATGTTTCTGCACATTATGAGTACATCGCAGGGTCACAGATGATTTTCTTTTTTCTCCAATGCATTCTTATTTCATACTTTCATACATAATCTATAAAAATAGCTCCTGAAAAAAAAAACCTGTAGGAATGCCCACCAATAGCGGCTGCCCATGCACCGCAGGGAAACATATTAACAATTAACTTTAGCAACTGTTACAGAAATTATCACCTTAGGGGACCATATGGGTCTACATGGAAGAGGCAGCTGTGGAGCTTAACTAAGTACATTTACTCAAGTACTGTACTTAGATTAATATTTAAGGACCTCTACTTCCCTCAAGTATTTCCATATTCAGCAACTTTAGGATCCTGCAGTTTGATGCAACGATCCATGTTTTACTTCACTTTGTGTATCTGGCATCTCTTGCTGTTACTGCTTACATAGAATGAAAATATGTGCATTGAAAACACATAACAGATTCATGAAAATGTTTAGGACCAGAATGGAGTCAGTATATCTGCATGTTATCCAGTGATAGTCAATTAATGTAACATAAAGAAGGCAATTCAGCAATTAAGTATGTAGTCTCATTTCTCTTCTGACACTTCTCTGTCCACACAAACATATTATAATAGATTCAGTGGTGAAATACTGAATTAATGACAACAACTGCACATCCAAATCCAAGCAAATGCATTTGCAACCACACAACCTTCAGATATGTCTTGCTTGCGTATGCAGTATTCTGTACTGCCAACTTGCACATGGCGACGTTTGACATCATTTAAAAGCTTGAACTGCAAGAAGGAAAAGAACATGAAACCATGCTGCACTGAGTGCTCTTAAGAGTTGCCTATGTACAATAAGAGATGGACTTCTTATTACAGTTATTAATGCAACAGACGCAGTATTAATATGTTATTAAAAATACTTTACAGTCTTGGATACTATACTACATCTGGGATGTAATGATTATTGTAAACAAATTGAAGATACAAGCACCGGCATCTCAAACGAATGAAAATCCTGTGATCACCCTTCAGCATCACTACATGCAGATATTTCCCTTCTGGCATTCTTCAAAAATTTAAGAAAAACTTTGCTTCTCCTGTAAATAGCGTCAGTGTTGAATGTGCACTTCAGCTACACTGCAACATACAGAAAAAAGAACAGCAGATTTTTAAATTTATTTTTCACATTTTACAGTTGAAGTTGCAAGTAGTTTTGGTCCTCAGATCCTTTTTTGGCACTCAAAAAATGAAGAAATATAAACAGATTTTCCTCACTGTCCATTATGACTTTTAAAGCTCAGAATCAGAGAGTGTCTTGAAACTGAAAGGTCACTGGTTTTCATCATTTCAGCAGACAATATACTCACCAAACGGCCATGTATCCTGTCAAAGTGTCCTTGAACAAGACTGAACCCCCTGCCTGCTCACTTACTGCAAGCCACTCTGAATATGAGCGTCAGCTAAATGCCTTAAATGCAAATGCAAACCATTTTTCACTCAAATCATATTCAGCAAAAATGATGAAATTGTACCTTGCTGTAGCAATGTTTTTGGAGCCTATTATTTATTAGTTTAAGACTTCAACAAGGAGAGTTAGAAACATGGGGATTTACATGATATTCATATTCTGAAAACAGCAACAATGAGCATCTAGTAAATTGGCGAGATCTTCATTATCTATCCTGATAAATTACAATTTTAATGTATTTTTTCACACACAGATGTTTTACAATTAGAACACTCTGTAAGACATCTAATTGCTGTGTGTTTTGATCTGAAATGAATTAGATATATCACATATTTAGAGTGCCTAGCTGAGTGTTTTAGCTTATCAGAGGACTACCTGCTTGGTTTATTGCAACGCATTCCCTCACCATCCATCACCTTTTAGCACCACTGATTATCCTGGTGAAAGATAATTACATGGCACAGTGCTGCACTGCAGAGAGGAACACTAACAGTTATCTGACCACCTGAACAACAACTCTGGGAGGAGAGGGTGAAACAAGTGTGCAGGTCTGCCCTCAACATTCATGTGTATGAGTGTGACTGCTGCAATCGTATAAATCTGTGAGTATCTGAGTTTATATTCAGGTTACAGCTCACATCCTTTTTTTTTCTTTTTTTTGATAGTTGTGTAGTTTTTTTTTCTGAAACAGCAGTGAAAAAAGTATTTTCACATTAGATGTAGACAGACATTTTTAAAGCTGCATTAGTTGATTTTGTTTTGGCCACTTGGAGGCAGAAGAACTCCACAAGAACCTGAAAAACACAGAATCTAACATATTATAGCTTTATAAACTTGTTTTGTGAGCAAATGTGTTAGCAACCAATTGGCTATTTACACATCCAGCAGCAAAGGAACATTATCATTCATTGTGTTTTAGTTTGCCAATATTGGTAAGACCAGTATTCACTTTAAGCTTTGGTTTGGTTTCCACCAACACCTAATTAAATTATCTGTTTTTTTAGCTGCGAGATGTTCAAATGTCCTCACTGTGTCCTCTGAGTGGGAGAAAGCTGTTGAGTTGTACCTTTAAAGACTTCTGACATGATATCATTTAAGTTGTCTTTATTAGGCAACTCCTGTTCCACCTGTACCCCCCCCCCCCCCCCCAGTTCAGTTCAGTTTGTTGGATCCTCTGTCCTGTTTGTTCAGTCTTGTTCGGTATTCTGCTTTGCTTTGATCTGCCAGCTTTGTTTTTGCCTTCACAAGCCTTAAATAAAGACGTTTCTACAGCCTCGCTCAGCCTGCATTTGGGTCCACCTGCTCCCTTCCACCTAACAGCAATAGTGCAATAGTTTGACATTTTGTCAATTCATTGCCACAGTAAGATGAGAAGAGTCATACTTACAGACATGTTATTCTGGAATAGACTAACTAAAATAAAATTGGTTAGCTTTAGAGGTGCTCTTTCCCCTCTTTCCCATCTAAGCTAAGCTAAGCAGCTGCTGTAGCCTTTATTTGTTATTTACGGGACAAATATGAGAGTAATTTATCAGAACTTTTTTGGTGAAAATGGCTGCTGGATACTGGTCGGGTGAGAGGAAAATCAGCGGACTGCATAACCAAAACAATGAGCTAAAAGAGGCAAAAAAGATCTACAGAGCTGCAGAGCTGGCTGTTAAACCTCTGTGGCTTCTTCACTACAAGCAGCTCCTTTCGCAATTCATGTACTGTAGTCATTTGATTCGTTGTTTATGAAATATTGATTAGTAGAGCTTTACATTTGAGCTGCAATTCATGGTGCATCTCAGATTGGATTTTCACATCTTATGTTCTGCAGAACAAACTGCTGTCATAAAAAAAGAATTAAAAAAAACCCAGAATGTTTATTTTATAGCATGAAAGATCATGATGTACTATATCCTTAGCTTGTGCATGTCAAAAACCGATTTCTTTACAACTGTAAATACCTCTATTATACCATTTGACTCAGCCTTTAACATCATTCTTAAAAATGAACTGTGAGTACCCCCAAAACAACCTTTACTTCACCCTTACACTGTGACTGAGGTACAGCAGTGTTTCACTTTTTTTTTTTAGGTGCAGCTGAAAATAAATAGGTAGTGTGTGCTAGAGGGAGGCTGTTTTGTGTGTTTAGCTGTGTGTGGGTATTGTGTGTAATTATCACCTCTGTCTCAGTGGTGGTGGTCTTGTCTCATTACCGTCGTGGTGGGGTGTCTGTGCTTTCAGTGAACAGCATGATGTCTGCTGCCTCCCAGCCCCTTGAGCTGAGGACATGGACACAGAGGTGTCCAGTCGTCTCCTGCACACCCCCTCCTAAGCTCCTGCCACAACTGTACCTGAAAACCTGCTGCTAACCTGCTGCTAATGGGCAGCCCCTATCTGCAAAGAAGGCCCTATTTTACCTCGGGTACAGTGTGATGCATTCACTTGGCCAGACCTATTATTCCCATTGCCTATAATTCTCTCTCTCGCTGAGCATTGTTTTCACCACCTCTCCCTCTCTCCTCTTCCCTCGCTGTGTATGACGTGGTCCTCCTCTCCTCATACAGAGGGAGTCGTTATCTCCAGTAGATAATAATAACGCCAATCTAAAAGGAGATTTTTTGTGCCAGATAAAAAAAAAAAAAAAACAGAGTGGATCTGGGATACGCCTGTCTGCCCCAGCCTCGGTTGTACTGCGTTATACAGTCAAGCCAGAGCTGTTAGGGAAGATGTGCTTCAAATGCTGCATCAGGAATCTGGAACTGTGCCCTCGGGTGTGTTTCAGGGACCCCGATCTCACCTCTGAATCACATCTGGCACCTCAAGCCACGGCTGCAGAGGTGTCTGTACTTGCTCAGTGGTAATTGCTAATGGTAATTACCAACCTTTTCCATGAACCAGGAGGCTTATATAAATAAATGACTGGTGAGGTGGGCATGGCAATTTCCCAGCAGCTCCCCATATCTCTAACGCCGTCCTTCACCCTAATTCCACCACTGGGACCTTGACTGAATCTCAGGTTCTCTGGCCCGCAGACTGCACCTATTATCTTCAACGGCTGAGGCTATTAACCAATGCACTCATGTGTTGTAGGTTGGCTCTCTTATTAGTTTGGCCTGGCAAGTCCGTTTTCCTCAGTTCCCAAGTCTCTCTCCCCATCATTTACTCCAAAGCCTCGCGTGGGCTGATACCTCCTGACCCTTTTGAAACTCTTTCAGAAGCTGTGCCTCTCAAGTTGCTTCTTTGAGCCTCAATTCTACACTCCCACCACCGATAGTCCATCTGCTGAGATTGAGGACTCCTCTCTGCATGACTACCTTTCCCCCCGGCACTTTCACCAAGGCCACCTGCATTGTACAGACAGAAAATGGCTGAAATGGCTGCAGTGAGATTTGCCTCCAGTGCAATCCCCTCAACATCTAAGTTGGAGGCGAGTTGACTTCTTAAGACTGGAGGGATTCAGCACTGCCTCCTACTGTGGAGAGAGTTGCTGTGAGTGCAGTGGAGAGACAGAGACAGGAGGAGAGGGAATGTAAGGTGGGAGAAAACAGTATGCGATAGTGAGTGAACTGGAGTCTTCCCTAATTAGGCACTGGGCCTTCATTCAGCACATTTATAGTCTAATAAAGCATGGAGGGTATGTGGTGCACTGTGATTAAACAGACGTTTGCTTTAATACATGGTGGCTGGAACAGTACGTGGGGGCTGGTTTTGGAGATGTGCCACAGACATGAACAGCTCCTGCTCATCTTCTGGACTAATTATCCCAATGTTCTCGGCTTCATGATTTCAGCGTTCAGCAGACAGCAGGATGGGGCCGGAGCGAGCCAAGGCAGCCACAGAAATTGTCAAAATCATTTAATCCATCTCCCGAGCATGCTAATGTAATTGCTTTTTGATTAATTGCGCCGGTGGAAAAAAAAAAAAAAAAAAAGAGCTTGCTGTTGTTGTTGTTGTCAGATTATAGTTCAATGAGATTCCTCAAAGTGATTGGTTGTAAACATATCCCTTCATTTCAGCTCTTAATGAAAGACTGCACTTGAAATCCTCATGAAATGTCATTTTCAATAATTATGTTCTTAAGTTCATCCGAATGTTGTTGCGGGGGCTTTAACCAGCTTTTTGACCCCTTCATCAGAAAAACTCAAGATTTCAGTTACTAGAACTTTTCCTGCATGTCTGCTCACAGAAAACTGCTCAAATTAGGTAAAACCCATATACTGAGTTTCTGTAGCGTACAATACAGATTTATCAGTTGTTCACTAGTATTTACACATATAACTATGCTGCAGAAAGCTATTAATGTCGTTAAAACACCACTGAATAGACCATATACCAACAGGCCTTTGTGGGAAAACACACAGGTGTAAATAATGAAATTAAAGATGGCTGAGTTCCATTTAGCTGCTTTGGTTTCAGGGTCATGGTAGTGCTGTCACTGTCATACTGGGACACTTGAACAGAACGCAGCCATTGTTAATGTTCTTAGCAGCACCTGTCCATTTCCTTCTGTGACAAGTCAAACTGTCTGCTGTGAAAAAGGCCAATTGTTTGGTTGGTTTTTACCCATTTCCTGCAAATCATATATATTTTGCGTCACAGCAAACCATTTTGTTGTGTTTTAGAAAATTGGATGTATTTTCTTATTCTTATTTATGATTGTTTTGTGTAATATGTATTATAAAATATAAATGAATGGGTTGCCAATGCAAATCAGTTGTCTCAAGAATTAACGGGGTGATCTGTCCGTTTATACGTTTTTAGTTTTTATTACAGTTTAAACCCTATTGTGGTGGTTTTGGCCATCATTTTTAACAGTTATGATAATGGTGTACTTAGCAAAATTATTGCTGAGATCTGGGAAAACGGCAAGATTGAGAAAAGTCCTCTGAATCAGATGATCATACGAGTTTTCAGGAATGCAAACAACAGAATAAAATTGTAAAATTATTACTTCTTGATTCAACTTTGACCTTTACTCTCCTTTTCTGTTTTTGGTTTAGTTTGGGTCAATGACAACAGTCTAATATATTTATAGAAATACAATATATCAGACTTTTTTCAGCAATAGAAAGATAAAGGTCTGGACTCATTTTCATAGTTTTCCCTGGTGTTTGCTTATTATGGGCGTGCTCACTTTTGGTTCTGGATAATCTGGCTAAACAGTTGTTGGTGGGCTAAACTATGAAAATAAAACCAAACTGTAATAAACTGGAACTAACCATTACGCTTGCCTTCAGGCATACTGCACTTATTATTAATCCTGGATGTTTTGGAAACGTGGAACTTTCGAACTACACCAGCAGAATCTCAGCTCTTAAGAGTGAACTGTTTTGTGAGCACTTGTGGTTCAGTAAAGAGGCTCAGCAGTGACCGCAGGTTCTTTTACATTCAAACTCACAGACAGTTCTGTGCTCTTCTGAGGTTTAGAAGTAGAGATGTCGGCAGTATCTGCTAGCGTTTATGCAGGCACAAGGAAAGAGCGAGAGGCAGGAGGGAGGGACTGCACAAGGAGTAACTGTGCCTCTGACAGACAGTGTTGAGGCTAGTCTCCGGTTCTCAAAGGGAGCCTGCCTATCTTTTGTAGAGACAGAGACTGCGGGCTACCATAGTCAGATGCAGAGCTCCGCTACTAAAGGAAAGTTAATAGCTTGGCCTCCCTCAGACAAACAGGAGAGACAAAAAGAGCAGAGAGAAAGGGAGAGAAAAGGAGAGGGATGCAATGTGGTAAGGGTCCATTAGCATTCCTGCTCTCAACCTGACACTGACAGCTGACACTGACCCAGTGTCCAAGGTGAGCAGGAGACATGGCACAGGAAGCAGAAACCCCCCAGAGGCGAACCACTGGGTGTTTTTATGCTGTTCTCTGTTTCCTTTGTGGTTGCAGTTGAGTGGATTCTAAATGTCACAGTTCTGTGACACATGTAGATGACTTTGACCCCGTTACAGCCCAGTCATACCTTCCCTTCGCCACTTAAAGCTGCACAAAGCAAGCCTTTATGAGAAGAATACACTCTGTTTTATAAGTTTAAATCATAAAAGGGTTCAGTTGAAAAGAGCGTCTCATCTAACCTGGTTGGTACGCTGTACATTTGTCTAAAACAAACAAAAGAACACTTTATTAAGAGAAAACTGGCTGTTGGTCCCTTTGCTATTGATGTGACTGGTATGAGTGTGCTATGTGTACTTTAGTGCACAATTTCTATATAGCTTTTGGGTAATGAAATTCTGAATTTTCAAACATTTACATGTTGCTTCTGTTTGCCACCAGAGCAGCTTTATGCAGCCAAAGTGAATTCACCACAAAATCAGAGCATAACCATGAAATATTGGACAAAAATCAAGAAGGAAAAAGTCGGTTTAATTGTGCTGTACATCTGGCATTTGGATTTGACTGTGCTTCAGATATAGGCAACATGTCTACTACAATTTTTCCAGTGGAGATGAGATTTGCTGTAATGCATTCAAAGACTTTGGCAGCCGATGACGGACATCTGGGCCAGAACAGCAGGCAACCTCAACCTAAACAAAAAGCATGCAAATAATTATTATGTTAGTACACAGATTCATATGCTTCCCACTGCAAACATATTGTCATTATCTCTCCCGCTCCCTGTGCTACTTTCAGATTTGATTTGAATTAGCGACTCCACCAATCACACAGAAGGGTGAGGGAAAACAGGAACAGTGGGAAAAGCAACAAGTTTTAATTGGTCTTGTCTTGTAGTGCTGAGCTGAGGCGCTTTCAGGATTTTCTCTGAAATTGGGGAGAAAAAACATCCCACAATGTTGAGGTCACAGGCTCAATCCCTGCAAAAGCCACTGAGTTCTTTGACAAGGCTGCCCCTTTCCCGCTCACTCCTTGAATCTAACTCGGTATAACTGCCAACTAAATATAAATGCCCACATTTTTGCTTCTGACAGTTGTTATTTCCACATTTACTGCTTTGCAGTGACAGTATACTGCTTCATGTGTCTATTCTGCTTTTCAGCCCGGAGTACAACAGCATCCAGATCTTTTTGTAGGCCAGTCACCAATAATAAATAATAAACCAATAATGACCACCAAACGACAGATTTTTTATCAGATTTGAACCCCACATCCTATTAAAAAACTAAATAAAAAAAAAACAGGCATCAAAGACATTAAAAAAGAGAAATGTATAAATCAGAGTGAAACAAACAATATAGTGCTAAAAAGCCGATGCTATACGCCTTCAAAATTCATGGTTACAATATGAAGTGGTGTAATTTATGTCACAAAACAAAATGTTTTAGGATTACTTGAATCACAGAGATTATTCTGCATAAATAGAAATCCCTGTGGGAAGAAGCATTGAAATGCTAGAGAGGGAACCCACAGCTCAAATATTTCCAAAAATATGACAAGCTATAATACTCCATTGTTAGTTGCTATAGCACAGCCACCTCATGAAAGCTTACTGTTGGGTAGGCTTTGGCCTGGAAAACTGCCCTGGCACACAGCAGAGAGCAACTATGGCTGAACAACCCTGTCTCCTAGAAATTACTTTCATATATGACTCAATTGCAACAGCAAATACGTTTTGCTGGAAAGCGCAATGCTGGCTGAAGCACGTTTTCTCTCAACATAATGGAAAGATGAACGTAAGAGTTCAGAGACAACGTGGTTCTTTTATTTTCCGCCACAATTTCTGATCTTATCTGCTAGTAGAAACTACAGCATCATTAAACTTGTGGTTATGTTTAGGCAGCGCTTGGTTGAGGTTAGAGAAAGATGGTCTTGGTTTAATACAGGAAAAAAGTCTGCAATGATTAAACAAAACAACAATCTTTCACTAACCTTAAACAAAGTGCTTTTGTTGCCTAAAAGTTCCACATGTGACTCTGATGTGAACTCTGGTCTCTGGTGTCAGATTCCTGCGTTTTGTACGCAGACCATCCTATATAGATGGAATTTCTAGGAGACAGAGTTGGGCTGAAAGGACAAAAAAAAGTGGCGCCTAAAGAAACTCTAATGTGAACAACAGAAAGTTACAACTTCCCGTGCTGTTGGAGTGCCAGGGCATGTGTTTATTATGTTTACTTCATCACAGACAAGGTCACAAAATAAAACTACAACCATGGGAGAAGAGTCCAGATTTAGGCTCATAGTTCATTTCCAGCTGTGGATCTCTGGCAGGTGGATGCACTGATCTCTAGTAAGTGCTGCTCAGAAAGCCACACCGATCACAAAAGGTTTGCACAAGAGGTGTTGTCAAAAAAAAATATTCAGCGGTTCTTACTGCTGCAGATCATCATTTCAACACACCGCCCAAGAAATTCCAATTAACTCACCTCAGCTGTTAAGAACAGAGCAATGATAGGTGTTTATTACCCTTACAATGTGTGTGTCAGGGTGGATGGCTGAGTGACTGTCTCTGTCTATCTGTACTGAATCTTAGAGAGTTGAACTGTCTCACAACTGTGTTGCAAGTAACGGTTGGCAGATGTTAAGGTCGATCACAAGTCTCAGAGAGCGCTCCCCTCAGTAATTTTCTAGCACTCTGGAGAAGTCTGCTATGTTGAAATCAAGGTTCTTTATGCAATTCTGAACAGCAATTGATCATATTTGAGATGCCATATGTGTCAGAAATGCAATTAAGTGAGTGTTTTGAGTGACTGTAATTTGTGGGATCAACAGATGACTTCCAAATGTCTCTTAAGTTCAGGCTTTTTTAAGGTCAGAGCTCTCGTATTCACTGTTCAGTTGCCTTGCTGTATTTTTTCAGTGTTGAAGGTCAAATTGCAGAACACGGGACCCATTGAGGAAAGCTTTGCTGACTTTTAACCAATTTTTGGTTAACTGGGTTTGCAGACGGTTAACAGTGCAAATGAGTTACCTTGTGAGGCAGCTGGATTCGCGAGATCACAAGATCACACAGACCATGACTTAAATTTATGATTGAATTGAATATATTTGCCCTTGATGTGAAGTTGCTTTAGTTTGAAATGAAAAGTAGAGCAACCTTGCACACTGAATGATGTTTAATGGAAAGTAACATCGGCCCTGAGGGTTCTGCAATGCTACTATTTCCCAACCTAGTAGTACAACATTAAGGTGAGGACTGCTCTGTCTTAGCTTTTATCTTTGCTATTCTCTTCTCTTTTTATTCAACTTTCTTTCAGTAATTGCTGGTGCCACATATGTATAGGAGAGTCAAAGAGTGATAGGCTGTGGTGTAATAAGGTTATAAAAGAAGAGTGCACTTTTACAAGGGCCACTGGAGTCTCTCCAGTATATATCTGTGGCTCCATCATTGCCCATATCTCACCTTTTGAAAAGTATAAGACTTGTTCTTCGCTTTATTATCAGAGGACATCCTGTATTTCAGGTGGTCTGATAATGTAAAATGCAGTGACAGGACTGAAATAAAGTGGTTCTGCGGAAGAATGTGCAGAGCTCCTCATTAGGCCACTTAGCACGGCATGCATCGTCTTTAAAAACCTCGTCTCTCATCCCTCCTGATGCATGAAATTTATGTATACAGAACAAGTCCAGCGTTGACCCTGACTCCCAAGTGCATCGACTAGTCTTAATTTCAAAGTACTGTATCGCTGTGTTTCAAAAATTAGCATAATATTCTTCTAAGTCTACATGTACGGCAGGGAGGATTATTTGATATAACATGCGCAGTATATGATGTCTTGTCTGTTCACATCAAATCACACATTACTCCTGTATACCCTGCAGCCCGTACATTACAATCTTTTATGTGTGTTTTTCTCTTTTGATCAAATGCTGTTGTCAAAGGACTGGACAGGTGACCCCTGGGCAACGTGAGTGGAAATCTCTTTTGGGGTTGTATGATTTTACCTGGCAAGGTGTTGTCTCTCTCCATTAGCCATGCAACCAATCATGAGTAATTCAAACATATTACCGCGAGGTCTGTGCATTTTCAACCCTAAGAGCTTTTTGCGATGGAGATGACTATTAGCAAGAAAAAGCATGTATGTTGTTTGTCTCTTTGATTACCTTAAGTTACAATAAAAATAAAGTATCTCCACTCAAGATATTAAGTATGATCGGGAGCAGTGTGTGGTTGCGTGGAAAGTGCACTTTATGGTTTAGTGCTTGGACAAAAAAGGGATGACGGGCAGGTTCGAGTTGTGGTTGAAAAACAGCAGAAGCGGGGCGCCCTGGTGGCCTAATGGTTAAAGTGCATACCATATAAGTGCATCCCCCCCCCCCCCGAACCCCAAATAAATGCAAAATGTTTAAATAAAATCTTTAAAAAAAAACCCAAAAAACAGCAAAAGCAACATTACATTTTGCAGAAAGGAACAAAAAAAGGGATTTGCTTCCATTTATTATTATTTTTTTTATTTAAGAGCAAGTTTAATTTTCAGTTTGAGAGCATGTAAGTGAAGTCATCACTCATAACCTGAGTCTCTTCTGAATTTAAATCTACAAGAAGGCAGAGCTGTTTTTTAATTAATCTACCGAGTTTATGGCTCCATCTGTTTGTTCTGCCAGTGAGTTTTTCTCACTTTATTTATCTTTTCACTAAGTGTGACCTCCCTCTGTTCACCTGTTCCCCTTCATTTCCTCACCCGCACAGTCAGTTGCTTGCTTTTTAATGCGTCATTGCACATTTTCTCATATTTAAATTGACAACAGTCAGGTGCTTTTAACACCATCAGATCACTTTATGATTCATGCTGTGAGTGCTACTCCTGAGTGTTTTGTGAGTTTGTAAACAACACAAATCTCACTGGTGGGGTGAGGTGCATATTATGACAGGAGTGCCCTCTGTTAACATGGACAACTGCTTTTTTTTTGTCTGATTTAAAATTTGCATTGTAAGCACTTTTTTTTCTAATAGATTATGGCCAAGATGCGATTAGGTTATATGGATATTTACTGAATATATCTGAGAAATACTCTATGTTCTCACAGGCACATAACTCAACTGGCCAACAACAACAGCTCCTCTAATTTACTTTAAATGCTGCAGATTTGCCCGATTGGCAGGATTTTGGTAATTGTTTAGTGACTTCAGCAAATCAACACTGAAAGCAGTTGTGACTGTTGACTGAGTGAATCTAAAACTGCCTGTAAACAAGCACATAATTCATGATAAACTGCAACCAGTCTGGTGTTAAAACAACTCACACAAGATTAAGACTGCAGTTTCTGGTGTTGCAACTACGTTGCCAGCTGAGCTAATGCAAAGAAATGTGAGAATGAGACTCATTACAGTTGTGTCCTGAAACAGCACACGCATGGTAATGGATCCTGAAACTTTTGGGACAAAGACTGAGTGACTACAGCTGGTTGCAGCAAAGAGGCTGGATTTTTGAAAGTGTAATAAACCAGATTTTAACAAAGTCTATGTGAAATAGCTGCTGGTGGGCAAACAATTACATCTAAAAAGTGAAACATGATATTAAATAAAATCTTTACTCCACAGTTAAGAATGTTTCGGAAAACATGAAAAAGTGATGCACTTGACAGAGTTGTCACTTTAGAAAGATTTAAATTAAGGTAGCTCTGTTTCCAAAACACAATGTTCTTAGTCCATTTTCTGTCTATTAGCATGTCCAAATTATTTCATCAGAATGTCAGCCACAGCGTTTGTTAAGACAATTAGCAAAAAAACAAACAAACAACAACAAAAAAACAAAAACAAAACAGGAACATCACGCATTCATCAGCGATTAAGTTGTTGGGAATATTAAACAACTGGATTTAGGGACTGTTTGTTATTTATGAGAGGGAGGGGTGGTGCAAAACAGGGGAGGCATGTCAAATAGTTTTGAAGCACTGGTGAGGGACTTGTGTCTTTTATTTTGGCTTAGGGGAGGGACACACAACTTTAAATGGTTGCATTTTATATTTATTTTAAATATGTTTTTTATTTTCCCGCTGTGTAGTGATGGGACTCACAAACCGTTTCAGCCTGTTCAGTTTGTGAAGGGTTCAATCAAAGACGCCCCTTTTGTCAGCCTATCAGAATTTTGCGCCTCCATAGTTGATGGGAAGAAAATGCTGCTTTTAGCTCTGTGATTGATTGTCCTGACAGTAAAAGTGACCAATCATGACCATATCTTCCCCCAAAATGGGCGGGCTTTGTTCTCGCTACTTTATGAGAAGTTCAGCCCGCTGTGTGCTGTAAGTGGCTCTGCATCATTACTACGCTGGTACACCAGTGTCTGCACAACATAACGTAACGTAAGGTCAGCCTTTGCTTTTTATTTTCCTACCTTTGTTTTGAATATAATTAAATATGGTTATTTATGGTGGAGGGAGGGTCATGCATTTTCCCCCAGTCGATTGGGGAGGGTCAAGAAAAAAATATGTGTAGCTCCGGGGAGGGTCAAGATAAAAAGAAAAAACAAAGTCACACCCCAGCCACCCCCCTCCCTCTGATAAATAACGAACAGCCCCTTAGTAGATGACATTAAATATGAAACAAAGCAGTATGCATCTTTAGATTGGCTCACGATAACACAGCGATAGGATTAAAACTGCAGCCATTATAAACCAAGGTCAGACACCTTTGTATTGAACAGATGGCTTCTGCCACAAACACCCTACATGATACAGTCTAATTGGTAGTAACACCTTATTTATTGACCATTTACTGAATTGGTCAATTAGGTTAATAGGTTACTTCACTGTTTACTCTGATTTACAAACCTGCAGCTCATGAGCACCTGTCTAATTCCAAGTAATTACAATCAGCCATCATACGGATAGTTAAAGAGTATATAGACATTTCAGCTAAAAACCTCCATTGATGCATGGTGGAACATTCATTATAATGTTTCCCCTCCTTAGACTCAAATTTCTGTGAATGTTTAACAAAACTGTCATGTTCCATTTCAAAGGCTAACTTGTTTTAATGCAAGTTTGACACATGTCACACTAGCCCCAAAGAATATGTCTTATAAACAGAACTTTGACCCATTTAAACCAATTTCTTAATGCCAAAGTACAACTAATCTCATGGAAATCTTTGGCAGCTCAACACTAATTATCTTTAAACCTGGATCCATATGGTGCCTCACTTTCCCTTGACAAGAGATCTGCCCGTCTCGGCGGTGAGCTCCGGATCTCCTGCTGTAACAGGTAGACAGGGGGCTGCAAGTTTGGGGGACGTGGAGGAGGGGTCCTCGGCGGTGGCACCGAGGACCTGGCTGCCACCCGGTGTCGTACGCAGCACGATACCCGGCACCTTGTCTTAATGAACACCCCGAGCTGTCACTACGCCCCTCGCATCCCAGAATCCACTTCGTTTTGTTTATTTATTCATTATCTCATATGCTCCTCTAATAAGGTGGGGCTTGTGCGAGACATACTGAGGGGTGAGGCGTCTGCAGAGAATCTGAATGGCGGCACTGTCTCGGGCAACAAAAGTGCCAGCATTGAAGGGTAATGGGCCCACCCACAGGCTGACAGATCTAAAAGGGTGATTAACGAACACCCCAGGGAGAAAGGCAGTGGGAGGTGAGGGTGTATGTGTGTGCTCATGGATGCCTTTAGATACTTTTTCGTTGTTTCTTTCTCTGTTTCTCACTCTTAATGATATTTTTTTCTGATTTTCACCTTTGAGAAATTGCGCACAAATCTACTCACTGGCTTGTTTCTCCTCCAGATGTGCATAAAGAAATACAAACAGCCATACACATGCAAATGGCTCTTTCTTTTGCTTCACACCGGGTTCCCAAGGTAATCTGGATCATTTTGCTCACAAACATGCGCATGTTGAGATGCTGACAGGTTGAGCAGCTTCTATCAATCTAAATAAGATTCAGTGATGTAGCCCATACATTTTCTCTGCCTGAATGTCCTCCCCCTCAGAGTGAGTGTTCGCAAAAGCAGCTAGTCCTCAGATGGTGGGATAAGTTGAGCTCAATCGCCAACGAAACATGGAGGCCTATTTTATCGCGCTATATAAAGGCCAGGTTGATGGGGTTCTAAAAATATGATGGTCTTAAATTTCTAGACATTCTTGGCTCTAATAAAAGGATGCGGCGGCTCATTGTTCTACTTTTTTTTCCTCTGATGTGTTCGGTATGCCTGTCCTGAATTCCAATGGGGGAGCATCCTTTCCTTTATCACTTTCCGCAACACTTTCTCTCTCTCTCTCTTTCACTCCTCTAATCTCTTAACCTCCCTTTTATTGCAACATTTTCCACCAAAGTCTTCACTTCTGCAACTCCTCCCATTCGTCACATCTTGTTCTACTATTCCCAGCAGGCAATGTGACGCTTCAGACCTCTAGCTTCCACAATTACAATCACAATCTGAGCATAATTTATCTTGCTTGTGATCGAAATCATGCTTGGCCCATAACTTTCCTCTGGCAGAATGTTTATGTGTGTAACACCAGATTGCCAACTTGTTCTGTATACACCAGATGCGTAGAACTATAAAGGATGATGATGATGATGGATGATAATGACGATGTCAAGGCTGGCAGAGGATTTCAGACCAACAAGGATATTGGGGTTAAAGCCCAGATGGAAGGGGTTAAATGATTGCTAGCCACCTCCCCCCTCCAGCCCACTTTGGAAAATGATAAACAAGCATAACCAAGGTGGTAAAGAAATGAACACTCCCCTGTGATAGCAGCAGTGTTTCTACAGTCATCTGTTTGGTTTCTGGAATTTTAACTGTTCATCTTGCCTTAATTTTCACTCTTTCTGTAAATCATCCTCATTCTGTCACATCCATCTGCTGGTCATTAGCTATATTCTGTCATTGCAGGATTAAGGGAAAAGTGAAGAGCTTGAGCGGCTCCAGCAGCCGCCGCAGTAGCAATAACAGCAACAGCCGAGGTGCCTTGTTTTCAAATCACTGACCTTCATCAGACATATGCTCCTATGCGTGTGGTGCTAAGAGCGCTGCCGAAAAGCATATGCAGATATGTGACACTTAATGCTCTGCGTCCCAGGCATCTGTCACGGCCACTGGCTTGTGTATTCGCTGGGGAGTTGCCATGTGGGTGCTTTGAGCTGAACACAGGCTTGTTCCATTGCTATTCTGCTAATGGTGCGCTGCCATGACATGGCTCCTCCTTTTTCATTTTGCATGTTTGCAGCCATCAGTGTGCTGTCATGCTAACATGGGGGTGGGCTATTTGATCACTTCCTATATGGTGAATACGAGCAGGATTGTTGTATTTTGATGTGGAGGAATGGAGTTTTTAAAAGACAGGCCTATTACTGAGGCCGGAGATGGAGAGAGTGTGGGACAGAGAAAGAAAGACTCAACTAAGTTTCTATTCAGTTAGCTGTGGGAGAAAAATGGAATGCAATTTGTACACTGAAAATTGGCCATTGTCTTCAGGAAGACTGTTCTATTCAAATGATGACATTGAAACGACATTGGACCTTGAATCTGCAGGCCGTGCAAGGACATCACAGAAAAGACATACATGATTAGGATTTTTTTCATGATTATGGTTAAAAAAAAAAAAAAAAAAAAAGATGGAGCCTGAATCATAATCTGGCAATGAGCACGAGCATGAAATTGAAAATGAATTGAATGTGAGCGGAATGAATGGCACTTACTTTGTGTTTCATCCTTTAAAACAATACATACCTCTGATCAACTCAAGTCTTGTTTTCATGCTGATAAACAACAGTCTGTCTTTTGGGCAATGGGCTCTCTGGGTGGCCCTTGTCAGCTTCTATGTCTGATAGTCTGTTATGATGGCCGCCTTAACGTTCTGTTCCTAAACTATGTTTTTTGTTCTAATATTTGCACATTTCCAGTATGTGCTCATTGACATTTGGATTTCCCAGAGAGTGTCGAGGCAGGATGCCAGTCCCCTTTTTTTCCTGTTCCCTCTGAGCATGAATTTATAAATTGAAAAACCAGGCAAAAATGACCTTAATCCGCTCTCTGTCATTCTGCAGGAAATGTTCATGCTCTGCAGGGACTGGGTTTACAGCCACCATCTGTTGCATTTTTCATTAACAAAATCTATTTCTTCATTTAACCATGCATGCTCAGACAATGCTATGGCTCCCATAACACCCCTAAATCCTGGATTGGAAAAGAATGAAAACACCAACTTGCCATAGAGAACATGTTTTCAGATTAGTGCTGTAATTGCAAGTATAATGCAAACATATTCATCAAGGATTATGGCTATGACATTTTGTATGTATTCAGGTAACAGGGGACAGCAGATTCATCTAATAGAGCTGAGTCAGAATGGACCTGAGAACTTTTTGTGATGACTATTACTGACTCTCTTGCCCAGAGAATCTTATAATGCCTAAACACATGGGGAAGTTCATGATGTCTCGCTCAAGGACACTTGGAAAAGACACATAGCTGACGTTGGTGTTTGAACTTTTGTCTTCTTAATTATTGGAGAACTTCTCTAGCCACAAAACCAGTTTATGCCTCAGATTTTAAGGTTTCAAGAACACTAAATCTTACTTTTTGTGATAAATGACAGGCTAAGACAACTACCGATAAAGTTTTGTTTTTACTGTGCACAGTTTATGATATTTTAAGTAGCGTATATTCATCTTTTCATGGCTGTGCCAAGTCCTCCTGCTCTTGCGGAGCGGCTGCCCAGCCAGCATATATCATGTCACCATTCTCTGATAGGTTTATTGATTTTGCACTCCCCTCAGCACCATCTCTCAAACTTTTCAACACCAGAACTAACTGAGACAGATATTTTCCAACTGCTCAAAATAGATCATTAGCCAATTGGAAAAGATGGACTTTAAGCCCTACAGATCTATACAAAAGATTAGGAGAGATGGAAAGAGAAAAAATCCTGACAATCTGCAGCATAAGTCCATGAGAGACTTATGCTCTCAAAAGGGAGAGTTTGCCTTTTGTTCCATGCGCTTATGATAAATGCAAGTGAGTAGGAGGGACAACAGCTGGGCAATGAAATGTTTATGGTAAATATATGAGAATAATATCTTGTCGGGGGTGATAATAATATGCAGCTGTGCCAGTTTTTTTCCTCCCAGTATCATACCTTCAGGACCACAGACAGAGAGATGATGGACATCGCAGAAATGAAGACCATCGCTGCTTTAAATTCTCTCTCTACTGATATGACTATAGGTCTCTATCACTGTGTCAGAGCACATCCATATCACAGGGGGCAATCTACCCTCTGGGATGGGCTGTTGTCTGAATGGTTTCTGCCAGCTTCCTCTTTCTTAGGACAAATAGGGTAATAATTCCATCAAGGGGAGAGGATGAGGCAATAAAACATGCGAGAAAGGGAGGGGATTTTTTAATGTGCTTCGTTGTCTCAGATGCAATTACAGTGCCCATCATGTGATGCTTTATCTTTCAGTCTCCATGGATTTTGCCCGCACTCTCTTTCTCTCTCATATGCACCCACACCGACATGAAAAAACAGCAGCATGTAGCACGTGTGCCAAAAAAGGGAAATACAGAAGCCAAAGTGTCAAATTCAATTTTAATTTGTTTGTTGTTATAGTACAAACCTGTTCAACAATGTTCTGTAAGTTAAAAAAAACAAACACCTTGAGCCAAATAAATCATGATAGCACATTCCCAGATCACTTCCCCGAGAGTAATCTAAGTAATCTATGAGGATTTAAAATTAGGCTGTTCTCTATGCATACTAATTGCAGACAGCTTGGGATAAACATATGATTTCAGAATTTTTAAGGTAGTTAGTCATTGGTATGACATTTTTTTCTGACTCTACTCCGACTTCAGGCAAGGTCTTTTCTGATCAAGTTAATTACTTTGAGGGGAGCAGACAGTGAGGCTAATTAAGAAATATGTCTAACTGAACTATGGTCAATGACAGCCCTACTTCTACCACTGGGTTCTGACCTAGATCACTAATGCCTCCTATTTAGGAATTACCACATGACAAATATCCAATCAAACCTCCAGAAATTGCCCTCTATCATAGCAGGCTGAACTGTCATCACAGGCTGGTTTCCTGGGTGGCTTATGAAGTCACCAGTAATCAGAGGAATTCACGCCAAGTTGTTGATTACCTCAAATTAAGTGTCTAGAGGCCATTGAGACCCAACTGTGTCACCCATGGTTTAAAAAAGATGCACAATAAGACGCAGTGAAAATTATAATCAGTGATACTGGTGGACAGCAAGACCTTGAAAAGATACTAATCAGTCTCCTGGCTTCAGAGGTGACGTTTAAATTAAGAAGTTGCTCATAATGGCTTCAACTTAAATATTAGAAAAAACATTTTTCCATTGGACTCCCTTGTGCAAGCACAAAATCAATACAGACTGTGATCTCTGGCCATAGAAATCTAAAATGTTCTGTAACTTTTGATGTATAGCAGAAAAGACTGCAGTCTGATATTAGCATGCTTCCCTTGACCCTTAGCACATACTGTAGAGTTCTAGAAAACATTCGGCTTCACTGAAAAGGTTATAAGACCAGGACACATCGACCAAATTCAATAAATTCTGGTTCTGAAATACGTCAGTTCCATTCATATGATTTAAGGTTCGAGAACACACCAGTTACATTTAACAGGTTCTGGTTTAAGATCGTATCAGTTCCATCTCACAGTTTTTGGTTCTGGATCAAATTATAGATGTATTAAGAAGAACTGGATACCGCGTTAAAAGATGGCGCCCATTCATTCCTGGGCCCATTTACATTCAAAGCATGCGTGTCTGAGACTTCCGCTGGCCAAGCCAGCTGACTATCAGCTTGGCTCCCTATTCACAAGAATCAGATAAAATAATTAAATCATATGGCTCGTCTAGACTTTCCAAATGTTATTGAACTGAATGGATCAAATTGTGATTATATTAAAAGTCATTTTGCAGGGTTTGTGACGCTCAGGAAAATCTATTCACCGTTTTACAATCGCTCCTTTTCCAATGATTGTGTATGGGGAAAATGCTTTTTGGGCCAGTGTGCGTCACGTGATGGACATGGAAATTGTAATTACCCAATTTGGCCACCATAGTTTCACAGTCTGGCACTGTTCCTGGTGGCTTGGATCACATCAGTTTCAAAATTTAAAACAATTTGGTTCTAGAATACATCTGTTCATAACATTCTGGCTCCATAATATTTACTGGACCCACGTTCTGGAATGAAAGCGTTTCATTTACTAGATTCTTGTCCAAAACGCATCAGTTGTGTTGAACGTATTCTGATTCTGGAACACATCAACCCTTATCAATGGGTGATGAAAGAGGTTCTGGTATTTAATCAATTCTGGTTCCAGAACACTTTACCTAAATTTACTAGAGTTCAAAATGAAAAAGCTCCATTTATTAGATTCTGATTCTGGAACACATCTGGTCCATTTCACAGATTCTGGTTCTGGAACACATCGGCCTCATTTAATGGGTGATGAAAAAAGGTCAAGTGCAGAGTGATTCAAAAAGACCACACAAGGACTGATCCACCACTCATCAAGAGAGAAGAGAAAGAGACAGAGAGAAATTCAGTCTGTGTGTGGGGTAGGGGAAATCCAATACAGAGGTAGGGTGACTTCAGTGGCCATAAACAGTCTTTCATGAAAATATCCCATATAGTCAGAGGCGCCGGTGGCCATAAAGGCAACTGAATTATTTATGAGCAACATTTTGGAAACAGCGGTGAGAATTTGTGGATAGGGTGATGCATGTCCGGTGGCCTTATTCTGTGGCAGTCCTCTAATGCTTTGATAAATGGCTGTTATCTACACCCTTTGGTGTATGACGGCCATCTGCTATGGACTCCTTAAGGGCCAATTGGAGACGTTCAGAAATCTGGGTCAGCTCAGGTGGCTGCATTAGAGGAAAAGGTTGCTGACCGTGAGAAGTCCGGCAATCTCGGTCTGAGTCACAGGGCCACGCTGACCTCCTTATCAGTGCGGACAGAACTCAGTTTTCAGTTTGTACTCGGAGGCTTGCCTCAGAGGGATTGGCTCTGAATCAGGATAGATTTACCCACTGCACTGCCATTTCTGCACACTCATGTCTGCCTGAACAAAGCACCACAACCTCTGAAAAAGTCAAGTTTAGTTTCGTGTGTATGTGTTGAGAGTTATTGCTCACAGGCAAGAGACATAGTCAGCTGCTTGTGCATGCACATGCATACATATACAGATAGAGAGGTTGAACTTAATAAAGTTAACAATAAAAGCCGAGCCAGTAAATTATCTCATCTTTAATGCTGTTAGCCAGAGAGAAATTCAGTTAGATGTTTTAACCTGCCAAATGTAGGATAACCTTCATATATCTGCCCAAAGATGCAGAATGATTAAGAGTGCAGTGTTGTAAGATTCATGCTTCCCTTGTGTGCATGGCTGTCAGAGTGTATCCAGGTGGGTGGATTGAGTAGTAACCAGAGGCAGAGAAAGCACTAAATGGTTAAGTAGGTTTGTTTGTTCCTTGGGGGTTCGGAGCCTTTTCTGGACTAAAAGAGATGAGACCACCCCAGCAATTAATCATGCTGGTATTGGCATGGTGGATACTGTATCCACTCAAGGACAGCTTTGAGATGCATTAGGCCGAGTGCTGCCAATCCCAGGGCATCGTCAGCCCAGGGGGATGCACACATCTCTTGCTAAACCGTGCGTTTCCCTGGCCTTACATTCACCTACTTCTATTTGGGCACACCGGTGCTGGTGAGCCCTTCTAATGATTCGTTACTCTGAGCTGCTGGAACTGTTTGGCTCTGTCAACCTCTTCTGTCAGAGAACAGGAAGCTGATGTGTGTTCACAGCTTCACTCTTCCTCGTATCGACTATGCCGCCAGTGCTTTAATCATCCTTTACAATAAATCTCAATCAATTCAGCGCTGAGGATGCGGGACACGTGCAGATGGCATGGGCTGATAGTCCTGACACATTGCAACTCAATCAAATAGTGGCACAATAAAGCACCCCAACCCCCTCCCTTTCTCATAGGACAAGGATCTGTGAAGCGGCACTCTTGCTAATCTATGCCATCATTGTGCCATGTAATCAGAGCTGGTATCATCCTCCTCCGTTTTCCAATGTCAAGCCTTGACAACGATATGAGGACTTATTAGTTTAATAGGCAACATAAACAAATCACAACCACTTAGCAGAGCGATCATTTCTGCAGCACTCAGTGGACATCTTCTGCAAGATTCCAAAATTGAGACTGTGGCCGAGGGGATTGGGTTATGGCGTGACTGTGGTAAACAGGTGGCTCTATCGGCGGTTTGCCAATACACACTGCACCAAATGGAATAAAACGGCGAAACAGATGTTCTGCTGTGCTGTGCCTTGATTTGAGTGGTGATCACGCTTTTACTACAGATCTGGGTTTTCCCTCCAGGGCCTGGTCTAGCGGTCAGGGCACAGTGAGCATGGTTGAGCTCCGGGGGTGATGTAAGAGTCTGTTCGCCCAAGACCTCAACCAGGAGCTGTGAGAAGAATATTGTGGGGCGAGGACCCTTAGAGGCCAGTTGTTTCTGTGACTTCTCCCTTCCAGGTCAGTGATTTTAGCCATTAGCTTAGCATTGTATTCGGTCAGTGTAGCTAACATTGTTTCCAGGGCCTGCACACTCTGGCTGGTCATGTCAGCGTGCTATTCCAGTGATGAGATTCGTTGTTGATGGTCTGTTGAGGTGGTCTGAATTCTGTCCAGACCACCTCAACAGAGATGATGAGATTCGCGTGAGCGAGGCCTTATGTTCTGTTAGCATTGTTGCTAGTGCCGCCATGTCCGTGTTGCCAGTCGTATCTTCCTTCTTTTGCTCACTTTTCTTTGACTTGGAAGTCATTTTTCTTTATGACAGATAATTATGTCAACTGTGTTTGTTCAGTTATATCAAGTTGCACTGTCGAAGCTGAACTAGGCAAAGTAGCAACGATTAAGATCGTGGGAGCGTGGAAATATACAACTACTCCATGCCGGCATCAACCAGAAATCCATGCTTACGCTTTTAAAGCCTACAGAAGTATTCGCTGTCCCTGGCACAGCCTAGGTGTTGCCTGGGGGAGGACTTGACAGCGGCTGTGAACCCAGTAAGTACTGACTCTGACTCCTTGCTGGGCATGGTCTGACAAGAGTGTCAAGCAAATGAGAGGAGCCTGTGGAGGGGCAAAAGAGAGAAAGAGACGGAGTGACCAGACATCCAGTTGTATAAGCAATGCAGCTGATCTGAGACATGCAGTGAAATAGAGGAATACGTGAACAGAAGCCATTGGCCTAGGTGTTGCACAACTGCTTATGTCAGTGACACTGGTCTATGTTGGGTTTGCGTTACACTCCGAGGCCAATCAAATGTTTAGGTGCCTCTGCCAAAATAACTGACCTCTTCCCTCGAAGGAAATCAAGCAGCATTTAATGGCGGTTAGAGAAGTAGTAAATCTGCATGACAGTAAGTCAGTAATAACATTTACAGCCAGAGACGAGTCACTCTGACTCCAGAAGGTTATCGCAACACTCCTCCTGCAATAGCGACAGTTGCAGGAAAGAGATTGGATGATCAACTAATAATTGCCATTTTGGTTTTGATATGCTTTTAAGAAAGGAGGAGGAAGTTCACAGTGAGGAAGAGGGTCTGAAAGCCTGTAATGACAGTGCCCGATGCAGAGAGAGATGGAGCGGGGGTGGGTAGCGTGGATAGCTGTGAAATTGATGCGACCTTGAAAAGATCTGGAGACAGGGAGAGTCTGCCTGGTAATTACGGTGAAAACGTGTGTAACTAACTATCATGTTCAGCCCGCCAATGAGCACAGGCTCCCTGACCACGCACCATACTCAATTACAGGGGAGAGAGACAAGGAGAGGGCCAGCAGGAGAGAGGAGAGGGAGGTACCAGGGTCATTTTCCCCTTCAATGACCTTCAGACTAATGCGGCCCAGGAGAGCCAGCTATTTTCTGAATCTCACTGGAAGATGTCCCCACGCTCTTAGAGATGTTTTTTTTTTTCTTTTTTCTTTCCTAGCCCACATCTAAGATGCAGGTGGGGAAGGAGGGGACAATAAGAGGGAGTAAACAAGATAAAATAAACATGTCTGCATGTGTTAAACAAAGAAGATTGACTTAATTGAATAAAAAAGTGTCTTCATCATAAATCTGGTATTCCCTCTTCATATTTGTTTCATTTATGCCATATTTTGTTATAGATTTAGCAGTACAAGGTGTGGGAGGTCTCTCTCAAGTGCAACATCTCTTATTTCTGTTTGCCAGGATGCACTGGTGTTTTTCTGATGGCAGCTGATGCGCCTTTGCACCAAGACAAACTAATGCACATTTATTTTGTGAAGCAAATGAAGTGATTCAGATCTGAATGAGATCACCGTGAGGGAGTTATTTATTTAAAGTTGCGGTGATTGGCACATTGAGAAAAACTTCTGAAATGTTTGAATATAATCAGAAGGATGATGAAATTATTTTCTAATCGCGGGATCAAACCTCATGGCGTGTTAATGAACTTTGCCTCCTAACTTTGAAGCCCCAAACAGATTGTCCATCTGTACGATGCCATATGCGACTAGAGGCTGCTGCTGCAGAGTGAATAAGACCCTGTATGATCACAGCCTGTTTGTAAGGGGACTGTGTTTTCACAGTATATGAACAGCTTTGTTCCAAAATTAGTTATACAGCATCTGAAAAGGGGTGACACCAATTCATATTAATTGATTTATTGCACAAAAGAATACATGGAATATTAGTAGCCTGAAATAATGTTTGACATTTTGACAGTCTGGATCTTCAATGAGCTCAAGGTTATGATTTATTTACATGATGAATATGTCGTGTTTAATGTCCCTTTGGTTACAGAATCATACTGCGTGTCTCATGTTGTGGTTATAAAATCCTTGTCACTTCCTACCCTCTAATATTTATGATTGAGTGTTTGTTTGTATTCTAAGCATACCGCTAAATATTATGTTTTGCTTGTCAAGCAGAAAGTATAACACCAGTTCACTGCAGTTTGTTCAGATTAATTTTATTTCAGACTGAAAGGTGAGGAAAAATTAGGTGCCTCATATCCCTGCAGACCTGCAATTTTTTTTGCACTTAAATTATTTGATTATATCATTTGAATGCTTTCACACCTGTGGAGGACTGAATAACTGAAGCAGCACCGGGGTTCTATATACATATGTAATTACCTATTGCAGTAAATAATCCTCCATCTCCATCAGAAACAAATGTGATGAATACTAAAGGAATAATTATCCATTTACCTTGTCCCACCAAATGACTGCTGCTCTCTTAACTCTATATATTACACAAATTCTGTCGATTTAGAGTATTTAGTACAACAGCCTCAAATGATGCAGTTAGCGCTCATTGATTGGCTGTCAATGTCAGACATGGGTAGTAATAGTGCCCATAAGGAGAGCTATTTGAAGAATGAGTGAGCCCAGCCAATGCAAAGATCCATTCACACATTCAATATTGCTTTTCCCCAGTCACCACTATTATAACCAATCAGCTATCCAGCCATGATTACATGTAGACTACAAAAGTGCTATTATATTTAAACTTGGAACACATTTAAGTAAATGTGTACTCAAATGGAAAGCTCAGAAGCAGCAATATATTATTTTATTTTACTTTTTTTAAAAAAAACGTTTAAAGCGGTAATTTGGAAATAAAGATACAATAAAGAAATATACACAAATTGTAAATTAATGCATTTTGACATCATGCGATTTTCTGAATCACTGGAAACACAGTCAGGAATTTTGGCAGGGACCTTTTCCATATGGTCACACCAAAACCTTGCGTGCTTGTGCTAAAAAATGTGAGAGGGTGTTAAATGGCAGTAGCCTGGTTCCAGACCTCTGAATCGCTATCTCCCTGTTTTTCAGGGGTTTAAATAGGTTGAGTGTTATGTTAATTGTGTGTACGTAGGATTAAGAGTGGGGATGTTGTCTTTTTGTGACAGAGCCAGAAAGATGGCAGCTGCAAAATGGATGAAATCGACACAGCTGTGCAGGTTGTTGTGAGCCGACTCACAGGAACAACATTGGATTAATAATAGGATATTTCTTCAAACAAAGAACTTGCAAAGCAACCTCTACTACAGCTGCTGTGACTGAGACTGACATCAACATGATGGACACGTTAGTCTCTACTGATAAAGGAAAATACGCCCCATCCTCTAAGAAACATTAAAACTAAATAATGAAGGGAAAATGAAATGGCGATTCAGTCTGATTATCAGGCTATCATGACAGTAACCTGTAATTTAGGTGCATCAGTGCCTCCTGCAATTCATAAATATCAGATTTTGGCGCCCAGCCCTGCAGAACCACTCGCACACTCACACCTGCACAAATAGAAAGCCACTGGATACTACTATTTGAAAGTCAGTCTGAGGAGAGGTTAGACGGATATCTTGATAACCCAACAGAGCTGGGACCTAGTTGAAATGTGTTATTGTTTTCCGGCTGAGGATAGACAGAAGGGGGAAAAAAACAAAATCAAGGCCCTACTCGACTTTTCCGGCACTTTGAAGGTGCTCTGACGCTGCTGAAGTTTCTTTATAGAATACTTTCTGTGGATACATAAAACAAAGTTGTACAGACACACTCTGAAGTTATGACTTCCTCAGAGTGTTATACAGCCAGCGCACAGGACAGGACTCAACTACAAAGACTGAACCAGACCCATGATTTCCTACTGTGAATGTGCATTAAGGACATAGTTTGCTATGTATCTATTGCAGAAAAAAAGAATGGATTTTGTTATTTACCAAAAATATTTAGTCAATAAAAATGCTATTTGTCACTAAATGGATACAATGTTTTACTGTTGTTTATTTACAGTATTTGATTTCTTTGCTTTAGTTTCATGTTGAGAAATTGTTTTAATGTGCTCAAATGGCCTTTGTGTTTTTCATTGTGTTGTGTTGGTTCTGGTGGTTCTTGTAATGTTATTATGTTGCCATGTTGGCCAGGACTCTCTCTAAAATAAGATATCGATCTCAAGAGACCACTCTGGCTGAAAAACGGTCGAATAAATAAGTAAGATACATGATTTTTCTTTTTGTTAGAAAACACCTCGATGCCACAGGTACTAATTTTTCTAAATGTGGCTATCATTTTGGAATGAAAGGCTCTGTGTTTACAAAGGGGCTCATTTCAAGATGCTAAACATCAGTGTTGGAATAATGTGTGAATATACGTGTAGCTCTAGGAGACCTTTCTTTGCTACTGTAAAGCACCACTCCTGCAGAAAAACAATGCCTCCTCTCGGCCAAACTGAAGAAATCTAATTAAAAGCCTCTGTGCTTTTTCCATCACCAGATACAAACTAGACCACATTAAAGAAATAAACAAAAAAAAAAGAGTCAATTTTCCAAACAGTGGCTGATGAAGACACTAAGAAAGAACAAGGACTCCAAGAAAATATAATTTAAAGCAGACAGCTTGACTGCCTTCACAAACTACAGTCCCCTCTTAAGTTGGGAACTATTCATTTAGTCTCTGTCCCCATCTGTTTTCTTTCTCATCTTGAAATTGTCAGTTTCACTTATTGTGCAGCTTCCTTGAAAAATAATATTCCAGTTGAAATTATGCTCATAATGATAACATTCACAGGCTCCCCCCTTGTAGATTCAGATCAAAAGTTATTTTTTTGAAATAGTAGATAAAAGAATAGGGAAAAAAAATTACATTACAGTGTGCCACTGAGATCGACCCATCCAAGAAATTCAGTGAAAGTGGAATTCAGGCTCTTTTGCAAGACGCTTGCAGCTGACATCAGAGAAACTGCAGTCTGGGACCATTAAAAACATACTTTAACTTTAGTTCAAGGATTTCCATAGAATGTGTTCATGGTTGTCCTGAATAGTAATTTTCTTAGATTCATTAACATCTCCAAGCACACATGCCTACATATATTACGTTTTAATAATGTAAAAAGATTTTTCCAACCTTTGTCACCGAGATGATTATATTCAGCATTTTGTAACTTCACTAATTAGTCCATTTTGCAGAGAGCACTGCCCGCCAAAAACACACCAACTGATTTGATTTCATCTTCACCAACTGAACCAAAAACGTCATTAAAACGTCCTTTTATGATAGTGAAACCCAGACTTTAACTGAAACTGCCTAAATATGATTTTTGATTGTTCAGTGGCCTGGAAGATGCATTTTTAATGAGATATTTTAAAGGATCATTCCTGTTTATTACAACATGGATCTTATTTTTGTAATTATGCCAACCGTTTCTATCAGATATTATTATTATTATTATAACGTAGTACTTTAATTGGTGAGATTTGGGAATGTTGTAACATTGCTAAAAAGATATACAATGGATCAGTCAGTTAACCAGACAGATTTCCCAGTTTGGCCACATATATTATCCAAACAGTGTGTTTGACATTGTCATTGTTTCCTGACTGATTTCCTAATAAGCAACATCACAGGTGTGCTCGTTGTTGGTTTTAACTCCAAATAAAACGGTCTAGATAATCTGGATTAACTGTTTGTTTGTTTACACCCCATCTAACTCCACTGGACTTTGTTATTGTGACCATCATGTTTCCAGGTCTTTGCATTTACTTTGGATGAGTATTGAGTATAATATTATCATAACTGCTAAAAATTTGAGTTAAAATAAAAAAAATAAGATCTGAATTGTAATAATCGGGGATTATCCTTTAACTGACGTGATGTAATGTGAGAAGTTGTTTCACCTTGTTGGTTTATGTACAACGAAAGATTTGATCTTTAAGTAAAATACATATGCTGACCTCCATTTGGTTGACAACTAAGAAACTTTTTTAAGAAACTTATCAGAAAAGAATAGATATAAGCAGAACCTGCAACAATGTCTGACAGAGTTGTGATACCTCCTCACTACAATTTAAGCAGACATCCTGTACTGTGTCATTTGTGGCACTCAATTTAAAACTGAACATCAGACAAAGAGAAATGCTCCCGTACACCCTGATAGAGACAAACAGGTATACTGTGATGATATAAAAAGCGAACAACTGTGATTACTCCTCTCTAACCAACGGAGAAGGAATTTTCAATTGATTACCAATTTAACCTAACACATGATTTGGCCTGAATAAAAGCAGCACAATGGAGTGATAATCCTCCTGAAAGCCTCAGAGACTCCCTTTTTTGTCATCAAGGATACAATCAAGCATACACATTTGTGAAGCATCTCTGAGACAAGGCTTATAATGCTGCAAAAAAAAAATGAATAATGAACTTGGTACAGCCAACGGCCTTTTAAATGTAATCCAGCTACTGTCTCTCACAGCGCATTTCATCAAGCTTCAATAAAATGATACATGAAAAGTGACACATTATTACTGAAGGCAATCTGAGCTGCTCAGAGACAAAACAATCAAAGAAAGCAATCTGAAAAATCACAGACAACAATCTCGACAAGTGCTGGGTGAAATTAGAAAAGATTTAATTTTGGTGGCACGGTAACAATCAAGGAGCGCTTCAGGCTTCAGTAACATTAGAGGGCTAACTTCCCATGATGCAGGCGGACACGGTTTGTTTGATTGCAAATGAAAAAAGTCATGTCAGAGGTGTACTTTTGTGTTCAAACAAAGAACACAATCCCATTAGAGGGTAAAGCGCCCATTGTTGCTCTCTGGGCTCAATCAATAAAGACTCACTCTAGTTCAAGTTTCTAAGATTAGATCCAACGTTTCAGTAGGCTGAATGCTTAAGTGTGCGGCTATAGTGCTGTGTTGGTATAACAAGGTTACATCAGCCAGAAAAGGCTTTAGGTACGGTAAGTTAATTTAAGTGCAAGAGTAGATAACAACACAGGTCTCAAACAATGTCTTGTTTAAGATAATTGTGCCATGCAGGGTTTGTTATGAAAGAAATTATGAGTTATCCATCTATATAAAACAAAATCAAATGGATTTTCAGCTGAATGTTGTATGGATTTGAAAGCGTTTTGTTCCCAGAAGACTGGCTGATGTTTTCGGTCAATTGACACGTTCAGCTAAGAATGCCCCGGAAGTGCTACTTGCAGTGAAAATATCACATCCACGCTTTTCAAAGAACTTGTATGATCACTTAGTTTGGATCACTTTGTGTGCTAAGATTAAAGATGCAGGCTGAGTCTTACTGGCTTTAAAGCTCAGCATTGAAAGTAGCCACTCCGAATCTCAACAAGTGCTATAAGGGAGCCAGAACTGCATTGATTCAGTGATGTGCAGGTCAGAAGACACCTGGGTTAAAATTGAAAGCAAGGTTATCGATAAGTGGTGTTTCATTAGCATTAGAATTACTTCAGTGCATTTACACGTTACTTCAGTGCAGTTTAAGCATTTACAGGTCACCTAAACGATATGTCTTCTAAAACATTAACGAGCAAATGGTTTTAGTGGCTTTGAAAAGGTTACTGAGCCTTTCTTCAACTTTCTCACGCCGTTTTCACTCTCGACAATCTCTACTGGTGTCAGAAATGTGGGAAAAAGCATAAGCAGTATCGTAAGCCCTTAATGCAGAAGTATAAATTCACCTTAAGTCTGAAGGTGGTATATGTTAAAATAAAATACAGTACTTTTTTTTTTTTAAATTTCCCTTCCCTGCCATTATTTTCAGTGAATCTTTCTGTATTTGTCACAGGTTTTCCCACAGCCGTTCAGTACAGTACAGATATTCTCTTTCATATGGACAAACTGCCACCAACAAACCAGTTTTAACCACTTCTGGTTGCCTCAAATAAAAACAGTAAAGATTGTGGTATCATAATGTAAAAACAACAGACAAGGAGGCTACAGCCCTGCTAGTGGCTCTGCTAGCATGGCAATGCTTTGAGCTAACATCAGCATACTCACAATGACAATGCAAACGTGTTGATGTTTAGCAGGTGTACTGCTTATCATGTCCACCAACATAGTGTGTTAGCATGCTAACATTTGCTAATTAGCACTAAAAATGAAGTGGCTGTGGCTAGCATGACCAAAAACCTACAATGGGTTTACACTAATATACCTTTTTCTTTTTTGCAGTCATCCATAAAGCACTAGTGGAGTTCATACCATTATGTAGACAGCTTCATTAAAACAGAAGTAGCTGTTGGATGGACATGAGAGGCACCACTGAAAAATGTTGCTGAAATCCATCCGCTATAGGTGCTAGGGTGGGTAAAAACGCTTCATGTTGTGGTTATGCATGTATAGTGCAAGCAAGTGAAACGTGAGCCAGCTGAAAACCGCAGCTGAAATGTCTCTTCTGTGGACAACCCGTAAACTAACACGCTCACTTATGACAGTTGCTACAGAAAATGATCAAAAAGAGGTTAAACTGCAGTAGAAACCAAATTATTTCAGGCTTCACCACTCTGCTGCTATGATCACTGCTGCTACTCCCCATTCAAGCATTTCACCAGCCCTATCTCCCCCCAACTTCCACCTGTACGCTGTGATTCTGATGCCTTGTCTCCTCTGAACTTGACTCACCTGCATTTTTAGTCAACCATCTGTCTAATTCTCAACTGCAAGCTTTCATTTTACCCAATGCTGCATTCTGTAGTGGTGTCTTCGCAGCCTGAAATGGTTTCTGATGCCTCGAGGCTTTGTTTTTGGTATGTTTTTTGAGGGCGTAAACATAAAGCTCAAAAGGATCAAAAGGCTTCAATTCTCTGATAAATCTACACTGAGAGCCCACATCCTTGAGCGCTGTTAAATAAATATATTCAGCAAGCTATATAGAGGGCAAGTGAGAGTAACTGTGAGAGACAGAGAAAATGTTGACCCTGCATCAACTTTACCACAGTGCGATGCGACGTCATGGAATAACAATGGAATACACAATATGGCCAAAAGTATGTGGACACCCGAATAGAACAAACATGTGATGGGACATGTCATTCCCAAAACCATCTGCATTAATAAGATGCTGTAACCAATTCAATCTATTCAAGATTTTGAAACCTGGCTGCAGGGATTTGCACACATTCAGCCAAAAAAGCATTAGTGATACTGATGTTGGATGATTAGGCCTGGCTCGCAGTGTACTGTAGGAAGTGGATGGTAGCACTGAGCAAATTCTGTTGTGTATCTGGCAAAAAACACGACTGCCATTAAAACTTTTCAGAATCGTACAGTCCCTCAAAGCAGTATAAGCGTTTGTCTTGGTATCTGCACTTGCTGGTTTGTATTTCATCTAATTTATTGTTAGCCTGTAGCAACACGGCAGCATGGGCCCACCTATGCAGCCCCTTGCTTTTGTTTCCTCTAGTGCTCTTTCACAGTTTTAAAAAACTACCCTGTAGAATTTTAAATTGGATGATTCTGGTAACCTCTGGAGTCTCTCAAAGGTAGTGTTTTAAATCAGTGTCTGATGCAAAACAAATAAAGAAACAGTAACCTGAAAATAGACACGTACTTCAAAATGCATAATTGAAAAGTGATAAACTTCACCTGCGTACGTAAAAAGCACATATCAAAACATATTCACATCCAGTAACATATTCAAAATAAAAAGAATATATATTTTATAAAATTGAAGATAACATGTGCACATACATGATTTCAAATACATACAACATTTGCAGGGGTACTAATTGGCTTTGCAACTACAGTGACAACTGTGTGTGAACATTTACCAAAATAAACACTTGTCGCTGCTGAGTAAAATATTTTGGTAGTCTTCCTCTTGCAACTGAGCAGGCTACACACTCAGAAAGCTAGCATGTTGCAGGCCTGTGGGACAGCAATACCCCCAGTCGGCATGGAGAGAAGGAGCAGACACAGCCAGGTATGAGGCAGAGTTGGTTTTTCAGAGGAGACAGGAAATGTGCCAGGTGGTAACAAATTGCTAGAATGCCAGGTCAGCAGGCAGACATCCCTAAGACGAGACAAGGTGGGTGTATATACATCCACTCATCGGGAGGCTGGATAAGTTCTGCAAAGCAAGGTGGCTCTAGAAATGAGTTTTGCAAGTGTGTGGTGTGAGGATGTGTGCATGAGGATGTGTGTGCAATATGTCTTTTAAATGCCTATATTCAAAGTCGATGAAGATTTGCCTGTAAAAATCAAACTGATTTACGCCAATAGCAGGAAAATAGCAGGAAGTGGGAAACTGACAACTGACAGTCTTCAAGCGGTAATAGAGTAAAACACCTCTCAATACTAGTGCACTGAGAATGAACATCATTCTCAAGAGTATCTTATCCTTGAAACATATGCAGCGCACATTTTCATCACAGGCAATCGAGGAAAAAGGAAAGATCCAAGGACAGCTGCTGCAGTTTAATGACTTTATCTTCATTTGAATGGGTACCTTTCTCAAAGGAATCGTTCCACATCACTGCTTGAAATCCATTCAGGCAATATGATGGCCACCTGAGAGGCGCATCAACCAGGATTCTATGGCTGTGAGCTGGTTTTGAGAAACATAATACCTTCCTCTCGGCAGAATTATCTGCTCAGAGATAAGTTTGGCTATGGTGAATTGGTGCACCTCAGTCTCCTTTTTGGCTGATGTGTGACAGGAACCTGAGGCGGGGATGAAAGATGGAGTGCCCTGCAGTGTATATATCAACACCAGAAAACTTAATCAAACTCAGTTTACCATGGAAGACTGCTGGAACTAATTGTGCAGTATCTCAAAGCACTGGACCTGAGTCATCTGTAAGCATCTTTAAAGGGTGTGTGTTCAATATAGTGTATATGCAACAGTATACTGCAAAGCAGAAGAAAATAATTACAGCTGGTGACTGAACACAGCTGGGTTCTTAATGCTGAAGGGAGCTTTACTGAACTCGATTGTGCATTTTATGTACACTTATAATAACAATAAATCACAACACTACCTGTAATGTGAGAGGTTCTTGCATAGCGATGAACCAACAGAGACTTTTTAAATTCTTTTAAGCTTTTTAGCCTGTTTTAGCTAATTGTTTTTATTTTACAGCCCATTTACTATTGGTTCAATGTCACAAATCCCATTAAAGCTCTGATAAACTGTACACTACCTGCCCAGCACCAAATGACAGAAAAAGATGGCGACTAGCTTGTAAGAAAAATCAAATATCTAGCAACTAAAGAGCAAAATATTTTGAAAACCAAACAAGAGCTAAAAGGAAAGTCAGTATTCATCAAGCCTGAAAAAATCAGTTGATCAATTATTTCTGCTTTAGTATTAGTTACTACTATTTAATTTTCTGCATCCCCTGTGGGTTCTATGTGGTGTTCCAGATTTTCTTTTGCCTTGAAAAGTTTATCTCACTGCAATATCTGGGATGAGATTTGCCTTCAGTTCAAAGCACATGGCCCGGCCACAGAGTCTGCCTTATTTCAGCCATGATGTTCTCACTCTGCATGCATTAGAAGCGGTTAGAATAAATGAGTAACTGAGAAATGCAGAGTGGTGAAAATGACCAGTACTTCTTGTTGTGTTGATGGTATTAATGCTGTTTACAAGACAACAGGGAACCATAGAGGAAGTGGATTGAAGTGAATTTGCATTAAAACAGACAGAATGAACAGAAAATTAAAATGGGAGCAGATTAGAAAACAAGGAGGCTTGTGATGAAATAAAACAGGAGAAATTAGAAATAAAGTTCTGTCTCTATTATAAGCCTGCTTCAAATAAAGCTCTTTTTTTATTTGCAACTCCAGTAAATAAAGGCCCACAGCCAGTATTTATGAATGTATAGTATATGGCATTGTGCGAAAACATTGAGAAATTGAATTGAAATTGAAAATTAGGTTTAATTACAATTTTGGCTCTTTAGTTTACAATATTGGTTGAAATATGATCATTTTTTGTTTTTTTTATCGAGAGTAGCCTATGTTAAAGTTGAGACTGTGATAGTATCTAACTCCCACTGATGTTACATTTGTATGTCATTTTTACTTGAGTCAATAAATCACCTTACCATTTGAGGGAGCGAAATCCTTGTGTGGACAACAATTAGAAGTGGATAATGTCAACCCAAATACTCCCAACTATTGCCAACTGAGCCTCTGAAATCAGATCAGGGCCCACCTGAGTTTCTGTGCAATAAACCATGGCCCTCATGGGTGAGAGCTGGAGCTGTGCTCTCCCTCCACATCCTGTAATGACTTCAACTAAGCAGGTCCTCAACAGATGGTGACATTCAACACCCCAAAGGTTGTCCCAAAGCTTAGACCGGATGTTTGAGATATTGTTTTTCATATGTAGGGCCGACACCTGTCAGGAATGGCAAAGGGGACTAAAGAAGTTTTTCAACGTGAATCAGAACTGGTTCCAGTTCTCCGTCATACACACAAATGCTGCCAGTGGGGTGAAATAACCTGCCAGATGGGTGAGACAATTCAATTTATTTCCTTGTGATTCTTCAGGTGTTTTAAAATGTGTTTTAATTACATGCTTTTTCCATACTAGTGCAGTGACCGAACAAATATAGATCAAGAATAAATAGCATGATAATTTTTTCAGTCTAGTGTAAATAAAACGAGACAGTGCTATTTACCAGGACTGGCAAGTGAATCACATACAGTACGTGTGCAAAAGAAACCAATCTGACATGATTTTATAATGCAAATTCTGTAATTATAATGTTTCAACAAAAGAGAAGACTATAAGGTTTGAGAGAGACTTGAGCAAAGAATAGAGGGACTTTACTTATGCTACCATTAACATTTCATCATTAAAGACCCTTGGCTGTCTTGTCAGTCTGTGCTCATCTCCCAGGGATGTAGACTCCACCATCTGGCCTCTGTCACTGCAGCCATCTCTGGGCCTCAAGGAATAAAATCGACCCTTAGAGCTTCCTTACCTGACACACTGCGGGGCAGGTCTACTTTTTGCTGCATGGCATGTGAAACCGCTATTCCAAAGCACCTTTTCAACAAAAGGAAGATTTCATTTGCCAGCACAAATTGAGGGTGTAGGTGGAGAAAGAGACAAGACAATTAGGGTGTTGAGTGTTTTTCTCCTGGATGCTAGTTTCACCACATGCCCTACATCCACAAGATGAGGATTTTTCCAGCAGAGTGGATTTTTGCATCACCTTTATATTTGTGTCTAGCAGCATGTATTGTGCATTAAAACAGGTGAAAATAATGTGGATTGACACTGTGCTAAAGTAAACAATGTGGACTCTAGCGTGAACCAAGCAACTCACAATACAAAAGCTCTCCACTTTCAAGCGTGATGAAATCTTTGCAACATCGATGCCCCTAGAGTTCTTGCAGTGTCGAACTGGGCATGTGACACTTCTGAGCGCGTTAGGAGCAGTATTCTTTCTTTTGGATTCATATTTCATGACAGTATAACCAAGAGGAGCCATATGGTAATCCAGACTGGACCTGCCTTAAAATTCCCCCCCAGCTAGAGGTGGTGGAGTGACCTAATGAAGCAGCAGACTGTGTGCTGCCTGGGGTCAGAATGGGAAAGGAGTTCAGATGGCTCTGGTCAGTGGCAGCAGCATCTAAGCCCTGTGACTTGAGCCCTCCAGGACACACAGCACACTGGCCAGCCAACCACACAGGACAAGGCCCGATGTTCCCAATAGCAGCACAGTGCCAACAGGGATGGAGGTAATCTAGCAGGCTTAGTCATGGCTCTGTGGGGTAGGTGTGCATGTGAATGTCCACACGTGTGAGTGGGTTTGCACTTGTCTGTTCCCCTTTCCTTTGTGGGTGAAACCCCTCAACACAGATTAGAAACCATGCACACCCTAACCTCATCTTAAACACATGTCTAAATCCAACCAAACCCAACCCAACTTTACTGTTAAAGGTTACACCAGCAATTTAGTATTGCACTTCCATGAAGTTGAGGGACTCGCAAGAGAAATTTGAAAAAAGAATGGTCAAAGTTGAAGCATCAGAGAGCGAGCTATCCTGACTTTTAGCTCTAAGTATGGGTTAACCTAAAGCTACGCTTGATCCTACATTTCCCATAATGCAGCCAAAAGACATATATTGTTGTTGGCATCATCATGATTATTTTCTCACACATTGGAAAGCAAAGCCACAGACAACATTACACAACTGTTTTTACAGGCTGAGTAGTACTAATGACTAGCTAATGCACCTTTTATTTATAAAATTGGAGTTCCCTTGTATGCAGGACCCTAATCTAAGCCAAAACAAAATTTTGATGTCAACCCTAAACCCAAGTCCTACAGTAACTCAGAAACTTTAATAAGGATTATAGGGTCTAGAGATATATAATTTACATTTACATTACATTTTGTCATTTGGCAGAAGGTTTTATCCAAAGCGACTTACAAGCGAGGCAAGACAATCAAGCGTTAGAGGACAGTCACTCAAAAGACCCGTGGTACAAATTCTCAAGTAGCTGACTAGGTACAACTGTAATGAGAAAGAGCGCTAGACAGTTTCCAGACAGAGTTTTATTTTTTCTAATTAAAGTAAGAAATGACTGGAAGCAGACATGTGCATAAGAAATACCATAAACAACAAGAAAGTAGTGCAACAATCAACAAAGTGCTAAAAGGTGTTCAAGTGTTGAGGTGTTCACGGGAGAGCTGAGTTTTCGGGCATTTCTTGAATGCACCAAGGGAGTGAGCAGACCGTGTGGAGCTGGGTAGCTCATTTCACCATCGCAGAACAACAAACAAAAAGAGTCTGGATCATAATCTCTTACCAGGCAGTGATGGTTTAATCAGAGCAGCGCAGACAGGAGGGGACATACGGCCTGATGAGTGACTCAATGTAATATAATAATGACTCAATGTAATACAATAAAAAAAAAACATGAAATTTCAACCCAATATCCAAAAAGAACACTGAAACCGGATGATCTCACAAAACCCTGAAATACATCCAGTGACATGTTATAATGACATGAACTATTCCTACATGGCAGCTACAGGTTAAGGTTATACTTAAAGAGGACCTATTATGCTTTTCAATTATTTGACATGTGGCCAACGTGTCAAATAATGAGGTTTCTTTATATGGTCTGTTCACTGCTCTGCTCTGCTAACATTATGGTATTTTTCTATTGTTTTAGAGGTAGTCATGTCGAGCCATGACTTGAGTCGAGCTGGCACGCTGTGAGTGATTTTCTATTACACAGCACTGCAAAGTCAAATAAGTAAGTTTACCTGTTGGAGGTGTGCTGGTCACCTGCAGCTCTCCATCAAACATCATCATCACTGTGGCTGTTTCTGCTTGTACGATTCCTCCCGGGATTATTTCTAACTTATTTGCTGAACAAAGAGCTCCAAATGTGTCCATATGTTGTTGTTTCGACTGTTTTTTAGCGCCACTAAAGAAGTTCTGTTAATTTGATGAGAAACACGTTTAATTTCCTGTAAATTCTTCACAATAAAAGTCTCCTGCTATTTAGTCATTTAAAGGATTTTAATCTGAAGCAGTAAAGCAGTAAATGTTGGTTTTTCATCAGCGGTAACTTGCTGCCTGTTTCAGACAGAGGCTGAACTGAGGGGCTGCATAAAGTGTCAGTATAAGATAAATAAGTTTTTTGAACTGTGAATTGTTCAAAGCTGCTCTAGTGGAGTCCAAAAATAAAAATATAGAGCTGGAAATGTGCATAATGGGTCCCCTTTAAGGTTAGGCAACAAATAATACTTTTTAGAGGATACACAAAGATTGGCGTTAGTAGGTATAGTTAAGTGTAGGCAACTAAATCACCTGGTTAAGGTTGAGGAAGTCAAAAAAAAGTCAACCTTAATTACTTATCTGAGGCAGGATGTGCACTGTGATCTGCCATGAATGTTGGACCTTTATACTGTGAATGTTGGGCACACTATGCACCCATCAACTACTCTGAACTCTTTACTTACATTTCACATTGTGTGCTGTAGAATCTACTAACAGGGTGCTGCAAAAGAAATCCAAAATGAACAAAACTCCTAGGAAGAGTGGTCCGGAAATTGTGTTAAAAACAAAAAGCAGTATGCATTGTATGAAAAAGGTATGTAATTTCAGCTTCTCTCTAAGAAATGAGATCTTCTCTTTTGCATCCTTTGAACACCTGAGAACAAAGGGTAATCAAACCTTCGCTGAACCCAACTGAACTCAGCGCTGTGTAGATGTAGTTAGTGACAGGATGGACTCAGGCAAAACTGAAAATGCGGACACACTGTCACGTTTTCAGTCTGCTGTGTGGCAGAATTTCCAATTAAGGAAGGGAACTGCAACCAAACAAGTGACAACACAAGGACTGCATAGAAAGTAAGGGAGCCTTGCCTTGTAGGTAACAAAGACAACATGCTGCACTGTGTACACCCACATAATATTGAAAGACCCCAGTCAGTACTATATGCTTGAATGCTGTGTTTGAGTCTTAAACATTGTGTGAAAATGTAGCTGTGTCTCTTTTTGCTATATTTCATCTGAAATTAGCGTTTTGCAGTTTTAAATGCAATAGAAACCTGTTTTCCATATTGTTTCTGTCTGTTGTTCAGCAGTATTTTGTCATATTAATATAACTGATTGTCAAAATTTGGCTGAAAATATAGTGACATCAAAAAGCAGTATTGTGAATCACACCAAACTGCAAACTGAATGTACTATCTTACTCCAGCCTTCACCCTGAAGTCAGGTATTTCACTAAACCAGCCTCTTGTGGAAGTGCAGAAAAGAAAAAAAATATCCTCACTGTCAAGGTTTTTTCACATTTTTCTATTCTCAAGGGGACATTTGTTCATGAAATACATTAACACAAAGACACAAATACACATTGAATAATCATAAGACATTGTTTTGACACTTATAGTAAATGGAAAAGATGTTTTAAGGCCATACTAGAGTCATAAATATGTTTGGGCAGGCGTCCAGTGACTGTAAACCCCTTTTTGATTTTTCTATCTTCTGACTCAACTTGGCAGTCAAAGCAAGACCCATAAACTCTGTGCCCACCTCCTACTCCATCCCCCATCATTCTCTTGATCCGCATCCCATTGGCGGATGCCAGAGAAGGAGGGCCATGAGGAGGGGTTGGCGAGACGGAGGAGTAGTAGCCTTGGGCAATGTGAAGGCTCTAGTTGGCATCCTAAAGTAACTAAAGTAACCTTTTAAAATGCAAGTATGGTACTGAGAAGCCAGACCTCACAGGGACAGGTTTCAGGATGAGAGCTTATCTATTCAGCAACAACACCTCAGTCTGCCAAATTACTGCACTAAGCAGCACGGCCGAACCAGTGAAAGGTCATATACAGCCATATGCAAAACCCAGCTGTCTTTTTCCCTACACACATAGCTGCACCCTTGTGAAATACATACAATATTAAACATCTTGGGAGTGAGAGAAATGCAATTTCAAGAGACATATCTGATCGATTTTTCAGTGAAATAACCCGGATCTTGTGAAGTGTTATTGCTTTCATATCATTTTGTGGATATATTCATAAACATCCCACTAGCAGATAGTGGTATGCTCAGCAGAAATATGTGACAGATAAATGAATCATACAGCGGGCCAGCAAGGATGCTGTCCCCTAGTTTACCCTCAAGATGGCTACTCCCACAAGGCGCTGAGTAAGGATTCCCCCATACAAACCTTAATATTGTTGATCATTTATCTGGTCAATATACAAACACCAGGAAATAACAAAATGTTTTATGCATTCAGTTGCCATGGGCAACATTCTTTTTGCTGTACTCTTTACTGATAAATATTCCATTACAGAGATAAGGCTGCGGTATTGAGAGCTAAGGCATACAAATAAATCTATATGCAATTTATTTTGTTTTCCTTGGGTTTTTAGACCTCTGAGCTACTGCATATTGCACTTAGACTCAGTTTTACCACAAAACAATGCACAGCACCTACTGCACTAAAATAATAGTGTGCATTATCATCAGTGCAAAAAAGCAGCGCGACAGGGAGTTAAAAAAAACAGGTTGAATCACTTCACTTTGGAGTTGTTTTCAGATTTCACAAAATGCGCATTTTGATCTTGATGGGAGAAAACGGATCTTGAAAGGGAATGACAAGAGTGATAACACTTATCTGAGAAAGCAGGGCAATACCCAATACTCAAACGGATGTTCTACTATCTGTACAAAGTACTATTCTTAGAAAAGGGTGGTCTCTGATGTTCAGGTTCCAGGCTTTGCACCTTGCAGTGTAATAGAATAAATGCCCATATCTTTGGACTGTAAAAAATGAGATTGGAACTGTGCAACTGTAATCCAAAGCGGAGGGAAGCTTTCAGTGTAATCAATCTCCAAAAAGGCTTTTAATGGAATCAATGGAGAGAAAAGGGATTGATTTCTGCACAGTATACTGCCATTTTTAGATATTCACTTTGTCAAAACTCTCCTTGGTGGACTGAAAACTTCCATCCAGCTATATAGGTTAATTGCATATTGAGCAAAGCAGCCCATTTGTTAAGTGGCACACTTTTTCATGGTGACCATTAAGTTAGAGAAAGCTATACAGCAGTGTGGAAATACAACACAGAGCTGTGATCTCAATTCTTTAAAAATATGGCCTCAATTGTATTTTCACCTCGTGCGGACATTCAAAAGTGAAACATTTTTCTGTTTCCATTTAAAATAAGATACTGCTATTGACAGTACAGGAATATTGATTAGTGCTTAGGAACTATTTACCAGTAGTAGTAGTAGTAGTAGTAGTTGCAGGAATGTTAGGGAGCTACACACACACATATGACTACAAGTTTATGGGCACCCATGTACTTGTGCGTACTTGGGTTGGGGGTTATTATTCATAGTTCAGGCTTAGTTCTCTAACTTCCACTGAGGGGAAATCTACAATGATATTTTAGATAATAGTGCACTTCCAACTTTGTGGCACCTTTTTGTAAGTCCAACTGAAATTAAATTGCCTTTTTTTGTCTACCACAGCATACATATCTGCTCTGTTAATCACTTGTCCTGTGTTCTCCTTTGAGAAAAAAATCAGAGACCAAAAGAGAGAAATTCTGCCATCTGTTTACATAGCTGGAGTCCTTATTTTAACACAGCAAATAAAATCTTGAAAAAAGCGTGGTTTTCTATCATAGGCAGAGCACAAGGTCACACTGAGCCTGATAGCATCCTGCTACACAACACAAGAGCCACATTAGCTTTACTGCTAAAGTCTCCTTCTTATCTAACTATCAAACATGACCACATGTCTTGTCCTGCACCTTAGCTTGTTGTAAGAGCCAAACAAACATTCACCAGGGAAAAGCGCACCGCTAACGTCAGTTGGCAGGCTAGAAAGCTAATTAGCTGCTCAGCTGCAACACATTAAACAGCATGTAAACATACCTGCAAATGTCACTTGGGGTTAATGTCCCCCATGCACAATATGAGGTCTATAGAGAGATGTTTTCCCCAGTTTAGTGTGGGAGAACTTGATTGGCCGGCACAGAGACCTGACCTCAACCCCACATCCAACACCTTTGGGATGAACTGAAATGCCAACTGCGTGCCAGACCTTATCGGACAACATCAGTGCTCCTGTGGCTGAATGGGAGTAAATCCCCGCAGCCAGGTTCCAAAACCTTTTGTAAAGCCTGCTATAGCAGCAGATTAATTACCATGGTTTTAGAATGAGATGTTCAACAATTACAAATGGATGTAATGTTCAAGTGCCCACATACTTTATATAGGTGTCCAAATTTGCAGTGTCTATGAAATATATCAAGACAACTTGTACGGTTCTTTTGCAACAACTGAGGTAAACACACACTTGTTAGGCAGAACAGTGCCACACATACAAATATACACACACCCTTGGTATATAGGGTAAAAGACTCAATAACTTCTGCTGTTGGCATAGAAACTGAACAGGGACCGTTAAGGTTAAAGGGTAATACCACTCAATCTCAGCTTTGAAAAAAATCATTCCCATGCTCTTAAGACAGTTATGTCTTTACTAGTACACACACACACTGTTATCTTTCATCTACACAGACAAGACATGAAGTTTGTGACCCTGTGATTTGTCTTGTCAAGAGGCTCCACTATCTATAGACACCTGACAAAGAATCCATAATGATATGCAGGGTGCGATTTGCCGGGGGAGATGGTGAGGATTTCCCCCCCCTCTGGTCTATATATCCCTGCCTCTGCTGAGATATTTTTATCCCTGGTGGGGACAAAAATTGATCCGCCTCATAGTGATTTATACTGCTTCACCCATAGACCATATAAAATATCTAAAATAAAAATAAAAGCTGTTTCAAAAAAATCTAAGTGAAGCGCCGCAACGTGAGAACAGTCATTAGCGAAGACAACATTAAAGTCAGAAATGGACTTTCACCGTCAGTGCTCGTGTGGCAACAGAGATGACGCCGCTTCTAGGCCACAGTAAATGCAGTAAATGAACCTGGGGTCGTCTCCTTCCCTGCTCGGAGATTTACAGAGATGTGGGTAAAAGTGGGGTGACACACTGCGGATGACCCCTCCACAGGAAAACATAAAAAGAAGACAGAAGTCCGTCATCAAAGCAGTCTTAGTCTGACAAGTAGGCATGTGCTGTAGCCTGTTTATTTTTATGATGACATTAGTTGTGCTATTGCATGTTGTGATTATTTTCTATTCAATACTGAAGTTTGCTGCGCATAGAGCTGAATTAAACAGTGACTTGCAAGAAGGACATTAAGTGTATTGGCACGTCTGGCTGAGTGATGCTATCCACAGTACTGAAAGTAGCGTTTATTTAGTTTTGTTGTATATGATCAACAAAAAGGACAAGACATGAACATGACATTACACCCCTGAGAGTGAAAATATCGTGCAACTTGATGAATTACATTTTTAAAAAAGGATTAAAATATTCCTGCAAATGCAAGTTCAAGTTTTGTAATTGTTTTATTAAAGTTCATAATTATTTTATAAATGTTACTGCAACAGCTGCAAGAAATAACCTAATAGGCTTCATAGTCTATGTAGGCTCACTGTGGTTCTGAGGTATTTTCATGAATAAAAACGTGTCACAAACATCCCCGCCTCTGATTTTTTTTTTCCACAAATTGCACCCTGATGATATGTAATGAATCTGTTTACTTCAAGTCAGTAATTCGTAACTTAATTAAAAACTGATTAAGATGATACATTGCCACGTTTGTCACCTTTACAGGCCAGAATTATATTTAAGCTTTGATATGGTAAAGATTTTACATTTATATACTTCTTATTTACTTCAATTTGCCTGTGACAGGAAGAGAGTAACATTAGCAGCACACATATTTCTCCCTCAGTCAGTTCTATTAGCTTAAGTTTGCTGCTGCTGCAGTCCAAATTGGGAAATCAGTAAATCCTGCTATAAAAAGCAACCCTAATTGTATCTGTTGTTGTGTTTCTTTGCCAACAGCAATGATGACTCATGATTACATTTTTACATCTCACACTATTATGTAGTGATCAGAAATACATTTCAGGATTAAGGTGTTTGTGAAGCTGACATAATAAAGCACGGCTATTTTGGTACCTCATCAAAATAATTACTGACCCACAGTTAGGTGCACTGGGCGGCTTTGTAGCAAATGGCATCAACAAGTAAAAAATGTGAGCTTTAATGCCCACAAATCATGTGACATGATGTCAGTAAACTGCAGACAGCAGGCAAATGTTTACCAACCCAGCCAGTCTGTGATCCCTTCATGCCAAAGGATAGCAAGGGGACCAAAGAGGCAAATTATCTAACACTGCTGAGTCCATTTTTCTGTGGACAGAGTGCTCAATGCTCTTTAGGAGACAGTTCATATTTCACTTGTGAGTGGAGAAGAGACTATACCCGATACCTGAATTTCATTTGGAGAAAAGGGGGCGAATCTAAAGGGTAAGAGTAAAAACCATGAAGTTGTAACAGTAAAAGCATGTGTGTAAAATAGACAACGTGTGTATCGTTTTGTGACATGTTCCCACCGCTGTCACGCTGGATCTTATTTTTCTTCTTTTGCCCCGCCTAGCTCCCCACCTCCTTTGTTCTCTGTCACTTAACTGTGTAGGTGTTTGGCATAAGCTATGACAAGCTGAGCGTCAAATGGAGTTGACAGATTGTTGACATCTTCACTCACGGTGCGCCTGGATTAAATGCTCTTGACAGGGACTTCTGTTTTATTTCTCAGGGTGAGATCTGATGAATTATGAAACAGTCATAGTTACATGTCAGCCTCCGTGCCCACATGACACATGGCGGTCATGTCAGCCCTGGTCCTTTGTTGCCTGTAACGTATTCTCTCTATGTCATCCATTGTACTTGCCCATGTCCACTGTCAAGCCACGACATCACAAGGGAGGAGCGTCTGGGGAACAGAGACTTTGAATAGATACCCTGAAACAATATTTTTTATTCATACACACAGGACAATGTTTGTTAATATTAATAAAACCATAAAAGGAAAGTGGTTGTTGCCTCTGGGTTGTTTCCTTTGGTTCGTGTGCTTTCTCTTTCTTGCGTTTTCTCTGTATTTCTGTTTGTTTTTTTTTGTTTTTTTTTTTGCTCCTTTAGTTAGTAATTCCCTTGCAGTGATGTCCATATGGTGGAATGATATTCTAAATTTTCAGGGCTTGTATATAAAGTGAATCACACTTCCTTCAAGCTCACCAAACACATTCCCTACCTGCTGAGCACAGACTTCTCAAAGCTTTGATCATCAGAAGCCCCCCCCCCCCCCCCCCCCCCCTTGCACCACGCACACAAACAGGCACACGCTCTAAAACACACAGAGTCTATGGGTCAATGAGCTGTTGTGGTAGCTACCTTGCAAAATATCCCAAAAGCTTTTATTTTCTTTAACCATTACACCTTGAGCAGCTCAGCTTAAGGCCGCTTCTCTTTTAACACAACAGCACCTTTTTCCATGTATTACTGATGTTCTGGACATGACAAGCACATCTCCAAACTACAGGCTGCAGCTAATGTTTGAGATTAATCTATGTCACCTTACCCTGCAACTGCACTGTAAAAATAACGTGAAATAAGTGTTATCTAGGCAAATCTCTCGGAGCAGATGATGACACCCTCTGTGCTCTCTTCTCCCCAGCAGTACCTGTATATTATGGAGCCATTATCTTCAGTTTCAAAAAGGGCTTTTCATATTTTTCTGCAAAAGCAAGCTTTCATGAACTTGTGTGTGTATAATTCTAATGTTATGTCTTGTACTTCTCTAGGTTAAGTAGATAATATTTAATAACAGTCTTTTTTGTTGCATGAGTGATATAGCACATCTTGTGCCCTTTCAGGACTTGCATTCATCAAGCATCTCAGGGATGGAAATCAGTTCTAAATGGGGAAAAATTGTCATAGTGACACATATTTGGTTGTATTTTTAGGCTTAGGGGTAAAAGCATTTCATCAACTTTCTTAACATAGGACATGGCTCATGTATCTGCCAATATCCAGGAGAGCTCCAGAGGTGTCCTGACTGTTCGGAGTTGCCAGGAAAGTGCTGTGAGGCGGAGACGTGGGCACTTTCCACGGGTGAAGAGATGTTTTGGGAATGCTCGATGTAAATCAGTTCATTAAAAATTGCCATTTTCACAAAAAAAAAAAAAGAATATCTTTTATGACTGACCTTCTGTGGGATGCAATTGCACCATCAATTATGAGAACACATGCTGGTTCTGCAGAAACCAAGGTCCTTGCAACCTTATGGATTTTGGCAACAGGGAAAATGCAGCTTTACAACAGTGATGATTTGGATTTGTCATAACCGACCAACCAATCAAAGCTTGATTGCTGTTATATTGTCTTAGATCATGTGCAGACTCATTAATTTCGTCACCACTCAGTGGGAAGTCGTGGAAAAATCAATGCTCACAATTATAGGGATTGTAAAATTATGTGATTGTACAGAGCTGACAAGGATAATTTCACAAAACGAATTTTTCTGTGTATAAAATCTGCATATTTTTCAAGTCGTGTCACAGTGACGTGAAGCCTACTTTATGAATTACATACATATCATTATGAGATTTAAGCTTTTTATTCATTTTTGCCTATATAACCTTGACAACTTGTTGTAAAACAGTAATGTGACACTCAATCACAGTTTTTACTTCTATAACTCTATAACTCATGATTTCTAGAAGCAAATGTTGCTCTTCTTGTTACTAGTGATGCTTACAGCTGCTGTTTGAGCAGAAGAATAAAGGCATCCTATCTGATCACTGCCTCAGGTGTCTTAGCTGAGGGCCTCTCTGTGTCAGTGATACAGCCCACTGTCCACTCCTCTATGTCAAGTAGAAAGTCAGACAAAACAGATTGGTATCATCTGACTTACTGGCATCCTTATCGTGATCCTCATGCTGTTGTTCCACTAATGCCTTAGTGTTCTCCGTGCTGGGTCTCACCCTGGCGGTTTTCTCCGTGCAAATGTGTGTTCTTGGGGGTTCGGTTTACACAGATTTGGCTTCCTAACTGTGCCATTTCTCCCCTCTTAATCTCAGAAACATGACTGCTATCTGATCCTCACCAAAAGCCACTTAGACAGACTTACACAGGGTCTGCTTTGGTTGGCAGACAACAGGCATCTGAGCATTTTCGCTGTTAGCTTGGGCAAGAATAAGATCTGAGTAATTTGAGGGCTCCACTGCAGTGGTCAAAGGAAATAGGCCATAATTGCACAGCTTTGCAGTATCAGGAATAATGGGAACATGAATTAGAAAGCTGGGTTTGCTCATCTAACGTTTTCCAATACATTGGAACAGAAAAGAAGCATTCTTGTATTAATTAAGTTACTGAAAACCCTGAAAATTGTGGAATAATTACCAGACATGATTCATCCATGTTCTCTCATGGCAAAATTATTTTGTTGTTCATGCACAAACGGGCAACAGCATGCAGTGGCATATATTTGGGTTCTTTTGTATGAAGGTCAGCAGGTTACTGCTTTCATCAGTAGTTTACAAAAAGAGGCTAAATTAACCTTTTTCACAAATGTACCCTCTAATAAAAACTGCTTTAATGCTTTCTCACATATGTAAGTGATATCCATACGTCACAAAAGCGATAAGCACACAAAGGAGATGGAGAGGAGGGATGATGATAACACAGAATTGAAGTAGTGTGGAGTGAATGGAGCGTGGGAGGATCCCGCCTGTGTGTCCGCGGTAAACACCCGGCTGCTCATGGCAGAATAGGGAAGCAGATGGGTCACAGAGAGAAACATATCAGTGTGTGGAGTGACATCCGGAGATCATTACATCCAATCAGAGCAGTGCAGGAAGTACAGACCGATTGAGATTGATGGCACCAGACTGCTGCCTTACAGCTTTGAATAAATGAGGAGAAGAAAACAGGGCAACAGAACAACAAAACCAGTGTCCTCGCCATTTCTCAACCCATAGCGAGAAAAACACCCTCTCTGTTCTTCTTTCAATGTGCGGCATTGTGTGCGAGTGTTTCTGTGTGTGTATGTGATGCTGTAAACGCTTGTATACACGTGCAGTGCAGTGTGAGTGTGTGTAGATGTAGCAGGGATGCAAGAAAGAAAGCAAAGAGAGAGGGAAAGTGTTAGAGTTTCTAACTAATGATTCCTGTTTTGTCAGTGTTCATGTTACAGTTATACAGCCTGTGATCACACTGCAGTGCAAAACAGATATAAACGAATGACTGTTTAAAGTGGAATGAAGTCTACGGTGACCAGACGTCCCGGTTTGTCCAGGATTGACCCGGTTTTAAGCTGGGTGTCGTAGGTCCTGACAAATATTTGTAAAACACTAAAATGTCCCAGTTTTCAACATTCACTACCAAATAATCCCAGTTTCCACCACAATTAAACTAATAATTATAATATTATACTTGTTTTCAGCTCTTACATAGACTTTTTCATGTTCTGTCCCGATTACCTTACCCAAGATAAAAACATAAACAATGCACCATACGTCTGAATTCAGCACTGATTTGTCTGTTTGTGTCAATCAATGTGTCGTTGTCAGGGTTGTTGCTAGCCTATGATGCTTGTGGCTCTTTCTGACAGAACCTATCAGTATGCTAACAGTTAGCTGTCACGCGACAGAGTCGATCTTTCCTAAAGAGCTCCAGGAAAATAAAGGCCTATAAAGTTATTTATAGGCCACAAAGAGATTTGTACCTTGTTTTGTTTTAAAAAAAAAAAAAAGCTGGCAGATAATGTGCCATTTGGCCGGCAGCCTGCACTCGTGCACATTGACAAATACCTTGGTGGATTTTGGGATACACAAAAGATAATTTTTTGTCACATCTACGTGAAAGGTACCGTTATAAGAGTAGCGTAGTTCCTTAAAGGAATCGGGCAGTGCGTAATGTGTGAGCGCAGCGAGTGTGAGAGAGCGAGCGGCAGAAAAGTGACGGTAAATGCGAGCGGAGCAGAGGAAAAGGTTAGCAGTAAGTTGTCAATATGGCAGTAAATGAACAGTACAGGCTGCAGTGTGACAGTTAATGAATGATGCATAAATAATCATGTACTGTCAAACAAGCACATGGCAAGTGATTGCTGGCCATGTCAAACACAATGTAAGGTTACATACTTGTGCCTGTTGTCACTGATGGTATCTTCAGATAATAACATTTCATTAGTCACACACACGCACACACATGCACACACACACACACACACACTGGGAGTCTCTCCACACTACAGAATCCAACACACATGCCAACACTGAGGCTACAGCAAAGTGACTCATTCCTGTTGGCTCCAACTAGGGCTGGGCAATATGGCCAGAAAATAAAATCTCAATTTTGTTCAAACTTGCGCAATTTTAATTGCTTTTTTAAAAAATGTTATGCAGAATGCTGCAAGACTAAAACATGATTGAAACATACATTTTTTAGGACTTTGCATGCAAGAGAGTTGAGCAAGAGCAATAAAAAACCTGCACCTGCAAGGCTATCATCGTTACCATATTAAAACAAGACTAAGAGTCTGCAGCCTTGCTAGTGGTTCTGTTAAGCTGTACTTATGCTCAGTGGTGCAAGACCAAAAAAACGTCACATCACTTGCGACTTAAGATAACCAGCAAATTTGAAAATGGGAGGAGCTGCCACCTTGTGTTTTGCCAGTTTTCCCAGCTCTTCCATGTTTTCTTCGTACTTTTTATGATACTCCAGCAGGCTGTGCGCTGCACGGTGTGTAATGCTGCCTTTTACATATGCAGTTTTTCCCTTCTTCCATTTCTACAGCACGTTGCATTGTGGAATAATAGTGTTCACGCACAGTACACACATATTTAGTATGCATACTCTCTGGTTTGAGTATACAGAATTTTGTCACTTTTCCATTGTGAACACACTACATACTCAAAACCTGCTTAGACTTAGTCTGTAGTATAGATTTGGGACACAGCCTATGTCTTCATACCAAACCTCTTTGAACCTTATAGTAAGTGTCCCCAAGATAGTGAAGGACAAGTTCATACCAAGGGAAGCAGCAAAAACCATGATGTCTTTTTAATATGACTCTCATGCACTTTACTGGACACTTTTGGCAGTGATTTAGAGACCCACTGAAGAAGAAGCTTTGTGTAAATGGCTGCTAATAAGCCCTTAAAAAAGGAGAACACAGTCAAATCCGCAAGTCAATTTGATTCAATATGTTCAATGGACACAACAATCACTGAAAACAAGTCAAATACACATCACATGCAGCTACAGTCACAAAGGCAGAGGTTTGCAGTCGTATGTACAGTTAAATTTATGAAAGTTAACAATGGTTCAGCGTTTCTTTACAAGGTTGTTTCTGCTACAAAGAACTTTTCTTCTCTTTATAAAGCCCTAACTTATTTACAAGTTGCAAGATTGAATCACACATCTGCGTCTATTCTGAGTTAGTTTCAAACAAACTGCATACTTTATTTATAGGATCTTCCAAGGCTATCACTCTGTTCTGAAGCACTCCTAATCAATTGTTTATTGTGATATCGTGCGTACCTGACATCCTGGCGATGATGTCTGCATCTTGGCACATAGATAGCAGACATCTGAGACTATCTTTTTTTTTTCCACAAAGTCTTTCTGACCTTTTCAAAACATCAGATTGGACTGGGTGAACTGGGTGTTCTCTTGCTTAGAGCAAACTAATGTGATTTATTTAACATGTGATTTATATACTTAAGACCATGACAGATGCCAATAGTTTTTTTTTTTATTTTTTAGACAGCACTGCTAGGCACACTCTCCAATCATTGAACACAGTGAACAAACTGTATGGCATTCTGATTTGTCCATTTTGGTCACACACAGCGTACGCTTCCCTGTATAGACCTTAAATGAATCTGAGCCTCAATGTACAAAACTACCATAACTGCAGCAAGCAGACGTTCTAAAGATCTGATCAACGGGGGACATGCACATCCAAACCTATCAGGTCTTCTCCTGGGCTTGAGAGCAGACCTGCAGCTTGTGTTGGAGAGTAGATGTCTATCTATAATCAATACACCACAATCTGGCCTTATCTCCCTCTCTGATATGCTGCACAGCCACTTTTCCACACCCTCGAATGTCCTCCGGCATTGCATCTGAGAACGTTGACAGCAATTATGGATTGCCACCTTTTTCCAATAAGCCTAGAGTCAGCATAGCCCAGCAACATTCAAAGATTCTAAATGTGGTAAATAAAGTTTTTTTTTTTTTTAAAGAAAACAGACAAAACAATACATAAAGTGAAAACAGCAGAGTCTATTATTTTCCCACATGTCACAGGCTGCAGCACTTCTGGCAGCCTTCTCTTGCTGTATTCATTTTCCATCCACCATTTGTTTAACTAAGAATGATTCCTACATCATGTTGTCGACCCCCCCCAATACTCCTGCTGTGGTTTTGCCCCCGCTGAGTTGCTCTCCCCAACAGTCTGGTGACCTCGGAGCGAACACTGCCCAAGGCTTCCAAAGAAAAAGATGCCTCCCCCTGTCTGAGGGCGCCCCACACCCACCCACTACTTCTATTCCACTTTAGGGATGTCACTGCCCCCTCCTCTATGCCCTGGAGCCTACAGGGGCCAGTGATTTAAAGATCCGATCTCCATATGGCCAGGCCTTTAAGGAACATCTGACAGACAGGATGTTTTTTCTTGCATGTCATTTCACCCTTCCACTGCAGACAATATTATATTCATACTGTACTGACCCCGTGACATTCTGCATATGGTACCTGAGGCATAATCTGTCAGTTTTTGACACGGCAGGGCTATTTTTCTTATGCAAATTTTTGTTTACATGCCCTTTTGTTTCTGACGTTGTTCAGTTTTTATCCCTCGGATTTGGGTTATGTTGCGAGGTCTGCACGGCTACAAGTATTGACAGGATGGTGGCACAATGTAGTGATGGCATGGCTCTGAGATGGAAAGAAAGGAAGAAAGGCAGGGGAGACAGAGCGGTGCAGAGTGGAGGATAGAAGCAGCCCTGCTGGAGGCTCGCCACAGGCTACATCTGACATCCCTCTCTCTGACGGACTGATGAGATTACCCTGACATTTTTTCCTTCTAACTTAAATTGCATTACCACAAGGATCTTATGTTAGGCAGATCTCCATATTATTCTCAAGGGATTTGGGTTCCATTTTGCTCTGTGCTTCATTCTGTTCTCTCCTTTTTCACTCGCACTCAGAGGGATGAAATCTTCTTTACAGCCTTGCATGTATTATCCATTGGCAAGACTGCGTGGATCCCATTTCAGAGACTGTGACACCATATATCATGGTAGCGCAGTGGCCCCTGCTCAGGCCCGTCCTACAGTAAACTAGAATGATGCAGGTCACTGTGGTTGCAAGTGAACTGTGACATTTGATTAGTCAACTATCCTTGCACGGTGGACTGTTAACAGAATGAACTAACCAAGCAATGCAGCCTTAGGGTCATTGATAATTAAAGATAAACCTTTTAAAAAGCAAATCCAAACATAGACCATGAACTATACAGATTGGGGTCATGAGAGCATGTTTTTTATGCCACTAATTTACATTCAACCTTTGCATTTCACCAGCAGTTTCACCTTGACATTTAAGGTTAACTGACAAATTAGGGCGTAGTTTTTTTTGGGGGGGTGGGGGTGTGTGCACTGGGCGTCTGTGTTCACCACCAGACTTCGTACTCTCTCTTTGCTGTGCTGCATAGCGTAATGGTCTCAATTAGTCTAAAAGTCACCGTGGGTAATAATTCACCTCTCTTAGGCTTCATTTCCTCAGATTCAAGTCAAGCATAGCACAGGAAATGACACTTCAGGAGCTTTTAAAAAATGATGAGGACAAGCGGAGCGATCACGGCGGTAAATCAGGTGAGTGACTCGTGGATGGCGACAGCATGAGGTGGCGGCAGAGCCTGTCAGTCGCCGCGGTTACATGTTCATCACGGTGCAGGTGACATTACTCAATCACTGTATCAGTCACCGGAAAGACTGGTCAGTGGCATCAAACACAGAGCTCATTATTGGAGTGCCTCCTGCTAAAATCAATCACTGACAGTTTGGCTCATTTGAAAAATGAATGTTATCTGTTTGGGGAGATGGTCTGCATTTACATATTACCAGCAGTACAGTCTCACTCACACTGTCTGTGTATTAGGATTCACCAAATGCAGGCATTTGTAACATGATAGTGATGGCAGAATAAACTGCTTATATGCAATCGTTATATTAAATCACATACCCATACATGTAAAGAAAACGCAAGGATTCAAAGTATTTAGAGCATATTGGAGTATTCTGTTGAAGCACAGACAAATGTAGTTCTTTTTGGTAGGTTAGCAAGCAGATTGATGTACTCCACCTGGGATACGTTAGCACAGCATTTCTGAACCTTTTTTGGCCTGTGACCCCATTGTCAGGTCCCAAAATTCTCATGACCCCAATTAGAGCTGTAAGGTTGTCACGTGAATTGCAGTATGGCACACTTTTCTATTTCCAAGAGTTTAAAAGGAGGTGCAAACAGCGCTTGAAGAGGAAAAAAATAAGTGCCAGTACTCCCTTTATTCACATGGTGGCGTGTGTATCAGCAAATCATTAAGTATGATTTGTACTTTCTCTCCATTTTACCGCCTACCTAAAAAAAACAAAAAAACATCAGTCACACACCATTCGACCAATGGTGTAACTTCATCACTCACTCAGTCATTTTTTAAAATTGATTTTATTTTCCTTCTCAGTGAGCTTTTAACTGTCCTTCGAATACATTTGATAAGGTTAGTGCTGTTTTGTCTTGGAAAACATCAACCTGACCAAGGACTGCAGATGAAAATCAGCCTTTTTGTTAAATCTGATATATTCACATCATATTGTTTTGATAAATAAATGTAAGTAGAATAAATTAGAATTTCTATAACTTGTGTAAAGCACTTTGAATTGCCCGTGTTTGAAGGGTGGAACACAAATATACTTACCTTTATATACACATATATTAAAATATATCAAATATTATCTGTCTTAAAATCTCACATCATTATATCTACCCCACATAGTGTCCTGACCCCTGGTTGAGGAATTCAGCAGTATTAGTTTTGCTAAGTGTTTTTATGCGGCTGTGATCTGGGAGAAACCTACAACCCATACAGTCCTTGATCTAACCTTATTCTGTACGAGTACATTTTGTGCAAAGGACATTCTGAACGCAGTATAAAATATACGTTGAATGTTGGTGTCCCTTTCCTCATTTATTGTTAATTACACCTTGGAAAACGATGATAAATGATATGGCTTGTGTCACATTCCACCATGCTGGCTATGCAAAATAGAGCAGAGCAGCAGGTATCATTTGCACCTTTTAAAAAGTTCCTGGTAAGCACCCCGGGGACATGAGATCAGTGGTGACCTTGAGTCCAACGGTGGATAAAGATCTTTTCCATATTCATTCCAATCCGGAAACCATGACTTACCAATCATTAAAAAGCTTATAGATTTGACATCCCTGGGCCATCTCCATTTATCATGCAGCTAGTGATAAAGGCTACTCCACTTACATACAACTCTCCCGCTATTTTCCATTCAGAATGGAGGAAATACAATTACAGAAGTGCTACTTACAATTATCACCTTTCATGACTGTGCTAATTGTTCCTCGCATTTTTCCCCGTTTTATTGCATGGGAGTGCTTGGACTGACTGCTCTCACAATTAATGAAAGTGAATGAGTAATGAAACTTAACAAAACACATTTATCTTCTGCTAATAACATGAACAGTTACGATGTTGCTAATTTGTTGTCTGGATAAATTAAAGGTGAAAGAATGAGGACTTTAATGCAATACTATATGGAATATACAAGGTTCCAACATATTTAAATATTATACGTACTATCATACATTCTCCAGACAGAAATGGTGTATTGTTACAGTAATGGAAGATGTCTGCAGGTGCCCATACGCATTTCATCACTGGATGGAAAATATGACATTAAGCTGGGCTGTCATTCTACTGCTACATTCCTCAGTGTGTTAAATGTGTGTCAAATAAGTCACAATCGGAAATTTTACATTCCCAGATGGTTCTTGTACAACTCTCCAACTTCCAAAGACACAGAAATGATTAATTTCTCATCCTTCCAGACTTTCCAGGAACCCTGAAACACTTTGAAGAAGTTCGATACAGTCAACTTGTCAGTTTTCGAGGGTAAAGAGCCTCGGGGGTAATGGGATGAAGTCTGTTGCCACATTGTTGCAACATGCGTGGGATTCCCATGGGAGGGCTGGAAATGGAGTCAGGACACCGCTCCTTCCTGACATCTCAGGCCCACGTGCCACCGCCTTCACATCTCTCCCTCTGTGTTTGATGTCCAAATTGAGCTCTGCTTCATCGCCTTCATAGCTGCCTCCCGTCTGTGTTCCTCCTCTCACTGCCTCTCCCATGGTTCTCACAGAGGAGATGTTGAAACTACTGTTAAACTGACGAATTGGCTTGCTGATACATATATGAATCTGATTTTGGACTTCTGTATTAAAACATATCGTCCACTGCCAAAACACCGGCACCGGAAGCAATGTATGAAACCCTACATGAAATTTAAAAATGCATATTTTATTTATTCATTGAATTGCACAGTTAATAATTCATTCTTACTTCCAAGGCAGAAATACTAATGTACAGTATCTCAATGTTTCTCTTAACATTAAATAGGTGGAGTTGCTCAGCTTTAATGAGTTTCTAACACTAAAAGAATTTCATTAAAATGAGTGAAAAGTTTTACTGTCAAAATACATAAAAGCATTTAGAACTACATTTAACTTACACAGAAATAAAACCTGGATGTTTTGCATAAATGGTCAGATGGTCAGAATTAAAACTGCTGTAAGTTGGCGAAGAAAGAGGTGAAATCTCTGAAAAATTCAAAGCAACACAAGGCATGGCATGTCTCTCACCCCTGCTGGCCTCCTGCTGCCTAAGTAGTCACAGATTTTGCCTCAAAATTCGCCTCATTGGTCAGATGAGTTTCCACACATTTCACTTTGAAATGAGAACAGCAGAGAGACGGAGATACCGCTGTTCCTGACATATTATCCTGCTCATCTGTGGCCACTGCCATTATTACCTCTAAGCAAATATGGATACATAAAAGTCACCTACCCCTGCTTTAAATCTACTGAATGTTAATTGGCGGTATAACTTCTTCTAAAATACCCATATCGGTCAAACTGGAGTCCAAGCAGGACTTCATGTCTGCTGCTTCTCTCTTCTCAGCTCATTTAACCCTTCTCTCTGACCCTCTTTCAGAGTGCTAGTCAAGTGCTCGCTGCAGTGTGTTTTGGTGTGGCTGTCACTCCACTGTGGCATACATTGGGTTGGAGCGGAAAGGAGCTGTGAGGATGGAGGGTGGTGCTGGTGTGACTGTTGGGGTTACGGGGGTGGTTGGAACAGATTGGTTGATATCACACTCTCACCTCCGGGGGATAAAGGACCGGGAGGCATGGTGGTTTTGGACGTGTGTGCATTTCTGTGTGTGTGCGAAAGCAGGCGCGGGTGGGTGAGTAAGGGATTGTGGGAAATACAAAATCCTCAGATTGCTTAGTTTGGACGCCATGACCCCACACCGACCCCCATTTCCTGTCTCAATTGCCTCAGCATGAGCTGGGCTCCATTTCACAGCACCGCTGTTTCTTCTCTTGTCCACAATCTTGTGGACTCGTGGGAGTCCATGCCGTTGATGTCTCTACCATCATGAGTAAATAATGACAAGGGGTCATTGTGTGATCATCCGTTACGATGCCTGATCCCACCATGGTGATCTCTAATGGGAGTGACTCGGAATTTTAATGAGTGTCACTGTTGCAATCAAGCAGAAGATTCAATTGACGGTTACGGCCTACTGAAGTAAGCTTTTAATTTACATTAAATTACAAACACTGCTGTCAGCTGTCTGTTACAGTTCTCTCCTTTGTCTTGAGGTCCACTGAGCTACATGTTAGACATACGGATGATATCTCAGGGTAATGAATGGAGGGCGTGTAAGCATCATTGTGCATCTATTCATGCTTGTGTGTCTGTATCTGTGTGTGTCAAAATTCTGCAATGTGTCCTTAGAAAAAAATCTTTTTGTGAATGTTCGTCTATGTGAACGTAGCCGTTTAAAATCAGCCATCATCAGCCAAATCTGCTGGGAAAGTGTCTCCTTAAAAGGAATGTTTCCACTTCAAAGCTATGCTCTAACACAGATCATCATACACGACCTACAAGCAACAACTGCTTCATATATATTTCTAAGTTTCTGTTGTTTTACTGTCTTTTCTGTACTGGTGATTGTACCTGGTTATAAGTTAGGGTGGTCAGCAAGTAACACAAATGATGATGACGTTTTTGTTTCTAGAGACAGATTAAAATAGCTAATTAACAGAAGGTCATACACTTTTTGCCACAATGCAAAAATACTCACTATTTTTGGTCTTTATTTCCACCCAAAAATCCTGGCTTAGCTACATGTATTCTTCATTAAAAAAACAAAAAAAAAAACAGAAAAAATGGATTCAAATATCTCTTTTCACTATTTTCTTTTATAATGTAGATGGACTTTGGTGCATCTTATTTGTGTTTTCTTTTCATTTTCCTATCCACTCTCTTATTAGTCATAGCATTTTTGAGCTTCTGGAGGACCTTGTGAGTAGAGGCATCCATCCAGGTGAAAATCAGTTTAAATGGATCTCCTGTTAGCAAAACATAGTTATTTTTTGGTAAAAAAAAAAAACAAAAATGATGAGACTTAAAAGTACCATTATAATACGTCTGTTCGCATTTACATTTCTGGCAAGGAAGAAGGAATTTTAGCTGCCGCAGTGTAAGCAGCACTGTAATCTAATGTTGAGCACTTTAAAATGCAAGTAGGTAGGGCAAGAGGACTGGGAGCATCTTACAGTGCCAAAGACTGAAAAGTTGTTCCACCTGGCAACGTAATCTGTGACTCATTAGTACTGACCAACAATGCCATTAATTCTCCACAGGTATATTAGGGTTCATTTGTGTTACGAGGCAGTACAATCTATTAGTATTGCATGTTAATGAAAGATACAGCTTAGAAAAAGACAACAATTTGAGGCTCAGTTGATGATATATGCGTATGCTATTGTAACTGTGAAACATCTCATGTGAAACTAATGAAACCAGAGAGTGCGCTTCACTGCATGACCATTAGTGATAGTGAATAACATCCAATCTGGGCAAATTACGCCGGGCCTTGATCATGTACTGCTCCTTCAGACAATTTCTTTCTTCCAGGCCATTTTACTACTTCACTCCAGCCCGGTTTGTCACCAACACTGACACGCAGCCATATCATGACCCCGCGGAAATCATAACTCATACGACAGCCTGAAATACAATTAAGCGGGCATACCGAGAGCAGCACATCCCCAATTTGCACCAGCTATTATGTTGTGGCTGTTACCTGCACAATCACACCCTCCTAAATTCCATTATGAACAACTTGGAGATCTTATGATGGTGAAAAACAGTCATTTTCTTGTGCTCTCTCAATCAGTCACAGAGTAGGTTGGTATCAAAAATGTAGAGAAAGGAGCCTCTTTTCTATTCCAGTTGCACTCCACAGTCCCTCTAAATCACCCCTAATGGGCTGGTGGAGGGAGCACACTCTGTATCACTGTATCAATCATTCACTCTGTTTTCCTCCTCCTAGAACCATCCATGGGATCACTTTGGTGCTTTAATGAGCCATTACAATTCCTATCAGACAATCTCTGTACCATGTGTGTGTGCATACATGTGCACACATGTTTGTTTGTACACGAGTACGTGCGTGTTTTAACTGTTGTCGACTTACACTCATGCTGATATTAGATTGTCTCCGCAGAGTTTCTGAGATAGAAGTTATCTCTTGTCTATCTATTTCTCACCCACTTTCTCTCTCTGTTGGTCTCTCTCTCGTGCTGTGTGTGTGTGTGTGTGTGTGTGTGTGGTGGACAGTGGGCACGGGTTATAATTGCATTGCGTTGCCATCCCACTCGGTCTCTACACCCATCTGTCAGCTAAGCACTCTTGACCTTGAAGCATCTATGACAGCACAGAGCCACATCCACACCAACACATCCATGGCTAACTTCTCCCAGAGACTGCTGCAATGATAGAGAGGGGTGGGGGGGTGGGGGGGGGGCAGTGATAGAAAGACAGGAAAAAGAAACGGAGGCTAGAAAAAACAAGGTGCAAAATGTTGTCTCAGAGACAAAGGTGAACAAGAGAACATGATGGATAGATCCAGCCTGTACAAGAAGTCTCATATAGAGGAAAGCAGAGTGAGTCGGACAAAGAGATGCCTTCAAGGTCACCAGTGAATTCATTCAATTTGGAGCTGACTTGATTTTACAAAGGTCGTTCGTGTGGACTTCTCAAGAAAATGTTATTTCAACAGAAAACATGCAAGATTAGCTGGGAGTCGAGGAATCGAAAGATATGTTTTTTGCCTCCTGGCATTCCCTTTATGCTCCTCAGAAGGATGGTTCATTCTTGAAGCAGTGCCTTTGGGCTGTCATAATGAATATTTGAGATAACTCTTTCCACTGTATAATACCAGAGCATATGCCTTAAAGGTACAGCTTGCAATTAGATCTTCAATCTAACCTAAACTTATTTGATCAGATATTTGAATACAGTAAAACAATGTTTTACCTTCATCCAGGGAGAGTTTGCGGTGCATTTTGATGAATTATCCAGGAGAACTTTGCTGAGCACACATGCTTTCATTTAACACCCCATTCATACAACTGAAGGCACCGATGTCTCGTTGTTGCCCTGCTGAAAAACTGTTCGGCTTTAAGTAGAGACCACTTCATGTGGCATCAGGTGTGATGAGGTATGAAGGTAAGCAGGGTTTTGAACTTCTCTCTGAACCTCTTTTTTTTCCTTCTTTACACACACCGTAAAATGTAACTTGTGGTTTCAACTTAAACATATGAGTGAAAGGGCTGCGCAAACCACTGCTGTATGATCAAAATAACACAAATAACATACTTGTTCGGTATGTCTCAGAACTCTCTTATCAACTCAATGTCATACATAAAGGATAAGGATAATTCTGGGCCAATCTGGCATTTCAGGTGTACTATAGTGGGATGACTTATTAAGAAAATGTTAACTCCCTGCAGCATGGTTATCTTTATTGAGAAACAAAGGATTAGTAACATGATTGATGGGCCTTGTCTCCTAGGGATTATGCTGTAGAGCACCACTAATTGCTCTCTCTTGCTCCCTCCTCCTCTATTTATCTCCCTCTTTCTGTCTCATTCCACCCACATCCATGCCCGTGGCCAACGCAATACACTTTTAGCTATCACCTTTGCCATCAGAGCTCGCGGTGCACCGGGTTACAGGTGTCACTGACAGGCTCCAGGCTCCTGGGTAAGCACTAAAAAGACTGAACTGTCCTTAAAGTTATAGCCAAGAGACTTAATTTTGCATTCAGGCTCAAGTGGTTTGTTGAACACATGCCAGGCCTGAGCCAGAAGGACAGGAGGGAGGGAGTCCAAACCCTGTATGGGTATGGTAACGCACCGTGTAATGGACTACTGTACAACTGGAAATAATGTGCTGAGTCATTTAGGGAAGCTATTAAGCCGCCTGGGTGACTTTGAAATTCACTAAGCCTGTTCACCCTCTACATTTATTCAGGAATAGGGCAGCTTCAGCCCCCAGCTCACTAGATCCCCCCCCCCTCCTCCTCCCCTTCTCTTCTCCTCTTTTGACATCTCTCTAACTAAATGCTGAGAAGAAACTTAATTACAAATAACTGGGGGAGAGAAAGCTTATCATTAGGTAGCATGGAAAGTAGTATGGCTTCTGCCAGTGAAGCCTTGTGAAATGCAGTACAGCTGCATATTTCCTCACACTTAATTGAGCATGTGTTGTATTAACCTTGAAAGCTTTTGTGGTGATTCTATTTTCAATTAATCTTTCTAAAGAAAAAGACGTACAAATTAAAATGGGACGCAAACACAATGTTGCTGTCACAGAATATTTCTTCAGCAACAATAGACGGCTTGTTTTTTTTTACTAAGCATCCTAACAGGTTAGTGACCACTTAGATTGGCTGCAGGCCCATAAGATAGCAACATACTGTATGGCAGTTTCACAAGCCACAGAGGCAAATTATTGAAATTGTACCACAGCTTCCTCTGAGCCATGTGTGTCCTTGTCATTAATCATTAAAGCATCCCCGATCATAGACTCAGAGCTAATGCAGAGGGAGACATCAGGTGCAGGAAAGATACAGTATGCACTGTGGACTCACTTGCAGAGTTCTACCACATGTAGCAGAAAGGGTGCAAAATAAAGTTGGTATCAAATAGCATTTTTCATAACCTGCCTGAACCTTGGGTATAAATGACATCTAACCCTAGGCAAAGCTGTAGAAAAGGTTCAAGAAGGCCTGTTCAAATCAAATTTCCCCCATTTTATGATTTTAAGAAGTGATGTTAGATGCAAAAATGCTATTTGCATAATAATACACGTGGCAAGCACTTGGCAATTTGAGCCCTCAGCATCCACAAGCTTTTGGTTTGACTGCTTACCAAAGGGGCTGACAGGGGCCATAGAATGTAAATGTCTCACTGAGGCTTCCCAGGTTGTGATATTGTTCAATAATGGATGCAGTGCTTTACATTTTCCTCTTTTGGAATCAGTTCAGATAGAAAGGGTCCCTGTCAAAATTTACTGAGAGGTTCAGAGGAGAAATATTCACAAAGCCTCTCACACAAAGGTGATATGAAAAAGGAAAAAAAAGGGGAAGCCGAGTCAGAAATCAGGAGTGATTCAACACAAAAGTGCATGAGGGAACATATCATCAAAGAGAGGGGTGTGTTTGTGTGTGGGTCTACACTCTTGACTGAATTGATAGCCGTGGGTATCTTAGCTTTGTGCTGAGTAAAGGCAGCAAAAAAGCACACCAATGTATGCTTGAATATAATAATAATAATAAACTTTACTTATATAGCACCTTTCATAATATGAAATGCAGCTCAAAGTGCTTTACAAGAAACAAAAAGACAGATATTAAAAAATAGGAAACATTAAAACAATAAAAAACAATAAAAACCTAAAAAGATCAAAAGTAGTAGATAAAAGTAAAATCACAGGGAGATTAAAAAAGATAAGACTGGTAGTAAAAACAACTGATAATAATAAAACCATAAAACAATATAAAAGAAATATCACATAAAGGTTGAGTTAATTAAAAGCAATTTATTTGTGGCACATTTAGCAAGGTAGCGTGGGTTTTCTATTCTTTTCTCTCATCTTGATTTTCCATCTCCCCGTAATTAATAGGTGTTCCTTTGACTCATGAGAAGCTGAGAAACACGTTAACCGCAGCAGAGGAATCTGAAAACAATGTGGAGATGATTTGATGAGTGTGACATGTTGACTGATCACATCTTAAAAATACAACTCCAACATAAATTTATTATCAACTTTTTAAATCCTTGTGATGAATGTCCTGTTCTTGTACTATAATGAATACCTGCAGCCTCTAGGGATTCTTTCAATAATTAGTCAAGTAAGGTCATGTCTCAAAAGGGAAAATAAAAATCATCATTTAGTGTCAAAGGTAACAGAGATTAAGGCTTGCCGTGTATTTGCTTTTTTTGGGGGTGATGAGCCAAAAATGGCCGACAACCGCCGACAGAGACTCCCATCATTCATACGTGTGTCTGGGTATCCATCGCCTTTTCCATCCATCAGTATTCTTTAGTCTGGTAAATCACATTGAGTAGAGAATGACTCACAGTGGCAGAGGTTACCTGCAGCTAGAGCTAATTTCAGGGGCAGACTCGGCAGCAGCCTGGAATCCATTTTTAGTTTGCTTCCTGAGAAACACATACTATTAATATTTCTCATATGTTCCTTGATATTCTGTCTTTTTCCGGCACAGTTTGCATCTCCTTGTTTTGGTGCCACGTACACATATGACAAATCAAAACTGGTGGCTCATGGATGTGAAATATGCTGTCACATTTTGTGTGGTTTTATGTTTGGCAATAAACAATAATGGGAGCTATTCAGCTTTATCACATGGAAACTTCAATCAGTTATAGAGTCGTGATGTGGGAAAGGCTGCTGGTTCCAGAAGTGTTTTAATTCTTTAAAACATATCCTCAACATAGAAACTCTCCCAGATAATGTAATTATCCTCTAGGTTTATATCACCATCAGTTTCAGTTATTATTTGTTTCTGAGAAATCACGTTTTGTCTGTGATTATGGTTGAAAGGCTGAAAATACTACAATACACACGAGCCTCGGCTGCTGTTGCTATGGAGAAGAAGAGGCACTAATCAGAGTGGTAACGAATTAAAAATGCTTCGTCATTGTAGTTGCAAACAAAACGTGACGCTTTAGTTGCTGAATTCATTTAAAAAGTGACCCAGAAATTAAAAGTGAACTAATTTATGTTCTCAAAACTGTAATCTTTAATACTGTAATCTTACCGCTATTAGCGGCACACGTGACCAAATTTTAAGCTCAGTGATTGACTGTTTCTTGCTAAAATGCACCTTGGGAGTCATAGTTAACTTCTATCCTGAAATTTTTATGTACACAGACTTGTAAATTTGACTTTTTCTCAAAGAACCAGATATTTTGCAACGCATGATTTAACCAGGAGAGTTTTGTGCCAATCCAAGCTGCCTTTTGGCAACATTGTCTATGGGAAAAATAAATGGGATTTTTACTTCCAGAAATAGGTCCTCCCACTTTGCAACTATATTAATGTCATTAATGGCATCATCCACTCTGTGTTCTGCTGTGGTTTTCATGGCAAGAAGTAGTTTGCAAACTGTTCTCACTCCTTCAATTTTCAGCCGTTATTCTCACTTAGGCAAGAAATACCTCCTTTAATTCATAGTATAAAAATCTAATTGAACTGAACTTCTACTTTTTGAGTTATGACCATTGAGGCAAAGGGAATAACTTTCCAATTCACTCATATTGGCATCTAAAATTCTTTGTTCAGCATAATTTATTCAGAAAACATCACTCAGTTTGCTGTATGGGGGGAAATGAGGAAAAGGAGATGCAGGTTCAGTCTAGACATAGCTCTTTTGAAGGGCACACCTTTGTTGGCTGAATCCTGTAAAGGGTCTGTCCCCTGAATTGGAATACAGCTGCAGTTTCTCTCTCTCTTCTCAAATTTTGGTACCACAATATGGTCAATTGAAATAAGTTTCTTGAGCAGTTGGTAAGACTTCATCCAATCTGGTTAAAGTTTGGCTGTTGTGGGTTTTGTGCAATCAAGATACTTTGGGGAAAGAAGATAAAAGAAAAAGGGGAGTAAAAGAGGAGGAACAATAATCCTAATTAAGCCTTAACCTTGGGATGCTAAAACAATCAAACATGAACAAATAAGAAGAAGAAATACAACTGTGTTTTTTTTTTAAGTGTGATTGTTTAAAAAGAGTTCCTGTTAAAGTTATTGGGGAGTAACTGTGTGGTCGATTCTCGCCACAGGACAGTGGCTGAAAAAAACCTCAACACTGGTATGATCCTTCAATTGTCTGCAGAGACAGATATGCACCAGGTAAGCCCTTCCTGCTCTTTATTTTCCCCCAGAGGGATCATGGCTTAGTCTTTCAAGGATGGACAAGCTAAATGGTACTTTACTGTACCATAACCCTGTCTCCGGAGACCAAGGACGTTGTCCATTTGAGACTTTCCCCACACCAATGGGTTCTATATTTCATCTCTAAACTACCCATGACTTCACTGCAAAATACAAGGCACCCCTCTGTGACATATGGCACCCTTCCTTCCTCCTATCCCCCATCACTAAACTCAACAGGGCAACCGTGCTACCCTGTGATGGGTTTCAGAGCGGGAATAAAGGCTCACCGTGAGCAACCCTTGTCTAACTGGTGGGAGACAGCTGGATTAGAAGCAGCAGCGCCCCTAGAACATCCCAATTAAAGTCAAAGCAATCACCATCGCAGAGAAGTCATTAGATTGAGAGGCTGTTTGAGGCTAAACGCTATAATAATGCGGGAGCTGCAGGATTTCAAAAGCCTGTCAGACACTGATTTCATACATTGGAAAGTTTGATGAATAGAGCCTTGTGAGAGGCAACTCTTGAGCGCTGCACTATTACCGAAAGCTTTGCTGGGGATTAGAGGGAAGACAGAAGCTTTCATTCCTTCAGTAAGTCAATGTATGAATAATTTACTCAGTGGGTATCTCTGCGAGCTCTCCCTGTAAGCCCTGGTAATGTTTTATTTGTATGTTTTCTGTCAAAAGTAATCTAGCATCCGGAGTCGTGAAAACAGTCAGTAGAGATCCGCTGAGTGCGGCAGGCCGCATGCAGCTCACATAATACCTGTTTGATGTGACGTTTGTTGTCAGTGATAATTAGCTCTTCACTGGACCATGTCTGTCCCCTGTCCCACACTTATGGGAGCGCTGATAAGAGGAGCTGTGAAATAATGCACAAGGAGATTTTCTCTCTCTTTATCTGGCTAGTTTCCCTCCATCTCTTTTTCTTACAGATTGGAAGTTTAGTTAAAGCGTAATTCAATTCATGCACATCGTGGATCTTATGTTTGTAGGTTTGACCATTGTTTCTATCTGGGAGCACGGCAACGTAGCTACAACAAAGTCCAGACAATTAGATAAGTTGTAACCGAGCCAAAGTTTGATCTTATTTAAAAATATATTTGGGTGTAAAACAGGAACAGCACCCAAAATATCCAAAATAATCCCTTATAGTAAAGGAAAACTGTGTGCATACACAACTATGATCAGTATAGGTCAGAGTTCAACTTTAAAAGACAACAAACTGTCCCTCTTTGGACTAATGATGGACAAGGTTAATAATCGATGCAGCAGCAGCGCCCCTAGTAGCTGTATAGTTACTGCGCATGCCAAATAACTGCAACGTCCCTGGTTCGATTCCAGCCAGGGACTTTTCATGCATGTCATACCCATCTCTCTCTCTCCCTTTGTTTCCTGTCTGTCTCACTGCCCGCTGTCCAAGAAAGGCAAACATGCCAAAAAAAAAAAAAAAAACTTTAAAAAAAAATCGATGCAGCAGAACCAGAGATATCTTTTTTTTTTTTCATTGTCAATACCTGGTACCTACATTACCCACCATGCAACTCGACCGCCAACACATTGGTCGGGGGTGTGAGTGTGTTATGCTAGTAGCGGCTAATGTAGCCTCTACGTGCTAGCCTCAGGCAGAGATGAGGAGCAGGCTACAGAGGTCTGGTCACCTTTTTTTTTTTTTTTTTAACTCCACACCTCCAGATTTTTTCATTTTCAAACTTGTAGTCCTAACCCACGCTGACTCAAGTGACATCACCTGAGGCAAATTATCAGATTTTGTGCAGCTTCCTCTGGAGCCTTTATACTGCTTTTTTTCACATCTGTAGTACTCCGACTTTGATGCGGCATTCCCCTTTAAACTGTGATGCATGTTTTAGACTTTTTTTTTTCTGACTTGCAATAAACCAGAATTAATTATCCATTAAATTAACAATTCTGACAGTCAAAGTAGTACCGTTTTTCTGGCTAATGCTGCATTCCATTCAAAGTCATAAGTTGGAAATTCCCAATTGGTAGACTGCAATTATAACCTCTCTGTGCTCCAGTGGTCCAGCACAAGGGTGGAGAAAAGGATCTGGCAGGGAATGAAAAAAACATGTGGCTGCCATAACATTTTTATTTATGTTTAGACTAGAGCTCCCTCTTTGGCATTTAGGTTTCGTTAACTTGTCCTCTATAAAAACTGTGGATCATGCACTCTGCCCAATGAGGTTTAATTCAACCAATGAAATGATTTCAGCCTCCCTTGCATCTCTGCCTCTACATAATACTAAAACGCCAATCAGCCTTTTCCTCTCGCTCTCCGACTCTCTTTCTGTTCCACTCTCTCCCACACACATACACTGCACAGGAAATCCACTGTATGCTCTATTTATCTATTTCACATGGGCATCTCAGCACTGAATGCACACATAGTATAGACACACACACACATGATGGACACACACATGCACACAAACAGAGAGAGAGAGGGAGAAAGAGAGACCCCCAACACCAAAACAGTATTAATCCCCTGAGGAGGTCTCTAAAAGGGTTTCTTAAAGCTGATTTCCACCACACAGAGGCTTTCCAGGTCAGCACTGTTTGTGGTGGCAATGGTGCTGAAGCATTCAAGCTTTACGCCCTCACCTTTCCACTCTGCTACTTTCTATTTCTTCCCCTCTCTCGCACAGTCTTTCTTCCTCTCTCTCTCTCTCTCTCTCGCTTTCTTTTCTATTCTTTGCATTTGTCCCTGCATCTCTTTTCCAGAGGCCGTTTCTTTTGGAGGCTAAAGGCAGCCTGGCCTCCCCATAAATATGTCCTAATAGAGAAAACAAAATTTATTAATCCCATGTAGGGTAAATGGGCTGCATTTATATAGCGCCTGTCTAGTCTTCCGACCACTCAAAGTGCTTTACGCTACATGCCAACATTCACCTATTCACACACACATTCGTACACTGATGACAGAGGCTGCCATGCAAGGTGCCAACCTGCTCATCAGGAGTTCTAATGCTCCTTCACACACACACACACACACACACACACACTCTCACACACAGATGGCACAGCCTTCGAGAGCAATTTGGGGTTCAGTATCTTGCCCAAGGACACTTTGACATGCAGACTGGAGGAGCTGGGGATTGAACCGCTGATTAGTGGATGACCCGCTCTACCTCCACAGCCACAGCCGCCCTCTATGTGTCTTTTACTGATTTTTGCCAATCCCCTGTTATCAAAACATCATATTTTTCTTCTTCAGCTGGTGTAGCGTGCGAAACAGCGCCCCTCCGCATTACAATGTGTATGATGATGAAATGCATCGCTCAAAGGAGGCCAGCTACCCCACAGCTGGACTCAGGAGCTAAGGGAAAAGCTGTTTGACTGGTCAAGCTGCTCCTTGAACAACCACAGGAGCACAACAGTTCATCTGGCAAACCTCTCTTACATCAGTAAGTTATCTGTGTGTAGCAGTAAGTTACCTTTGTTTTGATAATGTGGGTTGTTGTCTTTAAAACATATGTTCATGTTATATGATCCGTCAAATGTTTTAATCATTGTTACAGTATTTTGTGTGTTATTGTGCGCGCATCTTTTAGAGCCAACTGCATTGTTGTTTCCTGCCGATTGCAGTTATATTGTTGATGTCCCCTCATAGGGGTGTGCACATAATCCCTCTGTTACTAATAACCAGCGCTTATGGCTGTGAGAAGTTTGTGAGTGTTGCACAGTATTTGGAGAGAGGAAATAAATCGCACCTCGTGTTGTTTTGTAGTCCACAAACGCCTTGTAAATGCTATTGTTCCCGATGAATGGTAATATAAGCATGAATGAGAAGCATTACTACAGTAACAGCACTCGTTCATCCTGTTTTGTGAAAGCAAGTAACTATGATATCTAAATGTGATCATATGGAAATTTAATCTCTATATGATTGCTTGTGTATAAACAAGGCTATTAATATGATGCCACACACCTCCGCTGCTCTTTTCCCATCTGAGACTTCATCCACACTAAACGGCTAAATCTTTATGTGTGAAAGTGATGTATATTCACACCAGTGTTTTCAGGTCATTTAGAAGTTAAATATGAATACAGGTTAATGACAACAAGTGTGCACTGTGATGCTATATTGACATGTCAAAGGAGTCATCACACAGAGGGTTAGAGCACAGTTTCCCAACCTTGGGTTCCAGACCCCCACTAGGGGTCGCCAAAGCTTCACACTGGGTTGGAAGGCCCTCGGATTCTAAGAGGTGTCAGAATTTTTTTTAATGTCTCAGCATTTAATTCATTTCTGTGACGAAAACAACAAAATGTCATTCTTTTTAAAATTCATGTCGTTATTTATTTAGAAAAATAACTAAAGATATAAATGTAAATCTTGCACGGATAAGGTCGCGGTTTAGATGTGAGCTAGTGTAGCAGCCATCTAACTAGCCTACAGAGCAGAGGAAGACTGCAAGCAAGCAAACATGGATGTAAATACTGCTCTGATTTTACATCATGCACTCAACACGTTTGTTTCCCATCAAAATGAATTTGCGTTAACATTGAATATAAACATAACTTTTGTTTTAGAGCAAACTGCACACCTTTAACTTTGCAACAATGCAACACATTCCTGGTAGATATGTGAATGAGATAATTCTACTCTCATGTTTTTTCAAGCTGTGTCTGACACACCTTCAAACTCATGGATCTATCACTCAAACTGGTCTTCCTGGATCATATTTCATCATCGTACTGGTACCTGCACCAACGCCAGAGGACAGAGAGAAACAGAACAAGATGCGTTTAAATTTATCTGGCTCAGTGTGGACATGCTCTCTTGTCTTTCTCTCTCCCTCCTCCTCTTTCGTTGTCTCACTCACCCGGTTCCCTCTCTGTCAAAGCCAATATGTTTTGCATTTGAATCACACTGTTATTTAACATAAATCGAAACAACTTTAATCAACAGCAAAATAAATGCATGATGCCGCTCCATATGTAATTAGTTGGAGGTCTTTAGCTTATCTGTTTTTATAAGACCTCCAGGCTCAGTAATGGGATAATTAAAATCGATACAGCGGCATCATTGTGTGCGACTTCCTCTTAGATGTGATTTTGTAGGGTCTGCTGGAACGCATGGCACAACACAGAAGGGTGATTCTTGTCCTCGTGTTTACCTTTAACATTCATCTTGGCAACAGTGATGCTTTTGTCAGTCAGTGTGATTAAAAATGACCAAAGTTATATTGATTTATACAAAAGCAATTACTGAAAACCCTTCAAATTTATGAAATCTGAAACTTAAAGAGACGATGGTGAGTCTGGTGTGTGAGCGTTTGTTCCTTCACACAGTTCTGCTTTTTGCTGCTATGCAGTAAGAACCATCTAAGAATAAATAAGATTTGCTATCACCTCGACAATCATGCATTCTTGAGTTTATCCAATGAATTTTGAATGGGTGTCTGATACAGAAAAAGACAGATTTTTATCTCCATCCTCAGAGAGGCATGACATTTTCTCAAATTTAAATTTGAAAATCAACAAGAGTGGTTTTTGGAGAGCAACAGCAATGTTCTGCATTAGACTGAGGAGGTTTTCAACTAGTATGTGGAACTACCTGTACGGTAATGGGCAGATCTGGCAGTGTTACGACTTCATTTCCTCCACCTGTGATCCATGACAGCAACGTGCTCTTCCTGCCCCATTTTATGTTCAACCCATCATGCGTTTTTGCACCATCACCTACATCCCACTTCTATTTCACCCATTTTCTCCTTTCTCACCACTTTGTCTGATTCATGGAGTGGGCTCGTATTCTGACAGACCAACCTTCTGATGTGCTCTGCACCATCTCCTCCACTCTCAAAGACCCATTTTCGCGAGCCAAACCCACCAGATGGGCTGTATTGTTTTTGTGACTCAGATTTTATGCAATCGGGTGTTGGAGATGCTTTCCAGGGTGAGAGATCAAGGTTGCAGCGCTGTACATCTGCCTCCCATTTTTTTGCCACAGATTATGAACATGGTAGAATAAGAATAATCACAACACAGACAGAAGCTTCAAGACAGACAAAACAAATTGCTGTGTTCATATTTTCTTTTTCCATGTATTGCTTTTCAGATGCTGCTGTCTCATTAACTCAAAAAATAGAGAATCAAGGCTTGTTTGATCATTATTAACCATTAGGATTTTTGTTCACAATGGTTACCTAAGAGGATAGTGTCTCTATGAACCAGGTCCACTTTATATGGCTTCTTTCTCTTTCCTGCTTTTCAGGTTTGCAGCACCCTTTTAAGCAAGCAGACAGAAGAGGCTGAGAGAAAGAATAATGGAAAACATAAAACGAGGAAACTAGTGATGATGCAATATCAAATGGGAGTTCTGCTTTGCAAGTGTATGTGGGCACATAGAGAAAGTCACAAACTTCCTAAACAGCTTTACATTTGCAGAGCTGAGTGGCTGTTGACTGCACCGCTGTTTACTTCAGAAGAGGAAACTAAAAGGGTGAATTTGCTTGTATACTGCAGCTGTGCCTTTGTTTGTTTTGAGGTTCTTTTCAGATGAGATGCTTGTTTTAAAATGAGCTGTCATAAGCAGATAGCACATTGGTCTCTCTCACCTACTGCAGTTATTAATTGCATCACCTAATTGTTTTATTTATGTCAGTCAGCATTGCCTTTATCTTCTGAGATTATTTAGCAAAACTATTTTTTAATATTAACATAGTTGAAATGACTCACTGTAATGTAAAAGGGCTGTTAGTACTACTGATCCAACTGAGACTCAACATAGGTTTGCTGGCTTGTTTGCCAGGTGAGTTATGTGAAAAAGCTTATTGCTATAATAATTTCAACCCTACCAATAAATTATAGGTTAAAAAAACAAATATTTCAGTGTTAACATTGATTAAACTACCGAAATACATTAAAAAACAGAATTTAAAACAGATATAAGATTTGTATTATATTTGATACACAAGTTTCTTAGACCCTCTACATCATCAACAAGATCAGCCTTATCTGTATATAATCTGGCGCATGTAAAATGCCCTCTAGTGGAATATCAGTGCAGAAGTAGAGGCCGTGTTCAGACCCAAAACTGCCCTGTGTTAAAACAGTACAAGGGGCTGCAGGGGTGGGTGCGTGTTGTTTAAGGTACCAGTGAGACAATGAAATACAATCCAGGAAGTTGAGTTGGAGTTACAGATTAATGCATTGAAAGGCTTATCAGAAGCCAAAACACAGTTTGTAATACTCACAGTCCACCAGGAATGTATGCTCGCATGTATGTGATTGTATGTGCAACGCAGCACCTTGCCGGATGACGTCGTGTTGTGTTGCGGCAAAAGTTGAGCTTGGTTCAAATGAATGGAAGAGCTGCGTTTTTTCACGCAGAGCTGATGTCGGTCTGAAGGCCTCCTTATGCAGGAAGTAGAGGTCCCTTATTTACCAAATTCAGCTCACATGATTTACCAAACTACTAATTTTTCTAAATTTGAGAAAGTTATGGTAACATTTAAATTTGTATTTTTACTAATATGTTGTTGTACTTGTACATGGTTTATTTTCTTGTAATATAAAATGTATGTATAAAATATGATACAATAGGTATTTTAGGTAAATAATGTAAATCCCTAAATCATCATTGCTGTGCATTTCATGAGTCATACACTGTTTTAACTACCTAATCAAACCAATTAAAGATTAATATACAGGTAGTTTTATAACCTTCTCATAATTGGTACGGACACCAGATTCTCTGCAGCAGTCAGGAAAAAGTAAAAACTAGAGAACAGTAAAGAAAAAGTAGAAAAGCTTTACAATAAATTGAAATTAAAAAGTTATATATGGTGCAATATCCAAGGACATTGTACATACATGTTTTTCTAAGTGCACGGAGTGGATATTAGACTTACATTTGCTCCAAATGAATGATTATATTTCACAGTATTTGCTGGATGTGTAAATAGACAACTGTTTACCGTCTGCAAATACTGCATGTTTGCCGTAGCAAAGTAAAGCTGTCCCCAAGCAGCCAAAAAAAGTCTTAAACCATGAATATAACACAGGTTTTTTGTTTGTTGTTTTTAATTTTGTGTTATTAATGAAAAAGACCATGTGCAGAGGCAACAAAGCAGCCTGTCACAATCAAATACTTCATAAATCAATAATTCTTTCATAATAACAATGGGTGTCTGTTATAATAACACCACGTGCAAACACAAATGAACAAACAGGCATACTGGACAAATGGAGAAATCGAAGGGCATGATGGCTTTTTGGTGGCTACTCAACACAATGTGACAGCAGAACAAAACCCTGAAGAATTACCGTATATGACAAGAATGACACATCATGGGATCTGAATACAAACACTCTCATTACAACACGCAAAGAAAACAATACCCCAGGCAGTGCAGCGGGATCTCAATTGACGTCTCTCATTCGGTATTCATTAATGTCTGATTGTAAACTGAAAATAATGAGACACTACAATGAGATGACATCAATGAAATAAGAGGTGAAATAACTAGATACTACTGGTCGTGCTCCGCTAATGCTCAGTCACAGTATATGCTTATTTTATTTGGCCAAGCCTCATTGGGATTGTTTAGAGGACTGTTTGTGCTGTGGACAGCAATTAGAGGACGCAGGTATTACACAGAAGAGCAGGCTGAACAGTGTTGGGTTCAACAAAAGATGAACATTCACTTGTCAGTGAGGGGCTGAAGCAACCTTGGAGTTTATATCGCTACAGAAGGGTGAAAATAACTAATGTTCAATCATAAATCTGCAGGTAAACCTTCACTGAGTTTCTTGTCTGAATTGTTAGCAGACCATACACCCAGTATATCTGAAAATGGTTATGACAATATTAGAATGTAAATTAAGACAGTTTCGCAGAGGTACCAGGTCCTAAATCAACTGAGGCAAAAAAAAACCTACATAGATTATCTTTTATCTTTGTGTGTAAGCGTTTTTGTGTGTTTGTTTTGTTATCTGTGGGTGTGGGTACGGAGATGTGTGAGGAATTGATCTTGAATGCGTCTGCCACTGCGTGCCTCTAAGGGAAAGTATTGTGTTACTGATTAAAACAATCTGTTATTAAGAGTGGCAGGGAGATTATTTTTTTATCAAGACACTGACTATAAAGTGCTGTTTTTTAAGGAGAGTTATCATTCCGAGGATCTTAGACATTGTATATTTAATAGAATATTCCCCTCAAACAGAAATTGGTTAGTTCACTCAATAAACACTGAACACTCTCGGGTGTCTATCCCTGATGTCATTGTGGTATGTAATACCCCCCGGGAAAAGACAAAATGGTTTGTTATAGTCACTGATGTGGGGCAATGGAGGCAAAACCTATTTAGTTCCTGCTAACAGACACACACATACATGTATACCCTCACACACGGACACGTGTACAGTATGCACACTCACATACAGCCTCAGGGTGTCTGGTCCATTAGGGTGTTTGAACCTTGTCTGTACACACTGACACATACTGTGCACCAGCATGTGGGTGTGTTCTCAGTTTGACTCTAAGACCTTCTTCTCCCCTAATACATCTTTGAAGATTTGTGGTTTGCACATAAAATTCTAGGATATTTGTCTGCCCTGCATCCTTGGCCTTACTGTGTTTTGGAACGGTGCAACATTTGTCATGACTCCACGTTGTGGCTTGTGGAGGGAGGGAGGACAGGTGGACACAGCGGCTAAAGTGGCTCAAGCTGCTGCCCCTTTGCCCTCCTCAGCTGAAGTAACCGTCTGGACTGGATAAATAAATGTTATAAAAATTAACAATACAAAAAAAAATGTTGCCACTGCTGCCACACTTCTTCACAATACACCAAATTATCGCCAATACATGAAATTAAATGCCGTTGTTAACACTCTGCTGTGCGTGTGTGTGTGTGTGAGAGAGAGGTGGAATATTTTTGTTAAGCATGCACTTGTGAAAATGAGAGTAGATTCATACACTGCACACACTTTTCAGTGCTCTAAGCAACCAAAAAGTCGCTCACTGCGGTGGTCGTCTACTTGTCACACCACAGCGAATGCTAGTTCAGCCGGAGTGGCAGAAGAGAGAAATCTATGATAGGCTAAAGCAAGCTTGTAAGTACCTATCCAGCTGGGAAGTAGACTTTTCCCCATTTGACAGTACAGTGGTGCTAGCTTAATAAATTGTAGTCAGTTATTCTCTACTATTGTCCTTCTACTATGGAGCTTTATGATCCTTCCAGCGTAGGCTAGCTGCATTATTTGATATTTAACAGGAAACAAATGGGTAGTTCTGTAAATTATATGATGTTCATATTGAGTGTTATTATGGTGACAAGGCCCTCCTCAAATAGCTGACAGAGACAGAAGGAGAAAGAGCTGAGGGAGACAGAAAAAGGACATCTGGTTTCAAAGCCGACCAACAGGTAAATCATCACTACAATATCTAACATCCAGCTCTTATATATGTACCTAATCTGCATTAAAGTGTGTTTGTCTGCAAATCTTTTGTTAAAGTTGGAAGTATGAGATGCATTTTTAACATAACAATTGAACTGTTCTATGTGTATCATCACATCAGTGTTTCATCGTTGGGCACACAAGCCTGTGAATGTGTGTGTGTGTATTGTTTGGGCATACAATTTTATATAGTGTGCCAATATCAGTGAGAGGCATGGGGTCAACACAGTGGGTGTGGAGATGCCCTTTTTTTAAATTGAGCCACTGCTCCTCAAAATGGCTTTGAGTTGCACTATTCACTGGAGGGACTGTGAGCAGATAGATTGTATAATTATTTGGAATGCTGCTTACAATTTGAGCAACACACAAAGTGACTTATCTGGTGCATGTTTGAAAGTATATTAAAACAATGGCTGAATGGGGGCATTGGGGAATATGAAAACAGTGTCAGCACAAAGTGAGAAAGCAAAGACTCAAATAAAAGCTGAATGCAACGTCCACTTCACAATGGAGAGTGTGTTCATGCAATAAATCCAGCTATGAGCAACTTGAGCTGCATGCATGATGATCACTGCATGTGATGACTTTACTCGTGACCTCAGTTACTGAATGTAGGCCTCATCATCACCATGCTGGTGCCAAAGAATGACATGCAAGTTAAATGTCTTGGTTTTTGCCTTTTGAATATTTTTGCACATCACCAGTTTCTAAAGATGTAAAGTTCCTGCTTGAAAAAGAACTTTTTTGTAAATTTCGTTGTGCAAACTTAAACAAAATAAAGTTATCCTGTAGAGTTTGTAAACAAAGTGATGTTTACATTCACATATGTGTCAAATGCAGCTCCTTCTTAATGAAATATCAGAATATTTTAAACTGTCTATTGTTTTCATATGCTGAGCAGAATAGCCTGAAACCAGCTTGTGTGCACGCACGTGTGTCCTCGTGCAAAAACAACACAGGGACCAACTCGTAGAAACACTGCTCGTTAGTGCAATTAGTGGTCACAAATTCAACAGGAGCGCTTTAACAATCTTGCCAGCAGCTGCACTAACAGTTAGCTAATATTAGAATTACGGAAATTTACCTAATGCTATGTTAGCCTCGTGCCCTGTTAGCTTATATTGATTTGCTAGTATAACGTGCACTGGTGTTGCGTGCTTGACCTGTTGGCTAAATTGGGAACATATCATTCTTGACCTCAACGGCCCACCTAGTGTGATGCTTTGCCATACCTTAGTTCCCCTAGAAACCAAATATTAAATTGAAAAATACTCTCGAAAACAAATTGGTACTATTGCCTAAATCATCAGTGGATATAGTGGTGCAGTTATAGGGGACAGTTTGCACCCACTGGACTCCTGATTTTTCTCACATCAGTGACCAACTTAGCAGGATGTTCAAATGGTGCTCTCTAATGGGTATTTTATCCTGATATGACTGCACAAGGCTCACACACATTTACAAACATATTTCCAAAACTATCTAAAAGTCTCTTACAGTTATTTCTCATCACTGTGACCTTCAAGATCACTAGATTGATTGGGAATGGCAGATTCACTGTTTGTGTATAATAGAAAGGCATTACAGCACATCAACCCTGTCACATATTACATGACAGAAGGGAAAAAAGGCATTATTGTGTTAAGCACTGACTGCTTGTATGGAAATCATTTACTAAACTTATTATCAATGGTACAGTGTAAAGTGAAATTATTTGTAATTTAAAGTTTTAAATTTGCAGCTTCTTCCTTTCTGATAATTAAGTGTTAATTGTGTCTTTTAAAAGCAGCAACTTTCTTTTTTTTTGAAGTTTCGCTGACAGTATCAGAATAAACTACATACATATTAGAAGTGAAGTAAATGAATATGTATGACTGTGAGGTTTAGTAAAAGTGTGAAATGATTTAAATACTATTAAAGCACAGCTGACATGAAGACCAGCTAAGGGTTGAAAGGTAACAACTGGAATGGCTTCTGGTAGCTGTGTAGTATTTATAGTATTTATATTGCTAATCTGTTACTATGTTGTCATCATAATCATACTGGGAGTTAATTTCAATTAATGGAGCCTATTTTCTCAGAGTGGACAAAGCTATCAGAATATAAAATATACCACAATTCTTACATTGCATCCTCAACTGACAGCTGCTAATGCGCACTCATGCACACTTTTATATTTACAACAGCTAGCATCTAAACTGGGATAAATCCATAAAAACAGGTTGCCGGGAAGATAGATGTTTCTGTCAATGTTTACTGTGTCCTCTGATGTGCCATCAAACTCGCTGGCAGATGCTAGAGCAGACTGCAAAGCAAAGCGCTGTCAAAGCAACAGCACTGTTGAACTAGCAGTGCCTCACAAGGGCAATAAGCTTTAACTAGATGTATGTCAGTTCAGTGACACAACCTTATGTTAGGAGGATGTGCATCTTAAATATTTAACAATCAAATAAGCTTTAAAAAAAAATGGTCAAGGTACATTGCATTTCCTTGGAGTTTGCTGAGCAATAATACATTATTAATGGATCCCTAAGAAGCACGTCTCTGTGGCTGTTTTTAAAAATTATGACATTGAAAAGAAATAGGAGAAGAAATGACTGTATATGTACTGGTAAGTGTGCAACATGCAGGTATTCCATGTTATAAATATTAAATGTAGGTGAACAGAGTTTAAATGTGTTGTTGTTGTTGTGCAGTTAAATGAAAGTGTGTCACAACACCCACTACCTGTTTCTGGGGGTACACAAGTAGAGCACTTAAATGCCACCTTAAACACTGTACACTGGTGTTAAGTGGATGTTATGTTTCAAATAATAAATTGTCCACATGGGAGCACTTTAAAAAATGGATGGCATTGCATTCAGACACCAATCAAGCAGATGTGTCTCATTTTCAAGTGTTTACCGCCACATGGTGATTCAAAAACAGGGAATGTTCCTTATTCCTGGAAAGTGTCCTGATGGTCATAATCTTTAATCTGTTTGTGAGTGAAAAAAAAAAACAAAAATAAAACTTTACCATCATTGCTTGAAGCAATGGTTTCATAAAAAGCAGATGCAATGTTTTTTTGGTATATTGTGTTTTGAAGCACATTGTAAGATAGTGAAAGTTTTTCTTTTACTACCACAAAAAATAAAACAAACAAACAAAACGAAACACAAGGGCGTAGGTTTGGTTTTAACCTTGGTTGAGACATTTATTGTCAGACAGCCAAAATAATTGTGTATGTGTACTTTCTCTCTCTCTCTCTCACACACACACACACACACACACACACACACACACACACAAAGAGAGTCTGACTCTGCAAAATGTTTACTTTACTGAATACGCATTTGCCGACTTGTATCATGATTTCTTCTCTGATTTTTACATTTTATTTTATTGATAGACTACTTAACTATAAATCTGAGACCAAAATTAATATTTAAAAATAACATACATACATAACATACCTGTAAAGTTTTCAACCCTCACCTGAGATTCTGTCCTGCTTTCAGTTTGTGGATTTGAGCGACACAACTGAAGAGTATCAAACTGTTGGTATTATTTTTCATTCAGCTGCTGAACTTATGGTTGGATCTTTCTCTATGACATCAGAGCTCACCTGAGAGGCTGCAGCTCACCTGTCTAACTGTCTCCGTGTGCTGCTCAGGCTGCTGCTAACAGGATTTTCATAATGAAGCTGTGGCTAATTTAGCTTAAATAATGTTCATGTTTTAATGACACATATGCAATAATAACTCTGCTCTTCATCCACTCATGGAAAAGGGGAGAGACGGCATTAAACAGTAAATATTTCTCCTGCTAATTTCAAAGCTTAATGTTTTGATTGATTACAGATTATTCTTATTAACTAAGCTCAACTGTTACTGACACATTGGTTCAGATGTCTTAATTTGCTTTTGGGAGGCATTTTCACCAACAGTAAAAATGTTGTTTAATTAAACCTGTCCAGTGAAGCCGTTTTCAATTATGTGACGTTTGGAACATTTAAACTATAAATACTAACCGCTTCACATTCTCCACTTCACCGACTCCACTGCTGCTGCTGCTGCTGCCGGGCTGCTGCTGGTCAACAATGCGTACAGCTCAAAGTGGAGGGTTGCCAGGTCATCAGGTCGAGTATCCCCCATGTCCTGCTCTTTCAGTCTTTATCATAATAGCACACTTTTTTTTGCAGAAAACGCACAAACCTGGCAACTCTGCGTGGAGTTAAAGCAGCTAGATTGTTTGAGATTAGTAAAAACATTAGTAGGGACAATCCAGCAACACCTTGATATTGGCAGGGACGTGTTCCTACTGTCCAAATCTACAACCATGCCTATCTGGTACAGCATCCCTACTAAATACAGTATGTGGAAAAGCAATCACTGTGTCAAGAATGTGTGTAAAACCTTAATAATGGTAGCAGACCTTGGGAAGAGTATTGTGTGCTCATTCAAAGCTCAAGGCTGTCGTTTTAGCAGAAAATAATGTGTTAGGACAACATGTTTAATGCCTGTCTATATCAGTGTGAGTACCTCCGTGACTCAAAAGGAAATTGGAACAATATAGAAGAAAACAAGCATCGATCTTCCAATAAATATCATCCCTGAGTCATGCTGGAGAGCAACAGATATTAATTGCTAGTCTGCTAGACACAAAAATAAGGAACAAATTAATCGAGCATGAAGAGATTTTGGAATGAGAGATTTTGGATATCTGGTGTATATTTGGCACATAAATAAAAAAGGTTTTGAGCAGATTTCTCCTATCCAGGTGGGTTAGAGATCAAGACTGACCAGAGAGTTGATTGTGTCCCGGTGGGTTGGGAAAAACTCCCAGTAACAGACCATCACACAGCTGCAGGCGCCTGAGGCAAACCTTTCCTCCTCACCCCCGGACCTCCTCACTTCAAAACTAGGGCAAAACTTTCTACACAGCCCCAAATCCATCAGATATGACAGAGTGAGGACAACATTGAGCTTCTTTATCTTTTCTCTTAACAGCACACAAAGAATCCTGCTAAAATACAACAAACTTATACCGTTATAGTCCAAGTACCAGTAACAACAACGATTTCTAATGCATCTGATTTAAGTAATCACTTTTCATTCACTGTAAATCAGTTTCAATTTCGCTTCTCTTTATTCTTTATCGATCTAACAGTAATACAGCCTATTTGTGATATCCACACTGTGAGAATAATAAAGTATTAGGCACATTAACCAGAATAAATGTGTTCTTGCACCAAAAAAACAAAAACACAAATGAATGATCTTGATGCGTCTCTTAAAGGCATATCATGCTTTTTGTGATTGTATGTTATTTTCATACTGTTATGAAGGTGGATGTCTTTGTTGAACATGGTCAAAGGTCCAAAACTGGAGGTGAACATATATAAAAATGCTGCCCTGAAAGTCAAAAGCCGAGGCTTCAACCTGAATGCCTTATTTACAATGTTACCTCTACTTCCAACTGTTTGTTCTGTAGCCTTTGCTGCTAAAGTTGTTACTAAGGTTGTGCAAAAGCTTTTTTGAGATCTGATTATTTCACTTGCGGAGCGCGTTCATAGATTGATGTCACCTGAAAGAAGAATATTTTTGTCACAAAAGGGGCACAAAAGCAAAGCCATGAGAGGGTGCAAAGCAAGAAGAGCGGGAAGATGGTCAAAAAGAAGGCAACATCAGTGAAGCCGCATGTCTGCACACTCATCAAGAAACTCAGTGACTTCAAGTGGGAAGTTTGTCTGATCTTTCACACACACACGCACACACACACACACACACACACACACACACACACACACACACACAGCTTCTTCTCACAAGCCGCCCCCCCCAACACCATTGAACTGAACTGAACCCATCGATCGATTGAGGCCACACACATACATTGAACTACACCAGCCACTTTCTTTCTCGGGACTGATTTTGCACTATTTTTGTACTATATATCTGGACCATATTCTGTATTCTGTATCCTGGAAATCATCCTGTATATTTCCTAAATTATTACATTTATTATCATCCCTACATGGCACACAGTACTGATCCCATATTGTAAATAGACCTTATTTAGTGGAAACACCACAAAAATGTACAGTACAGTATGCAGGAAAAGATTATTATTGCACTGTTAGATCACACACACACACACACACACACACACCCATCCACTTTCTCACCCAGCCCCTCACTCACTCACTGACTAAAACCCCCATGTCTTTTCTTATTCAGACTGTTGGAAACAGTTGCATAATTATTTTGTGTTAATTTTACTGTAATACACTCATGCAAAGTAGACTGCTGCTGTTCTGCTGCAGGTTAATTAAAAACAGTTAGTTTGATGTTCCTTTCTCACAAAAAAATTGTCACAGTGAGTTACCAAATATTGTTTCCACTGTCATTTAAATTAAAAATTGTCAATCCTTCGAAAGAAGGAAACAAAGAAAAGAAAAGTAAACAGGCAGGGAGTCAAGGTTTATTCAGGTCTAGTTACGCTTGTGTTGCACTGGTGACATGTTTTTATTTTAATATTAAATTAAACATTTGAAAATGAACTGCATAATGAATATTGTCCCTTTGTCATTTTTTCATTATTATTATTATTATTATTATTAGTAGTAGTAGTAGTAGTAATAGTAGTAGTATTACATTCTTTAATTATCATTAAATACAGGATACATACTGTAGATTTAAACACAGTTTACATACTGTAAATATACAGTAATTTACAGACAAAACTGTGACTAGTATTGTGTTGTAAATTTACAAGAATAAAATAATGAACTGCACTGCATTTATTTTTAGTAATACACTGTAATTCTAAAATACAGTAAGAAACTGTAAAAGATGAAGTACTTTGCAGGCGAAGCTGCTGCCAGTTAATTACTGTAAATTTACAGTGAAAAGTTTTACAGTGACCCACACATTTGCATTGAGAGACATGTTCTTTAATTTCCATGAACACGGTAGTTTGAGTCAAAACTACATACACCATCCAGCTGCCCAAAATATTAGAGTACCAAATACTTAAAAAAACAAACAAACAAACAAACAAAAAAACAATATGTATTTGTGACCCACTTGTAAAGATACAGATCTTCATTAGGAACCACTGGGTTTGGGGATATCACAGACTGGGTTGTCCCCAGAATTATTAAAATGTAGATTAACACCAGCATTGTCTTAAGCTAAACATTTACATGAGAACTGAGTCTCTAACATTTTCTCAACAGCTCTGCACATCTTCCAAATAGCATTGCACCTAAAAAACATAAATACTGCTGAAAGAATATTGTATATAGACATGGAAACAATTCAATTGCATGTCAATTCCCTCTGCAAAAAATGTGAATCTTCAAGAAGAAATATTGCTTGTGGCTCTGACTGTGGGAGGTAGCGTGGAGGCGAAGAGCCTTGTGTTAGGTATATCCAGAGGTCCACAGCGAGATGGATGGAGAGAGCAAGAGGGGCAGCAGTGAGAGATGAGTTCTGAGATGTAGTCCTGAGTGGAGGCATGCAGTGCCCTCTTGGTAAAGAGCACCGCTTTCTTGGTGATTCTTTGAAATGCAGGAAGCAGCCAGTGGAGGTCTTTGAACAATGGAGTGATTGTGATGTATCACTGAAGTAAATAACCTGCTCTGTAAGCCTGCAGGCTCAAAATGGGGGGCAGCAGCCCCCACACTGTGTACCTCAGGGCACTGGCCCTTGCATACTCTCCAGCGGAATACTGTGCCCCCGTCTGGTCCAGGTCATCCCATACACACCATGTGGACGCCCAGCTTAACACACATATGTGAACTATAACCAGGACTATTCGCTCAAAATGACTCCCTTGGCTCTCTGTCCTATCCAACATAGCCCCCCCACATATCTGACGAGTCGCACTTACTCAAAAGATGTTCCAAAAGGTCAAAGACTCAACCCACCTACCAATCCACGCAGACATCTTCAATCCCGTTACAGCTCGTCTCCTATCTAGAAAACCAATTTGGAAGAAAACCCCACCAGCCGACTTTACCACCCAAGCTGTTTGGGAAAAGGATGCCTCAGACATCTGGTGTTAGACCCCACTCAGCAGGTCCCTGGCACCAACCTCCTAAGGAGACAGTGGTCAACCCTCAACAGATTCAGGACCGGCCACGGCCCCTGCTTGGCCAGTCTTCACAGGTGGGGCAGCAGCCCAAGCCAAGTGCTTGTGGAGAGGAGCAAACAATGGAGCACATCATTGAAGGTTGCCCTCTCCAAAGACTAAAAGGAGGATTAGTCACCTCCGTACAGTAGATCAGGAGGCAACTGCTTGGCTTGAAGACTTCTCTAAATAAAATAACTGAAGTAAAATCAGCGCCGCCGCATCACACGCTGTGCGTTGGGCACCAAGCGCCGGAGGGGGCACCGAAGAGCACCTTGGTAAATCTGGGTTATACTACAACACTTAGCTTAGAAAAATGTGCTTTTTGCATTTGGGGAATTTAAATGTTCAATAACTTCACTCTTATACAGTACAGTGTCCCCAAAATCAACTGGCACAAAATCATGTTGATAATGAAAATATATTTCTCTGGTTTATTTTATTGAAGATGATTCAAATACTTGTGTGTGTGTTGTTTGTTTTTCTGCCTGTTCTATAGCTCTGTAGTGTAATATAGTAATATATCAATTACATGACAGTACATGGGGACAAATACATAAGATGTGCCTGAGGCATTATGGACTGTAGTCTGTACTGTGTGTCTTTACATCACTGGTACAGATCTTACTTTCCTGTTCAAAAGCTCTTACTTTTATCTAACAATCAACAATGTAATTTTAGCCATTGTGAATGTGTTGTGTAATACTGCCAATTTTCCTATGCTTCTCATAGCCAGAGACAAGACAGAGAGTTTTAATAGACTCTATACATCAGTTGTATAACACTGATGTGCGCTACCACTCTGTATAGGATGAATAGAGGATGAGTCTGGATGATGAAGATGAGTCTGACATGATTTCCAGTGTTAGTGGAGATTTTCAGAACTGAAACCAAAGTGGAAGTAACAAAGATTAGAGTCTATGACAGGGGGGAAACAATGAAACACATCACTGAAACCTGCCCTCTCCAAAGACTAAAAGGAGGATTAGTCACCTCCATACAGCAGATCAGGAGACAATTGCTTGACTCAAGGACTTTGCATTCGCTAAATAAAATAACTAAAGTAAAATAGCTGCTTAAATACACAAGAGCTATATGTTATAGGGACAAAACAATCTCATATCAGGCCAAGAAACAGCACAGTTTTATGAATGTTCTTAAGTGTGCATCTTACTTTATATATTCAGTCTGGAGCACAGTACCATATGTGGAGATGAGATGTGAATGTGCAGCCAGGCTTTGGGACAGTGAACAATTACGTGATAGTACAGAGGGTCAAATGCATAAGATGTGCCCGAGGCATTATGGAGTGTAGCCTGTACTGTGTGTCTTTGGTACAGATCTCACTTTCCTGTTCAAAAGCTCTTACTTTTAGTTTTGGTTGGTTTAATTGCTGTGATCAGTGCAGAAACTTTTTTTTGTGTGGGCACAACAGTTACAAGGACCACTGCTGTGGATAAACTAGAAAACAAGATGATAGTGTGGTGATACTTCGACTACTTAAAGCCCTGTTTCATCTAGAAGTGGACGGGACAGTCTCAAACAGGCTCTAGGCTACTTGGAATCTGACAGGAAACAGACAGACGCTGTAAACTCTTAAGTTAGCCGACAACCTATGCCAACAAAGGTGGAAAATACCGCTGTTTATCACTCGCAGCATCACTATATAATAAAGCATGCAGAGTGCAAGTGCACAGTCTCAAACGCCAGAAATTAAACCGACGGACCCAAAGGAACAATCAGTGAAGCACCCCAGAAACAAACAGGAGCATAACTGTCACTATGTTATCCAAGGTCCATTCACTAAGCACAAATGCTCCTTTCAGCAACAGTGTTCCAAACTAAGAGCAGTAAAACTGGACAAATAAAAGTGGAAGCCGCCCTGCACAGTCAAATATTCTAGGGAAGGCGTACAGGTGTATAAAGGTCCTCTAGTCATCCTTATGAACTTCAGGGTATGCTAAAACAATCATACTATTTTGGTCTATAACACTGGCTCATAAACAAGCGAGTGATCTGTCCTTTGATATCAAGTGCAAATGGAAATATCCAGCAACAGGGACATGAACTGCCTCAACGTGAGACTGAGAAGAACATCTCTGGTTTTTCTTTGCCCAAAGAATCAGAGGATAGACAGATGGTGAGAGAAGTATTGAGATCAGCAAAGTCCTCTGCGCATTGAGAGGGTAAACAAAGCTTACTAAAAACTAGGTGTCAAAATCCAATCATCTCTCTCTCTCGCAGAGCCTGTCAGTTATTGAATGGTGATTCCATTTGCATCTACAAAATGTTGTTGGATCATTATCTCATTTTATTATGTATGGTGTCTATGTTAACATTTAACTGAAGAAGCCACGGTTGGATGCGCTAATTTGAAAATTGCCTTTCAGTTTTGTGCATGTAAAATCTAATACATTATGATTGCATTTAGTTTGAATAAGGCACAGCATATTATGTTTCTTATATTTATCATCTCTTGAGTCGTTACCAAAATAGAGTCAACAACAAAGCAGATGGCAAAGGTTTCTAACTGTGCATATTGATGAGGTATGGAGGATCAAGAAAATGAGGGATGAGGAGCACTGAGCTCTGAAATTCTTCATGGAAAAGAACAGATGAAAACATCCCATGCATTTGTTGTTTGTCTTTGATTAATTCAGAACTATGTAGCGGCATAGGGTACTTAATTTATGCAGTATTACCCAAAGAGTAAAACAAATAATGGAGGAAATGATTAAGATTACTTGAGGTCCGCCAGTTCATTTTTGAGGAAGCCATACAAATGAAAGCTGGTTTGCCTGAGGGTAGGCCAGAGCTGCAGAATGCCAAAGTTGCTTAGAGGGCAACAGAGGGGTAGGCTGTGTTTACAGAGGGCTTCAGGTCATTTAATGCCCCTCTGGTAGCCCTATTGGGGGTCAGCTATGGCTCTAAGGAGTTTTAAATGATTTGCCTATGTATTTTTACCCAAATGTTCCTTCTTCTTTCCAACAAACTGACTTCTTTTGACTGTACTGGCACCTTTTAACATAATGTTTATTTTAAAAGATCAGTGTTGTTATGTGATGAATTTTTTTAGTGAAATGTCCAACGGGACACAAGCCAGTTTATTGTCAGAGAAAATTGCTTTGTTCATATTCAGAGTTTCCATCTTGAGAAGGCAATACATCAAAGTTGGTCTCCAGCTGTATCGTTAAAAGTAATTTTACAGCGAAATCAGTTTCTTCTCATTGAAACTGCTGCAATCAGTGCGTTCACTTACACGGACGAAGAAAATCTGTGTGTATTTTTCACGTCAAGTTAAACTTTGGTGAAGTATGACGTGTGAATTTATGTCATTAAACAATAGCAAGCCATCTTCACAGTGCTGACCTTTAAGGGAGAGCTGATAATAGAGGAAGCTATTGTAGTTTATTTGTTTTGCACCAGCCCATTTATCGTTGGAATACAAGCTGCTCTAAAAAAGAGGAAATGGTCTAAAAAAGAGGAATGGTCTTCAGACAGTTATGAGACAGGAGCAACAAGTCCTCCCTTAAACGACATAATACATTGTTGGTACATGCTCTCCAGAGCGACACTCCAGAGCAACACAAACGTTTTCTGATTTACCGCCCTATCCACACTAATCGGATGACAACATCATATGTCTGTGCCTTCCAAAATCATTACAAATCACTATAACTGTAAAATAAATAAGTTTTATGATGTGAAAACATATGTTACAGTTTGGTTAGGTTTAGGCACAAAAATGACTTCAGGTTTAGGGAAAAGATCTTTAGATCGTCTGAGGAAAGATCATTGTTTGTACTTTGTTAGTATCAGGGAAACATTGTAGTTTGGGTTTAAATTATTACTTCCTTGAGGTTTTTAAAAAACAGCTTTGACTCGTAGAAACAGGAAACTTGCAGTCAGAGACAGTAAACAGTGATCTCCCGTGTTAAAGTCCGATGTTTGTTAATTCAGCCATCCGCTCTGACCTTCCCTCTACAGAGACTTCGTCGCTATATCATAACATCATCTGATTTCCTCCTTTCGTCCAGTCGTAATTTCTACAGCAACTAGAATCACTTGAGCATAAATATGAGGTGTTTCATTTTTCTTAGGAGGACAGTCTCAACAGGAGTTGATGATACAAATGCGTCTTTCGAATAAACTGTGTTGCTGGCTTGTCAGCTAGCTAACATTCGGCACAAAATTGGCCCCTTTTTCAACGCAAATAATCCTCGTTGCAAAAACAGTCTAATTCACAAAGACCAGCGCTAAGCGCCACACACCATTAGGGCGCAGTTATTAGCATCTTCAGATAGTTGGTGTTAACTCCTCACTCACTGTCTCTCTGTCTCTCTCTCGCTCATCAAGTCTTCAAGCTTGTGAGGCTTGAATGATATTGACTTGATATTGGGGGGGGGGGGGGGGGGGGGTCAAGTGAGGTTGTGGGTTTATCTTAGATTTAAAAAGAAAAATAACAGCACTGACAGAGCTCAGGATTCATCCGTACAGTAAGGGGCCGCCTTATTATAAACAACTCCACCATGTAAACCTGGAATCTGTGTGTAACAGCTGACCTGTAGGTGTGTAGCAAAACAGATCCTGACCATATGTCACACATCCGTCCAACGTGGTTTTCAAAACGCACAACTTGTTGATATTTGAATAACTTATTACACCAAAAAGGGGATAAAAACATTGGTACCATAATTCCTTTTAAACTCAAAAGATAATGAAAAAAACAACTAAAAGTTATAGGTAAAAGCCATAAAGTGGTCAAAATTTGCTTGATGTGCAGTTTTGACAGTTTATCCAGTAAAATAAGCGACACTGGTCTTCAGGAAGTTCAAGGAACACTCAGTTTTTTTACATAACCAACATAATATAGTCATAATCATTATCTATGGTATGGCTATTGTGTTACTTTTAATTTCACTGCGCTTGTCTCAAGTGTGTGGGTGTGTGTACGGCTCTGCACATCCCGTCTGTCTCTGTGTGTATAAGATATTTATCTCCTGAGTGCTGACTCTTGATAATAATGAATATGATGTTGATTTAGACTTGCAGCAGGATGTGTTTCGGTTGTGGAGAGGATGTTTGTTGTTTGCTATTGTTTTCATCTGTGCACTTATGTGTAAATAGGCTCGGCCTGTTGCGCGTGAATTTCTGTGTAGGATCAGAGAGGGTTAATCTGAGCATGTGTATGTGTGTGTTCATCATGTATGTAGATGTGGCGGTGTCGGACTAAAAAAGTGTTAGACATCAATAATATAGACCTATGTCTGTTTCAGTGCATACGCTATGCCCCCACCCCCTCATCGTGCCTTGAAATTAAGCCCCCCCCCCCTTGTTCAGATGCGTTCAGTGTCCACGCATTCAGCAACACCTGAACAATATTATTGTAAGATTCAGACATTAATGTAACACATTTCAGACCTGCCTGAGTCACATTAGCTGTATTGTGATGGAAATCTCAGTAGATTATGTTACAGATGCAAAATACTAGAGAAGTACAAATACATGAAAGTTGATTTGTGTTGATTGGTGTTGATTTCTGTTAATTAAAGACACAGTTTGAGGCTTTTGTGCTCTCAGCAGTTTTCATTATCTGTGTGCTGAAATGTGGAGGAAAGCCTGAAACACTGAAAACAGCTCTGCTCACTTAAACAGACACAAAACAAGGGCAAATTGCACTCAGCTGCAAAACTTTCTGGGCGTGTTTGCGCCGGCATATCATTAGGGCACAATCGTTTGTGAACAGGAGCTTAAAACGGGGCAGATTGCGGGCCATTCTTTGTGGATTTAGCTTTTAAAATAAAAACAACATGCTGAGTATTTTTTGTTGATAGACTCCTTTTTTGTTTTAAACCACACATTAGACCACCTTTATTTTTATCTGGGCCTCTGCCTGTTATATACACAACCTTCAGTTTTAAAAGAAAATCATGCAATATGGCCCAAAGCATTTGTATTTTTCCAATAATATCTCATTATATTTCCTCTACTGATTTCCACCTGGAACCTTTCTGTTTTTGAAGGTTCACAGACTAAATACGTTTTATTATCTACTTAATTCAGGTACATGGTTAAAATATGATGTTAGGTCGATGTACAGTATATTCTGTGAGCAGCTAAACCTTCAGATACACAGTATGTAGGAGGAGTAAACAATTTACTGTAGAAAATGAAGCAGACTAGCCAATTTCTATCAACATCTGTTATAAACCAGGACCACTGCTGCAGCACTGACCTGCACCACTGCAACAATCTTGTCTTTTTATCATCTTAGTCTGGCTGTTATATGTTTAGACGTGATTTGTGCAGAGCCATTTCTCCAATCAACCACTCTGATAGTGCCAGATGTGGTAGTTAAGAGATCCATGATGCACCTTCCAGCCATTGTTGAGACTGGTACAACAATGGTTAATGACTGTTGAAAATGGCAGACATGGGGATTAAAGAAATGGTTCCTGGCATTAGAGCAGATCTAAAGGTGGTCGGGAGCTTGTTCCACAGTGACACAGCAATCAGGGCTGATTTGTGTGATTGAGAGCTAGCAGTAAATGTTGATGGCTCATTTGCTCATTGATGGATAATTGTAGCTATTAACAACATGACACTGGTCTCACCTTTATTATAAGATTCTTCTTCGGAGGGTTAATGGTTTCCTCTTATACGTGTCCTTGCATTCATTATAAGAAATCCTATCCTAGTGTGTCCCTTAATGACTATACCTGATGGTATAGGACTCTGTTAGTACCATACATCTTCTTAAGCTGTTAGTGCATCCCGAGTTGTTATTTATCCACAAGAATACAAGAAATAAAAATGCTTTGTGGTGATCGAAAAAAAATCTTGATTTAACTAAATGTATTCTTCTATGTTAATCTAATTTTGTCTTTTACAGAGGGAACGCTTTTACAGCAGCACATAAACGTCCAAATGGAAATTACTGGGGACAGAAACTGAGGCAGAGATGGAGCAAATATAAGCACATACAGTAATGCCTCTATGCTTCCTCTAGTCCCTGCAGGCAGCAGAATGAATTAATACAATATACCTTATTGTGCTTTGAAGCTTAAACTATATATTTCCACCTTACAATCTGCCTCCTCCTCCCATGGGACACATGGTCATACAAACCTCATAGTGTTACATAAATAAGTTTTATAATGAATATTCTAATGTTCTTGGCTTTGTTTTATATTCAATGGGGGGTCAGTGTTACCCATTTTTCAAAGAGAAGGAATTTAGTTAATTAGCTCTGGCCCTTTTGTAATGCACTCATTAAAATTAATTCAAACTTTATTTTATTTGCATAACTCGTTAGGATTATACAAACACATATACAAAGAATCAAACTCATATTGTGGTTGATTAATAAGCGTCTCTGGGAAGGAAACAAATGAAAGGCTTTTCCTCTTTATTTGAAGATGTTGTGTGGGGGAAATTCTTTGCGTTTTGGGCACAGATCCAAGTCTGTCACATGGGAGATAAATATGCTTAGTCGCTTTGCTTGTTGACATAGATGGGCTGTGTCAAAATTTTGTTTGATATAAGACAGTAACAGAACTCCAAAATTATTCTGGGGCATCTTGAATAATTAGGCTTCCTAAATATGCTGATTCAGTATAAAGGTGTGCCCACACCTGTTAAAAAAAAGGAAGAAAAAAAAAAAGCCATTGAATTCTTTAGGGGGTCTTTTTACTGAAGCTGCAGAAAAACCCTCAGGCTGTACTGTTCTTCAAAGAACATCCCTGATAAGGTTGCAAAAGAATCCATTATGGGTTCAGTGAGCTGTCAATGGTCGTATTTTACTGACAAATGAACACAGTGCAGCAGATTTACCTGTAGTTAATGCTGACTTAAATGTAGATGTTGACCTGAGTAATGTTCACCTCGGCCTTTGACCACAGTTTAGTTATCAAATACCAAGCGTCTGACAGAACAGTGTCATAATTGTAAATCTGACAGAAAAAAACATTGTTCCTGTAAATGGTTTTGGATGCACTTACAGTAGGAGGCTGCAGCAGTGTAGAGGTAAGGTAGAGGTAAATTTCATTTCAAACCTTCTGTTAAGTTAAGGCTTGGAAATACACCAGATAAGGGCAGAAATTAACTTTACGGGCTGTTGGACACAACCTAATTATAACTCGAGCACACATGACAAACTTACACAGTGGTAAATAGCACTGGGAAAGTTTAAATTTTCTGTAAATCGAGTTGTCCAGATGTGACATTCTGGGGGCAAAGGGCATCACAACCACATCAAGCACTAATGGAAACATTGATGTTTCATTACTGTTTGGCATCCCGTGTAAATAACTGCAGTCATATATGCTGTATTCTCCTTATACGTTTAGGTTTTAGACAGCCAGCATTTGTTTTTAATAGACTCAAACATCAATTATATCCTTGCCATGGGTTTAATGCTATCTTAAAATAAAGTACCACCAGGCAGAAAACTTTTGTTCTTTCCTTCTGCCAAAAACAGCTCATTGCATGACAGCTTGTATTTATCTTGGAAGGAAATTTTGGTTGGAAGGCCTGACAACGCACGATGTAAAGCTAACATCTGAGGTTGTTTGGTTATGGATTTTTTTCCCTTGTGCTCCCACTATTGCTTCAGAAATGAATCCACACAGATGCCCGGCTGCAGCAGTACTTCTTCATAAAATACAACCATATTTGTATCATTAAGCTGAGGAAAATAAATGGCCTTGATTTTCTGAGGTCAAATTATCCTCAGGAGCCACTGTTTACCATATCTATCCTTCCTCGCTCTGTCACAAAATGAGAAATACCTCTCCCAAAAGTGTCGCATTACAAATATCATTGTGAGCTAATGTCTTCTCAGACTGGTCGGTGATGTATTTGTCGGCTGGCTGCCTCCAGACAGAGCTCTGTATAGGAAATGTAGGGCATGTCACGGAGGTTGGTGACTTTTTTTTCCCTCCTCTCTCTCTCTAATGACTTTTTAAGTCACATTGAACGCTATGAAATTACGGTTTCATTTCATTCTATTGTGAAAATTAACTGAAAAAGAAATTAGAAACAGTGAGCATTGCTTGTTCCTATACAAACCTCCCTGAGGGTAAAACATTCTCTTCTTTGAATGTGTTAAACTGTCAAAATTAATCAACGCCATGATATTTTACATTGATATGGAAATCAAGCTTAATGAAATACATTTTCAGACACTGATAATACTTTTTTTTTTTCCACATTTCATAGACAATTGTTCAGATTTAGATCAATGATCAGAATCACAGAGGCAATTACATTTATGAAACACTCGTTCCAATCAATGTCTGTGGCTGATTCAATACAAATTGAAAGAGTGTTGTTTATCTACTTGTCTGTGGTGACATGTGCAATATAATTGCAAGCCACTTCATGGGAGCTCTCCAAATCTTCCCAGACAGATGACATTTTTGTTGCTTTTATTGGTTTGTGCCAATTTCTTTCATTCTCAGTTAAAGCCCGTTTTTTTTTTTATTGCTTGACAGCTTATTGATGTTTTGCAACAGCTGTTATGGCATGCATTAATTCTGTGCTTGAAAGAATACCAGCCTATCCAGAGAAATAACATTTTACTTTGGAAATAATGAAAAGATGTGGTGCAACAGGGTACAATTTCCATTCTGACATTACCTCAACACCAAGGATATCTGAAGGGCGCTACCTGCCACAGATTGTAAGTCATATCACGGCTTTGTAAAGTGCTGTCTCTACTTAATTGTTTATATTGCAACTACTGAGTTGTTTGGCTATGTGCTGGAGGAAAGCAGCTTAATAAATACAGTGCTGTCGTTTTATTTGATTTTTTTTTTTTTTTTTTTTTTTTTTTTGAGGGGGCCACGGGAGATCATGACACAAATATTGTTTGTGTTTCCAAGGCCAGCAGAAAACTTCCTGGAGTTAATTTACCTCAGTGTACCAGCCAACCCCTACTGTGGTGACTCAACTTTACAATCATAGAGATTATGCACAGAAAGAGATTGAGCTAAAAAAAAAAAAAAAAAAAATGTAACCCATTAGTGAAAGAAAATTATTTATGAGGCAGACTTAGAGTTCAGTAGGGATGTTGATAAGTAGGTGAAACATGTTCATTTTGGCCTGGAATTCATAAATACCAAGTGTTTGCAAAGGCAGGTTACCACGGGTGGGAACTGTGGCCAAGCACATATCACAATTTGGCTGGTAGGTATTTTATTGGATTCGTATTTAAATAGCATCTGTTTGGTTCTGATCACTGTCATCGGGTGACAATTACTGAACTGGGAATATATACACAGAATCCAGGGCATCTGTTTAATTGTTAACCAGACAAACTTAACAGATCCTTAAATAGCCTCACCAGAATTACTTTGGTACCAGATTCAAGTCAGATATAACCAAACATAAAGATGTTGGACCAATCAGTGAAGTGGTTATCATATGACGTGTGTAGTTTGGAAAGACATTTTTTGACAGCATTGGTTGTTTATTCAAGCATTTGATACAACATAAGTGTATGTTTTCCTGGCAGTGTGAATAATGACTGCTGTCTCTCGGGAACAAAAAAATAAATATAAATAAAAAATAGACGAGATGCGGGATCTCTAGATGACATGCAGCTCACGCGGGCTGTTTGGCTGCTCTAACCTGTTAACATGGGCGCCAAAATGAAAAGTGTGTCCCACGGGACAGAATGGAGGCAGAGTGGTTGGTTGGATCAACAAAGCGTTTGACTTTGACACACAAGACTGTTTACATCCTCTTTTCTACTTTTAACTGATAAGTGTTTTTTTAAGATATAACCATGATGACTTATGTGTTAAAGGGGGCACATCATGCACATTTCCACGTCTACATTTTTATTATGGGGCTCTACTGGAATATCTTTGCATGTTTTACAGTTCAAAAAACTCCTTATTTATCTTATACTGGCTCTCTATGCAGCCCCTCAGTTCAGCCTCTGTCTGAAACAGGCCGTTTTAGCTCCTGTCTCTTTAAGATCCCCAATGAGCCCACTCTGTTCTGATTGGCTGTGTCTCGGCCCGACTTCCCGGTGGCTCGGGAGGTGTTCACTTCTTTTTCTCGTTCTTTACTCAAAATGGAAACTACTCAAATACATCTGTACATGTTTGAGCTCTGAAATATGTGAGTGGACAACGCAAACAACACATGCAGCAACCTCAGCAACAGAGGCTACAGAATGGACGGCCGTTTGTGGGCATGTGCGAACAATCTGACATCATCATGAGGAGGACGTAGAGGTAAATGGAGCGCTCAGAGCAGGCTGAAGCCCTGGCTTTTGACTTTCAGGGATAATTTTTATATATTTTTAACCTCAAGTTTTGGAACTTTGACCATGTTTAACATCTGACATCATAACTGTATAAAAATAACAGAACATCACAAAAAGCTTGATATGTCCCCTTTAAACCGAACCAACCTTAACTGTAGAGGTGGCAGATCAGAAAGCAGTCATGCATCTTTTTTTTTTTTAAATGGTGATTTGCATTATGGAAGGGACTGAAATTATTTTCTGCTTTTCTGCCAGTAGGCATGCTTGACATGAAAACACTCATATGGATCGTTTGGGGGTGTTCAGGTTAGAGAAATCCCTTTTTTTTCCCAGTGGAAAATCTGAAGCAGAGCTAATGATAACCCAATGTGCGGTGTTTTCAGGTCATGTTAATATCGAAATGTAGAGAGAGAACATTCTGCAGTCTGATATGCAGCCTAAATGATGTTGGTTTCAAGCAAATGCCTCTTCAGCCTTGCCAGCCCGCAAGAAACAAAGAGAAATCGTGGGCTGGCAGAATTGTAAGGCTATCACTTAATATCTAGGGAGGGATTTCAAACATTACACATTGCAGAAATTTAAAAAAAAAAAAGTATGATTCAATCTAAAGTCAGATAAAATGTGAAAAACAATTGAGGCAAAATGACTGCTGAAAATAAACAGTACTGTAGAGGCTCAAAAAACAAACAGATTAATGTTATTGCTGAATATATCATTTATTGTACAAAAAGGGTATTACATTTCATGGCAACCCTGAACTGTGGAAAAAAGCAGGATATTTGTATTCCAACTGCTTGTAACTGAACCCATTCCCTCCATTACCCACTGTGGGTCGCTCTCACACGGGTCATTTATCACACAAAACCCAATAGTGTCCCTACTTTAAATTAGCCCACTTTGACTAATGGCAGAGAGGGAAATGTAACATTGTATCTCCTTCCTGTATTAATATACAGGAAGGAGAAATGCATGTAATGATCCAGAAATTCCCCTTTTCTGTGAGAACACCCACAAATATCCTCAAATTTCCCCCCAAAGTTCAATTTGAAACTTTATGCGCAGTTTGGGCCACATAAGCCATACTAAATGTCTTGTCAAATGGAAGTTGACTTTTCAGGCAATGAAGGGAAATGGCCATTTGGAACAAAGACCCGTTATTGGAGGTAATATTAAAAGCAATCCATTCTAATCTGTGTGATAAGAGGTCTATGGCATTTTTCAAAACCTACTGCATGAGAAGCAATAAAAAGGAAGCACTTGGATATATTGCAGAATCAATATCATATTTAAAGTGCTCATACAAATTTTGTGTCGTGTATTGTTTTATATTAACAGCCAGGAGCTAGCAGATAAAGTTATATCACCCACGGTTTATACGATTATTTCTACGACCAGTGAAAATTTGGCAGTGTTTAACTTATTCCAAACAGGAATAACAGAAATGTAAGTATGAAGACAAAGCGCATTATTCAGCCTCAAATTTGAATACAGGCCGGGTGCAAGTATAAACTGTAATAACAACAAGCTGGCAAGAAGCACCATGTTGTATTCACAACATGAGTATTTACGAATCTTTTGAAATTGGCCTTGAAATAAGAGTTCATTAACAACAAATGATGACTACAGATAGGCTGTGCTGTGGTGTAAAAGGGGCCACAGACTGTTTGAGAAAAATGGGGTGAGCTCCATCTTGGCAAACACGAGGACATCTGGAGTGAAGCAGCTGAGCGACAGTAGATTTTCGCCTTACACCACATGGTGAGATTTGGATAGATTTTGAGCTGTTTCGGGCCATGTCGCTTAAATGAAACATAATCACCTTTATTTTGTTTATTACCCATAGTGCATTAGATTTCTTGCCTTATAGGAATATTCCAGTGACTTTTTACTAATGATATTTATTCTTTTTGTCATAAAGTGAGCAGAGAAGAAACCCCTGTCAGTTTCCTTGTCTTGCTACCCTGTAACTTATTTAACCTTCATCCTCTTTGATCATGTTCTTTTCACAGGAGGAGGCCTTGGTGGCTTCTCTGACCACGCTGCACAGCGGACTAATGATTAGAACTTCTTAAAATAACGTTAGAAATCCCTTGCCTATTATTTCTCCCTCTGTTCTTCCATTCTATAATGACAAATCTTAGACCTTCAGAGTGTACACAATTATTATTCCTTTTTTCTTCCCCTTCCCATAGAGACGTTTCCTGGGTTGTTTGATGAGTGAATCCTCTGTGGTCTTTTTCCATTGTACCTCTAAAATAAAGCACAATTTAAATTAGGTCCTGCTTAGTCTCTCATGTCTTGCACAGTATATGTTCTCCTCCCACTTCAAGGAGGTACAGTTTTCAGTTCAGAGAATGTAGCCTACTTTGGCACTACCTACTGTTTGTTTTTTCTTTCTAATCTTCTTGCGTAACTCTAATCTAAGCCCTTTGAACCCTCTGAGCTTCGCTAACTTTTCTCCATGGCTAGTTTTTTTTTTTCCTTTCTTTCTAGCAGTTACTCACAGACAGTGTTGATGGGGGTCATGCACACAGACTGGGTTTCAGGACTTGGCTGTTGCTGTTGTGCTTCAGAAATATATTCTGGAAATGAGCACTTGTTTTAAATACAACCACCAACACTGCTGCAATCCAAAAGAGAAAGAAGACAAACAACTACACTGCATCAGCAACGAAAAACAAAATTAGTAGTGTAGAGACAGATTATGGTGGGTTTTTAGACTTATATGCCTGAGAAATATAAAGTATAGGTACATCCAGAGCTGTGTATTGATAAAGTGGATGTTTTATGGCGGTACTTAGGGTAGTCAGGACTGAGATCACTGTTATAATGTCAAAACTAGGCATAAACTGTTCCCACACCTACAATTTGAAAGAGAACAACTTTTAAAAAGTTCTTTTTGATGCCGCTGCATATCACTTTTATTTTGCTACAAGACATATAAAAAAGATTAGCATGTGACATAGGCAGCTATTTTTTTCTACTCCCCAAGCACACATTTGCATCTTCATGCTGATTACATCAAGATTTTTTTTTTTTCCTTCTTTTGGCTCTGTGAAATTTTTGGGTCTTCTTTCAAGTATGGGAGTTGTATTTTGGGAAGTTTTGGGTTTGTGTGTGTGCTTGTGTTTTGTCCACGGATCTATATGCATGTCCTTTCCATATCTTCTTTTCACAGACAAGGTCTCTGTGGAAGACAGATCTTCTCTTTCCCTCTGTTCCTCCCCAAACTGTCGTCTAGTCTTTCCAATTTTCCTCCCTAAAGGCCAACAAGAACACATTTCACACATCTGTGGGAGACCCAGCTTGCACCGTTTTTCCCCTGCCTTGCCTTCCATAGTCGTAATTTGCACTTCCCTTTCATTTGTTTATCTATCAAAAGCAGAATCACCCCAGAATGTATTATGTAGCCACGTTACATGCAACATCTTCCTATTTTCATTTACAGCTTGCACAGGTTTAAATTTCTTTTTCTCCTTATCACACCTCCAGTTGGTGTAAAGAAGTCACCTGGCTAGTTTCTGCATGACACTGTATTTTTTTAGCTGCTGCACTTGAAAGTATGAAAGTACACCACTGTGTTCAAAAAGTAATGGTGTCAGAAAGGTTTTCTCCAGTGGGCTGAGTTGCAAATAGAGCAAATCCTTACACTTACAGGCCCTGCCAACAGTTTTGGAGATTTTTTTTTAATTCTGTTACATGTTAAAAGACCAATACAAGTGCACACCCCGCCAGATGTGAGTGCAGCAGAAAAAAAAAGTGTGAGGTTAAATCAACGAGTTTATCATACGCTCAATGAGTCAGGGGCTACATGTGTTGTGACTGCCCAAGCAGGCCCAGTCAAAATGGAAGAAAAACACGCCATGGGTCACTTGGCAGGGGTACGTTAATCATACGTGACTGCCCAGGTAGCATGATGGGAAACAAATTGAGTGTCATTTCTCACCAGAGGACTCAGCATCACAAGACAAGCAACTCTTTGGCCTTACACCAGAGTCCTCATGCGCCTCACATCCCGGCTGCAGAGGCAAGTGTGACATGACAGTCTGTACACAGAAAAGTGGACGTTGATAAATGGCTGGGGAAATGTTCCCTTGCAAAAATGCAGAGGACATCATTATTTGGAACCTGGTGACGTTGCAGCAGATAGAGAGACGGTCAAACGTGAAGTCAAAACACAACTTAATTTCCTGTTAATTACTGGAACTGTACGTGGGTTAAAAATCCACAGCAATGTCAAAATCTGTAATAAATATCTCTACATTTAACGCGACCATTTAGCCGTGCATTGCTGTTGTTGGAATTATCATGTATTTTGTGTCATTCATTGTTAAGAACGTATGTAGGTTGTTGCAACAGCAAACACATTATTATCCAGCTTGGGAAAAGAAACCAGATACACATACACAGAATATAAAGATAATCATATAAACAGGCGCTTAAAAATGAAAATGTAGGGTTATGCAAATTTATTCATATTTTCAGTACATGACTGTAACAACAAGCAATTACATGTGGCTCTCATTGCTGGGTATCCACGGCAGATTTGAGCTTTAGCTATACAAACACATCTCCAATGAGGTGCTACTCAGGAGATGTAGAAAATCTCCCAGGATGAACTGAGAGAGAGATTCTGATCCAAACATCTGGTACAAGAAAGCCTCTGGATCAGATTTCTGCACCCACTGTACTGAGCAAATTGTCCCTTAACTTCCTGTTATCTGAGCCGGCTAAGTCAACTGCAATTCAAGTTCAGCTATTTAGCGTGTCCGCTAGCTTCCCAAGATCATGTCCATCATTTTTATTAAATGACGAAGAAAGGAAGTCACTAGCTCGTATGATAGATTTCTATTTTTGACCCATGATTGTTGCTCGCCAAGTTAACTTCCACACTTTGAGCAAAAGTGTTTCTGTTACCAGAAAAACTTCAGAAATGATTAACTGAATCTTTAAATTTGTGCATCAGTGGTCAAAAGTGGCCTCGGCTCGCTGTAACTTTAAGTTGTTGTGTGGTCCTTGCAGCCGCCGCGAGGTAAATTACTATGTGCAGTTAGGATGTAAAACACAAGAGTCACTTTCATGGCTCACTATGTGGAAAAGTCAGCAGAAAAGTTCCAGCTGGTATAACTTTGCCGAGTCAGTATGCGTGACTATGGGGTACAGTAAGCAGCAGGTAACATCAGGTGAAAGACAACAAGAAACACTTAAACACACAACATGTAAATAAAAAGGTCGTGGAATCTGCTATTACACTCAAATTAATTGATATTTTTGGTATTTTAGCTCATGGACTAACTCTAAGAAACAACTACATGTAACTTAATATTAATATTATGACTGTAAAAGATGTTTGCATCAGTATTTAATATGAACACAGCAGTGAAACAGGCCTGTATTTTAAATCATGATCTGTTTACAAATACACAAAATGCTGATTTCATATTTATAACTCAAACTCTTCAATTATAAATGTGAATTTAGCACAGAATTACAGTATATGATGCTAAAATAAAGCCTGAAAAAGTACTTTTCAAAACAGTGACTAGGAACATTTGCAAAATATTCACACATTTAAATCAATATAAACCATTATCTTTAAATAAAATGATCTAAACAACATTTAAACAGATTTACTACAAAATGAAATCAGACATTAGCCAACATAAATGAGTAATGAGTAACAGCAGCAGTACTGCGTGCTCAACCACACACAATAATGCAGGAAACACAAATAACAGAAAATAATTAAAGCCAGGGAGGGAGATTCATTTGGACCAGGATTCATGGAGCCAATATTTTGTCTGAATTACAGACAAATATAATGTAGCATAATGGCTGATACTTAAACATTAGAGTTTTTGGAACATCAGCAAATGGCTATTTAGACTAGTTCAGTAACTCATCATAGTGAAGACACATTTACTGGAATGTATTCTTTAGTTTTTCCAGTGACTCTTTAAAGGTCCTCTGACCATTCATTGAGGAACATTACACAAAACTAAATTACATGCTGTCACTAACAAAAAGAAAATAAAGACCATCATATAACATCATGTACTGTACATGGTGATAGCTATTGATTTTTCTTGGCAGAGATTTCTGTCTTGTTGTTTTCTACGTGACTTTTTTTTCCATGGTTACAGCCGTGGCCTTTTCCAAGCCAATTCAGGAAAACTTTTTAATTCCATTAAGTGTATCTCTCAGCTAAAGGGCTTGACAATCAATAGTCAATCAGACCGTGAAAGTGACCAGACTCGTTCGAATAAATATGATCTTACTCGTGATACTTTTAATTCATTCTCTGGATGCTTTCCTTTGTTTTCAAAAGCCCACTGTATGTACGCAAGTGGTTGCTGCCTGTCAATGTCTGACTATGCTGGCAGATTCAGACTTGGAGGCATTGTAGCATGATCCATAGCGTGACTGGGGTCAACCTGAGGGAGACAGGTGTCAGGGGGACCAACAGGTCCCATGTGGGTAGAGGTTCACCGCTAATGCCCCGAGGGCTCCTTTGTGAGAAGCGACAGGAAGGGAAGAGGCGGGCTGAATACTGATGATGTCAGCTTCCATGTGCAGAGACTGTGTTGAGAGCAGCAGGTGTTCAGGAAAAAGGTGGCAAGCATCTATGTAATATTCAATTTATTTATTTATTACACGAAGAACCAGAATACCTAATCGTTAAATTTTGTGCACTACTTGCATCACTTTAAACAAAGATTAAATACATCAAATGGTGACTTGCTGAAACCTGAGAGACTCTTTTTAATTAGAGCAGGCATGTAGCGAGGATATAATTTGGGTGCTTATCAGCTGAATGCAGCTGGATACAGCAAATTTATCACAGTTGCTCACATCTCCTTGATAAGGTGTTCCTCCTCGGCCTGGTGTATATTCAAATAAGACACTGAGTGAATCCCAGTAAGCTGTCTGACACACTGTTGTTGCCAACAGAGTGAAACAAGCAACTCGTGAGTCATTCTTCACACCCCTACACACTCACTATTTCTCAGTATACTCCTTTATTCTCGACTTTCCTCTGTCAAGAACTTGTTTCATCCCATCGGGACATATACTGGATTAGGTTTGAGATGATTTTTGATGATTTGTGCTGGTGACATTGAATAAGTGCTCTGCAGGGTGGCACAGCACTTAGAGAGAAGGCCGTCTAACTGGAAGGTCATGGGTTGAATGGCCGTAACAGCCAATGTGTCATCTGGTGTAAAAGTGTCCTCGAGCAACACAGTGAACCCACAGGCACAACCAGTAGGGTGAAGGTGGGAGTGATTTCAGGGAGGCTTAAACCGAGCAGATGGGATTTTTAGTTATACAGACATCTTCCAAAGGTAAAACTGCTCCGGAGGCAGAAATGTTCTTTCTGGTTAAATCAAACCACTATGGGTAGAGCTGTCGTACGCTTAAGTAATATTTAACTAGGGCATAATTTTAAAAAAAACATAGAATAAGAAAAAAGGTAGACTTGCAAATTATTCTTTTTACATATTATCAAGCTTGGCACTGTTGTTGCTGAGTAGAAAGAAAAATTAGCAAATCTGTAAAGCACAATTCCTGTTTATTACAACTCGTTGCAACAAAGTCCGACAGGGCGAGAAATGAGCAGGCAGACAAGCAGACAGGTTGTAAACAAGCTAAACATTTAACCAGATTATCGTAACCACTTCATTTGGAGGTAAAATAAAAGCCCCAAATCAGCCACAACCTTTCACTGCCCAGGAAAACAGCAAGAATGCACAATTAGTCGAAGTAAAGTTGGGATGTCAGTTTCTAAACTGTCACGGACGTCAAACCAACACATAGTTTGAGTAATAATTTCAGCATTTGCCTTTTTTCTTCTAAATACATTTGGCTAACCTTAGAGGTTTGTTTAAGACCTGTATCATTGTGTGGCTACTTTTGCTAGTCCCGTCTGACATATTTTAGCAAGGTCATCATAAATCCAATAACTTGATACATACAAAGTTATTATTACTGATGCTATGAATGAATAGCGAAATGTAACCCACCTAGCCAATATGACTGTCTCCTACCCCATAATGCATTGCCCTAAATTGTCATGATCACAGTCTCTTACGTACATTTTAAAGCATTTTTGTCAGCCTGACCTGAAGCTAAATCAAATCAAGTGTCCAACGCAGTGTTTAAAGCCAAGCCGGTAATTTTTTCTTACCATGTTAACTATAAAAAAACACACAAAATAAGTTTTTGTTTTTGAAATATTTGCATTTTTCTATCCTACATCATATGTAAAAAGGAAATTGAGGTGAGGAAAAACAAAAACTGAAATGCTAGATGTCAGTGGAAAGCTTGGTGGTAGTCACAATATTATTTGAAAATGTTCAAGTTCAGTACCATGTTATCAGTGCTATTTCATATTCCATTACAATTTCACATTATACTTGCTTGTTATTTATTAACTCTTGGGTACAGCAGTGCCACTGCTAGTTGCAGCTTGAGCTGAGTTACACTGTTATCCCCCCAGGCAAGTGTGAAATAACTCTCAAATATCCACTCAGAGGGGAAGGTGAGGGAAATGAAAAAAAGATGGCACCTACAACTCTTTCACAGTTGCATGTCCTCCAGACTTCAAGATGGATGGTGTTGAAAAGAAAGTTGATTTAAAGTCAAATGCATGGAATACATGCATTAAAAGCACATCAACAGGTGCTGCCGATACGTATGTAAAGACAATAGAATATAATGAATACATTCAAGAGTTCAACAGTAAAATTAGCTAAAAAATATTATTCCTAGTTTCCGTATTAGTCTACTTCATTATCACAGTATTCTTTGAAAGTGTATAGACGTGGCCATCTTATCTTCATCAGTGCATAAATGCAGCAAATTCTCCAAACTGTTTCTGTTAGTTTCAAGTGCATTTGTCTGTTTGTCAGTTCAAGAAAAATACAAGAAATCTTGTATCTGCAGCTGTTTTTGACCATTCATACCAACAGTTTCTTAGATTTCTTTGTATTATTTGGATTCTTTTGAATTAGTTCTCACATCGAAGGACAAAACAGGTTGTTTGTGAGTTTCAGACCATTCCAGTCAATGTCATACAGTATGCTTTGCACCTTTAGGAATGCACCAGTCATTTATTGAAACATGTCAAACAGTATATTTAGAGGTCAATTATTGATCGTTTTTAAGTCATTTTCACAAATTATTGTCATTTTGCTCCATTTATGTAGCAGTTCCCAATATCTTATGTTTTACCTTACACTGAAAAGCATTTTTAACCGTTTAAACAACCACTTCTTTCCTTTTTCTAAAGATGACAGTCAAATTTGGTACCTACATTGACAGAAAGAAGGCATTATATTGCATTTGTCTGAAATGACAAGGTTATAATGTAAATCTCATTCTGACAAAATCAGCATGTGGCGTTTCACATTTACTGATTACAAGCACTATATATCCAGTGTATATTTGTTTTATAAGCACATAGAGACATGTGAGTAGAGCGGTGCCTGTTTTTTCTGAGAGGGACATTTTTACAGACATGTCCCTGGATTACTATGGTACCCCTGTAAATAATTTTATCATCAAGATTGATGGGCATCTGACCTTCCCAGGTAATATCGCTGCCATCTGGAGAGGGCCAGTACTGTGATAGAGAAATTGCTGCTGCCCAAACCAAAGCACTGATATGAGAGTCTCTACAGGACAAGTGAATGCTAGTCAAGATGGTTCTTGTTTTGACAACGCAGCAGTGTTGACTTTGTGAGTGAATTATGATGACCTTCGGTGTGGAGATGTCACCCACACCAGCAGTGAGAGTTAAATCCCCCTCTCTTAGTTCCACAGAGTTTGAAAATTCAAGTCCCTGAAATACAGAAACACAAGCAACTGCTGAGATGAGTAACTCAAAGGGGTTTAAATAAATACTAAATTATTTAAATACTTGTGCCCTTGCAGCAAAAGTCACTGGTAATTGTCTAACAGTTTTTTATCTGAGGCATTTGAGAGGTCTTGTTTGTGATTAGATCATCTCCATCTGTGTGTGGGGTTATATTTATGTCACCCACAAAAGACACATTACTGTGTCATTAAATATTCTAAAGGCTAAAAAAAAAAACAGATTTCACTGACACGTAAAACACAAGCTGTGTGTCACACCGAGTTCTATGTTTATTATTAGTATTTGCTTTGCATGGATTTCTAAGACCTGTTGCTGACTTGGAGCCTGGGGGAAGCTTCAGCGCTGCAACATTTTCTGTGATTTTACACTTCACTTGGCTGTACAGCTAACAGCAAGATAAAACAACACATCTATCTAAGGCCTGGGAGTCTGTTTCGTACCTATCATTTCTCCCTCAACGGACAACACACCCATGAGGGAACGCCTCGATAATTACAATATAAATCGAGCCGGCGAGAGATCACATGAGAAGTGCTGAAAAATATGAAAGAGCACAGTGTGTGTTTTAGGCCGGATATCAGTAAATCATGTGGGACCAAATAGAAATGAAGATTAATGGATGATTAATGGCTGTCCACAGTGAGGGATTTGACTGCTTGGTGGGGCATGTAAGATAGGTTAAAGGATGAAGGAGAGGACCAGGTGGCACTTAGGCACTGAGGCCCCTAACAGCCCTCTTTCTCTGGCCGCACCGGTGCAGCAGCTTAAGATCTATTCTGATTAGCAGTCGGAGAGGCCAGTCGCCCTGTGATGAAGAAAAACTGTGAGAAACTACAAACTATAAAAGAAGAAAATATCATGTAAACTTGACTTGGCTGCAATATCATTGTAGTATTGCACTTGATAGTTTCCTGTGGCCTGCAGCAGAAGTTTGCCGAGTAAAGTTTTGACTTTGGCTTCTTTAGGTTCACAACACCAAAAAAAAAAAAACTGCAATGGAGTCAAGTTTTTTTACTATGATTCAGACAAAAGAGAACAATGCCTATTGATAACCCTCAAGCTCTTACAAGGGCTTTCAGACAAGACGGGAGAGAAACGCTTGTCATACTGATTGTTTTCTCTTCACTCTTTCATATTTCATTTTGTCTCATATTCCCACAGAGTTAATATTCCTAGTTCAAAAATGACAGATTGTATGGGGCTTCTTTTTATCTTTCCACACACTGAAGTCAAACAGAGCAGCAAAATAACAAGAAAAAAGACAGTTCATAATATCAATCACAGTGAATCAGAGTTTCTAACCATATCCATGAAATCTCAGTAGTAAAATGTGTATGTCTCTTTCACAGGCAATAAATATTTCTGGAAAATACTCAGTATCTCCAGTTCACTGAATATATCTTTCTTTCTTTTGCCAAATAAAGCTCTCACTCTGTAACTCTTCAGGCAATTTCTTCTCTCAGTCAGTAGTTTGTGCCGAATTTGCCAACAGTAAATAACATATTGGCTAACACAGTGTCAGCAGCATTAAGGCTGAAGTACAGCAAGGCCCGTGGTAAATGGGTCCACATCAACCATAATCATGACTTAAATGAAGGTAGATTGGAGTTTTAGACAGTACAAATATTTCTTGGAGGCTGACGAGCTCAGAGGGCAGAAAAAGTCTCATTGGTTGAATCTAACCACAGAGGAAGAGACAACAAGCAATCTGGGTAAAAAACTTTAGATTAAATATCAAAAACTGTAAAGCAGAGACCCATTAAGGAGCATTGTGTTCACAAAATATACATATAATAGTAAATGTATAACGTTGGCTGTGCAGAAAACGTATACCAACTGCTGCAGACAGAACATTTTAAACACCATACCTTCTTTGCAATTTTTTTCCTGTGTTCAAGTGGATATTTAACTCAACCAGTAACATCATTTCTGCCTCTTGTTTGCTTCTCAGAAATGTGTGTCTAACGCCAGTCAGTGACACGAAGACTGTGAAGAATGTGATTACTCTGTTATTGACCCACCAAACATACAAAGGCGCTTACAGGTATTTGAGGCATTCATTTCTATTTATTTTTTTTTTGTGATTCTCACAATAATAGGTTGCTTCTGCAGTACACTTCCCACTAAATTGATGGTTACAGCCTGGGGTACATGGAAGAGATACAGACGCTCTATGTGGTGAGTGATGAGCGAGTGAGTGCAACTCCTATTTGGAAAAATGATTATACACTCAAGAGACTGGCCACCCAGTTTCACGCGCATCACTGACTGGCAAACCACTGATATAAAAAAAAAAAAAAAAAAAAAAAAAGATTTGGACTGCGTGTACTGACTGTGTGTTTGTGTAGGTGCAAGTGAGAAACATAGAAAACAGAGAAATTAGTGTAAAAGATCAGCTGTTGTCTTACATTGATTTGGAAATGGTGACGCGTGGGAAATTGAACATAGAATAAGTCAAATAATTGCTCCTCAGTATTGTAGAATAACTCACGGCAGTTTCCAGAATCAAATGTTGACATAGGACTGGATCAAAAAGAAACAATTTGAAGAAGCAGAGATCTCAGAGCAGCAGAGTATAAAAGCAGCTAAATAAGAGGGAGACAACCTAAATGCTCACATCAGCAGGCTAACATTCTCACAATGATAATGCTACCATGTTAATGTATAGCATGCTAACCTTTGCTAATTAGCACTAAACCCAAAGTGCAGCTGAGGCTGATGGGAATGTCATTAGTTTCACAGGTATGTGCTCATAAACCAAAGTATTGGACAAATTGAAATTTTGACCGGCTGATGGTGCTACATCAAAGGTCAGGGGATCAAAATTCATACAATACATCAAAGTTCAAGGCAATCCATACAATAGTTGTTGAGATATTTCAGTAAAAGCCAAAAATATCACCTCATTGTGGCACCGGAGGAAAAGTCAGGCGATCACCAATCATCTCATCTCATCTCATCTCATCGCACTAAATATATCTTTCTTTCTTTTGCCAAATAAAGCTCTCACACTGTAACTCTTCAGGCAATTTCTTCTCCCAGTCAGTATTTAGTGCTGAATATGCCAACCGAGAATAAGATAACACAGTGTCAGCAGCAGTCTGGGAACCGTTTTTTGAGTTATTTCAGTGTGGACCAAGGTGGTGACACACCGCACAAATGCACACTTTAAATTTAGAAGGGTGTCATTATTCCATCATCCTCCATTTTATTTTGCATTGAAATACAATTTGTTTAGGTGTGTATGCTTTATAGTATGAAGAAAAGACATTTGTGCTACGACAAATACGCTTTATCATCCTTTATCACTTTGCCATTACTGAAATATGGGATATGACCACACAGGACCATTATCACTCATATTGTAACTTATCAAGACAAGGCAACCATTCTATCAACTTTGGCAACCAAAATCAGATGATGTCTGGTGGTCTGTCTGGCAACCATTTATAAAACTTCCCGTCAGGCCCTGAAGTCCTGCATTATTTAGCTGAGACAGCAGCTTGGCTGCGCCAGCGTTAACTGGAAGGACAAGGACACTCAACAACTGACAGAAAGCCAAAAACTTGACTTATGCCTAAAATCAATTTAAAGCAAAAGGGGTATACAGTACCATAACAAAGATATGTGGGATTAAAGTAGGTTATATTGTGACCTTGTGCATGTGTCATTTTAACAGCATTGCTGCCAGTTCTTATCAGTAGGAAATACTGTATGTGAACTATTATCTAAACAAATCTAATATGAGCAGCATTGAGCTAACATACCTAATCTCTTCCTTGCCCTGCTGATCATAAGTTGAACCAAAAAACAGACAGTGAAAGCTTTGCAAACACACTATCATGCCAGATAATTCAGAGAACTGCCCTATAGTATATAGTATAGAGTATAACAGTTGGGGTGCTATCAATTAATGAGATGTCAACAATTGTTTGGTTGTGCATTATTCATGTCAGAGCAGTAATAAATAATGAGACAGGTAAATTGAGAAAACTCATAGCTCAAGAGTCCTTTCCCCTGCTCTTCTCAGGGCTTTTAACCTCTAGACGGTGTCATTTCTTTCTGTCCAGTGAGAGTGTGTCGGTTACTGCAAGAATAAGGTCCCTGAAACGCAGGGATATCAAGGACTTGAGAGACAAGGCGGGAGAGATGAGGGGCGCACTGGCAGGATTGTGTTTGCGGAAGATTAAGGCCCTTCAGGATGGAAGGATGATGGATGGAAGGGAGTCCTTCATCCATCAGGGCCTGTTTACATCACCTTTAAACAGGCCAACCATGCAAAGTCTCTCTCTCCCTGCTCTCCCTGGAGTGCAGGCAGAGGGGCCAGCTGCTGGTTTGACCTGAGCTCCATACCAGTTTCAATCATTGCCATGATGGATCACATGGGAGAGCATATATGTAAGTGCCAAGGGAGACTTATGGAGCCATTTGCCAAAGCCCTTATCCACTTGTCATAGTTTTTGTTTCGTGCTGAATCCGCACGTTCTTGGTATATTACAGTGGTGCAGTTGTAACCTGTCATTTGCCTTGAAATGTTGCACCGCATACTGCACATCATTCACAACTGACATGAAGCTGTAAACACGTCATAATTTAATGGCCCATTGTCTATTTGGTTTGAATGAGGCCCAAATGAGACATAGCCGGCTGCTTTCTGCCGTCTTGGCTTTCTAACCATTATCAACACTGAGACTCTTTATCCGATGCTTACTCTTTCATTTCATGGGCCGTCTGTTTGAAACATGAAGCACGTTTTCAAAGACAATGCTGCACTACAGGAATTCAAAGTGGACTGCTGAATAGTTCCCACCAGCTCAGAAAGAGCACCCTTATTTTTGAATCTCAAACTGATTTTTATTAGAAACCCCAGACTCATAAAAATTCCTTTTGAGAATGGTTTATAGCATTTCCCCATATTTATAATGAGCATTTTTTCCCCTGTTTTAAACCCATATTTCAAATGCTGTTTGAATTAGCGGCTTTCTGGGAAGATACAGTATTTCATAGTTCTATTCACACTTTGCTGGCGTCTTAAACTTGGACTTGTCAAATCAAATCTAGAAAGAAAATATCTTCACTAATGTTTTCTGAGTGCTAACAATGAGCCTACATGAACAACAGTTTATCATATTTAGCTTTAGAGTGGTGCACTGCTTTCATTTACTTTTCAAATGTTTTCCTTGAAGCAGAGATGTTTCTTTGAACAGCTACATGAACAGAAGCTAAGCTCATGTCTAATATTCTCTTGGTTCACCCCAAGAGCTGGAAGGGGTCATTACAGGAAACCTCTCATCTTCATCTATCTAAGCAAATATGACTTTCCACTACGTCTTACATAATTGTTGGTATAAAGATATCAGTACTTCCGTCTGAAGTACTGTATATAATTGGAAAAGCTCTAAAGGAAAGAATCCTGATTATATTATCATGGTATTATGCTTTTCTACCTTTCCACTTACTGACATATCATCAGATAGCAATACATGCCTTTATCATATCTTTGCAGTTATACGTATTCTCTTCTTTCAACGTACTGGTGACCTTTAGCAGCAGCATGGCAATTTAAGGTAGGAAGGGTGCTCTGCGATGATTTTTAAACTTTTCTATAGTTTTTCTTTTTTGTTGATAGTACAACAATACGTGATATTTTCATTTCATGGCTGTGACATGCTGGAAAAGACACTAAAATGTGAGTGACATGGGCAAAATGTGTTCAGCAGTCTGAACATTCTGCTGACAACTTTGCTACCGCTGTAAAAATCCAGATCCAGATATTATTTTTATCATTTGATGGCAAGATATGAAATGTTTGCAGACGCAGCCTGTTTCATGGTGAAATAAAAAAAATAGTTCTGTGATTTTCCTTCTGTGATATGGCTCATCAAGTGGAAATAGTAAATTAAATGTAGGCCTTTGCTGCCATTTAACTGTAACTCTTTATTGATCCTCGAGGGGAATTTAATTTGTGGATATACTGTAATATATTGAGTTCTTTTCTTGTGTCCTTTTTCTTGACAGAATATTATTCACTTCGCTTATTTTAAGTTATACAGTGTAAACATATATGCTATCAGAGATCAGAAGATATAGATAGAAAAAGCACTTTCAAAAAATGACAAATCCGTATGGGAGCAATTTAGGATGCAGCAATTTAAAAATCTATATGCATGGTGACATTTAGATTTAACATAAAAAGAAATCAAAACTCTGAGCCCTCCCAAATGATTACATGCTAATGATCCAGCCCTCATTTAAAACTAGCTGGGAAACCTAAACAGTTCCTCTGTACTGGGAAGCACTGTTTTAGGTGGGAAGTGTTACTGGTACAGAAATGTCCTAATGTGCTCATCTTTACCACCATAAAATCCCTAAATCCAAATGTCTCGAGAGGCAGTGTAAGTAAAGACACACTGATGTGTTGAGTTACTCAGCTGGTTCCATACTCTCTGTAGTTTCTGCTGCAGAGGTGGACGACACAGTCAGTATCAAGCATATACATCAGCAATATCTTCTTATCATGGGTTTGGAGGACATTGACTCTTGAAGCCCTCTGCAAGGGGTCAGGGGGAAATCTCTACAGGAAAGGCTTTTGTTTCTTAAGGCTAATTCATTGTTGTCAGTCAATGCAACATGAATTTTAACCTCCACATGGGGAGGAGAGGGAGGGGAGATTGCACAGCTTCCACAGTAGTTGTTGTGTGAGCTACAGAGACAGGCTGGCTGCAGAGACTCTTCTGTTGCCTTTGTGATGGCATATCATAGCCCCGAACGCTGGCTGGCAGACACTACCCCATTGTCATTCACGTGTAATTTCACACATATTATTTCATCACAGGAAAAGTTCAGTGGAGTCTTTCCCCAAATCTACACTTAGCACTCAGTAAAGAAGCCTGTGAGAGACTTGACGTGCAGGAGTCTCATAGTACTGGTACACAAAATACATGTTGGGGCAGGCAAATGATATTTGACTATATCTTACAGAATGGTTTACAGTACATTGAGTTTTTGATGTAATATGGCTTCATGTTTGTATCCTGGCTAAAAACTTAGTGGTTAAAGCTCAGTGTTGTAGGCTCTACCAGAATCACATCGTGGCATGCATTTCCAAATTTCACCTCTGCTTTGTAACTGTCACTAAAGAGATTCAGGAGTGAATTATGTTTGTAAATCACATGATGGTTTTGCTGTTGTTTTAGTTAGAAAACATCATATGACATATTGAAGCAAATCTGATCACTAAATCAAATCCACTAAGGAAACATGTGGACACCTGCAGCGAGATCATCAAATCTGAGGACAGGAACAAATGTAGTTTGTGCTAATAAAAAGTAATTCACAAGTGCAATTAGAGCTTATGTTTTCATTACACTAAATACCATTTTTTTTGGTAGATGCTTTTGTCCAATCTTGCTATTTATTACAAACAACTTCAGACATGAGTTTAGAAAGATTTTGCTGACGTTGCTGCCAAATTTAAATTCCACTTGAATGCACCAAAAGGGACATTCTTCTCTCAGCAGTACTGGTCCAAACAAGCGTGTATTCATTATTATGTTACTGTATTCAGGCTTCACAAAGAAAGGATATAACTGAAAATGAAATCTTTCACTGTGACATGTCCAGAGATTTAATATTTGATGAATATTTGTATGTGTAATTTTAGTTTTACTGCATAATGAAGGCGTCTCTCTCTCAGATGGGAAAATTAGATCAAATCAAACCAGCATGTTCAAAACCTGCCTTATACATAGGGTAGCAAAACTCTAGCGTAATGTTTCTGCATCCACTGTTAATTGTAAAAAATAAAAATATGATATTTTAAACGTATAATTGGTCTACAATAAAAATCTTAGTCACACAAGAGCAAATCCAGAAAATTAAAAGAAGGAAGAAAAAGGGAGGAAAAAATCTAAATGGAAATTGGGTAAAAAAAATAAAGTATAAAGCCCTTTTGGGGATTACCCAAGCGGCCACTCAGCATTAAGACTGCTCAGCATTTACCTGAACTTACCTCATCTGAATCCATCACATCAAGGCACTTGGCACGTAACTGAGGTGGATTTATGGCTTATTATTGTTTGTTCTCACTGTCCAGGAGAGATCCTGGAAAAAAAAAAGCAATATTTGCATCTCTGGAGTGTTGATAACAGGGTGATATGGATCTGTGGTATCATGCTTGCCGCTGGGAAGGATTATGAATCATCATACTTGCACTAATGACCAAATTATGAAGTGGTGGCACTGGAGGATTCTCGCCATCATTTAAAAGTTAATCTTACTTTTTTTTTTTTTTTATTCATTTGCCGGAGTAATAGGGATATTTAAATCCAATTCACACAGGAGGTCCCATATTTAATTTCATAGTTTACTTAAATCTATGAGACGCAGTCTGTGGGATTTAAGAGGCCTCAAAATTCCACTGAACTGTAACATTTGCTGCTCTTCAGGAAAATTAAGCCATACAATACAGAGGGGAGTTGTGGAGAGTGAGAGCAAATGAAATAAGAAAATGGTTGAAATATAACTTGACAACAAAAGTATGGTAATTCCTTTTAAGAGGACCATAATAGTTTTTAGATTGATAACCATCTGCAGATTAAAGTCTAACCATCCCTATGGGGCTGTAATACTTCCTGTTACTCTTCTATATAAATCAGTAAAGTAAGTAAAATGCTGTTCAGACAGACGGGAAGTCAGAACTTAGGCTTTGAGGTAATAATAATCATCCCACTCTTGAGCAATAACAGTCATTAGCAGGGCAATGTACCCAACCGGCCTCCACATCACAGCAGCAGAGGGGAGACTTGCACAGAGTCAGGATTTCCCCCTGTGCCATCAAACTTGAATCAAGGACACAGTAAGGGCAGAGAAATTTCTCTACCTGCTGACAAAGGGGAAAAGATGATCACTCTAAATGCCCAGCACTAAATCTTTCACACTTGTCAAGTCCACTTTGTTCCTGCTGCCAGAGTTGACCCCTCTCTCTCCATCAGCGGGGACCTGGCCTTGGTCGACAGGGGGACGGGTAGGAGAAGGAAGGCCAAGACACTGGCTAAATTTATAACACACGTTTATGCCTTGTGCCCTCAAATCATCCAAACATATTGTAGTGCTCTGTTAAGGACACACACACACATCCCACGAAACTGTTCCCATACACATTATTCAGCCTGACCACATAACAATAAAGGTTGAAAACGGGGTCCGAGGTGTTCTGTTTGTCAAATTTAACGAGTGTTTTTGTGGTATAAAGGGTTATTAAACACTTCATTCTTGTTACTTTAACATAAAGGAGGACACTCATATTATTCTTTTCAATTTCCTTTGAATCTTCAAACCTATTATGCTGCTGATATATGTATAGATTTTTGACAAGTATAACCTTGCATCAGCAACACAGTAACACGTTTGGGTATGTTAACTTCCATTTTCTGAAATGATGTCCAAACAACCTCTATACACATGGGTGGCAATGTGATTGTCACAAGGTTAGATAGCTTATAAAAATGAAAAATAAAGTCTCTGAAGCATGTTAGATGCTGTTTTCAGGCGCCGGGAGCAGACAGGACAATTCGAATTCAAATTTCTGCCGGAGAGATACAGTAGATGGAAGTTAAGTTGCTTTGTGTGGGTTAGATGCAAGCTGGTATAAAGGTCAAGACGAAATAAAAGCAAAGACTTTCAAAAGCCTAGTGCTTTTGAAGAGGTCAGTGTCAGTGTAACATCATTTTAGCAGTGAAGGAGAACATTATATGCAACAGAATAGCTACTGTTTGGGCATCTTATTCATTACAAACAGACCCCAGATTTAAAAAAAGTGGGCTGACTTTAAAGGTACCATGTGGATCTTCAATTATTTACATTTAATGTTTCTCAGCAAAATACCTCCTCCACTAACCACACCATGAAATGTTTCAAAAAAACATTTTTTTTAAAGTCTGAAAGTCTTCTCCTCTTTTTACTAGCACACTGCATTATTTACTGACACATTGAGTGATTTGGTATCCCACTATCTGATTGCTCCACAGTGTCACTAGTGGTCAAAAACACCATAGTTTACATTTAAGGGTTTGGTAACAGATCGCGTACATGCCACTAAAACATAAATCATGGTTGAAGCATGTGGGGAAACTATTTTAATCAAGACGATTTGGCTTTGCTATCATTTCTGAAAGTTGTCAGTGTTATGTCAATCGAAAATTCCCTCCAGTCGCATAAAACCCAGTATTTTTTTTTCTTTCTTGCCCCGTCATTAAGATGGGAACTCAAAAATCTGTTAAGAAGAAACACTATCCACTTTGGCAACTTTAATTGCTGGTAGGCTTAAATAAGCTTCCTTCTGAGGTAAATTTAAAATTCAGGCGTATCTCCAGCAGTGGCTGCCACAGACGAGCAGATTCATCTACTTTTTGCTGTATTTGCTGTGACCACATCATGGCACAGTAAGTGATAAGCGACATGGTGAAAGAGTAAGAGGGATTTATCTGTAGCAGTGCTGAGTAGGGAGCTGATAAAGGGGTAACCCAGATGACTTGTTTTGACAGTAAACCAGCAAAGGAGGGGGAAATATGCTAACAGCATTATGCAAAAGAGGAAAACGTATTTAATCTGGAATTGATAATGATGACCCACAATATGTATTATGTGCAATAAGATCTGTAATAGTTAATAAAAGGTAATAAAATACAGCAAGAAGATTCATAAAATGTATATACACTTTTAGATAAGTGTAATTTCACGACAGAATAAGAATAATCCAGCTGCCACTACAGGCAGTCTGCTTTTATTTGCAGTGTACAAAGTGGAATCAGCAAAGCCTGCAGCATCAAAATGTGTCCCATCATAATAAAGATCAAACTGGATGTTGTGAGTAAATAATTCATCTTATGGAGAGAGATGGATAAGGACACGAACATACAGTATGAGCACTCATAATAAACGTCATGTTTAGTACTCTATCTACTTCCAGTGTTTTAAGGACTCTGTACCAATTTACTGAATATCAGAGGAAGGGAGAGTGTGTGATGTAATAGTTTACTAATACTTTAGAGAGAGAGTTTTGAAAAGGTTGTGAAAAATCCAAGTGGCTAGCAGGTATCTGACTTTCTAAGAAGTGATCATCTTAGCAGTTGTAGATTTAAATTAGACAGTAATAAAGGGTGTTCACAATGATCCATCCAGAATTTTTTTCAAACTTTTATTTAATGAGGAAGTCTCTTATAATAAGTTTTTAATAAATGGCTTTTGGTCCAGACGCCATGCAAATCTTATCCATTAGGAGGGGTTTTCCTGTGGATTAAAGAACAAAAAACACCAAGTGTCAGGCTGAAAGAAAGATTTTTCAGGGCTCACAGCAACCCCAAAGTTCTTATTGCTTATCAATGACCTGCAGTATACTGTAACTGATCTATACAACATTAGTAAAGGATCAATTCACCATTAAAGAAGCAAATAATTAAAACCTACAAACCCTTCATAAAGGGTGTTATTTGAAAGTGGTATCAATCATTTTTCTCTTGTTCTGTCTTATTTAAAACTAAGCTAAGAATTTGGAGCAGTAAATCTGCCCCTGTTATTATTATAAACTGCATATTGTGTGAGAATAGAAAGCTTGACAGGCATAGCAACAGTAACTAAGAGGGGATGGGTTTAGCAAATGGTCAGTTATCACACTTCAGTTCAAACAGGACCTGTTGGCAGTGGCACGTCCAGCGGGAATAAAATAAGATGAGACTTTCTTAATGACCTTATAGACAGGCAGACTGGTAATGTTAATGTGCTTTCACACATTAGTTGGTGGGTGGCTCAGTTCTGTGAGAGGTTCTGACTTTATGTGCGTGTAGCTACAGAGTTTTGAACAGGCAAATCACATATCTGACACCGCTTTGGCTTTTGTTTTTCCATTTGTTTTGTTATTTTTCGATTCATTTGTTACATTGTTTTAATGAATTGTCAGAGCTCGCCAGCAAACACTAATTAGGTAGAAATATTGGGGAAAAAAAACAGCAAAAACTTTTGGCTCAGTTCATCATCAGCCATAATGATAGGTTAAAAAAAAAACATTCTCCAAGCAAAGTTTTACACTTTCCTGTTGGCTTTCAAGTAAAGTAAATACTGTGGTGAGCTGGGAAATGCTGAATTGCTGTGATCAAGTTCACTTATTCATTTTGTACTTCGCAGGTAAAACTATTCTTCATTAAAAACAACGTCACACTGGAGATAAACACAGAGGCAGAGTTTTTTTATATATTATTTAATTTTCTTACAAATAATCTGTTTATTTTAATATCAGGCAAAAATCTGTTATAATGTGCTACCAAGTCCATGTCACATCGCTCTCACTGTCACTGAGGAACATATTCTGTCCACGACTATAACCTCTGCCATAAACAAAAACAACACTGTCTTTTCCAAACGCACTAAGCCAATCAGACACGTCTTTTTAAGCCTTTTTCATTGCTTTCTAACATAATTATCCTCCTCCCTTATACAACACACTCAGCATGAGTATTAAAAAAAGACTCAGTGAGAGTCTTCATATCCCACAGTGCATATATAAAATGAAGCAGCACACTTTGGAAAAAACATAAAAGGAGAAATTCTTATTAAACTTCCCACTCCCAAGACTGTTCAATTGTTGACCAAGCTGAAAACTAAATGAAGATGCTATTTATGTTTCACTTTATTTTCTGCTGTTTTGTTGCTAATCTAATAGAGCCACTTTTTTCTGTCTTGTGTGCATTGAAATTCACGTTCAGTTCTGGTTGCCTGTGGAGCAGGATTCTTGGATCTCGCAGCCTACCCTTTCATAATGAAAGGTGTCGAGACATCTGTTTCCGCAGGCAGCAATTAAGTTACTGTAAAAGATAAACAAAACAACTTATAATGAGATACCACATAAATTCATAGGAAGGCAGACAAAAACTCATATACCTTTGATCACTGGAAATGGATGCAAAATTACTTATTTTTGCATCTGCAAATCCTATGTCTGGAATGATATTCTGTGTGGAGAAGCTAATTATCTCTGTCCAGTAACTGCCTGCCTCAATCGTGTTACTACACCAGGAATGGTTTATTCAATGTATATTTTGTAATATTTTGTCTATTTATTTATTCTTGTAGTCTAAAAAATTAATTAATTTTAGTGTTTGACCAAAATATTAATCTATTCATAATAAATTAAGTTGGCGGTGGAGGACAAATAGTGAAAATTCTTATTAGAGTCAACATAAAAAAGTAGTTTGTATGAGTTTATATTATAGCATCCGAGGTACAACTATTAAAGGAATACTTCAACACTTTAGATGAGAAGATTCATACCAGTCTCATATCTTTATGTTCAATTTGAAGCTACAGCCAGCAGCCAGTTAGCCTAGCTTAGCATAAAGAGTGGAAAAAGGGGGGAACAGCTAGGCTGGCTCTATCAAAGGTAACAAAATCCACTTACCAGAACCTCTAAAGCTCACAAATAAACATTTTTGGTAGTTTTACAGCCGGGTTAATATGACAGAATAATTCTTGCCTTAATCTAACCTCACATTGATTAAAAAAAAGACTCCAGACAGTCTCTGCTCCCAGCAAAGAAATAGTCCTAGACATAACCTTGTGTAAAACCACAACTTGTTGTTTTTTTACATTTAGCTTTTGTATAGATTTTACATACAAGATCTTTAGAGGAGCTTGTAGGTGGATTTTATTACCTTCAGACAGAGCCAGGCAACCTGTTTCCCCCAGTCTCCTGTCTGTCTGCAAAACTAATCTAACCAGCTGCTGGCTGTAGCTTCATATTTTACAAAGACATTAAAGTGGCATCAATCTTCTCATCTAACTCTAAGCAAAAAATGCATAAGCGCGTTTCCCAAAATGTCACACTATTCCTTTGAGTTCCTATGAGTAAACGCGGTTAGATGTTGATGAATTAGTGTCACGCTCCCAAATGTGAGTAATGGATTGACTGAAGAACCAGAGGGGATTGACCAACAATCCCATAGTTCTGAATCAGTACTTTTCACATGCTTTGCATGATAATGTGAAAAGTATAATACTGCACTCATGTTTGATCACATTTAAAATAAGGAAATTACCAATCATAATTTAAATTAATAGTTTCCCAAGCCCTTTTAAAATGGTTTGTCTGGATTTAGGAAAATAAGTTTCAGTTAGATTAATGGGATTATGTTCAAATGTAAAAATATTCATTTGTGAATTAATGCAATATTTTGAGGTGAGGCAAAAAGGTTGAGTTTTTTTATTGCATGAGGAGCTTTGGATAAGATGTTTTCCTAAACTTCTATATGATAGGAGTCATCATCACCATACCATAACACTCACATGTACCAGTATTTATGCCAACAGCAAAGCTTTTTGGGTTTCATACTGTTTCACACAGCTATAAATGTTCTTTAAAAAATAACAGTGAGGTAGGGAGGACAATGCTATCAAAACATACTGTATCTTTTTTAGAAGTCGATATTTGAAAATGATTGTGATGTAAACACTGCTTGAGCCCAACTAGACAACTCATTCTGTCTTATACGTCAGAAATAATGTTTTTTTTTTGTGTGTGTACTCCACTTGCAGCAGATGTTGCTTCTTGAAAACGAACTCAAAAATAACTTAAAAAACGAACACATTGAAGGACACTTGGGCAAGACACACAAGTGTAGATGGGCATATTGGCTGCTGCTGGCACTGAACTGGTGACCTTTCTGTTTTTATATGGTCTCCAAAAGCACTGGGCCAACCTGACAGACTTGAATGTTCCTTGGCGGTGTTGGCTTGCCTGGTGACATTCAACCAGTTCCCTAGAGATGCTTGCTTGGCTCTCAGCTCTGCGTTTTACAAGGTCCCACAGTCTCGGGCAGTCCACAAGCAGGTGGGGATAATAATTAAGTATGATTACTAGACATTAATCCATCCATAGAGTGACAGCCACAGCTGCCACAACTTTACAGCTGCCACAGCATTATAGAGGGCTTTCAGGTGACTTAACAGCCTTTGCAGCCATTATGGACGTTCTGTGAACAACTTATTTAGAGATTGTCTCAACTCTTGGTTTATGCATCTCTGCTTGCCTCGTCTGCTAGTTATGAACGATCAATTGTATTCGCTTGGGGCACATCTCTTCAGTCATTAGCCAAAGTTACTTTGATAATGTGACGTATTGGACAAAGGTAAAGGCAGTCATTGTTTTTATTAATTTCCTTAATCAGTGCTGTCTCATTGTTTAAAGTAAGCATCTATTTAGTCATATAATGAGAATAAATCCTGGCTGGATGTTAATGTGAGATGTTAATGTTAAGTTATAATGATAATACACTAATGGTGTGTTACAAGTTTAAAAAGACAGTAAATTTATGGTCTGTGATAAGATAAAAAAGCTGTGATAAGGTTAAAAAGCTCATATAGTCAAACAATTCATAAAGTGTTTAAAAATTGCTTAAAAACAATAAAAACTCATGTTAAAAAAAAGGTTAAAATGCAAAAAAAAGTCTTTCATTAATTTCATTCTTTATTTCATTCTTTATTGTTAAAAGTGAAGCTATAATAATATTATCAGTGATCTTAATCTGCTAGCCTGAGATCCACGAGACTCCAGAGAAAATTGGTGTTTCACCCGGATGAGTGTGGTTTTGCGGGATGTAGCAGTGCACGCTTCGGTGAGCTCCGTGACTGTGCTCTGAGTGCACGTTCATGAGTTTTCCACGATAGAGGGTGAGTTACGTTAGTTTTGTACAAATAATGTAGGTTAATACTTTTAATTTGCACTATCCAGTAACACTAACATTAGAATGTTATAACATGTGCCATGAAAATATTGGATGAAACGTACTGGTTAGCTGGGTGAAATGCTGCAGCAGCATGAGAGAGAGACATGCACAGGCTAATTCAGTCCATCTAAATGTCAATATATTTTAGCACTATTGTACATATTTTGCAGTATAATGTTATGATGGTCAATTTGAGAATTGTTCAACAGTCAGGTAAAAGTCATTTGAAAATCTGTAGGGAAGTCTAGTCACGGTTGCAGCTGTGTTTTTTACCTCGTACAAATATTTTAAAAATTAGTTTTTTGGGGGAAGAGAAAAAAAAACAAATGTGCAGTGCGCAGGTCGGTTACATCGCTATCTCAGTCTCTCTCCTCTGCTCCGCTGTGTTACATCTATCAGCAGCTCTTAACGAGTCACATCTAGCTGCTGCATGACGCACATTTCCTTATTTGGACATCAGTCCCGGAGTTGGGGGTGTTCCCCAGAGATAAAGCTGAGCTATGGACACAGGTAAAGTGCTCTCAAGGGACTCTCCATAACCTGTTGTTCTCCTTCCCCTTTCCCCAAAGTTAGGTTGTAAAAAATAGGCAATAAATGAAAAGTGCAAAGCAATAATTGCCTTAGAAGTTCTGCCCCACACCTTACACACTGTGCTGTCTCTGTTTAATGGGTGTATAAATAGCTATAGGTCAGTCTTTGCTGTGGTGCAGAGCTGAGCTTTAGCTCAATCAGTGCAGTCGTCTATTATCTGGGATACTCGATTATTGATGAACACTTTAATATCCTAAATTTAAAAGTGTAATAAAAACAAAGACAAGTTTTTTTGCACTTATTTCCACTTTGATTTGAATACAAATAATTTTCCTGCCTCAACAAATAAAGGTACATATACAAATACTGGGCTCTCTGCACATCCCTATTATTTACCAGTAACAGTAGAGAAAATGAGAATTATGTCTCAGAGATATACTGTATACTGTTGTAACTTAAATAGGGTATGTTTTACTGTTTGTAAATTGTGTATATATCTGATGATTAATTCAACTAAACGCTCTCACTGAGGAAACACCACCCTATTTCTCTCTCTGTTTTTCAGGGGTGTAACATTAAGACCCAATTTTTAACACCATCCTTGTTGCCATGTGGTGAGTCCATCATGGATTTGTTACTTTACTTTAAAGGCTTTCAGTTTCCAGAAGCTGTCCTTGAACACTGTATTCATCTTTAAACCTAATATGCTGGGAGCTGAGGCCCTACCTCCTCTTTAAGCTAACATGTGTTCCACTAACCTTGACCAGATAATTGATTTTATAAAAGAAGTTTTCTTTCATCTGTTTTTCAAAAAAAACAGTAATAAGATACAAATGTTTTTTTTGTCCAGAAATGGTGAATGGGTATCCACTAGTGTACTGGACAGTAACATTTAGCACCTCAATGTAAAAAGAAATGGTTGTTTTTTTAGTATTCAACAACACTATACCCCATGACTCTAAGCAACAGAGGTGCTGTGTGTGTCTGCCCACTGCCGTCAGGGGCCACAGCAGTCAAATGTGCCAGTTTTCCCCCCGTAACCGGTCCATGAGGACAAAGGCTCAGTAGAGCCTCAACCAGTAGCCTCATGTGTTGTCGTACACCAACGCCAAGTGGCTGCTGTGGACTCTCCACTGGGTGTCTTTGTCCTGTTAGTGGGTCATTTGAGTTTCACCAGTAAACACAAAAGGGATAAGGTGACTCCTGAGCCTCCTGTACAAGGATATATATATATATCACTATGTGTGAGCACCTAAAAACATACAGCAAAGGAAAAACACCACTTGACACTGAGAACTTAATATTTCCTCCTCATATATTCTAAAATCTTGGCCACGTCAATGGTGCTGAGCTGGTTGCTTGGGCCCAAAACTGACTACTGACTACTTACCACTGTCACAGATGATAAAAAGCTCAAAAAGTCTAAAACATGCCAACTGCTGGAGAGAATAATTTTGATCACTTCCAAGAGCCTGACAGGAGAGTGTGTGAGTGTGTGACTATACTGTGTTGTATCTTTAAAAAGTCTTTTCCCAAAAACGGGTGTTGGAGAAGGGGGGGGGGTTGTCTTATAATCAGGGTCGCCTTATATTCGGGCCAATATGATGATTACTTTGAGTAATACTGCTTATTATGAGTTATTTATAACATTTGTTCAAGTAACTTTCCCAACACTGACTTAAAGACATGTACAAGCAAGAATATTTTGAGAATAACGAAAACCCCAAAGTTACACTGTTCATTAACTCCAATGAAGACTGTAACAATGACATTATACCTACTTTTATTAAACCCCCTCTAATAACTATTGGAGTATCTACATCTAACTCCTTACAGATCTCTAACAGGAATATTACCATGCACTGTGAAATGCAGTAGTTCTGCATGTTGAAGTTGCTGTACACCACTTACAGCAAAAATTACTCAGACACTTCAGCGGTTACATGGCATTATCATGCTCTGCAGAGAACTGCACTGATAACTCACTCCCATGCTTTATTAGCTGTATGCCTTTTCCCTCTTGACAAACCATCATTTTCAGACCTCAGCCAAATGAAGCTGAGGATCTCATCAAGCAGTAAGCAATGACACTGAGATCAAAGTGAACCTCAAATTTATTTCCACAGTAAAGCCCTAAATCACAACTGCATATCTGAAAGCACTTCACAAGAAACAACGCACGTATGCTCAATGAAGGTGATTAGAGGTAGGCTAACACAGCAAGTACACATGAATAAATAGAAATGACATGATATTTTTTATAGCAAGATTATGAGTAGGTTTTGAACATAAAGCAGCTTTCATGTTTATGTTTAATGGCGCAGTTGAAAATGTTCTGCAGTTGTAGACGTGACGATTTTGCCTCAGTAATTGGATGTATTTAACAGGGGAAAAAATAACATGCTACACTGCTACATGTGACATTGAAAAAGGAACTTTCTCTGAGGCCTTTCTGTGTGGAGCTCACATGTTGCCCTGTTGTCTGTGTGGGTTTCCTCCAGGTGCACTGGTTTCCAAAGTCCAAAGAGATGCAAGATAGGTTAATTGGACACTCTAAACTACCTATAGGTATGACTGTGAGTGTGAACTGACTTGTGATAGACTGGCGACCTGTCCACGGTGTACCCTGCCTCAAGCTCAATGTAAACTGCAAACCCAGACAAGGTAAGCCAGAATTCAGGTATAGTACATATACTGTGTAAGAAAATACAGTTATTAGTACCAGGTAAAGATAAGCGAGTATTGATAATGGATGGATGTAAAACAATGAAAGTTAAATAATAAATAAATATATATTTGAGTATTTTGGACACATATTTGGTCATATGACCATGTCTTTGCTTATATATTTGAAGATTGTAATTGTGAAGGAACAGCAAAGCCTGTTTGTATTGAGGGTGTCAACTTTGGGGATTTTCAACTTTATGAAAGTTTCTACAAAGCTTCAAGATGGCTGAATAAATAAACTAAAAATTCTGAAAGATATGATTGAATCGCTAAATTTAAATGTATTGGTAAACTGAAAAATTGCATTAATGGTGAACAAATGATTGGTATTTGGTGCAAAAGCTATATGATTGCACACATTTTTTGTCAAAAATGACCTGGCATTAATCAGTATATTATGTATAAATATACAATGTAAAGAACTCTCTCTAATCACAGGGACATCACTCTTTTAGTAGCTACTGTAAGCTGCTTGCTATTTGATATTCATACTTATGTCAACATATAGTGAAGAAAGTATAAAATAAGATAAAAGAGACACACAGCAATCAAAAATGTGATTCTACTTCCACAAAATGATTCCTGGCATAGAACTCAATACTGCATTTTATTGTGGTTATTAAGCTTCTTGAGTCACTTACTTGCAAAATGTTACACTGGATTTTACACATGGCTACCATTTTGTTACTTTTGAAAAATGAATGTGTAATGCTTTGAGATTAAACACTTAGGTTAATCAGAAATCTCTGTGTATAACAGCAAGTCCAAATGGCTGGCATTTCATAGCAGAAAGCATAGCACTCAGAAGGAGACGGGCAATGACCTAGCATGCGGTCTACACAGCTTGATAGCACTAAATTAATCTACACAACATGACCAGCACTCCCAAATGGCTCAAAGGGCTTCTGAGGAACTGGCTAAATCATTTTTACCGAGAGATGTTTGAGTTACTACTCACTATTAAATCATCATTCTAACCTTACTTAAGGGGCATTTCATAACTTTTTTTACATATTTGATATAGGCACTAAGATTACTAAAGAGGGAATTAACTAGATCTTTGTTAAAGGTACAACTTTTATAATTGCTAGGGCAGAAAAAGGCAAATTTGCTTTTGGGTAATTAGTTGAATAAGGTCCATCCATATCCATTGGCAGTGCCTGACAGTTGGAGGCTGTTAGGCGTGTGAAAATGAATTTCCTCTCACTATGAAACTAATTATAGACATAAGAGCTGAGTGGGAGATCCATGGTTTGGTCGAGCCCACGCTGAGCAATGTGTACATAACTGATACACATATCAGAAACAGGTCATCACAGTTCATGGTTCAGTGTTGTAACTAGATTTGCAACTTTATGCATTAAACAAAGATAATTTGAGTTGTCAGTCCTTACTTACACCATTAGAGCTGTAACATGAGATACATGGGAATAGATAACTTTTTAATTTCCAACATGAACAAGTGTAACACAGTAAGAAGAAGTTATGATGTGAAAAACAAAGTGTAAGCAGATGCAGTAGTTCTGCATCACTAACACCACCAAGGATGTGCAGAAGACTTTTCGGGCCTTAAAGGAGACATAACATGCTTTTTGTGATTTGCTGTCATTTATATACTGTTATAATGCCAGATGTCACAAACATGTGGTGAACGTATGTAAAACTGCCACCTTCAAGTCAAAAGCCGGGGCTTCAGTACTTTAGTACTTTAAAGTGCAATACCACCGATGGCCAGTAGATGCTGGCTCCAAAAAATCCTCACTAGAAATACTAAGTCAACAATTTTTTTTTAATGAGTCATTATGGTCTCAATCGTTAAATTCAGGCCCTCTACTAAGTGTGCTGGTGGTCATTTCGGAAATTATTGCTGCCGTGTGGGCGTTGATTGACAGCTGTGATTGACAGTTGGCTCACCTGCTTCTCTCCCCGGCTCCAGAACTTGAGTCGGATTATTGTTGCAATTTAATCTTACTTGATTATGATACTTGCCGTGTTAGCATAATTTATCTAAAGTAGCTAACGTCAGCCCAAGTGTGCACTGCTCCGTGTTTCCGAGGTAGCGGGGCGTGTTTCCAGAGCATGAAAGGAAACACCCCGCACTCCATACTTGGAAGGTCTTGGCTCCAAACAGAAAATATGGTGCCGGCCATAAACTGCAACTCTGGGCTTTGATCTGGGTCCAGGGCAAACCAATGGGTGATGTCACACCTCGCTACATCCATCTTTATATACAGTTTATGCTACTGCCTCCATGTGAAGACGTCAGGTTGTCTGCGCATGCCCACAAATGGCCGCCTGTTCTGTAGCCTTTGTTGCTAAGGTGGTTGCTAAGGTTGTTCCATGGGTTGTTTGCATTTTCGACTTGCATATGAACATGAGAAAGAAGCAAAATCTGACTACTACTGTTTGTTTACGTAACCTCTGGAGCCAGTGGAAGTCCAGAATATAAATATAGACCTGGAAATGTGCATGATACGCCCCCTTCAAAACATAATATATTATGAGATTGTTTGATAGATAAGCAGTGGCGGCAGTATTTTCCTCTAATTTGTGGATTTTCCACTGAAACCAGGAGGACAGGACGCGACACAAAACACAACAAAGATACTGGAAAACATAATGCAAACAAAAAAAAAGGTAAGATAACCCTATCGAATCAAATCAAATCAGATGAGATGATTTCCGAAATTAGATATCTTAACTTATAACATTAACGCAAAGTGAACAACATGAACATTAGGCAAAACCCTTTAAGATTCTTTATTAAAGGATTTTTAGATGTCTACAGTCATTGAGGCCTGCAGTCACTATTGTGTTGACATTAAACAGTTATTAAATATTTTGTTCTCAGAAATAACTGCATGTGTCAGTGTAGCATGGGCAAATGATACATGCTCTACATATGTTAAGACATAAAGTGGAGCCTTTCCTTTGGCTCCCATCTTAAAATATCATGAATAGGGATGAGACCAGATGGTAAAGGCTGCCTACATGTATCAGTGCCTCTGGTCAAATTTCTTTGCGGTACAATATTTGCTATATTGACATCATAACAGGAACTGAATTGTCCCTAGAATTTGTCAATGAATGCAGTATTCAGTTCTGTCCTTCATAGCATGAAACAGCCTTCCTCTATTTGTTCGAGGATGTGAATTTTGGCAAATACACCTGGGCCTTCCTTCATAAAAACTGCCCATTGTTAAATTCCCCATATTGTAGTAGTAATGCAGACCAGATTTTGTGTTGGAATTGACTTGTGATGAGAGGATTAAGTTTAATTGTAACCCACCACTTTTAGAGTTTAAGAATACACCATTGTTATTAATGAATCTTACAAGGGAATGCAATACCAGAAAATAATTTCATGGTGGTCCAGAAAATAATGGAACTTAATAAGAACAAGTATAATTGCAATTTTCCTATCTCTGATTAATTCAGTGGTGCTAATTACCTCTTCTTTTTCATACTCCAGAGCTGTGATAATTATTTTTGCTCTTTTTTGAAGAGGCATTTTGTAAGCTTGTGGAAAAAAAGAACATGAAAAATATAAGAAAAAGAAAGAGAAAATACCATGGGGGCCTTCCTTACTAGACATAAGGAAATGTGATGCCAATGAGGAATTACTCTCTTCATACAAATGGGCATTTTACATTTAATACTGCACATGCAGTATTCTCTCAAAGGGTGTTCTTTTATATTTTATTGCTGTTTATTTCTGTGGCCACAGAACGTCTATTATCTGTAGAAACAGCTCACTCGTAGAGCTAGAAACCACACAAAGAGGAGAAGGAGGAGACCTCTGCAGATAATTTGCTGGGGCTGTGCGATATGATAATATATAAATCGAGTGACGATAGAAAAACGTCTATCGTTTCATGTTATGCTCTATCGTTTATTTCGTATCACTGTCTTCATGGCAATATTTTTCATAATTTGGAGTCCTTTTGTGTGGATTACATTAATAAATTACTCTTCTTTGCTTTTTACTTGCAATAAACATAATGTAACATAATGAGTGTAGATGTTGTCAGCTTGGGTACTTCACCTGCTTCACTGTCTCTCCTCTGCTGCGCTGTGAGCAGCACACACAGCCCCGCCGGCGGTGAAACACGGAGAGCAGAGGAGAGTAGCGCGACCATAAATGACAGCAAAATGCAGTAGAGACTATGGTCCTGTTCACACCTGGGATTAACATGCATCTTGGGTGATCCGATCACAAGTGGGCAGGTCTAAGTACAGGTGTGAGTGCACCCAAGACACATTGAGGACGCATTAAGATCTGATCACTCAGACCACATTCTGAGGTGGTCTGGGCTGCATATGGCCACATTCTTTTAGCAGTGTCCGTGAATGTGTCCTTGGCCACATTGAAGGACCGCCTACTCAACTGACATCCTCTATTTTCCGGCTGTCTAGGCACGGGAATTGCATTGCTGCCTTTCAGTCTGGGTACCCCCTGTCCCATAAGCGGAGCGACCGTGGGGGCAGACGGGGCGGCTGCCCCGGGGCCCACGCTCAGTAGGTGCCCCGCTGGGGACGTAGCGCACGACTCAACTTGGCAGTGCTGCAGGACAAGTAGAGCTTAACTCTCTAAACTTCTTCTATTCATTCTCTATGGTAGTTCTTATCACTATGGGTGTAATCCTGCCTCCGACCACAATGCGGGTTGCAATGGCAGAGTGGTGCTGTTCGTATTTCTGCTTGTTGACTCCGCGGGAAGTGAAGACTGCAGAAGCAGCGATTCAAAGTTTATGACTAACTTTGCTGAAAACTTGATCCGAAATATGAGATATTCACGTCTTGGTGGTGGTGTTGAACACGTGCTGTCCTTGGTGTCGAAACATTTGAATGTGACTGGCAACCTGTTTTCTGTTTTTGAACAAGCTTGTCTGACAAAGTAGCTTGACTGTATGTTTTTTGGACATAGGCTTTTGCTGCACTACTCAACATAATGGAGCTCAGGATTTACCAGGAGGACGGCTGCTTTACTCCAGACAATTACACTGTATGAACCTGGACTGTGTGTGTGTAACAGCTGACCTTTTGGATGTGTAGAAGAACACATAACATTAATTACCATTAGATCCTGACCGATCCCGTCAGTGATCGGGGAGATTTAAATAATCAATGAAGTTACGCTACTGTACCTCATGCATAAATGTGCACAACGTCTCAATGGACAGACGCAGCTGCGGGGAGATTGCTGCATATAACTCATATATACATACATATATATACATATATATGCAGCAGTCCCTGGCTACGACCATCTATCCACAGTCGGTGAATGCAGCCCACATTGTGGCTTTCACCCCTTCAGCCGCTTTTCTCCTCCTCAACACCGATTACCTAGGAATGTGCACTCCCATCCTAATAGTCCACGTGGGAACAAATGACACAGTTCTTCCACAGTCTGAGTTGACCAAATCTGATTTTAACCATCTTTTTTAATTTCATAAAGTATTGTGGAAAAGTCTGTTTTTATATCAGGTCCCATTTCCACAATACGTGGCAGTTCTGGTCATTTTAGCAGACTCCTCAGCCTTCACATCCCCCCGAGCAGGACGACTGACATCACACCCATCTTATCTTCTTTACATTGGCTTCCCATCAAGTTAAGGATTCATTTTGAGGTTCTTGTTTTCACATATAGAGCCCTGCATGGTCAGGCAACTGTGTACATCTCTGACCCACTCCATCCTTATATCACCAGTAAGTCACTTAGGTCTTCTGACCAGGGCTTACTGGTTGTCCCTCACACTCGACTGAAAACAAAAGGTGATTGTGCCTTTGAAGTGGTGGCTCTGACACTGTGGAATACTCTTCCTATAGACATACAACCTGTGGTCTCTGTTGATGCCTTTAAAAAGTAGCCGAAATCTGATTTATACAAACTGGCCTTTGTCTCACCTCATACTGTTTAGTCTTTGTAATTTTGTGTGTTTTTAAGGTCTTAAGGTGCTTTATTTATGTTTTGCTGATGTTTTATTTCTTTTGACTATTTTTATGGTCTTATTTTTTAATAATTTTACTCTTGTGAAGCACTTGGTGACCTCGCTCTGTGAAAGGTGCTATATTGAATAAACTTTACTTACTTACCTTATTACTCACAAAAAGTGTAATAACATGATTTTCTGGACAGCCTACATGATGAGTGGGAGGATGTATTTTTAATAAATCCATCCATCCGTCCAATTACTCTTACACCTCTGACGGTGCCTGATTAATTAGAGGGATGAGGGCAAAATACAGTGTTTTGTGAAATGTTTTTACTTTTTCTAGTAGGCTGTATATAGGTACAGATTTAAAAATGTGACAAAGTCTGAATATGGCCAGAGAAAACAACTTTGAAAACATACTGTAGGTGTTTCATTGCTCTCCTCATTCCTGTTCTTATGTTCTTATAATAATTAAGAATGAAATCATCTAGTGAATAAACAAGACAAAGCATGAACCCACAAAAGAGCCTGGGGCACACCAGCATATAAAATGTTGGGAGTTTTATGGTGAAATCAACTTTGGTGAACTGCTGACAAGCAAATGACCAGTAGCAAGCAGTCTTGACCGTGCTGACCTATGGTGACTTAGTGAACAGAGAGCAGTAGAGTTCAAGATGGAGAAAGCTATTGTAGCTTATTCGCTATGTTGTTTACCCTCCTCTGTCAAAGTACAAACTGCTTCACAAAAGAGGCCCCTTTATATCTGTGTTTTGAATGAAACCATTAATGTACAATCCTGAGAACAAAATGCCACGGGGAGTAAACGGCACAGGACAACAGAAAGACATTCGTAGAGCTATGTGACTGCCTAGCACTAGCATGCTTGCTAGTATGTTAACCATTAGCTCTCAAGCTCCTGTACAATAGTTCACCGACTAACCCTGCAAGTAGCCTCTAATGCACATCACCAAGCCTCTACTACAGCTTCGCAAGTATGTGGGGATGAACAATGCGCCTCTTTTTATGCTACAATGATTAATGCTATAATATAATTTGAAGCATAAATCCTTCCTAATTACATCATTCAGTCTGTAACAAAACATAATTATAAATTTCTGTCTCCCTTATTTGGTAATGCTATTACCTTTTTTGGTATCCAACTATTGAGCGAGGCTACAGGAGCAAACTAGGTGGACAACCACGAGGCTAACACTGAAAGGTTATATTTAATGAAAACAGACAGCATTAACAACCTCACTGAAACATTCTGGAGTTGCTTTTTATGTCCAGACCTTTAATACAAGCACAGACTTGCAATTCTCACTCATTACTGTAATTCTAAAGAAGGTAATGTAGAAGTGAAATGAATGAATAATGAATGACAAATCATATCCACTGCATTAGGCAGAGAAACTGTGCATCAGTGGTCACACATGCAAAGGTAGAGTAAACCTTGCTCTATCCAATAATAAATAGACTGCCACTCTAATCAAACGAACATCCCACTGCACTCTCAGGATGCCCCATTGCATCAGGATATTTCCTTTAATTAGGCCAGATCCCTTTCAACTCTGCCGCAGCGTCACACTGCAGAAATGTCTCTGGGACCAGCATGAATTCGAGGTTTAAGTCATTAAGAAAATCAGGTCAGCGTCTGCATCCAGAGAAAATCCAAGGCAAAATATGTAATTACACACACGCATACCAGCATTGTTTTTAATGAACTATTTCATGACAACAAGCCTTTGAACAAGATTCTCACCTCAGAGCACATGCATACTTTGACAATTACAGTGTGTTAGGAAATGGAGGAAGTAAGGTTGGATGTCACTGGTGTCATTAATTATTGTGGTGGAAGGGGTTTGAAAAAATGTTTCATTAATGGACATGTAGACAGTATTAAATCTCCCAGGAAAAAATAGGTAAATTGTCAGTCCAGGACAGATCTTGACCTGGTGTGACATGTCTTAATTTGGTTTGACAGAGGGAAGGAGCCCAAGTCAAAAGGTTAGATTTGTAAAAAAAAAAAAAAAAAAACAAGTTGTCTGGAGACTGAAGCTCTGGACAAAGCACATACAGTATTGTTAACAGCTGCAGGCTACTGTAGAGGCGTTAAACAGCTCCAGCTCAGATTTGGGGTGTTGACATTAGAAGTGTTAAAAAGCAAAGCTCCAAAAAGTTCTCTGCAATTTTTCCATTTCTCTTGTGGCGGTATGTTGAAACTCCTCTGCACTAGTCTAACTGTAACAGCACTGACACAGCCTATCTGGTCAGGTTTGCAAATCAAAGATGCAGGATTGAGATTTCTTCGTTTTGACGGTGGAAACAGTTAATTTATTGCATTTTTGGTTTCTGTTAATTTAGGCTCACATCACCTAATTACAAGAAACCGACTGAACATAAATCACGTGGAGTCACAAAGAGCTTGTTTATCGGACTGAGTTTTGGCAAATTTCCAATAAATTAAGTCAGAGAATAAGGCAGCTAGGGAACAAGGGGAGACAATCTGATTCCACTACTGTAACCTAAGATAATCATGATAGAAATGTCTGCTCTGTTTACGGTAATTTGTTGTCTCATAGAAGATAAGGAAACATGAGGTAAAGCTAAACATGACCATCAGTCCATTGCTACAGTAGGTTTTTCAAGGATTATGACGAACTCCTCATCAGCTATCTGTACTATTTAACCTGAACCAATTACACAAGGCAAACCACATGTATTGTGTTGTTTTCTGCATTTTCTTCAGGGACCATTCTCACTCTCGTTTGGGCATATCTGAACACCGGAATCATACTCGGATGCTCGGTGCAGACCGACTGCACTGAGACCTTTTAGAGGAAGTGGTCTCAGACTGGTCACAAACGAGTTCTGGGCAGTTCAATATGTGGTGGGAATGTGATCTCACCTCGAAACGAACGACCAGGTATGCTTTGCATGCTGGGATGTGGATGACTGAAATCTACAGCTGCTAGCAGGTAGCCAGAGAATGAATCAAGGTCTAGCAATGAAAGGTAGAGTCAGTCATTCTGGACACAGATTGTTGATATTTGAACTAAACATCCAAACAAATACACCCATCCCATTCAGTGTGGATTGATACATTCAATAAAATGGAAGCATATCTGTTCCGTGAGAAAACATTTTCTATGTGAATTGGCCACGGCCTCTCTCTCTCCAGTTCACCAGCACTCCCACCATTCAACGGGTGCTGGAGACGGGAGACCGCCATGTCCTCACACAGACAGCTGCTCTGATGACTTCCCCCTGTCCTGTGAACGAGCACGAACGCAAGTTATGAAACGCAAGAACAAAAGTTAGATCTAAGATCTGTAGTGATAATGAATGTTTATTATCAAAATTTGGAGTGTTACATTTCATTCTTGTGCATAAAGCTTTTTAACGACTTGTACGAAAAACATGTAAGTTGCTTTAGGCTGAAATTATAGTTCTCCAAACATATGTGTAAACGTCTCTGCAGGTCCATGCAGAAAAAGATGGAACTCAACAATGAGTTGCACAGACTTGAGTGTCAAGCTAGCTTGTTGACTGATCTAACTCTCGATTGAAGGCAGTTTCATTAAGGAAAGTGGAAAAAAAACTTAAATATCATACTCAAAATCAGTGTGACAGAAACGGCCACATGAATTTATCTGAACGTCCATGTGACTATCATGTCCTTGGAATGCAGATATAAATACACCACTGTATATACTAAGTGGTTAAAGCCATGTGTCCCTGACAGGGTTAAAAAATTGTTGTGTGTTCCATCTGAAAACTTAGACAGACTCATTATCTTAATTGCAATCTCAGTCTTTAATTAGCTACACACATACTGAGTCATTCAGGTGTGATCAATGCCCTCTTAATCTCCAACCATAAAATGAAAAGAAAATGAAATCAGTGTTTTGCTATCTTTAATTGGAACGTAATGTCAAAATTAATAACAATCAAGTCAATTAGCATTCGTAGCTGGCTGATGTGCACTGATTCAAGCCTTTAATATTACTGTGATTCCAGGTTAATTGTCATCATTACAGGAGAATTCAGTGGAGCATCAGAAAAATTAATGGAGTGAGCTGAGCAGACAGAATGGACTGGAAAACTCTAAAAAAAAAACAAAAAAAAACAAACAAAAAAAAGATTCAGCAAAAGAACAACCATCTCACCTCAGCAGGATCTCTGGTTTAACTGTGTCTGAATAAGATCTCTTTCCCAGAAATAGAAAACCCACGCCTTTTTGGAGAACCCATCCTGTCAAGGAAATTACTTTCCTATTGGGAGGAGGAAGTATTATTTCAGTGTCTTTCAGACCCCCTACCCTACTCACTATACACAGTTCATGACAGCCTAATCCACATACCCTTTGTTCATCCCTGCGAGACAAAGGCTCTTAATATACAGCATTCCTCCTTTCTATGGCTGTAATTTCCGACTTCTGAAACTACATAGCAAAATAAATATTTTTCGCTTTAGGGAGGAATGGGCTGAGACAAGGTCATTTAAAGATCCGTGGAGAAGAACACTGTGCCTTTCTACAGCCCCTTATTAGGAAAAAAAGATCATGGTGTGGAGAATGTTGCAGGCAATAACATCTGAGATTGTTAGTTTGAGTCTCCTCTCATACAGTTTGGAGAAAAAAAAACTGTAGCATGAGTGGAATTGCAGGATCATCAATTAATGATTTACCGGGCTGTGGTTTCCCACCCCAGAGCCTGGTTTTGTAATCTGCAGTGAATAAATTTGTATAGGAAGGCTGCTAATGAGGCTTAATAAAGACGTTAGCCATGGGCTGCAGTGGATGGACTGGTGTCCTATTTAAGAGTCACAGGAGGTGCCCTTTGGGAAGAGATGACCCACCCAAGACTGCGGGGTTGTTAGAGTGTTTACCTTAACATCCCTTTCTAAATATTAGATCTTAATTATCAAAGTGGTTATTTTTAGATGTTCATTTATCTACTAACACCTTTGGCTTTCCTCCTCTTAGTAAGTAGTTACCTCTGATTAAAAGTAAAGATGAGACACAAAAGCCTTCATGTGTTTTGTGTATACCAGCAGTTTATACATGCCATAGTTTGACAAAGCCTACGGCTAACTAGAAATGTCCTAGGTGAGGTATTACATTGGAGGAGTACACAGCCATATCGTTAAACCGCATTACGTCTGACCTGAGGAGAGAAGGTGAGATTATCCCAATGCTATTGTCTTACATTTGGAGTACAGCCGAGAGTTTAATCAAATCTTGAAGCAATCAATGCACCGGCTTCGATGGACACTTTCCTTGCCCTTGGAACCCAAGGAGTGTTCAGAAACGATACCACTGGCAAAAAGAGTCACTTCGGATACATCATCGCGGAGAATGAGATTAACCTCCCTTTCTCTACCCACTGGGATATCTAATGTCGCCAAGCTTATCTTCTAAGCATTCAATCAACCTCCAAGAACCAAGTCTATAAACACCTTGCAGTCCATTGTTTCTCTTTCAGCCTCCACAAAACAATAGTTTCTAACACAAGTTTTCTTGTTTGTACATTCTGAAACTTTTCATTTTTTTTTTTTTTTCTTCAGAAATGAAGTTAACCTGCTGTGCTGGTGGGTGTGTTTTTGTGCATGTGTGTGAGAGGAAAACAGACAGAGGGTGAATCCGAATCGGTGACAGTTTAGCAGCATGTGCATGTACTGCACATTGTTGTTGAAATATTAGGACACAAACCCCTGTGGTTGGACTGGACACTGTCCCAAATAGGCTCATCTATTATTAAGAGGTTTTCCCATGTTTCTGTTTCCTATATATGTCTTGCTAGACAACATATAAAGGGATAGAGACATTACTGCTGATCTCAGCAAATATCTATTAAGACGAACTGATTTGATCTGGGATTAAAAGATAAAAAATGACAGCAAAAATGACAACAGACACACACTTTAATCTCTCTCTCCCACTCACGTCCGCATACACAAATGCACAGGGACAAACTCTTGACCTCATGCAGTAGATAAAAAAAAACAAAAAACCTTAATAGCATTTTTGTTTGGAAGATTAGAAATACATTATTTAAAGTCATTTAGTCCCGATTTTTCTGAAACAGATCTGGTCGGAAACATGACCTTCCCATTTTCAATTACATCTTTGCTGTCCTCAGTAATCCTGCATGTCCCTGGGCCTTGTCCTGTTCTCCCTGCACCGCACTACGCAGTATGTTTTTCTGTTGCACCCTTGATATTCTGAAAACAGCCAATTGCTTATGAAGAGTAAAAATGTTGTCTGTCCTTGACCAAGCAGATCGACATGTTGTTGTCCCAGCTGTAGGTAGAATCAGCTGCGCATTCACTGAAGAGTCCTTCAGCCCCAGCATTACACACAAAGGCTTTAATGTCATAATCCAAATTCCTGACAAGAATTTCACTTCAACGTGCGAAATCGGACGAGTGGCGTCTTATCTATCCGCTACAGTCTCATTTCTAATTTCTTATTCAGCATTTGCATTTTACAAGTAGGTTTTGCTGATCTGTGTAACCTTTGGCGTGGGGCTAGATCAGTGGCACTTGAAAATGCACGCTATGAATGGCTCAAAGCTGAAGTAACCGGGTGTGATAACTTTTGCCTGGCAGATAAACACAGGCAGAATCACCCCTGCTTCCTATTTAGCATTACAATGAACTACGCTCTTGGGTGCCAATGTTCTTTTATGTGCCCTTACTCTCTATGAGGCCCTGTCCTTTTTTTTTCCTTCCCTACAACAGTACAGTAATATGCTGTTTACCATTCTGTTGTTATGCACTTCCTCATAAAAGACACTGAAGTAAAAAACATCAAAGTGTAGAATAAAAACGTGTTAAGGAGAGTGCCATGTTTCTAACAATGCGCACTTATCTCGACTTACTTACAATCATGCAGATTTATGTGGCTGTGTGGCCCTGAATATAAACAAGTTCATTGTTATTTAAAATGAAAAAGTACAGTTGGATGAAAGATGGAAAGATTAATATCAAAGGCTTCACACCAGTTGGTAAAGAAGGTTATCCCAGGTTTTTACCCTTCATACGAGCAGTGAAAGTGACTCATTTCCTCAAACTCCGATTTAATCTCCTCTAGTGTTTATACTGTATAAAGAGCTATTGCTCAGTGCTTTTTGTCTCATGAAAAACCTTTTGTGGTGAGACTTAGAAATGCACACTCATTATGGGTGCTCAAAAAAGCAATATTTCAAACACAGCTTAATGGCATAATGGCTCTGCTCAATGTGAAACAGCCAGTTTTTAAAAAAAAAAAAAAAAAAAAACTGTGCCCTTGAGCAACAACCTGGACTCCTACCTCTACTTTTACTGGAAGTGAGACTGGCTGAAAATGTCAGTTGAATATACAAAATGTACATTTACATTAAAATGACTCCCTTTTTTTTTTTTTTTTTTGTTTTGCCAACGTTGAATTTAACAAGAAAATTAAAGCAGCCCCACCATCTCATGTCAATAATATATGTGAATGAATATTTAACTATAATAATCCAAAAAGCAATTTTCACGTTGGCTCTCTGTCAGGTCAGCAGTCATCATTTTTTTGCCCTTTCCTGTTGTAAGCATTGTTTCCCTAATCTAAAGGGATGAGGATTAAGGGTATTTTGTCAGCACGACTATCCATGTCTGACTGTCCTGAGGCTGTGAACTGCCATCACAGACAAGTTCATTCTGTTTACCCTTGTCATCCAGAGGAATATTAATCATACAGCGTGCAGGCCGACCAAACAGCTTTGGCTCTAAATATGTAGACAAATCCTACAACAGCCCATATGACAGACTGAACTGACAGCGTCCTCGCTGCATGTTTGAGGATCCAGTTTTGGACATTATGGACTTGTGGATTATGGAAAATGGAAGTTGGCTTTGTTACAACTGCTTAAATTAACAATTTAAACCATTTCCCATTCTAAACATTACTGTATGGAGCACAAACTGAGGTTCAAACAAACAAAGAAACAAAAGCAGAACTAAAAAATGTGTAGATTTTTTATGGTTTTATTAATATTACAACTCATTAAAGGACATAATATGCAAAATTAGAATGATATTTTGAGCTCAATGCCAATGTCACAATGCTAACATTCTCACAATGGCAATGCTAACATGCTAATGTTCAACAGCTATTTTAAACTTTGCAGGTATTTGGTCATAAACTAAAATATTAGACAGGGTAAAATTTATACCTGACGGTAGTGCTGGATGAAAAGGACCGCCAAAGTTGTTACAATTCATCCTGAGGGGGACATGAATGTCAGTATCTGATTTCATGGTAATCAGTCCAATAGTTGTTGAGACATTTAACTGAAAACCATAAATGTCAGGATCATACATTGTTATTTTCACAGGGTAAATGAAAACTTTCACCTGCTGGTTCTAGATGAAAAGTCTGAGGTTTAAGTCATTAAGATACAATTTGTGAAAACCAGGGGCCAGATGCATAAACGATGCGTTCACACAAAAACCACACATACGCCATTTCACACACATGAACTGGTATTTATAAAAGAATGTGCGGTGAGGATGTGCACACATTCTTCAGACCACATGCACACATATTTTTCTAAAGTGATCTGAGGGTGATGTGATGAGGTGGAGATGAAATATAAAGTGAGAATGTTGCTGCACTGATTGTGTGACTGTAAAATGCCAATCACGCATTTACAAATGTAATGTTGATTGATCAGTTGTATGATTCATTTTAGGATTATTTTAATATACACAGGACTCAGCATTTTATTTTGCTGCTAATATTCTTTTTATTTGACCCTTAGTCGCGTCACACCTTATAAAGTCTGTTTAGATATGAGAGCTACAAACCAATCATTGATTACATTTCTGAGAAATCACTGCTGACGATGGTTTACGGGTCCATGTGACGAATTAATGATATGGACACTATAAAGAGCCGCGTGGCCGTGTGTAATGACAGCTGGCTCTGTTGGAGAATGTCGCCGGTGCAACACAATCTGTGAAACTGCACGTCTCCCTTCTCGTTTGTTTCATTGACAGGTGTACAGACTGGTAGAGCAGACGTCATGTTGATATGAAAGCAGCTGGTTAAGGTTGGGTCTTCATCCATTTATGGGTAATTGGTGGAGTGGAAATGAGGCTTGTGCACATGTGCCCAGTTCCACAATGACAGATTTATAAAACACTACCATGCGTACGCACGGCTTTATACATCTGATGAAAAGAATGTGTATGCATGTTTCTGGCTTTGGCTTTGTGCGTGCACACAGTTTTAGTCATGAATCTACACAGAGTTTTATGCATCTGGCCTCAGGAATAACTGCACCAAATATAGTGGAAATCCTTTGAATAGTTGCTGAGATATTTTAGTCAGGACCAAAGTGGTGGACCAACCAGCTGAAACACAGTGTCACTCATACAAACATTAATACAGATACCAATTTTATCAATACAAAAGAGACTTTATAATTAAATATGTAATCAACACTGTGAAATATATAGAGAACAGGAGATATAGACAATTCAAGATCAAATGAACTGAAAGGTCACCTTAAGTTTTACATTGGGATAAGACCTTGGTCAGCCAGGGTCAGGAGCCAGACCTGTTAGTGTTTTGCAGCAGAGTACTACTGAACGGGTCCTAATATTGGTGCCGCAAGCACATTAACGTGACTAAGCTGGTATCCATCATCATGACAGATTTTGTTCCACAAGCGTTCCCAGCCCACAAAGATTGTTCTGACACCTGCACCGATGCCTGATTAGTTCAATGTAGGCCATGCCAATTTGTGTGAAATTGAAATTAAGCAGTAGCCTACAGACTATCCTTTTATTAATTCATTGTGTGGTAATTGGTTGCTTTGATAAATAATGGAGGAGTATGAATGCTTGTACATGTCAGTCATCCAGGAATATCACATTTGTTTTCATGTGCTCAATTGGGTTTGTAATTTAAACTATAAGAAAATTCATGATTCATATTTAATAGCAATTTAATTGATGCAAACCTCAAACTACTGTGCAGGTTTACGGAGCTTTTCGAATCTCCCTGAAAGAGTTTTACTTATTTTATTAAGTTTTTATTTTCCCACAGGGATAGGGAGTTACTTGACCCAACTCAAGGCTCTACTTTAAAGGTAATGAGGAGAATCTTAAATAAACTTTTCTATTTAATTGGGAGCCAATGCAAAGGTGTGTGGGAGTAATGTGTGCTCCATGGCAGCCCAGTCTCACATAAAATATCCATCTTGGTCCACAGCGCAAAATGTAGTTTCACAATAACGGCTCTAAAATTGTGAGACGTCTACGTTTTTTTACCTATTTTTTTCCATGTCACATAACTGTCTCACTAGAAATGTTATCAAATCACATTTTAATGCTGAAACTATCTTAAAATATTGCATTTTACACTGAGAATAAAAGGAATGTCAGTCTTTTTCTGTAGGCATCTCTCAAATTCCATGGCTAGTTCTCGTCAATACTGTAGCTTGCCTACATTTTAAAGTAACCCAAAGTGTAATAAGGCACAGTTGCTAATGTACATAAATTAGGCCTTGCAGTAATCAAAGCAGGATAAGATGAAGGAATAAACACTTTAGTCAAGAGCATTTATTGGCAGAACAAAGTTGATTTTGGAAAAAGAGTGGACATGGGGAAACTAGTGACATGAGCATGATCAATACTTATATGTTCTGTCCGTACAAATAGCAACCATGATGTCCCTGTCAATAGACAATAAACATTCATAAGGCGGATGCAACGCCAAGGACATACAGCAGTGACTGAGATGCTGGACTGTCAGTCTTTGATTGAATTAAACATTATGAATGTCCATACTTCAGAGAGAGACATGTATTTCAATGACAAGATTTGACTTTTGGGCTTTGCAGGACAGGACAAGAAACAGAAAACCTTCTACTGATGTGAGTGCGTGGCTGTCAATGACGAATCACCCCCAGAACACTTCATTGTAAATCACTGTTAAGGGAACAGTTCAGCATTTTAGGAAACACGGTTATTCGCTGTTTTGCAAATTGGACAAAGGAGGTACCAACTAGCCATGCTCGCTCCACAATTAAAGATTAATTTAACACATTGTATCTTATTTCTTATTCTGTGCACACACATAAATGTAAAAAAAATCATCTCAAATAGCCCTCGACAAGAAAGCAAATAAACACATTTCTAAAAATGTCCAACTTTTCCTTTAATAAACCCGTATGGAACGTCCCTTGACAAGTAATTTTACCCAAAAAAGAGAAAGATAAAAAAAAGAAAAGTGATAATCTTACTTATCCATTATAATATCAGCCAAGCACATGTTGTTGGTTTCACTGGAGGCATTTATTGGGTGCGGAAATATGTCTTTTATGTGTGATTTGGGTGAATAAACCCTTTATGATGCACACCAGTGGACAGTCAATATTTGGATGTGAAATAAAATATCTTCAAAGCTTTTTTTTCCCCTGTAATTTACACCACAGCACAGTATTATAGCCTCTCTGCCTACACATGAACAGCACAGATAACCCCCTTCTGTGGTGGTGGAAATGTAGGTAGTCGCTAACTGAAGTAGAAGTAGACGAGGTGGATTGAGAGGAGGTAGATACACCAAAAAGGCAAATTACAACACTTTATCACAATAATGCACTCAACATCACAGACTGATTGATGGTCTTTAACAGTGGAAAAGTGACCAAGGGTGCATTTCTCCCCTAAACAGAACAACATATTTCTGCCATGCAGTGCTGTCTTAATGCCCTGTAATAAAATACTGACTTTATACACTGTATGGGGAAGATTATGTCTAGTCTGTTGTGAAATCTTTGAATAAATTTCGACTCTCAAATCTGATCTGTGATAAAATATATGTGCAGATTTAGAGAAGAGCACATTTATATTGTTTTTTTCATAAGGTTTGACTTTGAACTGAATAAATGTCTGTAGTGTTGTTGGGATAATTTGTTTTTCAGTGTCCACTGATCTGGAGTAAGAGACACAACCATCAAAGCAGCAAAGATTAACAATGCTGTTTCATGGGCAGTTAACCTCTAAAAAAACACTCAAGCACCATCACATGCCACACTCCAGTGCCCACAGCCTCTACACACATATGTCATTATTTTGTAATAGTAAAAGTTCAGGTTGGCATGTACAGTGGTGATGCAGGTAGAATACTGCTGTTGATTTATTAAGCTGCTTGTTGATTTATAAAGTTTGTCAGAGTGCTGCCAAAAACATGGAGAGATAGATTCATAAAAGCTTGAAAACTTCATTCATTATAGATTAAAACATTATCCATCCCAGACTCGATATGAGGGGTGGAAATATCAATAACTGACTGATAAAATTAGAATGATGGAAAGGTTTGGGAATTGAAAAACTGAGAAATACATTGTAAGGTGATCTGACAAAAATAAAGCAAGAGTGGAAGTAGCAAAAAAACAACATCAGATACAGCTTCAGTGATGCAATAGACATTAATAAATGACAGCAAACCTGAAAATTCACAAATCTATCACAGTTTTTTTTCACATGTAAAAAAAAATAGACATAACTGATAAAGTACATTATAATGCATTTTAATGTTCTTCAAATTACTTGACAATTTATCTTTTAAATTATTTCTATCAACCAAACAAATAAAAAACAAATAGTGCTTTAGGTTGTTATCAAACCTCAGGCAAAATTATTAAAAAAGACATATTCTCAAACTACACATGTGGGTATACATAAGCTTTTAAAGTCGAAGATAAGTAACGTGATATTCTCCCCGACCCGAAGGTGTTTATATAACTGATGAGAACAAATGCTATTTGAGAGAAATTCCAACCTTGTTCCAACTCTGCTATTGACTTTGCATCTCAGCAGTGACAAGATCTCCTCCATAATGCACTGGGGCAGGAAGTGAAGTAGGCGTACTGTGACCTCAACAAAGTGTTGTCTGTTGCCCTCGGGGAAACTGAATGTGGTTGATTGCACCTGGGAACAATTAAAGCCAATAAGGTTAACTGTGGCTAACCTCTTACCTTTTCAGCTCAGGGTCAATGATGGATGACTTTCTGGGCATCTGGCCTGAAATCTTTAGAGTTGCTTTTTTTTTCTTGCTTTTGTGTAACAGCACTGTTACGAGTAGTTTGAAAAATGTCTTTATTTTCACTGTACATACAGTATAATTACATTCAAGATCCAACGATTCAAGAATATTATTTTAATATAGATTGGTAGCTCACATCTAAAGGGAAAGTTACTTGTGTGGAGCACTTCTCAACCTGTGAAAACAGTTACATAAATGTGCTGTGCGGCTGTGGGGACAGCTTTCTAAAGTCTGAGAAAATAATGCCATCAGAGTTGTCTCAGCTTGGTCTTGAGACATCCAAATTTTAACAGAAAGTCTGCATTACAAACCGGGGGTGTAGAGTTTGAAAGATGTGGGCGTTTACAAGGCAGAGAAAAAGACACCACTGAGCTGCATTGTGGGAAGTAGGACTGGGTAATATGGCAAAAAAATATATGAGATAGTCAGAGCCAACTATAGCCACCTGGAGTCCAGGGACACTTAGAGTCCCATAAACTACAGCAGGTGTACATATAGTATAACTGTCCACATGCATACAAAGCTAATGTAGCCAGCCTTCATCTTTACTTACTATCTGACTGGGAATTTTTGTGCACATTGTAATAATTCATTTTACATATTGTGCACAAAATAAAACATCAATTAATCAAATTAATTCAATATGTGACCCAGTACTAGAAGGAAATGTGAAATCCAGTGTTCATGGAGTTTGATCCATGGACGAAACATCAGGATATCTCTGCCTCTGCTGCGCTGATTTTGACATTTTATAAATCTTTCACTCACAAGTCGTTCCAACTTTATGAAAGTGCAAATAAATCAGTGAAGTTCCCCCTAAAATGTAAAAACAGAGACGTCAGTTATTGCAACAGCTGTAGATGGGTCAAGGGAAAGTTCTGAAATCTCACCAGTTCAAATGCGACTGTCAAAAACATCTAAACAAGTACGGACATATACACGTACATGGATAGATTTACAATCAATAACAAATGTAGAAAGTTTTGTTCCTTTCCTGAACAAGTTCAGAACCACGACAGGTTATATGATTATATGATACAGGTTATATATAAGTAAAATAAGTAAAACTTCACTCCTCTCTTCAACCTTATTTACCAGTATCTCCCTCCTTCCTTGCACAGACTCCCAAGGTTACCCTGCGTTTAAGAAACACAGTAACACCAACAGGTATTTCATAGTTATAATTTATCATTACACTAATTAAAAAGCATCATAAGATCCTGTATATACACATAACTCATACCTTAACATTCAGTTTCTTTGCCTGCCAAGTGTTTGACTGCAGTGTAATTATTATCTTCCTTATTACACGTACTGTATTCTGTACTGTATTTGTTACCTTTCTTTATTTGCCTGTTTATTCTCTCTTGCGTTGTACAGAGAGGTCATCAGAGACTTTGCTGTCAGTCTCTTAGCATCAGATCTCTGTCATAACATGTCTCTGGCATTCGACGCAGCAGCAGAATTCACAGATGAAACACTCCTTTGATCAGTGAGTCCTTTGAGTGTGCTCTTTAAAACTCCGCCGCCACTGTGGGCATTCAGGGGGCATCAGCAGCAATGCCACAACACTACCATTGTGCTAGATGCTCTCGCCCCATAACACTCACTGAGAGCATACAAAAACACGAAGCCAGGCGATCAAGCTGCAGTCTTTAATGCCTCACTGCGCTTAAATCATCTTAAATAATGTCGAACGTGCAGAAAACACCTTGTCCGACATCACTTTTGCAATGCTGCAGTTTGATACTTGTAATGCATTTCTAGCCTGTTCCTAGCACTTGTCTTTTTCACAGACAGCTCGCCCAAAGGACAGACTGTAGCTTTCAATACCCGTCAACATTTTCACTATGAGGAGATGTTGATCTGAATGCCGACATCGTCGCTGAAAATGCTTGTACCTGTAAGTACAGCTCCACAGTGATATTTGAGACAGGGATTATAGTCATCCATATTGGCTAACATCACTTTTTTGTCAGGATAAAAAGAAGCTTCCGAAATACAGTGCGTTCCACAGCTTCCATGAATTTCTATCATAGCATAATGTCATACTGTGTAAATGTTATGCCTCTTTTGTTTGTCTTCAGCATGTTACTATGAAGTGCTTGCTATATACTCAGCAATGTGTATGGGTATAATGAATGGATTGTTTGAGATATATATGTGCTATCATTATAAAGGAGGTCACTGGCCTCATATATTACAACTGCTTTAATGTTAATGTTTTATAAAACATGCTAGATTTTCAGTTTCATCTACAGGACCATGGTTCATGAAACTCTTTGCTCCTTTGTGGTGCAAAACATCTTAGAAGTACAGAGAAGAAAATTAACTCATCACTACTGGTGCATGTTCTTTTGTGCATTTATTCTCTTTTTTCTCCTCGCATAAGGACATTTCAAACACCATGTTTACGATTTCATTAAGTCCAGAGTGCAAAGATCTTTGTACAACTGCTAAGGCCTTGGATAGAGTCAATTCATACTACAGGAATAAAACTACAATTAAATCATTCCACAACCAGAAACCATGGATTACCAGAACCATCCGGGATGCCATAAACACATGCACTGCAGCCTACAACTGCTGCAGTCTGGAAATATGGACAATTATAAAGCAGCAGCCTATAATGTAAGAAGAGCAGTAAAGGAGGCAAAAAGGGACTACAGGAAGAAAGTGGAACTACAATTCCAGGAGGGCAATCCCAGAAGTATGTGGCAAGGTCTAAGAGCTGTGACAGATTACAACGGCCTGTTGCTGGACTGAGGGGCTGCATAAAGGGCCAGTATAAGATAAATAAGGAGTTTTTTGAACCGTGAATCATGCAAAGCTGCTCTAGTGGAGTCCAACAATAAAAATATAGAGCTGGAAATGAGCATAATAGGTCCCCTTTAATGGACGGGTGGGTGTGCCTTTCACACCTATCACCTTTCTTAGCATGACGTCTGGAGAGCTTTCAAGGGTGTGAACACCAACAAAGCAGCAGGACCAGACGATAGCAGTAGGTGGGTCCTCAAACTATGTGCTGACCAACTAGTGCCTGTGTTCACAGTGATATTCAATCTGTCCTTGGCTCAGTCTGTAATATCCATGTGCTTCAACAAGTCCACCATCATTCCTCTGCCCAAGAAAACAAAACCAGCCTGCCTGAATAACTACTGCCCAGAGGCACTCACCTCTGTAGTGATGAAGTGCTTTGAACGGCTGGTCAAGGATTACATCTGCCCCTCACTACCCAGCACACTGGACCCACTACAGTTTGCCTACTGTCCCAACCAATCAACAGAAAACACCATAGCACACATCCTCCACACCACCCTATCTCACCTGGACAAGAAAAGGAGCTATGTGAGATTACAGTTCATTGACTACATTTCAGCGTTTAACATGACAGTTCCCTCCAGGCTCGTCACAAAGCTCAAGGCCCTGGGATTTAACACCTCACTGTGCATGTGGACTTCCTGATGGGCAAACCCCAGGTGGTGAGTGTAGGCAGACACACCTCTTCTAACCTCATCCTTAACACCGGAGCACCCCTGGGCTGCGTTTTGAGCCCCCTGCTGTACTCTCTGTACACACACAACTGTGTAGCCACTTTCAACTCCAACACCATCATTAAGTTTGCTGACAACGCAGTTGTGGTGGGCCTGATCACATAACAATGAAAAGGTCTACCTGAAGAAAGCAGAGGACCTGAGCCGCTGGTGTCAGGACAACAACCTCCTCCTGAACGTCAGCAAGACTAAGGAGCTGATAGTGGACTTTGGGAAGAAGCGGGGAAGGAACTACGCCCCCTTAATATCAACAAGTCTGCAGTGGAGAGGGTGGACAGCTTCAAGTACCTCGGTGTCAACATCACCGAGGGCCTGACCAGGGCGCTACATACTGACTCAGTGGTGAGAAAGGCAAGACAGTGACTGTTTCACCTCAGACGCTTGAGGAAATTATGGGTATTCCCTCAAATACTGAGGAATTTCTACTCTTGCAACATCAAGAGCATCTTGACAGGGAACATCACTGCCTGGTACGGGAACAGCACCGAACAGGACCACGTGGCCCTGCAAAGAGTGGTTTGTTCGGCTGAGCATACAATAGGCCGTGCTTTACCCTGCCTAAAAGATATTTACACCAGGCGCTGCAAGAATAAGGCTAGCAGAATCATTAAGGATCCCAACCACCCGAATAACAGCCTTTTCTCACTGCTGCGGCTGGGAAGAAGGCCACCACTGAGAGGCTCAGAAAGTGCTTCTACCTTCAGGCCACTAGGATCCTAAATGAGGTCGCCGCCTAAGACCCCCCCCCAATCATACATATATATTTATTATTATTCGTATTCTATTTAAACTCTTTTTAATGCACAAATTGAAGGACCTGGCAGGATTACATTTCACTGTGATTGTACCTCATATGATTACATGTGACAAATAAACTTGATTGATTGATTGATTAACTCACAGTACACAAGTTGCAGATGAAGGTAGATGAGCTCCCTTTGTCATCTAAAAAGAGGTATGTCACTACACTTCATGAAGGATACTAAGCGAATCGATACCCATCCTCTTGGCTCTGTTTGGTCCCTGTATGGAGGCAATATTATGACAGACTTTTTCAGCCTAAACTGTACATTGTCAGACGAGTACATTAGCATGCAAGGTTTGCACATTATGGATGTTGCTTTTCCTAGAGCCACAGTGTTAATGTCACTTACAATTATTTCCATTAAGAATCACCAAGACCCTGTTCACACCTGGCATTAAAATGTGTCTTGGGTGATCCGATCACAAGTGGACCGCTCTAAGTACAGGTGTGACAATGAAGGACCGCCTACTCAGCTGACGTCCTCTGTGTAAGCAGAAGTACGTACTCATTCGTGTGCCAGCGGCATTACATTAAAGTGTGGAACAGGGTCATCGAAACAGACAGTCATTGACCACTGAGCCCTCTACCATTGTAACATCGTGATTAAAAAACCTTTATTCTTAATCTCTTAATCCTTTACTATCACTTTGTAATATAGGTATGTCAAAACTCTTACAAAATACTTGTTTATTTACACATTAAGTACTTATGCAGCAACATTAGCTTTTGTTTAGAGTCATGTTTGTGTCCAGGTGATGAATGCCTAAAATTCACTCTCTTTTTAGCTCTTTGTTATACTCCAACAACTCCTGTGGAAAATATCTGGCTCTTTAGATGCAAACTGCTCAGCTGTGTTTACGATAAAGGCTGTTTTCTCACAATGGTCACCTCTAACTTTGCCTGTGTGCCGTTTGATGATGGGCAGGAAATGTGCAAATGAGTTTTTCTGAGCTTTTTCTGTTTCTGAAAACAGCCGAGGGTGAACCAAAACAGTAAAGTTGCCAGCCATAGAACCATAACAATGGGTTTAAAGGCGCTATACCGACTGTATAGCAGAAGAGAAATGCAGAGTTGTGTGATAATTCTCTGTGGGTCCATCACTGCGAGAGATCCCTTTCACATTACACAGTTATTTGATGCATTGTTAATATAAAAATATTGATTAGAGCAGCTTTAACAGTGAAGGTTGTGTGATGTAATACATATATTCAAGTGATATAAGAACTATGTTCCTAGTTAAGTATGTCTGTAGTGTTGGTTTCTGATGTGGTTTGTACTTTACTGTGCAATTAGGTGTAAGCCTAAATTGAGATAGGCTACAAAAGAGTTAAACTTTTAGCCTATAAACAATATCAGGGTTTATTTTTGTCTAGTTTTGGAAAAAAAAACATGGAAAAACATATTTACCTAATCATCTATATTAACTTATAACTTATATTAAAAGTAAATCTGAAAAAAGCTGATTGAATGCAAGCAGAATCTATGTGTAGTATCACTGACAGAGTAGGACACAAGTAATAGGATATTCATTATACTCATTACAACCAATGGAGAAACACAGATCGCTGTGAACTCATGCAAACATCACCTGCATAGCAAAGATTATTAAAAGTCTAATTATGCATATCAAACACCACAGACGGGACAATTAGAACAGGGAGGCTTCAGGCTGCCTCAAACAGATGGTTTGCCCAGTTAAGGAAAGTACATACATATGTATTATTGAGACTTAGCTCAGCATTTTCTTGCTTTCCTATTTTATTTTTATTGTAGTTCACTACAGAAAGTTAAGATTTTGTAATGGGCCTATATTTTTTAAGAAATGTTCTTTTTATGGAAATGTTTTCCCTCATTAAAGAAGTTTGCAAACACAGTTTGCAAACACTTTTGGATATTCTAAGGCATTAAACTTTTGCTGAGGGCATCACAAAACACTAAAACATAGGGTACATAAAATATATAAAGATATTTTTTAAAGGATTGTTTACCCAGATTACAAAAACCCAACTGCAACACAATGGTAGTTAATTAAATTTCTCTCTGGTACATTTCAAGAGTCTTTAGAGAAACAGTGTCCTGGACACTCTGTATAATCCACAGACAGCTGTAAAGAGCTGGAACTGTGTTCTACTAAAGAAATAGTTTATGTAAAAACAGTTGACAAAAAATAAATAAATAAAACACATGTGGTGGTGTAATTGGTGGTGGCAAACAGGTGAAGCCCAGCAGCTACTGTGGTGAGATACAGAAACAATGGAGGAGCTAAATATGCAGCAAAAACCTGCTCTACACCTGGCTTCATTTTATTTCATCAAAAGGCTCAAATGCAATGCAAAGCCAGCTTGTATACTGCTCTATAGGGCTATAGGGTAACACAGCTATATCAAAATGAGCATGTGAAAACAGTTAGGTGTTAACTAGCACTTGTGTTTGTCTTGTGTGTCCTAAAATCTGTAAATCATAACCATAGATTAATTTAATTTAATTAAATTAACATATATTCTACTATATTTAATGTCCAGCATTTTATTTATGTCCTAATTCTGAGTATGTGTGTAAATGTATCCACTATCTAATGCCCACAACTTTCTGCTAATAATTCCACAAGCTAGATACACTAGCTATATATAGAGTCAACTACTGAGTGTTTATTGTATAGGAAGTCCTAAATGTGTGATTTCAGACACAGCCCATTCATTTATTTATAGTCTTCCTTTGCTTCTTTTGTGTATAGTGTATTGTGTAAGTATGGTTCTATATAATAAAGCATTATTTTGGAAGGACGGACGGACAGAGACACCAAAAGACAGATGATATTATGTGTACAGGAGAGGACCAAGAGAAGTCCACAGGTCAGCAGTCACACGGCTAACACTTTCTGATTTGTATGGAGTTACTGATTCACCTTGCTGCCAGGGTACCACATGTAAATTGAGCAGAAATCAGGCTATAATTTCACATTCTAGACCCGTACCGAGGTCCAGCCTGTCACCTGCACACGGCCACGGCACAAGGACCGCTGTCACATGCAGTAGTTTGCTTCTCCTGTGACTACTTCGCACTACATATTCTCAACACACAGAGTAATGACAGCACGGTGAAATGACAACTGTGTGCGTGCTCTCTCTTTCTGACACACACACGCATGCACGCACACACGCACACACTCTCTATCTTTCTCTCTAACACACACACACACACACACACACATATATATATATATATATATATATTATGCACAAGACACACACACAGTGAGACACTGAGATGCACAGACAGGGGTGGGGGGAGGGATTTTACCATAGAGACTTGGACTCATTGATCTTCTCAGGAGGGGGTTAGTTGAGATCAATCTTCCTGCACAACAGTGACCCCTGGTGGAGGATCAAAGTTCCCAACAACAAAGACAAAAGTTCTCCCAGTTGCTCTCTGCATTTTCTTCCTGATAAAAGACAACTAATGACAATACTGATTTCTGACAGTTCTCTTTTACATGCAGTTTAATGTAAAAACTCTTTCTTACACTGCAACTGCCATTTAAACTTTTATTAGCAAATTTTCAACACATAACTAAAGACATGCAAGGTGTTAAAAAAGACAGCTATGACAGCTGAGAAATTAAAAAAATGAATATCTATGTCTAATATATATTGCATCACCTCTACACAGATGTGTGCAACTCCACACAAAGTACTGCAGTCTTGAGCCCTGAACTGGGCAGAGTGAGGCAAAAGCTGTTGGCAGTATTGTACGCAGTACTGAGTGTGAAAATCATGTTTCTCTCTCCATGCACTCCATTTTCCTGTATACCGCGGTTAATACAAAGCACACCGCTACTCATTCAATTGTGCACAAGATACAGAAGGAACAGCTGCGGGAGTGTTTCTGACAAGAATGTGAGCGATTTACTGTTCAGATTCCTGAGACAAAAGAGAAGAAAGAGTGCTTCATTTTTTTCTCAGCTAAAGAACTACACAGCTGACGATTGGAGTCAGCAAGAAGTCCATTAATTAAATATTAAGACAGAAAATGAACAACTTACATGGTCTCACCTGATAATAAATAAATGAACAAACATGTATAATGTACACACACAGTGAGGAACACATAAACCTGAGCAATTAATTGTGTAATTAAGTGTCAAAATTGTGTCAAAAATCTCTATGTTTCAAATTTTGCCTTAATATATAATTCAACATTATACACAGTAAAATTGGGTAGGAATTGTATGCTAAATATCCTCAATACCAGCTTTAATATTTTGATTAGTCACTTAATATGAGCCCACTGATCATGGCTGTGCTTACCTATTCTGGGGCCTGTATTTCTTTCGTCACATTGCTCTCCCTGTTGTGCAGAGATTTATACAGACCTTAAGACCACATGTATAATGCATGAGCTTGGACTTATAAATATATCAAACAATATCAATAAATAAAATGTTACCTGTCACCATCTGTAATGTGTGAATTTAACTGCTGACTGTGACTTCTTGGTCAGCTTGAGCATAACAAAAATATATTTTATCAGAATGCACCCAAGGCAGGAACCGACACTTGGCTGAAATATGGTCATACAATCTTGAACTACGACACCGCTGTTCTCCTGCTCTTTTAAATACAGATTTTATCAAATGTGCATCTTTTCCTAGATGTGTTAAATAAAAAGTACTGTTTAATCAAAAATATGTGTACATGTCCCTTCCAATCTGTGCAAGGAACATTAAAGCCAAGGAACATTTCATTAGCTAAGTACATGATTTTGTGGGATTACAGGTTACATAAAAAACACTGTTCACTTCTGAAGCATGCACTGTGTCAGTACTACTAAAGGACTACAGTGTCTAAGTGGGTAACATTAGCAGCTATTTCCTGCTATTTATTGGTTTTGGGCAGGTTTGCACTCCAGTAACCCAGCCATTAAAAGTGAAACATCCTGTTTTTAAGAAAGAACAGTACAACAATTTACAACTTCATTCATGTGGCCATGAAGTGCACATTTGCAAATTATAATTTTAAATCGAGTCAGCTGGAATCTTTAAAACTTTCAGGTAGAGTTATTTAACCGAGTTCAAGTTAGCTTACGTAGCTAGCTAGCTATAGCTAATCAAATCTGCTAGGGACAGCTGCCGGATAGAAATGAGAAGTAAACTTTTGTCTACCTCTGTCTGAAATCAAGGGTCCATTGTGCCAACATTGTAGACTACATACTGTGTGTGCCATGTGGAAATGGAAAGTTTGATAGGTGTAGCAACAGTAACTGAGGGTTTCTGGGCTTACTGAACAACTCAGATCGTATGTTCATACTTGTGGGCATTGTTCCTCAATCAAATATGACAACAACATATTTATCAATTGTTGAGAACAAGGAACATAGCAATACCTGTAAAAAGGAATGCAAGCAGGGCAAAAAGTCAACAGTCAGACAATCAAACAGGTGTTTAATGAACCCCTGGGTTATCCAAACTTTGGGAACGTGGGAAATAAAATGAAGGCAGACAGCAAACATCTGAGCATGTGTGTTTCTTGCGTTGGTCTTTGTTGTAGAGATGTTGCTGTGCTCCCAGATCTCAGAAATTACCTTGGTGAGTACAATATCATCCTAACTGATAGAAACATGGCCTATGTATGGAAACTTGACATAAGTTCTAACAAACCCTAATAGATAAGACTCATCTTTAAGTATCTATCTATCATTGGGTGCTTCCCGGCATCAGCAATACTGATATCTCACACATCACAGCACTACCATACTTGCTTCATGCTTTATATTTTCAACGCTTGCGGCTGGTTTCACACTTTGAGATGCTTGATATCTACTGGCCCATATATCTCTTCCATTTTAGCCTGCCAGCAGTACAGTATCCATCTCCATTACATGGTCACAGATGGATAACAAGGCCAGGCCTGGCACAGCTCACAGAGTGGTGCTGTTCCTCTGAGAATACACCCCTGCGATCATATTCAAATGGACTTTCTGCTGGCTGTCCCCTCGCTCGCCGTGGCACACAATAGAAGATAGGGAGAGATGTGGGAGGAAGGAGGGAGGGGAGGTGCTGAGGTGAGACTGAGGTGGGCTGATGAGAAGAAGAGAGTTGCTATTGTCTCTAGGGGGAACAGGGATGCCAACAGTGAGACGCTCTGCAGACACAGGAATTAGATCATTTAGAAATCCAACCCAGCCCTTGCACACCAATTGCTTCTCTCCTTCTACTGCCCCCACCTCCCGCTCCCCTTCTCGTTTTATGCCCTTATCGAGGCAGGTTGGAGGAAGCTCTGAGACAGGCTGACATGGACACAGACTACCTCTAAAGTCCTTAAAAGGTAATTGAGCCTTCCAGCCCACACCACTAATTTGTGTGACTCTGCCCACTAGCTAGCAGTGTGACAAAAACAGAGGGAGGGAAACTGAGAAGTGTTGGGAAGAATGACTCCCTCGGACACAATATGTTAATTGGTTCTCTACAACTGACAGCCATAAGAAAGGTTGAGGCTATATAGGGGAGAATTATCAGAAAGGGCACGGTCAGGAAAATGATAATGGTTAGTCCCTGCAGTAAAATATTGCACTGCGAGAAATACTCTTTCATCCTCATCTGCAAAACGATAATCTTCTAATGATTTTGTGCAAGAATAGCAACCATTACGATGAAATATGCTGCAGTGATTGCTAAAAAAGAAGAAATAAAAATAGCAACAAAAAAAAAAGCATTTAATATTTATGCGGCAGAAACAGTGGGCACTGTTAGAGGCCACTGCTTACAATGGATTAGGAATGGTTGGTGTTTGTGTGTGGGGAGGAGAAGTATATTGTGGTGGTAATTGAAAGATAACTGTGAGACCTCACAGGAGTCTGCCAGGTATGCACAAGGTACAGATCCGCCTCTGGCCCTGCTTTAAATTCACCTCAAGGATTTGATTTCTTCAAATGCCAACACTGTTGGAAATGAACTATTTGTCCAGGGTCTGAATTATGAGGAAGACCCTCCCATGAATCACCTTCAGTACCTCTGTGGCCTTCAGCCTCGTAATATCCATATCTCTTCACTTTCCTCCAATCAATAATGAGATGACGCCCTTGGAAATGCAGGATAGATGACTCAAATGGGATATTATATTTGTTGAGACCACACAGAACAGAGCCTGTCTGAACCAGATTAACATGCTGTCAGATTTTTTGAATTTTTTTTTTACCCACATTCTCAATCAATCAATAGGCGCTCAAATGTAAGCAACTCTCAATTTATAGAATAATGCCCAAAGGTATTGGCCAAAAAGCAAAAAGTAAAACATTTGGTCCAAAGTGCAACAAGTTCTCCAACCTAAATGACAAAATAGGTCATCTGTCAATGCCCTCCGCAACGACTCTAATCTGGCAGCTCTATTGTCAGGACTACAAAAAATGATTCATATGGCCGTTTCCTGATCTGTCACCGCTATGGTTTAGGTTGAGACACGTCCTCCCAAGAAAAATGACAGCATTAGTCATTTTAGAAAGTGCAAAAAAAAAAAAAAAAAACGATATTCACTTGGCTACAATTATGTTTCATGAGAATGTTCAAGTAAGTTATGAGTCTTGTCTGTTAGGAACAAAGGAGAAAATAGGCAACAAAGTCCTCAGAGGGAGGAGGTCGGGTAGATGGATTGGTCAACAAAATGTTTGACTTTGACACAGAAGACTACAGCTGGCTTCCTGTTTCCTACTGACGTTTCCTCAGCATTGGTTTCTTTAAACCTTTATGTCCCCTAACCTTAACAAAGTAGTCATTTTAACCCAAACCATGATCTTTCCCATTTAGGCAACTAAAACTACTTAATAAAGGTTAGGGAAAGATTATGGTCAGCTGTAAGAGATCGACTGAAGCAGGACATTGTCCAACATTACACCAAATTTAGTACCATCTCTGCATTTTGGATCTACTTTATGATTTCCATGTAATAGTTTTAAAAAGGGTTTCCATGCTACACAGTGCCTGACTGTTTGCTGTGTTTTCAAGCTTCCCTTGTAATACATATAATTACTCTCATTCAGGCTTAATCGTCCAATTTATCATAGTATCGACTGCTTCACCTGCTATACTGTAAGCATCAATGTTTGCCTCAGCCCCATCTATTGCAATGATAACAAAAATAATGGTGTCTGAAGAATCTTGTGTAGATGTGGGTCAGACTCTTTCTTTATAAGCCCAGGGCCTAAACTGACCATAATAATGTAGCGTAGCCAGAATCGGGTGCTAGTAAGAAGAGCCTCCTTCAGGCCCATAGTTAATAGAGAGGAGAGTCTGACTCCCGGCCCCCGCCCCCTCAAGCCACCCACCCACCCCCGGCTCCCACTTGTGCACGACCTTCTCTGTCTATCCTCTCCTCACCATCAATTCATCTCCCTCCGTGCAATCTGCAAGGAGGACTGGTTAAATCAACCAATAGGTGTCAAGGATTCCCACCTTACAATTATTTATTTTTAATTCAGCGTAATACATCCACCTCCCTTTGCTACCTATCATGCTCATATAGATTGGTGCTTCACCAAATTATTCACTACTATTAAAGTAGTGATTATAATTGATTATATAGAGATGCATGGGGTAAATGAAAACCACACTATATATCTAATTAAACTGATGCATGAATACACACATGCATGGTATAAAACCAGGATTTATGATTGTCCTTGGAATATTTCTCCATGTATGTAAATCCCAATGAAATGGAACATTGCTTTCAGTCACATACATTTTCAATCATGGTTTCTTAAATCTTAAATGTTTTTAAAATTCCCATTTTTGCAAAATAAATAAAAAAATCTTTCGCTAAAGAAATAATGTGCCACTCCTATTACACTATCTATCTTTCTATTTATCTAAATTAAGTTGTCTATCACCAGTGACAGCGACAATTCAGATAACAATATCTGCAACGCCACCAACACTGTCAGCACCATTACTGAATTGCTGATTTAAAAATATGGCAGCATTAGCATACGCTGTGTACAAGTGTTTTTGTATACACTTTATGCCCTCACTGTCATTCATTATACACTTTTGTCACCCAGTGTGACAAAAGATACAACAGGCATCCGGGGCTGTGCTTCCTGTGTCTCTGCCTGCCATCGATGATTCACACCCAACCAGGGGGAAAACAGAGGGTTACTAACTAGGTCCTCCAAGGCACCAGATGTCAGTGATTAATCTTGATGAAGTTGGGACTCTATGTCTCCCTAGCTGTCTCTCTCTGTCTCCCAACCTGATGCTTAATGACCCTTTCCCTCTGTTTTATCAGCCCATTTTTTACCCTTTAGATCATCTTCAGTATGGCTGGTTCTTTATGCAGATGAGCGGTGAACGGAACAGGGGCATTTGTGAACTGAAGCAGCAACTGATCTGCTGCCACATGGAAAAATTTTGCAAATATAATGAAGAACCGAGGAACGAAACAGAACACATTTCTTGGGCGTCGTTCAGAATTAGTTTTTTCTCCTCACAAGTGGCACAAATATGATCTTTTTTAACCACTGTGAGCAGCAAAAGGCACAAACATGTGCCATTTGTTTAATAACGCAGCTAAATAGTACAAAACACAGAACATACAGTTCTGTACATGTGACTTCACCATGCATCCCTGGAAACCTGACTGAGCCAATTATAGCATTAGAAACTAAATAAATAGGAAAAAAAAAACATCTAATATCCCAATATTACTCTATGGAGATAAATATGATTATTTTTTGATTTATATTTGGGAAGGTGCTTGAATTCAACTATAACTTGAGAGCAAATATTATATTTAAAAGTGTTGGCAAATGTAGGCTGACTGAATTTGCACATTGTTTGTTAGTATGGCTTATATCCAAAAACAAATACAGGCAGATGTGATCGGGGAAATATAGCTAAGGTTTTGAACATGAATTCAAACGTTGGTTTTCTATGAAAGCTGCATGTAAGAAAGATAAACATACCAGCTACAGTCAAAAATGTGGTATTATTTTTTTTCCACAACAAATTAGACATCATGTTTAAACTTAACTTACATAACTCTCAAATGTGTGTCATTAAAAGATGACCACCAAATTCACACAATCAGGTAAATCAGACACTACATCATCCTCTATGATAAACTTTAACTGTCTGTTATTTTGGTCGTCTGTCGTTTATTGATGTGAATTCAATTTTTTCAGGAAACCATCTGCATTAAGGTGGAATCCTCACCATTTGTATGCCAGGACGGTCCATTGCCCTGGGCAAAAGTTAACCTGGTCAGTCAAGTTCTGCAAAATTATACCTGAGCAGACTTTTCCTGTTGAGTATTATGGACTGGTTAATAATTGGTCAACTGGTCCTAGAATGACCGACTCAGAAGCTGAACCACCATGTAGTCATTATGTGCATGTGTCTCAACAACCTCCAGCAGGATGTGGGGTATTTTCCTTTTTGCCTTGAAGAAAGATTTCTCACACTAACAACCCCATCAACACCGACTCTGTAATTCTGCTTTGAAAACAGCAGTAGCACCGTGCCACCTCACAAACCTATGTATGATGCATGTAAACCTGACACTATTCTTGGCCGGCTAAACTGCCATTCATAATTCATGAAAACATTGCATTCATGACACTCAGCAAAACAGAGAATTTTAATGAGTGTCAGAGGTTGAACCTTGAAATAAATTGTGAACCTTATGGCAGTAAACACTCATAAAATGCTTGTTAGCTTGCTACAATGTGAGTGAATGGGGTCAGGGCATTTGTAACTGATTTGAACAGTCCCTTTATTTATGTATTTATCATTTTTTGAAGAGGCAAAAACTTCTTGAATAAGAACTGGGAAAGATCAGGGAGACAAGATGAAAAATGTTAGCAGGTGAAGGAGAGAGCAACAGAAAACACAATGCAAACACTGACAAGTCATAAAGCAAACACCAAACTGGGCAACTATCCAATACAGCAAACAAACATTATTAAAGATAAATTAATTTATCAGGTTATTAAGCAATAAGACAAAAAAATATAGCATGGAATAGAGTGGGAAGTGTTGCTGAAAAGCAATTGAAATTGTGTTTCTGAATGTCAGTGATCTGGAAAAGCAGACAGAAATGAAAAAAAAAGTTCAAGTTCCTGCAGTAAATCTGCTCTTTAAACATGTTTCCCATGTCAGTGCAACCGAGTGTAAATGTGTGATTTCTGTCTTGGAATATTTGGCCCCGTCTGTGTCTGTATAACATTCCTATAATTGCATTTGAAAACTAGGATGGCAAAAGTCATAGCCTGGATCTTAATAGCATCCTCCAGAAATCAATTTCAATTTCTCATTCAGCATGACGGCGACGCACGGATCGATCATGTTGAACTTAAATGATTCCTTGAAATACCAACTGAACCGAGCATGTCCCATCACTATCAGCGACCCAGCGTGCTCGAAGATCAACTATGCAGCTGATATAGTAACCCCACTGTACATGACATTAGCAGGGGAAATGGGTAAAAACACTGTTGTTGTTACTATCAGCATTTCCAGACCAACCATAGCCCAAAAACATGTCATAATTCTCTTGTACCACTGAAGTGAAAACATAATCACACAGTTACTAAGACATTCTGTTATGGTTAATATTTGGTTCTTCAAACAGAATTGATGTCAGTAGTGCTGCTTTGTGGCTTGCACAAGTGACAATTTTCTTTCTATAGTTTCCGACTTGGCAAGCAAGTGGAGGGCAATTAGGGGACTAATTAAGATTCATCATTGACTCAAGGTAACCACAGCATGTTGATTTGCTGGTAATCATGGACAGTGGCAACATGAGTGATCCAGTAACTTCCCTTGAGCAACCCAATTACTCTCACTCGCAGGGGCAGATTGCACTATATGAGAAAACGACAGGCTAATGTAATCTCATTTGCCGAAGTATGCACACACACACATATGGTAATATTTGGATGTAAAACATTAGTAAATCATAAATTGTTATATAACATAGTTTGGATGTTATCAGTGTTGACAGCTACAAAGCTTAATTAATATCCTTAATCATTATATTAATAGATATTTAGTTAATTTCCTGTTTCAGAACACGATACCTGGAACATTATTGGTCACATTTGTAGTTTTGAGAGTGTGAGATTGACAACTCAACTTTTGCTACGGGAAAAAAAGTTCATGCTCAATATGTGCATGTCCATCCATGCTGCATGGAAGTGGATTAGTTTTACCCAAGTCAGACTATGAACTGCTGCAGGCATGAGCAACCGCAAAAAATCACTGGCATTGCAAATTCAGAAATGGTTATATACATGTTTATTACACTTCCCTCATCTCCCTGTCAAAATAATCCTAACTGAAGAAACCCTGTCTCCCAGAACTTATGTTTATTTACTACTTTATGCTGTCCTGATCATATTTTTAATGAACTTAATGAGTCAAGTGTTATTAGTAATGCACACCTAGTAGACAGTAGGAAAAAGAAACCATCTAAAAGACACAGGCCTTTTAGATGGCAGATCTATGACCAAGATGTTGTGTCTCTAATAAACTCAGTACAGACAGTTTGTGGGAACTATATCTGTTCTAGCTTAATGATGAAACACTCTCAATGAACTAAGTGTTGCTACTGAATCTACTAAATGTTCACTGACAACATGACTTTTTTTCCCCCAACTGTATCCCCCTTTAACAGCTATGTTTAGTCACTGAAAGCACTTGGTTAAGGTTAAAGGTTAGGGGAAGATTATGGACTTGATTAAATACTGAAAATGTCAACAGTGACTTGAAGCACAGGACATGGTGTTACTCTATTAATATTTGACTAAAACCACAATCTTTCCTTCACCTTAATCAAAGTTCTCTTGCGGCCTAGACCTGACCACACAGTTGACTTATGCTGCAAACCACAGGTCTCCAGTGTCAAAGCCTTTTACTAGCCACCTAGACCACCTCTCTAACAAGTGCATGCTGTACAAAAATGCAGCAAAAAAATATAGTCAAGGCAACAGTTACATTTCCATACAGCACATAACTGGCAACATAAATTAGTTGTATATAAACATAATGTCTAGGAGACAGCGTTGAAATTAGATATAGCAATATCAACTTAAAAACCCGTTTTAGTTTAATTAACTTCAACAGCTGATGTCATTTTGCTTGGGTGTGAAATTGACAGGCTAAGTGTTGATTACAGAAAAATGTCCATGTCCATCTATGCTGCATGGCTGGGATTAGTTTTACTCGGGCCAGACTGTGAATCGCTGCAGGCGTGGGCAGTCTCAAAAGACATTACTGACAATGCAGATTCGAAAAGGACCAAAATTGCATACATGCTTTGGTAATAGTCGCACTCGTGAAACTAATCCCAACTGAAAAGGAGTTTGGAGACATTATTCATCAAAAGAAAATGTTACGCTTTGTGTTGATTTGCCAAACAGGGAATTATTATGTCCTTTCTACTAGCATCTGCTCCAAATTTCAACACTTCTCTGAAAAACTTCAAATACTCATTTACCTATTTCCCCCAGCAAAAATCCACTCAAATTATGACTGTGGGCACACTGCAGGGAAATGATGGAGGTGCCAGTGTTTCAGTTTGATGACACTGTTGCTGTCAATAACCAGGCTTGGAATTTCATCATTTTAGGCCATTTAGCCTTTGGTGTCACAAATATTTTAGGGCACAAAGGCCATTGATTGACCTGACATGAAAAACAAATTATTTACTTTTTTTAATACCAATAAAAAACACAAACATTTGAAGTTGGCATATTATATGCTCCTTTAATGTTATGCCTCTTACTAAACCCTATAGTAAAAAACAGGAAGTAAAGCACTCCTCTACTCACTCTCTGAAAACTCTCAATTGCCATACCTGTAATTCTAGGAGGGGGGGGGGGGGGTATTATGAAATCAAAGGGGTCAAATAAAGGAAAGAAACTGAACAGTAGGAGGGGTCCAGCCCATCCCGATGTCCTGTGTCTGCTGAACACAGTCAAAGAAACGTCAAAAAAGTCAAAGATTTTTAACATGAAACTGCTTTATTCAGTGTTTTTACTGATTTTAATCACCGGGTCCGTTTGTTTTGGAGAGGAGGTGTGCAACCAATCCAAGCTGCAAGGACTGCTGTAGTTCTAAGAGACCACTGACGCTTTTAAAGCAACCTCGAGATTTTGACAGTAGCAGGGGCACAAATGCCACGGTGGCCGGAGAGCGTCCAATGATTTTCGGGGCATCACAGTCAGAGTGAGGCGAAGTTCCTACCCTGTCATCAACACTGCCGGTGTATTCAGATAAATGCACTAAATTTACAGTTTCCTAGTTATGATTGAAGTTGAAAAATGTTGAAAACCCTCACAGTACTGAAGACCTCTATCACAGACTTTATTACAGAAACTGAAAAGCCTGTTTGAATTCAGGCTACCACATAGCCTCAAACATCCAATGGAAAACCTGTGATGATTTGAGAAGTTCCCTTTCTATGATACAATTTAAAGTGAGATCTAATAACCCTCTCTATTTCCACTCTCAGTTTATTCTTTAACTTTTTCAACTGAGAAGCAGGGGCCTGGACACCAGTTACCTTGAAATGCACTCAGTCCTCAGTGTAGCAGTGCCTGGTTCTGAATTCTGGTCTCTGATCACCACAAAGTCACGATGTTGTCACTGCATTGTCTCTGAGACAGTATCCCAGGGATCATTTTAATAGTGGCTGTAATGACTCTCTCTGATCACCTTATGAAATCCTCTTTCAGTCCTGCTATTCGTTCAATCTTTATTCTGTATTTTATCCGTGTCTTTCTGTGCAACATCCCACTTTTTCATTGGAATACATATGTAATGCAGGATGAGACACGGTGGCACAGAAGTCTGTAGAGCAGAGACAGCTGCTCACTTCTCACAGCTGTAATTGGTAGACCACTGCAGCACCGTTTGACAGATTGCAGCAGATACTTTCTCAAGACATTCTGTTGAGATGTACAGCTCGGTCCTGGCTGGATGTGACGTGAACACGTTTTACATCACCGAATATAACATCTCCAAAAAATCTGCAGGTGGCAGTTCTCTCTTACCAAGAGCTTGAATTCTTTATAACAAAGCAGTGCTAGGGACCTAAGGAACAGACACATTTTTCAGTAGGAAAAGGCAGATAACTCGCTCCTTCTGTGTAGACTTTACCCATTATGGCCCAGCACCCCACGGCAGACACTGAACGCAACCACATAACCAGCTCTGAGGCCAAACGATTTTTTATTTATTTCCCATTTAAAGCTTGTCGCAGAAGCTCTTAGCTAGACTTTTATAAAGAATACCACCTCTGAATAAAAGAGGGAGCTGCCATCTGCAACCTTTTTGAGGTGTTATATTTGGAAATATAAAATCTGTCTTAACACTTTGGACTTAGTCTGGTGGCTAGTAACTATTTCTGGTGTTACCACCCAGTTCATGTGCTACTCAGTCAATACAAAATATGATAAAATATAAAATATTGTGCAGTTACCTGGCATGGCATACAATGTCATTCAGACAAATGTGGGTTACTATAGAATAATATTGGCTACGTATGTTTTGTGGCAGAGATGAACTGAACACATTGACGATGACAGTGAAAACATGGATTTTTGGGTTGATCATGGTCCCTCAATCATCCCCTCTGACATGCAGGAATCCTTTATGAATGTGAAAGTTACTTAGTCTCAAAAAAATAATTGTGAAATTGGTTATGATTTAGCCTTTAGGGAAAAAATAAATTACAATAATGTACTGCTTTTGCCCAACCTTCACATTTCTGGATAAAAAAGAAAAGTGCTGTGTAATAATTAAACCGGGTGACATTAATTAAATCAGCAAACTTGCAATCAATAATATCTTTCACTGTAAACAGATGAAATGAGTCATTTAATAAAAATGAGAACATCTTAATATTGTAAGTGAAATTTTGGCTGGGAAACATATGCAAAGTGTAGCCAGCCCAGCTACAACCGCAGGCAGACTTTCCCGTCTAAAGTGTTCCCTGGTGGGTCCGTTGCTGGCATGCCGCTCAGAATGAGAGGAGACGCATTTTGGCGAATAACAACGCTGCCAGATAAGTGTGGTTTTGCAGGTGAAAAGATGTCTGGTGTCTGTTCAAAAAGTATTCTCCAGTTATAACCTTTCTTTCAGTGACTATATTTTCAACCTGGAACATGTTCTACAGCTTCTCCTGGACACATTTCTTGGCAAAACACATGACACAAGGAAGTTGCAATACCCCATGAGGCCACTATGCTAAAATAGCTTCACAGCCCAGAGCCGTTAATGTGGGCTGAGGCTCTGGGCTGTGAAGTGATTATGGAGTAGTAGCTACACTGGATATTAAATTCCTCTCCTCTCTTTCTCTATTAACAGAAAACAGTTATACTGTAATCTTAAAAAAAAAGAAAAAAATGGGAAACATGCAAAAACAAAAAAACAGCCCTTGAAGTTAGGAGGAGGCAACTTGAGCAGAAGGATGCAGCTTTAGTTTTATCACCCTCCCAAAATACACACATCAGCACCAACAAAATTGGCCAAAATCTGCGGTTAATTAACTCAACATACACATTCACTAGCTCAAGCCGCTGATTGACAAGGATAAACATCCCAGATGTTGACTTGACAAAGAATGCATCACATTGTGCCATAGCCAACAAATGGGACGACCAGTTCAATGCATGAACAATGAATCATGTCCAAACAGCGCAACAGCCAGTATAATAAACAGCTGGCTGGACACCTGCGCACCTTATTTGATTGCATGATGTCGAAACCACGGCTTATCTCAAAATGCAAATATATGTTTCATGTTTTTACATCCTAGAGAAGTTCATTTTCCAAGACAAGGGCTCCTGACAAAGACACAATGACTGACTCGCTTATTACTCATTGTATTTGGCAGTCACTGAGGGTCTGATGTTGAGAAGAGAAAAACCAGCCAGCATCCCTATTTTTCCGCTGGTTTGTCCAAGCTGGACCAGAAAACACACAGAGTTTGTAATTATGATCAACCAGCTGGCACATTTTTAATAGTGGATGGGCTGCAGCATCAGAGCCACAACTCCTCACAAGTTACAAAAAAAAAGTAGGTTCATCAGAAATGAGCTGTTGTAATATAAACAATGAAATACACAATAGATGGTAAAGCCTTGCAAACTAGGTGAGTACGTTTACACTGATTATGTTTGCAATGCAACATTTTAATGCTGAAGCAATTATGAGAATAATGTGAGAAAAACACGGATCAAGCAAGCATCTTTGTGTATTCGTAATGGAGGTTACATCCAGGGTATTAATACAAAAAATTACTGTGTTATTTGTCTCATTATTTTAGGGTTGTTTGGTCATGTAAACACTGGCGTGTAGTAAGGCTTTGCACCGGGGTCTCTTACAGCCACTATCTCATTATATGCACCCTTCAATCCGTTCAGTTCTGTAGAAATCTTATTGGTTACACGGGGAGAGGCAAAAGGAGCAGTGCAAACACAGCTGACAGAAGGAATGAAATGTTAAATAGTGGCTGTAAGATGGAGCAACCAAACAGCAATCTGGAAATTATTCTCATAAGGACAATGCTTATTATTACCTTTTATGTGCTGTAGTTATAGTTTTATAGCCCCGCACAGTAGTAACCATAGTAGAAATTCCCGCTTGTGCATTAATTGTGCATCTATTTCATCAAAGCCAATTAGTTACAAGACAAAAATTAAAAGATGATGTTTTACATATGATCGCTTATCTCCTGCAGGGCCCAGCACAAAATTGTTATACGGAGTATGGCTGTATTGTTTTTATGTTCAGCTACAGGAGATGTTACAGATCACACTAGCATAAAGAGTATGAAGCCCCAGTCAGAGATGTGATGATTGGGTGAAGTTTAAAAAGCATCTTAAATCTTAAAAAGCAGTAAATAAGTCGTCTTAAACATGGACTTTTGCCTTTGCTGCACCTACAGTAATACTGGGATATCAGGCTGTGAAAGGAAAACAAATGCAAAAACTTAACTGTTGATGAATCAGATTCATAAAACGGTACTATTACCATGCCTGCAATTACTGTTGATACTGATGGTACCAGTAATATTTGTAGTATAATGTTGTAACTCATATTACTACAACCACTACAACAGCACATTGTTATGTTATAATTAGGCTACATTTTTCTCCTGTAAATGTACATTTTACAGCTAGAAAAATCCCACTCATATCAGTATTTACAGTAAGAATGTCTTAACAACACTGTTGTTTTGCTATTGTTCATGAAACATGGCATAAGTGGAATAATTTCAACCATTTTTAATTTGAAAAATTGGAAATTTCTCTCCTGGAAAAAACAACAATATAACAAAATAATAATACATTTAGTGCAATTATAAAGGTCAGCATGTTTCACTGACTAAATAATCTGATTTATCCACATTGTATTCATTTGTGTGATTTTAAGGTCCGTACTCTCAGTAAAACTCAAGTTTGAACTTCCAAAATGAGGAAATGAATGCTAAATTTTGCATACTTCATTTAGCTTCCCTCTTAGACACATCTTGGCTTTTCATAGTCACTGAGTTGCTGCTTTTCTAAGTAACTTGACTTCTAAAATCCGCCTCTGAAGAGAGTATAGGATGGGGAAGAGAGTCACCCGTTCAGACCACCAGACAATAAGATTATCCAAAGGCAATTAAACTTGGGGCCTTGTCTTGAGAAGTCTCCATCCAACCCTATCCCTTTTCATCCTTACCTTTCCTTCCCCTCCTCGGCACCCCATTGTTGTGTGATTAACTCCCAAGCACCAGCGGGGGAGTCTACATTCCCATTACCCAGATCTGTGGTGGGGACAAAACATTTGCATCACCAATCACAACTAGGAGCAAGGCACTCAAGTCTTTGCCAGCTCTATAATGTGAGTGATGTGCCGCCAGCTTCTTCAGAGACTGTGTGTTTTCTTTCTGTTAAAGCTGCACTCAACACTTCATAAGGAGGTACTCAAATAATTTTTTGCTTGTTGCCATGGTGCACTACCCTACAAACCACAAGTTTATGCCCTGAACGCAGAATTTTCACTATATCTCCAGAATATGATTTATTCTCAGAGCTTTCCATAAGCACGGGCTGCCTTCCAAACAGCTGACTACTCATTTAAGTCCAGCCGGCTACTTTATTATATTATTCTATTAAAATAGTTTTAATTAAGAAGTTGCGATTCGCTATGTCTGTAAATTTACAACCAATAGCCTCCGCTTTAAAACAATGCAAGCATGACGACAGAGAAACGTGCCTCTCTGTCTATGAGCAAAATAACTGATGACAAAACACATTAAGAATTGCATTGATTGCACAGACGGGACATCCTTGTTAGATGGGACACTTCGGAAAACATCAGAAAACACCGGTGACAGCAACTTGACGATTGCGCAGTAAGTATTAAAAAGTCCACTGAAAGCGCTGCATTTATGTGCTTAATGAATATTTTCATTGAATAAAAGTGCATTTATGTTTCTAGTAAAACAATATGTTAACCATCATTGTGGCATTTCTTGGTAAACCCTACAGTGAAGGTGTCAATAAATAAATAATAGATAATAAATAAGGTCATCCCCTGTAATCATCAATATAATAGATATTCTTTTTATTTCTGTTTTTGGTCAAAAAGTTTCCTGCATAGTTTTGATTTCAACCTTGAATGTATTTTCTGAAGCTTATGTTGATTCTTTCATGACTGAAATTCTGCATCACTTTACAATAGTCAATATCATGTCTATAATAAACAAATAGCACTAGATCAGTCTCCATGGCAACACAAATTAGAATACAGAGTGGCATATTGTACATATACTTTACTACACTGTCTCCTGGAAATTATATCTATATACTACTATTTTTCAATGCCGCATAGCTTTTTTTTATTTTAATTAACATAATACAGAAGTTGTTAATCAACATATCTGGCAAGTCACAAAATGTTGACACTGAACTTTATCTCTTAATCATTCAATGATATCATATTTTTATTAATTTTTTCAACAACATCAGTTCCAGCCAAACAATATCTGCTCATAGCAACTAAACAATGACTGAACTTTGCTGTGGTTACATTTACGCTCTCACAGTACTTGGGTAAGGTAAGGGAACGATTGTAGTCTTGGTTTTAGACTGTTATTGATTGCAGATAACAGTTTACAAATTGCTAACCTCCAATGGGAATCAGGATATGAACTCTGGTATCTGGTGTCCTGTGTCCTGTGTTTTATACGCCTATCATCCACTCCCACCACCTTCCAGTGATTGATTGATTGGGTTGATTCCTCTTGCAGATATATTTCACAGACCATCTAATGTTCCAGTATGATCTTTAGATCCAGAACATGTTGAAATGATCAGTCTACTGGCTCTGGAGGATAATATCAACCAATATTTGCTTATTGCAGAACTTTCAAACTTGGCATATATGTCAGCCAATGAGTAACAAGACATATGCCAAAGATTTGCTTGAGATGATTTCATACAGTGCCACACTTGCGTGGTTTGTCAACAACAGAACACTGATAACTTTATTTTTAAAAGACGTCCTGCTTTAGTAGATTCATTGGTCACAATTCTTTAAAAAAAAAAAAAAAAATAAAGCTGCAGTGTGGGACTTTTGTCTCCCCCTTCTGGCAGTGAGAGTAATTACAAAAACACCGTTGACATGCACTTACATTATAGGCTCCGTAGCCTACTCCGTCGCTACTGTTGCAGCTGTAAAACAGTGAAAAAATTGTTTTGAGCGTCACACAACCCTCTGCAAAATGACTCATTTCACTATCAGAATTTGATCCATTTAGCCTTAAAACACGTGGAAAGTCTAGAAGAGCTGCACAATTAAATTATTTTATCCCCATTCAAGTTAGCAGAGGGCTAACAGGGAGTTAGTCAGCTCGGCCGCTGGAAGTCTCTAGTGTGCATGCTCTGCCCATAGAGCATGCACAGTGTGCATTCATCCGGCCAGCGTGAGAATGTGAAACCCGACACCAGATTAAAAACTTAATCAGCATTGTGTGAACTCGTTTGGCAAGGGCTTGAATGTAACGGACGTTCATTTATATTTAAAAGACCGGCACTGCAGGTTTAAGATGTCCTTATCAAAAAGTATATGTTATGTGTTATTATTACAAAAATCAGATTACCAAATGTTACTTACATCATTTTTTTCAACTGTCAAATATACATTTTGGTATCTGCTTTAAAAATCCATCATCACCTCTAGTCCACCATCAGAAAGTGTAACATGTGAAAAAGGTGTTGTTTCATTCATAGATGTCCTCTCCTGTCCACCATACATCCTACCCACTCTGCAGCAGGCAAGTGATTATACTTTAATTGATATGATCACTACACGAGTAAATTGTAATAATTGATGGGCTCAAAAAATCCTCAACTGGCACTTTACTGTTTTGTATTTGGTAGATAATTTATAATTTTGCTGAGGCTTAGCTGATATGATTCTCTATTCATGGTACATCGAAACGTTTCACCGTATTTCAGAATGTATTTGTTAATCCAAATAACAGGGTAATGAGAGTTTTAAACTACATCAATTCAGCTTGAGCATTCTTAATTATGATATGTAATGAAAATCATAATTGATGAATTGACTAGTAGCTCAGTAATGAATCACTTTCCATGCACATTTTATGCCAATTTCATTTAGACTTTGAATAAACCCTAATTATCTACATTAGTGAAAGTCAATGCCTTAATATTTAATAAATCCTGGATAATCCCATAGCAATCAATTTAGATCAAAATCGTTTCCCACCAAAGGTAGAAATGTTCTGCAAACTCATCCACTGTACCCTGTAATGATGCCTATTTATATGCAGGAGCTTTGTCAAACTGCAGGATGGGTAATTACTTTATTTACTTCTAATCATGTCAATGAACCATTGTGCAAGGGTTAGATTGACTGGGCTCATTATTATTATTATTATTTTCCTTCAGTGTCACATTAGGAACTTTAGTCTGACAAAGGCGAGGCTCAGTTTGACGGGATTGACCACTGCACAGCTCTGTGCAGTAAAGGCTCTGCACTAAATGCACATTGTCAGAGGATCCTATAACTGGATGTGACATAATTATTTTAATCGCCTTTATCCGTGTGTCCCCGCAGACAATTCTAAATAGATTGTTGAAGTCACATCAACATTTGGGTGGTGCTGTCCAGAAATAAGAGAAGGATTTAATTGTGTGTATGTTCTGCTTACAATTGCAACATCATTCTTTGATTAAAATGCAAGGACAATCTTGTTTGGGTGGGTCATTCAATAGATTTCCCCTCTGTCAGTATTTATGTAGTTAATATTTCATTCAATTATCATTGAACTCAATTTATTTTAGGAACTAAAAGGTACAGTCTTCATTGTTTGGTTATGGATTGAAGGGTCATGCCCAATATCAAATCAGGCAATATCTAAATGAAACACACAAACTGTAAAACATGTTGAATTGTTATGTTTCTTTGGTCTTTGGTGATGATTCGCCTGATTAATATGAGACTAATCAGAAACCCAATCCCCTTCAAAAACAGCAGAACTGCTTCGATGAACATTATATAGTTTGACAGGAACACTGAGAAACTAAGACTATTTTCAAATTCAAATTTTTCAAATGTTTAACACATTAAATGCCACTGAGCAAGGTCTTTACTGATCCCTCATCTCATTCAGCCTAAATCCTGCAGCCATTCGCATCCAAGAGAAGGTTTAGAGCAGGTATCCTGATCCTGTGTCATACCCTAGACAGCCATTGCAAACAACTTTTTACCTTTTTTTTTTTTTTTTTTTTTTTTTTTACTGACTGACTCTGTCATTCAAGGAAGCGTGAAAAGAAAGAGCATTGCTTGTGGTAGCATTCCCATTCAAATGGTAATGGGAAATGTCAAATCCCACTTAAAAAATGTCTAAATGCCAGCAACACATAAGAGGGCTTTTAGGTGACATACACTTTGTTGTGTCGCCATATTGGAGGTCCTCAGCTGTAAGCCAGCCGTGGCTGTCATGGCAGTGATGGATGACAGGTCTGTACAGCACGGCTAACTGCACTGAATAGACACAGTTAATTTATGTGCCGCTGATTAATTTGTTTGTGTGTGCGTTTCAATAACGAGATTAGATGAAAGATGTTGCGTGTTGCCATAAAAATTAGCTGACTGATGGCTAGTTAGCTAGCTAGCTAACATACCCCCAAGACTAGCCTATTCAAATGAGCTTGGACGAGTTTTCTCGAGGAACAACTGATTTTTTTAGGATTAAAGTAGGATCAATCTCTTTTCCTAGGTGCTTTATTATTAAGATATCATTTACACACAACCGATTCTCCAAGGAACCTCCATGATGGCACCAGCCGCTGTTGCTAGGAGATTTGTGATGGAAATGCAAGCATCCACTTAGTGCTATTGAAATGTTTCCAGCCAGTCAGATTGCGTCGATGAAACCCCATTTATTTTATGAACAGAACATACTCATCATCAGCCTGGTGTGCCACAGAGCACCCAAAGAGTGATAGAAAGAGGTCAAATATGTGAAATATATGTACAGGTAATGAAAATGTATGCTTCTTCTGGAAGTGTCAGACAGCTGATTAACTCAAGATTACACTCAAGGAGGGCTAGCAGATTGGCATATATCTGGTACATTGGTACTCTAACGAGTGGAATACCAACCTGAAACCAATTAAGCTTCTCGCTAGTATGGCTGTCTTCCCTCTGGGGGTCTTTGTGCAGCAATAAGTTCCTAATTGCTAGGGCCTCAGTCTTTTTATCTCTCTTTTTATCTCTGTATTGCAATGTTAATGTTAATCTGCAGGAAGTGCAGTTGATTAATGAGTGGCTTTAATCAGGGTTTCAAATCACGGGATGCTTTCCTCAAACCTTGATGATCACCGAAAATGTTATTTGAATTTAAACAAATAAGAAAACCCAACAAAATCACAACTAAACAAGCCTTGTCTTTTCCCCGAGTGATTTTTTTGTGAGGAATAAAGGACCACTGAGCCTCGCTTTTCATGTAAATCAATGAAAATGTTTCCTTTGTGAAATCAGAGTTTAAAAGACACAGAAATGATGTATAGTAACTGATATTAAAACCCAGTGGTGTCATTATTTAAGGGTACCTAGATAACAAATGTCTCTGATTCCTGAGCAAGTGGAATCCTCGGCTGTCAGATACAATAAAAAAGACAGTAGGAAGAAGCAGTTAAGCTCCAGTCTTTGCTTCATGTCATAATCTTCCAATCTCAAATCCAAAGTGTGATTTCTCCTCACACTCCCAGAATTTCCTCTCAGAAATTACCATTTACCAATTACATGGTGTCAGGAATGATTCATATCTCTTTAATGAGAAATGACAGTAGATAGAGGAGAGCCACCTCGGGTTTGATTTCATTCTCAGTGGGATGAGATGATCTGTTGACAGAACTACCAGGCAGACAGAAACTGTGGGAGAGGAAGCTGTCAGCAGTCTTTCAGTCATGTCCTCACCAATACAATGGGAGCAAGAGGGCACCCGAAGAAGGTGGATAAACGTTTTCCATCATTTACGCCTAACGTTGCCTGTGTGGAGCTACTGTAAGGACGACTACCACAGAAAAAGAGTTACTTAATTTTGTTATCAACATTTAATCTGTGTCCAGGCTTAGCACAGCAGTTATGCTGGGAGGGGGTGGGGGGTGGGGGTGGTGGGGGGATCAGTCTTTTAGTCAGGCTCTCGCAAAGATTTCTTGCTTTTATCTGAAGGTTTTTTTTTTGGCAGTTTTTCCATTAAAAGTTGAGGTTCAGGAGTTGTTAAATGCTTTCATAAACTTGCTTGTAGCTGTGACGCAAGTGACATTGCTCACATATGTTCCTGTCTACACTGCACAGGTATGTGTGCCTGGAGGATTAAAAAGTGTTCAATTCACTAGGAGGCCGAATCATCATCCCTTGGACAACAATGGAATATTTTCCTTAAGAAGATTTTTCACATTGTAAACGTAACTTATGGCAACACACACAAAGGTTACTATATTGTTAAAACTGACATCAAGTTAGAAAAAGCAGCAGTGGCAAGAAACATCATATAAAACTGTGGATAAGCTACATTAATTTCCCCTCAAAATTTCCATCCATTGTGGTATTAATTTCTGAGAACGTGCACAACCAATGCTTCAAAGGAACGCATGCTATTCAGGGTAGTCATCATATTCATGCAATCTGCTTAGCAAGTAGTATTTTTATTATATTTTAGTATTTATCATTTTGCTGCCACAGATTAAATAATATGTCAAAAGAATGCTGGCAGCGTCTTTATTAATAAAAATACATTTTTCATACTAGCTTTTTTGTGTTGCACTGAAACCATTAAAACATAAAGTGAGGTTTCATTTTTTATTCTCAATCTCTTGCCTACTCAAATGTTTTGGTCTTTTTTTTAGTCAGTAAATCAGATTCCCAGCTATCATTTAACATCAGTGAGATGTTAAAGTAATTCCATCTCAGGTCTTAACACTGACAGTAGCAAGCAGTGTTCACTCGAAGTGTGGATGATTGTGGTGACATGTTTTTGCTTTCACAAGGCCTGTGTTTGATATTCACTACAGCAAACTCTACTCTGATAGCTCCTGGGTCAACATAAAGTAATATTTAAGGGGCAGGGTTTTTTTTCAGGGGGCAGGAATTGCCATTCAGGAACAAAAACTGTAAATAGATTCCTGCAATATAAATTCAGGTGAAGTACTAGACTCCCTGGAAAGGTTCCTGGAAAGGTTCCTGTGGTCAGAAAGGGCCATTTTGACGTCTGATCAGCAAGTTAGCAATCAAAACTCACCACAGGTGTATGTGTGGTGGAGAAGGTGTTGGTGTGGGGATGGTGGAGAGTGTCGGGCGATAGGAGTTTAACGCTGATTTATCCGGGTAAATTGAGCGACAACACATTCCTGTTCTCAGCACCAGTCAGAGGTTAGCGCTGCAAGGGGTACAGGGTTATGGACACAGGCATTGTGAGGGAAATTATCATATGAATATGTATAAATGCTTGTGTGAACTTAGTAATAATCATATAAATCATGTTTGTTTGTCTGAACAGTTTGCTCCTGTGTAAAAGAGAAACAAAGAACATCTGTTTATTCTGAAACAGATCCTGCCATTGCCTGTTTGGGTATAATCATGTCACAAAAACTCCTAGAGGTTGGTGTGAAACAGATTAAGAAGTATTCGCCCCGCTGTTCAGGGCTCACTCCTCTACAGCAGCTCGTATATGTCTGTATCTAGTGTTAGTGTGTCATGCTCTGAGCATTAAAGAAAGTGTGACAATACTATATTGAGAGTTGCCTCTTTCCTCATTGTTGTCAAGTGCAAGAGGAAAATTGCCACGACAACATTCACATCATAAAAGTGCATGATACTACAGCAGTCTACACCGCTGGCCTCTGTGCAATTCCACGTCAACAGCTCATAGGCATGTTGCACTTGTGTGCTTGTGTGTGTGTGTGTGTGTGTGTGAATTTAAACCAATACTCCAGAGCCTGACTCCTGCCGTGTGGTCAAGCCTGGACTCTTGATTGCTACAATCAGTTTGGTTTTTTTTTTTTTTTTTTTTTTTCTGGGGCTAGACGGACACACAGCTTGCACACTCACATAAACTATACTTCCCTCTAGTTCCTCTCTGTGTGAGGAATACATAGGAAAAAAAGGATGATATGTATAAAGCCTCGGTCTTGATTATGATCTTGGGAAAGCCCCACAGATGTCTATGTCAAGAGCAAAGATAAACAGAGCATGACATGTGTGAGCACCACTGTAAACAATAATTCTTTACAAGCCATGTGGTGCTTGGTTTATCTTGGTTGATCTATATAGTGTATGATTCCTTATCTTAGATTCGATTATATCTTATTTTTATCTACAGAAGGAAATGCTGTAAATCAGTTTTGCTCTAAAATTAGATTATCTCCCATGTAAGCAGTATATAACCATTTAACAAATTGTCTATAATACACTATAATGGAATTGTAAACAGATATGATTCTTTATTAATAGTATAGCTCATCTTGGGGGCACTCATAAGTAGAAGCTGGTGTATACAGATAATGAATGACGATACAGTAAAACTCAGTTGTAAGTTGACAAGTACTGTACATTAAGAAACACTTAAAATGTCCTTATACTGTATATGACTATAACTACATTCTAGTGTGTTATAAACTACTATAAATTGTTTATACACTATGTATGAATGCTAACTAGGGGGGCGTAAATAAATATTGTTGGGAAGACACATACATACGTTAGACAAATGGCTCAATTGTGGCCTCAACGATATATCAATGATGTGTAGGCTTTGAAAAATGTTAAAAGGATTAACTGCTCTGTCCATTGCCCAAGTGAGAAAAGTCAGGCATGTCAGTGTACAGCTTGTACATCTATGTACAGAAAAAAATGGGGGAAAGATGGGAAAAGGGGACTGTGACAGCATCCAGGATGACAGATTTTCTGGGGATCAGGGCGTATTTACTGGCTGAAAACAGTTTGTGCTGCTAGCCAAGAATGTACATCAGCATGGCATCGCTGATTTGTGTCTTGGTGCTGTGAATTCTAGCTGTGGCAGAGAGCTATCTAGGCATGTTCTCAAATACTGAGTACATCAGTTGCATTTGTCACCATGACAACCATGACCATTTTTTTTTCACCCCCATGCAAAGAAATGGAGCACTATGCATTAAGCAGTAACTGTCTGTCAAACATGAACATTTGACAGTACTTGGCAGAATGATGCTTCTTTGCATTGTGTTCACGTGTTGACTGATTGGCCTAATGGGGTTGCAATGAAATTTAATTAATGGTCAAAATGTTTCACTTTTGACAGACTAAATGTTTCTAATGGAATACATATTTAGTACGGGGAACTTGCTGCACACATCCTGAGCTTGCAAAGCAGATTGACAAATTGCACTGATAATTATAAGGTTTTAATAGCAGTGCTACAATTATTGGTCAAAAAAATCAAACTCTGAAAAGCCATCACCAATCTAATTTTGATGACTCTTTGAGGGACGAGTCACATGAGTAGAATGTATTTTCTGATTTAAATAATGCAACCAAAAATGATTTTATCCCTTTAATTTTTCTCCACTGGTCCCTTTGGCCAGTAGATCAGAGTTTTGATTTTTTTTTTTTTACAAAAAAATGAAAATAACTTTTTTTCCATCATTTTGGTGATTTATTCATTGTGTACATAATATGTACAACAGTGAAGTTCCCTTTAGATTTGGTTGTTTTCCATTAGTTATTGATATGTAATGCTGATATGTTACACAAATACGCAAAACATACCATTAGGCACATACTGGATCAGTTAATAATTGGCATATAAATGTAGGCTCCTCCATATTTTGTGTAAAGCCAGAGAGTATGGAGTACACAGGGAGAAGAGAACAGAATTTATGATAATAACATTTCAGTGAGTATGGATAACCTTGGTAATGAACTCCTGTGTCAAGAACTAAGACAGTGTTGACAGATCTGCAGAAATGTACTCGTTAAGATAGAACAGTGAGAGAAAGAACATAATGGCGTTTGTTTGTGGTTGAGTGTTCATTCCAAGCTCCTTCTGTCTGCTTCCGCGAGCCACCTGTCCACTACAGACATGGAGTTGAACTGTAATGAATGAATGAAAAGGTGAAATGCAGAGCAGGAAGATGAAACAGAAAGTAAGAGCATCTGTCTCCAGAGTAAATCATCTGTTGAGTGTTTGATGGTTATTTATTTGTGCTTTAGAACATAACCGTTGTGAAACGATCAGAAAATAATGTTTTATTTCTCTCATTCACCAGCTTTGTTCTCACTACCGCCGCTCCCTCTCTCTCTCTTTTTCTCTTGTCTTTTTTAAAATGAGCCAGGAAGCCGACAAGGCCTAACTTTACTTTTAACGTTATTTTTATTTTTAACCTATTATTATTATAAATGAAGAGAAATGTTCTCCCCTCGTCCTAAACTTTATACCCATGACTGGCCAATCAACTTGCCCTGCATAAATTTTTACGGGCCTCCGGGACATCGGTTATGTTGGACCCTGAAAGGGCTAAAACAAACAATAAATAATTGTTAAATGACAATCAGTATTTCTTCAGTTTGCAACATCCTTCCCCCGGCAGAAATGTTTTAGCTCATAATTTAATTCCAACACTGAGAATGGACTCTTATAAAAACAACACAGCACAATACTCTTAAAAAGACATTCATTCATATTTTGCCCCGGGCCACTTTCTGACTGGTCAGAATTTGATCACTTGTGTTGGGTTTGCAGTCTGCTGTGAAATATGTAGATTTAAATTAAAGAAAATATGGAATAGCTGATTTGAATCTATCTTTCTGTAAGATTTCAGTAGTTCTGCGTGAATTATTTATGAAATAATTGAACATCAAGTGAATCATGCTGCTGTTAAATTTATTACCCAATGACCTCAACTCAACTGAAAATCAATGAATGTCTTCCATTTGACCCAAACAACATGTTACAAGTGTGAATGATACACTCAATAATGAACAAAATGGATGTGTCTGGTTTATTGCGTAGGATTATTGTTATGGTGTTTTACAAAGACATATTTTTGTGAAAAATTAGCAACATACTGTATGCTAATCATCATGGAAGATGACAGTAAAAAATCTCAAATGTATTCAAAATGCTACACTCAGCTGATTAGAAGGATTTTGATTGTCACTGCAACACTGGAAATTTTATTGCGTTCTCAAGCATTGACAATGTGTCTGTCTGCTTTTGGACACACAATGATGTTCAGAGGCAAAGAATATAAATGCTAATTCTAATGTACATTATGTTCCCAAGGATTAAGATGTGGCCCACTGACTGATTTTGGTGCCCCGAGGATTTGTATGACAATATGAACTTTATAAAACTCCAAGAGGAGAAATAATCCTTGTTAGCTCTACACGCTGTAGAGTACAGGGTGCCAATTTTAGCTGCAACGCGCAGCCTGCACTGTAGGTTGGTTGGTTTCCCAAATAATATAAGAAAACAAAAACATAACTGTGCATTCAACATTGTCGGATTGGTGACTTCAGCTCACTTGATAAAGGGAAGGTTTGTTATGTTTAACCCTGACTGAGCAGGGTTAAAACCTGGGGATATGACAAATGACAGATCTGTGAATTAAGCTCTTACTGAGTGTTTGAGCAACTTGTATTTATGTTCAAAGGGATCTCTAAATATGAAATATTGTCCTTACCTTAGTCCTACAGAATACTGTATTCTTGCACATCCTGACACTTGTCATTTGGAGTTTGTCAGCTGTCATGATTCACGATTGTGTGTTCCAGATACATTGTACCAGAATGTGCTTTTGTCAAGGCTGCTCTGGAAATCAGTGATTCTAGTTCATAGCTATGACTGCACAGGCATTTCTCTTCAAAACATTATTTATCTGGTGGGTTTTGTATTTCCAAGGCCACTGTCAAACAATCGGCACCTTTGCTCCTCTTACGTTTTTTTGTGCTTGAAGCATCTGTGTTTGCTGCTGTCAGAAAGACTGAAAAATGTTCCTCTGTTCATCAGTGAAAATATGCTCATGCCTTAAATTCCTGTTGTTGTAACCTTCATGGGCTAACTTTCAATAAACGAGGGATGAATGGGCACATAAATAGCTGCAAAGTGTAATCATGCAACTGTTTATGTATTTAGTTGGAGAGACATAAAAACATAATGGAAATACTACACACATACTCTCTCACACAAACACTTGTTGAATTCACTGTGTGAATAAACTAGTAATAATGATTTCAATACCTAGCTACTGCATTTTTTTTACTAAAAAAAATCTTGATCAAACCCACTGCATAACTTCCAAATTATAATATTTAATTTTTAATTTAATTTTAATGTAATTGTGGGAGTGTAATCTTTGAGTCAGCATATTATTCATGTGAGAATACGTAAGGCAGTGTTGGCATTATTTCTACCTCTCTTTCAGTTCCAGTTGTGACAATATGAAGAAGCCCATGCACACAGATAGCATGCAAAAACAGAAAGGTCTGTGATTTAAAATGGGGTCTGAACTGTCAGTAATCAGTTCATCATTGTAAGGATGTTCTACAACTTTATACTGCATCTGAGATGATTTATTTTTGACTTCATACGATTTAAAAAAAATATTTCTAATCTTGGAATCCATATGTTGTCAAATAATCAAAAAACAGCTGTACATAACAGCTGTAAGCAGATGTCTGCTGTTAAACAGTCACCAGCATATGTTTACATATGTAAATATATATATTGTGTTTATATTTTCTTTTTTGCTTCATTGATTTGATTTGATTTTCTTAAGTATTTCTTATTGATATTTGATTCTACTATTCTACTATATACATACATATATATATATATTCTACTAATGTTCCAGTGAATTATGGTACTTGTTAGACAAGAGATTTCACTATTTGGAACAATACACATTTAATTTTCTATTACTTTATCTTATCTTATTTAATCAATTAAAACAATGAACACTAGCATTGAAGCAGAACAAATAAATGAGCCCATGCACATAAAACCCGTCCAAAAGTACTTTCATTTGCTTTGCTGTTGAGCTACCATCTTCTGATGAAGCTTGAGAGGCATGCATGCAAGTTTGGCTTTGTTGTAAATAATGCTACAACACATGCCAAAAAGAAAACCTGACATTTGTCATTTCATTACATCCAATCTGTTCTTGTCATATGGAAAAAAAGGCCAGTGTTGGAGAAAAGAAAAGATTTTTGCAGCCATTCCAGTCTCATGTCTTTAATATCCAAGTAGTTTATTTCTTATTAATCATACGCCATTTTGAAATGAAATGAAATGCACCATGTTATATTGATCCCAGGACTAAGGACATCTTATTCTACAAAAAGCATTGTTAGTTTTTCTACTGGATGAATAATTGTTGGACAGTGCATCAGCAATGTCACTGTGAAATGACAGGGAGCAAAAAGAAAAAAAAAAAAAAAACGTGCTTGAAGGTTTGATATAAGCCATCAGGGAAATGTAAAAAAGTATGTGCACGCCACATAACAACCATTACGCCCTTAAAGTCCTTTGCTGTCAGCAAGTACACACAACTACTCACAAAGACATGGCCAGGTTGTTTTTCTTTCGATGAACATCTCAGGTACTGTAATACAAGAGCCCCACCAGGATGTATTGAAGCTGACAGGCTGTCTGGAAGCTATTTTCAAATGTATTTCCATGACAAGCATTTATTTCAAATACATCATGTGCTGTTGCTTCTGTCTACATCCAGTCTTATACCTGGGAAGAAAATCTCAGTGACAGCATGTATTGATACAAACAAGGTGCCCGGGCACTGGACATTAATCATCCTTTAGATAATCAGCCACCATTTGTGCTTTGGGTAAGAAATAGAAGCTCACATCTAGACATGCAATCTGTCACCAGCCTACAGTCATTACAGACTTCAAGAAGATGCAAGAAAATGAAAAATATAGTGAATGTGGAGTCATTATAGCTACGATTAAACATTGTTTCAGTAAAACATAAACACAAGTTTACTCTACCTTACATCATTTGTGTGCTACATTAAAGTACTGCCACTTATGATATCTTTTATAAAGATGTCAAAGTAAAGATCAAAGCCATCTGCATTGATCAAATATTGTTTGAGCGTCTTGTTTGCTCTGCTTGAATATTGGTATAATTTGGCTGCAAATTATAGATCAATGCAAATCATTTTCATGGCTTTCATATTGGAAGGATACCAAAAGTATTATTGCACTCCCAAGACATGAAAGCAATTGGAAAGAGTCTTGTTTAGAACAGTCAAACGTTCAATTTTAAATTCGATAAAATAACTCAGTCATAAAGAATGAACCAATAATCTACAATGGCTAATACTCTATCCACACATGCTGTGATATTAATTTCTCAAGGGCAATATATTGTTGAAAAAGGAGGGTGGATTAAACCAAATTAAAGACTTAAATAATTGGTTTACACTGCTGACATGAAATCAAGGTACAGCACTCCCTGAGTACAGACCACTGACATTATGAGCACAACAAATTGGTATCATATCTTCCACCTGGCAAAACATCTTCACACCTGGACATAGGTGGCCTTTTTGACACTAATAAGAGTCCAAGAGGGAAGGAGAAGGTGAAATCCCGCTGAAAACTAGCCAGTGGCAGACAGCTGAGGCCTATTTGGCACTGATCTCCTGACTGACTCACTGAGAAGTTCACAGATGGCTCACTTACGCTAGGCTTGGGGTGCAAAGAAAACAAAGTGCTGTGGATGTTGCTAATCTAACCCCAGTGGTGTACAGTAGAGGGTTGTCAGAGAAAATGGTGCTGAATGAGGCTGTGTGATTGCAGCACATGTGGATTTAGAGTCACAGATGCAGCAGGGAATGGGCCGCGTCTTGCTGCATTTTACACTTTAATGAACTGTTCTGATTCCTGTCAATATTTCTATTAATTGAATTCTTGTAGCTTTATGTTTGGCCGGGTTTGCAATTTTTATGTACCGACGATTTTATATGGCAGGAATGTGGAGGTTATTAAAATGCAACATTTTTCTTCAAACCATTTGCATCTAATTGTGTACAATTTTGCAAAATATTCATACAGCACAGCATCCTATGGCTTCCTGGCTCATTTATATTCTTGTGCTGTACATTACTAAATAGCCATGGCTTGATAGACTGATTCACAATATAATGTCAATCAAACATTCTGGACACTACCACCAACAGGCACCAAAGGTAGTGTCCATGTTTTATTCATACAGCTTTAACATTCATTTTCTTCTGACTTCCTGCAAAGTAATAGTACAAGCATAGTTGCAAAAATAAATGTACAAATGGTGGCCACAACAAATCAGTTGTAAGCAGTACATGTTTATTTAGTTCTTATCGGTATAATTATATTCATTAGGATAATTAAACAATCTGTTTAGTGAGCATGATGCTTTGAATAGCAAAAGGATGAACCTCTTCCAAGTATTTAAAGGACTGACTGTTGTGTCTTTCAGGACAGTTTCTGACATAAATGTGTATTTGCAATGTCATGCTGATTCCTTTGTGGATGATGAACTGAACTGCAGGTGCTTTGTGTTTCTTTTTGTCTCCTCTGTGCAGGTTTACCTGCGCAACAAATGTGAATATGCCCATCAGTGTTGTGTTCATCCTGTATTATACATATCTGTATGTGACCTGGTAATTCTAACCACACGCAGAGTAACAAAAACATGAAACAAGCATCCAGTCTGCTTTTCTAGCGCATGTGCAGTTGCTGCGTTTGTAGTGCGTACAGTCACACAAATTTTGGGCTGCACAGGATTCCACGCTGACCTTCTCGGACATGAGCTGATGACTAAACTTCTGGACACTCAGTGCGCAACCATGAACTGGCATTAACAACATCTGTCCTCCAGCTAATCAACTGCGTGTGTGATACTATGAACTTTTTAGTTATTTATTACCCAAATTGCACCAGATATTGATATTGCACCAGTCAAATTACCAGTACAGACAGTCAGTCTGGGGAAAAAATAATAAAAAAAGGCAGGTGTATATTCTCGTCTAGACTTTCAGTGGGGGTATAAGAATGTCACGGTACTGACAACAAATCCATGGGTTTGAACAAAACAACCTATGCTGTTGTTTTTCTGGTCAAGTGTCAGTGAGACATATCATGAAAGAGAGTGATGTCTGACTCCCTGGATAATTTTCTCTTTTCATGACCCCACCCCCCCCCTCCCAGGTCAGAGCCAGCTAGAGTGTCTTGTAAACAGACAGCATGGAAGGTGCTTGCAGGCACATGGACTTGGACCCATTTTCAGTATTTTGGTTTAAGGTCAATCTTGCTACTCCCAACACACCATGCTCCCTCAAACACAATTCACTCACATCAACCAGAAAGCCCATAAGCTATATCTTATTTATGACAGAGGATAAAAATGTAAGTATTTCATTCTTAATTAATTTCCCAAACTCAGTTTGAAGATGGTACGGCTGCAGAGTGCAATACTCTTTCTACAGATTTGCTTCATCATAACTGAACTTAAATGGTGTTTTTACTTTCAAAACCATTTAGTTTTAATTGTTCACTGCAAATGTGAATATTTCATGTGAAGTTCTAAAAGTAATTTTATTTTCAATGTACTCTCATGATTGACACTTAATTAACTAAAATTAGATGATGCCTCATAAACACATCAAAGAAAGAAAATATTCCATACATGCAGCACCACATGACAGCAAGGTGTGCACACTACATGACCTTCACACAGTGAGTAACAGTGTGGCTTCACGAATAACAACATGGACGTTTTGAGTGAAAATGTTTTAACATCAAAAGACAAAGCAACACACACATGTAATTGGCAAGAAGTGGGACTTTTCTTACATTAAGGGAAAAATTGTAAGCTGTCACAGAATTTCTAGTCTGTATCTGACAGTTGAAGTCAACCTATGTCCCTGAATGTTACAATAGTTCATCTTCCTACTGATAATTTTCCATCATAGAGTTAGCATAATTATATGATAGGATGAAATGAGCTTCAAGAAGCAAATTAACAGATTTGAGAGTAACAAAGATAATTACATGTTTTGGGAAAATGTGCTTCAATACCAATGTGGCATTTAAATAGATTTTTCTTTTAATTATACTGGTTCTTTTGCTCACAATAACACTTGGGAAAATAGTACATCTTTAGAGATGATGAATAGAACAGACAGATGTACCCAATTGATGCTGAAATTGTTATTGTGTGTAAAGATTGACTATCATATGATAAAAGTTGCATATGTTTTTAATGAAGTGCCTATAGATGAACGCAGTTTAGAGCTCTAGATGATGAATTTATGTGGCAAAATGGGGTCTTATAAGGTTGGCTTGTTGGCAAGTTTCAGTTATTATTAGATTAGATTCAACTTAACTGTCATTGCACCAAATAAAAGTAAGGAGACAATGTTTCCTAAAGGTGTTCTTAATGCTACAAGGGAAAAGCTGTGTTTTGCACCTTGAAATTGTTTGTACACACCTTCCCATTCACTTGAAAGAGAGAAAGTGTGTCCAAACCTTTGACTGGTACTGTATGTCTAGTTGAAACCTGCTGGAACTGGAAATAAAGGTAGGTTGAGGGGGGTCAAGCTGTTCACATGTGGGCAAATTGGACACCAACAACTATGGATGTACAACTGGAGAACTGCTGGCCTCACCTCTTTGCACTTTGAACCATTTTCCCTTAGTGGCCATATTTAAGTATGTCACAGTCTGGGTAGGAAAAAAAAAAGGTTTGTGCAGCCCACTTATGACCTAAGCTTGCACACAAAGATGCACAACATAGTGTACAAGTATCAAAAATCAAATAAAGATATTATTTCAGAGATTCTCTATTGACAACACGATAGAAATCATTAGAACTCAATGATTAACAGAGCTCTGATTTGAGGCTGGTTTCAGGTTTTATTTGGGGAGAATCTAAGACTGCTTTGAAATCTTTGATGGTAACACTGACTGAATTTGTTATATTTTGTTGATTTATCTCAACCCTAGCCTGGTCTATAAAGGAAGACAGACATTAAAGACATGACATTGAAAAGTATTTCACCCTTTCTGCTGAGGCTGTGATTGTTGAAACCTGTCCGACCATTACTGCATGTATCTATAGAGCCACCAAGCTCTAGTTTGTCTGTATTCAATACTGACTTAACAAAAGCTCTTGATATTATTTCTAAAGAAGGAAAAACTGCTATTTAATGGGCGATCTAAATATCAATATTGTAAACTACAAGAATAATAATTTAATTAAGGACTTTACTGACACAATGTACTCATTATTTTCATCCTATGATTGCAGTACCAACCAGAGTGACAGACGTCTGACACCTTGATAGATAATATCTTTACAAATGTGAGAACATGAAATTAGGAGTTCTTTGTATGTATATTGCTGATCATTGTCCGATCTTTTTTCATTCAACATTCAAGGACCATGATAAGCCTACATTTACACTGTATCCTAAATATAAGAGAACCTTAAATGAAGCAAATATAGTGAAGTTTGGATTAGTGGTCAGCAAGTATCCATGGACAGATATCCTTTAGTCTGTAGATCCACAAAAAGCTTTTACTTTGTTTTCAGAATTTATCTCCCAGGCCTATGATCTATGGTGTGATCCCCTTGGACTGGTGTCTCCCAAACCTCATCATAAACTGACCAAACCATGAATAACTTCAACCATCGTGAAATCCTTGAATAAAAACAAAAACAATAAAAACAAAAAATATCTTCTCAGTCCCACTCCATTTAATCTTTCCCAATTTAAAAATGATAAAAATAAATTAAACCACATTATCCGAGGAGCTTAAAAAAAGACCACTACAATGTAGAATTATCTAAACACAAAAATGACATGACCCTTCTTTGGAGAACAATTAATTGTATTCTCAACAAAAAGTAAATAAGTAAATACAAACAGTTACCTAATGAATCTAAGGTTGATGGGGGTCTTATCACTGATCCACAATTAATTGCCAACAATTTTAATAGCTTTAGTAGTCCTCTTCAGTTTATGAATTATCCAATCAATGATCATTTTCATTTCTTACTGGTTACAGAAGATGAGGTTCAGGAGATCTTAATCAATCTAGAAGATTATTCTTAAGGTTATGGTAACATTGACAGTAAACTACTGATATCCATTCATGAGTACAGTGTGAAACTTCTATCTAACATTTTCAATCTCTCATTGGAAAAGAGAATTGTTCCTCTTGAACTAAAAATAGCCAAGATTATTCATAGTTATAAAGATGATGACCCAGCTGTCTTCAGCTATTATAGACCCGTCTCCATCCTGCCTGCTATATCAAAAGTACTTGAAAAGCTTGTCTATCAAAGATTAATCAAACATCTTAATAAGTACAGTGTTATATATACACATCAGTATGAGTTTAAACATTCAACATATATGGTGCTTAAACATCTAATTAATGAAATATACAAAGTTAGAGATAGAAAGGAAAACACTATAGGTATTTTTTTTAGACTTATCAAAGGCATTTGACACAGTCAATCACCATATCCCTCTGCAGAAGCTTTCACATCTTGGAGTAAAAAACAATGCACTGCTCTGGTCAACCAGTTACCTTAAATATAGACAGCAGCTTGTATCCTATAATGGAACCAATTCTCCTTTTCTTCCCATACTTTGCGGTGTACCACAAGGCTCAATTCTTGGGCCCTTGTTGTTTTTGATATATATTAATGACCTCCCCAATGTCTCAGACAAGCTGTCTAAAATTTTGTTTGCAGATGACACAAGTGTTTTCTATTCGCATAAAGATCCTGACACCATCATTAAGGTGTTAAATGAAGAACAAGCTATCACTTAACATTAATAAAAGACAAGCTTAATCTTTTTGATTTGAAATCTTTTCTACACAATTCCTTGGTGTTTTGCATGATGAATCCTTATCCTGGAAACCTCATATCATGGCCATAACCATGAAAATGACCAAGAGTATTGGTATACTAGGCAAAACCTGTCACTTGATCAACATTGAGGTAGCCACTATGTTATATTATTCTATGGCTTATCCGTATATTATTTATTGTAATATAACTTGGGCTAACACTCTTGAGTCCATATACCATATTCACAAATGAGCTGTAAGAATAATAAGTTCATAAGACATTCCTCTCACAATAAGACATTCCTCTCAACCTCCATTTCTTCATTTAGATGTCCCCAGTGTTTGTCAATTGAACCATCTGCAGATCAGTTTGTTTATAGCTCCTTAAAAAGAACCCTTCCCCCTTTTTTCATGACATATTTGCATATAATTATCAATTCCATAATTACTCCACACATAGCCCTTGTCTCCTTGGACCCCCCCGTTCCTGCACTACCTAATCTCAGTTTAGTATATTCTACCGAGGATCCAAAATATAGAATTTTCTGCCATTACATTTTTTGAATTTGTCTTCACAGCAGTTCAAAAGAGCCCTGAAATCACTTCTCCTAACCAACCAATATTTTCCACATGGGCAGCCTATATAAGCTGGGTCCAACCAATATTTCCCCTTGTCTTACAAGTCCAAAGGCCTATTATGAATATGGTTTGTTTTTTTTTCTTGTCATTATTTGTGTTTACATTCTTCTTTACCTTTCTTGTCTTATGAAAACTCTAAGCCATATCACACAAGTGTATACTCTCAGTCAGTTAATGATAGTGTTTGTGTATACTTGTATTATGAATGAGTATTCTTAATGTGTGTGTGTGTGTGTCTTATGACTATGACTGATTCATTATACTTGTGTAATAGATGGGTGTTTATGGGATGCATTGTTGTCAAGTGCTATGCTAAACTATGTCTCCATTTTTTACTGTCTAAACTTATTAATAGATACATTCAAATTGTGTATTCTACATTGTTGTAATTATTTCCTGTAATATGCTGCCTGCAGAATGCCACTTTTCAAGCCCCTGGAGGGTTTTAGGCAATTATCCTTCACATTCCCTTTCAAATTATATATTATATATGTTTTTTTATTTTATATGTGTAAATAACAAAATGAAATGAAATATATAAAATATATATATAAAAAGAAAGAAACTGGGTGACACTGTAGATGTGGGATGTGGAATACTGAGTTAACAGGTAATAAGAAAAAAAAAAAGAAGAAGGAATTGTGATTTGTGTAATTTGAAGGTTAATCCTTCTTTTTTAATTTAAAAAGCAGATATGGGCTACCTGCAGATTATGGACAGTTTATTTGGTCACATACACAATACTTTGAGTGACAAGCAGCAAATTCCCCTGACATCTGTCTTAAGTCAAGTGTCCTACATATTTAAAAGACTATTAAAGCCTTAATGAAGTGTTCAGCGATGGGTGATTGGATGCACATAGTCAAATGGAGTGATTATTATTCAGTTTGCCTGGCTAAATTTACACAATACCCTTCATAAACACCTGATGCTGCAGTGTTATTTATTTATTTGTTTAAATTAAATGTCTCCCAAAAGGAATTAAATGAGAATACATGCAGACCTCTCATTTCCATAATCTAATGCTATGTTTATGAGCTACCATGGTGCAATTTGAATAGGAATGAATCCTGATAGTTATTCAGGGTCTGACAGCGTGGAAGAGTGCCTCCCCAAGGTTTCTCAGTGCCAGTTCAGACACACAGTCAAAGCTGGTGCTGACTCCAAATACTGTATACCGCTTGCTTAAATTTGACTGCTGTCATGCAAAATAAATAAATATATAAGTAATCGAGGATACTGAGTTTATTGAAGACTGTTAATCTCTGTTGGGTGGAATATTTGCTGAGAAAGCATTTATACCTTTCAAACTATAACTAATGTGTTACAGAAGCCACTCTTAAAATAAACAACTCCACTGCACTGAAAACAGTCAAATGCCCAGTTCTTGTTTGGCATACGGTACGATGCAACTTTACACTGAAATTCATTTTGCATCCATAGGCAGTTCTGTTTAAGAGGTTTACACACACATTAAACATACATAGTTACACATATGACACTTTTCAGTTCTGCAAGATTTCTGCCACCAAAGTTGTTTTTTAAATGTGGTCTATACATACATTTGACTTGACTAACCATAAATTACAGCTGAGGCTGATGGGAAAGTCATCAGTTTTGGGGACATTGGACAAATTTTGAACTGATGATAGTGCTTTATGAAACTTCTCATTATTTGGTTTGAAAGGATATCAGACAAAGTGTGAGATATTGACATAGCTCATCTCTGCCGGGAAAGTCAGGGGTGAGCAGCAGCAGCACTTCAGCAGGTGTGGTATTTTCTAGAAAATCACACATCAACAACTTAATGGAGAAGAAAACATCAGGAAAAATCCTGCAGCCATGCTAAAGATAGACAGACAGACAGACAGACAGACAGACAGACAGACAGACAGACAGACAGACAGACAGACAGACAGACAGACAGACAGACAGACAGACAGACAGACAGACAGACAGACAGACAGACAGACAGACAGACAGACAGACAGACAGACAGACAGACAGACAGACAGACAGACAGACAGACAGACAGACAGATAGATTAGTCCCAAAGGGAAATGAAAATGTTACAGCAGCCAACAATGAGGTAAAAACACAATGAGGTAAAAAGGTATAAGAAACAAATGCAATTAAAGGCTGATTTTTAAAGTACATCTTCTGATGCACCTGAACACATCATCAGTGATGTAACCTGTGGTCATTGGGTGTTCCAGGTCTTTCAAAATCAGACATGCTCGCCAAGGTGACCCAGCCATGGTTAACCAGGCCACGGCTTGTGTTCAGGTGGCACTCACTTGTCCCCATGGACCTCCTGTCCGGAACCAGAGCTACTTCTGTGATGCCCAGAGTGAGTGCCCCACAAATCCTCTGCAGTCTACCTTGATGGGCATGCATCTAGTCTTCCAGCCCTGTGTGCGACAGCTAATGACCGGCTGTTCATACTTGGTCCTCTTCCTTCCATGAGCCTCCTCCATACTGCCCTCCCACGGCACTGTCAGCTCCACGATGATAATGTTTTTAGTGCTCTCTGAGACCAGGAGGATATCTGGCCTCTGAGTGGTACTGACAATGTGACAGGGGAATCTCAGCTTTTTCTCCAGGTCCAGAGAGAGCTGCCAGTCCTCGGCGGTTGCCAGGATTCCTGCTGCCTTCTTATGTCCTGCCCATAGCTGCTTTCCTACCTTGCCAAAAACAATTGCGTGGGTGGTGGTGCGTGCTCAGCTGCGGCTGCTGATTCCCTTGCTGATGGCTTCTGCAATAGGTTTCAGCACCTGGTTATGGTGCCAAATGTATTGGCCCTGGCCGAGTGTTTTTGGGCAGGAGCTCATTATGTACTCCAACATCCCTCTTACTGAACACAATGGGCAGTTTGGAGTCTCCACTATGCTCCAGTTTCGCTGGGCTAGGCAAGACGTTGTACACTACCAGAATCAGGAAAGTGATGTGGTGCGGTTCTGTCTGCAAGAGATCCGTCCCTGTGACTTTCCAGTCCATGGCTTGCTGCCACCCTGTCCAGGCCCCCTGCTGACCCATACCAGCAGCTCTGCTCGACCGCCCTTCCTCCACTGCAGCTTTCACCTCCTCCTGAATCCACCTCCACTTCTCCTACCTCTTGCCTTTCTCCGTGGCGTTGGGAACATTCCCAAGCCTCCTTTCCCATGGGTCACTACTCCCACCAGAACTCTGTGATGCAGTCGTGACTCCGCCTCCAGCACAGCATCCTCAGCTCTCCACTTCCTTCCAGATTTCACCACCACTCCAGCTTGGGCCACCTTCGGGTCACTAGAGTCTCTGTACATCAGCACCTGTCTTGTCCATATCACCTTGAACTCTTCCAAAGACTTCAAGAGCAACTGGAGCTTTGTGTTGTTCCCATAGAGGGTGATGTTGCTGAGGCTTCTGGACAACCCCAGCCATCTCCTGAGACAGCCACTGACCTTCCTCTCCAAGGTCTCTACGATGGAGATGAGGACTTCGTAGACAAGTAGCAGCCAAAGTATCCTTGGCAATATACTATGTTGGTATACAGTATCCACACCTTGAACTTTCCTGGGAGCCCCGACCACTTGACTGATCTCAGCCAGCTGCCCAGTTCCTGTCAGGTCGACTGAACAGATGTGGAGTCCTTGAGGCTGCTGTGGAAGACCTTGCCCAGGCTCTTCACTGGCTTCTCTGAGAGGGTTGGGATCAGTGACCCTTTGATGCTGAAATGGAACCTGTCAATGGCTAAATTATATACAATAACTAAATAGACTAACTCAAATATAAAAAATAAATAGAACAGAAAAAATAGAATGGTCTGGGATAGATATCACTACGGTAGTAAGTTGCATGGACATCCATGGAGTGTCCATGGATGTCAGAATCGAGTGTACTAAATATTGATACCTGAATAATTTACACAATGTATATACATATATCACATACAGACAATACCCCAAAGGTTATCAAAATATGAATCTGAAATGACAGATGTGATAGACAATGCAATGAAATAAAAGTCCAGGTGAGTCCCAGAGGAGTTGTTGAGACATTTCACTAAAATGTTAATACTGGCGGTGCTAGAGGAAGAATCAAGACATTACCAAAGTCATTATGATTCATCATCTGGGTACCAAGAATGTCTGTTCCTCATTTCATAACAATCCATCCAAAAGTTGTTGAGATATTACAGTCTAGATCAAAGTGGTGGACTGACTGACTGACCAACATTGCCATTCCTGGAGCCCTGCTACTAACGTGGCCAAAGAATTACATTTGAAAAACCCAACGTGTTTCCAGCAACGTCTCAGTTACTCAGGAAATTCCACTCGCGGTTAAGCAGTGTTCAAAATACTCAGTTCTATTGACAGCAGGCGTTAGAGTGCTGCTGAGAAACACATGTAAAAATGTACTCACGCATTTATAGTAACAACGGCTTCCATCAATTCAGAAGTGGCCACCTCTGATTAGCTAATATGCAGTTCTTTTATTGAAAGACTAATGCATATTGGTCTAATATATCAGTCATAATTAATTTGGGTAGACTCAGTTCATAATACAGCTACAACTGAATAAACTGTTCACTATTTTTGGACATTGTGTGAGATAGAGAAAGGGTGAGAAAGAAAAACAGGTAGACAAAAATACATCAGGAGAGACAGATGACTTTTTTGTGCCATGGTCTCACTGGTTTTGACTGCTGTTTGGACACTAAGCCATGTACTGTACATACAATAACATATTCATCTCAGGGTTTAAGCCTATTATTCTGTTGTTTTATTCACCTTCCTTTATTGGGACTCTGAGGCTCTGTGTCCCACTTACAGTACTTTAGACAGTGCCGTATGTGTCTCTAGGGCCACACTGAAAAGGGAACCGTGGTCCTTTGGAGACTGGGGGAACATGCACAGCATACGAGATAATACAGAGGAACAATAGAAACCAAACCCCAACAGAGCTCCCAATACTGAGCCTACCTCCTGCAAACAAGACAGTACATCAAGGAAAGATGTTCGTCCAAATTCTCATAATGCATTACAGCCTCGAGACTATTTTTATCTGTTCTTTTTTCAATTCACCAAGGTATGCATTGTCTGCCACTGTTGTAATGTTTCCCTTTTCATCTCTGTGTATACATAGTTACAAATCACAGAAGACAGTTTCATTTTTGATGTCTCCTGCCATGATCATCTGAATTGCTCTGCTTAATAATTGTTGCCTTCCCTGTGTAATTGAATCAACAATTGTGTGGGAATAGAATCATTTCAAGGAAATACTTGCTGACAGCAAGAGTTTGGCATCAGTGTTTACTCATCTAACATCAAAGTATGGTCTGTCTAAAAATGCAGAGAAATTCTCACTCAAAGTTTGACTATGAACAACCATGTCACCCCCACCCCCCCAAAAAAAGACATTTTAACATCATTACTTGCTTCTCTTCATTTTAAATGTCCTTGTTCAACATGGCTATAGTAGTGTACTTAGATGTGTTATTCAAAAAGCCAACATTTCCCAGTGCCAAAATGATGCCTACCCCTTGTCAAGGCCATTAAAAATAGATCCAAATTTGACTCAGAGAAGTCAACCAGTTTTTGATGATTAATTTCATTTTCATTAATGTTTTACATCTTACTCCCTGTTATCAAGAATGTTGTTATTAGTAGATGTGACCTCCATGCTAAATGGCGCTTCTTTCATGAAATATCATTAATTTACAAGCATTGGAGAGGGAGATATATAAAGGGACACACAAGTTGCTTTTTAATGACAACATATCAATTTATTATATATCAATCTAGAATATTGTTAAAATATACTATAGGTTTATCATTTTTAATTAAATACACATACATTGCATGACTTACAAATGCATACATGGAATTAATCGAAATGAGCAACAGAAACCGTGGAGAAAACGTGGAACAATAATCGAGCGGTCTAAAAGCTGATGCTCTCTCAATTGGCAAGTGGTTAGAGGTCAAGTGAGAAATTATGAGCGTTTGCATTGCAGGTGTTGGAAAAGCAGACAGCAGCAGGTGGTCTCATCAGGTTGTTGTGCTCTACTGTTGCTTGTAGCAAGTCATGTGGAAAAGTGGAGAGGAGCACTTAGGGTTGTCTGTGCTTGATTAATAAGGACACAGAGAGGCAAATATGTGCACACAGTCACTGGGTAATGAGCCGCAAATGTGATTAGGTCTTTATGCTGCACCTGCTTCCAATTGAGCATACAGCTTAGCAACCCCATGCAAAAACCAGAGCATACACACTCCTGGTGATAAACAACATCCAAGTGTTTGTTAGTTGTGAGTGAGGGTGTGTTTTGGGCGTGTATTCTGATACCTTTGAAACTGTTGACAAGTGAATACTTGATTGCATTGCTGTATTCTCTTTAGGCTTAAGATACAGATGTTACCTCCCTTCCAATAGATCCCTTGATTGTATGATGTTGCACTGACAAAGGCTTGCATTCAAACACATTGGATTTGGCATCACACGCTCAAGAATTTTTAATTTTTGGTGCCGTATAGTTTGTGAAAATTTAAAGTTGCAATAAATGACATTCAGCCTCATTAATGTCAGCAAACAACTATTTGCTACGTAAAGATATAGTGAAGTAATGGCGACCTGAGCAGAACATTAAGTCACTCTGTGTGTGTGTTGTTATCCCAGCTTCTCTGCTCTTTGTTTTGGTAGCCGGTCCGGCCATGCGTTCATGTTAGTGCACGTGAGTCCCTCCGTGTCCTCCATGTCTATTTCCAAGATGGCAGCCGTGTCACAAACTTTCTCAAATTACAGCCAAACAGTGCACTAAAATATGTTTCTGAAAACATTCGAGGCGAGAAATAGACAATGCACTTACAGAATCTTGATCCATGTTTGATCAGCACTGCTTAGTTTGACGGTTTGATCTGAGTTTCGTGAGCTTGCGGGACTGCTTTTTTTTTTCCCCAACATGTACATTTGTACATCCATGTCTGTCCAGACTTATATAATATTTGTAGTGAAGACTTTGAAGGAATGAATAAAAAGGTATTAAGTGCATTTTCCACACTCGGCCAATAAAGCTGATTCTGATAAAACACAAAGTTGCAGCCATGACAGTAGAGGATGCTTCAGATATGGATGTTGCTGCAAAGAAGCTACTAAAGTGATCTAAACAATCACCACAGTTTCAAGGTGGGCACCAACATTAGTGTCACCAACTTAGTATCAGACCAAATGTGGAATATGGTGACAATCTCCCCTTCTGTTCCTGAGTTATGGGTTGAATGATGGCCAGAAAAGTGTTTTTGAAGAACATTATGCTGTCACAGTGAAGTTGACCTTTGACCTTTTGGATAGAAAATGTCACCACTATCATTTTATCCCATTAGACATTTGTGTGAAACTTTGTCATATTTAGCATATGAGTTCTTGAGTTATGGCCAAAAACATGTTTTGTGAGGTCACAGTGACCTTGACCTTTGACCTTTGACCACCAAATTCGAATCAGTTCACCCTTCAGTCCAAGTGGATGACTGTGCCAAATTTGACGAAATTCCCTCAAGGCGTTCCTGAGATATCGCGTTCACAAAAATGGATTTTTTTTTTTTTTTTTTTTTTTTTTTTTTTTTTTTTTAAATTGGACATGCAAGTGTTGGTAGATTCACAGCTCGGGGATTATCTCTGTGGGATTCCTCTCAGAGTGGCACACAGATGTTGATGACAGCTGCTTTTGCATGATAGAAGGTGAAGAAGGTGGGTAGATAAGGAAGGTAAGCAATGAAATCATCAGTGCCTGAAAATGCATCTGCCTATGTCAGACACTTAACTCCTGCACCTGAGTTTATTCAAACCTTATTGAGCTTCTCATAGCACGCAGCCTTCATCTGGTTTTCAAGTGTTAACATCACTCACATCGTGGTTTAAATGACTGAAATGTTTCTGTATTCCCCACATTATGTTAAAAGATGTCACACCTGATTACTTCTGCAATAATCAATTTCCTCAATACGGTTAAAATGTGGTTTAAGTTCAGATGTAATTGAACAGTAATGTGAAAGGTGTTACCTGTAGTGATCAACCTACAGAGAATTGACTGTTTGCTAAAACACTCCACTGAACAGTGACTGTCCAATCATAGCTTAGCAACCGTAACTAGGCCTGTCACGCATCTCCACATGCTGAAATGTGGAGGGAAATAACAAAGACCTGGAGTCTCTGGTGAGTACTGAGTTCAGTCTGAGGCTGAGCTGAACACAAACACACAGGAACTCGGTGCATCTGTTGCTAGTTATCTTACAGCTAATGTACAGTTGTTGTTTTGGCTGTTTTGGGCGATCCAGCAGCCAAGTACACACGAATTAGGCGGGAAATTCGCTGCTGTCTGAACACACCATAAGAGAGAGACTCGGCATTTAAACAGAGTGGAGGGTGTTGTCTTTATTTCAAAAACCAAAAAAAAAAAACTAGATCAGAAATGTAAGGAAAGGATTAAATATGGGGTTTATCTGCTCTAACATAAGTTGCAATCATTAGCATGCCTGGCTAGCTAGCTTACTTTAGCCTCAGTCTTTTAGCACAATATCACATGTGTAACCATCGAGCGCAAATTTAAGGCCACTTTGACAAGATTCACATCTTATATTAGTCAGCTGGAAACATTAAAAAGTCAGCTAGAGACTAACCTAAGTTTAATGCATTTGCAGCAGCTCATGAACTGTGGCTATAAATGAAAAGCCTGATTTTCTCTACCTCTGTTTGAAATCAAGGACGAATCATTTCAACAAGGACTTTAATAGGAATTTTGAGTTGTACATCTGCCACTGTTATTATTGTAAACTATGTGCCATGTTAAAACAGAAAGCTTTTTTATCAGTTAAATGAACTTAAATTCTAATACTAACTTCAATTCTTTAAGCTTCCACTGAACAACTACCACCCATCTCTCCTCCACACACGCAAAGACAATGATTATTTATAGAGTAGGAAAAGGTTATCAACCAAAAGGTTACTAAAAGAGCTGGAAAGTTTTTCTTCTTTGTTTCATTTGCATATTGTGGTATTAATAAAAAATAATGTAATATCAGAAGCTCCCCTTGGATGAATAGCCTATATCTTTGGCTGCTCTGCCCTTTCTCAAATGTCTCTAAGCCACATTTTAGTGAAGACTCTTTATTCAGAACAGCGAGAACACACACACTTGGAGGACGGAACGTATTCACCCACTTCCAGCAGAGATGGACATCTGAGTGGGTGACTTGAGTTGTGAATAAATAGACGGTAGAAAAGAGCTGCAATGCTTTTTGAACTTCTATTGAATTCAAACATGTTGATAATCATGTTTGAGCAGTAAAAGCTTTTTAAAAGGTTGTGTGATCCTGTCAACATTTCCACAGGAGCAAGATTGGTTTTATTTTCACAACCCCTCTCCTTTTATTCAATGTTTAAATGCATCGATGTAGGTTGGTGGATGTGGATGTTTTACCTTTCACTAGTACCTTGTAGGTAATGCCCTGTTTTACTCTGATCGATGGCATTTGCCAAGTTATGGGACAGGTTATTAGGCAGGCAGGTAGTCTTGATTTATTGTAATCAACTCATTTCAGTTGTTTCCCATATACAGCCTGACTTTACCATTTTTTTTTAATGTAATTTCATTGCCGTTTCATCAGAATATGACACAAACGCAACAGTTTAATCTTCACATTAAAATGGCTTTATCACTACTGCACAAACTAGGTCTAATACTTTTGCCTTGTGATGATATTTTATTTGTCTGCAGTTTTAATGAGTTTTTTAAAAATGTAAAACTCGAAAATACATCATTTAAATTGTTTGAAGTTGAGAACATGAGTTTGTTGTTTCTGTATTTATACAGTATTGACTACAGTTCTTCAAAGTAATCATACAGTATACCTTTGGTCACATACAGTATATAGAATCTGCAAATATTAAGGGACAGCACTGTTTATTAAAGTGTTTTTTAAGATCCAACCTTACTGAGATTTGAAGGTTGACTGTGAATTGGACTAAGTCTGGATTTGTTTTAATTATCGATTAATCTGAATCAGTTATCAAAATAGTTGCCAATTAATTTTCTGTTGATTGACTAATTGTTGTAATTCTAAATTGGACTTTATATTTTATATTTGGTGACTGACTGTCACATTCACCCTGTGTAGGCTTGAAAGGGAGTTTTCCTCTTCACAGAGAAGGCTGTGGCTGAGCCCGGAGCCTTCTTGCTCTATGCAGGTACTTCAAGCATTGTTTCACAGATTTTTACTCTGGTTACTTTCACACAAAAATTACAGAGAACTGGGATGTTCTCCACTGCTGCAATCAACTCCTCATGAATTTCACTTGCCAGGTAAAACTATTCATGAAACAAAATTACATCAGCAGGGAAACAAAGAAGCATGGAAATTTGATTATTCTTTTTACAGCCGATGATCATGAAAAACTCAGCTGTGGCCAACTTTCCTCAGCCAAGTTTGACGACTGTCCACTGCTGAGTCGCCCTGGTTGCTCTGCTTCCCGATGCTCAAACCGTAAATGCAAACTTAATGTAAACTCCTACATGTAATGTCATTCATACTCTCAGGCAATTCTGGCCTTTTATCACCAAACAGCTCTTACTCTATTTAAAGAGCAGCAACTTTTAGTTTTTTTCCAGAAGGAAGCCAAGTGATCGGCTTCCATGATTAACGTTTGGCAGTCGCACATTGAAACTAACGTAACTATGGCAGCATCCACACAACAAATGGTGATTTGCTGAAAAAGATTATGGCAACTGGAGTTCATACATATTTAATTTTATCTTCCAGTGGCAAATGGCATTGATTAAAAAACAATACAGGACAAGACACATTTCTTGTTGCATTTGTCTGTGACAGTTTTTTACAATATACTTCTAAAAGTCTTTGAGACACCGACTACACATGAAACTATACATTTTCAAAAAATCAATTTCTACTAAAGCTCTTTGTTTTTTTTTACTGGTTTGCTTTATATTTGAACTGAATTACTGGACTTACCTGACTTCTATCTATATACATTCTCAATACTGTTATCTAGTCGTGGATACCACTGGAGGACAGAACATTAACAACCAGATGGGATACGGGCAAAGGTGTGCTAATGTTGAGATCATTATAAAAATTTGGTATTTGACAGATCTCATTAAACATTCCTTTAGCCTCACGGCATTAATGGGTAATAAAGGTCTTAGTCTTTGTTATTTTAAATTATATATTTTCCAAAGAAAACCTGGACATGGACTATATAATCACAGCATTAAATGACTAAATTTAAAACTGCAACAAAGAGTAAAATGAATGTCTCTAATCACAATTATTATTATTATTATTATTATTGTTGTAAGACCATGGATTTTTTGAGGTCTTTTGAAAAGATTTATTTTTTTAATCACAGCTTTGGTTCTCTTTAAAATCGTTTTTGTTCAGTCATGGAGTAACAGGTCAAATCAGCAGGGTTTTAATTGCTGAAAGTTTGGAAACCTGATCACTGTAATGTCAAAGAATATTTGTTAAATATTGTTCAAAAATCGTTTTAATCATCATACACAGTTGTCAGGCTTGTGCGCCGCGGCGCTCTCCAAGGTGCTGATCCTGCTGCTGGCAGCAGCTCGGAGCTGTCCACAGTTCTGTCTTTCTCCCCCGCCCTCAGTAGCGGAGGGCTCATGTCAGCAGGAGCTTCCAGCCAACACCTTCTTTAGTTTAATCATTGTTTTCACCTGTTTCCCAGAGCATATATACACCCTCTGTTAGTGTGTTGTGGTTGCTGAATCTTTAAGTCTGCTTTCATGTGTGAGTAACTGCCTGTCGCAGAAGTTAGCCTATCTTAGTTCTGTTTGTTATTTTCTGCGCCGTAGTTTGACAGTCGCCAGTACTTACTTAAATAGCTTTGTTGGCTGTAGTGGTTTTTTTTTTGTTTTGCCAAGTGAATAAATCTCCTGAACTGGTTCTTCAGTGTTCTGCCTCTCATTTGCATGAGAGTGTCCTCTCTACACTCTGATAACAGTGAATCCCCCGGGTGGCATTTGAAAACCATTTGTAAAATGTAATGTAATTTAAATTGTCCAAATAAATGCAATATTTGGACTTTTTTTCAATCAAAACATTCAGTTTGCTTACCAGGCTACAGATGAAGCAGCTCTTCTGCCAGCTGATCTCTCCTCACCCGTGCTGCTGCTGGCATATTTGGGTTCAATGGCATTGGCATATGCAGTTTAGCATCACGCCTTCTAAAGTCCTGTACTGTGTCCTCATTTATTTCCAAGAGACATCCATGACGCATGGCAATGTTATGCAACACACAACATGCCACAAAGATGCCAAATGCTCTGGCCTTCTGAGGGCTGTATTGTAACGTTCCCCCTGACTTATCCAAACATCTGAAGTGCATTTTCAGCACTCCAAACGTTCTTTCTATTACACTTTGTGTTTTCGTGTGTTTGCTGGGTCTTGACAGACACCCTCAGCTTGACGGGTCTGTTTAAATACCTACGTGTATTGCCACGATTGGTCAAATAATTAGACAATTTCATTTGTCATTACTGTGATTAGCTAATTCTGATAAATATTATAACTAACCATTATGACGTATTTTTTCACATATGTACACAATCATAATCTTTCACATTGTGTACGCACGTTGTGCACCCGCCTATGTAGGTGCATATCACCATCTTGATAATGCGACCTTAAAATAACAATGAAATACTGCGCCACTGATTTCAGACCAGAGTTTTGTTGGTCAATCGCTTTCCGCTGCCTCAAGACAGCAAAGCGCCAACAATGCGCCTGCCCACACCTCATTTTAAGACTAATTTATATTTTCATGGCACGTGGGTAGTACTGGACAGATATTTGTGTTGTTATGTGATTGTGACAATATATTGAGTGATTTGAGCTTTAAAAATCATAATTTCATGGTAGAGTACCATAAAAAGAGTGTGCTACTCTACCTATGGTAATGTAAAGTAGCTATAGGATTAATATTAAGACATGACACTAAAAGTAAAATGTTACAAAGCATTAATGTAATTTCAGTATTGAATGTGAGACACATTGTGAGTCATTAGGGATATTTTAGAATTGCCATATGAGCTTCTATCTAGTTTTTAGGCCTGTCACACAAAAGGACATACCAACTGTACCAGAATTAATTGGCAAGGAGTGGCATATCTGCTAGATGACTTTGTTTAGTCAGCTTCCCCAGCTTTGTTTCACACAAGCCACATGCCACAGATGTCAGCAGCTAGCCCAGCAGGACAGTCTGAGTCAGTGGGCACTGTCACATGTCATGCAAGATAGCGATCTCGATGGCTCCCTCTCAGGGTGAGCTTCTTCCTCACCTGCAGATCACAAGTGCCTGCCAGTATGACAGATGGCCACGGTACTAATCAAGGTGGTTCAGAACTATACTCAATCACGTACCCACATCACAGAATATTTTCCAGTATTTATAAGTGTTGATTCCTCAGTGATAATTATTCAGAGTTGACAGGTGTTGATTGGAGTGTTGTTTGTCCTCTCATACAGATGATATGTCTGTGGGGCTGTTGTTCAAAACTGTCAAAAGTATTAAGTATGATGGGCATGGACTTTTTGGAAACGCTATCATAGTTTTGATTTTTATATCCTGAGTCAGATTAATTCTGACAATTTCGCTGTTAGGAGGTTATTTAAGGAGTTGTTTCAAATTAAAGTATTCCACATTTGGGTCTCATGACGAAAGTAGTTCTATCTGTAGATAAAATGCTTGACAAAAAGAATTGTGTATATTGTTTCATATCAATAAATGTCTTGCATGTTTAACAGACCTGTTTAACTCTGTTAGACATAAAAATGCTACTTTTTTCGTACAGCTGGAATAGAGACATGGAAAATGTGTACTGTATACAGTACATGCAGTATAAACTTATTATTATAACACCAGTGATCATAACTTCCAGACCAATACGGCACTTTTTACAACTAACAGTTGAAGTCTGGTCTTCTTTAGGCTTTGTAAGCCTTCTCATGTCATGTCTGAATGCAAATAAAACCACTTTTTTATTCTAACAATGGCTCTGTTCACACCTGGCATTAACATCTAACATCTTGGGCGATCTGATCACAAGTGGACTGCTCTAAGTACGTGAGTTCACACCTGGCATTAGAGTATGTCTTCACATGCATCTCGAGTGACCACTTGTGATCGGATCTTACTTCCAGTAGAAACTCTCACACTGAGCTGAAGTAAAACAAGCGCACATAAATTTGGTAAATAACATAAATAAACATAGCCTCTACTGAGTTTTACTGTCATTTACAGTCGCGCTAAGTTTCTCTCCTCTCCTCTGCGCTCTGTGTTTCACCATGGGCGGGGCTCAGCTCCTCCAGCTCCACACATACACGGAGTGGAGCAGAGGAGAGACAGACAGTTACAACTACACTTATTACGTTACTGTAAGTGCAATAAAAGCTTGGCCAGACCACCTCAGAATGTGGTCTGAGCGATCGGATCTCAATGCGCCTTCACACCTGTAATTAGAGCTGCCCACTTGTGATCGGATCACCCAAGATGCATGTTAATTTCAGGTGTGAACAGGACCGATGTTAGATCCACTGTAGAACAGATTGTGTACACTCACTTTGGAATTAATGGCGAGTAAAAAATTCTAGCTTTAATTGCTTGTTTCCTCTATTTTTGTGTGAAACAAGACCAGTAAATAGAGATACTGTAACTATTGAGCCCAAATAAAGAAGGCATTAACTTTTAACCAATAACAGTTTTACAGTGTAGTGCTAGTATTAACTATCTCTGTTCAACTGATGCTGTACTCTAAGTTTGTGGGGTCATGGCCATTAATTTATAATTTATACAATCCATTCAGTGTGCATAATTCATATTTTATACTTGCACAGTGCTTCAGTTGGAATGCAGAAAATGCTAATATGGTAAATTAGCAGCTATGACATACGTTGGCTTGACTAGTGACAATCAGACATCATCAATCATATTAATGTTGTTTTTTGTTTGTTTTTTAAATGAAAGTATATAAAAATCGAACACCTTGTGCTGGTGTGATGGGATATTTCTTGGTGACTTACAGGACTGTGTGTCTATCCATATATGTTATATATAATAAAACAAGTGAGAAAAAAATAATGTACTAATTGAAAATATTAGGTGGAGTGATCCTATAAATTAAGCAGCTTAAATGCATCTGAAATGTGAGGCAGATTGGTGCGTCACCACCAGTTCTTTAAATAATCATATGACTGCACTTTTTTTTTTTTTTTTTTTTTTTTTTACACGGTGCAGAAATTTTTCTCACATTCATTTTTTTTTTTTTTTGAAATGGCACCTACAAAATTGAAATGAGTGTATTGAGGTAGGTACTAAAATTAAAATGTGACATAACAGTCACAGCTGATATTACACCATGAAGCAAGTGAGAGATTTAAGGGTCACAGTTATGTTCCATTGTGAGAATTTTATTAGCTTGTCTTATGAACTGCAGTTTGGGTGTCGTCAGTGTTACCCTATGGAGTCTGTGAATACACATTAAGTATAACCTCTAATTGAAAAGTAGCATATCTTATATCCAAAACGTGACACAATAATTATATCATTAAATTTTGGTACGCAATAAGAAGTAACAGGGTGCAGGTTGTCAAAAATCAAATGTACGTCAATGTACTGCATACCAGTTAAATCAGAGCAAAGCTTGCACTGGTGATAAGCAGTGAACTCACTTAGGTATGCTCTGCATGAAAAGCACACTCCAACATAATCTCCAGTGCAGTACATAATTGATTGAAAGAAGTTGATTGACTTCTCCCGAAAATTCTCATGTTTCAGAGAATTTCCAACAAGAAACCATATGTTTATAACGCAGCAGCCACATAAAAGATGAGGCCACAATTGGTATTCTCCTCACGGACGCTAGCACTAATAATGTCAGTTTTTATGGGCTTCAGCGAAAGAGACACTAACATGGCGTCAGACAGTAGGCGATTTGTGTACACACCCATGTACACCTCCCACAATACAGTGTTGCAGGACACCTTAACCATAACTGTGGCATTTCTAATTCTATAGTTCCATTTTATCCAGTTATCTTCCTCCTCTCCCTACCACAATGTCTTTTTATAACTGTGTATTAACGTAATGAGTAAACACACCTTTAAATCTTATGCAGCGGTCTGAGTTAATTCAGGCAGAGTTTTCTCATGTTTCTCACAGTACACTACAAGCAGGGCCATTTAAAGTTACACAGCCCACATGACCCCTCGAAATCTAAATTCCTTTAAGGACACTATGACAGCCCTCCTGCTTCAGCCTGCCGTGTGCGTTTCCCCTTGTTTGTCTGTGTTGCCTTGCAGGTCCCTGGTAGGCCGAGTTCATCAGTGCAACTGGGAGCACCTGGCAAGTCTCCCAGGAGTACTTAAGACCTGGCTGTCCCAGTCCGCTCTCTCTCTCCATTCTTATAGCACCATGTTTTTGTTTGGTTGGCTTCAGCCGTGTTACCAGTTTAGGTTTTACATTATACAACAATCACCAATCATGGCATCACGAGCCGCCGGGTAATGACAGACACACAATGAACATTGTGCAACATAGAAAAAAGAACATCATGGCCTAATATAGCCAGGTAAAGTTACTTAATGAGAAAAACTCATCTCAGAAAAAACTTGAAATATTTGCAACCCTTAAATAACCAGCAAAGCGAGTTGAATCTATGAATAAAGAACAAGTTTGTGTTCTCTGTGGAAACCGTTATATGAGCATAGTACAAGATTCTGACGCCAATCTTCACTATCACTACTATCATTTAGCTGCTCGTATATTGGCTCATAGTTGTGCTTTTGCTGTTTGTTTGTCATATGCTCTTGCCTGGTGGTTTCCAGCCAAGACGTTGTTTTTCTGAAGCCAAGACTTCACATAATGTCTTGGGGAAAAACGTTTCACAGGAGGACCAACACATTTAATGAAAATCGAAGCTGATAGGATTTTGAGTTCCAGGGTGGCCCTCATTCCACTTTAATATTCATTTGGCTGAAGCCACGTTCACATTCTGCAGTGGAGACGACAAGTGTGTTGACTGCTTGTAGCAGAGGCTTTAGCTCCTTTGGAGGCCTACTTTTCTCATCACTGGCCTTGACTGTGTCAGTGTATTCCCTCATGCCTCTCTGTGCCTCTCAACTCTCAAGCTTGAAGAAAGTGCAGAGCTCCAGCACTTCTGCTTCAGCATTTCTCACCCCACACTCATCTGGCCAATTGGAAGGCTGCAGGGTTTTGATATTGGCGAGGAACTGCTGATATTTGTCTCTGTCGTGCAGTTTGCCTTGTAGACACCCTGTTCTTTGCTCAAGACTTCCAGCCAGGGTATTAAAAAACAACCCCTGGTTAATTGCACGGTCATGTCTCACGTTTGTTTGTTCTAGTGCAACTGTGTTAAAGATGTTTAACTCTCCTGCCTGCTGTGCCTCTTGTGTCTTCAGACCCGGGGAGGCAGCCGTGGATTTCAGTACTCGAATCTGTCGACTGAGTGATGCATCTGCCCTGTGAAGTGTCATACTTCCATCTTACAGGGAAAGGGAGAAATCAGACAGTTCTTCCAAGGCATCAAACATGAGTCCTAGGTTGAACACAAAGGTTGGATTACAGAGCCGATGGCATCAACCACAAAACATGACCCTTTCTGTAGAGCTTTGGTTTGGGTCCACAGATGCTTCTGAAAAGTGCTTGTATAGGGCACAGGGTGCTGTTGCCAGACAGCTTTCACAGCTCTGTAGCTGGAAGCTACACATCTTGTGCTCAAAATTCACCCTATGTTTTAACACTGCACTGAAAGCGTTTCACATCATGCAGTCAACACTCTTCGGTTTTTAGCAGAAGCATGATAGAGGCTATACAGTTTATCAAAAAAAGAGCAAAATTGATTGAGACCTGCAGCCTCCTCAGGAGCATCTCCAATGCTCAACTCCAAGCGGTGGTTCATACAGTGCCAGATGAAAATACCGGGAAACTGGTTGACCACTCTGGTTGCCACACCTGACACCTCCAAGCATGACTGAGGCACCATCACATGCAAAACAACCAAGCTGCTCCTTTAAAATGTCTTCTGTAAAGCCATGGTGAGATTGGTTGTTGAGCAACGCTGTATGAATTACCTCTGCAGTGGTGGCAGGGAGCTCGACAATATCCAAAAAGAATGTCAGTGGCTCTTCGCTGTTGCCTCCACATGCTCTGACATAGATTATTAGTACTGACTCTTTTTGCTGATGGCGGTTTACTCATCAACCAGAATGGAAATCTTTGAATTGCTTCCTAGAACACTTGCAATTACTTGCCCTCTCATTTCTGTTGCTATGTGCTGGCTAATCTTTGCACTAGATTTTTCTGAATGTAAAGTCCTCCCCATGTCCAATCCATTCAGGATGTCTATGTTGTTTTCTAGGTCAGTGTGTGACCTTCTGGATTTTCCGATTTTATGAACAGTTCTAAACACCCTGTTAATGGTCAGAAACGAATCCTTCATCATCCAAACAGTCGGGGTTTCAATTGCTTTCTCTTTCGCCCTTTCCACTGTTCTCTCAGCTGCCTTGTGAAAGTCTGAGGTGTATTTTTTTTACAGAGAGACTCTTGCTGTGCACTTTTTGTGATCCCTGATGCAACCACCTTTACCTTGATCCACTCCTCTGCAACATACTTGTGTTTTCCACCCAGCTCTGGTCCAGCAGCATTCACGTTGTTGCAGGTTGAACAACCGAGTGCTTTACCTTGATATATAAGCCACAGATATAGCTCTTTCTTCTCGTTTGCTTGCTTTTCTGTCCAGCATACTGGGATATGATCATTTGTTCTTTCTTCCTGATCATTTTTAGAATTCGAACTGCCTGAACTTCCTGATTCATCATCTCTTTCTGGCCTTGCTACTGTTGAACTGATTGCTCTCTCTCCTCCACCTTGTTGCCCAGCTGCTGCTCTCTCTCCTCCATCATGTTGCCCTGCTGCTGCTCTCTCTCCTCCACCTTGTTGCCCTGCTGCTGCTGCTATCCGACTCTGTTCATTCTCTACAAAAGTAATGACATGAACTTATTTTCTACAACACTTCTGTGTGAACAATACCAGCGGATTTTGTGTCCACATGCTTAGTTCAACTCAGCTCAAAGATGAGCTTAACAAACATGTGTCCTCCCTGAGTGCTCCTGCTGTGGAACTGCCTGCTCTCTCTCCTCCTCCTTCACCTCCTCCTCCTGGCCCTGCTGCTGCTATCTGACTTTGTTCATTCTCTACAAAAGCAATGGCAGGAACTTGAAGAAATCCATTGCTTTGTTTCCCACAGTGCTACTGTGTAATTAACGCTGCTAGTGGACTCTCTGTGTACAGTTATTTGTTTAAAGACATACAAATATTTACTTCATGTGAAGCAGTCACCTAAGAAAAAATATTTAATTGTCTGGACAGAAATCAAATCCCAGCTAATTTCTCACCTGTCTTTTTCTTTTTGAAAAATAAACAAAGGTCAAGCTGTTTTTTGATGCCATTCTGGCCACAAATTCACAAAGCTGGCGATGCTGCTTGCATTACTGTGTGCCTCTGACGTCCTCCCGTCTTCCCGCCACTTTCCCTCCTCAGAAGCCCCCACCCCCCTACCCTGTATCTGCACATGTAGGAGGAGAGCCTAGCGTAAAAACTTTTTTGCAATATTTTGAGATTTTTAAAAAAATCTGCGCTTCCACTCGCGTTTTGTTTTCCACAAACTGAAGTTGCGTATGAAAAAAGGTGCATGAAAAGGCACCTAATGATTAATTGATTATTGGTAAATCTTCATTTCTAATTTAATCAATCACAAATATAATAATTTCCATATGAAAATGCAGAGGATGACACATGGAATAAACAAAAACTCTTCCACTGTGCTCCAACGATGAAAAATAATTGTGATTTGCTTTGCTCAGTATAGTCGTCCTGAGAGCTAGCTAACTCTCCTGTCCGTTGACGTTGGTGACTACTGCAAGTACAGCGTCGTTGTCCAGTTTAGCTAGCCATCAAGAGGTTCTTGCAAATGCCAAAATACCAGCTTCAACACAACCAGCTAACAGCAGCTGTGCTAAAGCTGGGGACAAACAGTGCTTTCCAATCTAATTATCTGGTGGAAATTAAATGTTGTGGGCTGCAAAGTTGGCACAACAGTATTTTTGCATCCCTGGGGCATCTGTTCCACCTGAGCAGGCGTTTTCAGCAACTGGACTACATACAGTGAACAATCAAATGCAGCTTATTTTCTTAAGTAAAACCAGCCTGATGTTTGTAGAGATCATATTTTACGTTTAATGTGTAACAGAACTGGGTCAGACTTTGTTTTTAGTCCTAGATCTGCTCAGTATGTTCAGTCTCATCTAATTTATGTTACTAGTAACAAATAAAATCTCAACAGAATTATGGTATGACGTGCTGACTTCAAATGTGTCAATATCTGCCAACTAAAGTTATTTTGCAGGAGGAAAGAAGGTTAACTGACGTACAAATTGGCAGGGGATGTTGGATGCTTTGATAGAGTGAAGATACTCATCATTTTTAATTTACGTTTACATTTCAGAATATGAATATTACTATAAAAATGAACCCACACACACTCTGTGCATCACTCTGGAAAGAAGTTTCTGGTGGGCATATTCAATAGCGTTTAGTCTGAATAGGAAGCACCTGGAAAGGAAAATAGACAGTGACCTCCTTCTGCATCAGTTTACCCTTCTGCTGTAGCCTACAGTCACTCCCTCGAGGTTTGAGAGTTTCTCAGCCGAACAGGCTCAATCCTCAGTTATCATACCTTTGGATCATGGATAAAGGCAACAATTGATTCATTATCTTTGTGCATCAGCTCCCTGAGGCTGAGATGGATACTTGTCAGAGTGTTGGTAGTTTAATGGGCACACGTTCAAGGTCACAGCCAACAAAGAAGACAAGCGGGGAGATAAAAGCGTCATCGTTTAATTTGTTGCTGATCAAACTAGTAACATGATGGAAGAAAAAAAAAATTATGAGCGATAGAAATGTTCTCAGAGCTAATCCTTGTTAACTGACTGAAGCCATTTAGCTGACTTTGCTTATTGAGCCCTCACTTTTAATGGAGGGATTCAACATCTTCCTTGAACTTTATTCCGGTCTGCTTGTTTCGCCTCCACAGTCTATCAAATTGATCACACTTTCATGTTATCATTATCCTTATCACCACCCAGTACAACTCTAACGGGCAAGAACAAACACCGTGGTTTTATTAATATAGAATGACTATCGGCTCACTCCACTTACCACTCCAGCTCTACTCCAAAATTTCCTTAGCCCAGTAATTTTCAGTGGAACTGAATGTTCTTTTATGTTGTTAATCAGAATTCCTTTCCAAAAGCACTTCTTGGATCCCCTTTCACTTCCTCAATAGACAGGGGAAGATCCATTTTCTAGTTCAAGGGAATTCAAATAAGGGGAGGAAACGAGAGGCTTATCTGATCAGAAGTGAGGCCTTTGAACAGAAATGCTGACATGATCATTAAATTGTAGCGCACAGAGACAGTAATATAGTACAGTACTGATACTTTTGTTCACCTATTGGTAGCATAATAGATTAGAAGACCCTTTGACTCAACATGCTCAGCTTGCAATTTTTGTTATTTAAAAGCTTGTGATCAGTATGTTCTCTGGACAGTTTTGATAGAATATTCATGCCATGAATACTTAACATGCTTCTTACCCCCCTTAACCCCTTATGCAGCAAATGGCTTTGACCACGCTAAGAGGGGTTCAAGCAATCTGGTCTCTTGGCACTTTTCCACCTATAATGGCCACTTACTAATTCTTTGTCTGCGGAGTCATTTCTGCTTACTAAGGAATAAGTAAATGTAGATTTAAGGAAAAACAGCATTGGGGCAAGTTTTGCATGGCATTGAAATCAATGTTTTATAGACTGAGAGGAAAGCAGACTGAAATCTCATGGCGGTCTGCAGAAATTTGTTTAGACTAATGCGCTTAATCAGAGGTTATTTGCTAATCCCTCAGTGTCTCACTAACAACTTCCTGGAGTGCCTTGCAATGTTAGCATGCACACATCACACGTCACATCTCCTCCTCCTCCCGTGTCTCTGGCCAAGTGTCACATCCAGTTAAATGCTTGAAGCTGCCACTCCGCTGCACTGGCCACTGGCATTGTTTATTTCAATCAAAGTCAATATAAAATCAGCAGCTTGCAAAAAAGAGCCTGAGTTAATCAGAATTATAGTCAAAAGCCCAAAGGTACAAAAAAAAGTCATTTGAATGTAGATTAAAAATATGCATTATACAAGGCAGGCCAACAGGATTTTCTAATTTTATACAAACAGGCACGTCCAACTCTATGGAGTCACAGGAGTGCTATAAAAAAAGAATATATCTGTAAAAGAATAAGAAAATAAATGTGGAAAATATAAAGAGAAATAACAACATATAAAATAATAATTATAAGCATTTTCATATATTTTCACATTTATTTGTTCATTTATTTCTGTCTATATTTCTTTATATATTTAAAATAAATACTGCATATATTTATTTTTGCATATAAGTTACTCTATTTTTTCCATATATTTTTTATTTATTTATTTTTTATATAATGTCATTTATTTCTTTCTATCCCTTTATTTTTCCTTATTCTTTTTCCTATTGCTTTAGCTATTTCTTGAAGGGCCAAGCTGTCAATCAACGTCAGACACTTTCTGTCCACACTGAATCTGTTGAATATGCACTTCTGTTACATCATGTAAACAAACAACAACATCAGACTGGAGATGTAACCACTCAAGTAAAAGATGGGTGAGTACTTGCTATCCTGCATTTGTACTTTTTAAACAGAAAACACACATTTTATATTGTGATATTTAGACGTTTCTTTACTGGAAATGACATACATTCAAAACGGCACACCACATCACGCTGCCCAGTTAGGACAGTCCAATAGAAAACAAAGAAATCAAACTGATTTTGTCACTGACGGTGTTAGCGATTCAAACCGCTTCCCCGATTCAAACAGAAGTGGATTCAAACTGCTACCAAATTCACACTGTGCATGGGCAGGTCTGCGTCATGTCTACTTCCTGTTGTCTGTGCCAAAAAGCTCCCGCCAAAGCAGGATTCATGTATGCAGGAATTGACTACTCAGCCTGGGCAGGAAGGCCCACCCAAAATATATATACAGAAATATATACAGAAATAACTGAACAAAATAAATGTGAAAACATATGAAACTGCTTGTAATTATTTTTTTTTATATTTTATTATTTGTCTTTATATTTCCACATTTATTTTCTTATTCTTTTAAAGATTTATTCTTTTTTTATGGCACTCTTATGACTCCATACACCTCCACACACAACCCCTTTCTACTCATGAAATGAAAAAAAAAAAAGTTTATCAAGTGAAGTAAAACGCAAATTACTACAAAAACTAAGAAGACCATATACTTGGTGGCAGCAGCAGCAGTTCTCTCTATGGGCTGGCCGTCTCACCGAGCAGATCTGAAATATAATGTGGGAGATGATCGAGTCTTAGTGTCAATACATCACCCCAGAAAATTACCTCTTCTCTGCTTGGCCTACTTTAATCTCTAGCCCTCTATTGAAGGAATGAACACTCTCTCCTCTGTCCTATTGACAACGTAAAATAGGTTTGCCAGCTTGATTGACAACTTTGTCCACCTGACAAAATGTAATGCAGTAGAGGACAAAAAACAGATCAGGAATTCTTTGGACCCAATCTGGTGCTGCCGATTACATTTTCTCTGTCGTCTTCTTTTTTATTGTATCAGATGGGTCTTTTGAAGTATTGAGGCAGAGTGTTTCATTGTGTCGTCTGTGTGCTTTTATGTTTGTATGCGCATGGTTGCATACATATTTGGGTGCATGTTAGAGAGGTAAAAGATTCCACAAAGCTCTACATAAAAGTCATTAGCATTACATTACACTAACATTTTCTGGCATTTGACTTATAATGACAGACAGAAAAAATGAATTATTCAGTCGCCCAAATAACATTTCACACAACCAGCACTGAGTTAGAAACTTAGTGCTCTGATATCTCTGTGACTAGAAGACAAAAATAGAAGAGATTTCTTTTTGTTTTAGCAATTTAACGATTCAGATTGCAATTGTAGACATCAAAACATATCCTGCTAAATGTCACGAAAATCAATCAAGTTCTGATCAGAGGGAATAAACGCAAGTATTATGACTTGCAGTAAAGGTATTCATGTGCGTATTTGATCTTTAGTTTCACAAATGTTTCTGAGAGGCAGAGGTGCTCTGGAAACATGGTTTTATGGCTCCACCCTATGAAATAATTTCTGCCTCCAGAGGTATGTGGAGCAGAACTAATGTCTGCATCTAAGAAATTTCTCTATGATGAAAATGAAGATTTGCGGTGTGACCAAGTCTTATTTCAATACAAGGAGGAGTCAAACCTATTCAATTTTCATGTTAACTAACATGAACATCAGGAGCCATTTTCCTGCCTCAAAAGCTGCACAATATGAAGATGCACTGTAGACTTTATGGTCTTTTCTGGCGGCAATGTAAATGTCAAAAGAATTACAACCAATCTTAAATCTGTGGAAAAAACGCTGGACTGATGGTGGAGAAAGAACATGATTAATGAATGAAAGTATTCATCAATAAAACAGCATGTAACACTACATACAAAATGTTGAAAAACTTTTTTGAAAAGTTTTCCAGATGTAACAAGCCTGCTCAGTGTGTCAGTGATCTTGAACAAAGTTCAATCATTTCGAATGCACGTGTGCACTTGCAACAACATGTTGCTGGATGATGAGGCCAAATATGCCACATTTTCACTGTTTCCTTGACAGCTCTGACAGATTTCCAACTACAGTATCTATGAGAAATGGAAGGAATATCAGGTAAAAAATATACAACTTTTGTATTTTCTTCACAAAAGAAATAGACCTATTATTGTAGAAGATAATGGTAGTAAAAATGCTGAGAATAGTTCTGCTTTTATCTCCTAAATGCTTATATTTACTTATACAAGCAATGACATTAAAAGTAGTACTGTTAATTCTCACTGTACAGTAGATCAAATGTATCAGCTTTGAACTATAATTGTCAAATATTTGATCTCTATTCTGACTAACCTTTCATCGTGCGGTGTGTCAGTGCAATTACAGCTTCCAACAAGTGTCAAAAATAACAGTCTCCTTTAAAAGTCTCCCAGTTATACAACAGTGTCATCAAAATGTGTCAACATAATTGTATTAGCAGAGGATAATGATGGCCAGGCTTGGACAGCGCCAATAATTGCAAGATATTCAGATTTGTACCCAGATAATGCTGACATATTCTAGCTGGCAAAACTGACATTGTGTTTTGCATATGCAAAGACATTTTTTCCCCATAATAAGGAGAAAGAAAGGATGAAAACAAAAGTTCACTTCGGTGTAGTTCATTGTGCTTGAAAATGTCACTGTAAATTATTAATTTAAATGACATGAACGTCGGTGAATGGTTCAGTTCTTGAGGCAGGTGGTAACTTTCCCTGGTTCTTTACCAGCATTCAAAAGCAGAAACCTGTGTGAAAATGTCTTTTCACTCTCCCCAGGTACCATTGTGCTGCCAGCAGCAACAAATCATTATGTTGACATCAATACGCTATGTGTCTTACATTACTGATTGTACAAAACACATCTTATTCCCAAATATTGTATAGCTTCTACAAGGGTGTGAAGTCAACCAACATCCTGATTGGTGCGACCAAGTGATTCGTGTTTTAACTGAACATCTCTGCCTCTTACAGTGCTAAGAATACTGTAAGAAAGGGATCGTGAGACAGAGGCAGGGGATAATGACGGCATTCTTGCACCTTGCCAGCATGATCCTTATAGCCATTTCCATTAAGTCATGGTTGAACCTATTTCATTATTTTATATGACCTTTACAAAAGGTTAGTTGTAGTGCAGCTCTGTGGTTATCATTGTTCTCCCAACCGAAACAACGAAGTATCAGTTTTCGTTACACTAATATATCATAAGTAAAGCACCGAGGGGCAGGTCGAGTCATAAGTCAAGTGGAAAAAGGGGCCATGCCCATTGTTTTAACATTTTACTCCACCACATTTATTTGACAGCTACTGTGTAGCTACTAGTTACTTTTCAGATTAAGATTTTATACATGAGACATTAATATAGATTAAAATAACCAGCGGTATATAAATATGTTAAAGTTAGCTCCACCTTTAGAACATTAAAATGCTCCTTACATGTTAACGGATAAATAACAATATTAATATATGATAAATATAACTCTGAATGGTGCCATTTTGTATAATGAGCAATTTTACAATTGATTCTTCAGTTACATTTTCTATCTAATACTTAGGTACTTTTACTTAAGGAGTATTTTTATACCGTAGTATTTGCTTGTGAATACCTCTTCCACCACTGTCATTCATCCCCATTATTATTTCAGAAAGTATCCAACACAAAAACTTCTTCACCGCAACTCTTGTAATGCATTATATCATTCAATTCACTTGGTAGTCATGCTTTGTATTTGCTAAATCTGTTCTGTTCAAAAGTGAAAGGGAAAGTGTGTCTCCTAATTTAGTCTGTACTTGGGACAAAATTTGGGGATCCAATCCTTAGGGATCAAACTTTTGGAACAGAAACCTTTTGCTATTCCAACAGGGGATTAAGGTAAGGGGATACTCATCTTAAAGGATAGAATTAGGTTAGAGTAGTGAGTTCTCTCAAGGAAAAATTCTTGTGGAGTCTAGCCAGACTCTGCCAGCTGGGCTTATGTCTGCAAAAGAAACAAGACGACGAAAAAAGATGAGAGGCTGCGTTAAGTCTGTTTGCTGTGAATGCAAGTTGTGGTGTGGCATTTTACATTGCTGAGGCTATATTTCTGAGTTCACTGAGGGGACAGCGTTTGGACATAGTGTACAACTTTTACTTATATAACAATAGCAACACCAAATTTATTGTATTTGTTTTTACAGATGTATAAAAATAAGCTGCATTTTAATGTCACAGCTGGTGGAGGTGGAGCCAATTTTAACTGCTTCATATATTGTTGAGTAGTTTAATCTCTAATAACACATTATATTTTATAAATTGATCAAATGTTTTGTATGTATAATCTTAATCTGTTGAATAACTTGCGCTTACTGAGTATAGCTGATATTTTAATGTATATTGGATTAAAAAGGACAATATTTACTGAAATAGAGTAGAAGTATGAAAGTAAACGGTAGCATAAAATGGAAATACGTTCAGCAAAATTGTACTTAAGTACAGTGCTTGAGTAAATAAACTTGGTTATTATAGCAGCTTGAACATACTGTATGCAGTAATAGTGACCATCAGGCCTCACTCTGTCCTTCACCCTCTATGCTGAAATCTATTCTTATATCATCGAGATCAAGCTTTTTTCCTTTTAGAAATGACAATTTCAAGTTTGGGGACAGTAAGCTGGTCAAGGTTGCTGTCTAATAAATGACTTCTTGTCATATTTGCAGATGCTCAGGGTCCCTTGATGTCTACCAGCTGGGATATGAGACGGGTCCCTGAAGCTGATGTCACTATGATCAAGAGCACATAACAGGCAGATGCCTCTGAACTGGCTAACAAAAGCTATTTAGATGTAAGACTGCTCTATTGTTCCCTCGCTTCATCTCTCTCTATCCCCCTGCCATGTTCTTCTTCTCCTACTGTTAAAAACCGGAAGGCATATTCATGAGGGAAGCATAATTAACCAGTCAGGGTTTGGATGACTTCCAGATGGATGAGTTATTATTGCCATTATTGATACTGGCTGGTATGAGCCCTGCTATCTGGGATTAATGCTGTTAGAATTTAGAAGCCCGACACCATCTTACCACTTAGTCCCATGATGAATAGTGTTAGGCAAAGTCGTTTGCACTGACACTCACTTACTTCCCCTCATTTTATGTACTTTGCTTGCCTTATTAAGGCTCTTACCACTGGCTTAATTGCCTATTTAGAATTCTCCTCTTTGTGACCTAGATGTGTTTTATTTGGTGAATGTAATTAAGTTACCTGTAAATATCTTCGCGAGAGCCCCATCCATCTCTGTTATGTGGGTACTCTATTTTTGTTTTAATTAATTTAATGGCTGCTGTGTCTGGACACGATTAACCTCAATGAAACCAAGAGTTTGGTTGGTTTTAGTTGTGCTTATTTCAGGACATCTACGTTGAACTGCTTGTCAATAGATCTGTATTGTTGCACTGAACCTTTTGAATAAAAGTAGTATTCAAAAATTACGGATTCACTGTATGTCCCACTATTGTCACAAAGTGTATTAGTAAGCATTGTTGGGTGACACTGCGTTTGCGTCCATTTGAAATATTGTTCCATTGTCTCCTTTTCCTGTAAGTGTATTGCTCTGCTTTTATACCTGTTTACTGTTGTTCCCATCAGCTGTGCGTTTGCGCAGTTCTTTACTCAACACATTTTAGCTCTTTAAAAGGTAGAAGATTGTCCCAGTTTTGACATATAAGGGAAAATGGAGAACAGCATGTGGGTGAGTGGAGCTGGCAAAGTCAGTCAGTCAGTCCAGAGTGAAATATCTCAGCTATTGGATGGATTACAATGGACTTTTGTACAGACATTCATGGGATGAACCCTAATGACTTTGGTGGTCTCCTGACTTTTCCTGTAGCTCCACCAGCAGGTCAACATATTTTCTTATTTTCCAGAATTAAAAAAGAACAAAAACATCCTCCGCACAACTGCACAAGCAAACAACAGGTCAACATTTTTCTATATCTACTAAAAGGATTGGCAAAACATCCCCCAAATGTTATATTCTAATGCTGATTTTGGTGATCCCAAGTCTTTTTCTCTAACGCCACTAGCAGGTTGACATGTGTTGTTTTAAGGGTTACAGTGATGTTCCAACAACTATTGGATGGATTGCCATGAAATCTGGTACAGACATGCATGCTCCCTGGCATTTCTTTTAGTGTCACCATGAGATCCAAATTATAATGTGTCCAATACTTTGGTTTATAACCAAATACCTGCGAAAACTAATGGCACTCTCATCAACCAGTCGTACTTTGAGTTTAGAGAGATTTTTAAGCAGGCTAACACTCAAATAGATAAAAATGAGTAATATGGTAAAAAACATGGTAAACATTATACCAGCAAGCACATGGGCACTGGCATTTTCTGTAGCTCAAAGCACCACTATGCCTAAATACAGCCTCACAGAGTTGCTAGCATGGCTGTGGACTCTTGGTCTTGTTTTATCCATCAATGAGGCATTTTTTCTTCAGTCTAGTTTACAAGAACAATACAAGAATACCACTAATGATGACAATGACTTGTGTATACACGTTCGTGAATGGAAACAATCACAGACCACCTCATATAGTACATACATGCAGTTTCTTTGTCTTTAACTGCATTTGAAAATAGCTTAATGCACCTTTGAACCAATTCTGTTAATGTAAGATTGATTTATCTTTAAAACTTTCTAGTTACAAGTCTTGCCCAAGAACATCAGTCAAGACAGAAAGACCTACAATTCACCAAGGGTGATGTGTGGAGTATCCATTAAGAAATGGGGCATATCCCATCACTATAGCTTCCCAAAGAGCGCGGAGGACATGGCGGATGCCCTCCAGAAACACTTAAATGACATGAAGGAACAAGCTCTTCCCTTATTAATGTGCTCTTTTACAAAGCAACACACCATGCACAGTCTCCCTCGGGACAAGGTAGGGCAATGACTGTAGCAAGTGGGTCTGTTCATTTTTTTTTTTTTTTTTTTTAAGTTGTATAACCTTTCCTTAAAGGTACTGTAGTAAATCATGATGCTACTTAACTGCTCTGGTAGGTCTTACTCAGTACATAATGTGTAGAATGATTAATGAACTATCAACCTATGACACAAGATACAAAGGGAATTTAAAGCCATTGCGGTTTTCTGTTTTTCTAATTCGTGATGATGGTTGGAAACAGATAACTTGTAATAACAACCATAACAGTGAAATGCCCAAAGTTTAAAGATTGTAAAATGTGGTGGGCACTGGTAATAAAAAATATTTTCCAGTCAGAGGTATTCCTTCAAGAAAAACAAAATACTTTCTTGGTTTGCTCTTTTAATATTATGTCAGTGCAGAATGAGCAGGATAAATAGAGCAAATTTTATGAAATACCACTTGGAACCAGTTTTTGGCCATGATATGTGTTCACAGTCCACAGGACAGGGCTGAATGCTTGGGTGGCGTTGTACTTATTAAAAGGTAGAATGGGGGGAAATGCTTACTTTGATTTCCCTCAGGCTTTTTGCTCGGAGCGGAATGAAAATCCTTCTTTTTTAGCAGTATAAAAGGTACAGCCCTGCACACAAAAACACATATGCACACATAATATTGACGAACTATCGTATGTGCAGCAAATTTCATAGGCTCCTGCAGCCCACAAAATTTTAGCAGTTAAAAGATTCCTTCATTACTGACTGACCTTGGGTGCATGATAGAATATGATGGATGCAGGGATGTAGTGCAGCATGACAAGAGGATGGATTGTGTTGCACAAGCAAGCAAGTTTATGCTTGACACAGTCGTGCTCACATTTCAGTCCAGAGCTGAAAAATCATACAAGAGGGCATCGTCGCAAATCCATATTTATTGTGATGCATGCGTTGCTTTTATGCACCCCACTCGCAGCTCTAACTCTCTCTCTCTCTGCTGATCAAAACACAGAGGTGCATGTGGCATCCTGATCTGAGATCTCTGATCCCTAATTGCACATGAGCAATAGATGATTCTCCAGGGTAGAATGAGCAGATGTGCTTTGTGGCCAGAAGCGCTTTGAGTTTTCATTTCAGAGAGGGGGGGGGGGGTGGGGGGTTGTTTGGCTTGGCCATTGGCAACTAATACAGGCTCACTCACTGCAGGTGGTGCAAGTTGTGGGAGTCCAAAGGTCTTTGTTTTTGTGTGTGTGTGTGTGTGTGTGCATGTGTGACAGAAAGAGACAGGAGAGAAATTGCCAATAACCATTCCCTCTAGTCTAATCACACATAAAACTACAGGCTATTATTAATCATTTAGTTGGTTTCATAGTTTGGTTCACTGCTCATGCATAGCACCTGTCAAACCACGCTGTGGCAGGGAGGGTTCCATTTGATTAAGTCTCTTTAGCCTTCACATCCTCCCATCAAAAGGTCACCATGCATCCTTGTCTGATAGCTGCTCATATACTTGTTTTTCATTTACATTTTGTCACACAACCCTAAAATTGAACCCATCTCATATTTACACAATGTAATCAATTTTCCTCACCGTTTGCCTAAGTCAGGGGCTGTGTGAGCTCCCATAAGATGAACGATTCCTTTTCTGTGTCCTTAAGAATACATTTATCTTTTGTGCTCTGCATTTTAGTGGTTTGAGTAGGTTTAGGTGTTTTAGTATTCAGGAGTGTTGTGATATCTTTTTTTTTTTTTTTTTTGGTGGTGCGTTGAGCTCATGCTAACCACCTGCATATCACTTCCTGTTCACCTTGGCATTTTGTCTCAGAAAGACCTGCACCAGCTGCTGTTTAGAGCACCAAATGCGGATATGTTTATGAGCTGGCAATGCTCTTATCCTGTAAAGTAATAGAGAAATGAAAAAAAGGACATATATTAAAATGTATTTTAATTACAAGCTCTGTGTCAAAGAGAAAGTCAAAGGAAAAAAAAAAGAGAAACTTAATTTATTTACATAGAATGAGTACCTGATGACCTCATGTAAATGATGAATTACTGCACAACCTCCACATTTACTGCGATGCATTTATACAGTGTGCTGAAATCAGATGTCCTGAATACAGCTGTGTAAAACCCTGAAAACTAGGCCAGTAATGTATTCAGAACGGTCTTCAAATTATACCATGACTTCCCCCATGTTACTTGACAGGGGAAACATGGAATTTACATCTCTACAGGAATAAAATGTGGCAAAAACAAATTACTTCTGAAATTATCAGTACAGAAAATTGAATTTGCATAGTAATAGTACTGCCAGGGCACCTCTGATTCACTAAATTTTGCTGTGGAACATTTACTGTAAAAATTACACACTTGGCAGTTTTGCACAGGATTAAAATCACTAAGTCTGCAATTAATAAAAATCACAGCACACCTTAGATATTAGCCCCATACAAGGGTTTTAACACCTAGCATAGACAAACAAGTATTAAGGAAGCCTTATGACTAAGGCACCTGTATTTTATCAGTGACTGAGATCCATGTGCACAAAAAGGACAAGGCCTTTGTATTCTCTCTGAAGTGGGATCAGAGAAACTACTAAATAAATTAATGAATAAACACCACACACAGAGAGATACAGAGCAACCTCTACATCATACTGATGCAACAACAAAGCAATCTAACACTTAACGTGGCTTCTGGTTATGGTGGTGTGTGAAATTTCATGCACTAATTAACATGTAAGGAAGTGACGATGGTGTCATTTCTTACCTCTGAGGCCTCGAGCTGCCTCGGTGACGTTTTGATCCCCAAGCTGCATGAGTTCCCCTCCCTGTATGAGGAATTGATTGTTTATTTATTTATTTTGGGTGGGAGGTGGGGTTGTACTCACTCTGACAAATAGGACTCAAGGTGTTTGCTTATGCCATGCTTGTTTGCTATGTTATAGGAATTCCATTGTTGCTTTGGCTCTGCACGTGAGATTTGTTGACCATAAGAAAATATAGAAAATCAGCTATATCCTTTAAATACTTTGATGGATAATGTGGTGTTGGCATTATTTGTCACCTGATTACCATCGTAGAAACAAGCAATCAAGCAAGTTTAGCCCAAACTTCACCAAAGTGACAAATAGCTGTCATGTTAGGGTCGCCGCCGCCACCACATACAAAGGGTAGAAGGTGGTATTTGAGCACTGGAAACCATTAAAGGCATGTTGCAAAAAAGCAGGTCAGCAGCCTGGAGTATGTGTACAAAAGTGATATTTATTAACAAAAATATTAAGGAAACAAAGGCAAAAATGAACCCTGGGAAATTAAACAAATATAACTTAAGCCATAGCAACAAACAAACAAAATCTGCAGCCTTACAGCAAGCTGCCACCCACTCTCTTCCCTACTCCATTCATTAGACCAGTGACTGGCCTTTTACCTTGTCAGCCTCACCTAACTGGAATGTACCATCACAGGTTACCACAGGGTGAGCTAGACACACACACACACACACACACACACAGCTATGAGTGCACCAAATTATACAGAATGTCATTTACTACTGAACAGTTTTACACTTCCTATCTCAACTTTACAGTTGCCTAGTGACGCACTACTGAGTACATCTAATGATGCACACCTGTTGTCACCACCACTGATTAAGTAGACAATCTGTCCTGCCATCACATCTCTCAAAAAGAACAGGACAGAAGCCCTTCAATAAAATATAACACCAACTGAAACCTGTATTACATTTGTGCAACGTGACTGAAACTAACAGAAACGTTGGACTGAAATTAGTGATTTAACACAAAAACATTGGTAATGTTGGGAGCCAGAGCTTTGTGAAAAGGGTGAGGAGCGACCTTTTCACAGTGGTGTATACCAAAAATAAAATATTTTCATAGAACACAACTAAAATCCCAGTCAGTCATTCAATTCAGTCATACTAACAAAGCCAACAATAAAAAGTTGTACCGACTTGCTAAAAAAAACAAACCACAGTGCAGTTTTCATGGACATATGCAGCTCCATCTCTCAGTATTTTCAATAATTTTTCGTAATTTCAGGCCACTATATTCTGACAATAAAACTGAATATCAGTCATCTCCTGTATTTTGCAACATTTCTTCTTCCATCACCATTCGACCAAAACAGTCAAAATAGAGCTCTGCTTTTAGTCTGTTTCAGTCCCAAATGCAATGTCGCTCCCAAGAGTACCAGATACTGGAAATTAGTTCCTTTGTGTTTGTTTCTTATCTTCATAAATCACAAAATAGAATTCCACTCAAGGGAATAAGCCCCACGGTGCGTTTTAAATGTAAAACCAATAAATTCCTGACACGGGTTTTAAGATTCAGATTTCAGTGAAAATGCGGGGTAAATCAGATGTGGAAATACCAGAGAGTAATGAATATTTCATTGTAAAGCACAGATCAAGCCACATTTAGAGGGAGAGAGGAGCCTGAACAGACAGAGTATGGCAAGTGTATTCCTACAAAAGAAAGCTAATGTTGTTAAGACTTTTATTTATTTAATTAGCACAGCACTCAGTGGGAATCCTTGCTTATTCACCTGGAGGGAATTCCGGATTCAGGAATGAATTTTATTGGATAGCTGTCAATATCAAACCTTTCTATTATACAGTAGTTTACCTCCAGTGATCTCTGAAGAATTCATCAACAGTCAATCAAAGGGAGTTTATGCAAAGCCCTGATTTGGTTTCCTCTTCCCTGCAAACACAATTTGAATACCCAAGGCAACAACACAGTGAAAATGCATTATACATTCATGTTGCCCTTACTTTCACGATCATGAAGGGGATGTTCTTCCTCTGTCAGTCAATCAAGGACAATCAGGGATGTTTGTACCTCACAGCTCCAGGAAACAGAGAAAAAAAAAAAGGCAGATCTGTTGCATGGGAAATAGGATGAGGCCCGTCCCAGTAGATGTTACGGATCTTTACGATCAATTAGCCGATGCGAGACCCCTTAAGTGTCCTACTGCTTTACAGTCACACCACAGGGCTCAGTATGTTTTTGGATTTTCGGCTACTGTGATGTTAGTGCTGTTGGTTCAAGCTTGTCTCCAACAAATTACATTCATATGCAACTAATCTGGAACAGCAATTTATGTTTACTGGTAGTGTTTATTTCGAATGCAGAAAGTAGCTTTAGATTCTTTAAGTGCAGCAAAAGAAAGTCCACAGTCCACAGCAAAAGTCACAGACACGATGTTGGGTTGAATAGATCAAGCTCGTAAACATCCGATATCAGAGTTCATGCCCGGTCTCATGCTTCAAACATCAACCTTTTGGATTTCTCTATATTCATTTTAATCAAGACCACAACTTTGTTCTAATGTCAACCAAGTGCATTTAGCTGCCTTGATATTAAGTGGATATTGTTTGGTAAAACAGATGAAACATCTCAAAAATATTACATACAAATCTTACATTTATTATTACAACTTTGTTGATATGTTGATAAAAGAATACAATATGGATGGTAGCATGTGCTAGTGTAACACTATAAGTCCCATCTATTTTTTCTCTTTCCCTACAAGTGTCTGAATCAAATGCCTGAAGGGGGAACAAATATACTACAGCAAATATACTACAACAAATATAATGTTCTCCTTGTTGCTGTTGCTTTGTGTGCATGTCTTTTCAATCCAAATGTGCTCATGGATGCTGCTATTGGATTAGATCAGATACTGAGCCGTTATCCGAAAACTTGGATACGCACAACAACTTAAAATTGAGCATGAAGGCCCCTCAGTGCAAATAGCTTTAACTTCAAAGGCAAGCATCTACATATTTGAAATCACAAGAAGGATTAAATAACCTTTAAGTTATTAAGTTGTGTTTGCCTAAATCTGTATAGAACACTGGATCTTCTAGAGGTGACCCTCCCCAAGTATTCTTTCCTAATTTCCCCCGAATTCCCCCGAAGTAGAAGGTCAACACGTTCTGACTTTAAGAAATTCTGTGGTCCCTAATGCTTAGACTAAGCTGTAAGAGGAGCGTGTACTCATTATATGCTGGAGAATTGAGCCTTGAAGGCTATGAAGACAGTGTCAGAGATTCATTGTGACCGTTTATCCCTGAGAAGCAAGCTATCAAAAAGTTGCTTTACATGATCTGATGTCTTTCTAAAGTCATATACTGTAACTGTTCATGGACATTTTAAAAAACTAGCTTTCTACAAATAATATCTTCTTAAATTGTTTTGAATTTTTAAAACATGTATGCTATTTTATCACATGTGCATTGTAATTAGAGCTGCCCCCGACTAAAGACTTTCCTAGTTGACTAATAGTTGTTAGTCCAAGCCATTAGTTGACTAGTCGCTGCAGTCGTTTAATGACAATATATATTATTTATCTAGGCTATCTAATGTTAGACCGGCCATGCTAAGTGGCTAACGTTAGGCTAATGTTACTTAAGTGTTTCAGATGATAAGTCATGTTTAAGGTCAACAAATGATAAGTGAATTTTTGCCTGCAGAGTTTGCATGTCGCCTTCTTGGGGTCGTCCTTTACCTAGGAAAAGAAGAGAAAAGAAGCTAAGAAAAAAAATATATTTTTTTTTGCTCAACAATTGCACAGAAAGTGCATAGATGTCTTACCAATAATGCAGGTAAAATGACCACGGAATAAATGTTGCTGAACCACAATAAAAAAACGCCAGCATGTTACTATTAAAGACATTTTTTGCAGTGGACAGACAGATCTCCCACGTCTTAAATATCTTGGAATGAAATTCATTCATATTACATGTAGAAAAAAATGAAACTTGTTGAATGCAATATAGCTCTGTAGGATTTGTCTGCATATAAACATAATTGATATATACAAATGCCCTAAATGGAGCTTGAAAATGTCTTCACATAAAACCTAATGGCACTATAAGCCTAAGTGAATCTGCAATAGATTCCTCTATGACAAGGCTGACTGTTTGGACAGAGAGTCATAAAACAAAGGCTCCAAGTAATTACAACTATATTTAATGCTTTACAGCTCAGTTCCTGTGATACTGCGTGAACAGAGAGACAGCTGAACGCAGTGAAATTTGTTGAAGGACATGCACAAAATCTCATTTTTAAATTTAATGGAGTAGAGGTAGGGGATGAAAAAAATAATATTTACAAAAATGAGAAGGGGGGCATATCCTCCTCTATTTATGTGGTCCCTATGCCCTTAATTTGATTTGACCCGAGTTCATTTCTCGACACTTCAAACAAACATGGCTACTTTAGGCTGATGTTCAATGTTAATGGTGTGATTAGTGCTGTATCTTTCCCTTGGTGTGGCAATTTATTTTGCCCCATTAAGTCTTTGAAGCTATGCCCTGCTGACTCAGATGCTCTTAGTAACAAACAGTAATATTAAAATGGCTATTACCACCAAAATCTATCATCTGGAATGGCCTATAAGGTCATAACGAAGTGTACCCCCAGTGAAATGTATTAAAAGGAGAGCAATAAATCTACATCCATGTTCTCAGGGAAGAGAAAAGCCCTACATTTTTGTTTGAGATAACTGCAAATTTCTATATCATTTGCTTTGCAAGCAGATGAAACATTCAAAGAGTTGCATTAAATTACAAAAGAACATTTTACCAAGCAGCAGTAAGCTATAGTTTTTCTTGATGTGCCTATACTGGTGGTCAGCAAGTCTTTAAAATTAAACAACATACATTGTTTTCAACTGTCATTTGTAAGCCTTCCAAAATGGTTACAAATCACCATAAATAAACCTGTTTTCTGAGCTGGTTAAGGTTTAGTTTGGTTTATGCACAAAAATAACTTGGTGAGGGTTGGAAAAAAAATCACAGTTAGGGTTAAAATAACTACTTGTTTGAGGTTAGGAACCCATCACAGTGATGGTTAGAAGAAACAAAGGCTGACTTTCGCTAAGATATAAGAAGAAACAGAGGTCTCCTGTGTCAAAGTCCAACAATTGGTTGACCCATCCACTCTGACCTCCTCTGTGGTTCTATAAGAACATCACACATAGATCTCCTCTTTTTCTCCTAATGGACAGGAGTCATAATCCCTACTGACACTAGAGGGTTTTATCTTTAATGTAGTTTTTGATCATTTTTCATGGAGGACAGACTTTCAACTTCTTACTTGTACTCCAATGTAAAGTTGGCCGTTGTATTGAATAACATTAACTGTCTGAGATGAGTCATTTCCACAGTGAGTCATAATGAACATTCCCCAACTTTCTATTCTATTTCCTTATATATTAAATGTTTAGAAGGCTATTGTGTAATAAGGAAAGCCCTGAATATCTGTTTCCAACAGTGTTTCTCATTCCAGTTCCCATCCAAGAATAGTCCTCCACATTTTTTCATCATTTCACAAAGTAGATCAGTGTAACTATCTGAATAGACTTTGCTCATCACAGAAACCATTTCCTGCACTGCAGACTGGAGTCACAGTTGCCCTTTGCATTTTCAGAGGTTTAATATGATTAGGAAAGACTTTGCGCTCCTGCTCACTGATCTGGCCAATCAGATGGTAAATTTAGAGGCCATAATCACATTTGATTTGACATCAACACAGCCCTCTGGCATGAGCCCAAATGCTTGCTGAACAGATGAGACATACAGTAGCAGTAGTATTTAAACTAGGGAAACATTCATTGATTTGGGGAGTGATTTTGCTTGTTTGTGATTTAAGCTCAAACTACTTAGAGTTTACTCTCATATTAGAGCTGCATTGCCGATTTTACAAACCATTCAAGCACGCGGGCCGGGGATGTGTTCTTTCTGACTATGATGAATTGCCTGCAGCTTATCAACATGAGTTGACATATGGTGTGAGGACATGGCTTGACGGGGTGTCAATCAATCTATGATTTGAATGCGCTCATATGATTTTCTTTGCCCATGGTGAGGGGTAATCCCAAGATGCGTCTGAGTAAGAATTAATTCAGTGTCAGAATATTTTGAGGTAGATTTACTGGATGTAAGACTATAGTGAGCTAAGGTTTGACAGATTTAGATATTTGCCGTTTTAAAGCAAGATACTACATTCATATTCTATAAACAAAAACAGCATTATTAGGACCTTTGAAGTTCCTTTGAGCAGGCTCATTTATTCCATGACCTTTTTCATGTAATATAAAACCAGGCCTTTACAGAGCCAGATGCACTTATACAGATAAAGTACATTAGAATTATTTTAAGTACAAGTAGTGGATGAAAGCAAGTGAAAATTATGCACGGCCTGGGTTTTGGTAATGATCAGAGATATAATCCCAAATGAGCTCACACACACACACAATAAATTCCAGTAAAACCCACTAACATAACTGTCCTACATCTTTACAGTTACCTTGGGGTTGGAGAATTATCTCTGATGTTTTTCGACTGGAGTATATCTTTTGTGAACAAAGCTAGACTCACACTAGAAATAATTCTAGTAATTCCTGTCTGCACACAGTCTGCAGTATCATAGCTTGTTTTCTGGCTTGAGGAGATTTGCTGCTTTTCATTCTTTAGTGTGATCAATAACTTCTACAACACAAGATAATCCGTGACACTGAACACTAAGTCTGAACTTTTTACCATTTTTTCTCCGATAAGTATGTCAAGTATGCCGTATCAAAGTGTTTTTATGACAGCGTGTGCATTACATTTGAGCCAATTAAGGAGCCGCCTCCATTAACAATGCAATTTACAGACTGAATACTTCATTACAGGTTGATTTTTCATCACAAAGAGTTTTCAAACGAGTGCAATTTATGACCAAATTTAGCAGACACATTTTTTAAACGGTGTATTCATGTGATCCTCTTCACTTCAGAAAGTTTAAAGCATATATTTTGGACCTGTACTTTTTTTTTCTTTCCTTTTTGGAATGTTGCTGAAATCTTGACCACAATGACAGGAGAGAATATACCCACATAACCTTGTTTGTTTCTTTTTGGGGATGCCTGAAAGCCTTACCAATAACAAGGAGAAGCTTTTTTAAAAAAAAAACTGTGATAATGGAAACAAAATTCGTTGGAAAGAGGATAAACTCGCCACTGTATCAATGTGGTTCAATTACTTGTTATCCTGTGTTACATTAAAGAAAACTCACAATATATTTTGTTAATTTTCCCGTTAAATGTAATGAAATCTAATCAATCTGCAATCTGAGTGTTGTTGAAACTACTATTACTATTCTTTCTTTTTTATTCATGTTTCTTTAAGTTGATATCAAGGGACTATGTTGTATTTTCCAGGTGTTTAGGACCATGTGGCCATCAGTGTAAATACGTCACATCTATTGGATCAATGAAAAAGCCACTGCATGATGTAAAAGGAAACTAGGATCAAACCGTTTGTTTGATCCTAGATCCTACATGTTGTTGATAAATAGACCAAAATATACAGGTATATTTACCATTAACCTGTCACACCAGGCGTCAATCTCTGACTCCAGATAGTATGAAATATGACTGATGACATGTTACGACTTTGACAGTTTGACAAGTGCAAACAATTCTGGTACTTGTCTTTATATTTTGCTTTATGTTAATGTGTTGTTTTCTGAGGGTATTCCCTCTGTTTTATTAGTTTGTGTCATTTTTCATTTAAGGGGGAGTTGTAATCTATCATTTAAGAGAAAAAAAACTTTCTGTAAGCTAAAACAGAACGAATGAACAGAACAGAAGAATGTTTATAGTGTGTAATACACACATTTACCCATATATGAACGAGTAAACATTAATTAAGCTTTGAGGAACTATTTACTCCTGAAAAGAGAGTCGTGCTATTTAGAGAAACTGATGTTGAACCAACCTGCAGATAAGGAATAAAATGAGAAGGAACTGTGGTATATTGTGAATTAAAATAGATGTATTTTATGTATAGAGCCAGCACAGCTTTCATTTGATTGTCAGCACATACATTCGCAGGAGGGTAACATGAACAAATCACTGCCCAGTAAATAAGACTATCATTCTGGTTGTACAATGTTGTACATTTGTCAAGTGAGTCTTAAATTCCACTGGGAGCAATTTGACATCAGGTTAGCAATTTGTGATTTGCTAGTGCTGCATGTTAAATATAATCAGTCAGCATTTACTTGGTAATGTGGCATGCCTGTCATACAATATATATTTTCCCGGATAGCTATGTTTTTTTATTCTACAAGGAAATGCAGGGTGAATACCAATGTCTGTTTTCATCAAATAAGAATGTTGATGTGTGTCAGGGTCTGGTTTTCTCAGCATTTTTTTTTAATTTTTTTTACCCCGCACAGTTGCAGATTTTTGTCTTTACTGGTACTGCACTGTAGTCATTATGGTCATATACTAATAATGGCTTCATGGAATAATTCGACATATGTATGCATGCACATCTGTGTGTGTGCGGAGCTGCATGCGTCATATACAAAATTTCCATGCTATGGACAGACACTGTTTGTCATTTCTCAGCAATAGAAAAAACACAACCAAAAGTACAGCTAATGCTAAACACATACGATGAGCTTTTTTGACAGAGGAGCTGCTAACAGAACATCTGGCAAAGATGATGCCGAGCTTCCCTGTTGATGTAAGGTAATTACAACCCGTGTGTAGTCCGTGAACATTAATTGAAATGAGAATATCTAATAGCTACATGTTTCTTACTGGATGGAAACTTAAAAAAAGAGACAATGAGTGTATCTGAAGCAGGCAGACAGGAAATCATTTATCCGCTTCCTGATCCTACTTTTCCCGCTTGCATTGGACTGATCAATTTACTTCAGCCTTATGTCTCTACCCCTCTTGCCTCTCCGTTTATTGCAGCATTTGGCAAGAACAACACTAAAAGGCATTATCAGCCTGTCACTGAAATCGATGTGGCTGATAAAGTTGGTGCTTTAAATATGGCACCCAGGCACAGTGCGAGGATTGAAAACAGTGTTATAAACATGCAAAACAGGTTATAAAACATATTTAATGAGTTCGCATTAACCTTTTGGGTATCTGTATATGCCAATCTGCATTGGGTTTTGAAATACAATTGGCTAATACTTTAATGGCAGTGACAGTGGTGTCGTACTTTTCTGTTTAATTGAGTTCAGAAATGTGTCTAGAGATAATAAAAGGTGTATAAGATAATGAAGGTTATGTATTATTTTCTGGTGTAATTAGAGGTGATAGCTGCCATGATTTTAAGTCATTCAATTTGTTAATAACACAGTTCCCAGACAGTATAATCTTGCAGTGAATGACCTGCTAAAAAATTGATAAATGAAAGAAGCTCCCACAGATTATTGAATTAGAGGAAAGAATATCAACAGTTGATGGGTATTGAAATAACAATTACTGATTTAAATGATTTTTTCACTCTAATCATAACTTTACAAGGCAGGTCACTCAGGTGAAATCACGTGCTTACAAGGACAGGCTGCAAAAAGGTTAGCTTAGATCATGTCAGGTTATTTTACAGAGAGCAAACTAAACAGGGACTGAATGAAAAAACACAGACTGAGCAAACAGAAATGTAGCACGACCCCGTATCCAACATTTATATACTACTTATGTACAACAGCAAATGTTGTGTTACCTTTATAATATATTGATGAAATGTTTTTAATGAACATATCTGCCAAGTAGCAAAAAGTTTGTACTAGAGCTATTAATTCATCACCAAGTATTCTGATAATTAATTAATCATTGTGAGTCATTTTTTAAGAAGACAATTCTCTGGTTCCATCTTATTAAATGTCAGTATCTTCTGGTTTCTTTAGTCCACTATGATTGTAAACTCAATATCCATTTTCTGACATTTTATAGACCAAACAACTAATCACTTAATTGAGAAAATAATTGACAGATTAGTCAAATATGAAAATAATCATTGGTTGCAGCCTACTGAACATATTAGTGGCAATTTATTTCATTAGTTTTAGCTGTAATATCTGCTTGCAACAACTAAAACATGACTCACTTTTTTATGGTTTGGTTAAGGTTGTGATCTTGGTTAAACATTGAAAAAGTCACAAGTGAATTAAAACATGAGACTGGACGTGTTTACTTTATTAACATGTAACTGAAACCCCAGTCTTTCACTAATCTTAACCAACATGTTTTTGTTGCCTACATCTAACGCCCCGCGGGACTCAAGATGTGACGATCGTACTCCAGTGTCAAATTTGTGCATTTAGTATGTCCAGCATCCACACCGACCTCCTCCCTACACCTCAGCACTTCCAAAGACTTTGAGAAATGTTGCCACTGAAGATAATCAAAGCAGCAGTTATGTGTCCCTCAAATATATAGTAAAAAAGTATAATATATATATATGTAATCTGTAGACAGTAGTAATGGTTTAAAGGAGATACAATTCTAATTCTACAAAACCGATTGCAAAGTTGATGCAACTTAATAAAAAATGTGTTTTTTCACATTTGGTTTTACTTTAATCAGTACAGCATTGACCTACACCCACAATTATCTTTTTTAGGTATCCTCTTCTCTATTGCCAGGTTGTTATGCTATATTTAGCCGCTCTGCACTACCAGGCAATTCTCCAGCAGATCTCTGTAGCACCAGCTGCGGTTGCTTAGTCACAACTGTGAATCCTCTACTAACATGTCAACAAAAGTTAGATAAAAACTGCATTAGGAGTATTATTAGTAGCCAAAATGCAAAAGGGTGTCTTTCCAGTGAAGAGCAGCGGGTTCTCGTTGTTGTACCCACAGTACATAAAGAAGGAGGCAATTGGCCCAGTTTGTGAGAGGAGATATAGCAGTGTGTCTGATAAGAGCATCCAAGGTACAGAAGATTGGGGTTTATGACACGGAGGCTGGTATTAAACCAAGGCCTGAGGTTACACACTTATTGAACCACGGCAATTTATTGATCTTTTTCCTGTTTGTACTCCACAGTTTGACACAAATGCAGAGTTAGTAACATTGATGTAGAGGATAGATACTTATTAGATTAAAGGCCTGATCCCAATTACTTGGTTCTCGGACTGTGTGGTCAACAAACAGATCTTAGCAGCTGTTCCGAGGCATGGACAGTTCAAACAATGAAACGAAGAATGCTTTCAGTAATATAGCTCAGCCATTATTATTAATTATATCATTCGATTAAATAATTTAATTTTGTTTATTAATTTAGAAAGCAAATCTTTGTATTTTTCTGCTTTTCTTCACAGAGGTACAGTGCATCATTTAAAACAAAGATACAAAAATGGAACAAATCCCTCATTTTTTTTTAGATTTTATCATTTAATAATCTATCAAATTGATATTTGTGTGTAGCACAAAACTAAAACTACACATTTCTATTTTAACCATTTTCCTATGTAATTTGCGTTGTTGAAGGTAAAGTTGTTGTTGACTGAGCGAATTTCAGTTAACAGTTTGCAATGAAGCCCTTCTAATCATACCACATACAGTGCATCAGATAAAAAGCTTTACACTGCTCAACCTCTGCTGTGTTTCTTCTTTGGATGTACAGAGGTGTACGCACTGGCAGTCTGTCTCCTCTGATCAGTCAGCTGAATGCACGGGCATACGGCAGGAATACAGGATGTTATAGAGTCCATGCAGAGTAGAACAAACAGTATCAGCGCTGCACTGTGAGAATATTCTCTGCTCAGCAGCATCGAGCTTTCTGGAAAACTTTCTCCTGGAAAACTTTTTGAAGCTGGATGAGTGTACAGATGGCAAAAATAATGTCACAGCTGAATAAATGTCCTTACATGTGTTTGGCATGTTTGCAGTCATCTGGCTCAGTCTTCAAGGGGGTGATTTGTAAAAATTGCCTTATTTTTTCATTTCATTTTTTAAAATTCTGTGTAGTTCTTTGGTGTCTGGTGGTCATTGCTCTGATGTTTTCCTGCATTTTATGTTCCACAGATCACTTGATAATCAAACGCTGGCTGTGCTGTGATGCCATTTCCCTCTAATTTTTTGTTGATAGAGTTTGATTTTCTGCACTGTATTCTTCTTCTGTTCAGCTACGGTGGTTATCACTGCTCATGCTAACTACAGTACATTATGAGTATGTGTTATATTTATTCATAATAACCTGCGGTTGCATCTTTTGAAAGTAAACCGCATAATTTGTCTTGGAACTGTTTGTAATTTTAATGAATATTGTTTTGATAGATTTCATTTGTCAGTCAGCAAAGGAGAGTTGCAAAGTTAACATTTATTCACCTGAGAATGTAATGAATTATTGCTAATAAGTTGCAATCACGGCATAACTGCTAATGAAAGAACATTGTATTTAAGCATGTAAATCAATTGTCATGGATGTTGAGCTCAAAATTAAAGTCTGGCACAGTTATAATCCCTCTAGAGAAATATACCTCAATGATAATTTGTGGCCTCATAATTACTAATAATCTTATATCATTCATTTAATTTCATGAACAAAAAAAAAACAGTTAAAACTATTCAATTTTGTAGGGGAAAAATGGCACATTTGCACATGATACAGGGTGAAAGCTGCCAAGCAATCCAACTTGACTTTTTGATTTTTGAAGCATCAGAATTGGACCGTTTCTGAAAGAACATGCAACGTTTCCTAAGGAGCTTCCGACCTTTGAAGAAACCCAAGCCTCTTACAAGCATCTTTGATCTTTAAGGCACCACGGGGCTCGCTGATGAACCCCTAGGAACCCTTAATTTTTGCAGTGTTTGGGAGGTTCTGTGGTTGGCTGGATGATGAGCTGATATTGTATTACTGGTACAGCAGGGGGGGATTAAAAGTGTATAGGCTCCACAGGGGATTAGCGAGAGGCAAGGAGCAGGGACTGTGAGTGGCCCATTAAAATGGCAGACAAGGAGGACAAGGTTATCCATCTTATTTGTGTAATAAAGGCGCAATTGATCTGTTCCAATTACAATGAGAGCCAAGGAACATGAGGTATTCAGGTTTGTTTTGGTTAAAACACTCCGTGTCAAGAGGGAATGGGATTTAGCAGTGGATAGCAGTCATGCTCAAACCCTGTGCACCCCTCTTCTCTTCTGCTACATTTTATTTGCACACAATGTTTATTGGCTATTGCTTTGTTTTCACATTTTTATGCCTCACATCATACTAAAATACAGTAAAGTCTGTTCTTGCCCCATTATAGTGAAGCCTATGGTAATGCTGTAGTCTTCTGTGATCCATGTGCGGAGCAGAAATAATCATTCTGAGCCGAACCATATCCATAAGTGCTTTTGGCGATCAAGAAGTAGCAGGCATCAGAGGGTTTCATGTCAACATTCATTACAACTGAGACATGGCAACACAAACATTTACTTATGTGATCAGATGAATAAGGGCCAAACAATGTGCGCTGTCAATACTTCACATGCTGTCACATAATCAGCATGGATTAAGAAGTTTTGAAATACTGTATATCCAAGCTGTTATTGCCAGTCAGGGACCCATTTAACAAATGCATTCTCTCCCATTAATCTCACAGCTGAACTTACATTTGAACATGCAGTTTTTCCACAGTGCTAATTGTTATTGTTTGAGCCACATTGGTGTATTTCTGTATTTAGAGCTACAACTAATAGTTATTTTTTTATTACTGATTAATCTGACAATTATTTTTGTGATTAACGATTAATGGTTTGATCCATGAAATTCCCAAAGCACAAACTGACATATTTGGTGATTAATTATCTGTCCATTAACTAATCAATTAATAGGCTAATTGTTTCAGGTCTGCTATATTTTCCCTGCCTTGTCTTACATGGTAGAGTAGCAACCTTGGCGTGTTTTTATTTTTTATTCTCAGATTGTGTTCAGGTAATAACAGATTACTACTCGTTCCCCTCCTGAACAAAACATATAACCTTAAGTGGACGCTTTAAATTCAAAGCTACTTACAGCACGTTAAATGAATTTATCAATAGTGTGGCTGCTCCCAGAGGGAATCTGGCATCAAACCCTATAATGAGTTCTAACAGCAGTATCCGTAACTATAAAGACAACTATGAAAACAACAAATGTTCATATTGTTAATATTATTGATTTGATGCCAAACCTAATATACTTCAACACAGAGGCTTTATGTTGATATTTCCTTAATGTTTACATATGAGATGCCTCTGCAGCACACTGGTAAACCTTTAAAGTAATGCCCTTTTCAGAGCACCAAATCTCTGCCTGCATCAACTTCAAAAGAAGACTGCAGCTTTGAATATTTACTTAGTCACAAAACAGAGACTCTTTTTTCAAGCTGTTTGAGAGAGAACAATAAGATATTCTTTATATAATGTTCAGTAGACTAAGCCTACACAAAATCCCTGCTGACACAAGTCGACTACAAGCCTCACTGTCTGCACAGCACTCCCATCTGAGACCCCCAGCAGCAGCCCCGCATCTCCAACTCTGCAACTCTGGGTCGAAGTTTTAACTAAGTGGTTTAACTGTGGGGTGTTCACAGTCAAATGCTCTAGTTCAGTTCAACATGTCCTCAGTGGAAAGGTCACGCTTTGGTTTTTTTTTGTTGTTGTTGTTTACATTTGGTCATATCGCTGCTATGTGTTCGCATTCAGCCCAAAAGAGCCAAAAATGGTCTGTTTCATTTATTAAACATGAGTTAAAGAACTGATGGAATAATATGAAGTTAATTTGAAGTGCAAAATGTGATGTGTGTTCCCAGGGGACTGAGAACAGGTGGTGGGTGGAGGTACGGGGATCAGCTGGAAAGATTACATGTGGACTGAGCACAAAAGAATGACTATATACTGACAAAGTAATGTAAAGGATGCATTTTCCTTTTTATATTGTAAAATATATCAAACAATTTTGCTGATGGGAGCTGAACCGTGTGTCTCTGTGGTCTTGTGCCACTCGTACTGAAGACCATTTTCTAATAGTGTTTTTTAATAAAAGAGATTTAAAGTAACATTGTGTTACACACAATGCATCCTTCGTATCTTAATGGTGAATTTTAACAAAATAGTAGCCTACATGTGTAGGTCTATACTGTTTGGCTACACTGTGTAAAGAAAGAATGGAGTCCACAGTTCCAGGATTTAATCTACTCTGACGCGCTTCAAGCACACGACTGAAAGTCCGCTCACTGATGCACTTGTTGCTGGAAAGCACCACACACGTATGTGTGTGTGTCTGTTTGAGAGAGAGAGAGAGAGAGAGAGAGAGAGAGAGACACTAGTAAAGCACAGCCTAGCTACTGCCTGCAATGTGTCTGTTATTTATAACTTACTCAGAATGCTGCTTTGTCACTTTTTGACCTGTCTGCCCAAACCTGTGATATTTTCTAGTAAGCTAAGCTGAACTCGCCTGACCCACAGGTCGACCCGCCTGACCCGCTGGTTATGGGTTGACCCGCACATCACTATCGCTCTTAATGATGAACGTACAGAGAATTATCAGTGATTCTGCAGCTCCCCTCGGCTTTACGGAGCTTTATAGTGAGTTTCAGCTCATTGTTTAGCTGTCTGGCTGCAACTTTACTGTTTTGGTTCACTCTCAGCGCTCTCATAGCGTCGTTTTCAGTGAAAAAGATCTAAAAACCCGCTGCACACTACCTGCTCAGCACCAGACAGCAAACAATTAGCAACTAGCTGGTGAACATAGTGGAGCATTTAGCAGCTAAAGAGCCAGATATTTCCCTCAGGAGTTGGTAGAGAGCAAAAACAGCTAAGAGAGTGAATATTGGACTTACATTCACCAGGTGGACAGAAACACGACTCCAAATAAATGATAATGTTGCTCTGTAACTGCTGGATGTGAAAATAAGCAACTGTTTGTAACAAGTTCAACATATCAACTTTAAAAGGTGATGATATGTCAGAGTTGTGTTCACTACTTGATTCTGCTGCCCCCAAGTGGCCAAAAAAATCTGATATCTGTTATTTAAGTTTAATGTACATGTTAACAGCATAGCAGGTGAAATATTTTAGTACATTTGCTTGTTTTAAACTACATTATTTAAGTATATTTAAAACAAACTTTACTTATTTCTGACACGCAGCACTCTCTGAACACACACTAGCCAGTAATTCCTGCAAACCTCTGTGATATTCTGCATTTGTTGTATTTGAAGCAGCAATAGGGTTCATTGAAACGCTGATAAGTAGTTGGAAGGCTTTGTTCACGCTGCGGCTTCAAGTGTCTAATCTCTGATCTTACCCACATGTGACATATCTCATGTTTTATAATCAGTTTGAACAGCAAGATGTTGCAGTTCTTGCATGCTGCAGTTCAGCGTTTTTTAATTTCTATTGGGACCACATGGGCAATCCGTGCAAAATTGGATCCTGCGGCATGTGACCTATAAGTGACCTGTATTTGAACACTTAAATCAAAATGTGTCTGTGTTACTGTGACAATAAGTAAATGTCACATTGTTCACCAGAGACAACTTTCATTATTTTGACACCAGCAGATGACAGAGACATTGTTGGTTTGGATGACAGTGACACACCGAGAAGAGAAACCTCAATTTAACCAAAACTCAAATGTACTGAAAATAATAAAGTTACATACAGACAAAGTACTTTGTCCTTGTTGTGCTCGCACTTTATGATGTTACAGTCATCTTACATTGATATCAAATATGAGTTATCAAATTTAACTACTCAGATAATACTACTCCCCAGATTAAAGATGGCAAAAAGCCCATATTTTGGCTGTCAGAAGCCAGTCAGTTATTGAGCATGGAGGCTTAAATGTAAATGTAGTTAAAGAGCAGTCCCCTCTGTATTGATTAATGATGCAATACAATTAACCAAGTTATTACATGACTTTACTTTTGCATGTTTAATTGTTGTGTTTAAACTGTATCATGTTTTTCTTCCAGATGAATCAGATAAGCATGTAGCTCGGATGCCACCCTGTTTCTCTCCAACATCTTTTTACACTGTTTGCTGTTGTTATTCTTTTTGATTAAAGTTTTATAATCAATACAAACATGACTGGGAAGGTACTCAAAATGTAATGCACGTGTCAGTTGAGATGCATCACAATGAAGAACAAACTTTAAATTTAGATAAACATCATTTATATTTGGCTCTATTGTGGGTTATATCACTAAATAATCACTTATTTCTTCTACACTTTAAACATCTGTATATCTATCTCAAGAATAGACAAGATAATGTCAGATTTGGCCAGTTCTGTGTCAGGTGAGATTATCCATCACTCCTTGTGTCCAAGTTAACAGTACGGCATAAAAGATCACTTTCTGAAGGTAATATTCAATATCTTTTGAATTCACAACATCTCAAGTGGCAATATCGATGCATGAATGTTACTTTCTACAGAAGTTTGTTTTTCTTACATGTTGCACTGTTTGCAACCTTGAAAATACACACCAGGTGGTGCATCCAGTCGTGAATGGCTAAATTTGTTGTTGTCATTCTTTTATTTATTGTGTTTGGTTTAAAAAAAAATATTCATAGTAGTTTTGCTTGTTCCTTAAAGCTTAAAGCAACTTCACAGCTCGCTGTCAGACTGCTAATCGAGTGACTTGCTGCTGAACATAATATCCACGCACTGCATCGTGCACCACTACCACAGACTAACTGCTGGGAATTGTTTAAATAAATAAATAAATAAGTGCTCAAAGGGGTTTTAATAATCTAGATTGTCCCTTTAAGGAAAATATCCGTCCCCAAAACAAGGCTCAACAAAAATAAAGGTAGCATTGAAGGTGACGCCACTTTCCAATGATAGATTCCACCATTTGGTGGAAAGAGGTGGAGTAAAGTGTTACAAGTGCCACTTTAAACTCCCATAAGAATAGCATTCAAGTCAGTCCAAGGTGGCCACGGTATTTACATATTTTTTCTGCTCAGCCAACCATTTAATCACTTAACACCCTGGGGATGAATGCAAACAGCAGTAATCCTGGAAGAAACCACTCCCATAAGGGTAGAATTACTTCACCAAAGAATGGAAGTGATCATTATTAATAGCTTTAATTAGTGCGTTAGCTACATGTATGCCTTTACCACAAAGGGGTTAAGTGGAAATGTACTGACCTGCTCTCAAAGTTTACATAGCTTGATCAGCACTAGTAAATATTGATAACTGCTGCTTCTATCTCAGTCTCTCGCCTGTACAGCTGCACATAGCTTCCAGTCTCATGAATCAATTAAACGATGCAAAGAGTTTCAACTGCACCTACAGTGTTATGAATGTTTTGAGCCAAGCATTTCATGCAGTTTGCAACGCATTCTTAATTCCTGCTATATACTGTAAAACATAAAGAGCAGTGCAGCATGGCATTAATGTCCCGCTCCAACATGCTGACTGTCCAAGCCCTACGGAAGAACATGTTATCAGTTAACATTTGAGTTCTTAATTAAAAGTACATTGGACGAAAACATTTTTATTATAATTTTGATTGAGTCTTTTTTTTTCAATGTGCTAATTAAAAGGCCTGTAACACATAAGTCAGAAATCCCAGTGCTGCAATTACATGTTAAGAAATTCAAATTCTATTATTTGTGATGAACTCCCGCCGTATCTACTTCGCAAAGTAATAAATTGGTACATGGCCTAACCACAGAGCACATAAAGCACTTAACCCCATATCACAGCTACAGAGAAGAGTTTGTCTATGTGTGAACAGAAGATGAGAGGGGGCAAAATAACTCTACTCTCTGTGGGTGGAAAGGCATATTTGTTATGATAATAATTCACAGCACATCGTCTATCCACCAGAGCTGTGTAGGACTCCCTTGGTAATGGTATTTCCTCCATCTGGTGAATTATTCCTCTGACAAATTTACTTGGTTTTCATATGCTAACATCTGACCCAGACGTGTGTTTTACCCCCTATATTGTTCTATGCACATCTTGTTTAAACTACATGTTCTTGTCATTTTTATTCTGAGCGCCACTGGCCTTGAATTTAAACATTTACTATGTAAAACCTTTATTTGTTTTCTTAAGATTCACAATTTTTACAGCATAATGGATTGTAACCGATCTGAAACCAAAAAGATTTTGGTAAAATAAAATAAAAAGTATAAAATGAGCATTCGTTGAGCTCTGCTACAGCTGCGCAGTTGCTGTTTACTGTGGTTAAAATACACTAATGTTAAATCAGTAAAGGCTTTTTGCTCAGAACAGCACTGAAGGATGTTTGTAATTGAGTTAGTGCGTCTTTTTAATCACACATAACAGCAGAGCTGAAACTGCTCCAATTGAGATCTCTGTCTTGTCTTTGCACTCATTGGCTTCATTAGTTGATGTCAAAAACTGGAGGCCTAGACCAAATTGCTTATCGACTGGGCTTTTAACTAAATGTTACAACTGAGTATGGCATGGATGTCCTCCAAATATCTTTAACAACCATCTGCAGTAATAGAACTTAGCTTGTTCAGTAAATCATAAGCAGCTTTCCTCAAATTATCATTATACTGACAACAGAATTAATGGTATTGCCTTTAAGATTATTATTCCTATCAGCTCATTCTCTTTTCTCTTGCCCAGGCCTTAATTGTGGTATCAATTAGAGATGACAATTTCCAATTAAAGCTGCAAGCAGTGATGATCGGGCCTTCACACCTTCGTGCACGTCGGGGTGCGCCGCAGTTGAAGTGCAGTTGTTGTGGAGCAACATGATACAGCGATACATTTACCAGAGGGCAACAGGCATGGAGATACATTTTCATGAATATTGGACGTTACATCTAGGAGATAACTATCACTTCCTGTGTCCACTATGTGGCAGTACAGAACCAGAATGTGTAGACCACATCATGTAAATGTCATGTAAATCAGATGATGTTTGTCACATATCGCGGACTTCCTGTTGTCAATAGGTGGCGCTATGACTATGTCTCAGTATTGACATGTAGATGTGTTCAGGCCTGGACTCTTATCCAGCATGAGAAATTTGGGACAGATTGGACACTGTAAAGTCAAGTTCAAGTCAACAGCTTCCTCTTTCACGGAGAAACATGCAAAATTTCCGCATCGCCACGGCAACGGCGTTCCACAAAAACCCAAAAGCATCAAAATTTGGCATCGTGAAGGTCTTCGAGATCTCGCTGAACAAATTTGAGGTGCACCTGTTAAATCCTCTGGGGAGGAGTTTTGAAAAGTTCCACACCTGTAAAGTGCTTAAAATGGTGTGTTGTCACATGACCTATGACTGTTATACAGGTTATTGTGGTTTTTTCATCTCTGTAATTTAATAATTACTTTAACATTAAGTCTGATAGAAACGAGGCAAAGAAGAATATACGTATAGAATATAGTATGTTTTTATTTTCATTTTTGCATTGATTTGTTTTATCCACCTCTCCCCAGCTGGATGTAGAGGTTGATGCAATTAGTTCCTACATGCACATTGATGCATTAAGTATTTTAATGTGTTGCACATGTAATGGGCAGTTAATTAAAAAGTAATCACTCTCAGTAAAAATAATGTTCTCCGAAGCAGTGCATGTATCTCAATCCTGACGCCTTTGTTCATCTTATTTCTACTCCTCACAGGTGACGACCACTCCTGCTGTTGCCAGAGTCCAATCTCTCCCCATCATCTCAGGTCTCACTGTGCAAGGTAAGATTTTTATTTATTTAGTAGTAGCTCTTTGAAAGTAGTTCTTTGAAAATCCACAGACAAAGCCAATTTAGTCAGCTCTTGTGGCAGTTGTGCTTGTTATACTGTGTGCCTGTTTTTAGACATTTTATATTTATATTTTGTATTTATTTTGGCTTAAACACAAGCACCTCAGCAGTCATCTGCTTAGACCTGTTCTCGTGTACGAACTCACACAAACACCGCTGTCTCTGTTTGTGTAAGTTTTCTTAGTTTTCACAGAGAAAACAGCACTTTAAAGTAAGAGAATTGTTGTCAGCTCAGTGTTTGATCATTACTCATCAGGAGAGCCTGAACCTGAGATCCTGTGTCCGAACAAATGGATGCTGCTGATGGAGACCTGACTTCACCACCACCTCTTCACATTATACTATATGTTCACCGTTGAATATCAGGAGGAAACAACAACATTGCTGGAGTCTGTTCAAAAGGTATTACTCATCAACATTTTTACATCACATCCTATTTCCTTTAAATTCTTTTGACTTTACTTTATTTTCCCTATGATTGATAAGATTGCTATGAAGATATCCTTAAAAGTTTGTTACAATAGGTAATTAAAATCTTGTTAGGTGTAACATATTCTGTGTCTGACAGTCTTAAAAATGCTTGTTTTGATAGCTTAGCTTGGATATCACACCGACAGTAATGGTAAAACATTTTTTTTTGTTTTTCTATCATCAGTAGCTGTCATTCAATTTGCTGAAGAACACGAAGCAGCAGCGGAGGATCGATGTGGAATCACTCAGCGGCTCCTGACCTGCAAGGATCCAAAACCTTTTGGCCCAGCCGACTTGTGTTGCAAAGCGGACTGAGGTGGGCTTTTGGACTCTTTACAAACAAGTACACATGCACAAACACCATTCTGAAGACTCTATGGACACCTGCCTACCTGGTGAGCTGACATCTCCCACAGTTGAAAATTCATGTTTAGATTACCTGAGAGTGTTTTTGTTTCATGGAAATGATAGTATCTAGTATATTATCAAGGTCAGTGATTTGATTTTTTTTACCTGTAGTGGGCTTAAGAAATGGAGTCAGTATTTTTTTTTTTTTGTGAGGATTTGTTTAACTGTGGCTACAGATTTAAACAAGCTTTTTATATATTGGATTTTTAATATTGTCTTTTTAACATTTGCTAATGTTTACTTTTGAAAACTTTGTCAACCTTGTGAGTTACAGAATGATTTTTAGAGGACAGAAAGTCCCTTTATGGCTAGAGGAGACGTGGTAAAATGTTTTCAGAAATTATAAGAACTGGAAACTGAAAAGAAAACATTCTTATTTACTGTGTGAAGTTGATGCTAATACAATCCAAACATCTCCAGCTTCTCACTGGTACACCACAGTGTGGCTTTCATCATGAAGCATGTACAGGAAATGCAAAGCCGATTGCACTGGTGCCACCGCTCAGTAAATATTGGTCTACACAGCAAAATGTAGCAGACCAGTTTTAAATATTGCAACGGAGGATTGTTGAAAGAGGAAACAGCCACAGTGAGCTGGTAGACGAAGAGCAGCAGGCAACAGGCTCTTTTACTGCAGTTTGTGCGAACCAGTGCACATTTAATATGTCATTAAGGTAAATAACTTATTTTGTTCTGCTGTCGTGTCTGAAAGAAAACTATTTGCACTGTGGATCACAGATGTAATTGCAGCATTTCAGTGTGGGTATTTCTGCCATATGGAAGAAGGCTGTTAGATTTCTGTAAACATGGTACGCACAATCCCTGCACACAGTGAAAATAAGTTCATATGTTTGTTCCTGTTCAACAGCTAACGATCAATAATTGTCATTTAAGGGGTTGGTTCTTTACTCATTTATTGAAATTTAAAAGTGTAGTTTGAAAGTTTACAGCACGACATGAATGACCGTAATCTAATTTACTGCAAAATGTCTGGTGCTGTAATCTAGTACACAGGAACATAAATATACTGTGTTTCATTTTACAGTTACGATATTGCTTCTGTGAATATAAACACAGTAAACTTACTATAATTTAGTTTCACAGTAAATTACTGGCCAATTGCTGCCAGTTAGTTACTGTACATTGTTTCTTACGATGTCATTTGATCTTAACTGCCTCTTTGTATGGGTGTTATTGGCAAGATGAGAGGAATCTCAGTCTTTTCCGAATTATATTCATCTTTTGGCATTTTGAAAGCATGAATATGTATTCTTTTTATGAAAGACGTAAAAGTGTGTTCCATATCACGTAAGTGGGCACATCAGACTGAATCCCCTTTATAAATGTTATCAGCCATTCAGCTTAACAGAGAAGACACTGGAATTGGATAAAATGGATGACGGGGCTGGCACATACGTGAAAGGTCACGTACATTGCTGACATTGAGCAAAGCACTGAACATTCAGGTAGTCCATTTTAGACTAACTTTAAACAGTGGCTCCTAATTCATGAGATTATTGTGCATTCTCAAATAAAAGCTGTACCGTAAATAATAGCCATTTAAAACTTGAATGGCTTGGTTAAAGTCAAGATCACATCCGTCTACAGTTGCCCTCTCGATCCAGTCTTTCATTCATTTTTCAATGACAGCAATGCACATACACAGTGCACATATATGTACTGTACAGTGTATAAAGCTCCACAATGATTTTTGTTTCCCCAAGGACAAAATGAAACGCTTAAAGAAAGACATTCTCCTTCTTTACATGATGAATCCACATTCAAGTCAGTACTTCGTTGCCTTTTGATTGCTTAACTAATATGCAGGATATGTTGTTCCTCTTGTTTGTGTTGTTGGGGCATGTTGGGTCTAATCAGCAGAGTCCCAAGTTTGGGAATTAGAGAAGTCAACGAAATCTAAAACCGGGGCGGGAGGAGGGAGTTTTGTTTTAGTTACCACCAGATTGGATTTGTAGATACTTTTTGGCCTAATAGTTGTGGATCTATCTTTTTTGACAATACACTGGTAAAATGTTTGTTTTTCTAGTACAGATTCAGCTACAGCGACAGCTGATGCTGCACACCTTGCTGGGCACCGTGGGACTTTATAGCATCTGGACATGTCTGTGTATTTGTTTGCCTTTGAAAAAGTGCAGCAAGGAAGTTTTTCTTTATTTTGGTTGACAACCCTCCTTTCTCCAGCACAGTCACTGCAGCACAGTTTATTCTAAATGATACACAAGCACACATGAAATAATCACAGAGAGCAACACATAATTAACCTATTTACAGCGTGATGGTGTCATCTGTCAACACTATCATACTTTGATATGACAGAGAGTGAGATATTCTACATGTATGGGACACGATCTGGTAAATGTTTGTTTTGAATGATTAACAGTCATCAAATATAGTAATAGTGTTACTGTTAGTGTTCAGTTTTCAGTATCCAGTTTCACAAGATCACAGCAAAGGCACAAAACCCTTTTCATGACTGAAATGTGGAGTTTAATCACACAATTTAACCACTTTTTAGACATCCGCTTTTAAACATCTTTCAAAAGCGGTCACACAACATAAGCTTCCTGATAACAATCCCATCCACTCAATTGCAACCCAATATGGGAATTACAGTCGATTATGTCTTCCTAAGAAGAATATCTGGTTTTAATCTGCTGCTGTTTTTATCAAACTTATTAAAAGGTTTGTTCTATTAAAACACTAATCCTGTTAGTGGATGATCAAACAAAGTCACATTGCCTTTGCTTCATTAATGTTCTTTGAGGAAAGTAGATCAGTGACACATGCAGACATAAAATAGAGCTGACTGGAAACCCGAATAGAAATGCAAAAATCACGTTTGATATTTTGTAAAGAGCTGTTTTAAAATACTTTTTTTGCATTAAAAGAATAATAATAAATACCAGGAGTGGAGGGCAGCAGGAAATCGTAGAACCTTCGATTCATATATTGAAAAGAGCATTACTTTTGTAACCACAGTAGTTATTACATCATGTCAGGCTCAGTGTTTGTAGGTTGGCTGATTAGTTTGTAACACTTTTGGTGCACTACTCATGAGAATTATAATATGTGCTGATTATAGTGTGCAGAGCGAATGCAGTGGAAATCAGATAAGGATGAGGCAGGTCTGTGAGTGTGACTGGTAAATTTACATTCAGGAAGTAGATCAGTTGATTTCTAACTGTAACGAGTTAAATACTCTGTCTTCTTAGTTACTATAGTTCTTTAACACAGCGCTTTAGATTAGAGCTGCAACCAACGATTATTTTCCTTATCTGAAGATTATTTTCTCAATTAATCAATGAATCATTTGGTTATAATGTTGATTTCCTGAAGACTGAGGTATATTGTCTTCAAATTTCTTGTTTTATACAACTGACATAAAAAAATATTCCATTTACTATCACAAGCTTAAACTAAGGAATGTTTGATGTTTTTGCTTGTAAAAGGTCCTCAAACAAATAATTATCTGACTGATCGACTAATCGATTAATCAACACAGTGGATTCAGTCATGTAGACATCCCAACTCAACCACCCATCTGTCTTTGGAGCTTTAAAGTCAGACTTTTGATGTGAGGATTATTGGTAGACGTAGTGTTGACACAGTAGTCAGGTTACAAGATTAACATGCAGAAGCTACAAAACACACAGCAGTTAACACAAGTTCTAATAGATTCAGGTAAAAGCAGTCTGACTTTACCTATTTTTAGTCACAAGTCTTACTTTATCATCATCAGTTGTTTGGTGCAGTCAGTCCATTTTTGTTATCTAATGGTTTGACAGGAGAGCGACACAAGTTGGAGCCATCTTCAGTTGTTATAGGACCATCTCAAGTCATTACTCAAAGCATTATTGCTTTTAGACTTGTTTTATCTGAGTTACATTGGGGGTCTTTGTACTGCTTACAATCACACACTTTGTCGAGGAGCCATTTCTGCTCTGTCCACAAAGACGGACAGTGAGGGATTAATTTAAAGAATTGCATCATTTCTTTTCTCTCCTTATTTCCAAGCGACTGAGACCAAAATAGGAGATTTAGTTTGGCTGTAAAATATATCACTGTTGGGTATAAATTCTGCACGGCAGACTAAATTAAATTGTCAGTCCAACGTAAGCCATTCAAATTATTGTTTTTCATTTATGAAGAAAACTATTTTCTTATCCTCAGTGGTGAGAGGTGGCTATGTATGTCATCAGCTAAAGGATTGTCTCAGGATGAAGAAGAGAAGACAAGCAAGGCCCCAGGCATGTGTTTCTGAACGGTGAAAATAATTGAATTGTGTAAAGGAGAACGTAATTGTTTCTGGAGAGAATAAAAAGGAACAGCAATGCGGTGGTAGGCGTATGCATCACAGTCTGGGATGAGACAAAAACAAACGACAGACCTACAGTCTTTGAAAAACATAAAATAAAAATGAATAGGGGAAGCAAACTAGCCTCAAAGTAACTTAATAAAAAAAATCAGTGGATTTAAGAATGCTGCCTGAGTTGTGAACATCTATTCAGAATAGGGTCAGCTGTATGAAAGGAGTTCAATCCCTGTCTGCAACAGCTCCATGTCCAATACACACCTTCCTGAAGACTCACTGCTATTTCAATAAATAATGCTCAATTTGTGGACTTTATCTGCATTCAGCACAACAAAAAATATTCTCAGATATTCATCTAAGGCCAAAGTGCATATTATTTCATCCTGCCGGGGAAAGATGGAACTACAAGCCATTATATTGAATTTATTTTTCAAACAGTAGGTGAACTAACTAAAATAAGTTAGCTCAACCTGAAAGCCAATTCCAGTATTGTAGTTTAATTGGAGATGTGAAACAGATTTATCTGATATTAGATTAGAAAGTACTGCCCTCAGGTGGAAGGATCAATTACTACAAAAGATTGAATTGTTTCATAGTCTCTTTGCTCTGCGCATAATTAGATAGATGCAGAGTGAGGAACACGGCACAGTACACTCATACACACACACACACACACACACACATATCACTAGCAGGCAGGCAGGCACACTGACAATACACACAGGCACAGCACATCCATTCCTCCATTTATACATACATGAATTCAAAGCCTCGTGTATACTTTGCTTTCATACACACTGGGAGATCTGTTGCTAATGCAAAGAATATGATAAAAATATAATACGATATATATAATATGATAAAAAAGCAACAGAATAGACCTTCATTAGACCAGAGTCAACATTTTCAGGGTGAAGTGATGCAGTGGTAAACAAAATTATAATATCATCTTGTGATTTACACTTAATAAAGACGACAACAAAATGTTCAAATCCAGATTCAACAAATGCTCCCTTATCAAAAGAAAAAGAAAATGACTGCAATATGGTGCTGCAGAGTTTATTTGACCCTCTCGTCTCATGCAATTTGAGTATTGTCTATTAATTTAAAGCAAATGCACAATGTTTTTACTTACATAAAATGTGCAGGAATGTAACAAAAGGAAGTGTTGTTTTTTATTGCAGAAGGGTTTCGCACAGAAAGTCAAGTAGAGTCCAAAGGGAAACGTCATCAATCTAAACCACAGTAAGTATACAGGTATGCTTCACAAACACCGGTAACTTAAACAACTGTCATACTTTTGTATGTATCTTTTCATCTATAGCTGTTGTAGTGAAAAACAAAGACCTTCACACGTTCACATTAATTGTCAAATTAGACAATGTTTAAATAATGAAAGGGCAGTGCACCCTGGGACCTTTTGTTTTAGCCAACAATATGTTTTATACAGTTCTGATATTTATAATGAATTCATAGCAGCATTGACTCCAGTGTGGATCAAAGAGTACCCTACAGTTCACACTGACTAATGCCTCTTTCAGTCTGCACTGCAGTGTACAACAGTCACATTCAGACAACTCCTATGCACCTTACACACAGTGCTTAATGATGGATATTGAAAGGTGGTCAAAACAGCTGTGGCTGGGAAACAATATACCACCTTTACAATGTGCTAATGAGTAGAAGTGATGCTGGCAGTCTTTCAAAGGGTTGCCATAGTGATAGTGGTGCACGGCCACACAAGCCTGAATCTAAACCCCACACCTCAGCCGAGATGTGGTAAGTCATGACCGGTCTACAGTCCAGCATGCAAGTTACATTATGGTCACAGAGTACAACGCGACCTTAGACACCGACTGGATCACAGCACTGCCAGCAGCAGGGACACTATGTATAGCAACTGTGATGTAATGCTGAGCACAGTAACAACAACGGGTAAGAGGAAATGCAGTGTCAGCATGATGATTATGCATTATAACTCTGGTTTTATGTACACAGGTGGAGCCCTTTAACAGGAGCCACACGTGCTTAGCTAGCCAACCCAAAATAAGCCTGCAAATTTTAAAAAGTTTTGCACCAACAACACTGAAGTTCACCCCCTGGTGTAGCAGAGTTGAGGGCTCTTCCTGTTTTCTCCGAACTAAAAGTAATGTACATAATTTTTGTATAATTTAACACAGGCTTTGCCTCAAAAATAGCTTTATGTGCTTAGTGAGTGTAATCTGATGCCTACAAACCTGGTTATGACAACAGCACTGCACACCCAACAGTGTCTCTACACGAGAGGTGCCACGTTTTTCAATCGACAGAACAGATACACTTTATTTTTTATCAATACAGCTGTCTGGACAGGCCGGGTAACAGCTCACGTTTCACTCACACTATATATGCATCCTGAAATGTATTTTTACACTTTAACTCTATTTTCTTCCATTTTACACATGTAACCACAGTGATTGTGTTTGGGCTCAGAGTGCCGCCAAAAACGTGGGTGACCTACACACATAACTGCCTGCACGCATCCTGTGTAGACACAGATGGAGCTCTGAAGCTGCTGCTGCTGCTGCTGCTCTGGTAATGTGCTGTTCACACTATGCCTCCTGTGTAGACACAGTGTTAGGGTCATATAAATGGGTCACTTCCCAAAAAGAACAAACCACAGTATGAAGTTTGGGGTCTAGTTGACTGAAGCCTCATTGAAAATACATGTGCAGTCATAGTTATTTCAACTTTCCACTCAGCCACACCAAACTTCAAATTACAAACAAAATTGCCTGGAGCATTGACATCAGCAATAGCAATTCCTTGGCCCAGGCACTCATATGTCCGGTCTCTGGAGAATGTTATACATGGCCTCGGGTACATGTAGCTTCTTGCTCCTGCCAGCCAAGTCCACCAGTGAGACACTGCTGAATGCAACAGAGCAGCACACCTGGTGGAGTGTATCTTCTTCACGCTAGAATTTGGGCATTCTTCCAACGGATCCAATGATCACTGGTTGGGGGAATGGTCAGCGGTGATGCTTACAATTACATACACATTCAGCTTTCTCAATTATCTCCCTAAGATCGTCATGCACAGGAGAGCCATTGGCGCTTTCACTTCCTTTGCCGTAAGACCCACAAGGTGCATGGCTGTCTGTGTGGTCACTAAGCCCTACTGTTGAACCCTGCAAAAGGCCTTAAACACGACACTTTTTGGTTTCCAACAGTCTGGTGCATAGCAAGGTAGAATTTAGCTTTAATCCCATGTATAGGCCACATTAGCTGGAATGTGGAAGACTCATCTTTCACTTGATCACAAAGTGAAATGTGACTTTCCTTAGCAGGCCATTTGGATGAGATTGTCCAGAAGAATCTTCCCATTCTCAATCATTTCAGAGCTGCGTCCGCATGCGTTGAGTGAGTGCCAGACACCAAAGATAAGCTGAACAGTTGTTCTATTTGTAAGTTAATCGCTGTGAGGCAAAACAACGGTTGCAGTATTTTGCACGGGCAAAGATCCAGAATGGCTAAAGACAGGAATCATATCTGCCATCGAGAAGCTGTGTGTGGTCTGGTATCTTTCTCAATAAAACAGCCCAATGTGACAAAGTGTTAGATAAATGCTTCAGAGGGACAAATGGGGGTGGGATGATGTGGCAACACTTGTTTGGCTCTATTTGTGAGCATGACAAACAGGAAGTATTACATTTGCAGTGGGCCTTTGGGTATGCTTTTCACTCTACCCTGAGGCTCGTCTGCGGTCACATTCTCATCTCTGATGCTTGGAATATTATCGCTGGAACAAGCAGGCGTTTCTCTGGCTATCACAGTTTATTTGGACAACAATACAATGAGGCCACATCAATGCAGTTTTAGTAGCTGGTGGAGCACACAGCATTTCAAGACAAGAAGGTAGATAGGGAGAGACAGAGCTTTCGCTATACTCTCTTGGAGTCCCAGAAGACACAGCAAGAGGGTAGCCCTCCAGTCTTTCCCAATATACAGGCTAATGTGCAGGGAAAACACTTGTTTAATGATCTGGGATAAGTCAGTGCATACACCACAGCAGTCTGCGCTGATGTCTCCTTTGTACTGAAAGTCTGTAAATAAAGAATCAAATGTACATGAAATTGGTTAAGCCTAAAGGTTGTTCCTGTGAGTGCATGTCATGCTTTATTACAACATAGCATTAAGTATCCCAGCTTGCGACAGAAGAAAAAAAAATCCTTACCGTAGGCATTGCTGAGGCTCTTTAGTGTCCCATGATGGTCTAAATGTTGTTTTTCACCAGATATTCATAGCAGTGAAAAACACTGGAGCAAAACTGTTTGCTATTAATGGTATCACAAACTATCAGGCTTCATATCGTCACACTGACAGCTTTAATGATTACTCTTTTTTTTCCCCCTTTCATCCCTCTGACTGGTCCCACTTCATGCTATGCTGTGCAGAGACACTGCAAGCATTACTGAGGTAGATGCCAAGGGACCAAGTAGTTCACTGTGATTTTCAGTGTGGTTTGCCAAACTAGGGGATTTCATATACCTGGAGAGCAAGTAACAGTGTAGCAGCAGACTACAGGGAAACAAGCAGTATTGCATATTATGAGTGAGAACCACCTGGCTGACATATTCTTAGAAGAATACAGTTCTAGCTCTTTATTAGATTGATATCGGAAGCCTGCTGAGAATAGTTGAACGAGCAATGAAATGGTGCCGAAGCCTGAGTTAGCTCCCCATTGAGAGAGTAATTTTCAGTTGAAAGTGCAAGAAAGGGGTCAATTTTAGATGGGTCAAAATTGATTAGAATAGGAAGTATGAATTGCACACAGTGTTGGAACTAATAACTGCCCTATAAGGGATCATTTTACCCACTCTTGTGTAACCGAATAACAATATAACATAATTATAAAACAGTATGCAACAACTGCATCATGGTTGATTGATTATTCATTTCCTTCAAAATGGAACAAAAGTACTAAGAATATTTTATTTGTCAAGGACATGCAACCAATTATGTATTCACAGATACATCACAGCAATGCTAACAAAAGATCCTACTTGGACAGTGTCTCACCAAGCAGCCTCCACGCAGAAAACCAATATGTTTGGGCAATGAATATTTCATTTCAATCCAAAGTCCAGACAATAAGATTCTCCGGATGCTCTAACAGCCACAAAAATGCTACCTTGATTTTGCTCTGTCACCACTGAGACCTCATAAGTGCTCAATTTCATGGTTGATCAGGTATTGTACTTGTTTAAATCCAGTGTTGGTGAATGTGAAAGCAGAAAAAATGTGCTTTTTTGTGGAGACTGGAAATGTTAATGAGGCCTAGTGTGTCCATTGAAAAGGTTAATGGGAAAGTGAACTCTTCAGGGGTGACATTTTGGTAATATGGATGCCTGAATCGCTATAAAAAAATTTAAAAAAAAAGATTTGCTGACCTGTACAGCATTAAGATTTAAGATACGATTGCAGTGTTCACCAAATTATGAGGTTGCTTAATTTTTCTGCATTTTTTGTGTACAGAGTATGATTGCAGAATATTTGAGCTGTCTATATGTTCAAACTGAGAATTTAAACGGCTTAACACACAAAAATAGTGCTCATGTTAAATAGTTTTCTAACAAATATAGTACATACATGACGCACTTTGTCTTAACCTCAACGCCCATCCAACTCATACCCAAAGTAAACTGAAAGCTGTTCTTGAACCATTTGGAGTACATGCATGGTTTTGGTTTCTTTTGAAAGGCAACACTCTGAAGTTGAACACTCAGTCAGAATCACTTTTAAATGCTACTGGCATTGAGTAATAGAGGTCTGAACACACTAAAGTACAAGGTTTTTATTTCTGCCTGAATACTTTTTTGCAACTAACAATTATTTTCATAATTGCGCAATCTGTTGATTATTTTCTTGGATTAATAAATTAATCACTCTGTCTGGAACATGCTAGAAAATGCCCATATACCAAAGGTGTTTAATTTACGATAAAAAAAAAGAGCAAATTCTCACCAGCAGGTGTTTCTGGCATTATACAATCAAACAATTAAACATTTTAAAAGTTCTAGCAATTAACTAATCAACTAATTGTTTTCGCACTACTTAATTTTACTGTATCGTTAAGCAAAGGCAGATTAACCTCCTTGAGGAACCTTCAAGTAAACATGTGCGGTTAAATGGAGGTTTCAATATTCCCACTAATTATATACGAGCAGCACTTGTCATCCTGATACATTGGCAGTGGCATGTTAATGTCAACTTTAAACACGCTAAACCAGTTTTTACGAAAACTAGAAAAGGTTGTCTGAAGCAAAACTTCTTTGGATTAACTGGGGTAATGTTGCAAAATCTTTGGTAGGTCAATACTAGGTGAGTACTAAGGTAAGGCGATGCAAGGTAATTTTACTTATATAGGACATTTTATACACAGTAGCAATTAGGGATGCAAATTTTAAGCAAATTCTTCAACCAATAGTCGGCCTCAGATTAGGCTACATTAGTAATTAGTTCAAAGAACAGATAAAGTAAACATCAAGTTAGATGAATGATAAATAACACACAATAATAACTTGTACTGTATATACAATAATGTAAAATTATGGAGCTATGATCTATGTCGCCCAATAAAATCCAAGTATTAAACACAGCAGACGGTTGCACAACTTCCAGCTTCATTAGATGACATAATTAGATCAGACTAGATGTGTTGGACATATCTAACAATAAATTAACATTTAATCAAAATTGCCGCATCCTTCAATAGTAAATAAGCTGTGGCATTATTGTATAAATGTAAAACGGGTAACCCCGAGATAGATTTCTGTCTGACTGGTTTTATATAAAATAATCGGCATACCTGATCTACATGATGGAGTGATGTGTGTTGTTCACTGTAGCTAATGTTAGTCCAGCTGCTGGAGACAGCTGCTCAGCTGCAACAGATGCACAAATACTGTCACTCCAACTTTATCGGTCCATTTACTGCCACTGCTAAAATGCATTTATACTCAAAGCAGGAAGCGTCGCTTAAACAGCTCATCACTTTTGTGTTGATTTTCTTGGAAACGTGTAGTTAGAGTCCTTCTTGTCCTGGACGTTAGCATTGTAGCAATGCTTTCTGCTGTCTGACACTCAGCTCTCAGCCTGCATTAGCAGTAGCCTCGGATAGCTAAGCTGCACATACAACAACTCCGTGGAATTTTTACAACTTTATGCTTCAGTGTCCACTACTCGACTGCCCCAATGAGCAGATCGAAACACGCCATGATTTTTTCCTTCCTTGGACAGCAGGTAGGTGTGTTTGTTTTACAATTAGTGAGGCCCTTATGGGCAGTCACCAAACACACCTGTAACCCAACCTTATTAAAGCGCAGGAGGCTCCATCCAGTGGCGCAACCATGTACTACAGCAAATCTACAGAACATTTTCTGACAGTTACACCGCATGTCCCTCGTCTTCTGCATTATCAGTTAAATTATTAACAACATATAATTGATAATCAATTAATCATTAACATCCCTAGTAGCAATTCAAAGTGCTTAACAACTTGTAAAAAAAGAAAAGAAAGACACTGCTTGTCGGTTAGTTTGTGGCACCTGGGTGCTCTAGATACACTCTTGGTGTTCAGGTAGGAAGGAAAAGTCGGTGTAATCCTCCCTTGTTCTCCTGTGGTCTTTAAGGGATGACAGTGTGTTAATGTGGCACTAAATGCACGCTGGCTTTGAATGTTTCAGCACTAAAAACAAAGAAGACAGAGAGAGACTATGTTTCTGCGTTTTAGCACCACTGGTGGTCGGTGTAAAGTGCAATGTTACTGCCAAAGATCTAGGTTGAACATGTTGCCCATTCATGTGGCTGAGGCTGCTATTTGAGAGCATCCTGACCCATGTGGATGTCACTCTGTGGTGGGCAGTGGGAACAGTGACTGTCCATTAATTAGGCTCATGCCTAGCAAAGGAGGTCTACCCTGCCTTTTGTTGTAGCTTGAGAGTGCTCTTTTCTTCCTTGTTCAGAGTTAGGGTTAGTGCTTAGTGAATAGGTTGAAAGAGGAAACATTTAGCTTTTAGTGTAATTTCGAATGACTCCTGGTGGTGAGGCTCATGTTTAGAACAGCAAGTTTAAAAAACTGGTAATAGAACTGAAGATTTTTACTTTAGCTTTATTACTTTGGGATTTTTTTCTTTCAGGCTTATGTCAATAAATATATCATTTTTTAAATCACAAGATCTTGTTATGGAGCAAAACACTCAACATGGTCCCACCATATGCTGTTAGAAGCTTATGAACAGTTTTACAGTCCAGTATTTTGTGTTATTTTAGAGCTTTAAGGGGCAGCTGTGTGAAATATCAGCTGCAGATGAGGTCGAACAATAGCACCAATAGACAGAGGTTTCCAATTACCCAACAGTGGAGGCAGAGGGAATGGAGAAACAGGTGGTGCCTTTAATTGCTTTTTGCAACCCCAGAAGCATAGTCTGAGAAGGAGCAGAGCTGTGGGAGGTCCACTGGGAGACAATACATTCACCAATGTCTTTGCAATTGGCTTTAGTAAAATGAAATACCATAGTTTGTAAAATAGATAATTTATTCCTTCTTAAACCATCCAAATGTAAAATACAGGCATTGAACAAGATATTGGTTTGTTGATATGTAGGCTGCGTTTGGCCCGCTATGACAGTGTTGGAGTCTGGCCAAATCATTGTCATCAGCATCAAAACAATCTGAATAATCTCTGCAATGCATTCATCTATTTATCGTTAAGTAATGACTTCTGTCATTTTTAGACCAGACAACAAAAACGTGTAAGCAGTTTTAAATTTTTGTTATGATGTCATTGCAGCAGCTGTGAGTCGCTTTCCCACCTAAACACATTTGATTTTCAAGTGTTTTTTGGGAACTCCCCTGGGGTTTCACCTGTAATACATATTGTCATAAAATGGCAAAAATACCCATTGAAACTACAACCATCTACCTCTTGGATGATGGTTGAATGGCTGACTTTATCTTTAATGTCTTCTTATCAGTGTTATCCCATTTGTTCATTTTTGTTGGACTTCTGACTGAGAGTGATCTCTGATTATATTTCTTGATATTTTTAAAAACTTTCTGCGTTGAATATCAGAAATGAATGCTGGTTTTTAATAACTTTTAGTCTTTTGAACTGATCTACAGTTCAGCATTACTTGCTGGGCCTGATTCTGGCAGTTTTGAGCCACTGACAGCCGCCGTGTGGACGCCACGGCACAGATGACGGAGCTAGCGGCTAAATGGAGCCAACGTTGTGTGTTTGTCCATCACACACTCTGTTGTGAATTGACATTTTTATCCTGCTTTGAGCCACATTTTTTCGCTGCAGCTTCGGATCCTGAATGTTTTCGCTTTTAGTTTCATTTTTGTTTTTGATTGAAAGGATGGGGAAGTTGCTACCCTCTATGCTGATCACTTCAACCTCTAATAATATTTCTTTTCGCAACTTCTCATCCTTTGAATATGTTGCTGTTGTCTTTAAATCTGTATCCCCTACCCTATTAGTTACGCTTTATCACCCTCCTAAGCTTAAGCTTGGCTTCTTAGAAGAATTTAGTGAGCTACTATCGAAAATTTCAATTAAATTTGACTGCATTGTTATCTCAGAGGACTTCAACATCCATACTGATAACCCCAATAATCCAGATACAAAACAGTTTACTGATCTGCTCGAGTCATTTGAATTCTCACAGCATGTTATAGGACCTACTCACAAAAAAAGCCACACGCTTGACCTGGTTATCTCAAAGGGTCTGAATATTACAATTACATCCATTCTACACATTGCAATTTCAGACCATTTCTGCATATTGTTTAGTATGACCTGGCTCCATAAGCATACCAATGCAGTCAGAACCATAAATAAGTGTTTTATCCATCAAAGTGCAATAGTTATGTTTATCAGTCAAGATGCTGACATGGCACCCCCTACCCCGTGTTCTTGGTCAAATTATTGACAGCATTGCACCCATAGAGAGCTAAAGAGGCTGAGCGTAAGTGGCAGAAGACCAAGTTGCTGGTTGACCTCGAGATCTTTTAAAAGGCAATTAAGAACTATAACAACAAAATTAAACTTTCTAGACAATCCTATATTTCTCAGATAATACATGATAACCAAAACAATGCTCAGTTTCTATTCTCCACTATTGACAAACTGATAACCCAACAACATCAATTCCTGCTGAGCTTCTCTCTCCAATGAAATATCACGAATTTGCCACTTTCTTCCAAGAAAAAGTTTCTGATATTAGAAAAGAATCTAACAATTTCACATACTGATGGATCTGGCCTGTCTCTGCCCCTACATCATCATACACCATGGACAAAATGTATAATTTTTCACCTATTATCACTAATCACCTAATCTAGAAGAGGTGATACAGCAACTAAACTTTCCACAAAATATTTCAAAAGTGTATTCCACTGCCTGTCACCTGAGACATTGAATATTGTTCTCTACAATCAGGAGTCTTGCCCTCTTCCCTCAAGTGTGCTGTAATTACACCACTACTGAAAAAGAACAACTTAGACCGATCTGTGATTAGCAATTACAGACCAGTCTCCAATATTATATCTCCAACAGCTGCATAGTTACCTATCACTCCACAATCTGTATGAGGTGTATCAATCTGGTTTTAGGACTAACCACAGCACTGAAACAGCACTTATGGAAGTAGTCCATGATCTGAAGATCAACAATGCTGCAAACACATTTTCCATTTTAGTATTATTAGACCTGTCTGCAGCCTTTGACACAATTGATTACGTTATTTTACTCTGTAGAATAGAAAACTCAGTTGGCCTATGTGGCTGTGTCATTAACTGGCTCCCCTCTTATCTAACAGGCAGGATATTCTCTGTGACTCTTTGCAACTTTAAGTCTGGCAAGTTCAACATCTGTTGTGGGGTCCCACAAGGCTCAGTTCTAGGTCCATTACTCTTTAATCTATATATGCTGCCACTTGGTCCCATCATACAGAAGCACAATGTACTGTATCTTACCGTTCATATGCCAATGATACACAATTGTATATTTAATTTTCCCATGACAACCTCAGCCCTATATATTAACTTGTAAACTGTATCAGTGACATTAAACTCTGGATGACCCAAAACTTTCTACACTGAGGCTGAGATCCTTGTGGTAGGTGCTAGAGGTCAGAGAGAGCAGATCAATTACAAACTGATCTCGCTGTCTCTAAAACCCAGTGAGCAGGTTAGAAATCTTGGTGTTATCTTGGATTTGGAACTCAACTTCACAAGCCACATTACTAGTGTAACTAGGACAGCATTTTACCACCTAAAAACATTTCCAAAGTTAAATCTACCTTGTCTCAGTCGGATGCTGAAAAACTGGTTCATGCATTCATTTCCAGCTCATCCAAAGAGTACTGCAGCCAGAGTACTTACTGGGACAAGAAAAACTGAACATATTACTCCTATACTTAGATCACTTCACTGGCTGATTTTAAAAAAATACTGCTCACCGTTTACAAATCACTTAGTGTTCAGGGCTCAGGAGGTAGAGCAGGTCATCCACTAATCGGAAGATTGGCGGTTCGATTCCCGGCTCCTCCAGTCCGCATGTCGAAGTGTCCTGGGGTTCAGTATCTTGCTGTGCCATCAGTGTGTGAATGTGTGTTAATGATTAGATTTCCTCTGATGGGCAGGTTGGGACCTTGTATGGTAGCCCCTGTACGTAGCGTGTGAATGGGTGAATTGACCTGTTGTGTTAAAAGCGCTTTGAGTGGTCAGATGATTGGAAAATCGCGATACAAGTACAGTCCATTTACCATCTAGCTCCTAAATACATGTCGGACCTGCTCAATGCTTACAAACCCTCCAGAACCCTCCGATCATCAGACACTGGTCTCCTAACCGTCTCCTAACTGTACCCGTGATCAGAAGTAAATCTAATGAAGGTGGATTCAGTCATTATGGGCCCACTCTGGAAGAAACTGCCTGATGATATAAGATGAGTGGGAGTGTTGCATGGACATATGTCTGTGTATGTTTGTGTGGGTGGGTGGGCAGGATGGATTATTTTTATGAATTTGTGTCTTTTTTATTTAAATATGTGTAAATGATTCGTTTTATTATATTATATTTTATTATAACGCTCGTTGCGTTGCGTGTAAAGCAGATTGAGATTACTTTGTATGAAATGTGCTATACAAATAAATTTAACTTGACTTGACTTTCGTTAGCTCAGTTACCTTTCTAGATGACCTTAATTGCTTGCAAGTTGATGTCAAACTTTTTGCTAAGACTGATGCAACACTTACCTCTTTTCAGGTTATGCTCTCTTTGTTACTATCAAAGCTAACAACTACACTTTGCTTTGTAGCATGAGGAATAAAAAGCCACCTGATCCTGACCTAACCCCACTTCTTATACTGAGGGGATAGGATAAAGCAAATGTCATCTCTCAACACAACTACATTTGAAACTTTAACTACAGAATATGATTACATTGTGGCAAGTATAAATCGTGAAGTGAGCTCATATTCTGGCAGCATGTTTCTTAAGTGTTTCATCTTCAAGGCTAGACAGGACCTGTGGGACTCCTACAGCCATTTTCAATATCAAGGAGGTATGATTTGTGGGGATATGCTGATTTCCGAGGTTAGAAAAGGATGCATATTCATATGCTGAGTTTACAAAAACAAAGTGGCAAAACAGCAGTTTATATAACCTTAAGAATTTCTCATCAACAGTGGCAGAAACATATTTTGCATTACAATAAGAATGCGTATTATTGCATTTTGTTTAGATGCATATGCACACGTTTGTGTGCGCTTGCTTGTCTGTGTGTGTGTTTGTGTGTCCATGGACGCACACACAAACATGTGAGTGTGTGTGTTTGTCCATATTTCTCTGATGTGAGACTGCTGGCAGCGATTGCCCTGTTTTCCCATTTCCCCTCTGGCTAATCACTAGAGTCCCCGTAAATCCTTGGTATCACCACAGGATCAAGAGAAGGCCTCCAAGCCCCAGGGAGCCTATTTCCTCTGAGAGCAGAACACAAACTGGAAAGCTTCTTGATATATTTGCTGGCCCAGGGATGGTCAAGACTTCAGGGCTAAAAGATGCTCCATGACATCAACCTGCTGTTGGTCGGTCTCCATTACGCAAAAAAACACACCCACGTCCGCAAACAGAAAAAAACTCAATCAGATATAAAAATGATGGCTGGAGCTCCAGAGAAAGGTTATTATGACAAAAGGAGAGAAAAATATTGGACGTCATATACGTCAGTGGATACTGGAGGAAAAAGGTCAGAGATAGGGATCACATTGTAATGTTTCACTCCAAACCTGTATTTTCAAGCTACAGTGGCTGTATTCCAGTTGGTGTGGTTACACAGAATAATTAGTTTGGTTGGAACAGCACCTCGGGGGGCTGGATTAGCTCTTGGAGGGCAGTTTCTCTGGCAGCCCAGTGTTCTGATGAGAGCTGAGATATACTGTCATGCACCCAGCACTGAGAAGCTTTTGATGGTTTTAAAAGCCTTGAGCAAGTGACAATTACAGCCTGAATGGCAAACGAGGTCAAAGTGAACGAGATGCTCTGGACTCCAAAGCTGAAGGTCACTAGAGAGACAGACTGTTGTCAAGCTGTGCATTGCAATGTCGAATAATGGACGATGTCCAGAGAGGATTAGTAGATGGGCAAAATAATAGTAAACTTGTACTAACAGAGTTCCTGTGTTTAAAATAAAAAGCGTAGTATCAGCAAATGGCAAACAGAACCTAAATGTTGCCCACATAAAACTGAATTTAATCAAGTAGACAGATGTCTGCCACAACTCTGATAGTAGTGCAATGACATCACTAAAAGTAAAGAAAAATATAGCCACAAGCAGCAATAGTCGGGGTCCAGGTAGACTGTGAAAATCCTTGACTTGAGAGATTAAATGATGAAAGCATTTTGACTCTAGGCCAAGCCGTTTTCAAGATAATTGTGAAAAAGTAAACTTGATTATTACAGCATCACCTTGAGGTCAGTGAGTGTCATTAGTGTCCCTGATTAGTGGGCGGAATTTGCAACCCACCTGCCAATTTTTGGTGTTTCTAGGTCTTAAGGTTTTTGCTGCACAAACACTTTTAGCAGAGAAAAAGAATAATAAAAAGAAATTTTCACTGGGTCACAGTAGGCAAACCGCCAACTTAATATGACCTCAATAAGCACTTAGAAACATGCATAAATTGCTACATTGTTGGCAAGCAGGACTTAGCCACCTGAGGATTCAAACCTCGGGCCTTTGTATATCAGAGAAGGTGACTAACTGACTGCACCACAGGGGAGATAAGGTTTCCTCACACCTTCTCACTTGAAGCAATAACATCACATGTGCAAAAGGGTATTTTTGTCGATTTAAACTTAAAACGCTTAGAACAGTCAAAATGTCGGTGATAGAATTCTGAACAAAATACTTTGGTGAAGTTTGATCAAACAATTGGTGAAATAGAAAATGTTGTGTGTACCCAAAGATAGTCTGTCTCAATTTTGGTAGCAATTGAATGAAGATTTGTGAAGATATAGATGTTAATTGATTTTGCATACTTTGAAAAATACAGAGTGACGGACTTCTGAATTGACCATACGTTGCAGTGAGGCAAACTTTTGTCACAATTCAGTGGATGTGCTAAAATTTTTTCAGCTCTGTAGGACGGACGCGTGATTTATTTTGATTTTTTGAAGTTTGGAATGTGAAATATCTAGAAACTTAGATTTGTTGTAATAAGTCACGTCCACTGTTATTATATGTGCCTGAGTATTGGGTGGAATTTGCAACCTACCTGCCAACTTTGGTGACTTTTGGTCTTATGTTTTTTGCTGCACAAACAATGTTAGTTGAGAAGAATAGAAGAAGAAAGAAAGAAGAATAATGAGAACAGAAACAATAGGGCTCCAGCAGTAAGCTTCATTGCTTGGACCCCTAAATAGAGTCCAGTATGGCTGCCACACAGTCAGCGGAGATTACAGTTGAATGCTTTGCTTGAATTGTTCCACATGAATTAAAGCTGTGAACAAATGTTATAGCAATCACACACGTCCCCATCATGGAGGTCCTCTTGAGTGAGAGGTGACTACAAAACAAGATCAACAGAGCTACTGAAAGATTTCTGTCATGTGTTTGTTTAGTGAAGTTAAAACTAATGGTGAATAATCTGATTCTTCTTCTTTACAGTCTATGGGATTAGGAAAACACACCTTCAGGTGCAGGTATTGTAAAGTTTAGCTTGGTCATAAGTCAAACGTGTACCATAAGATTAGAATTTCAATTTCCAATAAAAACAACTGAAACAACAGAACTAATATTGCAGTTTGCCCTTAAAAAGTTTTGTTTCTGTTTTGTCACCAGTATACCATTGAGATTAAGCAAAATGGTTCTTTATGTGTTGTACATTTCTTTTTTTCCAGAGTCGTTTCTCCCCAAAGTCTTTTTAAATGATGTATTCTCCTTTGTGAGATAGCACAGCTCATGTTTTACTCCAGTGTGCCATTTTTACAACAAACACTCGTCAGAGGAAAACCAATGTAGGACTCGAGAGCTCCATTCATGATATCAGAGATCAAACACATTTTTCCTCAAGAGGGAACTATGCCTCGAGTTCTTCGTCTTTCCTGGGGCAGCAACTATATATGTTTACGTCCACGCTGGATGTGTCATGTGTGCTCGTATTCTACCGAGAAGCATGCTCAACATACCAGAGAGCTATGAGAGAACTTAAAAGGTGAGTGCCAGCCACCAAGAGCCACTGTTCTAAGATGCCTGTGAGCTGACATTGAAGTGTTTTACAGCACTGCAGATAACACAGAGATGTAATGCCTCACTGGAATGGCAGAATTACAGTTAAGATCATGAGAGAAAAGATCTATTTGTGAACAAATTGAGTTTTTAACCTTCAGTATCTACACAGAGACTCAGTGCCTCTAATTTGCATAACGGACAGCGCGTGTCCCACAAAAAAATGTATTCATAAAACCATCACATTTATTCTTTTAATTTTTTAAAACAGTTTGATGTGATATCAGTTAAACTGAAAGACAGCAAAGTCAAAAAAAGGGACAAACACTGATTAAACAGTTTATTAACCACCAAAATCTCATGGCAATGACCCCAAAGCGTCGTCACCTGGAACTGTGTCATATCAGCATCCCCAGCCCCTGTTCTACTGTGCATTTGATAAATATTCTCCTTTAAATAGTCTTGCCAGTGACAGATACTTCTGACAGCTACGGCCGGAGGAATACTACATCACTCTTCCACCAGGCTTCCTGTATGGAAATCACTGTTAAATTATTGTTTTTTCTTTCTCAACAGACTGATGCTTGGAATGATCCTGGCAACAAATAAAAGGAGGGGGGTAAAAAAAGAAATAACTTGGATGGAACAAACCCCGGGGACTAAATAAGACAAAGGGTTTGGAAGTCTTGACTCCTGGCTGAAAGAAATGCACTAGAGAGACAGAGACAAGGTGTCTGAAATATGAAGACTCGGACGAGTGCTTGTAAACAGCAGGACTGAAGTTAGTGGAAGTGAAGCAGTTATGAGTAATTTAGTTTTCACCAGATTTGCTTATCTTTTTTTTCAGCTGTGGTGCGCGCAGGGATTCAGATTAATATGATTAATATATTAATCATACTTTAATATAATGTCTGTTTGGAGGCTTCAGTTCTTAAAATCAAACTAAAATTAAAACTATAACTAATTACTACTTCATTTGCCATTTAAAATCAGACTGCTAGGACAAGCCTTCCTTTCTATAATCTATGATAAAGACACCACTGAGAGTGTGGGGGATCCGATGACTAAGCGGGTGTTGAGACGAGTAAGGTTTGGTGGGAATCAGCTACAACATTAGCAAGCTATGCTAACTAGCTTCCACTTTTTCAAGTGCAGTGGGTCCTTTCAAATGTTTAATGTTAAAAAGGAACCATTACAAGTTGCTAAAAAAATAGAACCAACATATTATATCAATGTTTGTAGGTTATACAGGGCTACGATTCGCTCCATCCTCCAAGTTCACAGTCAAATGTCAGACTGCTGCCATGGGGAACAGCCTCCCAGAAGCCTGGAGCTCAGACAGTGTTTCAACAAATATGTTAAAAAATGTATTTTCTTTTGAACAATTGAAGAATATTCAGAATAGCTGCAATATAATTTTGTTTATATTGCCTTCCACAAAAAGTGAGGGGCATTCAAATTTCAGTTTGACTTCAAAGGATAAGGCTGGTGATTTTCTATATTCTTATTATTGTCAACAAATCTCATGTGCAGAGCCAAACCAAAAAAGAGCTCATCCTACTTACAAGTATTTTGTGTATCCAAAGCCTGATATATTGTATTCCTCTCTGCTGTATACCTCTGTTGTTGCCCAAAAACTACTAAAAACACATCTGTGAGCCACACCATTGCGCTGGGTGATATGTTGCTTGGCCCCAGAGATTATGGTCATGGTAGTTTGTTTACAAACAGCCCCAAAGATTAATAACAGCGATCACGTTTTCAGTCTCTAGAGAGTAGTTCTGTGTAAGGCAGACGTGGTTAATTTAACAGTGTTTAGCAACCTCTTGACTTTGTACTACATTGTAAATTTCTGAAAGAACTTCAGTGTTAAAGGTATTAAAGGTGTGTAAAAGCCTCGTAATGATAACAAATGTTAGCATCTGTCTATTTGCTCTTTTGTCTGTTCTGGTCACTGCACATAATACCTCATTTTGACAGATTATGTATCTCGTCAATGTCATCCAGCGTTCTCAAAAATGCACCAAGTGGCCCAAAGAGATTTAGTCTTTAGTTGGAATTTCAGGTTGGATTCCACTTATCAGAATGTGGTTAAACTTGAGGAAAAGGTGCATATTACTGCTGTGTCCTGAAAACAAGACATACAAAAGGCATCTGTAGTGATTATTTTGGTGAAACCGCATTGAAATCAGATGTGATGAAAGTATCTCACCCACTGACCAGTATGTGTAACTCAATAATACATCACAACCACAAGCAGCTTAATCACTGTCATGCCCCCCCAACCACACAAATACCACCCTTTCCCATTTTATTGTTACATTATATCACAAGCATTCATGTTTGCATGATTTTAACCATAACAAGGGAGCAGGACAGATGACTGTACACTTTAAGCAGTGAGCCAGATATAAAGTCATCATTTGTGGCTAAAGCTTTGTCAGAAAAATAACCACAATGTTTCTGTCCCCATGTGACTTTGCTTGGCTTCAATTAAATCAGGGAGAAAAGCATTTAAACTATCCCAGCACTACTGGCTATGTGCTGTCTTCAGCCACACACTCATTTTTCTTTGGCGTACAGTACACTGGCATGCACTCACTCACAAATCTCCAGTTTATCTTATATTCAGCGGAGGCCAAACAAGGAGCATACTAATACTAATTAATACTAATGATACATTGACAAGGCACAATAAGAAAGGCCAGCATAATGGCAAATTTGTAGTGGATATAATATAACTATGAGCCTGGGCATTGAAAGTTAATGAAACAATTTTCTGTTTTACTTTGTACTTACGACCATTCAGAAATGATGTTAACATGCCATTTGTGTTTTCCCAACTGTGCTGACTGCAGGGTTTATTATGGCTCCTTCTATACACTAATCATGTGATAATGCCTCCTATCATCACAATAAACTTTGCCAAACAGTAGTGTGTATGATTTATGGTTACTCAGCCAGCATATAGATGTACAATGCATGCTGAATTATGACTCAGAAAAGATGCATTAGACATCTACTGTATTCCTTAAAAAAAAAAAAGAAAAAAAAAAAAAAAGAAATCAGCAGGTCTGTGACAAAATAACTGAAGTTGAATAATGGCTTCTCAACTTCAAGCAGGAGAATATACATATCTGCCTTATGGATTATTCATGTTCTCCATACCTGCCACACTCTTATCAACATGACATACATCTAACAGAAAAATCATACCCCTTCCAGGCTAAAAGGAAATGATCAACCTGCCACCCACACAGGGAATCTTCAAAGATCAGTTGAGTTGCTGAATGCTGGACTGTACACATTGCATTTCGATCAATGCATCATAATAAAACCGAAATAACAAGGCATCGTCAGAATAACAAGCAATTCCATCTACGCCCATCTGTGCAATTTATAAATTGATGCTGTGCAGAAAATAACTACAATTGTCATCCTCGCAGAGACAAAAGGAAATATCAGTTTCTCCCATAACCTCCCACACTTTTGGTCTAGGGACCAGTGCAGAGGAGGAGTGCTGATCTTATCCAAAAAATGTGTGCAGGTAAGCAAAGCCTTGTGAGAAAGCCATGCATTAAGTCATGTCGTGTGGATTTTCTTGCTCAGTCTCTGCATTGCTTTCAGCCACAGCCTCTCCTTGCATAAGCCCTGCAGCTTGCACCATACTTACAGCTATACAATGCACAGCTATTAAGCACTAACACATAACACATTTAGAGCTGAAACGATCGGTCGATTTATCGATTAGTCCATCAACACAAAAATAAACAGCAAATAATGCCATATACTCCCGACTCCCATCTTAGTTGTGAGTATTGGCTGTTTTTCTTTGTCTTTTTGTTTTGTATTGTTGGTCAGAAAAAAACAAGCAATTTGATGACAACATGTTGCTTGAGGAAATTTTGATGGGCATTTTTCACAATTCTGACATTTTGATGATTAATTGAGAAAAATTATTTACAGATTAATGAAAAAAGATCATTAGATCATTCTTAGTTTCTATGTATAACAATCAATGATTGAAATAATATAATTAAAGGGATTTACTGACACTACCTGAACATTTGCAGTGGTGTCAAAGGCCTGCATTTCAGCAAAAGCTAAATTGATTTGAGCATATTTTTTCACAAGGCACAAACAATTATGAGCAACATAATTCCAGCCAGATGCTACCTGAAACTAAAATTTTGTTAAACTAGTCTTTGGAAACTGACCTGCTGTGGGTCTTTGTGCACCTGTTGATAGGAGGGCGAACCGAGGTGAAAACTAAAACTGGTATTTCTGGATGGATTCTGCCAGTAGCTGATACCTGAAATATCTTCATAATGGTAAAAGAATATTATTTTGCACACTGTCCTGTAACGTAGTCCACCTTTGTGAAGATGATAATGCTCAGATTTGGTGTCAGAAGCGGGTTGATTCAGCTCTTTGTCGTTTTGAGGCTGCAGTATATATTATTATTGCATTGCTTTGTATTGCAAAAGTCCTCCTGCTATTCTACCAACCCCCTCTAGATTTTAAAGGCTGTTCTGTTGATGATAGAGGTCCACTGCCCATGCTTAATTAAAAGCATGTATTGGCCATACACAGCTATATCGGTCTAATCCTTCTGGACACTCTCATTACCTAACAGCAGGCGTGTTGGCTTTGTGTTTCCTGATATTGTGCTGTAACCAGATGGTCACAGGTTCAATTTTTTAAACAGCCAACTTGCAATGTCATAGTGTCCTTTAGGAAATAACTAACCCCTACCTGCACTGCTGCATAAGTTGATTTGGGTAAGTGTCAAATAAATGCTGAAGGTGTTAGTTCAACAATACAGTAGGAAGTGTAAAGTGGGATGGAGGGCTAGTCCGTTGTTTGAGCTGAGCAACATCCACTCTGTAGGTCTGTCCCTGGCTTTAGTGTCAACAGCACCGCGTTTTACTCTGCATCATTACATGTGACAGCCCATTTGTTAGCAATGAGAAAAACTATTTGAATCAATGCCCCTGTATCTCATAGAACTACATAATGGCAGCTGTTACTGCCATGGCAGCTAAAAGTTATTCCCTTGCTTATTCTGTTATGGGGATGCTTGTATATTAGTGTCTGTCTACGCTGCATTTTACAGCTTAAGATATGACTACAGTGTCTAATTAAATGCATGTATCATATCATTGCAAGCAAATGGAATATGAGTATTAAAATTTGCTCTGAAATGTTGATATTAACTCATAAAGTTTGTCACACTCAAGTCTAAAACTGCTGAAATAATTACATGTTCACACACAAAAATCCTATAAATAGCTGTTTGCTTAACGTGATGCTGATGGCACGGGGGTGTACTACCCCTAAATTATTCTGATATTTTGAATACTTCTCCTCTGAGCTACACTAAAGACACTGTATTTAAGCTCTTTCATTCCTGCCTAGCCATTCGATTGTGGACATTTGGACATAGGAAAATCATATAAAATCATAAAAATGTGAACTGCATTTTACAGTGTAAGATGTTCCCACAAACATCTTTTTTTGTGAAATGAAATGCGTTTATTAAAGCACTTAAAGCAAATTAAAAATGACTAAGCAAACAATCTTCGCCAAACCAGGACATTCATCTGAAATATTACAAACAGCTAATGCATTTTGTCATTTTTATTTTAATTCACTCCTGTTCAGTCATGGTGTTTGAGTACTATGTTACTCGTCCACTTTGCTGGTCTATTATTCCAGTCAGTTTACATTCAAGTCATCTGCAGCATATCCTGCCCAGCTGCTTCCTCAGACAGGTAAAAAAAAAAAAAAAAAAAGACCTTTGGCACAGACACGTCCAAATGAAAGGTTTCTTTCAGTTTTAAACTTGAAACAGCTTTATTCACTCAGTTGTCATTACTTCTTAAATTAAAAGAAAACAAAGGCACTCAGTGGCAGTGAGTGCTGCCATCTGAATTTTCCTACCTTTACCTCTCACTGCCGACTGATTTTAATGAAATGCGATACAGTATTTGAATTACAGGTTATAATTAGTGTCTTTGTGTGTTACTAAATGTGAGCACATACAACAACATTATGCAAAAACCGGTGACAATCAAGCCTATTATGTTATACTAACCTAATCAGGCTTTGCACACAAACTTACCAGCAAATGTGCCATCACACTCTGTTTAACTCCTTGTATGTATTTTATCAAAGTGACACTGTTTTCCACTCTCCTAAATTGTGGAAGAAGCTATAAACACTTTAGTCGTGAAAGTTTTGGATTTGTTTTTATGCTTTAATAAACTATTGCCTAAAAAGTCAGAAAAGTTAGTTGATCTCGTTTGATTAAAACCTGAGTAGAAGTTACATCGAGTGAATGTTGTTGCACTTTTTCACCTGTTATTTAGTGGTTATGAGGCTGTTTTAAGCCCACAGTTGCTGTCAGTTCCTTTATACCAAAAGTCTCAGTTTTCACTGTTTAGCTGTGTGACTGCTCTGTATTGAACTGTCATATTTGACACCTTCAGAATTGTACTAAAATGCATATAACAACACTGCTCTCTGCAAATCTAAATCCTGAATATATAATCCATTATAAATCGTGAATGTAATTATTTACATCAAATATCTTAACAAACACTTTCAAATAGTTTGGGTTATTCTAAAAAAGAGAGAATGTGCAATAAATCCACAATCAAAGAGACTTTGAGAGGCAGGAAAATAGCAGTAGGATGAAAACACAATGTTTGGTTATGGATTAAAGGCTCTCCCAAAATAATGCTGTCTGTCTTTAAAAATATACATTTTTAATGAAAGGAAACATGAAGAAGCACCACACTGTGTTTAAAGGGGACATGAAATGTGCATGTTTTGGCACTGGTAGTGCCCAAATATATTAGAAAAACACCTTGCATAAAATAAGATTTTAAAAACTTGTTAAAACTACAGATACGACACATTTATTTTCATTATTTCCACCGAGCTATCTAGCTAGCGAGCTGCCATTTTGGACGTCATTGCCTACGTAACGGGGTTGACGTGAAGACGATGAAGCATTTCTAGGCTCCGTTTGAAATCAGAGCTTATCTTTTTATTAATGTCTCGTTTCTACTCTGGTCTTTACTTTGAGTTTTCTGTTTTTTTACTAGGTACTATAATAATTACTAGTACTAGTTTTTAGAGACTGATTATCAACTGACAGTATCTAAAATATATGTTCAATAAAAGGCAAAAGCTAGACTAGACTGAAATACAGCTACTGAAACATGTGTGACGTCTTTTCGGCAGTTGGGCCATGTGAAAAAAAAAGCCAGCTATCCCACATGCTAAAAAACTTTATTGCACACATTGCAAGAAGAAGAAACAAGATGATGGTGAGGAAGATAACGGAAGAGGGGATCACGTCTGGGGATTTTCTAACGTTTGGAGTCTAAAATCTGGACATGGAGTCACAGGAAGAAATATTTCTTTGGAGGTTTGCATCAGCTGTGACCTTCTGTGGCTGAGGAATCAAATGATGTATGGTGCTGCATGTCATGAGTTTTAGGTAAATACTTTCAGGCCCAGGTGTTTATAATGGTTGTCTTGCATTTTTGTATAGCCAAGCTCCCATCAGATAATTCCTGTGCTGCAGAGATGCCATGGAAATCTTTAGGCTTGGAGTTTAGGCGTGTTTGGAGTGAAAGATGTATTCAATGACTCTGTACCGCTGTTGTCAGAGTATGTTTGTCGGTCAGTAGAGCACTTTATAGGCGGTGAAATTGAAAACAGACAGAGCAACTTCAGGCTTTAGTCTGTTGGTCTGATGAACCACTAGCTTCCCCGACTCAAAGGTCTTCTCTATTTAATCTCCAAAAAATGTTCACTGCAAATGCTGGAGTCAGTGCCCGTTGGAGGGCTCTCTGTTTAGTGCTGCTAGCCAGCGCAGCAGTACTGTTCTCCGTTTCAGCAGCAGTTTAGGAAAATGGACTGTTTTGTCCTTGGCTTTGACCCGATAAAACCCATCTGTACATCCAGGAGCAAGACAACAAAGGCCTCCTTTTTGTCTTCTTCTGTCCTGTGGCTCCCCGGTCTCCATCTTTCACTGTCTATCGTTCACTGTCTCTATCCTTCACTCTCTCTATCTTTCACTGTCTATTTTTCACTGAGTCCTACAGATACCGTTGTATCTGTAGCCTCAGCCAGTCTAACCAACCCCGTGACGTCACAGATTATGGTGCTGTAAGATGGTGGCGCCCTTGCCACGAAAGATAAAACTTGGTTTGTCTTTTCCTTTATATGTTGATATTTGTCATGTTTGTTATATCAGTGTTGATTAGAGTGGAAATCCAATTGTCTGCTTCATATCCGCTTTAAGCCTCTTTATCTACAGGATGAAACCCATCTAGTGACCCCCCTAGTCAAGAGGCACCACTCTTTGCTAGATATGAAACTGGCCACTCAGCCAATCACATTGTCAGTCATTGGTAGGCATTTAAACAGTGAGAGAACCACTCTAGCATGTCACACTCCTGCTGAAGCCCTAATGGTTACATATCTATCTTAATTTCCAGACTTCTTGTGCTACAGCACAAGGATGGATGCTATTAACGCTGATCAACAAACTACTTCAAAGCAAAACCGTGAATCAGCTATCCCTTTCATCATCACTAAAACCAATTGTTGACATCAAAAGAAGATATCAGTGAATATCACACAACTCCAATATGATATTTTCATTATATGCAGTGCAGGAAGTGCTGTAGTGTTGGCTCTTTTCAAGCCAAGTGTGCGGTTTGGTTGCTTTGTAGGATATGGCGGCTTTGTGTTGGGATTTTGTAGGGATTGAGTAGTAATGGGTGGGCAGTGTTGAAGAGTGCTCGGCTATCCCAGAGGATTCATCTGATGAGCCGGGATTGGATTCATCTGCTCTGTCTATCGATTTGTTTTTGCCACACAGACACCTCACTCCAGTTTTGAGCTTGACTTTTTTCATTTTTAACTAGTTCTGAAAAACGTAATTCTATTGAACACAATCTCATCCCATCTGCACCGGCTTTGGACACTTGTTCTTGTTTTGATCACAGTTGTAAGGTAGAATTGTGCTCGTGTCCAGCTACTGTAAGAGAAGGAAAAAGCAGCAGTACAGCTGAGATGAAATCATTTTTAGAGGGAAACTCATCCTATGTTTTGTTTTATGATTGTAGGAAGGGATTAAGACTGCCATTAATCTTTCTTTATTCTTCTTTTTTTTTTTGCTGGAAATGGAAGCCTTGTTAGAAAATCATCTTTTCAAGGCCTGGCAGTATGCACAGAAGCAGACGAATGTAACTGTTCCACAAATCAAAATCATGTGGGATTTGTGTGTGCACACTGATATTTGTTGAAATCATACTTTGGTTTATGCGATAAAAGAGTAACATTTGTACTGCACAGTGTGTTTCTGTGTGCATCTTGTGAAAAGTTAATTCTTATGCCCATAGACAGATGCTAGCCTGATAACTATTATATATATAGTTGTTATTTTTGTAAGTTCACTTACAACAATGTGGAAAGCTGTGTCAATCTAATCAATTCTTGTTGCCCTTTCTCTGTGGCTATTTTTAATAGTTAGGTAACTTGCTAACCACAAAGGAAGATGATATCCCCATTTTTAATTTTTCCTACTCAGTGTGAATTGTCAATTGTTTCTCTAACCAGGGAGAAATCATCATTGGCACAATACCAGACATATTTGAATCTCTGAACAAATCTAATGTGGGCGGTGTTTCAGAGGTCTGCAAGGAGGTTAGATAGATATTGTACAGATCAAAACTTATATCAATATCTATGATTTTCCATATCTTCCCTTGTAGATTCCCTTAAAATACAAACCTTTGTGGATCAGATTATTCAGATATCTTATAATGGCAATTCCTAAATATTAGTCTGCCTTTGTCATTTCAAGTTTTTAAACTGTTAAGACTGAAAAGTATTATTCTTAGATGTGTAAATAATTAAAAAAGCATAATAAATTAGGTTCTAACTGATCAGGAAACACAACAAAATTACGCTAGAATAGTAATGTATGTGTATATGTATATTACGACCCTAATGGAAATATACACTTAATCCATGAATACCTCATCTTAAAGATATTCTAAGATGAACTCATGTGAAGGGAACTGTTCATGTTCTAACTTTCTGACATGTTGGACAAGTTCTCATCAGTGTATTGCACATCCATCCAGCACTGTATCTCCAGGGAGGACTCAAACTGCAGCAGAGCCTTGCAGTGTGCTGGACTGTGCTTAACAAAGACAGATCTCCCTCATCTTAGCCCGTGCTAGAGATTTGAGGGGCAGACTAATGACAGGGAGCTTGTTCTCAGAGCAGTGAAAAACTTAGAAAAAAATGCTGTGTTGACTTCAAGGCCTGCAGGCTTCCAGATTTCTTGTGCAAATGTAGAGAGGGGAACGAGGCACAGAAGCGCCCTGACAAATACAGTGGTTCACAACATCTAAAAAGGAGTCCAGGAGGAGCCTCTGCATTAAGATTATCACCAAAAAATGTAAGTTGGATGATCGGAGTAGGATCCTGAAAACAATCTTTTAGGTGATACTCTTACTCAAGGATAAACTATAATTATGAAAGGTTCAATTTGGCACTGAACAGAAAACAAGTATTTTGCCTGAGATATGTTAATGCCATGTCTAGATCAATTGGAACAGCAGAAAGTACCAATTTGCTTTCAGATACAAAGACCAATTTCCCTCTCATTAGGACCACACATTGAGCACATTTCCCTACCCGCTAAACAACAGAGATGAACAAGTGTTGCACTCTGCACACAGATTATGGGACATGTAAGAAAAATCTCAAAGGAGGGCACACAAAAGACGTCCTATTGAGCCTTTGTGCTCATAAGGGAATACTAAAGATCAATTAATGAACTGGCTTGGTCCACTGTTGGCTTGAGTATGCAAAGCATGCTTGCCGGAGCAAAGTAATTGACAGCTAGGAAGCCCAGTGGGTGATTTGAGTGATGAGTGTGTTGCATTAGTGGGTTTGCTTGTTTGTCCTCTACGTTATATTACGCAGGTAAGACGATACACATTATGAATTAACTGAAAGACGTATTTAAACCAGACTTAATGACATTTTCTTTGAAGTAGAATGATGATAGATTTAGTTATGGAAGCCCATGACGTATTCACGTCAACAGCAGTAATAAACCTAAATCTAGTTTATAAAGATTTTAGACTGCACACTCTTTAATAAAGACTTGGTAATGGGAAGTTTTTAGCCATGCTAGTGTTGGTTATATAATATATAATAATAATATTATTATTATACCTATTTGACTATGGATTGCCATTTTGTACATACATTCATGGTCCCGGGAGGATTAAGCCTCCTGAATTTGGTGATAGTGCCGCCGTGTGGATGACTTTTTTTGTTTTGTATTGAAAATATTGGATGGGTTACAGGAAAATTGGTACAGATATCCACGTGCCCAGTAGATGAATCCTATCACGTTGGTGATCCTCTTACTTTTCCTCTAGAGGCACCAAAAAGTTGACATCTTTGGTTTTGAGTGAAATATCATCAGAACAGTAACATTTTCTATGATGCCCATGTCTATAATGCATTATAAATATACTTATAATATGTAATTGTCACTAATGTCACTATGACACTAATTTCATTAGTGAAATCTATCATCATTCAGTTGTTCATCAAAAAGTTGTCAAATTGGAGTACTCAATTCATTGTCTGTTATGACTGTTAAACACATTTAATTTATTTCTAGATTTAATTATATTGTTTTCACTTTACTTAAAGCAAACTATGGCCACCTAAAGTGACTTACAACCAGCAACAAGTAATGCATTTATAAGCTGGTACCTACACACACACACACACATATATATATACACACACATATATATATATATATATATATATATATATATATATATATATATATATATATATATATATATATATATATATATATATATATATATATATACACACACACCTTCAGGAATTTCATTACTTCACTTAAATATATGATTATGTTAGCATTGTCACTGTGAGCATCCTGATGTTAGCATTCAGCTCTAATCATCGCTGTGCCAACACTAGCTTGGCTGTAGAGTCTTGGTTTGGTTTAATGAACATTTGATGGTGGTGGTGGGGTGGTGTGGGGGGGGGGGGGGGGGGGGGTTACCAGAAATAATCCTCACTGGAAGCAGCAGTTTTTAGAAGTGCAATGTGCAAACACCTGGGCAAGCAATGGGTCTCATTTAAACTAACAAAGCTGGAAAACAGGATCCTGTAGATATTCACTTTAAATTTATTCAATTATTTTGTTCAGACAAACATGGAGGTGTTTTTAACAGTTACTTCTCAAGCAGTGAGCAAAGCTGTTACTGTGTTAAGCTTAAATTTTGTATTTTTTTTTAATCTACCTGCAGCCAGAATGATAGAAGGAAGACGGCTTATCTGGTCAAACAATCATATAAACTTTGGATAACCAATGATACAGTATCAACAATCTAGGCAATCAAGGCTAGAGGCATTGGGTAATTTTATTGGAATATATATCAGACCGGAAAGACAGACGGAGAAAGAAGTAGAGACAAGCAGCCTTATGATTCAGCACTGTGCTGCTGTCTGAGTGCAGTGCTGATAAAGGAGTTTTGGACTTTGTGTCACACTTTCTGATTATGTATTTTGAGGAGAAAGCAAGTCAGTAATTGGACCCTGGAAAACATTAGGGCATTAATTATTTTCTAAGGGGCTCATATGCTCTGTATATCACAGGAAAAATGAGCTAAAAATGCTAATCACACAGATACTGACTTGAAATAAGAAATTTTGAATTGGAATAAATAAAATACGTTTGCTTTAAGATGACTTTGGCACACATTTGCATGGGTATCTGATTTGATTTGCATTCCTGTGATCCATAGAATGTATTATCTCTGTGCAATTCAGCATCCCCTCTTATCTGGAACACACCCAATCAATAGAGAGCAGCTCTGAATATGGATTAAGGATGGATATCTAAGGAGCAAAGCTTACATGAACTGGGAAACAGTTATGCATTAAGAAATCAGCTCCTTTATTCATATTTGCCTTCATTAGACATCTCGTAGCATAAGTATAATTTCACAAGCTTTACATTGCATTATCCTGTGCTAATCTAACTAGCATAAAATAACCTTATTTACCTTACTTTAATGACACGTTTTCTCTGCAACTTTTTAATTGTGTTGAAGTGGCAAAACTGAGTCATCACTGCACATCGATAAATGTATTTGTCATGTAGACATACAGGATATAGTGTAGACTGTACATGTAACCAAACACGGGGCTTCTGACAAAAGGCCCACATTGTACAGTGGCTGAGAACAGCTGAATATCTGCCTTGCCCACAGTCTCGGAGCAGAACTTGCAGCTTGATAAATGAGCCAAAAGTCAGAAGAATCTAAAGCTAGATAGCTTCTATTCTGCACCCAGCCAAAGAGAGAAGTGTCAGCAGCTTTTTCATCCTCTGAGTGATTTAGACTGCCATTGGAGAAAACTGATGAGTGCTTTTGAGATTTATGATGCTTTTCCTTGCACATTAAATATAGACTTTGTAACATGTATTCAGAACCGCTTTGAAAACCTAATCACACAGAAAAGCTGTGCATAAAAAGGGGCTGAAAAAGATAGCGACTGAAAAAAAGCACACAAGAAAAAAAAGCCAGTTAGCCTTGTACAAATTTGATAGTAGATGCAACACATGACAACATTTCCCCCAAAACACATACCCAAGACGATTTGAAGTTCTTCCAGATGTAGTTTGAGACGAGATTTCCTATTTCTCTTGTCTTTGCTCTCAATATAGCAATACAGATGAACATTCATTTAATCAGGCGGCAACAATAAAAGGGCTACCGCGGTGAATGTGAGTATCTGGGTGTAATTTGAAGTAATAGGGCGAATCAGTGAAAGAGAGACAGCGATTCATTTTAGCCAGGCTCAGCAAAGAGGGGGATAGTGGAAATGGGGTGGGGGCCGTCCAAAATATTGCCATTTTCAGTCGGCATGAGGTAATCTCATATGAGCCTATTGTCAAGTGTATTCATATCATACATTAAAAATGCCATTCAATATATCTACATTATTTAAATACAGATATTGCTTTACTGAGCATAGAGTGACCAGAATATATCCAACCTGCACTCTAACCACAATATTAAAGGGGGAAAATCCACCATAACCCTGAATTTACATAACATTATTACTGTGACCTTGGAAAATTCAGATCACATTAGGTTACATGAACAACTATGACTTATGACAAGACGAGCTTTCTGCTGACAAAGAGTGGGATTCTGGGTAGTGTATATCCAAGGAAAAACAAATGAGTGGTGAACACAAAAACTTGACCAAACCATTTAGAAATAGTGTAACCGGGAGTTGTTTTATTAGGTGAAACTTAACTGATTTTATAAAAGATACACAGACACACTCAACACAGGGAGTTTTCACATAATGCATTTTAATTTCATCTCAAAAATAGAACTTCCAATAAAGGTGAGTATCATCCTGTAATAGTTTCTTCTGATGTAATCTGATTTCATCAGACCATAAACTAAATACAGTGGACTGTGACTCCTCTCATGCTCATCCATACTCTCTGGGATCCATTTTTAATCTCCACACCTTATTGCCTGCAGAAATATTGTCATCACCATCCGCAACTTCTGGCTGGGGTCTAAAATGTAAATCAATATATTCATTACCATGTGCAGAATACAAAACAACTCTGCAAGGGTAAATGGGCACTGCTGACAATGACATCCCCATAAAGAAGCAGACAAAGTGTAGGAAGGTCCAGGTTACTGGATATCTTTAAACACTCAGGGGGGAAAAAAAAGAAAAGAAAAACAAGAAACTGGGACAGATAGTTTTGTTCACACTTGGAATGATTGCTGTTAAAGTCTCATATTTCATGTACTCATAGCATGATCATTCACAATGTCTATGCTATTAAGTCAATAAAAACTATTGGAAGTGATTGTAAGACGAGATGGAACTGACTACAAGTGTGACGACTGGGAATTACTTTGAATGCATGTTTTTCATTGTCCTTCTTAAGCTCCAAATGTTGTCAGCTAAACAAAATTGGCCACACATTTGCAAATATGTACATTTTTTGTAAGATACAAAGAGGTTTGCCTGCTACATAATATAGTGGTATTGTCCATATATTCCTCAAGTGCGACAGGAACCATATATATATATTTTTTTTTTACTTAACCCTGCAAATTACAGATACATTATGATGCAATGATGAGCCAAAGCAAAGTAATTGTTATGTGTGTTAATAACTGTGTAGGTAAAAATAGTTTTTCACTTTTAAAAACACCTTCTGTAGGTATAGAAAGTTTAAATTAGCAAACTGTAGTTTTAGTGGAAATAGTTATTACACAACTATTATTAGTTTTTCTTACAAATTTCCACTTTTCCTGAATATATACTGTGCTTATTTACAGCTAAACTAGGTAGTTTATTATTCTGTCAACCTTTTTGCTACTTTAAGTAGATCAAAAAATGTAGCAGAGGCGACACTGGTTTTGCTGTTATCTACAAAAACTGTCTCCTGTACTAACACAGACTCAAGTATACAGATACTCTGTAAAATCAAGTACCCGCCCCTTGAATCTCATGTCACATTTCACAAGCCACATCATATTAGTATGCCTAATTTATTTATGGGTAAGACAAATTTACAGCTTTTTTCCCCCCTCTGTGGCATTTATGAGAATGCAGACAGTGAGAACATGGATTAATATGAAATTGAAATTAGAAGAGGAAGCAATTACAATGCCACGATGATGTGTAATTGTTTTCAATAAGCAGCTGAATTAGACATGGAGGAATTAATTCATGTGCATTATTATGAGCAATCAGCCGATAATGTGTTTGTCCAGTTTATAAATACAAATAAGAGTTGGCCTGAGATTAGTGGGCAATAAGATAGGACGGTGCAAATAGGATGGTGGGGAGGGGGGTATTTTTTATTATATTTTCAGAAAGGCGTACATTGTAGTATTGATTTAATTAGGCAGGGTTTTATTCAAAGTAATGAAAGCACAGAAAAAATAATTATAACGATATAATCTAATGTAAATTTACATTCTACAGGTTGCAAGACACAGGCAGGTAATGTTATTTCATCTCCACAGGTCTCTTATACCCACGAACACTGAGATTCCTGAAAATCACTGCAGAACAGTGTCGGGCAGATTGGCAGAATTCACCGTGCTGCCATTTTTCCCCAGCTGCACCCACTTTACTGCAGGAACGCTACCTTGCAGAGCGCATGGTGATGAACAGAAAGTTTCCATTAACTTTTATTAAACCCAGATATTCAACTGCATACGACTTTAATTAATTTTATTCTCAGATCATGAAGTAATTTGATTATATGGGCAAGAGGGAGAGCAGGGATCCGTATCTGTTCTCCATCTTAGGTTAAGCACTTAGGTTCCACTGAATTCATTCATTACACCAAAAGCATGAGTACATTAAAGATCATTTTGTTAATAATTGTGCGATTAAATAATGTCATGTGAATTTGATATAATTGAAAAAACTGCTGCGACATCAAAGTAGCACCCCTGTCAAGCTGAATTGGCTTTGGGCTAAATTGTAAATCAGAAAGTCTTCTCTGCGGTTCAGTCCCACAAGCGGATTCATGCACCCCAATGCTCGCACACTTGCTTGGAGGGATTCTTTAATGTAATCAGAAAATGCAATGTGACTGGCAAATGCCAGTGTGGTGTAAAAAATCCCTATCAAAAACGCCACGGAGAGGAAGGTAGCAGCAGTGAAAAGGGACGGGGGCAGGCTTGTTAAGCATTAGAGAGAAGTAGACAAATAGGGCACTTTAGATGGTGACGTCAGGCTAATGTATACCGTCTGAGCTTAGTGCAGTCATGGCGGGTGTGGAAATAGCTTGCCATCTGTAAGAAATAATATTTGCTTTTGGGCATTTCAATAAGTCTCTGTGGAGGAGTGGGGCGGTATACGGTGTGGCAGGCAGTACAGTGTTTTGGATAGCAAGAAGCACAGTGAAAAATTGCTTCTGTTCCCTTCATCTTCATTATGGTTATTGAATTTGGTTCAAAAGGAGCTGACATCAAAGGGTTGCTCAGAGATTCATAATTCGAGAGGTTCAGTGTATTTCATTGTGAACACAGGAAAGGAATGTCGGAAACAACATTGAAATGAAAGGAATTTTCACATGAGAAAAGCAGGTGTCTCCTGCTGTAGATCCGTGTCACTCTGTAGGTTAGGCGGATTTTTTCAGAGCTTAGCTTCAAAATAAAAAAGGATGCAGCATGCAAATGTATATTCCTCCTGCACTATGTACAGTCCATTTTCTTTGTAGCTACTTAATATGAAAAGAATATATTTTTGTGGTGAATGCTGCAGTGAAACCTGAGTTTACTTGTCTAATACAAGAAAGCAATGCCTAATCTATTCCCACGTCTAGTTAACCTCAAGATTATAAGACAAAATGGATACTTCAAGGTGGAATGCAGCAGGTAATTATATCTTTACATCCCTTTGAAAACCTATTAGGACTATACTGTACCTCTGTAGATCTCCCGCATGGTCTAGTTGGGTGCTTGACTTTGATCTTCAAAGCTGACCTCCCCTCTCTCCTGATTGATGGATCGGCCCACCATTGATGCCTGCATATCCATCAAGTAAAGCCACCCATGATGAATGAATATGTCCTTTATCAACCGTGCATCACCTCATGAAGTATTGTCCTTTTTCACCCAACCTATTTATCCTTCAGCCAAAGATTGATTAACAATGGGCGTGATTCAGTCAGCAATTATGACCTCATCGCTAATCAATCTACCTCTCACCAAGGGAGAATCCTGCTTACAGTTTGGACCACACACGTGTGCACGCACACACACACACAGACAACTGTGTCAGTTATCAGCAGGCACTTTTTCTCAGTCTCTGGGATCATGGGAAAGTTGGTAGCTACACTAATGGTGTCACACTAGGGAAGGCAATATTGGTTGGTCGGTTTGTCTATTGTATACACTTTGGTCCAGAGTGAAATATCTCAGCAGCTGTGGGATGGATTAGCTTGAAATTTGTGAAGGACAATCATGGTTCCTTGGTGAATTTTTAAATGTCAGTGGGATGCTTGTCTAAAATATGTCCTACTGTCACAGCTGCTAAAGCTGCACTTTAGATACAATCGCTCTTCATGTAGGCCTGTTATATACTATATGTTTAGATCAATTTGTCTTTGTGTAAGTATGTGTCACAGGAAATATCTATTTTTTGATTGTGATGTAATTCAATTAGTTTCAAACACTTTATTAAAACAAGTGATTTTATTAGAGAAGTTTTTGTGGTAGGTATGACCTACTAAATTCAACAAATCTTATTTTTCATGGGAATCATGGGCTACTTGATCCAAATACTTCTGGTTCTGGTCCTGGTTCAAAACTATTGTGTTTATTAAATTATTGATGTGATATGAATGAAAGTTTAAATGGGAAAATCATTTCCTGAAGCTAGATTGTTTTACAGGCTGAGGCGGAAAAAACACTAGAGTACAGTAATGAAAGGATCAGCATTTGAACGGGTTTATTTTAATCGAATGTCCCTAATATCAATACTTAGGACCAATATTATTTATGTCAATTTAATTTATGTTTCTGTTTCTAAATCATTCATCATCTTTCTTTGTTTTGTTTTTGTACGACAGATAAAGAAGATTTAAAACCTAAAGCCTACAGATGATTTAATGAGATTGTTTTGTTTTCTCCTTCCAGTATAACCTTGATTTTGTCTTACCACTCTGACAATATACTTTGCTTCTCTTCTTGAAAGGTAGCAGACATATTCATCTTGAGATTGATTGCCCCCTCTAAATGACCCTTTAGGGCCACACTGTAATGGGCTTGCTTCCTACTCACTGACCAGGGGCAATCTCCGTCTACAACAGACAACACCCCCATGGATACCAAGAAGCATTCCCTGGAGCATTGTAGAAAGAAGGACACAATATTACAATGTGGAAATCAGAGTCAAGCGAGTCAGATGTGAAAATTGACCGGCTGAGCCACAGCACATAGGTGTTAATCTTCTGAAAAACCCCTTAAACGCATCGCAGAAAGACTACTGGACTATATGTCAAGGACACAGATAGCACACTGATCCAGCAGAACAGCTTTTCAGATGAAATTAAAAAGCTGGTAACAGTTTTCTGTGTGCTGTTATCAAAATGATTGCCCTATATTCTAAAATGTAAAGATGACTTGTTGTAGGCGGTTTAGTAAAAAGAGACAGAGACAAATCTCCTAGCAACAGTAAGCAGTTGATGCTATCATTGTGGTCCAGCTAATCACGCTGTGCACATGCAAGCAAGCAAACAAACAGATGAATAGTCAACAGTCAATGTATGCTGTTTTCAAAGGCTTCTAGGGCTGCAATTAATTAATATTTCCATTATCGATTAGTCTGTCAATTATTTTCTCAATTACGCGATTAGCCGTTTGGTCTAAAAAATATCAGAAAATTAAGAAATTTGACAATCACCATTTCCCAAGATGCAACCTAAACTGTCATGTTTCGTCCTGACCAACAGTATACAAACCCAAATATATTGAGTTTACTAACACATAGGACTAAAGAAACCAGAAATGAAGAAGCTGAAACCAGATAATTTGGGCATTTTTTCTTAAACAATGTCTAATAGATTAATCAACTAATAATTGCAGCTCTAATAGTTCCATAATGTGTAGGCCAGCTAATCCTACAGTATATGACGGTTATGTCATAAACAAGCTGATGTTTAGACAAAGTCAGATATGTAAATCATGAAATGTGACGTTCTTTGTCCAATATTAGAATGGAAATGTATGATGCCTCATCAGTTCTGTTGTACATCAAGAAGTGTATGAGAGCCATTTAAAGCCAATGTTAACAGAGAGCTAAGGATGCCCAATTTTGGCTCTTAGAGAAAATGTGTCTCCTTAAAGCTGTCTGTTTCTTCAGTCTGTACCATTTTGTCAACACAAAACTTGAAGTTTTAATCAAAAAGTACACAAAGTACCGTCTTTACTCATACAGACCATGATTTAGCAAACACTTTAAGGTAATGCTAGAAGAAAATGGTTATTGCTGTTGCTATATTTCAGGCTGCGCTATTCAACTTTGAGACATCTGAAAAATCTTTCTAAATGTTCAACAGGTGAACTGTTTTATTCACAATATCTCAGCAGGCCGACCTTTAGTCAGCTTGAGGCTGCCTACAGCCCACCACATTCTTTGCTATTAACAATACATGCTCTCACTTGCGGTTATGGCATGCCACTGACAAGTCACAGTAGGGGAGTAGGGAGAGTTTTTCCTTGCCTCGTTGCTAACTTTCTGAAAAAAAAAACACCTAAAAAACTACTGACAGCTCAAATGAATTTATTTTTAAGTTCTGAAAAAGCTCTGTCAGAAACTATGCAATCAAAAAACTAAACCTGGACAGTCATCCAAGACACCGGTCCAAAACAACACACCAGCATCGCCACGATCAATGTTAGCAATGTTGCTGATGAGGACCAGAATGACCCTAGTGCCAGTGAGAAGACACTGAGAGCAGCCAGAAGACAGAAGGAAATGCGGTATGAAAATCAACATGTCAACTTCTTTCCAGATCCATCAGCTGAAACCTGCCAGCGTCAACAACAATTCAGTGGAGTTTCGGCCCAGTTTCGGACCATGAATATCCGCTGCGGGTTGCTCTACCCAGCTCGTCTGATGATGACTCACGAAGGTCAGCCTCTGATCTTCAGGTCCACTGCAGAGGCAGAAGACTATCTCCAAAGGATAAAAACTACTTCACAAGGATCCCCACGACTTGAGAGCTAAAAAGAATATCTACTGTGCTTTTTTTTTTTTGTCTCTCCTTACTCCATCTCAAGTAAATATAAGGTATGTCTGAAAGTTACTATGGTGATAGACTGAGGACCTTAGTTTGAGATAATCTGCAAGTAATATCACCTTCTTTGTCCCCATTTATTACATGGTCGCCTTTATTATGTGACCTCTCACGGTAGACAATTAATGTAATGACCTCAGCCTAATCAAATCAGACCTTAGAGAAGTTTTTCTTTCGTACTCTTTCTGTGTATGATTACTGTAACAGAAACTTAAGTGTACTTAACTGTAACACAAGTTCAGTTCTTCAAAATGTTAGTGAGCCTATAAAACAACATGTCAGTACTCAAATCACGTCGCTCCTCACAGTGTGGATCAAATGTTTTGCATAACTGAAGTTAATTACTCTTGGTGTTTTTTTTACTTTGTTTGGAGAAGTGCATAAGGGGGGTTAAGATCTCAGTGTTTTGCTTTTATTTATTTATTTATTTTTTCCCTCATAGTATCCTAATGTACAACCTAGTTTATTCTGCTTTCTTTACTTCTCATGCCGGGGGTGGGGGGTGGGGTCATGATATTAACTCATAAATTGATCCCCTTTCAGTTGAAAGACAAGTACATGGATCCATCAGGGAGGTACCTTATACTTAATGGTACCATAGTATCGACCCAGATCAACTTAGGTATATATGCTCCTAATGGTGATTATCCCTCCTTTTATCAAAACCTCTTTCTCTCCTTATCATCCTACCCTGGTCAATATATAATTGGTGGTGATTTTAATTATGTGTTGGACCCGATACGTGATCGCTCAACTGGCATCAACACTTCCCACCAACAAACAAGACTATTCAAAAATTCATGGTCGATTTAAATTTAACTTATATTTGGATATCTTAACCCTAATAAAAAAAGACTATTTGTGCTTCTCAAATATAAACAAAACCTACTCGAGAATTGATTACTTTTTTAATCTCTAATGGTTTTATCATGGTATGATAGTATATTGTTGTCGGACCATGCTCCAATCTCATTAACATTGTAAGTATCTAATATAATTTCCTCACCGCCTGGATTTGGCTTTCAATCTAGATGGCTCCAGTACCCTGATTTTGTGAAATTTCCTGATGGAAAAATAGATTAATACTTCTCTCTAAACACAAAACAAACCAGTGCTTCAATAAAATGTGAGGCATTCAAGGCATATATAAAGGGCGAGATAATAAGCTATACTAAATACAAAAACAAAATATATTATGCACAACTGGATGCTCCTGAACAAAAAGTTAGGGAGTCAGAACGACAACTTTATCACAGTGATATCCCAGAAAAACAACAAGGGCTTATCCTATTGAAATCCCAATACAATGAGCTAACTACCAATAAAATAGCTCTCAATTTGTTTTGGTTAAATAAATCATATTATGACCAGGGAGAAAAAGCTGGAAAGCTGTTCTCATGGAGAATTAAAAAAAGATACAAACAAATAGAGCTATTAACTCCATTAAATTAGAAGATGGAAAAAACCTAGTTAATCCAGTTGAAATAAACACTGCTTTTACAAAATATTATGAACATCTGTATAAATCTGAATACCCGGATAGCTCATTAAAACAAAATGAGTTTCTGGACCAACTTCACTTCCCAACTCTAACTAAGGAGGATAAAACTAATCTTGATAAAAACATATGTATAGAAAAATTAGTAGAAGTGTTGAAGTGTATGAATAATGGCAATGCACCTGGCCCTGATGGCCTACCCATAGAAATATATATAATATACATAAATATAGTTCTCAAGGAAATTGTTGCCACACCTCCTTGAGATGTTTAATGAATCCTATGAGGAAGGAATACTACCCCCGTCTTTAAAATCTGCAGTAATCTCTCTTCTGTTAAAACCAGGCAAATCTCCCTCAGAAGGAGCCCTATATCTTTAATGCCATGTGACTATAAAATACTGTGCAAGGCCTTGGCTAGGTGGATAGAAACGAAAATGGATTTGTGCAGGGCAGACAAGCATTTCATAACACACGTAGGCTGTTTAATGTATTATATGCTAAACAAAACGCCAGAGACCATGCAATCCTGTCATTAGGCACCAAAAAGGCTTTTGACGGGATTGAATGGGGTTACCTTTTTAATACTCTAAAAAGATTTTGGATTTGGGTAAAGATATCTCAAATGGATCAAATTATTATACGCTGAGCCAGTAGCAGAAATTATAACAAATAATGAAACTTTAAAGCCTTTTAATCTTTGTAGACCTACTGCCAGGACTGTCCTATGTCCCCTTTAATACTTTTATTTGCCATCGAACCCTTGGCCATGGCGATCCGTCAGTCGTCTGAAATCACAGGTATAACAATAAGTAAGACAGAACATTGTTTGCCTCTTTTCATGGATGATATTGACATTTTGTTTTTGACAAATCTGGGAACCTCAGTTAAGGCTCTCTGTCATCTTCTGAAGATATTTGGACAGTTCTCTGGTTATAAAACTAATAACTATAAAAGTGCCTTAGTATTATTAAATAGAGAAGAGAAAGAACATCCCCCGATCCATACACAGTTTGCTATTGCCTCAAAAGGATTTATTTATTTAGGAATTAAATAACCCCCTGACATCGACAACATTATATCAATCAATTAAGATCCTCTGGTGAAAGATGTAGGAGACTCATTAGAGAAATGGAGCTCAATGCCTATTTCTATGATAGGATGCATCAATATTATTCAGATGTTGATCCTGCCAAATTTTTTATATCTCTTTTAGTCAATTCCACTCCCCCTAGCAGCCTCCTTTTTCTCCACACTTAAGAAATGCTTCACCTGCTTTATATGGAACAATAAGTGCCCTAGACTGCGTCTCTCTCCTCTACCTACTATATAAGCGTGGAGGGCGTAGACCGCCTAACGTGAAACTTTATTATTGGGCAGCCCAACTTTGTGCTGCCATGTACTATTTTCTCACTACAGAGGTTCCAGCTTGGATAGAGATAGAAAATAATATACTAGAATTTCCACTGCACTTATACCTTTATTCATCACAAACCAAAATGCTTACATAACGTACACATAATCTGTTCCTCAAAAACACTGTATTAGCCTGGCATGAGGCCCAGACCTTTTTAAATGAAACTACTAAACGTTCATGTTTCACACCTATTTGGGGAAATGATAGTTTCAGACCAGGGAGACGTGACATGGGATTCAAACACTGGATGGATAGAGGACTAAGGGAAAATAAAAGACCTGTATAATGAAGGTACTCTATTGTCATTCCAACAATTAGTAGATAAACATGACCTTCCTAGGAAACACTTTTTTAAGTACTTAAGCTTCATATATTCCCAAATTAAACTACTTTGGAACCCTCACTGTCCACCATTGAACAACTCAAGGTAAACCATTTACATGACAGAGGTCAGTTGTCCATGTTTTATGATATATTATTAGCAGGTTCTAAAGAAAACACCCTTTCATGTACATGGAAGAATTATCTTTAGCTAAATATCTCTGTAGAGGACTGGGAGAAGACGTGTCTTCTGGCCTGAACCCAAACCATAAATTCCAGATGCAAACTGTAACAGTATACATGGCTGCTCAGGACGTGGGAATGTCAAAAACTCCAGATGTTCTGGAAAGAAGTTGAGCTGATGTTCCCGTTGAAGCTAAAATATGTTTATTATACATATACCCTGAATATTTTCCAGTACACGTAAGGAAACGCAAACTAATTAATTTCTGTCTGTTACAAGCCAAACGTGTAATAGTTTTAAAATGGAAGGATATTCAGAAACTTAATTATAGTTAATGGATTAAAGAGATGTCCTGCAGTCTGGCATTAGAAAAAAAAAGCTGAGTAAGAGGTAAAGTTGAGGGTTTTTATAACATGTGGCCACCTTTCTTACATTTTATGAATGACCTATGAATGCCTGTGATTGGACAAGGATCGGTGCTGCCACCATCATCCCAACATAGCTTGTAATTTGCACCACAGCTAGAGTAACACGGTTGTGAATAGAGAGAGAGAATAGGATGACGACTGCATTGTACACTTCTGATTTTTAATTAATTAATTATAATGTTTCGATAATTTTTGATGTATATGTATTTTTGCATGTATGTATGTGCATTTTTCTTCTTGTTTAAATATTTTTACTTGTGTATTTTCCCACTTGTTTATCATTACTTACTTATTATAATGTATTAATATACTTACTTACATATTATATTACTATAATTACTTACTTGCTATATTTAATGTTATGTTTGTCTTTTTACCGTGAACGGTGTGTTATCGGGGATGGTAAGAAGGGTTTGTTCAAGTGTGTTTATTTAAGTGTTCATTCAAAATGAACAAAAAGCCAATAAACATAGCATTGAAAAAACAACAATACATGCTCTACCCTGATGTAATAGATCCTCTAGTAAATTGGTAACAATTTCACAGAAATTTTTCAGCAGAAAATATTGTTGGAACAATAACATTGCTTTGCCATGGGAATTGAAAGATAATTGTATGAGCCTGTGGCATTGCTGTTTCATAAGCTTCACGCTCCATTTCTGATTCCCACCAGAAAGCCGTTTCTTTTGCCTCCTTTGCACATATTTATTTCTGTCACTCAATTTAAGTATATATATATACTTACATTTAAGTATGTATATACTTAATTTTAAGTATATATATGTACACACACATATACATATACATATATATATATAATATAAATAAAATGCCATGCTCTTGGCTGTCCTTGCAAAATGGAAATAGGTACTGTTGTTATCTCTGGAACAGAAGAAATGAAAACAATGCACATCTCAGCTATTAAGTGCATAACAACATCTTCAAAAAGGGCAGTTTGAAAAGAGAGGCCACACCAAAGCTTGAACATGCTGTTGAATAAATACATTAATTAAGGGGAAATTACGTGCTTGGGGGGTGAGTTGGCTTGCTTTCAAGTGCCAGGGGTCCTCATAAATATACATTTAAAAGACATGTGGCAAGATCAAGAAGTAACCTCTTAACAATGAACTTTTGTATCATCATCTCTGTGATAAACACCTAGCACACACGGGTAGCCTCGTTAAGAAACCAACAGTTTTACTTAATATTAATAAATGTAAATGAATGCTTTGTTTATTTGAGTTGAGAACTCCTCTAAGTCGCGGGGCACAGTCTGTTTAGTTTCAACTCTCAAGATGCAGACAGAAATATCAAATGCCAGCAGTCCCTTGACAGCACAGACCTATTCTACTTTTGTCCCTGAGTCCCGTGGGATTCCCACTGCCACTGATTTTCTATTTTGTACATTCTATTAAAGGAATAGTGCTGCAAAAAAATTAAGTAATCTATAATGTGCAGGAAAAATCTGAGCAGGATTTAAAGAGGAGCTTTGAAGCAGATCAACAGTAAGGAAGGAGGCTCTGAATTGACCAGGAAATATTAATGAATAGTTATCCAGAGTATAGGGACGGTTTTAACATGAAGCTCTTTGTACAGTATCTCTTCCCTAAATGAATACTGTATTTAGACAGCTTTTATGATGTATCACTGTGCTCAGTGAAAGTGACATTTTTTATCTTGGTTTCCACAGCATTTTGAATACAGATCCTTTTAATAAATTGGTCCAGTAATACTTGACATTATTGATGGATGGCACTGAGGTGAATGTAATGGCATGGAACTGCTACTTTACACATTATTTCATAAATTCATCTGCTTGGAATTTTTATGAGGCGGCGTTATAAATGGATGATTATTAATTTCTTTTTGGTAACAAAACATAAATGTGATCACAATTAAAACAGCAATGAAGACAAGCGAATATTTGTGGATTATACATGAGTAGTTAACAGAAATATCACAATAGAATATCATAGTGTTCTGTACATGTTTGCTTCTTGCCGTTGAAAGAAAACTTCCAATCACATTACTTTCACCCGTTCACTGCCATCACCTGGCTAGTTGTAGCTAAATGAGCTATCTCAAACATAGCTTGCCTAAGACGTAGCTTCATGAATGACGTCACATGCTAATAAACTAAATGAGGTTTTTCTCAATGCTACAGCAGCTACTGCTCACATTCACTGGAGCCAGCTTTGACCCATAGAACTGAAGTCATGCTAAACTGTTTTTAAACATTTGATACAAACCGAGTTATCTCACTAAGCAGGTTAATGAACGAATGATCTATGCGTGTAAGCATACATACCGAGCCATGCATTGTGCAGGTTTTCCTTTTATATCCCTTGTAGTCTTCTGTCTTTCTGCGTGACAGTCTGGCTTTGCACATGGTGGCTTTACAATGTGTAACCCAACGCCCAGGTGTTTCCTCAGCCCCCATCTGTTCCCTCTGTGCCTGTGAGCCTCATTGTGGAGTCGCTGCTCATTGTTGCTTCTACACAGCATGCACTGGTATGGCAACGCTATGGCAAAACAGCAACGATCTCAAAACAATAAAAATATTAACAGTTTTGTTTCCAGACTGAGACATAAAATGTGTAATGTCTATGGTATTTGTAAGGATTGTGACATTACATGTTTTTTTGACAATCTGAAAAGAGGAATAAAAACAAAGTCTGATGAGAAATGAGCTGCAGATTCTATTCTCAGTTACATTCATTTCACTGACTGTAGCATTACATTTAATACATTAAATTAAAAACCACTGATGTCGGCCATTTAAATAATAAAGAAATCTAGGTGTGCAATAACAAAAACTGCCTTTGATCGCCATTTTTTGTGATCATTTTGGGGAATTTGGGGAACATTCATGATCATCAGCGTAACTGTCAAGGTCACAACTGAGCAGTAGTGACATTACTAATTGAGAACAGAGATGGGGATTCAATTTGCACTAATTTACCAACTGATCTGCCATATCGGCTGTGGCACACATGGGGTGGCTCATTTCATTGGCTCTCTGCTGCACATTATTTTTGTCTTCTCCCTTCACAGATCAAGGGTACAGATGACTTTTGTCAGCCATCAGATGCTGTGTGGCAGATGTCACAGCATTTATTGTCACCATGATTTATTGGTTTAGAATGACCACAGCCACAGGGAAGAACACATCAAAAAGGCCAGGCGCTGGTGAAGGGGAGCTACTGAATGCCAACTCCTCCAACAACTTTCATCCCATCCCTCTTAGGACTGCACATTTTGCTTCTGGTTATTGTTTGGCCATCTGCTGTATTTCGAGCCTCTTTGACTACACCGCTAAGCAAACATGGAGTCTGTGCCAAATACCGTCACCTTCCTTTTGCCCCTCTAATTCGACCCTACTGTGCCTCTTCAGTTAGATCAAGCGCCAATTCATTTGAGAAAATTCTTCAACAGGAAATTAATCTGTTTTTGTGTCATTTCTTTCTTCACTTTCTTACGATTGCTACATGTACGCTACTTGGATCTTTTTCTTTCAGTTGAAGCCATTTTAATCTTTGACAAGTCATGATGAGTCTCCTTGTTGCTACAAAGAAATATTATGAAAAAGAATATTGATTTCTGGGTGTCCTGTCCACAGATTGAGCAGAATGGCAGAAAGGTTAAACAAATTAATCAAATATCGACTTAAACTTACCTTCTTTCAGAAAGTATTTAAGATTTGCAAAAGTGAATTCCTGAACATTTAGTTCAGATGTGGGAAGTAGTGTGACGTTCATATGACGCAGGAGAGAAAAGTTGGCCTTGTTAGTGTTTAGAGCTGCAATGTTGTGCGTTAGTCGCTCTGCAAAAGATAATCGCCAACTATTTTGATAACCAATTATTCACTTTGAGTAAAAAATAAAAGATCTGATTCCAACATCTTAAATGTGAATATTTTCTGGTTTCTTGAGTCCTCTGTGACAGTAATCTTAATATCTTTGGACTGTGACTGCATCTTGGGCTGTGGGAAACAGTGATCACCTTTTTTTTTACCATTTTCTGACATCTTATAGTCAGAAGTAATCAAACAAATAATCAGTTAATGGAGAAAATAATCACCAGATTGATCGATAATGAAAACAATCACTAGTCGCAGACCTTGTTAAATCAAAGGTGCAATCTTTCTGTAATCTCAACCAAGGGTTTTATCTGCACACCCTTGTTGCCATGACCATGATGTTTCACTAACATTAATCAGGACATTGTATATGAATACTTTATATCAATATAATTATTGAGATGAAAGGGGCAGATTTAATGTATTCATAAATTAACATTTTCTACCATAATTAGATTTAAGTCAACTTGATACAGTTTGATTCTTCCTGGAATGATACCAGCTTTACAAAAGGTAAAATGTGTAGTGTAATATTGTGCCATACAGACTAATATCATAAGTATACAGTATGTTAAAGGTCAAATATATCACCTTTAAACATGTAAACATGCACACCTTCCACAAAAAAAGCAAATACTAGTTCAAAGAATAGCAATTATTTTTAAGGCAACACTTCACCTCAGGATGTGGTACAGGTAGGTGAGGCTGAAAGGGAACAGAAATATAAATTTTCTCCCCCCACTCAATCATATTTGAAATACATATTCCAAATATGCATAAGGTCAACACTAAAAACACAGAAATATCCAGCAGCAGTGGAATGAATATGAACAAAGCCTCCCTGTCACAGTGTTGTCTCTCTGCGTTACCTTCGCTTCCTCTCCACCACAAAAACTGTTTGCAGCATCATTCAACAGAAATCACGAACAAAGCTTTCAAATACCTCTCGGCAAAAGTTATTAATAGTCAAATTCAGTTTAACAAATTGTACAAATGCTTTGCTGCCACTTACAGTACGTCTAGTAAATGAATTATGATAGCGAAGCATTCCACTGATGTTTCACCTTCAAGGCTGACCTTGTGATGGCTATTCTCTGCTGATGCTTGCCAGAGATAAAAGCTATGAGCCCTTTTCACCCCCCCATGCCAAGGACACACGCATCATCGCTTTACTGGCCTATCTGCGCTGGTGATGCATGGCTCCTATAGCCAGTCAGTCTGAGGCAGTATTTATAACAAACTATGTGAGGCAGCAACCAACTCATCACTGTGGAGACATCAGAATCCTTGGTCTCTCAGTGCACTCGCATAGGTTTTGTTTTATGCTGTGCACATATTATAAATGCAATGCATTTTAAGCTATGAAAAAAAATGCTAAATTATATGTCATGGGGGGGTAAATGTGTGTGTTTTGAATACAATTCATTCTGTTTCTAGTTTTGAAGATGCTAAAATCTCTTCACATGATATTTTTGACTCTCCTGCATATCCTGGATCTGTAAGAAATCTGTCTAGTAAGACACAAAAGACAAATTAAGTCAAGAGACAGGATTTAGACTGATCGAGATATATCAATAAATCTTTTGTTGTGAGACACAGCACACATATAAAAATAAATAAATAAATAAAGAAAGAATAAAAATCAAATGAACAGAAGGGTGGATGTTCCTGAACCTGCTGAAAGCAATTTTAAGAAGACAGTGAGGCAAAATCTACACTCCAGCGTCAGGAAAGGACATCTTGTGACTGGCGGGGAAGTGAACAGCAAAGAGCAGTCAATGCTTGAAATTCATTAGGTATCAGTGGGAGACAAAGAACTGACAGGTGTTTATGCAAATCATCAGCAAATGGATTCATCTCCCTAATGGGGAAAACAACTGTCTCAGAATAATGTGAAGCATGTGGAAGTAAATGATAGTCCACTTGTGAAGTCATGAGCATATTGTGAGCCTTAAGAAAGTGTTGTGGTAGAAGCACCCAGTTGGAATTAATAATTATTGAGGGTTATTTGTTGTTGCTTTATTCTGAGAACATATGGTATAGTTCTTACAATTCAATATTGCATTGCTGCATTTTAATTGCAGCTACACACAAAAACACCATTTCTTTCAGTTTTTGGAACAGCAGCATACTCACCATAAACACAATCCTTCCCTAACCTTGACCAAACTGCGGTTGACATGCAGAATACAGAATTTTAAAAACACTGGAAGTGGATGTAAAGAACATCCTCACTGGATGAAATCTGGAGTTTTACATAATCGTCCAATATCGATATTTTTGTCTGCTGCAACAACTACAAAACAAGAAAAGACAAAGTTGATCCACTTACTTGTGAGGCAAATAATTTTAATATTTTGAGATGCTATAGTGTTACATGCTGGTAGTTGACTGCAGTGTGTGTATTGACACTAAAGCCACGGCTAATCAGCTGGTAGATATAATGCTGTACGTTCTGTGCTGGTGGGCCACCGTGCCGTATTCTGTATTCACCATTGTCAGATTAGTTATTTTTGTATGTGTGAGAAAGCTTAGCCAACGTGTCTACGCCTATGAAGAAGAGATTATATTGATATTAACAGTCGGGTTTGGGTCTCCAATTCTGCAGGACTAGGCGGGTTCTGTTAGGTCTGTTAAGACCCCTTAATTTGTTATTTGAACCCAAACCACAATCTTTACCTAACCGAGTGGTTTTTGTGCCTAAACATAACCAAACCTCAACCGTAGCTGTGTGGTTTTATTTCTGTACTGGTTTTTGAACGCACTGCCAAATTACTGACACATGACACATTATTTTGTCATCTAATTTGGAGGACGTGTTGTATAAGACTTTATATTATGACTCAGTATGTATGACACTGAAAAATATTACACTCTGCAGTGACATATCACTTAAAAGAGTAAATGACACACCGGTTTGAGACTTTTTTTATTCCGTCTATTTTATTTGAGAAGTTTCTCACGTTCAACTGGAATTACCCCAGTTATTTCTCATAGTGACATCAATTAACACATAGTCTGATAAATATTCAAAGTTCTTTTCATATCCTGTCATGGGAGAACAAAATGGAGACAGTGCACAAGGCTTACATCTTATTAATGACTCATTTACTTTGATCACAAGCTGTCATTACACTGTTTCTTTTATTTTGTACCATTCAACATCTGCCAAGAGACTGTAAAACATCTGACAACGTTTAAGAAAAAGAAAAAAATCAAAGTTGCCACAACTGTGAACTGTTAAGTTTGATAAGTGCCTGATGCACACATGACAAAAGAATGACTGGAATGCATAAGTGATTTATGAAAGGCCTAATTACATTGTCTACATTCATGCTACTGTATCTGTCACATCCACAGCTGTTTCACAAACTTCAAAACAATGCATACTTTTGGCTTGTTTATGTTACTGTAGGGGGCGAGTATATTAATGCTGTGCCCTTGATATTCTAGTGGAGCCTCCCTATTTTTTAGTGTGCACAGCATAACCTTACACCAACTGCCTCTAATGAATACTGTCTCTGTATCGCAACCTGAGTCGGGCATGAAGCTTGACAACAGCAAAAAAAAAAGATCTCAATATGCATTTTGTATATTCATTCTTAATTGCCGCTGAATAGGAGAAGCTGGCCTTAAAGAAACTGTTAAACATGTTGGGAAATACTATTATTCTCGTTCTTGCTGTAAGACGAGAGGATAGAAACCACTCTCGTGTCTGACCCCTAAATAAGAAGCTAGAAGCCATCAGCTGGCTGGAAACAGGAGGAAACAGCAAGCCTGGCTCTGTCTAAAGGTAACAAAATATACCTTACAGCACCTCTACTGCTCACTAATCAATACATTATATTTCAGCTTTTTAATCTGTACAAGAAAACAAAGTGTTAAATTTGGGATTTTACAGGATGTTATGTGTCGGACTGTTTCTTGGCTGGATGCAGTGACTCACAATGACAAAAAGACTCCAGGAAGTCTTTTCTGTATGGATTAAACAAGCAAGATATAACGTGTTAATTATTGAGCTTTAAAGGTGCTGGCAGGCTGATTTTGTTACCTTCAGGCAGAGGAAGGTTAGCTGTTTCCTCCTTATTTTCATTCATTATGTTAAACTAAACTAAATGTCTGATGTAGTTGCATATTTAGCGTGCAGACATAATTGGTATCGATCTTCTCGTCTAACCCTTGGCAAGAAAGCAAACAAGCATATTTACCAAAAACAAGGAATATTTGCTACTCCTTTAAGGATGTGCTAATATAATCATGATTCTTGTAACCTTTGAACATAAAACGGTTAAAGATATTAAAGACTGACAGAAATATCAACAGCTTTATTGCAAAAGTATCCAGTCAAATCCAGTGAGAACACATCATACTGAAAAGGTAATTCTTTCGACAGACTCATTCAGTCAAGTCAGTCTGGGAGAGAAATGTGTTTTTGCCACTGAGTCACTTCACTAATCAAATCAGAATCAGTGATTTCAGAGTGGAGGATAGTCAGTGCTTACCAAATCATTATGGTCAATAAACCGTGGGTATATTTAGCCTGCATCTACATATCACCCCCCCACCTCACTCCCTCTCTCCCTCTCTATGATCTTGTTTGTCTCTCAGCGCTTGGCTAATTTTGCACTTGGATGTAACTTTGGCTCACAGGAGAATGCTCCTCTTTTGCATAATCTGGTTTCTAGGGCTACAGTTGTAATACAGCTGCAGTCAGAAATGCCATGGGGACTCAACCCCCAGAGTGATGCAGTGCAAATGAAGTGTCCACTGATTCCAAAGCCATTCAAATGCAATGAACTCTTTCAACAGATCACTGTACATGAAAGAGAACACCAAGTACAATCCCCTACAAAGGGAGTGAAGTGAGGAGCTGATATGACAAATAAATAGATGGCGGGTATTCAGGGCTGAGGGTTCATATGCAAAGCTAAATTGATACACCTCAAAGAGACAAACTGTGTAGCGCCATTTATTTACCATTAGGCCAAACTGAAAAGGCCAAGTCAACATATTGACTGAACAGCAAACTGCACTCTGTATAGATTTTAGAAGAGCATAGAGTACAGTGGACCTGGTAAAAGTCTTTGAGTCAGAGGGTTAAAGCACAAATCAGTGAGTTAAGGAGGAGCACATAGCTGCCAGTTGACCTCTATACCCACTGGCTGCCTTTGCTTTGACCCAGGATCGATCCAGAGTGGGCCAGTTAACTCTTGGCCTCTCAGCCTCACACCACTCTGCTACTCCCAGAGAGGAGAGGTGATGTGATGTGTGATGTTTTTAGTGTGTGCTTTTTGTTTTTGAGTGGTCCCGCTAGTATATTTGTGTTATTGTTGACACTGATCATTAATTAAATATCAGTTTGGAATTCATGCCGTTCACCTCAAAGCAAAGTACAAAAAACGATCTACAAAAGCCCGGATTTAAATCTACTTTTATTTGCATGTTCTATTATTTTACTATTGAACTGCTCATTACTGTTTTGTTATGCAATTCCCTATCAATAATTTAGGTAAGGCTCCCTGAAAAGTTCATGGTGCCCTGGGGAGTTTACATGTAAACAAACAAAGTTTCAGTTTACATTTAGTGCTTCTCACCAAAATGAATTGTGTGTACCCTTAAGGACCAACAAACGTGTTGAATGTATTTCCTGCCTGGTGTTGAATGTATTTCCTTTCTCATAAAAACACTCCACAAGTTGTTTCTTCTCAAAAGTTAGAAACCTGCATTATTTAAATCCATGTGTACTTGCTGGCAGCCTCCGCTGGTGCACTGCTGCGTCTCTGGGCGCATTACCGCCTCCAGTAGATCAGTGGAATAGTATAAAACCATTGACAGGAATGTGTATCACGTCACCTGCGTGCATGTGTGCGCGACCTTGTGCACAAGAACAAACAAAGCAGGGAAAAACACCACAGTATACCTTTAGATTGACACTGAATGACACAGGGTGAAATACTGCCCATGCACTGCTCTCTGTGAGGTGAACACTTCATCTTTGTTTGTTTTTTCATGTTGAAAGTGTTTTGCAGCAGCTCTTTAGGTTATAACATCAGTTTCACATAGAGCACATCATTCTTCCAATATCCTACTTTTTCAACTCATGTAACATATTTTCTCACACACCCTCCACATCATCTATACAACATGAAAAAGTATAGTCCAAGCATAGTATTTAAATGGGACACTGTGAATTTCTCAGTGTGTATGTCTGGTTTATAGTGATATTTTTTTTAATAATTTATCAAATAACATGGTGTAATGTGAGAGGTGTGCAGCTCCCCTCGGCTTTACAGAGCTTTATAGCAAGTTTCAATTGATTGTTTAGCTTCGCAGTCTGTAACTTTACTGTTTTGGTTCACTCTCATAGCACCGTTATCGACAGCAACAGGCAGCTGTTTTCAGAGGAAAAGCTTTAAAAACCCACTCTACACTACCTGCTCTGCATGTAATTGCAAACAGACACAGTTAACAACTACCTGATGAACATATTAGAGTATTTAGCAGCTATTTCCAGGGATATGTCCCTGGTGGAGACCAAAAACAGAGCAAAAAAAAAAAAAAAAAAAAAGGGTTAAAATTGGATTTCAAATGAATGGTAATGTTGCTCTGTAACTGGAGGATGTGTAAATAAGCAAATGCTTGCTCGCATATCAACTTAAAAGGGGATGACCCTTAACTCTACTAAAAAAAAAGAAAATGCCTTTTAGGTTTTCTATGAGGAGTTGGCTTTGTGTTTGGGGTCACTGTCCTACTGGAGGTTCCCCCAGAATTCTATTATTGTTTGTTATATTTTGTTTTACCGTTGATGTTCACAAGATTTCCAGGCACTGCTGCAGAGATGCATTACATTATCCCAGAGCATTGTGCTGCCACAGCCATGCTTTATGATGAGCTAGATTTCAGTCTAATAAGACCAAAGTACTTTTTAGTCTCCCTTGTGGTTTCTGGTAATTTCTAGCTCTAGCTGTACCTCTCCTGCATGGACACTACATTTCTGACAATATTAATATGCTAGTTTTGTGACTTCTAACACCAATGTCTTGAACAAGTGATTATTTTATAGCCACTGTATAAATATAACATCTACTTTGTGGAGTCTAAGTCAATGTATGCAAACATAATTTGAGCAAAGGCATAACTACTTTAATATTTGTGTCATTTCATATTATAATAATAGTAAAAAAATATTATTATTTAACTGCAATATACTAATTAAATCAATCATTCGGGATGCCAAAAGTTTTTCTGTGTCCTGTTGAAATCATAATGGCATTACTTAATACATGATAAGAGTGTAACCAATAATTGTCATCTTAACAAATACAAATGGTAGTCGGGGCATCAAAGACTTATTTATGTCCGACAACAAACTGTGAGCTAAAATGAGACGTACCATCTGCATCGCACTGACAAAAAAAGTTGTCACTTCTTCGGTGATAAAAGGAAGAACTAGATATTATAGTGACAGAGAAGACAGTGAGGAAATAGCCACACTGTATTTCTAAGATGCAAAAATAAATGAATAAATATAGATATACTTTTCAAACATTGAGTCAGTACGGTCACTGCATAAGGCAGGATAGAAGTTCTGGGAAAATGTTGAAAGACATTGAACCCTACTATCAATCATTCATTACTTACAGCCTCCTCTAGAGAAGGAAAACACAGACAACAATCTAAGTCTAATACTGTACTGATCATTTCATCTGTATGTCTGTGTGTTACACAACAGGCAGGTTACCAGGAAATGTTCAAAGACAACGCCCCCCCCAAATGGTTTATGTGTTATATTACATTAATAACACCTCGGTCCCGTGGGTGGTGGACGCTTGACAGCGTTCTGGTCCCGAGTTGTCCACCCCAAGCTGCTCCTGTTTTTGGGCTGAAAAGCTCAGCAGGAGGAAGTCAGAGAGCAGGAGTGATGACTTTCACCACACAAAGTCTGCTCGCTTAACTGATGCTTACCTAACTTTTTTTTTTTTTAAATGTAGAGAGATTTAAAATAATGAAACTGCTCGTATGTCCACTGGGCTAGCTGATCAGAGTAGACATCTAATGAACAAAATATGTCCCAAAACAAATAACAAATGATGATGAAATAGTATTTTGTATTTATTATTTCATGCTAGCAGCTCTGCCAGGCTGTACTGAGGCACAGCAGAGTTTTGTGCTAACATTGCTCATCATGGCAATGCTAACATGCTGATGTTTAGCGGTGTAGAATACTGACAATGTTCAACATCTTACTTTAGCACTTTAGCACACCAACATTTAATTAGCACCAATTACAAAGTACAATGGAGGGTAATGGAAATGTCGTTAGTTCTGCAGGTATTTCGTAAGTACTGGACAAAACCTGATGATGGTACTAGATTAAAAGTCTCTAAAGGATCTCTAAAGTCTAGGATCACTGGATACATTTAAATTTTGACTTGCTGGTAGTGTTTAATTAGAAGTCAGGGGATCACCACAGTTATTAGGATTCATCCACTGGGTACGAGGGCATCAGTTCCCCATTTAGGCTGATGGCTGGGGCCACACAAAACTCCAAGTTATTGGTTTTGAAAGGATATCAGACACTCATGCATGAAATATTGACATAGCTCACCTCTGCTGGAAACTCAAACAGGTAAGTTCTAGAAAAGCATACATCAAAACCTAATGGAGACAGAAACCAAGTTTCTTTTACCTTCTTGCAGCCACACAACCTGTTGCCTGAATTCAGAAACAAATATTTCAAAAACATTATTTTTATTATTAGCAATTCATCTGTTTTTCCTGTATTACTTTACTCCATGAAGACTAAACTAGACAGACTGTCATTGAAAAGACTGCAATTTCATCCTGTTGTCTATAAAAATTCTCCTTGGGAAATAAGTCATGTTAATAATAATTATACACATTAATCTTGAGTTACCTGTCTGCTCACTAATCAGTTTGTCAAAGTCGGCCAGGATCTCCATTCCAGATTCAGCAGTGCCTCTAGCATACCATGTTTGTGTTTATTCTTCTTCTTGGCTTGCAGGATCTTACCAGAGGCAACCCAGAGGAAGAGCCTGCCAAGTTGAGAGGGGATTGGCAGCATGTGACACTATCCATGGGAGTGAGAGTCATAGTTGTTGAGACACTGCTTAATTTTAGCTGTTCTGGCACCTTCCTCCCCCTCTGTAACACTGCCAAAAGGTGGCATGATGAGATACAAACTTACAGCATTTCATCAATATATAATTGATTAGTCTACAGTTGGGTCAGGATTTAGCTCAAGCTCTGGGCACACAGCCCATCTATTATGGCTCCTGCTAATTTTCTAAAAGTTCCTTTGTCACAAAAGCACACGTCATGAATACACGCTCGCCTTATGGCACGATCACACCTGCTTTGTTTGAGCCAAGCAATAGTGTAAAAGTTCAATTTGTCTAATTTGAATTGTAAAGGTCCACATTGTTCAAATGTAGTTTAATAGGACAAGCTTTATCGAACCTGTCATCTAATCATGGAAAGCCCCATTGTATGTCAGTGTATGTGTATGAATCCACTCTGTATGACTCCCTTATTAACCTTTACTAGCATTTACTCCAGAACACATAAGGAAATCGCTAAATATTAGCATCTTCTACAGTAAATCTTTGGTTTTTCCCTTCCATATTTCCTTTTTAAGCTATTTTTTTATACTTTATAAGCACTATTGTTCAGTGAAAATGGAGATGGACCTGCATTTCAGACAGCTTGATGCCTTCATTTGGCTCCCAGCAATTTTGAATTCCATTGTTTTCCACCTGCACAAACAAGCCAACAGATCTAACCTTAAATAAACCATGTGATCACAGCTTAAGTACAGGGTGTGCATACATATTGCTGCTAAAATATGAGGTTAAATCCATGCGTCGTGATGAATAAACACTTACATGGAGCAGCAGTGAGCACTGGGGTTCAGCACATTAATGCACTACAGTATGCAGCTTTCCATCAGAACAGAACGGAGGAAAAAAAAATGTTGAATCAAATTTTAATATCCTCCTCCTAGTTTCATTTCAAGTATTAAGATGACAGTGTCATCTAAGCAATCTCATCAAGCATTTTTATTATGTCCCTCTCAAGGACACACACACAGCTGATGGACACACGCTGGCTGTTTTGCTCCTTTGACCTTTTAGTGATGGGAAAGTCTAGGTCACCCTGTTTCTGTGTTACCTTCAACAAAGTATTTTTATTTAAATATTACATTTGCATGCTGTCAAACAGTAGGAGGTAAGATACATTCTGCTTTGTTGTCCCTCGCCCCAACTGTGCTGCAGTCTGTTTATAATAATAATAATAATAATAATCTTTATTTATATAGCCCTGTTTTATCAACAATGTTACAAAGTGCCTCACAAAAAGATAAAATACAATAAAATAATAATAATAATAATAATATATAAATGGATAAAATTAAATAAAATTCACACAGAGATAAAAACTTTTTTTAAAAAAAGCATGTTTTAAGAATAAATTTAAAGGCAGTGATAGATTTATCAAAGCTAATCTCACCAGGTAAGTCGTTCCAGAGTTTGGGGGCCTGGACTGCATCGCCCTTTGTCACCAGCCGGGCTCTGGGAATGACCAATAAGCCGCTATCAGCTGATCTATGAGAGCGCTCGGCCGCATAAGGAGTTAGTAGATATTTGATATAATTAGGGGCCTGGTCATGTACAGCCTTGAAGGTCAACAGTAAAATTTTTATAATCAATGTGAAAATGAACGGGAAGCCAAAGCAGGGAGGCCAGAACTGGAGGATATATAATCATGTTTTCTTGAACCAGTAATAATCCTAGCAGCAGCATTTTGAACCGAACTGAAGTTGAAACATGAGTAATACCTGTGTAGAGGGCATGACATAAAATCTAAACGAGAAAAATTAAAGGCATGGACAACCCTGTGTAAATCCTCAAAGGATAAGAAGGAACTAATTTTGGAAATGAACTTAAGTTGAAAGAAACATTTGAACAACCTTCTTAACTTGGTCATCAAAACAAAGGCGAAAATCAAATAAAACACCCACATTTCTTGCAGTTGGCTGATGGTGTTGGTGATAGGACTCCAAGACAGCAGCCTATCTGACTGAAAGAACTGGGTGTGGCAAATAAGATCATTTCTGTTTTGTCATTGTTATGTTTGAGGAAATTTTGAGAAGTCCAGCAACTGATATCAGAAAGACATACAGTAACACACAGAGGTAATTTGTACTAAAAGACAGAGATCTGTGTAGGAAAGAGTGCTGAAGCCTTATATTAGCTTCAGATACTGTACTTTTTGGAATGTATTTTTACACAGAATCACTAACATTGGAAACATGTTATAACCGAATGTGAAGGCCAGTATGAACAGGAGGAATGACTACAGCAAGCACAAACTGTTTCAATGACTTCAGAATTGTGAACTTATCCTTTAATATAATGAATGACAACATGTTTTGAATGAAGGTGTTGAACAAACCCCACATCTTCTGTTGTATAATATATTTGTATACAATGCATTACAATTCAGTGAAAGAGATCTAATAACTGTCAGAGCATGGCCCCACTGAGCTGAATTTGGGAGGTTTATGTTGCGTTCACGGTTTGAATTATTCAAATTATTTACGGGAAATAATCGATGCAGCAAATAGTGAATGTTTAGACGTGTGCAGAGTATTTTAAAGCAAAATAGTTGATGTCCCCCCCCCCTTGGATTCATGAGCACAGCCATGAACCATATTCAGTTTGTTTGCCTACTTAGGAACCACAATGTTGCATTTCATAAAGAGAGCTGTGATTAAGTAATGTTTAGGGTTAAAAAATGCTTATAATATTGATTCCTCTGTCTAACTTCCAGTATCAGGCCCCTTAGAGGGTTTGGATTTTCTCACCCAAGGCACTTTGAATTGCTCACCCTGAACACTTTGAATGTGTAGAGGTCATGTCTGGATCGATATTGCCTATTTCAAGCATAGACTGCCACTTCAGGTTAGATGTCTGGTTGTGAGCAATACATACTGTGTGCATAGTTGGTCCCAGACAGCTTCAACCCGCCACCTTGTATGCATACAACAACCATATTTTTAAGGGCGATTCCACCTATCCCTTTTATTATTTCTGCAATTTAATATCAGTGATGTTCACCAAATTCCACAACGTATAGCTTCTCTCAGACTTAGCAGCTACTTACAGCACTAAAATGTTTTGTTAATTTCTGTTAGACTAAAATTAGGACTAACACACCACTTAATCTGAGTTTCTCCTAACTCGGCCAGTTAGGAGCAACTTTTAGCCTTATGATCTTCTGTGAATACGACCCCAGGCAGTGTCAGATGGGAGTGATGTACTCTATGTTGTAATGATGTAAATGTAAAAGGATAAAAGACAAACTTGCTGAGCAAAAAAAAAAGAAAAAAAAGGTAAATACTTCCCTCTTTATGATATTATATGCATCGACAATGCTTTCATTACTTTTCTGTGTTGGGAGTGATACTTCAATGGAAATATATATTTTTCAGCAATATTGCACAGCGTCAGACTTAATCAGTTCAATCCCCTATATTTCTGCTACATATCAGAAACAGCATCAGCTGAGATGAACGAAAGAGGAGAGAGATCAGAAGAATTGGCAAGTAAGTGGAGCGAAATGAAAGATATGGGACACTAGAAGAGTTTCTGTAAATGAGTTACTGCAGAGCTGATCTCCCCAGCTATTTTTGTCCCACTGTGGTAGCCGTTGTAGAAGACCGTGCATTAAATAATGCTGCAACTATCCTGCATTGGAAGTGCAGATTCTTTAATGGTATTCAGGGGTTTATTTTGTTGTAGATTCTCAGGCTGCGATCAGATCTGGAAGTTCTTAACTCTTACCCACAGCTAACAAATCTCTTGCTTTTATATTTAGTCCATTTAAGGTCACAGACCAATTATTACTAAAGCTTTTGTTAACTGATGTTATCAAATATGTGGATATTTTCTCAACAAAATCCACATAAGCAGATAACCTGCTTTGTCAGATGTGGCACAAATTAAGACTATATGAGTGAAAATGCCTAAAAACAATGCTCACATGCCAATGTGCAAATTGAAAGACTTATAGGTGGCTGTGATCATTGCCTCCTGCTCATACTGGCCGAGCAGAGATTAATTTGTTTCTGTGCTGAGCTGCAGTGGAGGGATAGTAACACAGAGAAGGAATTTCATTCTAAAAATACTAACTTCAGAAGATACCCACTTTGAATTCAGCTAACTCAGACTGCTGAAGCCTCATATTTGCTTAATATGAACTTAATTGGGGAAGAGGAATGATTACAGCAAGCAAAACTTGACTTGCAGGCTGACTAATGTTTTAATCCATCCCAAATAATGCGAACCTCCCCGTTGACAATTTCACAGTGAAAATACTGTATCAAAGGCTTCACATGTCACATGAAATTACAGCAAACGTTGCATTGGCTACTAGCGCTGGGTGTTTTGATGGTGTCAGTGTCTTCGTGGTCTTGGCTGGTATTTTTGTGGGTCTTGTTCACTCAGTCTTTGATTCAAGGAGCAGCGACTGAGGACTCTTCTGTCTCACAGCTATTTTTGAGCTTTGCCAAAGTCAGTGAATTCTGACTGAAGTGTTTCAGATCACAGAGTTGCATCTGTTACATAGATACAGTATATGGCTTTGTTGTATTTTGCTTAAATGTGTGAATACATCTGTTTTTCACGATTAAATATTGGCATAAAATGCATTTATGGCATGAATTAGGATTAACTTGTTTTTGTTGACTCTCTGCCTTTCTCTCACTCACACATGCACAAGTCAAAACTAAGTGACTTACTGCCCTTTTAAAATGATAATTTTGTAAAAATGTTTGTATGACAGAACCATTGATCAGCACAGTTTATGCTGTAATTTTCTTGTGATTGCTACTAAATCTGATCATCTCTTCCAAACTTCAATTTCCCTTAAAGTTGTTGATCTGTGCAGTCGATAAGCTTTAAACCTACAAACCACATAATCATTACTGACAGCTAAATAGGAAAACTATTCAATAACTGAAATAAAACCGGTGAAAGGAGTCAAAGCTGGTTTCTGTAACACAGCACCTAATCGCTGTGTTACAGAAACAAGGTATCTAAGCAACCAGTATAAAGAAAGTGAATTGTACATACACTGCAGCATAATATCATCTTATTTCTACTTTAAGCTTCTACAGATTTTTGTGAAATGAAATGTCACAGATGAACGGTGTATACATGGTAGGAGTTAAAAAAATTCAACCATTTCTGCTTTTTTTTTGCATTTTCAAATATCAAATCTGCTATAAAAAGTTGCCAGTGGCTGAGACACCTTGAAAACACAAACTGAGGTGAAAATTGTTTCCTACAATTAAGCCATTTGTACAATTATGGTTTTGATACACATTTTGTAGCAGTTATCCCTCAATTCTGTCTACATCCACATCAATTTGTCGAACTAATTTCACTGAATGAAAATAAAAGCTGAAGATGGTAAACATTACATTTTTGCCTTAATGTACTGCTGTGGGATTAGCTGTGATGACATTCTAATGAAAGCAATGAAGTGTGGCAGTAACTGTTAAAAAATACTAGATTCAAATATCTTCCTTTGTGCTCAGCTGGTCCAACTTGGGAGTTTTCAGACTCAATCCTCTGTTAAGTCTTAAAAAACTGGTAGAATGGTAATTTATGCAGGCTTCAGAAATATGCAGGGAAAATGGTGAAATACGCAAAATAGAATAAGCTCACAGGGGTTGTAAAACACAGAGCTGGATATAGCTGAATATAAAACAGCCCATTTAATAATGATAAAGAAAGAAAAAACACAGTGGTTACCTCTCACTACATTATAAGATGTATAATATAGGAACACAGTGTTATTTTAGTCAGTATTAAAGATTTTCCTAAATTGCTCCTCATCACACTCCAGCACTTCCAAAGTAGCTGTTACGTGTCAGGGATTTCAATTCAATGGTCATCATAGAGCTGTGCGCACAACATTCCTAATTCATAGGATCCACATTAAAGAGATTCCCAATAATCTATCTTTAATGACTTAACATAACAGAGGTATATCATTATTTCATATCAACAGAGTTAACATATTCTCAGAGCCGTGTGAAAATACGCTGAATAAATATGTTTCTGCCGATATGTCCACAGTTGAATCTGACAAATGACAGTCATTTGCCTCAGGACATGATCATTCACAACTGCCAGTTCATAAAATTTTATCTCACAGTAGTGGGAGCATTGACAAAGGAAAATTGGACTATCGGGTATTTAGCATGACATCAATACACTTCAACCACACTCTGTGTAATTTTAATGCTTTTCTCTACATGGGAAAAAAGAAATATGTGTTTGCAAGATTGAGATGCAAAATGTAAATAAAATATTTGCATTGGTTAAGCTCTGCTGAAGTAAGCACACTGCTAAAAGTAACTGATGCTTCTGTAAAATAAACAAAGACAAATATAGCAAAAGCATACTGTATAAATAATCTATAATCTACAAGTACAAGCTAGCTATGACCTCGGGACAAGTCAATTGGTCTATTAGCAGTAAGCAAATTAGCTAGCCTACTGTAAATATCTTTTTTCCATTTGATAGAAAAGACAACACTTCATTATGTTGGCTACCTTCTCTCCTACCACTGTCTTGTTTTCACTGACTTTTAGTACATTAACTTTTCTTTATTTTATTTATGCCAGCCTGTGGAGATTATATTTTGAATTTTGTGCACCGAGGCTACCTTTTTCATACTTCATCTGCAACGATTAGAGCCTTTCTTGGGGAAGAAAAAAGGAGAACTTTAAAATTAAAGATATTTTTTATATCTTTTTATATCTTTTGGACCCGACTGCTGCAAATTACTCCATATGGCCTGCACAGAATAGTACAGACTGCATGTTTACTGACCCAATGGTCTGTGACTGTTGATGCCAAAGGATGCCAAAGGTATATTTTGCTCAAATATCTCTGGTCAGCTTGTTGGCTTGTAATTGTTTCTGAACACAATTTGTGTTCAAGTTTTAAGAATTGATTTTTCACTGTTGCAGAGAAGAAACTTACTATTATTTAGGGCAAATGAGGAAAAGTCACCACAGCCTAATTAGAGGATCTGAGACAACCTTCCATCCTGCAGAGGTGAAAACTAATAGGACAGGTATAATTTTAAATCCAACTAGTGTGCACCTTCAAATTGTAAAATAAATAAATAGTTGCTAGACCTGACCTGGTCACTGCCACCCCCGTTCACATTCCTGAAAATACTTGGTAGACATCTGAGGTCACCCATGGCTCTAACAAGTCTGTAAGCTCTCTGGCAGCTGTCAGTCTTGATGTTGCCACTTGCAGAAGCCCCAGCTGGTCAGCTCACCCTTATTTATGGGATGAAATTGAGCTGCCTCCCACTCACCTGTTCCCTTGCTCTCCTTGTCATTGGTTAATGTGATTGGATAGATTCAATAATGGAATATGATGTATTATTTATTATGTTGAGTTAAGCATGACTTATTGAGTGGAGTTTGTCCAGCTTCCTTCAGTGCCAATTGACCATTGATTTTATTTCTTTTTTTTTTTAATTTCTGTTCTTATCACTTGCTCATTGGTGAAAGTCAAAACTGCCCAGTAAAACAAAGAAGAACAAATGAAACAAATGACAGTTTTAAGGTCATCTGCTAACTTTATCTTGGAAATTCTGAGACCCCAGATTATTAGTTTCGCCACATTGGCAGCGACTGCTGAGCGAAATGTCTGGAGGCCCGTACAATTAACATACAGCTCCATCTAGCCCCTGGCCTTAGAATAAGTAGAAGGCAATTATAAAAACCAGAGCCTGGTGAGAGCAAAGAGAATGACACAGCCATCTTCTCAATGATATTGAAGTGGGAAAAACACTGGAGACATTTAAATGAATTTATTGAAAAATGGGCATGGCACAGGAACCTGTACCCAATTTCCTGATAACATCAGCCATCAGTATTATTACAGCATGTAAGGCCATTTTAAAATATCATTATTTGTGCCTAATGTAGCAAAACTGGAGAATGGTATTTTTAAAATGAGTGTTAAATTTAGTAACACATTATTCTCATTTTTCTACATGCTGCAATGATTCTAATTTATATATATTTTTTTTAATTATTTACACTAAACATTGACTTATGGACCATTATTAGGGAAAATGTGTTAATATATCAGTATGTATGTAAAGTATGAAAGTCACATCTACACTTAATTTGAGGTGAAGTGACATAATTATGCCGGAAAGGAATAATTAAGCTGTTCTTTTTGTTTGATTGTAAAGGATAAAAAGGCATATATCTGTCATATAAAGGCAATGGGTAAATATTCTGTAAATATGACAACAGTATGTTTATGGTTTTGATTGGTGTCAAACGTTTAAAGGAAGCTTTTTTGATGTTCATTGTTCATGTTCAATTTCTAGATTAGTACCGATGGGGTTAAACTGAAGCCTGTTGGTACCGATTTGGACTGATGTGGTTAAAAATAGAAGCAAACAGGTGGTTACAAAAAACTCCCAATAGCAGATAGTCTTCTGAAACAGTTGTTGAGTCACACTTGATACATATTTCTGAGACAACAACGGATTATTCAAACAAAATAACACCTAAAACATCACAATAGGAGAGGCACTGGACCTCACCATCTATTCTAAGGCATTATATAAACTAGCATCTTGCTTTAGACAAACAAGCCAGAGGAAACACTGCAATTTGTGTGTCATCCAATTAGACATCAGGTGAGACTAAAGGCCACTTTGTATGATATCTGAGTGCTGATGCCAAAGTCAGAGGATGTTTTCAAGCGTACTCACTGTCACACATTCTTATGATATACACTCCAGATATACCTAAGAGCCCACACAAGTTTTTACAGAACAAAAGAGTGAGTGAGGTTAGAGCAGCCCCCCCAATTTATTTGTATGATCAGAAGGCAATACTAGTTTGTTTCTGTGTGCAAAAAAACCAATATGTAATACATTTAAAAGGGTGGCACAAGTCTTTACTTTTATAATCTAAAGATTAATTGGGTGCCTGCCTCCTTGTCTGATCTGAATTTTCCGTTTGATACCCTTTGCTATGCCAAAAGGAGAGGAGGGTTGGTGGATAGGGATCAGCTAATGTGTCAAAATAAGGTCACTTGTTTCCAGTGGCAATTGATTTGCTGTTTGGAGTCACGTGGAAGTGAGCATGCTCAAAAATGAAGTTACTGTGCCAAACTGATACTGCTTAAAGCTTTGAGGAATGAAGCCCAGTGCATTCGCTGAAGGTTGCCAACAAATATTCAGACACAATGTGACTGATTTCCTGGGGACAAGAAGCCAGAATTGTTTGACGTCTTATTAGGTCTTAAGATGTCTTGTTTAAGACTGTTGTGAGAGGCTTGGCTAATTAAATTGGCTTTCAAGCAGCATGTGACTGGTGTGCACTGTGCATTGATGTGTCTGGGAACAAGCTGACAAATACTCAATGCTTGAACATCTCAATAATGAAAGAAAGTTTTTATGCTATGGCGGAGCATTCTTTATTCTGCCGGTTTTGATTCACAATAATGTAATGAGCAACAGCAACATGATGCATCAACATTTGCACAGATGCGTGCGCAGTATTCACACAGATACACTAACACTTGCATTCTCTTTTGAACTTCAGTCACATGACAAATGGTGTCTGTAAAGGTCATGTTGCAGATTAATTTGAGAGACGGGCGGTAAATAGACTGACTGACATGAATGAATCCAGATAGTGCAGAGTTAAATCTCTGTGTCTCTGTGACCAACAAAAAAAAATGGTCATAAGTCTTTTGGACCAAATCTCTGCACTTATATCCAAGTTGATGGACTGTTGATGGGTTTTTCTTCAGTAGCTATCCCCTTTGTTGAGTACATAGTTTTTCAAACACTTTTGCAGTGTTAGAAAAACAAAGTATACTCTGGCTGTAAGTGTACAAGAGAGACCGGAGCATCTTGATAATGTGAGCATGAGAAAATGCTCACAGTAGAGGCTAAGAAAAGGTCACCTTGACAGAAAAGAATTAGAAAATGACAGAAATGTCAGGAGGCATTTTTATTAAAATGCCAATATTTTGCTATATCAGTCTAAGCAGGTCATCAAGATAAGACCTTTATACTGTTTTGCCTTTCTGTCAAGTTCTGGCATTTTCTACTAGGGGGATCATAAAGGCTCATTTCATTTCAAGAAGGGGGAACTTCGACTTTTACACACCTTATATTTACATCTTTCTCTGGAGTGTTTTTCACAGACTGTGTTTAATTCCTAAAAGGTCCATTGTAGTGTGCACTGTAGAGACACTAATTGGTAGTTACTTTACAACTTTTTCTGGTAAAAGTGAGCAAAATATCCTAGCAGAAATATGTAAAATTGGATATTCTGAGGTATCAAGTGTATGTGTTTTTCACTAATTTGAACTGTCCACATGACAGATCCTATCAACATTCCCCACACACATATAGCTATAAATATATATACACACACACACTGAGAGAATGATTTAGCTCCTAGTTTAATGCAATTTTGTGTTGCTGTATGAGCTGCTCTGTTTACCGAATGAGTTATTCATACATTTTATTTCCTTGCAGGTACGTGGTGAAATTGATGGAATATGTGTCAAATCACTTTCTGACATCTGCTCATATTCATCAGCCTCTAAGTCCTTCCATTGGTTCCTTCATTAGAGAGGTGACACAAAACTCCATCAAGACTTGATATCCCCCTAGCACCTGAGTTAAATTGGATTTTAAATAAATGTCAGAGTGAGTTTCACATTACCATTGGACAGCACAAATGTAAGTTTGGTATCAGGTTCGAGGCAGAAATGCACAGTTTGTGTAAGGTAATATCACATCGGGTTTCTCCACCGTCACTTTCCAGGCGTGCAAATGGCATCAGGTGTAAATGTAACAAGTAGGGGTGGGCGACATGACCCTAAAATAATACCACAATAATTCTGGGTATTTCCGCGATAATTATTTTCTTGACAATATGACAAAATACTCCCTGCAGGATTTTTGGCTCTTCTCATACTCGACTGGGTGCTTCTGCTTGAGGTGGTGAAATAAGTTTGTTGTATTGCCCCCTTTTGTTGTTAGTCTTCTTACACTTCTTACATATTAACATAATTTGTTGTACATCTGATCTTTTTTAACCAAACCATTTCCACACTACTGAAGTCGCTCCCCTTTTTGAAACCAACTCCTCCAGCGTAGAGCCGTTATTTTGGCTTTCCGCCATGCTTGTGCAGAACCGTATGACAACAAGTCTGAATATTGCTATTAGAATATTGCCAACATGCTATTAGTGAAGTACATCACTTTCTGTTTTTACTAATTTTTCACCATAATACCCTGAACTTTGGAATTGAAATGATGTGAAGAATTAAGTTACTGGTATTTGACTTATTAATAAACTTATCCTGACAATGGACCTATTCCTTGGACTGACTTTTTTGGATTTAACCCTCTAAAACCTACATAGACAAAGAAGCGCCTGGACATAGTTTTATATTTTCTATCTAATTCAGAGTTTATTCTTTCAGTGAGTATCAAGTGTTATGGATCATATGTTTCAGGGGAACCTGCCCTTTCTTTCTGGTGCAGTGTAAAGTCACCATCATGCATTACCTTTGTGTGAGCATATTTGACAATAAAGAAAAATCACCAGTAAAAAAAAACTTGTTTTTTTTTAACATGAAAAGTTGTATTTAGGTGTTTTTGAGCTTCATGTGAAGTTTGGTGCAAATCCACCTTTTCCTCAGTGAATCACAGCCATTTAGTTGCATATTGTCCTGGGTGTTTTCTTAGTAGACAATGTGAGAATATATACATTTTAGTGCTGTCATTATATTTTGGTCAATATCACCTCTGAGAGTAAATATCAAAGTGTTATATATCAGTGGAAAATAGACAACCTAATCTGTTGATATATGGAAGGCTACAGTCGTTTACTTTTTGCACAGTGAGTGCACACGGTGACTCCAGTGAAGCCAGTGAAGCCCAGCCAGCTTCTGTTCCTGTACGTGACTGCACGCACCGTTCATCAGCCCTGATGGTCATAAGGGCACCGTTCAAGGTGCCTCGGAAAGCTTGTCAATATCATAAACGGTTCCAAAGTTATTTAATGTTTTGTAGAATGTGGTCTAGTGTAGCATTGACACTATCCTTGGTTTCAGAAGGTTAATGCATTATTACTGGACCTAGAATAACCCTATTCTTGTATTATATTTCCACTGCTTTTTGTATTTTTTTTTCTTTTCTTTTTTTTTTTTTTTTTTATATAGTGATCTTGGTCTGGGTTAGGAACTGTGGCTGTTGCGGGCCTATAAAGCCTGTTGAGACATTGTTTGGGCAACACAAATGAACATGAGTTGGCCCGGATTAGTCAAGGACATTATGTTCCCTTGAAAAATGGAATAATAGAATAATAGAAAGTGAAGTGAAAAAATGAGGAAAAGCACAAAAGAGCTGCTGATTAAACATGTCATGGCCAGCTCAAAAACCATGACAAATAACAGAAGGTGACACAAGAAGTTAAAGCTAAAGACACGATTCATTTATTGGAAACAACTAAAAGTGTCAAAATGCTATGAGGGGTGGCAGTCAGTAAGACGGTAGTGTTGGCGTGTACGCATGAATAATAAAATAGTGAGTGGAGTGTTGTATGGAAAAAGGAAAAACAAAGACAAGGAGCAGAGTCTCCCCTTTCTCTCTCCACCCAAAGAACAAGTGGGATGCGCTCTTATAGTACTGGGAACACTGGGCCCAGGTGTTCCTAATTAACGACGACCCGACCGCACCTACTGGGCATCTGCAACACAAAACACAAAAGAGGCACAAAAAGGAGACCAAAGAAAGCAAAAGTGACATAATAAATATTGAAAACAATACAAATAGGATGATTCGGATACAGTATTTAACAAGTGGTTATGTCCTGAGTGTACATAAACATGCACACATACAATAATGTTGGAAAGATAGACAGACAAAGGCACATACTACTACCAATATCACTCTACTTATTGGGTAAAATAACATATGGCTTTCTGTCGTTCAACAGGTTATTCTGTAAACTACTTTCAATATACTCAGTTTATATAAGCTATACCTTTATATCCCTAACCAGTGCTGACATTTCACTAAATATGTTTAGTTGGAATACTGAAATACATTCCCTATTTGCTGTTATACAACGAAGATTGGCAAAAAGGTCAAGGTGTGTTGTCAGAATGAAAACTGTATGTACATGGCTAATATAAAATTGTATATATAGATACTTAATAAGCTAACATGCACTGACTCATAAGCGTCAGTCCTCTACAGATACATTGTCAGCTTTGCTCTTCTGAAAGGCCAGTCCAATCACACAATTTTCAATGGTTTTATTTCATGTCAGTAACCGTGGCCAACGCATACTCCCTATTCTCAATGTAGGTGTGGAGATTGTATGAATTACCTTTTGATGTTTCAGCTCCTCTGATCCAAAAGCAATTACTCCGTAAACCCTCTAATAATTAGAACAAATTAAAGTAGAGTAAAGAATGAAAGCGGGAAAATTACATTTGGAACGCACTAATTGGTCTTCTCATAGAGCTGTTTTAAAAAAAATAAGATTGGAGACTGAAAGTAAAATGTAATACTACTATGTCTCTAGTCCCTATTTTCTCAACCAAGAGAAGTAGCCTTTGTGATCAAAGCAAGAAAAAGCGAAAGCATGATCAATATCTGAGGGTATTCACCTGATCAATTTCTCTCTGCTCTACCGCTTAAGTATGTTATTTTCCGAGAGAGAACTCATGACCTGGTAGATTGGACAGACAGACCATCCCCATGATGGCCACCTGCTCTCACAAAACTCAGACTTTTTACTTTTTTTTTTTTTTTAAGAGTAGCAGCAAAGTGCAAGCAACAACTCTTCAAACGCCCTGTCCAAAAACATACATAATAATCAGCTATCCACAGAGATGCTGGGGAAAACTTAGCTTTATGATAATAATGCATCAAGAAATATAAAAAGTATTAAGATAAGAATGATTAACTTAATTCCTTCTGTACGATTTATTCAATTATTATTATCTCAAACTACAACTAAACACTATTATCAAAGACAAAAAAAACAAACTAACCAAAACAATAAAAGCAAGTTTGTAGCTGTTATGTAAATGGAAACATGGACAAAGAGGAAATTGTTGGACTAAATAAATATTGACCAGACACTCTTGTAGCTGTGAGGCCAAATCCGACATATTGTATTAGACTTAGAAAAATAGCAACTTGGGAAATTCGCACAATATCTAAAGAACCACAGTCTTTTAATTCATGTTCATTAATCAACTTTTTATTTTTTTTATTCATCAAATTGGGAATGATGTATGAAATTGGAAGTGTATGAAAACTAGTTTGCTGGTTCTATAATGAATCAATAATTACATAAATCACGTGTCATACTATTTTAATTCTTAGTCATGTTGGCTATATTTTAGCAATCTAAGTTGTAATTATCATCATATAATACTTTTGGCGTGATATGGCTACCAGTTCCTGATTAAACACATTTTTCATGTTTTGCATAATGCTGGTAACACATTCCCACCTCCTCTGTTCATTTACTGTCAAAACAAGTCATCTGTGTTCACCCCTTTATCAGCTCCCCACTCAGCACTGCTGCAGATAAATCCCTCTTACTCATTCACCATGCTGCTTATCACTTACTGTGCCATGATGTGGCCACAGCAACTAAATAAATAAGTAAATAAATAAATAAAATCTTGTCAAGTTTAGGTCATTGAACCAATAAAATAGAAATTGCCTATATTTGAAATGTGCGTTCTAGATTTACTTTATTTATTAATTTAATGTATCACAAACATATTAATAAGTTTAAATAAGTCTAGAAAATAATAGAAATGTACTCTTTTTTTTCCTTAGTTTATATATTTACTTACATATTATTATTATCATTATATTACAAGGTCTTCATGTGTACATACACACATACCTACAGCTGAGTGGATGTGTTGTGGATAATATGTGCTATATTGTTTTGTATTGTACATGTGTATCTGGGTGTGTGTGTGTGTGTGTGTGTGTACATGTAGAAAGGGTTACTTTTGGGTGTGTGTTTTTTTTTCTTTCCCCTCGCATCAGTAAATACACAGATATACAGTATACGTGTATGAGTAGATTACTATGGTTACTGTGTGTGTATGTATTTAGATAAGTCTGTGTGTGGATAAATCTGTAGCTACTGGGAAACACACATATCTGTAGATTATATATCTTTTTTTATTAATTTTAAACCCAGTGGGCAAGTGGGACGGTTTGGAGATTTGATTGGGGAACAATCTGCAGTTGTCAAGTCAAGTCAGTTTTTATTTATACAGCCCAATATGACAAATCACAAATTTGCCTCAAGGGGCTTTAAAGATTTGGTTATGTTGTTGTGGTTACAGCATGATGTAAAACAGTCCCTCAACATGCTTATATAGTATATTTATGTGAACTGTTAGGCATAAATCTGTCAGAAATATATCTGTCATCTGGCATAAATATAGGGATTGCTCAGACAGAACAGATTTGCTGCAGTTCTTCTCTCAGTTCATATGTGATAGACAACTGAATATTTTGGGGTTTGAACTGTTGGGCTATGGAAAAATGATTACGGGCAAATTTCACTATTTTCTGATACTGTATAAACATAACAACTAATCGATTAATCAAGAAAATAATTGGCACTTGAACACTGTCACAAAAACAGATACCACTCACAAATACATTATTATTATCTTCTTACACAATCAAGTCAGCGACAGGAGTCATGCCCGTGCTAACTATCTGGTCTTCTCTTTACTACAGACCAAACCGCTGCACTGTGAAAAGCAACACCTCCTGTCCTAAGCACTGACGCAACGAAAGACCAACGAAACAGCGCATTTACAAATCAAATGTACATATACTGTAAAAGTCACTGAGTTATCTTTGAAGAGTAGACTATTGTTAGGTTTGTAAACTGTGATGGATTCCAGTAATCCGCTTCCTTCAAACCACCTGTCACCTCGTCTTCTTTCTTCAGCGTATGCGTGTGTGCATTTGTGTGACTTGAGTGTGGCACAAAAAGAAAACGAATGCCTCATGAGCAGCTTCCTGCGTATAATTGCACAAGCGTCATTATTGTAAACACACACAATCAACTATTTCAGCATGCAGCATACAAACAAGAAAAATAAAGCCTTTACCTGCGCGTCGTTTTCTATCCATATACCTTTATAATGAAGACCAATTAAGGTATACAGGCTGGAAACCGGCTCAGCAGAGGCAGGATGAATACATTCTGACATGCCTCATAGCACCAGGATAATTAGGTGAGCTAGATGCATGAAAAGGGGCTGCGCACGTGTTCGACTGCAAGGAAGGAATTGGCACCGACCTTTTGGAAGTAGGTATGAGATTGGCAAGAGTCACCAGAGAGAATGTTTCCCACAGGGCAAAATAGCTACGGGCATCTAGAGCCACTAGCAAGATGCTTTTGTAAAAGAATGCTAATACTACAAAAACAAGTCCTGCTGGCCTGCTGGCAGAGGCTCTTAAAGTAAATGGGATTGTCGCTGGAGGTTACGCTGACATTTTTCCATATTTATCAATAGTTAACAAATGCACAAATTCAGTTGGGTTGAGTGGTAAAATCAATCAGTTATATAATAAAGCAAATAAATATATATATTTTTTTAAGTCTATGACAAAAACAGGATATTCAAGTTTTTTACATGTAACTTTTCAAGTATTAGTTGAGTAAAACTTTTAATTAGGGATGTGTGCTTTAACATTACAAAGTCTAATTTAAGTCATTTAAAAAGACTTGTTAGATGCACTGTTAGACCTATGGCATATTGATTGGCTATAAAGTCCTTTAGGCGTAATGCTGGGGGAATAAGTACCACCCATTTCACTTCCACAGCACCTTACCTATGAGTAAGACTATTAGTTTAATTATGAAGTGGAGCAGAAATGGTGATAATGAAGCCCCTTTGGGGAAATATGGGCATCACTAAATCTATTCCTACCTGCCACCAAAGCCCAACAATGTGGCACTCCCTAAAAAATCATTGATCAATTCTATGCAAAGGAAACATTTACAATATCCAAATAAATAAATAAATAAATACAGGAACAAGACACTGATCTCACTTGCGACACAGTACAAATTGTGCTGCTTGTCACACTGTACACCGTTGTGACTGTAAAACGTCAGTGTGGAGTCAGGATAGTAATTATTGTAATGAATAGGAAATGTCTGCTTGATGGAGTGCTGGAGATTACGGATTGTTCCAGCAAATGTGAATATGTGAATGTGCACTTTCAGTTTACGGCCTCTCTCTCATCAGTGCCAAAGCCCAATATCTCATCCTCGCTCTAATAGCGAAGACCTTATTGTCCTTCTTGACCACAGATTGTACCGCCCTGAGACAGAACACTACCTGGGAAAATAAAACATATTTCTGTCATATTTAACTAGTAACCTGTGACTAACTTTTGTCAAAATAACACAAAATCAAACCATTTTGAATTTGTCCAGTGATGCTACATTGCTCTTCAGCAGTGAGTGGGTCTTTTGATTATTTTACAAACATTTGGAAGTTTCTTGCTAGAACAAAATACTAACTTATCATTAGGGCTGCAACTAACAATTATTTTATTATCCATTAATCTGCAGATTCACTTCTCGATTACGACATGAGTCGTTTGGTCTATTAAATGTCTGCAAAAGGAGAAAAATACCCATCACTGTTTCCCAGAGCCCAAGGTGATGTCTTCAAATGTTGTTGTGTCCCAACCAACAGACCACAACCCAAAGATGTTTATTTTTAGAAGACTAAATAATCATAGAAGGCTGAATTAACCAGAAAATATTCATATGTAAGAATCAGATATGTTGTTATAATGAAAACATTTCTTGTTTTAACGCAATTCGCTGATTTAGTGTAATAACAAGAAACTTTTGTTATACAAGATAAAGTAATGTGTTGTTATAGAAGTTTATTGTTACTAATTTGGTAATATGGCAAATAGTAATAACCAGAAAAATATATATTATCATAACATGAAAATGATTATGTTAAAACAAAATGTTCTTGTTATAATTAAAAAATATGAAATGAACAAAGATAGATGGATAGATAGATGCATTGAGCCTACAGTCCACTTGACTGTGTATGATTAGACCACATGGTGAGGTCCATAAGATGGATTATCCAGTATTTCATCACACACCGAATGTGACCCTTTATTATATGCCTTTTCCATATTAAATTTCAAATTACATCCTGTTAATTTGTGGATGGAGCATATTAAATGAAACCTTGAAACCATGAAGTATAGAGGTTGAGACCAAGAGATATCACTGTATTTAATTTGGCGAGCCAGTGGCCTGTCTGAAATGAATTAGGACTTTAAGTCAGCAGTAAGTGCGTAATTGTGTTTCCCTGATACATTATCAATCAGTAAACTGAAACAAGATCAGCTGATTAGTTTTTGATTGGAATAAATTATCAGTGGAGTTGCTGCTTTTGAAATATATGATATTGTTACCTGAGCAAAGCTAGTTTATGGATATTTCTATAAACACTGATGATTTAGCATCTGGCATAATATAGACAATGTACTGATACTGTGGATATTTCTGGTAATATGAAGTTTATCATATGCTGCATAAGTAAGGTGCTTGCACTTGAAATATCTTCGCAATTTGTAGTATTTATCATGACATGGAATTTGTTTTCATCATTATAAATTAGGGCCATTTGATGACAATGTTGTTTGGCCGGCTTATGTTTTTAATTAACAAGGACCTGTTGTACATTAAATAACATTGTGGGTTATCACATTATGTTTTAGATATTAAATGTGTATTTCAGCTATGGAGTTATTCACCCGAGAAACACCAGTGGAGAGTGACAGCCACTTTGTCAACTGCTCTCCTCCCCCTTCAGTCAGGGTTGTCTTTTTGCATTGCAGACTTGGCACAAATAGTAAATGGCAGAGCTACTTGAAGCCAGTGAAGAGGCAGAAGGATGGTACAGTAAATGTTAGATTCAGGATGGGACAGGCACTGTTACTGTCAGATAAGCGGAGAGCTGAAACCGTGGCATGCTAGCAATCCTCTGGGAATCGCCTGCATGTCAGTGAGGTGAAAAAAAAATTGGGAACAAGGAAAGAGGAAAAGCAGGCCCACACTGAGCCTCGAGACCATTATGGGTATAAGCACTGAATGGCAGCTGGATAATAAAAGGCTTGTCAAAGACTGTATTCCATTAAATATAAATATTTTAAAAGGGAGTAATTTGCACTGAAATACTGTAAAACAGTCCGATTGTATACCGTTTTGATTTTTTTTTCCCCCCCTCACGCCGCTTTTGCCTCAAGAGAGGCAACATGGCAGAGAATAGGCTACATCAAAAAATCTGATAATTCTGTGTCTGTGCACTGACTGGTTTGCTGAACGCTTGTGTCAGTAGAAGTCTGTATAAGGCTGAGGTCTCTTGACTGCCTAGCAGATGCCCCATTCTTGAGTAGTGGCAGTAAACATCGGCAGCATTATCAAAGGCCTCAGCTTGCCCTGCTCTCCATCAAGTCTCCACTAAGCTAATGCCTGCATCTGTAATGTCCCAGAGGCTGCCTTATCTCCCCCGGCCACTTGGATTCATTGCCAACCTCCAGTTCATGGCAAAGCTCTGATCTGAAGACAAGCTAGTTGTGTGCCAAGGTGGGCAGCAGAAAAAAGTGACCTCCCGCCACCAGTACTCATCTCTCCCACTCACACCATGCACGCCAACAGCTCCCCAGCACACGCTGACTGTGGGAACAAATGCGAGAGTCTTTGTAGATTACACTGTGCTTTTCCTGTGTGTTGTCTCTCAATTTAGAGTCCTGTAGCAACTGTGTTAGGGTTGGAGTTTATTATTACCTGGGTAACATGTCTCAACATGGTGGAGTTTATGCACATGTCCACCGTAAATATAATCTGAAGAAAAGCTGAGATATTTAAACAGCTGCAGCGTTGGCGTGCCACAGCTGGATGTGCTAATTACTACAACAAATTGATATGTTTATTACATATATAAAACAACATATATTCAGTTCAAAGTGACAAAAGCCATCTAGCTGTTGTAATAATTATGACTGGAGCAAAGGAGGAATAATTATAGAGTGACAAAGTCTGTGTAGGGAGGAGGTTGGGGGAGATGGATAGGTCAAGATTGCTGTTTGTTTCCCGTTTCCAAATTTTAGTGCCACTGATGGAACTGGTGCTACTGAAAATTGCATTTAGACAAGTATTTTCTTCACGCTGGCAATAAAGAGAGGCTGTCCAAATCCGCTCAAAGCCTTCCTGCCACAACAGGTTCACACACACACACACACACACACACACACACACGACAATATTTCAAAAGTTATAGCTAACCATGAAATGAAAGCTGTGATGCTGGACATACATATATAAATTGATTTAGTTGCTGCATTTTACTGTAGAGCTAGTACTGGCAAACATTTACTATTAATGGATTAAAAATGGGAAAAAATAAGCATCCCTAACTTTTAAGTTAAGTTACTGCAGCCGAGTAATAAAATCAAAGACTTCTGACATGTAATCTATTTCTAATTTTATTGTCATGTACTGTCTACACAGCATACCCACACTGGCGTTGTTTAATATTAAGACTTCAATAGCAGACAACAGCACATATATTAATCCTGTTGAAAAATCCACTGACTTCACTGCAGTTGAGCCCAGGAGGTTCCTCTGAGAAAGGACTGCAGGTCAACTGAGCTGCTCTTGACTCACGGCCTTCGTGTTTAATGTTCAAAAATCAACACTGAAAAATTCAACACAATCTATTTTGAGCTGAAATGTATTTATTAAAGTAAACCCAAATAAATGAAAACACAGAGGGTGAAACTGAGAAAAAGGAAATAATATTTAAATTACTGTTCTCAAATATTAAATCAATGTGCAATTATTGACTAGCATATCAAATGAATGTCATTCAGTATCCAGTCCGGTGGTCTTTTGATGGCTACAGGGTTCCATTATTTATTCATATACTTGCATGAATACTGTCATCTGTGCTGCTTTATGGGTAAGTCAGAGGAACAGAATGAGTAGATTTTCTTGAAAGAGATCAAGTCACCCAATATTACATTTGATCAAAAGAGAGTTCATAATTGACATAACAGGCGACAAAAAAATCTGCCCCGATACCTAAAAGATCACCTTTTTAACCAGTGACTGTAGGGGGATAACTGGACAAGACCTGATATCAAAGATTATAGAAACCATTTTTCAAAGTGGATAAATCACTGTCATCTTGATTTGCCATCCTGCTTAATTAACATTACAGCCTCCTGCGGTCAGAAACTGTGGTCCAGCTCGCTTCATGTTACCGTGTGGATGTAGATAAAAAAGCTTCTTTGCTGACTTCCGGAGAGATGCCAGCATGGAGTAGTTGTATATTTCCACACTCACACGATCTTAATCGTTGCTACGTTGCTTAGTTCAGCTCTGACGGTGCAACTCGATACAACTGGAAAAAACACAGCTGACATAATTATCTGGCAGCACGGACATGGCGGCACTAGCAACAATGCTAACAGAATATAAGGCCTCGCTCTCGGCAGAGTTCAGTTCAGGATACGCAAAGCTTGAGACCATCAACAACGTCTCAAGTCACACGACGACACGACCAGCCAGAACGTGCAGGCCCTGGAAATTACATTAGCTATGCTGACCGAAGACAATGCTAAGCTAAGGGCTACTGACCTTGAGGGTAGAAGCCACAGAAACAACATATGTATCATCTGCCTTCCAGAGTACATCCAGGGTCCTCGCCCTGCAACGTTCTTCTCACAGCTCCTGGTTGAGGTCTTGGGCGAACAGACTCGCATCACCCGTGAAGCTCACCACAACGCCATCAAACACCATCTTTTGTTATTGTTTTGATTGCGGCAGAAATTTCATATTGTGTGTTATTGCGCTCTCTGCCGCTATTCCTTTTGGTTTGCACTTTTTATTTTTACTCTTTTTACCAAAGTTTGCCTAAGTAGCCCAACCAAGGCACCTTGTTTATGTTCATTTATACCAGTAAAATATTATTGGTGTTATATCTCTTGGTCTGTTCCTCTCTTGCTTGGATGTTTGAGGTTTGCCTCCGTGTAGGTGTATGTGTGTGTGAGTGAGCTCATGCTTGAGTGTGCTGACTGTGTGCGCATGGGGGCGTGCATAGGTGTGTGTGTTCATGTGTGTGGGTCTATCTTCATGATTATTATCTTAATCTTTTTTATTTTCTATACAACACGTGGCAAAAACAAATTATGGAATAGTAAGCTGGATCCTGTTTCAGAAAAATCCTCAGAGCCACTGCTCTCTCATTCATCTGCTGCTTGTTCATTATATTTATTTTGAGCATGTTGTTTGTTTTTTGAACTACCTGACACTGTTTGTGGGATGTGGAAACATTAGGAGCTGGGCTCAAAAGAGGTCATGCAGGTGAAAGGACAAAGCACCGCTGTGCATTGGACACACAAGACATGCTCAGTGTTAAAGGTCTCAGGTCTGGAGCCTTGGGTGGGCAGAAATTGGGGTTTGTTTTCTTGTTTTTGTGTTTCTCTCTTCCTTCCTGCTGTCTCTCTCTTTGTGTTTGTTTTGTCCATTTACCCGTTTCCACCCCTTTCATCCTCTTCCTCTTACACAGACATCGAGCCACTTCGACCAACCCCGGGATAACAAAGAGGTATGGCGAACATAAATAACAATGTTAGATCTATTTTGTAGAATGTTAGGGGGGCAAATTGTGTTACCAAAATGAACAGGATCATGACCCACTTGCAACATTTAAAAGGGGATATATTTTGATCCACCAGCTTTGAAACTGGGAATTGGAAATAATTAAAAGAAGCTGGATCAGTCACTTATTTCATTCCAAATGTAATAAAAGAGCCAGAGGCACCACTATCCAAATTCATAAAAATGTTTCATTTGAACCACTCAAAACTTTAGTGGATCCCAATGGTCGCTTTATCATTGTTTCAGGTAGATTACAGGATACACCTGTCTGATTAGTAAGTGTTTATGGTCCAAACTGGGACAAAGTTTTTTACATTTTTTTCCTGATATTGAGAATCACCACATTATCATAGAGGGGGATTTTAATATAGTCCAAGACAATGAACTTGACAGTTCTTCATCCAAAGTGTCCCCTCTATCTAAAGCTGCTAAGACATTAGACATCTTTACTAAACGGCTTGGATTGTCTGACCCATGGAGGCATAAATTCCCCACAGGGAAGGCATTTTCTTCCTTTTCTAAAGTACATCACACTTATACTCACATAGACTTTTTCTTCCTAGACCACAGACTACTCTCAAAAGTTAACTCTTGCAACTACCACAGCATAGTAATGTCCGACCATGCCCTAACCTCTTTAGACATCAGCTTCGGCACAACTCCTTTAAACACTGGAGATTTAATTCCACACTACTGGCTAAGGACATAGATAAATGACACAACAGACATATCAAGAGGAACACTTTGGGAAGCCTTAAAAGCTTACCTCTGAGGCCATCTTATATCCTATGTATCCCATTTAAAACAAACTATCCCATACAGCTGAACTACTGCAGAAAATTAATGAAACTGATAACAAATATGCAACTGACCCGAACCCTGACCTTTATAAACAGGTGCCTCCAACTCCAGGCTGAATTTGACCTCGCATCCACAAACAAAGACACAGCTACTCAGGTCTAAGCAAAGCTTTGAATCTGGAGACACGGCCAGTAAACTCCTGGCTCACCAGGCCAGAGCAGAGGCGGCTTCAAGAGTAATTCTGGCTATTAAATCTCCATCTAGGGATGTTCTATCAGACCCAGAGAGCAGGTTCTACTCTGATCTATATACTTAAGACTCCCCCAAGACACAGAAGACAATACATTAGACATAATCAGTTTTCCCAAAATTGACAGCGGTCTTGCTAAGGACCTAGCCCATATTACAGAGATACAGGAGCAGTCTGGATGGAGGCTGGGATAATGTGGCAGGAAACAATCAAGCAAAGGTTGTGCATTGTTTACATTTATGCTTTGCAAACTGTTAATATAGTTAACTACTATGTTAACTAATAAGTTACTAATATGTCATACAAATACTTAATATTTGTGGGGAACCCAAGGAGTGATGTTTTTCTTTGAAAAGTGTAGTGTTGGTTTAATCCTAGGACTGAGGCTCAGTTTGGGACACAATGTTTTAATGTGTTCATTATGTCTTTACAAGTTCACAGTCTTGTAGTTAACAGGTGCTCACCTGTTTAATATTGTGAGACTTAATGGTTAGTGTGTTTTCCTTTTCAGGTGCAAAGAACTGACACATAAAAATGTGATTTTAATTTGCTTTGTCCAATACGACAACATACACAAAACTCATGTTCTGCAGCTCAATATCAAGCCACAAGTTTGTTGTTTGAACTAATATTTTATACTTGAATGTACGAGAGACTAATATTTAGAGACAGAAGACTGTAAACTTGAGGCTGAACAATAGATGGAATTTATATTGCTATTGCAATAGTGTAACTTACATTACAAAGATCACAGTATTAACAATTTAAAATTAGTTAAAAATAACTAAAATATATATTAAATATGAGAAAGGATGGAGAACAGTCATTATTTTATTGATTATTACATAAGAGTTTTAAACTACAAAATATTGGAATCATCAGATAAAATAATGGCAATATTATATTTCAATATCATTATTCAGCCCATATGTGTCGAATATTCAATGTTGGTTGAATAACTTTTTTGGCATTTGAAAATAAATGCTGTAATACAGCTAAATCAACCCATTGAGTCCTCTCAATGCATTGTTTTTAGGGGATTTTAAAGGTGACACAATGTGTTTATAGATAAACTATTAAGTGTTTTTGTAATTGTTATTGTAAAAGTCTCTCAGTTCAAGGAAATTAGTTTGTTTAATTTACTTAAGTGATACTGAAAAATGCTGAGTGAGTGAGTGAGTGAGACTAAGTTGTGGTTAGTGATTGATTTAAGTTGGGTTCAATTTGTATCAAGCAGTGCACACAACATGAAAAAATTAAGTTATCACAAAGCACGGCTTTTAGGTTAAATAAAGTTAACGGTTAATGGGTGTCAGTCTATCAGAAGCAAAATTAACTGAAACAGACCTTAGTGGGATCATATTTTAGACATGGTCCATTCATCCTCCATGTGTCTCCGTCACAGGCTAATTTAATGCAAAATTCTACACAGAATCCACTATAATAATGCCAGACTAAACATATATATATATATATATATATATATATATATATATATATATATATATATATATATATATATATATATATATATAGTCTGGCATTATTAATATATCTTAATGTCAAGGATTCCTGCAATCAGTGCAAACAATCTCCTGCTAATCTCACTCACATCTTCTGGTCTTAATAAACTTCTGGTCGAACATATTTAAATATGTGAAACTATAAGCCGGGCTTATTATGTGGTCATTGCCCCTAATTCTTTATCTGCCATCTTTAGTGCTCCATCTGATACCGGCCTCTCTGTCGCTCTGTTGCAGCGAGCCCTGGACTTCACGACTTTATTGGCCAGACGTTTGATTCCACTGAAATGGAAGAACACTTCTCCCCCTGCACACCGTCGACGGACTCATGAAGTTCTATATAATATTAAACTTGAGAAACTTAGATTCTCTTTCATGGGCTTTATAAAAACATTCCAAGAAATCTTGAACCCTTTTTTTGGAATACATTGACCTGCTCCAACATGGAAGAGGATTTTTTTTCCCCTCTATGTGTTTCATGACCTGACTTGGGTGAGGGTGGAGGAGAGGATGAAGGTTTGGAAATGTTCTGGCAATGTTTTGTTTCATGCCGTTTGTACTGTACTGACTGTTGACAGACTGATAAATCAATAAAAAGATTTGCAAAAAAAAAGCTTCTCTGCTGAGGTTACGAGCTAACAAGGAACGAGGTCAGGCGTGCAAAATAGCACAGGATGCCTGATCAAACACGCTATGACTGGCCTCCATCCTCTGAACCATTAACCTTAAAACTGAGTGATGGATACTGCAAAGTCAGATCTTCCACTGCCCTATTTGAGTATGTGGGAAGACACAGAAAGAGAAAGTGAAAAAGACTGACAGCCAATATATACTGAATAATGTAAAGTCACACCCAAGTGAACCTTATGAGATGTCCATTTCAGTCAAGCTGCAGATCCTACACCTTCAGTTTGAGCTATGTTTTCAAAGACTTTATCTGTTTAATGACCTTTTTACACCCTGCACATGCATTAATGTCCAGCTTTAATGTTAGCTTTTGAAAGCTGATGCCAATATATTTTGAATGAAACTGCCAGAGCCAATATATTTTGTCCATATAGTCAATATCTTTGAATATGATCATGGATATGGATAAGAATTACAAATACTCAGCATTTACTGAGAGAATTTTAATCCTGGAAGGCAGATGAGCCACTGAGAAATAATTCACAGCATAGGGCATGAAAAAACTCTCTGATGAACCTCATACAAGTGAATTTTGTAGCAGTTCGTTTGGGCAGAAAGACCGCCATGTAATGAAAACAATAAATACGTGTTTTCGTCTAGGGTGATTGAGGATGACCTCTGCCTTATTGTAGATTATGTAGCTGTGAGAGATTAGTGAACAGGTGAATGGGTGTGAAGTTTTACTCTGATTAGGTGCTACATTTGTTTCATTTGCTTTCATGTTTTCCTTCTTCTACCACATTGGTACAGTACAGAAGAAGGAAAAGGGGAAGTAAAACATTATTTATAGTACTGCGTTAAGGGATTATGGCACAGCTGTGGAGCCCTCGCACCAGAGCAGAAACAATAAGTAGATCAGCAGAAAATTTACCTGCAATAATCAATCGTCTGTTATTTTTTAGGCAAAAAAAAAACAAAAAACAAAACAAAAAACACAAGGCTACTTAGTGCTTGAAATGGGCTTAAGCAATTACTGGTTCCAGTTTCTAAAATGTGAGAATTTGTTTCATTGTTTGTTTGTTTCATCTTAAATAAACTGAATATTTTTTAGGTTTCGGGTTGTTTGTTGCACAAAATAAGCACTTTGGTGATCTCCACAGGATCATCAAACAGGAACGTCACAAAATGACACCCTTAAAACTTGATTATATACATGGGATGTCAGAAAAGGGGCATTTTCACTTAAATTCGGCAACATCTGTCACAAGTGTCTGTTTTATACTCGATCCGAATACAATACAAGAATCCTGTATAAAAGGTCAAAGTCATAAATAATTATACGAACATCAACATGGGAATTACACATTATCCTGTAATGTTTCACTACTTTATTTGCTGGTGTCATGTGTATGCACAAGCTGCAAGTGTTCTTGGATATTTACACATGGCTGGGACTCTCAATTACTACGTGAAGGCTAAAGCATCATAAAGTTGAACTGAATCAATTTCTAGTTCACTATATCCAAGTCACATGATTATCTCATAATGTTAATTTGACTGTCGACACCAACACTTGACATCTCACGCTACCTTATAAATCTGGTAAATACATCATCCTTACACATACTGAGTCATAAAATATATCAATAACACATCAGTCTGAATTTGAGCTGCTTGATGTAGCAGAAATTCATCAAAGTCAGCAAACAGGAGAGGACACAGACTGTTTTTCAAATTGCCAAGGATCTGTTCAATGAGCCGTACTCACAAGTGATTTATTCTCTCACTTTTCAAGTAACGGTACAGTTTGTAAATGCTCCAACATGTTTGATCAAACATTCAGATCAGGAAAAGCAATAAAGTAAATAAAGAGAAAACTGAAGTGTGAAAGTTATTTTTAATTATTAATTTATTTCTCCAAATAGCCAAGCATGATGTTAAGCAGTAAATTAATTAAGTACTGTATGCACACATGGACGTGCTTTGTGATTCTGAAGAAAGTAAATACCTGCAATGAAAAATCAATGATCTCCGTCAATGACAGTGGACAATGTGTATATTATATTATATATAAGTATATTATATTATAAATATAATATATATTATATATAAATAAATAATGTGTTAGTCACTTAAATGTTTTATGACTCATATTTAAAAGAATGTGAGATCATTCAGATGACTGACGTTCAAAGAGATTACTGTGCTCGTGAACAGCTTGACATATATAAAACCACAAAGAAACATCCAGAGTGACACAAGCACAATAAACAACTTCAGTTTTCTGTATAAGCAGCCATTAAGATTACAAACCAGGCCTTGAATGTGAAGCTAAGTATCTCCCCTGATGGTCTGCTCTCTAATGGTTTCTGCTTTGTAAATCTTTCTGAATTAAAATAAAGATGTCAGCACGGCACAATAGAAACGTTTGCTGTTCTTTTGTGTCTGAGTGTGTGTGTGTGTGTGTGTGTTCAGAGCAGTGCTTTTAAGCAGTGTTATGGATAGTTTTAATTAGGCAATGCTTAATATTCCTGTCCCCATTACACTCAGATAGTGTTTAAGCTGCAAAATTGAATTTTTAAAATGAATCATTGCAACTGCACCATGCACCAGTACCACATATAATTCAAGTTGAAAAATAACATTGCTGTTTTCCCCCCCTGCCAAAGGAGGACGGATAAGCTGATGCAGAAAAAAGTTTGCACATCACAAAGACAACTGAAAACTGTCTACGGACACTTTTGGAAGGATTACAAAGCAAACCATGAGACTGCACTTGTGTTAAGGGCACCACATTAACCTAACAGAATGATATATTTGCAATTCTTAAGGTGCTGATTCAAATTTGATTCGTTCAAGTATTGCAATCTTCATCTTTGGGGGGCATATACAGAGCAGGACAGTTCACAAACTGATCGCGTGTAAGGCCACCTAAACCAGAATCTCCCTAACTTTAACCAAGGCTCTGGGTCTGTGATATGTGCGTCGCTAACCACAGGCAGAGCCTAACATTTTGTTGGTTAGAAAACCGCTAATACAATCTGCAGCTCTGGTTTAATTTGGGAAGAATTCATAGACTGTGGCAACGAAGCGTTTTGAATTTCGCTACAGCTCCGATTTGCACTTATGCCTGGCTTCTTCTTCACAGCAGGGCTATTATAGAATTTAGAGATGTTTGCTGTGCTAAACTGAAGGAAAAATACAGAGTGAGGAAAGCTCTTCCAGAACTACGTCACACTTCACAAATATTATCTTATTTATTGTTTTTCTTTTGTTTAACTGAAAAGGGTCTGATCTGAAGGGTTCTGACCTTATTTGGACCAAAACAAAAAACAAACAAAAAAAATGTTTTGCTTCAGAGGCCAATTGTGGAAAATTAGGTACATTTTTGTGTTAGCAGAATGCTAAAGCCTACTAGCATAGTGTGTTAAAATGACTGCAGCCAATGTGGGAAGTGGTTGTTTGCAGGTGAAATACTTTTTCAGAAGTAAGAGGATGCTTCCAACTTTTAGAAAGATTCAGTAGCTTAGTGCTCAAAGAGTGTGATCATGTAATCACAATGTCCTCGGTTCCAAATACTTTCTGCTCTAATCTCACTTTAATCATTTTTTTTTAATATTAGTTATTGCAAAATCCATGCATTAGTTTCTTATTTTCATTCATTATTAATAATCATTGAAGTATTCTTTAATAATAAGGCCTATATATATTTTTTCACCCTGACTGGTGATGGTCACTGTGAACTTAGAGTCATAAAAGTACCCTGACATTGTCTAATATACAATATGTGTTATATCTTGGTAACTGAACAAATAATTGGAAGAAGTAGGCCACTGTGCACTGGCATACAATGATGAACATCTGTAGTGGGGACAACAGGAACAATGTGATTTTTTTTTTAATGTTTAGCCAGATGAGCTGACAGCAGATGGAGACAGCATTGTAGTGTTCCAGCCCTTCATTAGAAAACCTGTCAGCTGATGCCTCTCTACCTGTTATGTATGTTGATAGCTGGCACATAATGTTCCTGGTTCATGTCACCTTTGAAAAAATAAAGCATTTCTCTCATCTGCATGCTCGCCGTCATTTAATTAGCGGAGATGCAGCACCCTAACCCATTACTCTCCCCGTGCCTTTATCCAAACTACCCATCATTTGTAACAATAGAAAAATAATATCGCTGTGCACAACATATGAGCCAAATACATTGTATCTGCACAGGTTCACACAAACAACAAGCCATACACTCTCACATGTCTCAGAAGAATTTCAGGATTGGAGGATTTTATACAATTGCAATGGGTACAGTTTACATTATGGTTAAAGAGGAAATTTATGATTAAACTAATCTAATTGATTCAAGATTAAATGCCTCTTACAATCGTCATGTTCTCGTATATGTTATGCTGTACCCTCCAGTACTGCAGGATACATTTGACTACCTTAAAAATATTTAGCATTTTGTTAATCTTACATTTAATTCCAAGGTGCAGCCATCAAATGTGCCCTGGGGAGTAAAGGTGTGAAATCAGGTTGCATCACAAGTGTGAGTAAATCTCTTAAAACATCTCCAGGTGGTGTCTAAAATCAGGTTTTATGACAATACGCTTCCACTTTGGGGAAGCCTGTGAAAGAAGAGCAGGTGCAGGCATTGCTCTGTTTTCTCCAACAATCTAAACTGATTCTGTGAAAGGCTAATAGATGGCATCCGATTTGCATATAAATTATTGGGAAGTCTCTGGTGATCTATGACTCTCTATCTGATTTAGCAGCGATGGAACGGCAGGGGAGGAGCTGGAGATACAGTGGGGGGGGGGGGGGGGGGGTGGGGGTGGTTTTTTGAGAAAAAAAAGGGCGCAAAGTAGGGAGATCACCACGTAACATGTTTCATGGCCCTCTCTACCTCAACACATAAAGCAAGAAGCTTAAACTGTTGTTTGTTTTTTCTCACTTGTTCCAATACCTACACTGAGCAATGCAAAGTGCTGTTTTATTTCTTCCTTAATGTAAGTACCCCTCACCATGTGGGGGCTGAGGAAGATCATTTCTGTGAAATGTAACATGAGGGTCAATCTATACATCAGTGAAGATGGAGGCTTCTGCATATTTTACTTACATTGTTGTAGAAAGTTTATAAAATTGCGCGGTTACAATTTTACGACAGTGACTAAGAAATACCTGTCTCATTTAATAAACACTGATCCATTGTATCATCAGAAGTGGTGCAAATATTATGTTGTTGTTTAAGTGTTGACTTTAAAAACACTCGCTTTCCAAATCATACACAACTCATTATAATGTGACTTTTGGGATATTTAAAAAAAAAGGTGACATTATCCCAGCCTTGTTTCCACACAGCTCATTCGTTGAGTAAATCCTAGTCTGTGTAATAAGAGGTATAATGGAGGCATTCCTGTGAAAATGATGAGTAAGTTTGCATGAATCATTGTGCAAGTGTCTGCCAGGCCCGATGTAATCAACTGGGAGACCCCAGGTTGTTCACTGCAGATCAAGAGGCATCAGGAGAAAGTAACGGCAGCTCTTATGCAAATTATGTCATTTTGCATTGAGGTCTGCTCTGTAATTGCTGTATGATTCTCTGTTTTGAAACAGTTTCTCCACAAGTACCCATGTTTATGCAGCATGCTGTTGGTTTGTTAAGTATTCACATCTCCCCATGTTTTCCACATGTTAATGTGTCAAAAAGACATAATTTAAAACATATTAATTTTTGCCACCAGTCTACATAAGGTGTAATAAAGAAGAAAAAAACATGGTTGTAGATATTTTGGTTATTTGGATATCTTTGTCCAAGATATCCAATATGGGAAAACATCCATAAACCTGTTTAAAATTCATATAAAAAAAGTTTTTCCTTATAACTGTAGGGAAATCCACACTTCATAGCAATTTGTTTTGCATCACCCAGTGTTATATGCTTCACACTTTGTTAAGTTATTAAAACAACACATTCTCTTCCTATTTTGGCTTCACTGTACTTTAATCTGTTAAGGATCCAAGCAAGTCAACAGATGTCCAAATGATAATGAATACAGAAGGTCATCTATCTCCTCTAGTAATGGCAGTTACATCTCTAAAAGTGCTGATCAGCTTATTTCTAAAATGATGCACTGTTAATGGTGGGGATATAATGGCTTTCTTTAGTGTGTCCATTCATTTCAGCAAGTAGTTTAATATATCACCGTATTTTAGGATGTGTGCCGTCGATTTCCTGTTAGCAGTGCCTCATTTATGTTTATTTAAATATTGAAGATCTTTCAACCGAGGGGTACATAAGTGGAAGATGCTGGGATGATGAGCACATTGTCAATTATTCTGCTGGCTTTCATTAACAGGGAGTCTGTAACAAAATCAATGACTTCTATTTTAATCATACATGTCTAATACTAGTATGACTGCATTGGCATGATGAAATACACTCGCCGGCCACTTTATTAGGTACACCTGTGTAATCTAATGCAATCCAACAATGGATTTCTGACAATGTTAACAAAAACTGAAAATGTATAAGCTTGGTAAAGGTAGAATTTATGGCTGAGCTGTTGTACTGGATTGCATTAGATTATGTTACACCAAAGATCATCTCTTCCATTAAAGACACGAACAGCATAAAACAATTTTATTTTTGTCCGTGCACTCTCCAGACCATTAATTTATGCTATTCATTTTCTAATGACTCAATTAGATTTAGATTACAAAAGGGTTAGCAAGTTTAATTCATCTATAATGGATAATTTCCCCACATCATTTAAAACTTCCCCCACTGTACTGAATGTACTCAGACATCAACATACTGATATGGACACCTTGTTATAAATATTTTACACTGAGAAAAAATTAAACTGGGACTAAAAGAGATTTTGTGAATGTGGTAATTCTCATTAAAAATAACTTAAGTAGATTCCAGATTATTTATATGATACTTATCTAAATGCTCACACCAATTAACATGAGATCATCTGTAGCATACAGCAGCAAAATGCATTGTAATATACAACAGGATGAGATGGGTCTCATATAGTCGTGCTGCCTCTTTAGGCAACATGTATATGGATGTTATATGGATGTATTTGAGAAGTTGACATTTCAAGGAAAGAACAGTCAGAACAGAGTGGGCTCATCAGCAGGGGGGCCTGTTTCAAACAGAGGCTGAACTGCGGCACTGCATAAAGGGCCAGTATAAGATAAATATGTTTTTTTTTTCAACTGTAAATCATGCAAAGATTTTCCAGTAGAGCCCCAGGTTAAAAATAAAGACCTGGAAATGTGCAGAATATGTCCCATTGAAGAGCAGTATGCACCTTAGCCAATGATGTGAAGATTCATATTATGCCATTGCACCACTAAATTGTGATGCACACGAGTGTAGAAACATGTAAGTAACCAACAAAACTATCATCCCACTGGTTAGCAATGTAAGATGGAAATTATTAGTAAAATGGCATTTTTTTCCAACCACCAATATGTGATTTGGTATAACACCTTACCATTTCTCTCCAGAATCTAATGCTTCTTGATTTTGTTTGCCAGACTCTATACAGCTATATTTCAACATGTACAACATCTAAATATGTGTAGCAGAAGCCTAACGGGCAGAAAAGCATGGATGTTATCAGTTTGTCTAGTGTCAACCACTGTTAATAAGAAAGGAACTTAGTCCAATTTGCTCCGACGTAACTGCTCTAAAGCCAAGAGTTCAAGGCTCGGAGTGCTGGCCAGCTCCAAGGAGGGAATATTTAAAACTATCTTGTTGAGAATTACATTACAAGAGGTTAACACAAAGCATTAAATTGTACTCATCAATAAAATACATTTTTCATTTTATTGCATATTTTATTTGTGTATTTAAATATCTCATTAGATCATTTTAGACTGTTCTGTACTATACTATGCTATATAATATAACTGCATTCATAGAAAACCATTACCTTTTATACCTGGTTTTATATACGCCTATCACCGCTTTGATGTTACACTGTATATTTGCAGGAAACCAGACACTGACAGCTCTAGTTTCATGAAAACCTCTCACAATTAGTATGGCTTATGTGACCCAGAGTATCAATTAAGATTCATACATTCAGAATAACCAGGAGTCATACTATTTGCTCCCTGGCAGCTCTCAGTTAGTAGCATTATGTTGCTCACAAATGGAAATAGACAGTTCCTGCTGACTGCATTATATTTTGACAGATGCTCTTTAGATTATTGAAGTTTTCTATGACAGGAAACATATGGGGTGGTCAGCAATCACTACCTCATTCTTGGGCCAATTTCCCATCTGAATTCAATACTCTGACAGAATGTAGATACATGCAAAAGGAGATGGATGATCTGACTAGGCCATCCTTATGTGTCTATACTATGCCAGTAATTGTGTTCTTTTTGTTAAAAAAATACAAAAGCTTGTTTATTAGTGTTCAGTAACAGAAAACATATATTTTCATGTGCTAAAATATATTTCATGATCTTAATCTTGTCGTAAATCTGTCTTAATCTTTTTTTTTTTCCACACTGTATTATTTGTTTGCTGTCATAACTGCGCTTTTTTTCTGGTTTCTGTCTTTTCTAAGCCATGTAAACATTTCCTAACTACTTTAGTGAGACATTTTTGGGTAAATATATCCACCAGACGTAGCAAATTTTTGGTTTTCAATGGTCTTTCTTGAAGGTGTTACTATTGATCAACAACTGGTTAGAAAATCAAGAAAGAGCCCAATAAATGAACTCCAAATAATAAAATAATAACCTGCATGTGTTGGGATAGCTTTCTTTTACAGCGGCACTATAAATTGTGATTGCTCTGATGGGAAGATTTTAATGTCATTGGTCACATGCTGATGTATCAGATGCATGAGATGTACTAAACCCAAACCTACCGTAGTGACACAAGATGATTGGCAAGGGCAGTGACAAAGATAACTCCCGCTCCTTATGTAAAATGACCGTTAATTAATTATGCATAAACCTTGATAAGATATTTTATTTTTAGATACTCCTGAAGTCTCCTAAGTGTGACCTTTTCATGGCACCACACAAACACTGAGTCCATTTATTGCACACTCGGGTTGGTATCAACAGGGCCCACCTGTGTATTTATTAGTCAGCGAGTCTGTGTGTCGATTTAATGTGACCGTAATTGTATTTTTAACTGCAATGTATTATCATGTCTTATAAAATGAATCCATGAATGAATATATACCTTGTTTTGTCTAGTTTTGAGCAATTATCTGTAAAGATTGTTTTTTTTGCATTTGAATACACCTTGAATGAAAGAAAAGGTCCCTTTTTAATCTGTTTTTGTTGTTATTGCCATTGTATTTGTGTGAATAATCTATTTCCTCTTCCTGAGCTGAATCACTTTACAATTACTTTTGCTGTTGCATTGACCCAATTTACCAACATAGATCAATACAGTTTGTTATATAGAACTAAAAAAGGTTGGAAATGATGAAAATATGTGACACTAAGGGTGTGTTAATCCAGGATCCCAAAATATGCTGCATATTCTGTCATTTGCAGATTAAAAATATTTAACATAAACATCACTGCTTGACAGTATTACAAACAGTAAGTAATCAGTGTGTGGAGACATGTTTTACTGAGCATGGGATTACTCAAAAGTCCAGAAGTTACAAAAACATTATTCAACTGTGACTTTTTTTCCGTCATCCATCATCCAATCTCTGAAAGGCAATTAACCTCCGTCTATGCTGACCTCTCATCGCCCACAGTTGTAAATCTGTGGTGGTGATGATAATAAGTGCCCATAAAAAGGCAAGCACCCACAGATCACTGACTGACAATTAATCGGCAATAAAGTCATATCACGTGTGAGTGTGTGGGCACATGTGTAAGGCAGGGAGATAGGGGATGGTGAAAAGTTTACTGTGTACTTTAAAATAGCTTTCACTGACGACCACCTCTTTCACAAACTCATTTAAACCCATTTGTACTAATACACAGTTTCCCACTGTAGATTATCCTCTTGAAAGTTACCTGTATTTATTAATGTAATATTATTTCTGTGTGGCACACACTAGAGCTGGGGGATATATCAAATTCATTTCATACATTTTTGTTTTTGCACAATGTGTAAAATGAAAATAGAGTTATTACAATAACCCTGCGGTTGTCCACCAACCGCAGGGTCAATTCCTGGCTCTTCCTGTCAATGTGTCGAAGTGGCCTTGAGCATGACTGTACCCCAAGTTGCTCCTGATCATCAGGCCAGCGCCCCGCATGACAGCTCCGCCACCATCAGTGTGTGAGGGTGTGTGAAAGGGTGAATGAGAGTTAAGGTAAAAAGGTGCTATATAAGTGCAGTCCATTTACCAAAGTTAATTTTAATTAAAAAGTAATGTAGACGATAGCTGCTACATTAGTCGTTTTGAGTCATGACAGTCCCGTAAACTGTGACGTGATCAGTTAGTTGACATGATCAGTAAGTTGACGAGGTATCATTGTGTTTATGGGGGTTGAAGCGCTGGGAGTCTACTGAACAGTTTCCAGATTCTACTATGTCAGCCTGTCTGTACCTATCAGGTAGCTAATGCTAGCTAGCTAGGTACATTATTTTTTGAGTTTTTTAGGTTTTTATATCATTCTGTAGATTCTCAGTAGTTCTCCATATGTATTCAAATCCGAAAATTGAAAATTTTGGTTGAAGTACGTATGTTTTAGTGTCAAAATGCTATTTTTCCAAGCCCTTCTAAAAACGTCTCACATTTGCAAAGCAAGCAGAAATGCTAAAACTTTGGAGTAGACTGCATCTCTTTCTGGTTGAAAATGGACTCCATCCACTGCTTTGGGAGGCCGTGCCAAGAATCCAGGAAAAGAAATGCTGTATTTTCCATTAGTTTGAAAGCCCCACTGAATGTGTCACTGGCAGGTAAGTTTAGGAGCTATTCACGGCCCACCTCTGTTACATAAATTGAGTTGGCAGAAATTCTTTAATGAACACTAGTGAAAACTGATATATGGAGATTAAACACGGCAAACTGCTCCTTTAATTAATTGATCTTGCATTAAATATATCACACTAAATGACCTTTGCTGTTAAGCCATATTGACAGCTGAAAAAAAAGCCAAGTTTAACTCATGAGCAGCTTAATAGCAGAGAAAATACAATAATCACCTGTAAACACATTAGGGCCCCCATATAATTTTGCTCACTAATGGGTACAGACAGCTTGAATGAGGATAGATATGCCAATCAACCCAGACTGACTCAGAATGATTGATGACTGTCATTTTTCTTCCTCATGGGGAAATCTACCTGAGGGTCAAACCAATCGTTTCAGCCTCATACTTTAACATCTTGAGTCCCTAACATTGCTCGCTGGGTATCAAAACATACAGACAAAAAAATGTCTGTAACATCAGCTATTGTTGATCACCTTATTGTGTTTAGACATTATTTAATATGCCAACTTTGGCTACTTTTGTAAAAAAAAAAAAAAAAAAAAAAAAAAATATATATATATATATATATATATATATATATATATCATCATGTTTCTAAGGTAAGGTATCAAAAAAGAAGTATTGATTTGGTTCCGGCATCCAAATTCAGACAACATACCAGAATTAGGATTGAAAAAATGTACCCAGCCCTATAGCCAGTTATAATGTAATAACATATCTTAACTTGAGTTTAAATTGGATTTTAAGGTGTAGGAGGATGGCTTTAAATTCACAACACCTCACCTTTAAATGTTCAGTTCACTTCTGAATAACTTTGAGGTCCATGTAAGTAACAAACGATCTGACTGACTTTGTACTTTCCCTTGAGTCTGTCCGCTATCTGAGGAGATAACTTTGGTTACTAGGGGCTTAAGTATTGATAACTGAACATGAATCAGTGTTGTTTTTGCATCACATAAGTTTTGGGGATCTGGGAAAAAAATGTTATCTAATAGAATAATGCTGACTGCAGTCACCTGCTTTACATCCACGGTGCAAAGACGCTGTCCAGCTCAACCCTCACTCATACCCCCTATTTTTTCACCTAAAAGTGCCACGTCTGAAAATCCATATTCATCTGGACATAATATAATATAGAGATGATAAAAACAACTTTTGTGCGTAGGTTGATAGAGCAGCAGATATTATTACACATTGTATGTAGATGCATTAATGCCCAAAAAAAGGTTCAATGTCAGCAAAATGATGAGATTTACATATAATTTAAGAGGCTTTATTCTTTGAGTAGCAGCTGCATACTATTAATGAATAGTAGCACACTGATTTACTCATGCATTCCTCTCTGCACAGGGCAGGGAAGATGCACTAAACTTAACTTGCTAAAAAACAAACAAACAAAAAAAAAACACTGACAGGACACGTGGTCATTGATGGGCATGTCGTCCGTTGCAGAGATGCTGTAAACTTTTGGTTACGGGAACGGTCATCTTGACAACTAGGTCATGCAAGGATTTTTCCGTCCAAGGTTATTTGTGATAAGCCTTGTATGATGGATTAGAAGAACTAGTTAGGAGAACAACTCCTCTGCAATTCCTCCCATCAGTAGGCTTGTTCAGAGTCTGTATGCTGTGAGGCTGAGCTTATGGGATTACAGTCAGGGTTCAGTGGCAGCTAATCAGAGACAACCAACAGATACTTTTAATATCCCACTGTGCTTGTTAAAACATTGTTACGAACTGCCACTGCAAATGTGGATTAAGTAGTGAGTGGGTTTTATAGTAAGTTCCGAGACAATGCCTTCAATGGTTTTATTCATCTTTTTTTTTTCACTCAAATATTTTGACTGGTTTTCATGTGATAAAACTGAGTAAAGGTCTAAAATTCTAACATTTATGTAAAAGAGTTGAGGGATAAAGGTTTCATTTGCGTCAGTCTTCAAATGTGACTATCTGTGACCCCGACAAGACGTGCACTGACAAGTAAACAAACTGTCATGCTGTTTGAAAAAATATGGCCCCAGTCACTCTATGTCCCAAAACAAAGCAGTTATTTGTTTAGTGTGTAGAAAATCATGAGGGGAAAAAAATATGTATTGTGTGCAGTGGCAGCTCGTGACAGGCTGATAATTGTAGGTTGTTGGCCGGTGAGAAACAGACATGTTTCCATGCTGAACAAAATGAATGCACCATAGGATATTCTAAACAACTCAATAGTTTTATATGTATTTTGGAATTAAATGTTAACATACAGCATCTTTAAGATTCACATGCTTGTTTTGCGTATAACAGTGGTACATTTTGCCAACTAAATCCTACCTAACATTTTTTTAGAGACAATGCTATTTTTCAAATGCATGGTGAAACAAAAAAAACACCAATTATAAACATGACTGAACAGTCAGTTTTATAGACTATACTGTGAAATGTCTGCCCCTAAAGCCATAAAGCCATAGCAACGAGCACTCATAGAACATTTAATAAATTATTTGGTGAAAAGGCGGGCACAAACAAACAAAAGTAGTTATTTTATTGCTTAATATAGAAAAGCGTAGACCGGAGCTGTTGACTGTCAGTGAAGATGCTCATATCAGAAATATTGATGAATTATAAGGGCATTTAAATGATTACTCAATTAACTTATTAATCAATCAACAGAAACTTAATCGAGAGTCATATTGATAATCAATTCTTGTTTAAGTGTTGGTTTTTCTTTTAATCCTCTGTGATACCAAACTGACTACCTTTGGGTTTTGGTCTGTTTGTTGGACAAAACAAGACATTTGGAGACATGACCTTGGGCTCTGGGAAATTATAATGGGTATTTTTTCCATTTATTCCTTAATTTACGGACCAACCAATTAATCGAGAGAAGAATCAGCAGATCGATCAGTCTTTTGTACTGGACACCTAAGAATGGAAAAGGGTAATGGTTTAAGGTAAATGGACTGCACTAGCGCTTTCATTCACTCATTTACACTAATTCACACAGAGGGCAATTTGAGGCCAAGTGTCTTACTCAAGGACACATCAGCATGTGCATCAAACCACCAACCGTACAATCAATTCTGCCACCGGTGCAATGTCTGCCAATTTGTTTGGTAGGATACCGTACAATTATTGTTTCTGTGTTTCCTTCACATTTCCTACATGTGACAAATACAAAAAGTGATGCATTTTACATTTCAGGCAGCAGGAACGGTGCTTTGTAACAAACTGTGGAGTACTCGACATGAGCATCAATGACCGCCCCTCTTACTGAAATAATGCACCTGCTGTTTAGCAAATCTCAGAACCCATCAGCTATCTGTCTGACGACGATTTAGCCTCCGGGAGCAACGGCCAATAGTTAGGGGGTTCCAGTGTAGCCAGCGGATATTCGGATAACGGATATCCGGGCCAGGACTTCCTCTTCTGTGCACCGGTCATTGTTTACAGTCTGATTAGCAATTTAAGACAGTCCAGATGACATTTCGGCTAATCCCTGTAAAAAGATATATGCATATGAATGCAGATACATTTTAAAAAACCTAAATCGTCATCGATGATGGGCTCCGAGATTGCATTTCGGCCAATGCTTTCGACCCCTTTTACTCTCCACACAGACTGTTTACCTGCTTGCAGCTAAAGCCCGCTCAGACGTGATTGGTCAATACTACTCAGACCATAAACTGACTACAAACGGAAACCAGAACTTGTCCCGTTGCCTACAGATTTCATATGCAGATATCTGTTTATAGAGATTACTGTTTGGGCTGGAGGTAAAACCAGTGTATTCACAGTCAGTGAGTTACTACTGATGGCGGTGACTCCACATCCATATTAATTTTAGCTTGCTTATTTTGTAATAATGGATTTTTGACTGTGTCTAATGCAACATGACGATGGAGGTTTACTGTAAGCATCTGATTAAATGATGTAAGCTTTGATTCCTATGGGGTTGATTAGCTTGCATAGTCCACTTGTTGATTTATTCATTAGTGCTTTCATATGAGAAGGGTCTGGTTCTGCCTCATTATTCTGTGCACTTAAATATCTACAAAATAAAAAAGGAAAAATAAAAAATGGGGGAAATAGCCGTCGATGGCCACATGAATTGTTTTTGCTCTCTGTCCCAAAGGTCCACACTGAATTATTCATGAGTTCTCTTTTACTTTCCGTATGCATGGAGCTCACTGCAATATAATATAAAATGAAAGAGGGACTTATTATACACTAAGGAGCTGCCAATGAGTGGTGTTCAATATATGAAACAGGGTTGCCCCTGATCCTGCTGTCCTTTTAATTGTTAATTAATTTTTACTTATGAAGATTCTATTAATTCCCTAACTCTGCTTAAGGACCAATTAGTTATTATTACCTGATAATTATTTGGCATTAAAGCTGGTTTTTCAGCAAAGTACAACTTAACGAATAGCCAACTTACTTAAATTAAGTCTTAAAAATACTTGGTATTACAACTATCATACATGATTACATGATTACATACATGTGTGATAGAGCGAGCGGCAGAAAAGTCTATCTAGCATTTTGATGAATTTCAACTGCACAATTCAGACTATTCTGACTAATGCAAATATAGAACGATATACAGTAGAGATGTGAACACGAGTGAGGGGGAGTAGAAAAGGTCCACTGTCGGTGTAGTGCAAAGTGCATCTCTTGTATACTTCACAGTGTTTGATATTCAGTCGTTCCTCTTTGGTCTGAACTTGTACATATTGCTCAAATTTAAGAACCTGGACTGTGATTTGAGCTCATTGAAAATCATGAAATCACTTAAAATGCTACTGCTGTCAGAAAGAGGCAAAAACAGGGGGGTTTTGGGGGGGTTCTGCAAAAGTATGTGGAAAAAGCTGCCTTGTTTTGGTTGGGCAAAAGTGTAAAAGAGTAAGTAAACTTAATTCCAAGTAAGTAAAATAATCAGTGATATGCTACCAATTATTGTAACAGTTTTTTTACTGCCATTGTTTTATTACAGCCCATGTTTGTTCTGCCTTTAAACTTTACACTAGTTGATGACTAGCAAGCCAGTAACATGCGAGAGCTCTGTCACAACAGCTCCCCAAGGTTCCTTCTACACTCTCTGCACTGGTCTGTTTATTAACGCTGGCATTTTGTTCTTAGGATTCTACATCATTTCATTCAATATTGCTAACTAGCATATTAGCTTGCAAGGTGTCATTTGACAAGTGTTAACTGCCTGCAAACCATTCCTCTTATGTGGAGCAGTTTATACTTGGACTGAAAGTTAAATAAAAGTGGATGGTGCCACACAATAACGTCCTCCATTTTGGACTCTCTGGCTCTTTGTACCCTTACAAGAATATGGAGGGAGAAGTATTGTCTCTCCAGAATGCGGTTACCTCAGTTTTTAACAACATTATCTGCAGTGATCCCCATTTAACAGCACCTGAACCACCATCATTCTGCGGATGGTGTGGATGATGATTATAATTAACATTGCCCCAAGCCACCGCTCTGCTCCATTTCATGGATTTCTATGCATTTCAATCGATGTTGGATCCGTTGGAGGAACGTATCCTCGTTTCAAGCCAGTACACTGATTACTTGACTTTCATTTGTTAGATAACTTCGGATCAATACAGATTTGTCTGTTTCACTCAAGGGTAGATATTTAAAATAATCAGTCATCTTAATGTTAACATCGGCCGGCCAACTGCTCCATGATACTATACAGCACGCTGATTTTGTCTGGCATTCAGTGGTAGTCCCAGCATTGCAATTATTGTCACTTAGATCCTGTGATGCCATCAAGTACAAAAACTCTGAGACAAGAACATAATAGACATAAACCCAAAAGAAAAATAGAAAAAGGAGATGACTCAGAGCTCATTTTATAGCCAACTTTTCTTTTTTTTAAAGCTGCAAACCTGATTGCGTTGACCTTTTCATTGTATTGTGAGGGGTCCACTGCAATATAATCTTACTGTGTGACTGAATAGGATCCAATCTGCCCACAAGTGTCACTCAACAGGTGTCATGCTCCGAAATTAATTCTGCAATAATGAATAATGTGAAAAAGTTATAACCTGCTACCTTTGTGTAAACTGGCTCATTTGCAGCAATCACCCTTTATTCTGTAAGAGCTCATGTCTCAGTCTGGTAATATAGATTTAGCAAAACACGTCCCTCATTACCACTGATGGTACAGTGGCAGATGTATACTGTATATACTGAGTAAACAGATTGTGTTGATTGCATTCAAAATTAGTTTTTGGTATAAATAAAAGCAATTATAAAAATTATATTATTTGTCATTTTCATAAGGGAAGACAGTTTGGAACAAGACTGTACTGCCAGGTGCAGTTACCAAACTGCATAACCCTCTCTTTATCATAAAAAGCACACAAACCACACAATACTTTTTAACCTTTAAAGGCATACCTGAGGTCTTCAGAGACATGTGACCAAATTACACTCGTCTAATTCTTTAATTTTCTTTAATTAAGTCCTCAAGTGCCTTGTATTATTATTGCTTGACTTTATTATTGTCTTGCCTCGCTTGTGAGTCGCTTTGGATAAAAGCATCTGCCAAATGACAAAATGCAAGAACATAAATGTAAAATGTATTCCTCCAACTATTTGCTTTTAACCATTTTCAAGTGTCAAAATGTTTTTTTCTATTGTTTTATAAAAATGTTTAGTTTTTTCCTGCTATATGCAGGTGGCAGGTAGTGAATCTATGCAGATTCTAGATATAGGATGAAGTAGAGGATAAGCAGTAAAGAAAATGGATGGATCGATAATTTCTTTATGTTTTTTTTTTATTGTCACAATAACATGATGGTGAAATACAAGTGTATGATGTACACTGGAGAGCAAGCGCTGTCGTTTATAGTGGAGGGTCATAGTAACTGCAAAATGAATGTGTCTAAAGCAACTGATGATGATTTTAAATACTGTGTCAAGTGATTAATAAGATAATTTAGAGGCAGAATTGTAGCATGAAAATGACAGTGCTAACTCAGTGAACTGTGCATCAGTGGACTGATGTGTGCACGACCACATTGCAAAGGCCACACAGCAGTGAATGTGATATGGTTTTACTGTGCTGACTAATTTATGTTTGCAAATGCCAACCACAGAGCAGAGATAGGAGCCAATGTGTAACACACAATATGTATATAAACTTAAAATATAGGCTATTTTGAAAGATGTTGATAAGATGTTTTGAAAGGTTTACAAGCAATATTATTTTAATTTGTAGCCAAATCAAGTTACCAGAAAAGCAAAAGATGGCAGCATTTAAAGGTTTAAGAAATATGATTACTAATAACCTGGTGAACAAGAAATTACTGGTCTAGAGTTCAAAAATCTTTGTCAACATCTGTGTCTGCTCATTGACAACTTGAGCATTTAAGTCCTATTAAAATGATGCTAATGGGTGATGCTTCCACTGACTACCCTTACTTAGATTATGATAATCAGATAAAGGAGACAACGTGGCAGCTTTGACATTTGGTGTAGCGCTTTTAATTAGGCTACGATCAAATGACACATACGAGCATACTTGTAACCATAATTACAATAATCATAATAAAGTTATTATGCTTAGATTTCAGCTCAATCTTTTCAATTTATCAGGGAATGTAAACAACCTGCATTTCATAGACGTACTGTATTTGTTTTCAAAGATGGCTGCTTTACGACTGAGAAACCAGTGGCAGTGTACAGCACGGTGCTGAACCTTTATAAGCTCCTGGAGCTTATTACTGCCTGTAATCAGAGTATTAATGTATTCAAATGTACTCATTGCATTACTGATCTTTTGCATGTAAAACAACCTGAACCTGACATGCTGACATCCTAGTTGCCACCTTAATTACACTTCAGTAAACATTAACTTCTCTGCATCAGCTGTCTAATGATTTGTTTTCTATTTGTGCCTGTTTTTGGCGGCAATTGCTCTGTTTTCTCACTTTCTCTAATGCAAATAACTGCCAGTCTTGTTTCTTTATTTTCTGATGTCGGTTACATTTCTCCCTTTTTAATCACCAAGTTCTCAAGAGTTTCTTTTTAACTCCACTTTACTGTATAATGAAATGAATAAATTTTCAAAAATAACTTTCCCACATTGTGCATCATTATGATGAACTGTGCTAACACACCCGGCACAATATCACCACCAAATTGCCCATGAGAATTAACTATTCTGTTATATATCCTAAAAAAAAATTAAAAAAAACATGAGTCATGGAACACAGGCTTAAACCATTTGCTTCAAGAGTATCTACCCTAGGAATACCTCTGAGCCAAGAAAGCAGCTGGTGGAGGACTTAAATCCTGCAGCCACTGTCAATGCAGGTCCTGGTGGGCCGTGTGGAAGCCAGTGATAGACAGTGATAGAAGTGCTTTAAAAAGTTGTGGACTTCCTGTCTTTAATCACAAATTCACCCAAAATCAGCCACCGTGTTCCTTTCTTCAGTGAGCCTGCAGAACCAAAATACTGGACTCCAGTTTTGTGATTTCAGCTGATGTGGTGTGCTCATGAAAAGATACCAGCAGAGATGTATTTGAATTGCAAAAAAATGTAAATTTTTCAGCTTATACTGAACCAATGAATTATAAGAAAAGAGTATACTGAGTAAATGCTATTGTTTTTGACTTTTAGTCATAATTTCATTTCACATTCAGTTTCTCTAATTCAAATTCTCTTTCTTAATTAACATTCAGGTTTCTAAGACACTAAGAAAACATAACCATAATACAATATCTTCACTGTGCCACACGGCTTGTGGTTGTCCCTTGTCCATTTTTTAAAATCACTTTTCTTTTTTTTCATTTTTATTTGAATTTTAAATGCATTTTCTGCTGGTTTGAATAACCTCTTTCAAAAAATACTGAAACAAATGAGCCCAGACTGTTTTTTTTTTGCCTTTTTTTTGGCATTTGTTTTTGGCATTTGTCATTATAAGCAATGACCATAAATCTAACAACAGATTGAATATATTTTTACACTTGTGCAGTCACTAGAATGATCCTTTTTCTTTTTTGCAGATAACAGGCAGCTACCACAAGTTACAATACACCATACCAGATATCCAAAATCGTCTCCAGCGTTGTCAGAGAAGCCACTACTTGAGAACAGCGTTCGATATGTCATGATTTCATTTCTCTGAGTATGGCAAGTTTCAAAGAGAAATACTAAGACAGAAAAGAATGTAGGCAGCCTGGAGCAGAGAAATGTGAAACCTCCTCCTTAATGGGGGAGGAAAGATCGACAGTTACTGTGTCACCACTTGTCAGAAAGAGGAGTGGAGGTATACTGCGGAGCTTGAGTTGTTCTGAAAGTAGTTTTACATGGTGCCTTCTGCTAGCTGTCGGAGCAATGCTCGGGGAAAGAGGGAGTTCAATAAAGGATGTAGACCATTGGCCACAGCAACAGATAAAGTGAGAAAACTGAGCTGCAGTAGGGTGTCAAATCATAATTAATTATTTCTCAGCAGCACTTTTTGTACTTACAGTATACAGAACGGACCGAGCTGACATATTGTACTGTTTTTGGCCGGGGAACTGATCATGGAAGTATACATGATCGATTTTGTGTGCAGGTATATTACCAAGCTAAATATAGTATCTGATAAGGTTGACTGAGCTGACTCATCAGGCTTGTAATGTTTTGGAGTAGAGACTACAGTAGGCCTAAAGACAGGCCAGTTCATTTCGTCCCAGTGTCCTAAAATCGAAAACAATTTGGACTTCACCCAAAAAGGCTACAGCGCTCCAAAAACTGACTAGCAGCAGGGCACCAGAAAAAAACAACAGATGAGTTTGGGCTTGACCTCTCAACAGACTACAAACTAGGGCTGGGCAATATGACCAAAATCTCATATCCCGATAATGATACCTATCCTGAGAAAGCACATTTTAATTCAGTGAATAAACAGTTGGTCCAAGTGTGATTTGCATCACAACGAAATAAACGATAGAGCGATAGACGTTGTTCTCTCGTCACACGATATATGTCGTCATATCCCACATCTCTACTACAAACTATAATCTTTTAGAAGAATGTGGGTTTTAATTTTTAAATGCAGTGTGTGTAGTGTTTTCTTCTTTTTGTTTGTTTGTTTGTTTTGTTGAGGGCTGTTGAGTTCAACATATCAATTTAAAAATGTCAGTGTTGTGGTTATAGCTTATTTCTGCTGCCCCAAGTGGCCAAAATATCAGTTATTTTAGGCTTCAGATTCACACCAGATGTGGCTACTTGGGGATCTGTGGGTTTCGTGTGAAAAGCTTCTATATAAGTGTGAACCAATGGTTTCACAGCATGACACTCTGCACATTAGTGTGTATTGTTTTCCTGTTGCTGGGATTCCTTTTGCCTTATGTCCAGATGCAGCACTTCCTACTGCTGTGTGCTGAACGATGCTCTTTTCCCCATCTCCAAAAGAAACTATTGGACAAAAGGAAGTTTCAGTCTACGTTTAACTTCTAAAAGTTTCAAAACTGTTTTGGTATCTTGTTACTTCAATTACTCAGTGGCTGCTTTAGTCATAATTCAGTTTTAGTGTTCACAGTCATTACATATGATACGAGCCATATGTCGAGGAGGTAATGGCGACATGTACAAAACTGTTCCGGGCACCTTGCTTTCACATTATCTATCAAGTGATATGTATCTGTAAAACAACACCTTATTTTTAGAGCACAAGCAACTTCAATTTCTGTGCCATACCGTAGTCATCAATCAGAAATTCTGTTGATAACATGACTTCCCTAAAGAAATATCTGTATTATTATTGTGCTTATCCTAGCAGAGGGTAAGGATGCAGCAGAAATAGAGTTTTTAAATGTTTTGATATAAGGCCATCATCACTGAAATGCCTTGAGCTATTACTCTTATGCCCTTGAGTAATGTTAGGTTATCAGGCTTTATTATTCGGTTAAAATGCTTTTGTCCTTCAGGTAAAATGTGTTTGTGTGTGTGAGTGTGTAAAATGAGTGTGTATTTTTATAATAATTACTTGTAAATTAAGACTGACAGATGCGAATGAGGACAAATCCAGAATCGACAATTTGCACAGTCCAAACAGGTTTTACACCTTACATACACGTCATGAATTGTTAAGAGAAACAGAAGCAAACACATATGGCAACATTTCAGTGGCAATTCTGTCTCTACAGATTGTTTTTTTTTTTCTTTGAAAGTCAGGTGGTGAAATAGGATATGCTATCACTCCGTTTAACACCATGCATTTCTTTGTTTTCCACAAAATGCCACAAATCAGCATAGAAATAAGTCCTCAGAATCCATAATCATTTGATTTCATGTCGTGTAACCTCTCTGAAGTGCACCATGGCAACACTGTTTCCATGTAATCCTCAGGGGAAAAACATACTACAAAAAAAAGAATAAAAACAGGATGGGTGGACTATAATGTCAGACTGGTGGTTCTTGTCATAATGTAACTTTGGATGTATAGCAACCTGATGTATTTGCCCTTCATACCCCCATGTGCATGTGGTGATTGCTGGTTAATCAACAAATTGGTTGTGCCGAATTACAGAATTAATTAGAAAATTAATAACCTGTAGAGAGGGGGAAATGTCCGTTGCATGTCAGTGTCAAAGTCCAGCTCTTTTATTTACCCTTCGACTCTTTAACAGAGGTGTAGCAAGGGCAGACAAAAGGAAACAGCTTCATGGGTGATGTCAACCCCACCGAGGGATACACACCGACTTCTGTGAAGCAAATAATTGTTTGCCAGAAGAATAAAAACTAATGGTTTTATTTATAATAGCCTCCCACCACATATGCTGCATGAAGCTTGTCCATGCTTGCAGTACAGTTTTCTACAATGAGGAAGTTGTTATGTAAGGTAAAGTCTGGATGAATAATACCAAATAAAGCATTATGTGGGTCACCCAACAAAGTAAGGGAAGAAAGGGGAGAACTTCAGTGTCCTGCATATTATATATTCATACATTGGCAAGCTAAGACACAAATAACACATGGATAGTCATAAATATGGTATGGGTCATTTAGTTGGTTATGGTAAATAACCACTGGTTTGCCTCATGAATAAAGAGTTAAGCACTGGGGACAAAGGTGTTTTGTAGGTTTATTTAATATGAAGATGACCTGAATTCAACTTCATGAGCTTGTGAAAACTGACATAACAGCTCTGCTTATCCATACTGTGAAAATGTTGACATTTAAGGTTTCATGGCCAGCAGAAGAAATGTATCTGTAGTAAGAACACACATTATTTTTAACATATTCTAGAGTCACTGATTGTAACTCTATAATGACCAAATTCCCTTTGAGTATTTTTAAAGAGCAGACTATGCAAATTCCTACATTTGGACACAACTGTTATTACTGCTGTCCATTTTCATTTATTATGCAGCTTTTTTCCTTTTCATTTAATACCATCCGTGACTCATTTTATTCAAAACAACCTAACAAAGAAGAGAAGAATGATCAGGAATGAAGAGAGGTCTTCTCTAATTGCTTCTTTGGATTTAGTCTCACAACCTGACCGCCAGTCAAGAATATAAATATTGGACGATTCTGCAAAACACCAAATTTTCAGAATTTTCCCTTTCTACAATGTCTGTGTATGGCAACTATGGTATGGTGAAGGTGAGGGACAGATGGATATGGCAAATAAAGTATGGTTAAAGTATGGTTTATGGCTAACGATAGACGCAATCTGCGCTCTTCTGCATCAAAGTCAATATCCTTCACCTCCCTGCATACAGGACACACTTATTCCTGCCTTGGCACTTAACATTTGCATTGGATGTAAATCATGAGGAGAGGAATTGTCCAATATAATCATAATTTGTAGGATACTTGGTCTTGAGTCTAGCATCAGAAATGATGACAACAAAACATCTCAGTGACATCTCTCAAATGTAACGCAGTATACTACCAGACTTCCCTCGTGAAGCATATAATGTTCCATTTTTTTGGTGAAATGTGTCAGAGAGCTGTTGATCCCATCCATCCATCCATTTTCCAGCGATTATCTGGGACAGGTGGAAGGCAGTAGTCCTCCTCCCCAGCTACATTCTCTAGTCCTTCTTGGAAATCTGGTGGACACCTGGGCTAGATTGGATATACAGTATAATCCATCCTGTGTGTTCTGAGCATCTCTTCCCATTTGGACACTCAGAGTATCTCCACAGGCAGGTATCCTGATCAAACAAGATATTTTGTTTCACATTACAACTAATGAGCTTACATGTAACAAATCATGTAGTTTATCAACTAATTTATTAACTCACATTTTAAAGCAACAAGGAAACATGCTGTTTAAGTTGAATCATCTTATGATGGTTTACAGTTTAGTCATTGATCATTGATCTTGATTGAATATTCAAAGTGCTTCATTTGTAACATATTAGATACACTTTAGAGTAAAACAAAATCCAATACAAACCCACAACCTTCAAGTTTATTTAACATGCGTCACAAAGACAGTCTCAAGATAAGTGTAGTGTGTAGTATTTTAGGTAGTATGGCAGGAAAATTGTACTGGATCAAAATTATACTGTACAAGTGACTTTGTAAAATTGTGAAATTTGCATAAACTGAAATTCCGTTTGCATTTTTTCTCCATCTGTGTTTAAACTTAACAAATCTACCCAGGAACTGAATTAGCACTCGTTCTCATAGAATTCCTGTTAATTGAGAACAAATATGATCCAATAGACACAACAAAAATGGCAAATACCTCATTTAACACTCAATTTGGTAATCAAGAATTCTTCCCTCAGTTTGATAAACATACCTTTTCAATTCACATATTTTTAAAGGCATTTATAATTTCCATCTGGAATCGGTGTGATACTAGATTTGTTGTAGTAGAAGGGGTCGCTGGTTCCTGAGGTGGTTTTCCCCATTCTGTTTTCCCATTTCTTTAAATAATCTCCTCAGTGTTACTGAACACAGAAACTCAGGACTCTCCCAGATAATGTAACGATCATATAGGTTTATATTATGACCACCAATTTCAATTATTTCAACTATGTTTCTGAGAAACCCCATTTTGTCTGTGATTTTGGCTGACGGCTGAGAATACTACAATACCCATGAGCCTTGGATGCAGTTGCTATGGAGAAGAAGCCCTGGGCGCAAACCAAAGTGTAATGAATTAAAAATATTTTGTTGCTAAAGTTTCAAACAATAGCTACAGCTGCTGAATTCACTCAAAAGCTTAGTTGTAATAAGCCATGCTCACTTTAATAACCAGCATGGCCAGCGTGCTCCATAGTGTCACCAAAGACCAAAGGTGTTTTTTCACTAGACAGGAAGATAGCCATTTTGGATTTCATGCGTGAATTTTCGTTTTATGAACACATGTTTGAGGCCTTTAGGATGCACAAAAACTCACAAAATTTGCACCTATGTTCGAACTAGTAATAGTAACTAGTATTATATTCAGGAAAAAAACACTCTATATGCATGTAGAACCATCAATATGCCGAATGTGCTGTAGCACTAAGTGTGTTATTCATGTTGGATATGGGAGAGAAGGGGAGACAGTCATGGTGAAATCTCAAGGGAACATAAAAGTGTCAGTTTTTAACAGCGACTCAAATGCACCAGGTACAGATGCTCAGATAACACACTGCAACTTTAGTCACCCTCTTCCGCCAACTGATTGGTGATAAAGACCTTTAGGGGCACTTGAGGCTCTCTGCTGAGAGAGTTGAGGCTGTATTTCTTCCTGCTTTTACCCCTCAGGCCTACACTGTCAATTATAATTTTCGGCTTGTATATTATTTGAATGTCTGTCTTTCCAGTATGTGAACCCGTAACTCACACCAATATAATCTGACAGTGATGCTGGAAAGATGTGTGTACATGCACATTGACAATAGCAGATAGAGTAATATCTGTTTTTCAAGCTCTCACTTGTTTCGACCACTGTTCAGTTACATTATGTCCCTTTAAACTTTTAATACCAATCGACTTTACTATGAAGCTTTATTTTCAATCATTGTGCCTTGTTCTTTTCGAACATGGTTTATTAATTGATACAGCAGTTCTCATGGGTGAGCAGTGTATGATTAACTTATTATCACTGAAGCACTAAGAAATTCTAAGTGAAGGATTCACGTACAAGTTGCAGGTTGAATCAGACCCAGTTTTATAACTTATGTTGTCCAGATCATTAAAAAAACTTGTGTAGGTCAGAGCTTTGCTTCATATTGAGTAGCAACAGGTGAACAAATAACATGTCAGTGTCATATGAGGATAAAAATGATCAAATTGAGACAATTTTACTTGTAATCTTAAAGCTAGAGTGTGTGACTTTTACATATAAATGAACGTCTGTTACAATCAAGCCCTTGCCAAATGAGTTCACACAATGCTGATTAAGCCCATCACAGCCAGGTAAATCTCTGTATTTTGCAGTATACCAGAGTTTTTAAATCTGGTGTCTGTGGCGACTTTTCCACACTGGCGCACCGGTAGTGACGCGCTTTACATCAACCAGCAATGATTGTGACTGTCAACTGGGGCGGACTGTCACATAAGTGTCAGGGGTCTGCAGCAATGTCATCGACAATTTGTGTAATTGCTCTCACTGCCAGAAGGGGGAGACAAAAGTGGCACCTGAGCCTCTCTCTTTATGCTCCATTTTGAAGAATCACTGGCGTACAGCTCGCCGCTCAGAGAGCAGTCAAGAGGTGTGTGGTGTCACAGCAGTGCAGTTGGAAACAGTGAAGGGGAATACATTACCAGTAGGTGTTGTAGAGGCTGGTATCAGTCGTGACCAAGCAAATAACCTCTTTCCCTTCCTTTGAAAAGCAGGCCTCCGACAATTTGAGTCAATTTTGGTGAGAGAGAGAAAGAGAGAGAGAGAGAGAGAGAGAGAGAATGGTCTGGAGTGGATTCACCACAAATGTGTCTTCCAAGATGAGAATGATGCCCTTGGCAGGAGGTGTAAAATCACCAGAATGATTACAAAGTACGTTAACAGCGTTTCCCCTATAATTGTATAGGCCGCCAGGCCAACGAGAACCCCCGCCAGGCCAAAAAAAACCTTTTTATTAATGCCAAAAATAACGTCAAATTCATTCGAAAATCAAGAATCATTTACGTTTGGGAGCCTCTGTGCGGCATTGTTCTGAAATGTGAGTCGACCTCTGTGTCGTTGCCTGGGAAACTCTTGACGCAGACCCCCCTCCCCCCACTGAAAGAAACAAAACAGTTTGTACATGTCATTTACCTAATTTATGTGCACTCGTTTCATTTCAGCTCAGTGTGAGAGTCTCTACTGCTCTTTGCTGTCATTTACAGTCACACTAGTTCCTCTCCTCTGCTCTCTGGCGGGGCTCAGCCCCTCAACACACACAAGGAGCAGAGGAGAGACAAGTGAAGCAAAGACAACATTACTCGAGTTGACGACAACTACGCTCGTTAAGTTACTGTAAGTGCAATAAAAGCCGTACCCAACCTGAATCTGGCAACAGTGGCGAGGAGGCCAGAAGCTAGCTTTGTAAAAAAAAAAAAAAAAAAAGTTCTGAGTGGATCACTGGGAAATAAAATAAAATATAAATAATACATCCTGCCAACCCAAAGCAGTCCACGTAGGGGAAACACTGATTAAATTAAATGATGGCGGAAGAGGATAACACATTTGTTTGCCATTAGTCTCTACTACCCAACACACAGAACAAGTCAATATTGAAAGGACTGGCGATGGACTCTACTTGTGACGAAGCATCCGCCAGCATTCGTCACCAAAGTCTGTAACATCTATAACCACCTCCATAATCCCCACTACGCACCAACAACTGAAACCCCAACGCCAGACTGTATCTCACATACACACACACACACACACACACACAAATGTCGGTTGATTAAAACACTTAGAAGATATTAAGCATTTTTTTATAAAACATTTTCAGGAACCATTCATGAGTGCCTCACGTGGCAGAGCCATGAACACAACACAGACAATAACCTGACCTTGCATAGGAACATTTGATCAAGCCAATAGAAGCGCAAATCCTGGTAATCCTAACATCAAAATTCCACTGCTGCAGTTTGATTGTAATTGACATACGCCCCCCCCACCCCCATTCACAGTGGTCCACTGTTCACAAGAAACTGCATTAATACAAATTCTTTAAATACAAGTGGACGAAAAAAAAAAAGGAGAGATGCCTCAAAAAGGTTGGTGCAAACCTTCAGAATATGCCTCCATCGGTGCAGAGAACTCAGGGTTATGTCTCCATTCATTCTCAGTGGTTACCATCTCTTTTTTTAATATTACAGTATGTTTACACAATGTTTTCAAATGTGATCTCTAAGATTGACCTTGCATACATTAGTCAAAGGGAGATATTTGCCTTTCATGATAATGCCTGTTATAACAAGGTATGTTCACGCCAAATAAGGCTTTACTTTCCTACTCTGGGTGCTACAGAAAGCAGCAGCTTTTTTGCTGATTTTCTCAGTATTTGTTGCTCTTTGCTCTGCTTGTTTTTGTGTGTGACATCACGTGAAATGGCTCACAACTCCATTGCCAATATTTCATTGTTTCTTAATTATATTTAATTATTGTTCATAATTTATTGATCTTTGTTTACTTTTCAGAAATGCATGTGACAGAAAAATGCATTAAAACAAAAGCTGTTACTCAAACAGACATGAAGCATAATTATTTCTCTGGTCATAAATGAATTATTTCCTCAGCTGAGTGCTGAACTACAAAATCTGGTAAATGCCCACAAGGGGGGAGTGGACTGTGAAATTTTTATGATAGTGGCAATTTAGTCAATAAAAGCAGATGTATCGCCTGCTGAGCACCTCCATAAGTAAGTGTTCACAGACTGAGTGAAGTGTCATCACTTTGGCTGGGACAGGAGCATCCTCAGGGCTTTTCTTGTGAAACCATCATCCAGCACTTCTTCCTACACACCACCTCACTACACACAAATGTCACTGTACATTAGTGGGAATTTGTGCCCACCAGTGATGGAAGTTTCTTCCAAAAGTAACATGTAATACATTTTGTGAACTAAAATCAACTGCTAGGAGTAATACGTTGCATTGTTTGTACAGTATTTTTGGGTAATATTAGCATACTTACACAAACTCACTCATGAATAATCATTAGTGACTTAGACTACACATTTACAGGCTTCTCTTAATTAATTAGTCATTTGAATGAAGCTAGAAAGAGACAGAGTTGGTAAGGTCATTTTTTTGTTGGCGACTCACATTTGAAATAAAGACCCTGTCCAGCAAAATGGTAGAGAAAGATTTGCTAAGTGGTTATTCATAGAAAGAGAGCCTGGTAGTGAGCAACAGCAGGGTTCAGAATTAATCTATGCATGTGACTATCCATCATTACTGCCTGCAGAAACCTGAAGAAAATGCTTTTGCTAAAAAGCATGAAGAACGCTACAGCGTCTGTAGCATTTGCTGGACAGGAAATGCAATTTATAGAAGTGGTCCAAATACAAATTCTTTTTTTTTTTCTTTCCAGAGCCCATGTGCATAATGAAATACTAATAATAAAGCTTACATCCTAAGTGAAGATGACTTCCGAATAACCTTTAAAAAATGCATTTCTCAAGCACCAGGGTGGGCAAGGGGTCATAGAACCAAAATGGTTACAGGTTCATTCCCTGTAATAGGTAACATGTGTCCATTAACAAAATGTTAACTGTCAAGGTGCCCTTGAGTGAGGACCTGAACCTTTAGAGTACCTCCTTACTAAGGATAAGTTGGTCTGGATAAGAGCATCAGCTGCAGTAAATCTGTAAAATGTATGTAAATGAAACTGAGTCATTAGAGATCACAGTGTGCCTTCCAATCCTGCCAGCCTAGAGTGTAATTATAGTATAATATCAGGAAAATCTTATGAAGAGACAGCTACAGGTACTGACCGATCCCTCATAGCTTTGATGTTGACACATTGAACGACTCATCATCATTCCAGCTTAAGATAAAATGCGCTTGATTACTGAGTCAAAATAGCATACGAGTACTGTTAAATTATTGTCAATCTTCAGAGTCTCCCTTTGGATTACAGATTTTCATCGTCATTGGAAAAACAGCTGAGAAGTCAATTTCTCACAACACTGTGTGTGCTAAATAAAACGATGGCACTGTTGATGGTGCTGTCCATATTACTCTATTTTAAAATTTATATTTCTTCCACAAAATTAATTTTCCTTTCTATGTGCGTTTGATTAAGTTACACATAAGTAAAAAGTGCAAAACATTTTAACTCATTATTTTCTAAAATTAAATTGACTTTTATTACACTTGATGATAAATTGATTTCACAAAAATCATTGAAAGTGCTTCAAACGTTACAAGTCATAACCTGCCCACATACGCAGCAACAGAACTAGTCTGGGCCTGTTCCTGTCCTCCTGTCCCAACACTCTTTGACAGCTCACACAGATTTTATAAGGAATTAAACTCCATGCAAGACAAGTAAATATACAGTTTGTATTTGTTAGTTTACCAAGTTAGACATCGTAATTAAAGTGGTTATTTGCTCTTCTTGTGTCCACTGCTTGACGTGCCCATAGCTGACTTATGTGTCAAACTTAGCACCCAGCAGCTAATGTTAGAGTGAAAGCAGAAATACTTTGTTCTGTTGTGTGGAGACACAGGAGTTCCATAAAAAAGAATAAGAAAATAAATGTGGAAATACAAAGAGGAAAGAATAAAAGAATAAATAAGTAAATAAAAAAAATAAAAAAAATAAAAAGAAGAAATGTGGAAATATAAAGACAAATAAAATATAAAAGCATTAAACATTTTCATATATTTTCACATTTACTTGTTCATTTATTTCTGTATATATGTATTTATATATATATATATATATATATTTTAAATATATATATATTTATTTATTTTTGAATATAATTACTTTATTTTTTCTGTATATTTTTATATAATGTCATTTATTTATTGTTATCCCTTTATTTTTCCTTATTCTTTCCCCTATTGCGTTTGCTTTTGCTAGCTGTCAATCAACTGGCTTTGGGCGGGCCTTCCTGCCCAGGCTGATGTCATGCTCATTGTGGGAAGCTGTCAAGTAAAGCCTGTGCGAGAATGGCAAGATGGTCGCTTGAACTTCATTGTTTATATGTAAAATTGAACTGATAAGTGATACATGGACCTTAGTTGTACTTTTTTACTTCTTTTTGGGACCACAGTTGTAGTTTTACTTCTTTTTGGGACCACAGTTGTAGTTTTCTCAGGCTGGTTAGCAGCTCCTCCGTCCAGACTGCTGCTAATGCAACGCCACTGACACACTGTTAGCTTAGCCTTTTAGCACCTGCTACCACTAATGTTACTGAAAATACGCAAAACAGCTTGCAAGCTGATTAAATGTGTATCTGTGGAGCTGTGTGAAAGTTAATCAGAGATCCTTTCTAAGAAATGGATGATGCATCATCGCAGACAGGCTGGAAATAAAGCTGCTAACGTTAATTAGCCCAACCATCAAACCTCGTCTGATCTGAAGACACCTCCCCCCCTATCCCTACCTTGGTGTCTCATTTGGGTACACAGTAGGTAAGCCCTTAAGTATATACCTCTAATATTAACGGCTGTCATTAGGGATGTATGAAAGAGGCAGCAGGTAACCCTACTCTTTTCTATTTCTTCAGTGACAGAAGAAGAATGTAAGTTATGTACCACTGTTGTACCTACAAAAAGTGATATTTTAAAGCATTAATGGCTGCATCATAGAACCCAGTCATGTCCTTCCCCTGTTTACATGTCCCACCTGGACAGGTACACGCCGAAGCTCCTGGAGTTATTTAATATGACGTGGGAGGAGTTGGTCAGCGCATCAGAAATGTATTGATGGAACTGATACAGGTGAGGTAAAAGTGGTACATATTAATTAATTGTGTAGTTTCTTGTTCAGTTATGTTGCCTGAACTGGGTGGATCTTTCAAATAACAGTTTTTGTTGACAAGTGTTAAGTTGTTTCAAAAGGTTTTCCTCACTTAGCTGATTATATCTGTAAATACATGAGCTAAGAGAGAGAAATTATTCGAGGTAATACAGATTTTAGGTTTGCAATTATTTATTTTTTCTGTGTTATTTATTCTAGGACCCATGTGGTGAAGAAGAAAGATGCTTCATTGAGTATATAGGAGAGAGTGGGCAAGAGCTCATCTCTGACTATCAAATAAGTGTTAAAAGAAATAGTTTGACATTTTGGGAAATGTATTCTCAGAATGAGGTATCTTGTCTAAGGGGACAGACATATCCCGCACATTGCCAGGTCTATATTTTTACTCTTGGGCTCTATTGGAATATCCTTGCATGATTTACAGTTGACAAAACTTGTATTTTTCTTATACTGACCCTTCATGCAGCTCTTAAGCTCCTGTATCTTTGGCCAAGAATCAGTTACAGCACATAATTCCCCCTGAAACCAAAACACGTCACTTTTAAATTTCTGATTAACAATGTGTTGTATTTCACTTGTTTGATTTGTTTTTGTTTAGGCATTTTTGGCATCTTTCATTAATCATGTAATCATTAAGGATACCACAAAAATAATCTAGATCTTCCCATTTAACTCTGCTATAAAATGAACACAGTACATTTCCCAAAAAAATTGAAATACTCCTTTTAACTGTTAAGTCTAATTGTAGTTGTGGGATGGTAGCAGGCTAAAAAATCAAAGTAGTGCATTCACCATTATTTGTAGTAGACTAGAGACAATACAGCACACAGCATGTAACACCATCTACACATGAACAGTTAGATAGCCTTTGAATACATATACAATAGATAATACAACTACAATACATACAGAATTCACCTCTGCCCAGATGAAGTTGTGACCCGACATACGGTACACATATTGTCTCATTTCTGGTTGCTGACATTTCTTTTACTGGTAGTGTTTTTGTTTATTTTGCCATATTCTTCATTACAGCGGCTAATTACCCACTGTACATTTAAATTTACACTAGTTCTGCTCAAGCACTCATAGCTCTCTCCTTCTTTTAGCAACTTTCTCACTAATCACACAGTTGTTTACACACTATTCAGATCTGCTAATTACTTTAGCTTAGCAGTTAGCGATGGCTTCCCTCTCACTCTCCTGCACTCTCTTGCTCGGTGTGTCTTATGTTTAGCTATTCCTCTGCCTCCTTTAGTGATAATGTACATGTAATAAACGTAGATTATTTGTTAGAGGTGAGGCTCGGCACCATGGAAACCCAGTCGTTAGCTGCTGTAGTTAACCAGCCCCCAGTAGCCGGTGCAAGCCGACCTAGCGTAGATCTGCTAGTTATTTAGCTTAGCAGTTAGCAATGGCTTCTCTCTCTCCCTCACAGTTTAATTATATTGAATATATGTTATATTTCTATTGAGGAAAATTATATCACATAGTGTACAATTTTATGTGATAGGCACAGTAAGGCCTTAAAGGATCTTCATGTGGTTTCTAAAAGCAGCAACACAAAACAAGACTGCAGTTTTGAGAGATCAGCGAATGTGGTCTTGTCATTGCCATACGGAGAGCTATATCGATAACCTATCAGCAGCTGCAGTTGTTATGCTAGCACAGCAAACACTGGGTAGACATCCGCACTTGAGCGTTCCTCTGGGAGGGCGAGGGAAATCAGAGAACTAATCGGGGGCAGCTAGGACTGTGGAGGTGAGTGCAAGTGCAACAAGCTAGTGATGCTGATGGGAGTTGACACTGAGAATTGGGAGAGGATCAGGAGGCACCCTTACTTAAGAAAGCTGTTTCCTCAGCCCGGAAGACTTTGATTTAATGTAATGGAGTCCTCATCAGGAGGAGAATAAAAACAATGGGAATTTGGAAATTGTTTGCCTGGAAAGCCTGTGAAATTAAGATGAGAAGATTTGGATTTCTGTGTGTGTCTTTGTGTGTGAGGTAGTTAGGACGTTGGCTCTGAAAACATGTTTCTGAATTTCCTGAAACAGTTGGGTACAATGCTTGTTCTTGTTCTCTGATGTTTGCACAGCGTTGTTTGGGCTGCGTAACAACAGCGTAATTAACGTCCCAGGAGTGTAAATAGCAAGTAAATTAATACTAATTCTATGCAGAGATGTACAAAATAGCCTGCTTTTTTTTCCCAGTGGCTTGTTAGTGAGGAACACCACACACATACGCACGCACACACACTCAGAGACACACATGCGCATCAATCCCGTACACACATGGGTATAAGTAAACATGACACACCTCTCCTCCCCCAGTCATACATACAAATACAGTACGCACGCCAACATGTGCACACATGAACAAATACAAACGCACACCTACTTCTTAATCTCTCAGCACCATAAACACAACGAGGGAGTGAATTATGAAGTGTGAGGACTTGGCTTGGTATCAGAGGGAGGCTACCTCGCTGCTTGTTCAGATGTTAATTAGTTTGGCCTGTTTGCATTTTTATTTATCTGGTGCAGAGAGTTTGAGCTGATAATCTATTCACACTGATATTGGGAGATAAAACTTGAGCTCAGATGAGGTTGGCCAGTGAAACCGCTGCTATTCTTAAATTATTCATCAAGAGTGCAGCTCTGAGTGGCATCCCATGCATTTCAAAATCACTTCCTCCAACCGTTTATCTGCTCAAGGTACATGTTGAGGACGGATATCGGCACCTAATAACGTATCGCTCCCCGCGCCTCTCTGTCTCACCCCTCAGCATCAAACCCCTCCATGATATATTATCACCCTCTCCAATCCCTTCAGTTGAATTAAAATGCTATATCACCCCCAATAGCACATATTGTATGGAGATATATTGATATGCATCCAACATGGGGCATGTAATAAGAAGAGATGACAGAGTGCCTGGACTGCATGTGCACCTGCCACCTACTGCCGGCCAAGTCAGTGGGATGAGAGACGAAGATGAAGATGAACAGGGCAAAAAGCAGCCCCCCCACCACCACCACCACCACCCCCCACCCCTCACTGCATGGGTGATTTACAAGTTATGGCCTTTTTCTCCTTCATTCCGCTGTCATTGAAAGAAGATTAGATGGGGCCGATTGCTTTAAACATCAAACATCACACAGCCGATCCGTCACAGCGATCGCTTTCAGCGCAGCCTCTTATGTAGAGAGCTTTCTGGATGAATTTACAGGATGAAAAAAGGAAAACACTCTCTGTGTGCCTTCCCAGAGTCCACCCTCTTCGTCAGCCTCTAACCTCCCCCGTTTCTCCATTCCACAGTCAACTGATGCTCACTGGGATGTAAGGGCACTATTTTGTCCCTTACCCGTCCCCCCCCCCCCCCCCCTTTTTACCCTCCCTCTGCTTTTCTTCCCGTTTTTCTCTCTCCCTTTTTCTTTATCGCTAACTTGTGAATGGCAGCCAATCAGGGGCAGAGTCGCCTCAGCTTCAGCCTCAGTGACATCCACCGCCAGAAGAGATGCACTGCTAGAGAAAGAGAGAGGAGGGGATAGAGAGAGAGAGAGAGAGAGAGAGAGAGAGGAGGGGAGGGGGAGGAGGAGGAGGAGGAAAGGAGAGAGAGAAAGAGAGAGAGAGGGAGAAGATGATAGAAAGAAAGTGTAGAGGAGGAAAAGGGAGAGAAGCCAGAGAGTGGGGAGCAGAAATGCAGCGAGGGAGGGCAGAGAGAGAGAGAAGCATAGAGTGAGGGAGGGAAGCAGGCAGGAGACTCTCTCTCTCTCTCTCTTGCACACACACACACTCCCATACACATTCACACCAGCTGTGCTGTTGTCAGTCTTGGAATGTAAGCACTGCCGTGAGGAGTCAGATTCTCCACCGCTAAGCACTGCTAAGGAGTAGGAACACAGTACTGTGCACTCTCTGACACAGATGGATGCTAAGCTGTAAAAAAAAAAAAAAACTAAAGGTAAGGAGTTTTTCTGATTAATGTTTAGGGATATATTTATATTTTGTCTGCCTCCAGACTCCAGGGGATCATCTGCTCCTTGCACTGTGACAAAGCTAGAATAATGCAGCAGAGTGGATATCTCATGAAAAGAAGTGTTGCAACTTCAAAGAGGCTGGTAACAGTTTAATCAGCTGAACTAAGAACTAAAAACTAATTCGATTTGTTGTTCAATACTCTGATTTTTATTTGTCTTAAAATTGTAATGCAAGGTGTGTTTGACAATGAAAGAAACTGCACGTAGTGGTACAAGAGTAGATTCTTAATAATCTGTCTTTTGATATATATGATCTGGAACTTTAAGCTCATTATAATGCCTGATAAATCAAACCTAAAAATGACTACTAATAAGTGTTTTTAGCATCTGCTTGTCTCCTTTAAATCAACCATGACACCTGTCACACAGTGGATAACGCTGCATATGTAACTTTAAGGTGGGTGTTTTTGCTCGAGGTCATACTGTGCTAGTATTAACTTTGCCACTCAACCCAAAAGTGCTTCATCCAACTAAGTGCTATTCTGACTCTATACTGTGAACCAGTGGGTGCTCATACAAAATATGCATGTTTAGATACATGCACATTTTTAGAATATATATGAACGTCACAAAGCGTGTGTGTGTGTGCATCTGCTGTTTGTGTGTGAACCCGTTCAAGTGTGTGTGGACACATTTGTCTGTCTGCTGAGAGGCAGTGAGGGCGAATCATACTTGTGATGTGGTATGGGCAGATTTGAAGGAGAGGCGCTGTACCATTCATATCTCTAAAAACGCATGGAGGTGTTTATCGTGGTGTTCAAGCAGCGCAACCAGAGCAGCCGACAGTAGTTGCCGGTTATGTGCATGTGCATATCCTCCACATCACAAACTTAATCCACCCCTTACTCTCTCTTTTTTTTTTTTTTTTTTTTTTGCTCGGTTGTCTCGTCCTCTGTGTGCCTGCCTCGTACGCAGACAGCTTTACAGTCACCAAAGTGATATATTAGGGTGTAGTAAAAGGCACCAGGTCATCCATGTAACGCCATTATTGTTTAGTGCAAATTAGCCACTAACACGCTCCCTGAATTATTGTCAGATATGGACTGACCTTTTAGTGTTGAAATGAAAAGAGGTGGAAATCTGTTCTCCCACACAGACACGGAGGCTCTCATGAGCATGCATACAGCTGGTTTTAAAGGATTAAACAGGAATATTTATTTAAGGGGAAAAAACACTGTCTACAGAGGAGCAAACCTGACTATATTGTGGGCAAAATAATGGAACAAGTCCGGTCATTTTAATAGATAGTTTTAATTCAACTCCGGTACATTTATTTTTTCAGGGCATCTTTTGCCGGTGTGTATTTACTTACGGTTTGGCTGTGCTAACATGGCTCGACTTGGATTGACTTTTCTTCACATAGCATTAAGGCAGATGTTTAGGTCAATTGTAATCATTACCTTGTTAAAATGCATACACCCTCCTAAAGGCATCCCAACATAAACAATGTATGTTTTTTTAATTAGTAGAGTAGATTTTGTGTTACATTTTCACTGTCAACATACCCTTTCAAGAAAGAAGGCCCTACCTCCCTTTTGGAGTAGCTTTTCAACAAGGAAGTGTGCACTGTATCACAAAATTGCTTAGAGGATTTCAAAACATGAGTAAAGCTTGCTGAGGTTTGTCAGAGACTGCAGCCAGTGCTGGCAGACTTGGAAAGGTCTAGGGCTCCACCAAGTGGAGATTTCTACAGGTGCTGCATCTTGGTGCATCAACGCCCCTCATGTTGGATTTACACTCTGTCTGTGCTGGTCTGTCAATGCCAGCAAGCAATCACTGGAGCTACTCAAACTGCCAATCACATAACGCCGGTTTCTCAAACCCAACTCACATATACGGTTCGTGTTTGTCGCTGCAAAAGTACTGCATTTACCAGTCATAAATCACGTTATTGGATGAACGACACAAGTACAAATGATCATCAAGACTAATCATAGCAACGATTATATGACCTTGTAACCCTCCCTTGCCCTCTCTAGCTTTGTCTTTTCCTCTCCCAATTGCTCTACCTTTATCTGTGTCTATTTATGGTTCCTATACAATATATTCACTTGTTGAATTCCTCAACAGTACAACATAGACTATACAAAATATAATTAAAATGTTTTTTGATTGGCAGCAGTTTCAAATTTGATTCATATTTGTGTAGGTGGAGGTTTTGGATGGGAGAGGCTTAATTACATAGTCCCACCCTTATAGAACTGTGGTGTCTGTGTATGTACGTGTACTGTATGTACGTGTGTGCACGTGTGTTAATATGCTTGATTCTAGAGGTGCATGCATGATAATGTGAATTAAACATATAACGAAAGAGACTGATTCTTGGTCAGGCAGGTTCCAACTAACCATTTTTTCCCCATGGAAGTTTTTAATTTTATCTAATAGATTAAGACACAGAAAATGTCCTCAGTTTATTTGTATTTGATCACTTTTATTGAAACACAACAAGAGTAGGTTGGCTGATTTCAGAAAATGTTTGCTTTTGCTGTAAATGGCAGATGTGTCATATTTACGTTGTGGGTTAAAGCACGATGTTGAGTTAAAACCAAACAGGCGTGTTTATAATCTTTGTGCCAAGGTTGCAGCAACAAAGAGAACAGATGGTCAATTTAGGTGTTTACTGTATATTCTCTGATGTATTGATGATTATCAATGTTATTATGCATGCAAGACTTCTTAAAAAGGTTTACCAACCAGGCTTCTGCTGCACATTGCACCTATAATTATTGTCCTACTGATGTCAGAGAACCCATAAAAGTGCTTAGTTACAGTGCTCAGTTTAGTGTTAGCAGGGAAGTCTGCATGTTCAGTTTTGGGATGTGTGTGTATACAAATTTATACAGACTAATGTGCAAGGCTGTACTTTTCTAGGAAGCATATCCTGATGAACAGCTAGTTTATATCTGATCAAAGATATTCTTATTCAGCAAAACAAGAATGTATAATTTTGCAGATCACAGAAATGGAGCACAGCAGAGCTTTCACCAGAATGTGTCTTAGCCAAGATTAAGAATAACAACCTTAGACAACACTTTAAAAGCATATTTAACAGTTTTGTCCCTTCAAGTTTTTCATGTCAGGCTATATAAGCTGCCTATGACTTAATCTAATCATAAACAACTTTTTTTTTTTTTTTAATACACCCCACAATTTAATGGGCTGAATAAGTTAAGATAATTCAGCTTGAGTCTATAGGATCTGGCATGGATTCAGCATGCTCACTCATCCTTTAATGGAGTGTTTGGAAGAATTCTGAAAAGACACACTGGCCTAATGCTTAATAGGCACACCACATCAAAGATTAATATCCAGAATGCTATTAAAACTCAAGGACGGGCTGGAATGATAATTAGAAAATGCAATCACAAGCATCAGACTAGATTAATTGCAAGGCGGCGTTTCCTGATTTCGGCAATGCACGTGTCACACTCATGCCACGTTATTGGCATGTGCGAGAAAATGAAATAAGAAATGTCGCACCGATCAGCAAGTTCCAACACTGTCCATGTTTTCTCTCCTCTTTATATTGTAGGAAAAATATTAAGTACTTTGACAAAATTGAAATAGGTATAATTGTATTGCAAATTGCTTTCTGCTCTGGCTTCAGAAAGACACCCACTGCTCTAATTCATATTTTCAGTCTCTGGTTATAGATTCTTAAACTGCTTGGGTCAGTTCTACCATGTCATTTAGTACCCTGCTCTGCATATTTCACTGTGGCTGTGATCGAAGAGATCTTACATAATTCTGCGTGCTTCACTTTTTTTCAAGCCTTAATGGCAACGTTCATCCACAACAAACTTTGATCAGCTCAGTCAAAAACTATTCTAAACATGGGCGTTATTTGAAAATGATTGCTGATTAAACAGATTCAATTGAGTTTAACTGTCTGAGAGACTAAGAATGAGAGGAATGAGCTATGTTTTAGCTTAAGATCTCATTAGCTCAGTTATTTGATTTTCTATTCAAAGGATTACATTAATTTATATTCCGCACTTCACTTTCATCAATGGAACCATAATACTAATTCGTTCATGGACAGAAACTGGCTTTTTGTTCATTTGAATGCCTCCGTTGACATTACAGTTCTTATTTAAGAGCTCTGAACAAAAGCAGAGGAATTGATAAACTCGCGTGTGTCTTTACACAGCATTCCCTAAGGTACACAATGAATGCTTGTCAGGATAACTCTCCTACTCTAGTCTTTATATGGGGACGCTACTTAATAGGCTCTTTTAGAAAGAGAGGCAAGATTTATTAGGATTAAGTTCTAAAAGACCATAAATTATGCATGCATACCCAAATTACCTATCAGGACCAGTCCTGGTGGGGACACAGCCTCAGAAAGGTATCAGAAGACTGCCAATAACATAAAAATCTTTTCAAAGAACAAAGCCTGACAGACACCAGGGGATAATGTTGGTGGTTTTGGCAATTCACCACTTGTCTATATTGATTTTACTCTTTTAGAGTACATCATATCATGTTGGGGGGAATCTACAGAATTGACCATAACTAATGGATGCAGAGGCAAAATTGAGTCAAAATTTGGGCAAAAAGGATGGGTAAGGAGGATGAATTGGAGAGCGTAGATGAAAAAGACACTTCCCTTAGCTTGACAATTAATCTTCCCTTAGCGTTAGGATAGTCTACAGCTTTGTATTGTAACTGATTGACTGCCAAACTGTTTCTGTGCAGAGTTTTAGAGTGAGGGTTTCAGGGTGGTGCCTTCTGCTCCTCATGTCAGAAGCGTTCTGCAGCTAGAGATGCCTGTATTAAGCTAGTCAAACACACTCACCGGCCCTGAAGCACAGCCTGCATATCATCAGTAGTGAAACTTATAATTAGTGGAGTGTGGCTTACATCTTTAGTACCCAAATACATGGAGGAGATATGATAAGTGTGTCTGATTGTGGATTTCAGTGGCTTTATTAGATTGCATGCAATTTGCATCAGTTCTGCATGGAAAAATCTCTTCTTCTAAGAAGGAATACATTTGTGCAGGTAGATTTGTTTGTATGTGGGTTTTTTTTTTGTTTAGTTTGGTTTTTAGAATGTCAATATAAGTAACAAAAGAAGAAACAAGGAATTATGGCACCACAAAAAAGTGGGTAGGGTAGCAGCAGTTAATTAGTAAGAAAAATAACAGCTTCTTAGAAAAAAGAATAATAAATAATTACACATAAATTATACATACACATACATTACAACTAATACAAAGTCTGATCATTTTTTAATATGTAACAAAGAGCAGACAGGGAGTTGTAGCTGCAGTGATAAAACTTAATTTGCATTTGACATTTACTAAACTGCTAATGCACCATAGTGATTATAGTGAGTCTTTTGGTGAAACATGTACATTGCAGTGGCTTTAATATTTTATAAGCAATCTTTTCTGTCATGTCGTTACATCAATCAGGTTTGACAGATGACACCTACTGCATTAGTTTTGCATACTCTCTTATTTGTATTTTATGTCAAATAAGAATACCCGCGAATAGGTTTCTCGGCTGCTTTAGAGTTGTGTTGTATTTCTATTTGAGAACCATTACATTCATATTTTATTCATTCATTCATTATATTCATATTCATCTTAGGCAAATCCCAACACTGAATTATGATGTTTAAGCTCTCCTTTACCTGCACAGTGCACATAGAAGGGATTCCTGTTTGCTGATTGCATAATTAGCTGCTGTCTTAATAAAAACAGATTTGCATTGAGCTTCTATGTGTATAAGTGTTGCCCTTAATGCTCTGTTGGAGTCTGCATGGTGTTTCAGTGGTTCTCCTACCCTGCCAGGATTTAAAGTTTACGATAAAAGGGTCATGAAATTAAGACAAGTGCTTCTTGACTAAAGTTTCCTCTTTTCACAGGGATCCAAAGGACATCAAAGTGAGGAATACAATGTCTGTTCTGATGACACTACCTTCCAGTGTCCATCCTATCAGAAGCTTATTACCATAATTCAGCAGTCATCCAGGACGTTTCCCAGCTGATTGGATACCATGATAACCACTCAGGTTCTGCTCCTCCTGATGCTCTCTATCCTGTGGCCCAGTACCGCCCTGCCTTTCACACCTGGGAATATTGGGAATCTGTTTGGGATGCCAGAGAGTGATGGGAGGATTCTTCAGCGGTCCAAACGTGGATGGATGTGGAATCAATTCTTTCTGCTCGAGGAATACACAGGAAACGACCATCAATATGTCGGCAAGGTAACGTGTCCAAACACATTGTCTGTAGACTAATTATAGAAGGTTTAGCTTGTGGTAGTGTTTGATGTAATTGGCTGAAGAGGAATGGGCTGCCAGAAAACTGTCGGTTCGTCTACAGGCACAGTTAACTGAAGTGATCAGATACACAGCAAGAGCACATAAACTGCTCTCTTTGCCTCGAGTCTTCTAGTTCTTTCAAGCAATTATTTTTAATCGCATTGTCTTCGTCAGTGGAAAACATATCTAATGATTTTTTGTTGGCCAGATGCCATCAATGTAGCAGGAATATCTTGATAACCAGAACTCAACAGTAACAACGGAGAGCAGCAACACCTTTTTGATTAGTTGGTTGATCGATTGGCAGAAAATTTACCTGCAACTATTTTGATAATCCCTCTTCATCTTGGTTATTTTTCAAAAAATGCCAAATACTGTCTGATTCCATCATCTCAAATGTGAGGATTTGATGCTTTTCTTTGTCGTATATATAAGTAAACAAAATATCTTTGGGTTTTAGACTGCTGGTTGAAAAAACAGTTTGAATAAATCCCTTTTTTATTGACTTTTAATAGACAAAACCATCTACTATTAATGGAGTGAATAATTGGCAGATAAACTGATTAAGAATACAACAGTAAGTTGCAGCCCTAGAACAATATGTAGCTTTTAAACACTCAATATAAAATCATCTTCATTATGCATACACCATAATCATTGCTCAAAACAGTCAACAGTCCATGACACATGAGCCAACCCAGATGAAACTTCCAGTTATTCAACTATTTACGACCAGGACCACAAAAAGAAATAGACTTCAAACTGTTTTATTCCACGTATAAGAAAATTAAAAAAGCAGAAATAAAATAAGTGGACAGCAACACTTATTGCCCAGTTATTGAAATAAAGCTGCGACACTTCAATCACTACAATTCATTCATTCAATCAATAAATATCAGGTCAAGGCCCAGACAAGTTCGACTCAAAACAGACATGTGACCAAAACCAGGCCCAGATGTCAGGGGAGTGGTTTGGAGAATAAATTCATAAAATACTGCAACATGCGAGACACTTTTCTCCAGAGAATCACAAAAAAAAAAAAGGAGTTTTGGGACAACGCTCCTCCTCCCCACCCACCCAGATCAGAAGGGTTCCTGTCAGCTCACCCGTGCTAGTACTATAAAGACAGGTGTGATGGGGAGCGTTACAGTTATCAACTCGAGGGAGGGAAATGAGGTGACTGTCGACAGCCAATTTTCTCGGAGGAAGCTGGCTTTCATCACACACCTCATTCTCCGGAGTAAACAAGTGTCTTGTGTAAGGTGGAGTAGAGGGATATGACAACTTCTTTTGCAGAAACCATCATCCTGATGTGGTGAAGAGAAAGGAATAGCAAAAATAAATGGAACAGGGAGAGAAGGAAGAGGAAGAAGAAAACATATCAATCAGGAAAGGCCAATGAAATTCACCTTGTTGTGTTATGTGATGAAGCAGCAAAGCAAATGCTAACTATAAATGGGGCCATCCATTGATATGTCAGTGAATAGTGCGATGTGACTTTCTTCTTGACTCTTTGATGCTTTCTGGCACCCAACTTCTGTGGCATGACAGCAATCACATTCACCAGTTCTCCACCTTTCCTGCGTCCAATATCATTCACTGTTAAAGTGTCAGAAAAACATGAGGCTGTAATAATTTACTGAGGGGGAAAAAATAGGGCAGCCACATACTGCCATTCTGCTTTACAGACAAAGCCGTGGCGATCCGTATCAGTAATTCCGGTTTAACTTTGGAGTTTTAGACAGAGAGAAAGACTGTGATGGTGACAGATGTATATAGAAAACAGGTTATATGATAGATGTTATAAAATAGTTAGATAGAAAACAAGTTAACAGACAGACAGATGGATAAAGAGAGACAGAGGAAGGGAGAGATAGAGATGAAAAACCAAGACCAAATGCAAAAAGCACTTTAATGCCCAGAACAAAGCCATCAAAGCCTTGATGGTCTTCCTCATAAAGATCATTTAATGGCCTTTGCAGTGCACTGTGGGAGACCTTATTTATTTCACATTCAATCAAACCTCTCCAATCAGCCCACACACACTCACTAACTGTCACTTGAGGTTGATTTCTTGATTACGGCAATCACAATTTGATGTAAAGAACCATCACACTCTTGTATAGCTCGGTTCTCAGCTGAAAAAAAAAAGGAAGCGGTGCATTATTGCGACTGCACTATATAAAACATGCAGCAGCTCATATTGCTTATCAAGGTGTTCAAAAGACACGCAGCTTTGAGGCTTACATACCGAGTAGTGCTCACTGATGCTTCACAGAATGATAAGTAAGAAAAATAAATGCATTAGTAAAAGTGAGGTTTTGAGCGCTTACTCTGGTTCTGTAGCAATTGTCAACACTGGAAAAAAAAGCCAAGTATATTTTATAAATGTAAATATACTACGCAGTGGCTGTGCATGGCTCAAGCGTAAAACCCTCAAATCTCAGTTTAACTGACTTTCACAGGGCCATTAATGAGTGTGAGCACTCACTGTGTGCAGCTGTGGTGCCCTACTTCTTAAGCAGGGCTGTGAAGTGTGAACACTTGCAATGCTGAGCAATACAACCACAAACTTTGGATTCTGGAGCATCGGAGTGGTGTGCTTCAAGTGAACAAAATCCTATTAAAGTTCTGGTACCTTCTATTGTGCTGCGCCTTGTAAACAAAACAGGCTGCCCTAAATTAGAATATTCAAAGTAGCTCACTTTTGTTGTGTTAATATTGTGCCAATAATTATCCTTGAGATGTTGCAGGGTCCTGCCTAATTCTTTTCAACACTAACTATGAAAAATACAGAGCACACTAGAGATACTGCAAGGTCTAACTTTAACCTGCATAAGATACATTATAATACAGTGTTCCAACGGTAAAGAATTTTTGCCTATGTCTTAAGAGAGAGTGAGAGAGGGAGGAAGAGTAATTATTCTGTATCCATTCTGCGCTCTATTTTGCTATCTCCTCCTTGCAGCACCAAGCTATGCTTACCAGAAACCTGACAAGAATTGCCAATGATTTCCCTGCTTTACTGACAATTCCTCAGTGTTTGTGCAAGGCGATTTAACTCATCAAGGCTCTCTTCTGTGCTTCTGTTGTAAGGCATTGAAAAGGCTGTATTTGTGCTGCAAGGCCTTGAAAGGAGAGCCACTAAATCACTGCAAATATAGTGTGGTAGTTCGAACATTTGATTTTCTTAAAGCTGCGTGAAAACACCTTGTGCCACACTTTGTAAAGAGTATCAATGCCATTTTTTTACAATAGATGCACAAGGTTTACTCTATATTTAAGGTTCAGGAGTTCTGTGCACTTATGTGAAAACTTACCTCTGTTGTCATCTAGTAAGAATTAATATAGATTGGTTTCTACACTTTGAGTCAAACATAATATAATAAATATATATAGTTGATATAGATGCAGAAAACAAACCCTAAACCTCCATGTTGCTGGCACTGAGCCTCACAGATTTAGCTGTACAATAACACTATTATTTTTAGATGGCGAAACATTGCTTACTTCTGCATAACCCACTCCTCATTTGCACTACCTCTGAGAAATCTGGATCGCCATAGGGAGAGGATCTGTTTACCCTTATGATTAGGAATCAGACGCTATGTCTACATTCAATAATTAGCAAAAGTGCATGAAGTAAGGGCTCCAACGTACACTGGGGGAAATATGTAAAAATACATACCACAAGGCTCGCCAAAGAAATTATCCTGTAGACAGCTTGGCTGCATAGGGTACAGGCTCCTTTGATGGCTCATTGTTTGTTGTTTTTACCTCTCAGGTTCCTTTTTACAGGATTAACAACCAAGGCTGGGAAATATGGTAATAATCAGATGAAAACTGCTGGAGAGAATATAATCAAAAGATTTAGAAAAATGGAATTCCTGTGCTTTGACATGGTCTGAAATTGTACTGGCCTAATTATTACACTGTGAGCACAGAAGTGTGTTTGAATAGTCACAGTTCTGTATATCAGTAATGAAATATGTTCTTCTTATGTTGCAGAAGAGTTCAGTATTGCATAGTGAGCGAGTCTTAATGTGTCCCACAGCCTATATACAGCAGTACATAGACAATGAATTTAGTAGGGAAAAGGTTACTGTAGTACAATGCAAGGTTGTTTTTTTTTCCAGGAGAGTAATTGCACATACCTCAGATATGAAGCCCATTTGAATGCAAAAATTCATACAAATGCTTTCTAGCTCACTAAAATTAGGCTGTCATTCATAGTCAATAGCAGGAGCAGCTTTCACATCCATAACACGTCATAAATCCTTGGTTCATCGGTCTACAGCTCAAGAGTGAATTCATATTCACAAACAATGAACAGACTGTCCCAGAACACAAATATATATGAAAATTCAAGCTGAGTGATATTCCTCTTTAATAGACTCGGGATAATGGAGTTCATCTGCATGAAAATATTTTCAAACACATCACCAAATACTGTGCATATTGTTCATTTGAACTTGACAGCGTCTTGTTTTCACATGTGGCCCCATTTTTTAATTCTGCCTGAGAATAGCTAGCACTCTGGTAATACATTTCTGATTTCCATCCAAAGTTGTACTGTTGACATCACTCTTCCAAGTGCAGGAAAAAATAATTAGTTTCCTCACAGCATGTAGACATTAATATTAATAAGTTACTGACGTACATTCTGTGTCCCTAACTACTTGTCATTTAAAATGTGAACCCATGAGATAGTGCTCTAAATATATCTGCTGACAGATCCAGTACAGTAATGAGCTTGAATCAAGTGTCTGTCACAGTATGCCACCATTACTCCTCCATGACACTTAGAGATGCTTCAAGGTGATGGATAGGTCAGAGGTGACTAATTTTAGCAATTGTTGCTGTGGGTCAGGTTCCATCATTTTTCAAAGGCACAGTTTGGAAGACAAATCTAAGACTAATTTGATCTGGACTAATGAAGAATGTCACATTCAACACTGTTCTGTTCTGAGACTGAAACACAGATTCTGCGGCTGGTTTACGCCATTATTTCAGTATTCGCAAGAGTCTCGCGAAGTTTTTACACATGTAGACTTTATGATGTAAATGTAGTTCTGTCTTGCATTAATTCCTAAGGAACTCATGTAGCATGTGCTGTTTATGTACGATATTCAGCAATGTACCTGAGCAAGTGAAGTGCAATATTAAAGGTCCAGTGTGTAGAATTTAGCAGCATCTAGCGGAACGGACTTGTCAGAAATGGAATATGATATTAATGAGTATGTTTTAATTAGCCTTTTATATCTACATAAGGAGCAGGTCCTCTTCCATGGAGCCCGCCATGTTGCACCGCCATGTTTCTACAGTAGCCCAGAACGGACAAACCAAACACTGGCTCTAGAGAGGGCCTTTCACCTTTTTCGTGACCACCGTAGGTTCTCCTACATACTTGGAAGGGGAGGGAGTGTTATAATATGTTATACATATTATAACACTTTCCATCCCATTTTGGAAAGACTCTCAAATTCAGAGAAAAAAAAGAAAGAAGAGAGAGAGAGAGAGAGAGAGAGAGAGAGAGAGAGAGAGAGAGAGAGAGAGAGAGAGAGAGAGAGAGAGAGAGAGAGAGAATTGGGAATCAGGGCACAGAAGCTCAAGTTTTTAGGAGATGCTGTGTGTAGAAGCTTGATTCTACCAGTGATGTCCTTGGGAATTCTAAATTGGTAAAACCATGGCCGGACATTTTTAAAAATGTTATTTTTACTTTTATGTTTGTTTTTTCCAGCCACAGTCAAAAATGGCACCTTCTGTTGTAGACAGACTTGATGTTGGCAATAAGGTGGCAAATATCTTTGATTGTGTGGAGATGTTTAAGGGCAATGATTAGGACTCCACTCCAGGACTCCAGGACCCCATTAGGACCACAATCACTCTTTTTGTACAAGTGTGACTTGTTTCCTGACTTGTTTCCATGTATAAAATGGGTCTCTCTAATTTTCAGCTGCACTCCAACATGGACAAAGGTGATGGCAACGTGAAGTACGTCCTGACTGGAGACGGGGCCGGCACCCTGTTTCTGATTGATGAAAAGTCTGGGGATATTCATGCCACCAAGAGGCTGGACAGGGAAGAGAAAGCTATGTACACTCTCAATGCCAAGGTTCTGGATAGGAACACCAATGCGGAGCTGGAGCCCGACACAGAATTTAATATAAAAATTCACGACATCAATGACAATGCACCAAAATTTGCAAAGGAAATCTACTTTGCCAGCGTCCCAGAAATGTCTGAAGTTGGTAAGTAATGGTCTACTTTATTGTACAGCTGACTCATTCGTCAATTATTAAATTAGTTAATGAGACAAAAAAATGAATCAGCAAATATTTTGATAATTGCTTAAAGATTTATTTAATTTTTCAAGCTGAAATTCCAAACATTCACTTGTTCCAGCTTCTCAGAAGTGAGGATTTGCTGCTTTTCTCTGTTTTTTTTTTTTTAAATAATGGTAAACTGTTGACTGGAGTGTTGTTTGGGCAAAATCACCTTGGGATCTATCAAACTGTACTATTATTTTCTTATTTAAGAATTAATATAATTATATAATTGACAGATTTATGCAAGAACCATATTTCAGGAAATGTAAACGAGAACAGCAGTGAACAGTGTTGTTCATCAGTCACTGGCAAAATGTGACGCTATATTCATTTCTTCAAAGTTATTTACTGTTGTTGTGATTGTTATTTGTTTGGTCAGGGTCATTGGGCATTCAGAACAAGTAATGCCATTTGCCATTTTTAATAGGCAGTAGAAATATTGTATGTTTAGATTGTCACAGTCTTTCCAATTAAGGATTTGCTTCATTGCACTCCACTTCATTCTATTCAAGTAGTATAAATAAACCAAATGGCATGAATATAAACAAAGCTTATGAAAATAATGCACGCAACTTGAGATCAATCCTCAATTATGCAACCGTGAATTAATACATGGAAGCAATGAGGGATAAATCAAAACCCAATAGCCTGTATTATAAATAACAATACTCTATTTGGAATTCATAATGCCCTGCTCGTAGATTTCTCAATTGTATGAACTCTAGCAAAAGGTGGGTCAGGGTCACCGTGACTCGTCTCTGGACTAATACACTGCCTTATATGTTAAGACTGAACACACTGGTTAATCAAGTCAGCCAGCCATGAAAAATCAGCAGCTCCCTTTTATGCTATCAGTTCTGGGACTAAGTGGGACAGATGTTCAAGGGTTCATTAGTATGCACGGAGACAGACAGACCCAAACAGGACACGGCAGAGGTCTCCTGAATGCCAAGGACAGTATTTGCAATGTGGAGTTAGTGAAACGCTTGGGTGGATTATGCAGGATATAGAAGTGACTTCAATGACAGGATATCTTAGAGGAACTGAGCTCTTTCTAGGCTTTTAGGCATTTATATTTTTTTTTTACTCTCATTTATTTATACGCACAGTTGACACATATTTACACATCTATCAACTGATTGCGGAGGCTTGGCATCTTCGTTTACTTTGCATGTGCTGCATAATGTGCAATTTATGTGCTAGTGTCTCTGTGGTGGTGGTGTTTTCTGTCTTGACTGTGATTCTTAGTGATATGAAAGGTGATACTGTTCCAAGTTTGCCAAATCACACGTTCAGTAAAGGGTTGCTGGGTCAAATCCCAAGTGGAAAAAAGAGAAAGAGAGTTTGAGGTTAATACAACATGTATGCAAATACCATGACCCATGAGCACAGCAAGTCAAGGCCAGCTCCTCAGTAGAAGCTTGTCAGTACTTAACTCATGTTGCCAAACTTCTGCCTCTGACAACAGAGATCAGAAAAAATATGTACCTTGCTGAGCCAAAGGCAGTTCTGATTGTAAGAGTATGAAAAAAGGATTAAAGTTAAATTCCCAAAATTGCCTGACTTGTTTTTGCACAAAAGAGATTTCAAAGATACCTTCATCCCCTATTATTGAGTTAATTTGAGCATCTATCAATAAAATAAGCAATGAAAAAACAGTGAAAATGTTGAATTGAGTAAAATGTGTGTCATTGTAGGCACTGATGTAACCTTAACAGCTTCTCAGCTGTGCAGCAAACATGGTTTGTTAACAGGCTGTGGTGAATCAGACTTGGTGGATACCCCGTGATATAAAGTATTACCTAAGGAGAAAGAAATATTCACTTAAAGTCTTGATGAAGCACAGCCTCATTGATATTTTAAAGAGGTCCAACTACTAGGACACCAGGGTTTTATCAACACAATCATTTTCTCTGAGGTGCCAGAAGAGACTCAGCCAGACTAAAAGCCTCAATCTCTTTTGATTCACTGTTTAGCCAAATGCCGTGATGATCTTGTTGTTTCTTTAAAAAGGGTATAAATAACAGCTAATGATATGTTCCTGATCGATTTTAGTGCCACACCTCTACCTTGTTGTAGCCAACTAATCATTTTCTCCGCAGCTATGTTGTTTGACATGAAAATTAGAGATTAGTCACTGGCTACCAGTAAAATTGGGGTAATATTAGGCCACTGTTTGTATTTAAAGCTACCAGTATGACTAATGGCATTGCTGAAAAATACAGCAAAGTATCTACTCATCTAATATGTTGAGTCTGTTACTTGGTCATGTCTTGATTCAATACATGTAGTATCAATGTTTTGACATTAAAATTAACTTTGCATGTTGTCTTTGCAGGTACATCTGTCATCACCGTAACTGCCAGTGATGCGGATGATCAAACATATGGGAACAGTGCCAAGCTTGTATATAGCATTCTACATGGACAACCGTATTTCTCTGTGGATTCTGAAAATGGTAAGCCAAACCCAGCAGGAACTCCTGGATGCAATTTGTAATGCAAGACTATAAACAGATCTCTTGCACTGCTCAGTAAAGTGCGTGAGAGCAGGCAAAATAAGGATTTCCTGTGTTTTTCAGTAATGCTAATCTAATAGAACTCACATTTACTTCACTAAAACTGTAAATCTTCCTTTTAAGACACATTAATAACAGCTAATTTCAGCTGAATTTTGATATTCTGTAAAATGTATCTAAAAAGTAAAATATATGAAGAGCTGCATCTTTATCCTGCTTTTAAAGAAGACTGTAGCAATTGTAGTTATACTTCTATAAAGATACATTGGTTTCTTTGTACTTACAGTTCAAGAAGCCATTTATTTATTAACGATTTCCTTTGCGAGTCATTAAAGCTCAAAAGGCAATAAAAGCCATTATTCACATTATTTCTTTACAGCATGTCTAAAATTCGATTCAAGCAATATTTTGGGAAGTGTGTTTATTTACCAAGAGATACATGAGATGGTCTTTGTCAGTCTCATCTCTTTTATTGAATTTCAACAACTGCAAAATGTTTTCTTTACAAGCTGGATGTCTTTATTTAACATAAAATATAAGAAAATTTGGAAAAACAAATTAGTAGTATGTAAACTTGACATACAGGGTTGAGCACAGACATGGAACTGAGCTTTATCTTACCTAACTTTCAGTCAGACACTAAATACATTTCCCAAAATGGACTTTGGCTTTTAAATTGTCAATAGTGGTGGAAAGACTGTTTCCTTTTCAGGCACTATCAAGACAGCCCTGTCTGGCATGGACAGAGAAGTCAAGGAAAACTACCAGGTCGTGATCCAGGCCAAAGACATGGCCGGTCAGATGGGCGGGCTTTCAGGAACCACGACGGTCAGCATCACCCTCTCCGATGTGAACGACAGCCCGCCACGCTTTGCTAACCGTAAGAAACCAGCTGTATTATTTTATAATAGGCCTCTGAGATTAAGACAATTCTCACACAAATAAGTTTCAATTAATTTTTCTCCTTCACCGTCATGTATAGATTCCTTTCGTGTGACTGCTGTGGAGTCTACGGAGATTGGAGGTGCTATTGGCCGTATTAAAGCTGATGATCCAGATGTTGGGCGTAACGCTGAGATGGAGTACAGTATTGTCGGCGGTCATGACATATTCAACATTATTACTGACCAAACCACACAAGAGGGAGTCATCATAATTAAAAAGGTAACTCGTTTTTGTTCCTCATTTGCCTTTTTTACTTTGTACTTTGCTGGATAGTGTTTTGTAGGCTGCAACCAGCAACAAACACTTTTAGCAGTCATGTAAGTATTACTTGACTGATAATGGCTGTGCAATCAGACAAAACACTTTCTGTGACAAGTAACATGTTTTCATAAAACTGCAAAAAAAAAAAAAAAAACAGCCTTCCCGTCTCTAAGAAATGTGTTTCAAGGAAAGCCTTCAAAAAATAAACTGTAACTAACCATCAAGTAATACCTGGAAGATTTGTTTTTACACATGTATGAAAAGTAAGATTTTAAAACTCAAGGTAAAAGATTTGTATCCATAAAACATGTTTTTTTATGAAATCCCAGCCACTGCCAAGATTTTTTTAAAAAGTAAGCTATCATTATGTCTTTAATAAATTATTCAATCTTTAGGGGTTTCTATTGAGTCTTGAGGTTTTCAGAAAAAAAGTCAGGTTATGGTTGAAATGAAGTTCAAACTTACTGTATGTTTGAATCTAAAATAAATGTCATCTCATCTTAATATGCAAGATCCCTTTCTCCCAAATTATAACACAGATGGTTTAACTTCAATGGAAAGACAGAATAGTACAGTTTCAGATTAGAAACAGCCCAGTGATAATGTTCATTCATGTAAGAAAGAATATATGACAGAATTTATTTTTGAACTGCAGTATAAAATCAGATACCCTAAGCCTTTGAAATGAATAATATAAAACAGTCTTTTGCTAGAAACTCTTTTTAGTTTTCCCCAAGGATCTTCCAGATTAGTATTCCTCACTTGGATTTGTAACTTAGAATTTAGAGTATGAATAAGATAAAGGCAGAAAAAAGAAATGCAATGAATTGCCTATCAAAATCCTGGAGGCGGACTGTTTTTATGGAAAAGTCTACAGCTTGACTTCTGATGCTCTTTCATCTTCCAGGCACTGGATTACGAAAGTAAGAAGGACTATGAGTTCAGAGTGGAGGTGAAAAACACCTACTTAGATGCGAGTTTCATTCACGGCTTGCAATTCAAAGACTACGCCACGGTCAAGGTGACAGTAGAGGATGTGGATGAGCCTCCTGTTTTCACCAGGAACCCTTACATCATCGAGGTGCATGAGGACACGGCTGCTGGCAGCTTCGTCGGTGTGGTGTTGGCCAGGGACCCTGATGCTGACAACAAGCCAGTCAAGTATGCTAAAGGGGACAGCTCGAAGTGTTTAGACCCTAAACAGTGCCAGACTGTTAGAGCAAAATGCCAAATCCCTACCTTTTATTCATCTAATTCATTCTCCTTGGGAATGAAGTACTCACAATTTAGTAAACTTGGCAGGGATTAATCAATGACCAGTTAAGCAAAGATTTCCTCTCCTCTGAAGTGGGTGTGATGCTTTACTGTGATTGTTTCAAAACTCATTGTTCCAGCGTTAATTATACTGGTATAAAATCAATAAGAAAACAAGCAACACATGGTAGAAATACAAAGTCTCCTCTTATCAGTTTTTTGTGTGAGGATGAAAATGTGCCCACTTGGCTAAATCTAATCCATCAGCCAAGCCTTGTGTCAGTGTAGGGGAGGGAAGGAAAGGATATTATTCATGGGTCCCTCCTGGTGATTTCCCAGTGGAAGATGGCGGCGGACCTGTGAAGTGAATACAGACACTGTTTATTTCCCAGAATTATGTAAGCCCTCTATGGCACCGCACAAAGTCAAAGCGAAAGAGCCTAATTTGCTGTATCGATTCACACAGCTCAGTGCCGCCATTCCACACATATGGCGCCTGCCCGTCTCTGACACAGAGCTATGCCACTCACTGCCCATGCCACATGGCGTATTGTGTTGCATATTCAGATTTCAGTGGAATATGAAATTTGACTATGACAAATGAGCAGGCACGACGAAGGATGTATCATTTTTAGACAATGGAGAGCATGAATGCATTACATTCTTGTGGAAACAATAATTGCTTATGTAAAATACATTTTTTTATGAAGCAAAGAAGTACTTTAGTGTGTTTGTCCTGTGAAGAGAGATCTGTGCAAGTAGTGCAGAAAGGATCATAGCAGCACTTCATCTTACAGAGACTGACAGATAACATAATGTGCTATATATTTACAGTTTGAGGAATTTTAATTATAACATTGTTTTTGTCATTCTTGCAGATACTCCATTGATCGGCACACAGATCTAGAGAGGCTGTTCAACATTGATTCTGTGAATGGCACCATTACAACACTGAAAGCACTGGACAGAGAAATGTCCAAATGGCACAACATCTCTGTGGTGGCTACTGAAATAAGTAATTGTTGTTTTTTGTTTGTTTTGCTCATATCTAAAATACTAGTATTAAATAATAGTATTTTCATAATTAATACATGACCTCTGATGTCTATCTACAGCATGCGATGCTTTTTTGAAGAACAAAATTCAAATCCATGCTGACATTAATTGTTATATTCATTTATTTTAGATAACCCACGTCAGACAACTCGAGTGCCTGTGTTCATTAAGGTGTTGGATGTCAATGACAACGCCCCTGAGTTTGCAATGTCCTACGACACATTTGTCTGTGAGAACGTCAAAGCGGGACAGGTACTTAAAATGCATTATATCATGTTTGAATTTATTTAAATGACGATGTGTTTTGTTCAGGTTCATTGAAATTTGTCAACATATCTACTTAGTTAGACTGCTACTCATAATGTTGCTGAATTATCAACCATGTTATAGAAATCTATCTATTTAGCTATTCGTGTTGCAATGACACTAATGTAAAGCAAAGTTAATAAAAGGAAACTTCCACAATGCTCACTCATGTGAGGAGTGCATACTGGCAGATCCATGTTGGAGGACATCATTCCCACTATAAGCACATGTATGTAAAGTTTTGAGAGACACCAAATCCCTTATTTTAACTAAACACTCCTCACTCTTTGCCGACCAGTGTGTGATGAATGAATTCAAAAATAGAGAGAAGTACTTTAGAGGCGTTTTAGATTCCCCAACTATGAGGAAGAATTTGTTTCATGTATTTTGTCATACTTTTACCTCACTTCAATTTCTTGTTTTGTTTTGTTTTACAGTTGATTCAGACTATAAGTGCTGTTGACACAGACGAGCCCCTTGTCGGACACAAGTTTGTCTTTAGTATAAGTGCCACCAACCCAAACTTCACCATCGTTGACAGGGAAGGTAAGATATTAATATGAAACTTTTAATTAAAAATTCAATATTTCAATTGTGTAATAGTCTTTTGATTGACTTTGTTATGTCCTTGCCCTTTACTGAAAAGCTGAAAAAGTATAGAGTTGTTTGGCAAAAGTTCATTAGCAGTACAAACATTGTGAAAGTCGTCCTTCAAACAGTCATCTCTCATGTTCTGCACTGTGTCACAGACAGATTTATTTGTTTCTCTGTCATATGATAGAATTATTTTGTTATTGAAGAATGTGGTAATGCTCACGTTTTTTTTAATGTAGTGGCAAATGTTGGATCTGCATATCCCTCTTTATTTAGTGCCTCAGTATTCATAAACTGTATTCGGTTACATTTTAGATCATTAGTTACTTTACTTACTAGTGTATTACACTCGCACTCTATTAATATTTGCACATTCACTGTCTTCCCATTGTCAATAAATATACAGATAGCAACAGACAAGTTTACACTTACCTGCAGAACGTCTCCTTCAAAGACAATTAGGACACCAACCATACACAAATCTAATATCCCTCTGAAAGCACAATGAAAGAATAGCTATGATGGTAATTACTGGTTACAGTTCCCCGGTTACCCTCTCGAGGACCTCGTTTTATTTGAGGGTAAGCAGAGCGTAAGAGTAAACTTTGGCTGAAACTCTTCCATATGCAGGAAATTGTCTATTGTTATAGACAAATTGTTTATGTCTATTGTAATAGAGAGAAATTCCTCTTTTCATTTTGTCTGAGTGGAACGCTAACAAACGTTGGATTTAAATTAGCTTTGCAAGAAAGTGTGGCCGTGCATAACAACCACACTATTGTCTTTTGGTAGAACAAAGACTACAACATGATTACCAATTTAGCTTTTCTTGAATTTATTTTTTAAGAATGTAGTTTTTAAGCAAACAGCACAGCTTTATTATCAACTTGTGTTGATAATAAGTGTTTATTTTAAGTACTGTGTAGTCATCTTCACCAAGGGTGCCAGTAGTTGTCAGTGGCCCTGCACAATTATTAAGAGCTGCCTGTCACAAGATACTGATAAAAAGAAATCAAATTTCAGATTCTTTCCTGTGTGATCACTTAGCTGACTGAAACATCTCACCACTTACAAGCTTCCTCCATTTGCATCTCTCCGCAGATAATACTGCCAATATCCTGACACGGAGGGGAGGTTTCAGCCGGCGTGAGATGAGCATGTACTTCCTGCCTGTAGTGATCTCAGACAATGACTACCCCATTCAGAGCAGCACGAGTACGCTGATTGTGCGCGTGTGCGCCTGTGACAGCCGTGGAAACATGCAGACATGTAACCCTGAGGTCCTGCCCTTCTCAGATGGCCTCACAACCGGAGCTCTGGTGGCCATCCTGCTCTGTGTTATTATTCTCCTCAGTAAGTTCCCATATGTACTGTATGTACATGTGTATGTGCATGTGTGACCGTGAGTATTTGAACTTGTCATGTTTGTGCTGTTTGTTACTTTGTTCAGGCAAGGTGGCAACCGACCGTTTGCTAAACCCTTCCCTGAGCAGCAGCTGTCCAACTAGACACAGCAGGTCTGACCAGCTTTGTGCATGGTGCTGTATTAAAGGGGACATATTATGCATTTTTCCAGCTATATATTTTTATTCTGGGGCTCTACTGGAATATCTTTGCATGATTTACAGTTCAGAAAACTCCTTATTTATCTTATACTGGCTCTTTATGCAGCCCCTCAGTTCAGCCTCTGTCTGAAACAGGCCGTTTTATCTCCTGTCTCTTTAAGGCCCTCCTCTGATGAGCCCACTCTGTTCTGATTAGCGGCTCCAGAGGTTAACAAACAATAGTAGTAGGATTTCACTACTTTTTTCTCCTTCTTTACTCAAAATGGAAACTTCTCAAATACATTCATACATGTACAATAGGCAAGTGGACAATGTGAACAACCCATGGAACAGTTCTGAAAATGAAAGTCCATCGTCCCATTTCAGTTTTTTTAATTTTTTTTTTATTTTTGGTAGCACAAAATGATTTTTATCTTATCAGTTTGTCCTTAATACTAACTTTTTTTTTTGAAGTGGCTGATTTTTTGAAATCAGTGCAACAGAATATTGTCTCACATGCTCTACTACCGTGGGCCATCCCATTAAAATACGTAGTTCACTCGCTCCTTTTTCAAACCCACACCTTAAGACCATTCTCGCTGCCTTGTTTAGTGTGACCTACAGTCTCCTCATATCTCTCTGAGCTGCATTGCCCCACACTGCACAGCAATAATTAATGTGACTATAGATAAGACTAAGATATTACCTTAAGAATGTCTTTAGATAAAAACTTTGCAACTCGTCCAACCATTCCTGCCATTTTCATCACTCTTTTAGAAAGATCTGTAATATGAGCTGTCCATGAGAGATTGTTTTATATTTCAACTCCAAATAATTATATTTCTGTAATCTCTTTAATTTGAATGCTGTTAAGTACCATGGCTTCAATTTCTTCCTCTTTCTCGTGGTACATATAATCATACTTTTTTTGTTTTATTTACATTTAATACCAATTTATTGATTTGCACCCATTTTGTGACACGTTTAAAATCCTTTGATAAATATTCATGCAGCTGACTTTGTGAATCTGCTACTGCAGTGATGGTTGTATCATCCGCAAAGAAAAGCAGCAGAAAAGTGACGGTGAATGCGAGCGGAGCAGAGGAAAAGGTTAGCAGTAAGTTGTCAGTCTGGCAGTAAATGTACAGTACAGGCTACAGTGTGACAGTTAATAAATGCTGCCGCATCTCAGGACCAAGAAAAGTGTTGTTTGTTGTTTCCCCAACTGCTGGAAAAGTGAAGAGGATTAGCCCCGAAGTTAGCAACAATGGGTTAGCCTAACCTGACCAGGCTCACTGAAGGTGGACTGACCTTTAAGGTGGACCAGCTATTCTCATTTTAGTGTCAATCTCAGCTGCTCTTAACCAGAGAACAGAGACATGTCTGCCACCCCCAAAAGCACTCAACCTCAGGGAAACACTGCATTTCTGTTAACATCATGCACCAACATAGACCTTGGTGTTTATGTGTACAAGGTAAAAAAAAAGAAAAAAAAAAAGAAAAAAGCGATTTGGTGTGCAGTTACTCTCAGCCTACACTGGATGATATGTGTAAGGCAAAGCTCCCTTTTTTGTCGCCAAGGGCAGTGTGCATTACCACATATATCGGTGAGTTTATGTGCAAAGACCTTCAGCCTTACAGTGTAGTGAAAAATTACGGTTTCGGGCTGTTTAGAGTACACTTCTGCATTGTTTCTTTTCTGTGAAACTAATGTGCTATTAATAAACATTATACATACAATTATAGCTTATACAATGAATCAGTTCTTCAAGTCCAGTCAAAGCTATTTTATTTATATCGACGAATCACAAATTTGCCTGAGGGGGATTTAAAATCTGTACAGCACACAACACTTTCTGTCCTTAGACTCTCAATTCTATTAACTCCAAAGACAGAGCTGCTGCTTTCTGGTACGTCAAGCACACTCACACAAAACACTGTCAGTGCGACAGAGGATTTTTCCCAAATAGAGATTTACCTGACCTTGAATTCGCATACAAGTCAGTGGTGTGTAAGCACTATGGAAGCATCTTTCCATCCAATTCACATCGACCTCTCTTACTGACATGGCTGTGCTCAGAGCCAGCTGTCCTTAAAGCGTCACAGGTCCAGGCGCCAGCCAAATAATCTTAACGTGCCTGCCACAGCATGAAGTGGCTTTACAGGCTTAATGCAGATATAGGGCGTAGGTAAACGTGTCCATGGTATCGACACAAAAGACACAAAAGACACAAAAAGGTGCAGAATTAGCACTCCAGGCAGGTGTTACTAACATGTGCTTCATGCTACAGCCCATTCAGGGTGCTAAAGTCAATAACATGGCTTAGAATAAGTTGCTTTTCTGAAGAGGGTGCCTCTGAATGCCCACATGGAGTGAATATCTCTGCTATTGCAAGGTGTATCATTACAAGCAGGACATTAATTGAAAGCCTGGACTCCCACTTCACTGTCATCAATAAAATGTTACTTCAGAACAGGGCGCCCTTCAGAAACAAAACACAGCGACTACAAATTTGATCAAAATTGTGTTAAGGACAGAATATCAGTTAGTAACATCTATTTTACTTTGTATAAAAATATTATGTGATAGAAAATGTCTAATTTCTGAGAAAAAAAGCATTCTTAATTTGCAGTAAATACAAAATTGAGCTTAAAACCAAGCCAGAGTGCAGTATAACAGTGATGTTATGCAATGAAGCATAGCTATAGCAATTAAAGATATCAAAATTGACAAATCACAGTTAAGAGACTGCCCGTAACACAAGGTTTAAGTGAATCCTCAATGCATTATAATCCCAACAAGACATGGGGCAGCTGATACTGGGCAAGATACTGAACCCCAAATTGCTCACGATGGCTGTGCCATCAGTGTGTGAGAGCATTAGATTCTCCTCTTGATGAGCAGGTTGGCACCTTGCATGGTAGCCCTTGCCATCAGTGTATGAATGTGTGTGTGAATGGGTGAATGTTGGCATGCAGTGTAAAGTGCTTGAGTGGTCAGAAGACGAGAGAGGCGTAATCTAAGTGCAGTCCATTTACCAGTCCATTCATACAAAACCTGACCTTATGGCCAGTAGAAAAATGACTCAGATGGGCACTGTCTGTTCCTGCACCTCTTTCATTAAGGTTTGGTTAAGTTTATGCAACTCAAACTATTTGGTTATCGCTAGAGAATAATAATTATCATGGTTATATAAATTACTGGGTAAGTTTAGGGAAAATTAATGGTTAAAAGAAACCAGTGATGACTCTTAGGTTAGGTCTTAGGGCATAGGTTTATGTTGATGACCTCCCCAGGCGCTATAAGTAGCAAGCAAGCAAGCAAAACTTTATTTATAGAGCACATTTCACTCCAGTGGAAGCATAATGTGCTTCACAGAGCGTGAGCTATCACAGAAGTTGCAGCCACAAAAACTATGTGGATAATGTACAAGATGAAACATCAGACATAATTAAAACAAAATAATACATGAGTTAAAAACCATTAACAAAGTAGGAATAAAATAAAATAATAATAATGATTAAGACCAGCAACTGACCAGTAAAAAATAATAAGATACGTGAGTGAAAAACCATTAAAAAAGTAAGAATTAGGAATTTCCTTTAATACTACTTCCACCTTTGCTTCTAATATAAGACATTACTCACATGACAACAGGAGGTTGTTTGTTAGAAAAACATAACATGGGCCACTTAAAGCATTTGAAAAGGAACAACCAATGCTGTTTTTCTGGTCTATTATAAAGTATGTCAACCCAGAAGTATCAGGGACACTGCAGAAAGCTCGATGTAAGCAATCATCAGTGATGCTGTGGTTCTAAGCTCCATTCATTAGCAAATAAATCCACTTAACAAAATGCTCTATGTATTTTCCTGGTAAAGTAGGTCACATGTTACTCCCTGACATCCTAAAGCACCATTTCAGCCCTCTTCGAATCTAATGCAGTATGTACTACACAGCAGCAACAGTACCTATCTTTTTACCCCGCAAAAAGCAGAAATGTATAGTGCTTATGGTCAAGGGCATGTCGATAAGTAATGGGTTCCAACTGTCATTGAACCTTACCTTGCCTGGCCAAGCACAGTACCTAAAAGGTACGTTTTAGGCTCACTAGACATTGTGTATGTTGAATCCCTTACATACTGTAAAGGGTGATACAATTAAAGGTTTTAAAAAAGCAGAATGTGCATTGTTGTATGTGTGTTCTGTCCAGCATGTACGCCTCTAACCCTTTCCATGTGCTGAACTTTAACCCTCCTCCTGTCCCAATCTCTTGTTTTGGAGTTTGGTGCGTTATTTGATCTGCGCCCTGACTAAACAACTGATACAAGCAAATTAGTATTGAACAGCTTTTCTTCCATCTGCTTGGTTTAATTCCAAACTCTGCGTCTGGTGGTGGACAGATCTTCTCTCACGTACCGGGTGTACTGAAGGTTAAACTCCATGCTCTCCTCTTGAGCAAAATATCATGACATCTGCTCATTATCTGACACTTTTCGTGCTTGATCCCCCCTGACAGACTGTCTCATTCACCTCTGCTTGACTCCGACTGGCAGGCGCTGAGCTGGAACAGGTCCTCCTCATTGCAGCTCTCTGCGCTGTCTAGAAACGTGGCACTGGTCAGTCAGAAATGTTCATAAGGAACCATTTAAACAGCCACCCCGCACCCCCATCCATCCCATGTTGAAGGCATTGTAATTAACACTCAGGTGGGAGGCAAGTAGACAACTACATTACCTGCTGAGAGGACAAAAAAGCGAATGGAAGGAGAGGAGCGCAGGTGAAGAAGGACTTGTGCTCGTCCTAAATTAGAGATTGTTTCCACTTTTTGAGAAAAACTATGACGTTATTGAAAGTCTCACTACCTCTCTCTGCAATCTCTGACTGTCTTTTACTGCCGAAAAAGAATGAAGGAGATGAGATATGAGGTGGTGTGCTGGAGAGTATAAAATAGGATCTTCCATCTACCGTGCATTTTATACAGTGAATGTGCTGTTCAAGGGAAAAAAGAAAGAAAAAGCTTTTTCACTGAATCTTTAATAATAGGAGGTGAATGCCTGAGGCAGTGTTGGGGATTTATCACTGGTAGCAAATGTGTCTCCCCTCCGCGCTTTTGCTCCCTGTGCTCTTTAATGCATGACACATGTTAGAAGGCACATATCTTATGCTGAGCTTTCTCTGTCTGTATTTCCCACTGTTTTTGTGTAGTGATCGTGGTGCTGTTTGCTGCCCTGAGGAGACAGAGGAAGAAGGAGCCTCTGATCATCTCCAAAGAGGATGTCAGAGACAACGTTGTCAGCTACAACGATGAAGGGGGTGGAGAGGAGGACACTCAGGCCTTTGATATTGGCACGCTGCGCAACCCAGAGGTGATGGATGCTAACAAGCTACGCAGGGACATCATACCCGAAATGCTGTTTCCCTTTCGGAGGACATCACCTATAAAGGATAACACGGATGTCAGAGACTTCATTAATGGGAGGCTTCAAGAGAATGATTCAGATCCCACAGCGCCTCCCTATGACTCCCTGGCCACGTATGCTTATGAGGGCAGTGGGTCACTGGCAGAGTCCCTCAGTTCACTGGAGTCAGCCGCCACTGAGGGGGACCAGGATTACGATTACCTCAGCAACTGGGGACCACAATTCAAGAAGTTGGCAGAGATGTACATAGGGAAGAGCCCAGATAGAGAGACCTAAACTGATCCATGACAGTCTCTCTTTTTTTCGAGCCCATTTTTTCTCTGTTTATCTAGCTAGCTAGCCAGATGGCTATTTGTCTAGTTAGCTAGCTAGCCAGCTAGTTGACTGTCTGTCTACCTATCTATCAAGCTATCTATCCGTTTTTCTGTCTAGTTGCTAGCTAGTGCGCTAGTTAACTAGTTGTCTATTTGATTCTCTCACATGTGTGCACACACATGTACAATGCTGAAATGGAAGACTTGAACTGAGTTGATTTTTTTAATTAATGGAGATACAGTATAATTCTCAAAGTTTTACTGTTTTTGGTCATAATCAGTAAGATGCCTTTGAATTTTAGGATTTTTTTTTTGTGAACAATGGTGTGGACAATGTGTTTTGTAATTGACCAGAGAGATAGTAGTATTGTATACTATCAATGTTTAATGGCACTGGACTGGGTTTGGGTGGGGGTAGGGAAGGAGTCAAGTGGCTTTTCCAGCCAACTCCATTAAATACTGTAAATGTACAAAGTGTTTTTAATGATGGACATCCTATATACTATTTGCTATCTATGTTTGACAAGCAATGTTCATGTGAATGGTTGGTGCAGTTTATTTGTCAAACTGAATTCATTTCATCATATAGGTGTAATATGTAATGGAAAGTGTATGTTGTAGGAAAACTGTCATACACTGAATTCATGTTGTTTGAATGCTGAGTCATATTGTTTTATATTTATATTTTTATACTTATTTTCTTAATAAAATGATGTAAAACAAACAAAAAGTAACAGCTATATTTTCATCCATTGCCACTGTTGTATTTGCGGTTACTGAAATGTGGTGTTGCTGGTTGTGTGCAGTGTTTTTTAAACCTTTTCAATATCAACACAAATTTAGTAAAGACCTAAACAGAGATACTTTAATACAACCCATTTTGAAATTACTTAAAACTATATATAAAACAATATTAGGCCCAGGTCAGTGTACTTGGTGGAGATTTCATAAGAGCACTACTTCTTTTTCCCCAGTTATGTTATGTCTTTAGTTTTGGTTAGTATCTTTGCGATTTGTATTTTTCAGTACAAAAAACAAAACAAAAACAAAAACAAAAAACAAAGAAGGAAAATGAATGTAAGTCAGAATGTAAGTGTCCTTTTTGCAGTATTGAAATAACTGCGTAAAAAATACTTTAGAAAATCCTGCTGCCATGTAAGCTTCAGTGTAAGAATAACCATGGAGTTCACAAGTTGCGTTAATTTGGCAAAGATTTTAGAGCAGGTCACGGTTTTGACTGATAAAAGTCACATACAGAGGTTGAATGCAGTTAGTAATGTGATATTACAGTGTTACGCAGACTTCTGGATAGTATAGAAACTATAAATATAGGCAGAATCAGAAAAATGCCCCGTGTTCATAGCAATATTCAAGACTCAGGACAAGGTGCATGTCCTCTACATTGACTTTATAATGCTTTAGGTATTTGATGTGGGTTTTGATTTTGTTTTATGTGGAGTTTTTCTGTGTTCTACTTAGGCTTTAAGAGGAAGGGATGCTTGTTGGTTGTTTGCTTTCTATACATCCAGACATTAGAAGTGATACTTGAAGACCATCAAAGTTATTTTGGACTACAGCGATGACTGAATCTCTCCGTCAATATTAGAACTCCTCGTATAATATTTTACAAACCACAGCAAAACAAAATGAGTTTACAGAACATGGTACGTGCCAACTTGCAGTATATGAAACTCCATGCGGTTAATTACACACTCATCTGCAAATGTTCTGTTATTTAACACAGTACTTGCTGATTAGTGGGCAGCTGTAGAGATGAAAACACTTCAAATCAATGCCCTTCTCACGTCACTTCACTTGGTTTCAAATTTTAACATCTGCCAGCTCAGTGTTGCAGTGCTACACATGTAGCTGCTGTCCTATTTTTTGATGTATGATTCCTAAAGTACTTTGTACTTTACCCAGAGGAATTGTTTGCAATGTTTTTTTTTTTTAATTAAATGTCTGTCTGTCTAGTGAGTCTAATTGATATAATGGTTTATTTACCAAGTCTATGATTTTTTATAATATTAATTTATTTTTACAGGGGAAACTTGGGCACGGCACTGAAACTGATGTGTCTTACATTTCGATCTGCACCGAAGACTGAAAACACTGAGGATAGGCTCACCTGAAGTGACTCTAACTTCACATTAGGAAAATTAAGTGAAATCTATTAATAAAACACCATAGCAATGTCCTTTTAGTATACATGCATCACTATAATAGCTATCACCATAACAGAATTTTTTTCTCACTGTAAGAATGATGTGCACTGCTGAGTAAAGGGGAACTATGACAGTGACAAAAAATATACACGCACAAGTAATTTATCACTGTTAAAACCAAAGATGATACAATGAAAATGTATTAAATTAAGTGGTAATTAGGTACACCTGTACAATCTAATACTATGCAATGTAATAGCCAAGTAACAAAAATCCATTTCTGTGAAGATTTGTCCACAGAGAGCTTATGTGTCCTGAGTGTTGGCTTTGCACTGGTCTGTATTACATGAAGCAAAATAATGCTGTCAACACTCACTAAGGCCTCAAAAAATAGTTAGGTCAACTAGGGCTGCAACTAACAATTGTTTTCATTATTGATTAATCTGCCAATTTGTTACAATTAGAAGATGAAAAACATGAAAAATGCTATTCACAATTCATTAGAAGCCACAGTCATGTCTTCAATTTCAGTCTAAAATGTTGAGATATTCAATTTACTGTCATGTATAGCAAAGAAAAGCAATAAATCGTTACACTTGAGAATTAATTGATTATCAAAATGGTTGCAGATTAATTTTCTGTCCATCTACTGATCAGTTAATTGGCTAATTGTCACAACTTTAATGTCAACACTACTCTGATATGGTGTTTACAAAAAGCAATTCTAAGTTTCACAAAATCTGTTTTTTACAGGGCTACATTGCATTAGATACTACAGGTATACTTCATAAATTGGTAACTCAGTGTGAAAAGACTCACGTAACTGCATTATATGCAATGTGTACATTCAAGAACACTGTGAGAGCAAAAACTGGGAAGCAGTGGCTCTGCCTCTTTTCATGGTACTGATTAAGCTGGAAGTAAGAACCAGGAGGAAAGGCTGGACCTAATTCTCAGTTTTGGAAAACCACTCAATTCTCTTGAGTTCAAGCTGCATCTACACTGCAGCAAAGCCACAGCATCTATATGTCACACAAGTATTGACTGCTCTGCTTTCTGTCACCTGCCACAGCTTGCAGATTCCACAGAGCACATCTGCTGAATATAGAAGAGAGTCCTGTGTTTCCACTATTGATCATCTTTCAGCTACTAATGTTAATGCAAGTAACGTTAACATGTTATGTTCTCCTCATATGACAGCTAGCTAGTGAATAATCCTGATAAAAGATGTTTAGGGAGTTGTGGGTTGTGCTATAGGATTTGTTGAGTAAAAGAGCAGCTGGCCAGTGAAGAAGCAACAGCACACTCCTCTTATAAATGTATAATTAAAGTTGTGTTCTAGTTTCTAGTTTTGTTGAGCTGTTGTTTTAGTTTGTGTAGTCATTTGAATCCCTGGCCACACAATTATGCTGTAAATAGGGTAAGAGGGTTTTTTTAAACTTGCAAATGTCATGTTAAATTACATAAAGTTATCTAAAAGTCATAGATGTTATGGAATCATTCATGAATGAAAAGCAGTACTATGAAGTCACTTTGCTTGTCATGAAAGAATTTGGTTTTCTGTCCAGTGGGATGAATCAAAGGATAAGTTTTATATTCGACCTGCCATGCAGAGATACATGCATCCAGTGAGATAGCATCAATGGTGCATCACCATTACATTTCATGTCTTGCCACTAAGTTGACCACAGTGACCTGGACTGAGCCCCGCACATGGGGAAAGGGGTTGCTGTTCCTCAGGGTCTCCACAGGCTTTCTAAGCAGTAAGACTGGATCTTCTCTGCTCATGCTACCAAATGTGACCGCATGATTAGTGCTTAAGTAGAACATATCCCGTTTGATGTAAGAAAGGCATTTGCATGTCATATGGAATAATACATGACCGATAACTCCTGATGGTAAACCAACTGTGGGCTACTGCAGCTTTATTAGTTCACAAAGACGACAATGTGACTGCAGCAGGACTTTCCAGTTGTAGGTTGTTTGTGTGTCTTAACATAGGTCATGTCTTTAAATAGTAAAATCAGCAACTCCATCCCTGTTTGTGCACAGCTGCTCTGAGACTATTACAGACAGACCGCAGACAGCAGGTTTACTTCACTTTAAGATTTCAACTTTTAGGATGTTTTTGTGCCCCCTGCAAGGCTCACAAGAAACAGGCCTCATGTCACAATTCATAATGCATGATGTTTTTTATGGGTCTATTGTGGCTGGAAAAGACTAAAAGATGCAAAGTACAGCAATCAATAATGCAAGTGAAATATTGGTATGCAGACAAGATGTGACAGCACTGGCAGACCAGCTGAGGCCTTTTTTCTTGTCCTGTGCCTGGACTATTTAAAATAGTCCTCTATTTTCCCCAAACGAGTTAATGTACGAGCACATACCCGATTTCCCAGAGTATCAGCTTAATGTGGCTAAAATGTAACTGAAAGGGCGTTATTTTTAACACATATTGATTACATAACTATCCGTGTGGCTACTCGTAAAGCCTCGGTTACCTAACTTGAGTGCAGAATTGATTTTTCCATTAACTGACCTTTAGAAACTGAAACCCTCATGTGACAATATAGGTGGACTTTAGAAATATGTTGCACAATAAAACCAGCTTTAAAATAAATCCTTATTTAAAGCTACAACTGAAACCTACAGCTGCCATCTCAGTGCTGTCCACATTATTAAAGTCATTCAAAGGACAGTACAATTAAATTACAGCACAATTAAACCAGGAATATACAATACATAGATGTCATTTTCATCCTACAGTGTCAAGTTAATAAGCTCGTCCCTTGTTACGTATTATTGTGTTTTAGAACCGTTTTGTGTTTGTTTTCCAATTTCTTGCTATCCATCGATTTCATACCTTGAGGCCACTTTAACTTAGGTCAGACCATTGTGTGCCTGTATCGGCCGTAGCCTGGCCAGTTTTAGCCAGGTTGTACTCCTTAGGACAGATTGTTGCATGTTTGCGAGCCAGACAAGTCACAGCATGACCAGGTGAGGGCCAGTGGAGAGAACTGAATACTGTGAAGCTTAGATGAATCCCAGGGTCTTGACATGTGGTGACACACACTTTGCCTCATACACCTTCTATAAAGACACTTGTTCTTTTTGGCCAGCGAACAATTTACAACACATGATCCTGTATTTGGCAGAACACAAACATCGTGATAACCAATGAATAGCTCATTTTGAACTAGCATGTTACAACAATCTAGCTACATTAATAACATTGAAATTCAGGCTCATAATATGTCGTGAACCTTTTTTGAACCAAGTGACTGACATTGTGAATTGTTTAATGACAAAAAAACCACAATTCCATAACTAAAAGGTACTCAAACATATTTCACAACACTTGACAAGGCAGTTAGGATTCAATTCAATTTCCAAATGCAAACCTGGTGTCAAGGAGTTTATTTATTGCAAAAATGTTAAAGATAAGATGCACCAGCTGGTGTTCAAATTGAATTTATTTTTGTTCACAGACATCCAATATTATTATAGGACATGTGAGTAAATGGAAAAACGTGTATTTTACAAAAATAGAGCATATTTCTTGAGCAATATTTTGTGTGTATTTTCAATACTGTGTGTGCACTAGTGAAAAGAATACATGATCCTTTTGAAGGCACAGTACACCAAATGGATTTTTAGGACAATTTAAAAATATTATCTCCATCAAAAATGTGCATTTTCATCACTTCATCATGGTAGCAGTTTCATTCATTTCTTTTATCTATGAGACATTTCTATGTTAACAATACAATTGTTATACTTCATTTGTGATGACATCCAGAACTTCACATGGAATTTCATGACTACAAAAACACTGCTCTGACCATTTTCTGTGGTGGTAACAATCTTGGAGCCACTCTTCCAGGTTTAAAGAGATTTCAGCGCTCTACTGGCTAGTAGTTACGGACGTGGGTTGAACATTAAAAAACACAAGGCAGCTTTTTCCCTTAAGAAAAGGAAATTACTTCTGAGCACAAAGGGAATGCATCAGTGGCATGGCGCACTGCCTAGTTTGCCATAATTACAAGCAAATGCAATTCTGAATAGGCGTCTTAATGACCACACAAATTGTTGCATATTTCAAACCCATCTGGATAATTTTCTTAGGGGAAATGTAATTGCTGTTCAGAAATGGTGAATGCTATCTTTGTTGTGGTGAGTGTATGCACACACGCAAACACACGTAGCGCCTGAGATGGTGTATAATGCCACTTCTTTCACTGCCAGTGGAATGTTATTGTGTCAGGTTGAATCTAATGCAGGTGCACATATGCCTGTCTTCTGCCTGTCAGTCAGTTGGGCAGTAATAGCCTATTAAAGCTTGGTTTGAGGGCTTTACTTGTCCGTGGTGTTGCCCTTTCATGGTGGACACAATGTTCTTATTGATAAACAATTATCAACAAGGAAACTCACATTTCAACTTGGTTGAACTTTGTAACTCTGTCAAATGCTCACTTCAAACATATTGTGCCATAGTGTGCTTTAGGAATGTAACACCTCACAGCTTCAACAGTGCATTTCTTCAATTAGTATCTGGCTCCATCTCCTGGAAGACTAAAACCACAACATGTAGATGCTGCAATACTTTGTCTATTTTTTTGTCATCATTCTGACAGTCAATTATTTTTAAACCAATTTGATGTTTCTATATTATTTTGTGAAGGAACAGGATGGTCACTTTCTCACATTTAGTTTGACTGAAGACAGAACTACAAAGTTGACATGCAGCAGTTTTGTTTTCTGAACATATTAGACAGATATATTATAGATATTCATAGATGTAGATATGGTGTTTATTTATTTGGCTAGTAAGCTTCTTACAGTGTAAATTATAAAGTATTAAGGCATCTGTTTCACATCAATGGTGTCATATAGACATTCTGTATTCAGGCTGTTTAGTTTGATACTCTTTGACAGCACCAACAGAGGGCGGCAGAGATCTTTTTGACAGGAGGGTGGAAGATGAACCAAATGTTTTGCTGCTACACACAGATTCCCATGCAGTTACCTACAGCACCACCAGAGACAGGAATGAGCTCAAATAGATTGCAGTTTTCATCTAGATAAATTGAAAATAATTTGAATAAGTCCTTCATATGCATCCAGTACACGGGGTTTTCCACTAGTGCATACCCAGCTGGGTGAAAATAGTATCCAGCTGGGGGCCGGGTTAGGGGCGGAGGACTCAATAACGTGAGCAAAAGTTGTCTCACACATTTTTAAGACTGTATTTATTACACTGCTCTTTGAGCAGCTTTCTCTAGATGAAAGGTCTCTATTACCTTTAATGGGGCTAGTAGGGCAAATAGAATAGGCTTATTTTATTTTTTTATTAGTTAAAATGTGTTTAAATCAAACTTGTTTTGGATTTACATTTTGCTAACTTACATTTACATTTCACAGCAAGATGGACTACTGTATAAACATCAAAATACAATAAAATGGAAAATAAAGCATGTCCTTTCTCTTTTCAAATTTCTTTAGCCTTTAGTCATCTTCCTCATCTACTTCCTCCTCATCCTCATCATCATCCATAGCCAGATCTTTTAGGGCTTGTTTGATTTGTTGCTTTAAACACTGTTTTTTTTTGGTTGTTGTTTTTTTTTGGACCCCTCTCTTCTCGTGATCTGTCAGGTGAAATAAAAACAAATGCATAATCTGTAATTTTCCACCGCTAGGGGTCTCTCAATCAAAACAATAACAAAAGACAGTGTTTGATGACGTCGTGAAGTAGCGTGGGATCATGGGAGTTGTTGTCTTAATTGTTAAACAACCACCATTGTTGTTTTATTTTTAGGTAGTTTTATTTTAACGAACCATAATTCAAACAGCTAAAAACATTGACTAAAGCAGTTTCATGTTACAAATCAGTGTTTCTCTGACACTGTTCAGCAGACACAGGACGGCCGGAGGGGCTGCGAGCCGAGCTGCCGCTAACATTTGCTCAGCTTGTTTTTAGGATTCCTTCAGTGTTCATCATTCAGGAGGTTTTTACTGGGAGCTTAATTATTCACAGAGGTCTCCTCCTCACCAAAACAAACAGACCTGGTAATTAAAACTAAGGCCTGACCGATACTGGATTTTTGGGGCCGATGCCGATACCGATATTAGGGAGTAAAATAATTCCGATATCGATATGTCAGCTAATAAATCTTATATATACAGAATATATACATAAACACAGATTTTTTGCATTGATCCCTCAAATGTGCTTATCAAACACTTGTGACAAAGATATGTAATGGAGGCATGATTTTTACAATTTAACAACAAACTTTATTGCATAAAATGACATCAGTGCATTGAAACAGTACAAACAATGAGACTAATGCACACGGGAAATAAAAAAATATGAAAATGAATTAAAATAGGTAAAACAGTACATTTAAATATAAGCTATAATAGTAAAATAAAAACTTGATTAAATAACTAGATAAAATAGATTTTAAATAAAGAAATAAAGGGGGGGGCACGAAGACAAGAGGGAGAAAACATAATAATAATAATAATAATAATAACTTAAAAGATAAAATAAAATTTTACAACATGAATACAATAAAATGTCTATAAATTCACCATACAACATAAAGTTTTAAAATTGCTGCAGCTGTTATGGATGTCATTTCATTAAGTGTGTTATATTTGCACCATTGAGCAGCCATGATTATTTTATTTTCATGTTATGAAGATGAAATGCTGCCAAAAGCATACACCCTTTGTAGGGATGACTGCATTTCCTGATTTAGACTTGTCCTTGCTTTCACCCTGCTACAATGAAAATGAACAAAAGAAACGAGTTCCTACTTCTGCCAAAAAAACACGTCCATGAAACCAAAGGGTGCCTGCCTACATACCACACCAAACAGTACTGCTCCATAGTCTACACCTTCATTAAAAAGACATATTTGACACATTTGAGACACTTCCATAAATCTCCAAACTACACTCCCCCAAAACTTTGTGATATAACAAAGTCACAGAACAATACATGTTAGAAATGGGCATTGGATTTTTCTATGTGTATTTTGGAGTGCCAGCATTTGACAGATTACAAAATGTTCATACCACCCCCTTTAGATAATCTCTCTGACTGCAGCCTCTGGCTTTTGTGTATGGAGTGTGTTCCAGAGGTCAGCTCTGATCTCATCTTCTATTTTCTAAGTTCGTTAAGCTCCATTCTGCTTGGCGTGTCCAAATAGGGTAATTCTCTGTTCAATTAAGCAGGGCAGACACAGGACATTCAACACAATGTCAATGAGATGCCACCAGGAGTGAGCTATCAAATTGATAGACAGTCAAAGAGGTGGATAATAAGCTGTTGTATGTCCCCTGATTCTGCACCACCCAAGGCCATCCCTACAATTGAATTACACCGGTGCCTTAGTAAGTCACAGCTGATAGGCCCTCATGCATTGCAAAAAGCCACCTTGCAGTGACTGACTGACTGAGTGTTGTGTATAATTGTGTGGTTGTCTGTAGCTATCATGGTACTGTCTTCCTACCAACCATGGCCATGAAGCCAGTATAAAGAGACCCGCTAGGCCACACAAAGCACTGCAGTTGTCCTTAGGCAAGTGGCCAGTGAGAGTAATAGAGAGAGAGAGCTAGAGAGATGGAGGAAGGGAGGGAGAGAGAGAGAAGTAAAGTAGGGAATTAGGGGGATGGGGTGATTCTGCTATGCACAGCGAGCCAAATATCCCTGGGACACAAGCCAAGTGGCCAGTCACAAGGATGGCGTGCCAAGAGAATGCCATCCGGCCAGGTTGCACAGCCAGATAAAAAGCTCCGCGGGTAGCCTGCAGCTCAACACAGACATCCCATAATGCAACAGTCTCTTCTCATCTCTTTTCTTTTCCTCTCTTCTCTTCTCAAACTAACTCAAGTGTTTCCATCATGTACTGTTGTGATGGAAAGACTTGTGCTGCAATCACTGAAAATAAAATCCAACCAAAAACCGAATATTCCTGTGATCTTTAGATAACTCTGTCCAGGTGTGATAATACAAGTTTATCCCAAGGTTGGCAAAAAGAGAAACAAGATTCCAAGCTTTGATTTTTGTTTAGAAACAAAGCCCCCAGCCAATTTACTGACATTTCTGTTGTTGAGCTTAGCTTGTGAACAAAGGTTCCTTGTGATGTTCAGTATCTCTCTACTGTATCTCAAAAGATACAGTAGACTGGAGAAAAGGATAAAATACTTTGGAAAAGCTTAGTAGTGCTCAAGGTCCTTATGTCCATGAGCTGACTACTGCAGACTACAATCGATTGGTAGAAAACTGCCATGTTGTTATATATATATATATCAATATCATGATGGGCCTTTTGTCACTCATTTGTGACATTTTATAGCATAAACGAGACAGATTAATCGATAATGAAAATATTGTTCAGTTGCAGCTCTAAAACCAATTACTACTAACTAGCTAGCTAACTCGATTAATCGAAAAAATAATGGGATGATTAATCATTTATGTCTGTGAGAGCAGCTTTTTTCAGCTCGGGTTACTTTAGACGTGACAGGGACTCCAGCTGTAGCCCTGCTAATGTTAGCACTAGGGTAGCCTCGTCGGCAGATGCGGCAGAGTTTGTCCCTCTTCGCCAGCCTGGGTTGACCGTTAACCCGGGGACAGACCCCAACATAGAGGCTAATATGAGGGTGCTGCGGTATCATCATATCGCTTTCGTGCCCCTCGGTTCCACTCATTTTTTCCCCTCTTTTCCAGAGGGCATCCACTTTCTTCACCGGTAACTCAAACAATGCTTTGCAGTAGGAAATGGGCGTGTGCTTTGACGTGCAGGCCAAAAACTGCAGACTGACTCGCTGTTGTTACATTTATTTCTGCTGTGATAGGCTGTTTGATCTATCCATATCGAGTAAAAAACGTCATAAGTTTATCATCTTAATCAACAATGAAATAACTTAACTTAAAACTTAAATAACTTTTATTGCGATCCCGTATCATCGCAATAAAAGTTTGTTCTATCGCCCAGTCCTAACTTAATATGTTAACACTAAACATTAAAATTGTAAGAACAAATAATATGAAGACTGTGGGGGTTGTGTTGCAAAAAAACAACTGCCATCTTCCCACATCTGTGTAGCAATTTAGGAAGGGGAGAACACATCTATCATATCTTTTAAGAAAGGCATTCATGACAAAATACAAGGCCCTATTTTAAATACTCAACATCACCGCATAATAATTCATCATTATATAAACGATTAGCAGTCACTGAACATGATCAATCCATTCATATATCTAAAGTACTCTCATTATTGATCTAAGTGTTAGAGAATATCGTCAAGGTTGTTACCTACTGTCAAAAAGTAGGCACATTTTTCAATTTATAATTATTCTACTTCAGTGTTTTGTTTGGAATTGCTTTTCAAATGAGCTTTAAACTGCAATCAAGATAATGTTAGTGAGTTAATTTACCTAGCATAAGTCTGACATTGTATATAGTGAAAGGGCTATTTTAAATGTTCCAGCTCCCTGCAGCAGTATGTCAACAGCCTTGACCTCCAAGTTCAAAGAGAACAAAATGGAATTGTTCATAAAAATTTTATTAAAACTCATCAGTCTTGAAAGGTGATTTTACTATGAAATTGGGTTTTATGTCTTGCTTTTTTACTGCCAGAATGGCAGAAATGTTTAATATTTTAGCACCACTGATTTAAGGTTGGTGGCTGGGCCTTATGCCATGAGATCGCAGCCATTTACAAAATTACATTTCTTTTTTTGTCTTGGCTTTCTTAAGAGTGAGAAAAAGGTGGAAGATGAGTGCCAGGATGATGTCAAAAAAGCAGTGCGGGGATTGCAGAGGAGCAGCAGGAGGGTGTAATGACAAAATTGGGAATGACAGAAAAGTGACAAAAGTGAGACAGCAGGGTGTCAGAATTGGGAAAAGACCAGAGGAACCCTCCCTTTTTTTAACAAAGTACAAAACCGTCATTTGCTGCTTATGAGACTGGTCTCTTTAAAAAGTCACGGTTCATGAACGCAAAGTGAGAACAAGACATTTTCTCTCTCTGAAAGGATTAGGCAAAAGAGAAATGACTAGAAGCAGGTAAAAGCTGAACTGAGTGGCATGCTGGAAAGTAAGCGGATAGGTGCATCAGCTTCTCCAATTCCTGACTAATTCCTTCTGTGACAGAAGCTAAGTACTTATCTATAAATGAGTCATTCCTGTTACATTTATTACTACACCAGATGGACAGTGATAACTTATGACACTAAAGTCCCTTGTGGACATCTCATGTCATGTATATACATATTTTTCTCATTTATTTTTGCCATTTACCATTTAATACAGACTATATAACAGAAAGTTCCTAAATTTACATCTGTAAATTCAGTTTAAAGGTTGGGGACAATGAATGCCAACTCATGATTAATTAATTTAATAAATTAATGTTTTGCCTGGTGATATGTCAGTAGCAGGCTTCCTTAATGTGTAATGCTAAAATGTAAATAAATAGGGCTTCAATCTAGGTCTTTACACCATTTAGCCTCGTGGTGGCCAGCAGGCAGAAACATAATATTCCTTCATGTTCGTTCTGTCATATTGAAAATCACTTTACAGTCACCGTTTATTTCCACTGAGAGGGTTAAAATTGCATGTTGCCCTTGATTGATGTTAAACTTCCGCCTACAACATGTCACAGTCTGTCAAACGCTGTCTGGGATTTTTTATTTTCTCTAAATTGTTCATAAACTGCTGAATTATTTGCAAATGGATTGATTTTAATTTAAATAGCACAGGGTTACACCATTACTGCATATACTTCTCATCTAACCGTGGCAGTAGTAGGATGTTAATTTTATTGTTTTCCTCATCAACTGTACTGAAGTGTTGTATTTCTCAGAATGCAGTGAGCTGCAACTGTTTAAGATTTTTAGTTGTAATTTACAATTTTTCTTTTTTTAATTCATAGTGGTCGCTGTTATTTTCTATGAGGGCTTACACACACTGAGCTCTGTAACCAGAGTTGGTTTGTGGATCATTAATCTAACTTTACATTTTTTACCCCCATGAGCAAAGCAACTCTTTGCTACTGCGACTGGTCAGCAGTCATCTGGGCTGAGGAGTGAAATATCATCGATCCAGGTAACAATATCTTGAAGACAGCTCAAAAATCATGGCAGCTCCTTGAATTCAGATAAAGAGTCCTATTCCCTTTTCCAGCTAAAAATACAGAAAGCATGACCTCCATTTTCTTCTTTCTCTCTCGCTTTAATGTTTGCAAGGCAAGGATGAGACATGATTTGTAGACTGCACTGAGTTGGTGATGTTGTTTACTATAGTAAAATAGACACAAGGATAAAGTAAAAAATTCTGAGAATCCATATATTTAATTGCTGAGAGGGTTCTTCTGTGATAAAGACTGTATGTGTATCATTCAATATGTGCAAAACATAATTAAGTGTTTAGTTGCTGTTGTTATATGTTGGTTTCATTTTTCTGTGCATGATTTAATGACTCAGATGATCAAGAGGTAACTAAAAGAAAGAAAGAATCCAATTGTTTTACACTGATTCCTATAAGTTGTATTTGGACAAGTCCCACCATGAGTAGATTTCACCTTCACAAAATAGGCCAATGCATACAAATGTGACCTCCACAGGTCCAATAAAGGGCAGAGATGAGAGGACACATGTCTGTTGTTTCACTGGAAGCTCTCCTGCCAGTGACAGGTGCCAGCTTGGCTGGGCCTTGTCAATACAATTCATATGTTTCATATTTATAACCTCCTCTCCTTTTTACCCTAAGAGCCTGCAATGCATTATTTATGCTGCCAAGACGATATATTGAGTTTTGCTCTGACACTTCAATAAGATATTGTCTGTCCAACTTAAGAGGGCTATGGCAAATCATACCATCTGTTTAGAACATCAAACCTATGGTTAGGTTTCAATTCCAAGTATGTATTGATGCATTATACTGTAACACAACTCCATTCTGACATTGACAGAGTGACAGGTTGTTTCGATAAATGTCTTTACAATGGTTTTCCACACATACTGTATGTCCTAAACCTGTATTGTCTCATTGTCCTTTGTCATGTTTAACATTAAAGGTCCATGAATTTTTAATCATTGACATGGTAACAGTTGGGCCTCTGTATTGGCCGAGTGCTATCTTTAGCACTCAGCTCAGTCAAAGAGGCAGGAAGGTTAGAGGGAAGTAATATGACCTTAATGTGTCAGACCCAAAGACCTCGCCTGGCTCAGCGCCTGTCAATATTACATCAGGATCAGCACTTTTGGAACAGCACAGAGCCTCCCCACCTGAATCTCTGCAGCATGAGGTTGAGAGCTGTCCTCATTTACTGTTTACAAGCGCCCGGTCGGATTTGCCCCCGGTGTGATGCTGTTTCAAGTGTCTGTTTCAAGAATACTATGTGTGTTTCAGGGTGGACATGATAAGGCCATGTCAATACAAGATTTATTGCAAACAGGATATAAAAGGTGGTGACGCAAATAAGCCAGATGATGCAACTTGACACATGTAATACATCATATCCCAGTTATCACACATTGAATTGCTTGTTAGATAATAAAGTGCAGGTCCGGTTTTAAGAGCTGTTCTATGGTATATATTTAAGGTTTGACCTTGGTGAAGTTTTAGGTATGCTCCTTTAATGCATATGTTATCTCCTAAAGTAATCAGAAGACGAACGATCTGGTCACCTTATATTCATGGAGATGAGATGTACCCAAGCTGGAGCGCTGTATTCATTTTAAGACCGAGTGACACACATGGACAGATTATGAATGCTAATGGTCTTATAGCCAAGGTCTCAGTAATGTACTGCGTTTTCTTGTGTCCCTATCAATCTAATAATATCTTGTTTTTAGCGAGCACAAAATGCCCTAGATGAAAATCTGGCAATATTTATGGGCACACAAAATGTTCCAAGATTTATAAAGTGCCTGCTACAATATTGCTTGTGATCAACCTAAAAGATAAGGACGAACTTGGTTTGGAGTTTGAATGTTCCTTGAGCGACTGAACGGCCTAGTGTGGATTTTTCAACATGTTAAAATAGGGTGAATTAAAAAGTAACTGGACAGATTCAAAGGGGTCCTAACATGGGAATTCACAATCTGCCATGAATAAAGAATATATTAAATACAGCACACCCATGAAAAATAGAGATAATGTTTACTGGTTTCACTCACTCAATGACAAAAAGCCAGTTGGGAATTTTTTGTGGTATTTGACATCAAAAACATCCATTTAAAAGGCTTAAAGTAGGTGTTATTGGCCATTTACAGCATAATAGTATCATTGTTTTCCTGACAGAAATGCCATGAATATCCTTTAATGTATTTAGTACTGTAACTGCCAATTATTTTCTTTAGCAATTAACCTGCCAATTATGTTCTGGAATAACCCATTTATCATTTTGTCTATAAAATGTCAAAAAATAGCTTGAAATGGCCGCTGTAATTTCCCAGAACTGAAAGTTACATATTTTTGTTTTGTCCACAACCTGAAGATATTCAGTTTACTATTATATAAGAGAAGATAGAAACAGCAACTACTGAAATTTGAGAAGTTGGAAAAAGCAAACGTCTAACTGAACTTTAACAGTTCTAAACTTATTTATTTCCATTGTGAAGAATGAAAACAGAATATGGGACATAAAAAGCAGTCTGTGTAAATGAATTGACTGTATTTCAACAGTGTGCCACAGACACGTATGTTTACCAATAAGGTGTATTAATAGAGATATAAAGGCTGTGCAGGAATAAAACAAAGTGGGTCTGAGGCAAAGATGCCTGCGGCAGCAACACCCTCCTCCCCACTAAGCATTAAAACAGATAACATCTGCTTCTGTTAAAACTACCTTCACTGCAGCTGTGTTGATTCCTCATAATCCCCAAAGAATATAAACCCACACTGGTAATGCTTCCACAACTGTCGGGACAGTTTCATCAACACACAAAGAATTTGTTTGTGTTCAGCCCATCTCTTTTATTACAAATGGCATCAGGAAAGCTTTATAGACTGCAATGTGGCAACAAGTTACTTGCCTTTTCAAATCACTGCAATGTTGTGAAAATTCTCCCACACAGCTGTTGTTCAGGACATCCAACATGCTGTGGGACATAAATGATGCAAAGACATTTTTTGTGTTGGTGACAGTTGTGGACCAACTTGTTTTACTCGTCACATACAATAAATCATTAAATGTGTCACACAGCTCTGATAGGATATTGGATTATTTATTGAAAAAAGCTCACTTGCCAAGAATAGCAAAATTGCAAATGGATGATGTACAGTATTGACAAATGCGATGGCCCAGATCATCAAAGCCGTAACTACCATTTTATTGTAGGATAAATTTTCCTTATCTTTAGCCAGAGGATTTGTTCTTCAGGGATGTATCAACCTTTTTTGGGTTTTTTTTCTGTTTCTCTGATCTGTCTCATCAATTTACTAATGAGGAAGACTTCATAACATTTTTGAACATTTTCTTCCCTGGATGCTACAGACTGTAGCAAAACTACAAACATGAGATGATGCTTGATGCAGATTAGTCACAACACATTTCTGCAAATTATAAAGTACTTTTAAGACTACTTTGTTGGACTGCCAAAATTGTAAGCAACAAATAATAAGTTCAAAAGTAAAGAGCATATAACTTTATTAGAATGGGTGTTATATTTTTAAATATACTTTCATGTTAACTGGACTCAAGTGTACTCAGCTCTTCTGTGTCAGCCTTTGTCCACCACTTGCTACTTCCACTTGCCACTAGTCATAAGAAAGAGAGCTAATACAATGTTCTGTGTACTGAGACTAGACACTTTTTAATTCTGTAGCAGAGTCTGAAAAAATAAATCATTTTTCAGTTTCATCCAAATCACATCGCCTACATTTACACAGAATTATTCCCACTTAACAAACGAAAACATTATCTTAATTTGGTCATATTCTTTCATTTAACATGGAATAATGCATGGGTTCAGTTTGATGTGATTTAAGACTCACTCTTAAAATATTTTACACAAGAAATGAACCGCTTTTTAATCACTTACATTGAAACCATGTCGGCGTGTATTTTATGAGTATTGTGTAAGATAAAATTACACCGAATGGGTAAATGGCTGCAGTTATATTATAGCTTTACAATGTCCCTCTCATTCACACACACACACATACTGATGGCAGTGAGCTACCACGCAAAGTGCTGCACTGATCATCAGAATGATTTGGACAGTAGGAGCAGAGGGGATTTAACTGCTCTACTTACCCCTGCGCCTGACAGTATGTGATGTCTACTTCTGTGAGTACATCATTTATAGGAAGCACATGTAGTGTTATCAAACTGCATCTGGAAATTTTTAGTTGTTTTTGGGCCCAATCTTGATTCACTTACTTGAGCCACCAAGGTTACTGGACTCTGACCTCCATTTCTACAATCTAAAAAGCAGCTGGAGATTGCCCCTGCCACCATCTGGCCAAAATAGCTTTCTGTAAAAAACACTGTCATCCGTGTTCAACACTGAAATAATTCCATGTGTGTGAATCCCTGCAAAGCTAATCTCCGATAAACTCACCTTTTCCATATTGCCTTGTTAAATGTGAAATATTCTGGGCATCAGATACGATAACCTATGCTGGCATTCCGAAACATCGACCTCCCATTACTATATAGGCTCTTTTTTTTAAGTAAGGTGGGAAAATATGACAGTGTGTAGTGATGCCCACTGCTGATTACACCTCACTGAGCATTCATCTCGTATTTGCGATGCACTTCCGTGCCTCAATAAGCAGTGAGGTCCCAGAGTACTCTGTAAATTGGACAATCAGTAATGGTATTTGATGGCATTAAGAGTGGAGATGAAAGGAAGGACACTTCAGTTATCAACAGGATAATGGGGCTGCTGCCTTGCACTTTCTGTCCAATGAAATGGGACTCAGTTAATTATCCTTGCCATTAATTAGGCCATCCTATCAAGGAGAAAGGGGTTACTCTTCAGTGACAATATACCGTATTATATTGAATTACTGGCCTCAAGAAATGCAGGTTTTTGTGTTTGTTTTTGCATTCACAATGGCACTCCCTCTTACAATGCAGTGAAACCAAATCTTACTTTCAAATAAAACCAAATGAATCCCTGTTTTGATACCTTTTATGCAGGTATGCATCTAATATGTACTACTGAACATAATGTACTGTATTGGGCCTGTGGTGGGCTGTGGCTGGCAGAGTGGATCACTGTTTATTTAGTCCTGTCACCTCTTTTTGTCCTCCAAGTATTTGGCAGTGACTACAACTCTATTACTGAATAAACTTATATAAGAAACTTTCTGCATTAAAGTTATAATCCTCAAGCTTTTTTTTTTATTAAAAAAATATATTATTATTGATTCTATTTGGTCAGCATTTTTTCAACAATAGCCATGTATTTACATTCAGTGATTATATATAGTAGTTTTCATGGCTACTGGCAGAGTCCACAAGGTATTCACAGGAAATGATGCTTGCATGTACTTTAACATTACTGTTTGTGATTTTACCTTGTTATTATAAAATCTCTTGTTGACCAACAGCCCTCTACAACTGAATCAGAGCTGTAGAGCTATTAAGTTAGCGCTAATGCAAACCAAGCCGTTCCTCCTATTGCTGCTTAAAAAGCATTTAACTGGCAAACCATGTGATGGCTTTTTTCGTGAAGCAGCCGCAGAAAATGCAACGTATTCGTCACCAAAGTTTTCCCTGCTAAGTAAGTCTCTAGCTTCCTCTTGGTATTGTTGACATAACCTGCTCACCTGACCATATGACACTAAAAAATATCAAATGCCATTGAATGATAGAATAAAATATATAAATAGGGCACTCTATTTGCAAGCAGGCCTCTGAATTTCCAATGGAGGCGATACAGTATATATACACATCAGATGTATATCATGGGACTTGTGTCTACATGCCTAAGAATAAGACTGTAAGAGAGAATAAGAGCTGGCAAGAACACACTCCTCTGCATAAAAAAACAAGTTGTGGAAGCTGTGTGGAAAGGTTGCAGAAGCTGACTGTGAGTCCTGTAACGTACTGTAGATCAGGTCATTACACCGAGAGTCAAGTGATTATCCTTATTTCCCCTTGTTGTGTAAGTATATTAGCTAAAGGGAAGAAAGAAAGAAAAAACATTTTCATGCAAATTATATGCTTTCTTGTCAGTTAAACCAACATGGGTTACACAAAAGTTGAATGTTAAATTTGAGTTGAGTGAATTTCTAGCATAATGTGACTTGTGCTTCAAATTGAAATGTGCATATTTCCCATGTTAAGTCTCATAGTTGTACAATGTTAAGATAATGTTCTTTTGGGAATGCCCATGTGATGGACAGACATGGTAATTATAATAATGAAAGGCTCTTAGAGGACTTCAGCTGCTCCATTCTGAATCCACTGACGTGTAGATACGTAGTCCCAAGTGGGCTGCCAAACATGGAAGAATAATTCGTTTTTATTATCATCTACCAAAAGGGGGTACTAAAGGTGTGTGCTTCAAAGGCTCCCTTTATGTCTTTATTTTATGGGATGACACCACTGGCACACTGGTACACAGCTTAATGAAGAAAAATGCCAATGAAATGAAAGATAAGTACTGAAGACAATATACAGTTCGTGCGTTGTAGAATGATGCAGTACAGAGAAGTACAACTTAAGAAGTTATAGCAAATACACACCAGAGTTGCTTCAAACTATTTCAAATTTAACGGCACAGGAAGTACGCCACTTCAAACTTAGAACTAAAAGCCCCAGGAAACATCATAAACTGTTTTTCTAATCTGTTCTGCAACAAACCATTCTGCCAACCTCAGGTTACATTACATCTTAATTTGGCCCCATGACAGGATCATATCATTAACTGGGGAAGATGGAAGCAGCCTGAAATAGCTTTAAAAAAATGACTGAAAGGCGATAACATATTTCATCCATATGTGTAAACTTACAGTTCTAACAGCCTACAGTAATGACAATAATGAAAAAATTGCATCTCAAGTACCACAATGAACAAATGATGTGGTCTGTGTAATTTAATGGTAAAGTATGATTAAGTACAGATATTGTACTTATATGCTGACTCCCACAGTGCTTTACAGAGACCTAAGCATGTGTCAAATTGCAAAACTAACCAAATGTTGGCAAGGCAACCAGCAAAAGTATTTAAAATGTCATTGTTTAAGTGTCTTTTTAATTCTTGCGAGTTAAATCAAACGCTGGTGGTGATGGAACGAGATATTCATTCAACTGTAATCTGTAATTTTATTGAAATGACATGGATGTAAATACAACCAATGTCTTTTGTGTTGATGTGATGTGTGAATTAGAGCACTTATGTCAGACATTTTCCACTGAATACCGTGGCCTCTGCTTTCAGCAAGAATAGATCGAATAGAATAGAAATAAAGGCAGCTTGTAGTGATGCTGAACTTCCTACATTTTATTGTTTATTCTAAGCAACTTTGTACAGCTGCCCAAGTAACATAAGACAATGTATAAGAGAATAGACAATGCTATTTCCCGCGATTAGTGATTCAAGTTTTGAATGAAAGCATAAAGTCACCCTTTTCCAACTTTTGTAACTGACAGCAAGCAATAACTATCCATTGTTTCCTCATAATAATAATCATTAATTAGCCGTTTATTTAAAGTTGATCTCAGCTCTCTGGCTACCTAGTTGATCAGCTGCCTTAATTTGTTCTTCGGAGAATGCAGTGATATAGGGCTATGTGTCTCGCTAGTTAATATTATCCAATCAACCACAAATATTACTAATACTGTCATAAAATGCAATAGAAGGAAGTGTTTTCTGGTTGTTTGCCTCATTTTGTGTCTATTTGAGCAACATTTTGCAGGTGAACCACACGTCTAAAACGCTGCTGTTGCTTAAAAACTTTTAAATTTGATCTTTTCCTTTCCACCACAGCAGATCCATACAGGCACTCCCCTCTACACAGAACAGATGGTATACAAAGCACTGAAGAGAAATATTAAAATATTATAGGCTCAATTTTCTTATTGCTGAGCTATTCAGCTGTCAAACATACAAACATCTCAGATCTGACTTGATATCAGTAGATTGTCAATATTTCTGGACATAATTAGGACAAAAAAAACATGATCCAGATATCCACAATTAGACATCAAAATTATAAAACTCATCAACAGAAGTCTGAACAAGACAGTATTATAATCTGGATATTTTCATGCTGATACGTAACATCTTACTTAGTCATTTTGGTGGTCTTAGTTTAGTGAAAAAAAAAGGATTATGACACATTTTCAGATTAGTCAGTTAATCTGAGATACTATCTGAGATAAAACATGTCTGTAACAGCTGCCAGTCTTGAAAGGCATTCAGAGAACATGTGAAAACAGTTGAACACATGTTGCCTGTGAAGATTAAAATCTGTAACCTCTCCATTTTAAAACACTTTCTCTAATTATTAAACCTTCCAACTGCACCCACCCATCTGGCATGGGTCACTGTAGCTGAATATTCTCATGGACCAAAACTGTGCAGTTGCAGATTGCTCACATAGTTTCACATTATCTGCCGGATCTGAATATATCCTTGGGGCAACATACCGGTATTTTTTACTGGCACAGGTCAGCGAGCTCTACCATGGTTATATTACCGCTGCTCCAGTCAAAGGCACTGAAATGTGAAATACCAGGGTTTCCCATACATTCATTCATTTGTGGCGGCCTGATTTTCTATTTTTGAAGCTGCATGCCCCACTTCCACCCCCTCTCTCTCTCTCTCTCTCTCTCTAACAAACACAGGACAACGGACCTGTCTGTAAATACCATGATGTTACACACTCCGGTACAGGTGGCAGCATGCACCTTTAATGTTGGTTTGTAATCCACCAGTAAAACCAAAGAAGAAGAAGAGGAGCGGTATATATGGTTGTTGGCTGGAGATGCACCGATTGTAATTTTCTTGGCCGATTCGTATTTGTTTTTTTAAAAAGTTTGACCTGCCGATTCCAATTTCCTTTCTTTCTAAGAACTATAATTGACAGCATACACAAACATTTTTGTAACTTTTCTTTGATGGAAAATTCCTTCATAATAAAACGTTCATATAAAACATAAAACATGAACACACTATTTGGCTTTTTAACTACATGATGAACTTTTAAGTTCATTGAAATCAAGTAAAATAAAGTAAAATACTGATAAAATATTTGTCAGCGGCTGTGACGTTACTGTCTGTGCCGCTGTGTGTGTGATGTGAACCATTGTGCGGCACGTGTGTAAATTTGACAAGCAAAAAATCAGATATATGAGACTGATCGTAGCCGGTCACCAGTCATGGCTGATCAGCTGAAAACCGGCTGTTTTCGATCAGTGGCTGATCGATCGGTGCATCTCTATTGTCGGCTTTTCCCGGCTCTTTCCTGCTAAGAAGACGGCTGGTGGAATCAATCCAGAGATCACACATGGTTAGTATCATGAACACCTCTGCACAGATTTGTCCACAACTGATGCATTCAAGTTAACTCTGATAAGTTAGTCTATGTTCTTAAAACAATCTTGGAGACCCAACTTCAAATAAGTTATTAGCAAGCATGCAGGACTCGAGCGGACCTCCTGTCATCCCGGGGAGGATATAATGTTGAATTAATTTTGGGATGAATTTAGGACAAGAGTTGAAAAAAAAAAAAAAAAAAAGGACAAAGTGCGCAAAAACTAAATGTTCACTAGTTATGGGAAATAGCATGTTAGCCTGTGTGTGTGTGTGTGTGTGTGTGTATGTGTGTGTACGGAGATGGGCATTGAAATATTCAGTCTACCGATGGAGTTACCTCCAGCCTCTCTGTTTGTACAGGATGACTGAAGTCCCCACTTCTTTTGAACAAAATGACACTGGTCCCCTGTTAAATGGTACGGAGCGACACTCATACTACCACATGGACGTATACATTAAGTCAGACAAACACATTATCATTGTCAGAGGTTATGTGACAAAATTTGACAGAAAAGAATTACTTAGTGTTTGACAATTTTTTCTCTTTTGTAAATATGTTTCCTGCTCTGTCTCTTCAGAGGAAAATAAATAATTTGCCAGCGAGCCTTTAGATGATCTTCCGTTGTTCACAAGTAGAAATGCAAAGAAATGCACACAGAAATTTTGTCATGGAAAGAAATACTTGAAATAATCTTTCATGTACGTTTTTTTTCTGATTGTTGCAATGCGTGTCACATAAAGATTTAAATTTATTTGTGAACAGACAAGATGGAACATATCTGACATCTAATGATGCAGCACTGCAACAATGGAACAGAGTTTGCATAAAGCGAAAGGCACACTACAATGTTACATTGATTTCTCTATGATTAAAGAGAAAGCAAAAAAGCCCTCTTTAAAGGTCTTTACAATCTTTAAAGATCCTTTTATGCTGGTTCTGAGATAGGCTACAGGTAACTCCATCATTAGAATGTCAATGCCTATTTCATTTAAACTGGGCAGCTGTGGCTCAGGAGGTAGAGCACGTCGTCCTTGGGCAAGATACTTAACCCCAAATTGCTCCTAAAGGCTGTGCCATCGGTGTGCGAGTGTGTGCGAATGATTAGACCTCCTCCTGATGAGCAGGTTGACACCTTGCATGGCTGCCTCTGCCATCAGTGTATGAATGTGTGTGTGAATGGGTAAATGTTGGCATGTAGTGTAAAGGACTTTAAGTGGTCGGAAGACTAGATGGCAGTCCATTTACATGTTGAGGGAACATTTCTGACAACAATTATAGGATCTGTGATTTATATCAAAATCTCTTCAAGACAGATTCTTGACAAATAACATATTGTTTTTTTTTTGTTTTTTTTTTAATTGAAAAGATGTAAACACAGCCACTCCAGGATATGGGAAAAAACACAATATTTTCTGCAAACATTAATTTGCATATATTTTTTATGTCATAGATTGAACAAAAAATAAATAAATAAATAAATAAAACATCATTGTGGCATTTGCAAAAGTTTGGGCGCCCTACATAGTCAGCACTTCGTAACAAACCCATCCGGCAGATATCACAGCTTGCAAATGCTTTTTGTAGCCAGCTAAAAGTCTTTCAGTTCTTGCATTTGGGATTTTCTCCCATTCTTCCTTGCATAAGGTTTGTAGTTCTGCTATATTCTTGAGCCGTCTTGCACGCACAGCTCTTCTAAGATCTACCCACAGATTTTCAATTGTGTTGAAGTCAGGGGACTGTGAAGGCCATTCCAAAACCTTCAGCTTGCGTCTCTTGAGGTAGTCCATGGTGGATTTTGAGGTATGTTTAGGATTATTATCCTGTTGTAGAAGCCATCCTCTTTTCAGCTTCAGCTTTTTTACAGGCAGTGTGATGTTTGCTTTCAGAATTTGCTGGTATTTAGTGGAATCCATTCTTCCCTCCACCCGTGAAATGTTTCCTGTGCCACTGGCTGCAACACAACCCCAAAGCATGATAAATCCACCCCCATGCTTATCAGTTGGCAAGGTGTTCTTTTCATGAAATGCTGCTCCTTTTTTCCTCCAAACATACCTTTGCTCATTGTGGCCAAAGAGTTTATTTTAACTTCATCAGTCCACAGCGCTTGTTTCCAAAACACATCAAGCCTCTGTTGATGTTCCATTACATACTTCTGTCGTTGGATTTTATGATGAGGACGCAGGTAAGGTTTTTCTACTACTGACTCTTCCATGAAGGTCTTGTTTGTGCAAGTGTTGCTGCACAGTGGAACGATGCACCACCACTCCTCGGTCTGTTAAATATTCCTGCAGGTTTTTTGCAGTCAAACTGCCATCTCTTAATTACATTTCACAGTGTGGAAACTGCAAGCTGACAACACTTTGCTATCCTCTTGTAGCCTTCCCCTGCATCGTGGGCATCAATAACTTTCATTTTCAGAGTCTTACACAGCTGCTTAGAGAAACCCATGGCTTTAAAAACTGGCACCAGCTGACATTTCCTAATGACAATTGGTGACATGCCTCAGGCCTAACGAGCTGATTAAGGTCTGAGACCTTGTAAAAAGAATCTGAGACTTCAGAACTCTGAGGGTGCCCAAACTTTTGCTCAGGCCACAATGATGTTTTTATCTTTTCAATGTTTTTTTCAATTTATGACATAAAAAGTAACTATGCATCAGTGTTATTAATTGTCAAGGGATGCCCAAACGTTTGCATACAACTGTATATTATACACAATTTAGATTTTACTAGAAGGTCTCCTCTTGCACTGTTAAGACTGACAGAGGCAACATTAATATGCAATTATGGATGAATAAGGACAGAGGAGCAAATTAGCACATTAAAATTATCCTTATAAAAAAAAGGACATTTTATCAGTATATTTTATCTGGCCTCGATATATTCATGAACTAGTTTAAAATGAATGCCCTGAAGATGCCGGAACAGACACAACAAAGCGTCTGATTCAAAACCTGCCAAAGATTGGGAAATGTTTTTTCTCCTGACTCCAATTAAGTTATTAAAAGCAAATACAAAATAAGATCTAGCCCTCTTTAAAATGCACACTTCACCATTCCACACAGGTCATAAAAATGACCAACGATAACACAGAAGAATACCACCATAGCTACCACCACAATTAAAATCTAATTCTGTGGCAAACACTGGAATATACTTACAACAGCTGACCCCACTGTCAGTTCAGCTGCTACATTTATCCCACTAAATGGTGGTGAATGAATGCCCCCAACCACACTTTGTTCTTTTTTGTGCTATTTTGGTCTCTTTGCAAGAAATGTGTGCCAACAGGATGAATACTTGAAAGTGTCCTAGTTGTTCTGTACACTCTGCAGCCTTACACCCACTCCGTGCGTATACCTGAGCAACACATGCCACCTCATAAAAAGAATGTCACATTTGACACCTAAATGCTCCCCCATACCCCCAATGTGTAAAATAATTTGGTCTCTCCTGGGGACAGGTGCATAGCCGCTGCGTTTGACATCTGCCAACACCTGACATCACCACTCCTAGAGTGGTTGAAATTAATGATAAATTATCCTTGACATAAGCCTGAGGAAGCTATAGCTTTATTACTAAACCTGTGAGTGGAGTCCTAGAAAGAGTGGGAGTTAGGACTTGGAATATTTCACAAATTACATCTACTGCAGTCCTCCCCATCATCCATCCATCCATCCCATCCCAGCCTCGAACACACGTCTGTACGCGTGATGACTCATCCACCCAGCTGCAACTTGCAAGGCCATTGTCTATATATAAAACGTCAAATGTGTTCACTTCAAATGAACAGAGTCGATTTAGACAGTGGGTGGTAAAATAAACAGCACATGTTGATTCAAACTTCAACCTGCCGTAGATGTTTTTCTCTCTCATTTCCAACAAGCTATTTTGTCTGAAAAATGCAGGCAATAAAAGGATGGCAGTCCAGGATGTTAACTGGCGGAGGCAAGTAAGTGGATAAACATACTTCTGTGAATGCAATAGGAATGCATGCTATGCTTTAATATGCACAAATATGTGGTGCTGTTTTTTTTTTTTTACTTCAAGCCTCAATGTTCAGATGCAGTGAAAATGCCATTAACCAAACTTGTAACATAAATGTGAATATATAATTAACTTAAAGGATATGTTCACAACTTTTCAAGGTTGTCTTAAAGCAGCAGTCAGGTGTCCATATGAACAGTGAAAGAGGTTTTCCTCATTCCTCCTGTTCATACTGGCTGTTATAAGATCCCCTTCAAATGCGCTTTCAATGTAAGTGATGGGGCCAAAATCCACAGTGTGTCCACACAGTCATTTTGTGCACAGATGCATTTAAAAGTTCATCTGAAGCTTATATGAGGCTTCAGCAGTCTGAGTTAATCATATCAATTAGATATCTTCCACATTTACAGTCTTTTTAGTATAAAATTCACACTGTGGTTAAAGTATAGTAACAAAAAGAGGGGCTTTGGCACTAAAAAGACTAACATTGGAAGGTTTATTTGATTTGACTCATTTGGACGCTGAAGCTTCATATTAGCTTCAGATAAACTTTTAAATCCATTTTTGCACAGAAGGAGGACTGTGGATTTTGTCCCCCATCACTTCTAATGGCCAATATGAGAAGAATATCTTTTAATGGCCAGTATGAACAGGAGGAATGATTACAGCAAGAAAAACCCATTTAAATGTTCATTTGGGCACCTGACTAGTGTTTTAAGAGAGACTTGAAAAATGGTGAAACCGTCCTTTAATTGAGAAAGTGAAATAAAACGGGCATCGGGCAACAGGCGCTGCTACAAACTAGCATCTAAGTGAACTTGCAGGATGTGTCATCCAGAACTCATAAACTGCAGTATTTAATAAAGACCTTTTTTTTTTTCAATAAGTTCTGAGGGAGAAAGATCGCTCTGTATCCTTCGTTCAGTCAAGAACCAGCAATCTGTGGCAGTTCACTTTTCTGCTGGTAGAAAAAGATCATGCTCTAAGCCTGTTTGCTTTCAGAGGGAGAATGCATGCTCAATCATCTAAGTGTAAAACCCGTACATTCATACATTTAACACAAAAACGAAGCTTCCTATTTCCTCCAAGGCAGACTACCACATTGCATTGTACAAGATGGACTGACTCCAAAAGGCCTCTGAAGGTCATTCAATAAATTCAAACTTTTGCATGTCCTTCCCAGTGGCCCCTATATGTTGTATCAACTTTGGCTTGCTTGTCCTCCACTGCCATTGATTGAGGAGGACATTTGAGGGAAGGGCATCTTTAATTATACACAAAATAAAGCTCCCTGGACTCTTTTCCCCTAGCTCGTTGCTGGATAGGAAAGGATTAATTAAGTACATCTACAACAGGCAGAGTTGACTGTGCAAGCAGTCAGTGATTATCTGTGATGGGTCTTGAGACCCAGGAGGGGAAACGGCTGCATAGCTGTACAGCTGACAAAATGCAGGCCTGTTTTGCAAACTCTGTATCTTTAAAATGCTTTCAAAAAAATTCAACTTAGGTTTCATGCCATGGCTTTTTCATCAGTGTGATATGAAGTGTGTGTGTGAAAGGCAAGGTATGCCTTTTGGGGGATATGTGTGTATCTTGGGGATGTGTATCTTTTTGTTCTCCAGCAACCCGAGAGATGGGCTTTTTTATCCCAGAACTTAAACCTGCAATAACTGATTTTTTGGCCACTTGGGGGTAGTTGAGAGCACAACACTGGCATAACATCACCTCTTAAGTTGATAGGCTGAACTTGTTAGCAAACAGTTGCTTATTTACACATTTGGACATAAGGGAGCAACATGAATATTTATTTAAAGTCTAATATCTCCCTATTTTAGTTCAGTTTTTGCCCTTTATCAACTCCTGAGAGAAATATCTGGTTCTTTAGCTGCTAAATGATCCACTATGTTCACCAGGTAGTTGCTAACTGTGTTTGTTTGCTGTTTGGCACTGAGCAAGTGGGTTTTTAGAGCTTTTCCTGCTGAACAATGAAAAACAATGCTATGATAGTGGTGAGAGTGAACCAAAACAGTGAAGTAAACAATGATATGAAACTCGCTACAAAGCTCTGTAAAGCCGAGGGGAGCTGCAGAGTCGCTGATAAGTCTCTGTGGGTTCATCACTACAAAATACACCTCTTGCATTACACACTGTCTTTTCATACATTATTATAAAAATAATTGATTATAGCCTCTTTAAAATATTAGTTTCTCTAGATTCCAGTCTTTAAAATGAAATAACAAACACTGGGGGCATCTTCTTAAGTTGTTATGGCTAACTTGTTAGCAAAAAAACCCAACTGACACATTGAACAATATGGAATAACATTACCATCCCATCAGTGTGTTTCCCTAACATACAATCATCTGTGGTGCCCTACCAGTTTTACTACACCTGCCACAGAATCATGAATGATAAAATCATTAAATGTTACATCCATTCATGAATTTGAGATACAGTACTGCTATCAGAGGTAGAGAACAACAGTTTGACAGCACTACCACCTATATAGTGTCCTTTTTAAAAGATTATTTAATTAACATGCTTAACCCAGAAAAGTATATTTAACATAAGCCAGGAGCACTATGCTCCACATTAACTACACTTATCATTTGGGACTCATGTTTGATCCTGCACAGTATTACATGGGGTGGGTTCCCCGGCCTGTTAGCCTACATTTCAATGTAGTTTTACGAACTATAAACTACAGTATATTATACATGTATTAATTTCTAAGATAACACTCACACCTAAGGGAAACACTGCACTGGAGTCATGTTTCTAGCAACGTGGCAAAGGTTTGTCCAATATTCCTTTTAGCTCTGGCTGAAAGAGGAATAGAGCAGAAAGGCGAGAGAAGAAAAATGTCTCCATCTTTAGCTGCTGGATGTTGACCATCTTAAACAGCTAGAATACTAATTTTGTCTCTCTGCTGTTTGGTGCTGTGCGAGTGACATTCATATTAAAAATGATTAATGGTGAGATAAGGTAAATTTTAGCTTTAACATTTGCAGATTTCATGAGATAACACGCACACAAGCAGCACTACACAAAACTGGATTCTTCAAAAGCCTGGCTGTTGCAAGTGCCAATGCAGGCTCAAATAATTAGACTGAATGTAATGATTATGATACTGTAATACCAGGGTGGGAAATTAGCACCAGCCACATGCTGGTAAAATAGGAAAGCGGCTGGTAGATTCCTGACACAAAATAATGATTTACTTTTGAGTGGCCGAGGAATTTGAACATTTATCTGTCAGTGGCTGGTAGATGTTCACATTTTAAAAAGTTAATTTCCCACCCTGTGTAATACTATTCTTAATTATCGTGCAAATACAGCAACATCTGTTTTATCTTTCATTATGTTAATTTACAGGTTGTACAGTTCCTCTGCCCTTTGTTATATTTGATGTCAATGTCATAACAGTCTGTCCTAATAAAACAAGACAGAAACCAGACACCACTGCTGACTGCTGGTGTAACAGTCTGCCCTGCATGATTCATAACAAATCACTATATTCCAACAGCTTTGATTCTCTAGGTGCCTGTCAATCTGCATTTCCTCAGAACTATGTCATTCCTCTCACGACACCAGAATATGGCCTTGAAACTGTTACCCTGCAGCCAAAATGCGCAGTAATTCAAATCTCTGCATAAACTTTTGACTAGGTATATGATAAGATTCACTTTATTTCATTTTTACTATTTTTTTTCTCTCTTTTTAATCTCAGAACATTGTGCCTGTGGCAATATCACAATATTTCACCTTGGGAGAAGCATTCTGAAAAAGACAAAAATGAAATTTCACAAGATGAACGATTTTGGCCTGCAAACCACCTCAAAGTCACATACCTTAACATGAAAAAATGAGGATGGTTTGCTATCAGTGACGGATGACTTATTGCTGTAAGGCAGCCTATAGACAATCTGTCCCGTGGTATAATATGTGTGTAAATGATAATGTTAAAGGTTATTGTCATGCTTCGCTGGTGACTCAAAATACATTGCCTCTCTGGAAGCTGGCTGATCATTAACTCAAGGTGTCAGGAGACACACATTTGCTCAGTGGCATTCTCCAAAGCCAAAAAGGTATGTAATGCTTTCCCTCTAGAGAAAAGTCATAGAAAAAGATGCTCCAGTTGTCTGATGTATATCAGTGTTGAATAACTCAGAACCAGCCTCTTGAATATCTTTAGATTTTGCTTTAACCTTGTGAGGACAGTGTTTTTCTTTCCTTGTCATTTCTTTAGCTACTTCTTGCCTCCAATAATATTTATTCTTCAGTGTGATGTGTCTGCACTGTACTACGGTTGATCCTGGTGGCAACTCAATTTTGTATGGACACATTACTCATTGAAAATGATGGTTCTTGAACTTATATTTCTATGCAAACATTGATTTAATTTCTAATAGGAACACTAATCGACATCCAAACATGGTACACAGACAAGAATGTATTTGTCACAATCAAAGGCAATAAGAGTCTACAGCGGAAGGAGCCAGGGACTTGTAATTACAGACCACAATGTAGCTTTGAGCTTGACCTTACAGGGGTGATGAATGGTGCAAGTCCTATCCATGACATACAAGCAAAGAGTCATCAATGTTTGTAGGCAACTGCAAGGTATGAGGTAATTAATCATGCAACATGGGCCGAGTCCTAATTTTAATTAACGGCAAAACACATGTTCTTGCCTGTCTTCGGAGAAAAGGGAAAGGGCTGGGCTGAGCCGAACTATCTCAGCCTTTGCAATATTTATGATCTGACCCGTCCGGCACTTTGACTACAATTTGTTATATGTCACTGAGAGCTGTGTACACACTGTTATGGCATGAAGATCACCGAGAAACATCTAGTTTAAATTGTGTCTAGATGTGATCAGAAACCTGATGTTTGCAAGCAACAATTTCAGATCAACGTAACAGTTGCACAATGCTGTTGTTCATTCACTGTACATTATGTGATTCCAACAGTTCTTCATTAACTCTAGTAGTTAAATGTTTTCACTTTATTTATTTATTTTTTTTTTAATAAATTGGACTCTAAGTTTGGCAGTAGAGGAAAAATATTTTTTAAATGTATTGGAATCAACCTAGAACACAGTAAAAGTGTTAAAAACCTAAAACATCAGCAAAAGTGAATAAATAATATATTCAGTCTGGATGTGAAACATGAACATAGCTTCAGTCAACAGCATATTTTACAGACGGTGCTTTGTGGTGTCTGTGGGCTTGACCTGACTGTCGGCTATGTAAGCGAAATGATGCCATATTAATATATATTATATATTAATATAATGCCATATATATACGCTCTGTGCGTGTGCTTTGTCAACAAGCCGTGGATGGTCGGCAAAAGCACTTGTACTAGCAGCCATGCCTGTCGTTCTGTCATCATGAAAGCTGCAGCGTGCATATAAGAGAAAAAAAAACACAAAACGGTTGACACATCCACTCTGCCTGCAGGGAGTAAAAGCAGAGCGCTGCACACACACACACACACACATTGCCCCACTGTCGCACATTAACGCAACTCACAGGAAATACAGCTCTTATTAAAACGCTGTCATTCTTAAAGTACCAGTACTAATAAAACGGGATATAGTTCGTTTTTAATGGCAGGGTATTGCGATACCTTTCTAGTATCAGTACATCGTGCAACACTAGTCCCAAGGTCTACAGACAAACCTCCCAACATGCACAAGGGCCACTGAATATTTGACACAAGTCTGATTTTATGTTACTGCATTGTTTCCTCCGTTTCCATGATTCCATTATTGTCCTAAAATTTGTTAAGTGATTGCAGTTAGATGCGAGTGATGTTGTGTTCAGAACTGGTAGCATTGAGTGGGTGGGCTATTAATCCAAGAGGTGGTGGTTAACACCAAGGCCCTTCCTGTGACATGAGGAAGTGTCTTAAAGTGACTTTGAAAACTGTTAGATCAATTTATGTAGCTTCAACTTGAAATATACATATATATACATTTATATTAAGTTGAGTCAAGGTTTAAATTTCAATGTAAACAAGATAATTAATAGTTAATAATTAGCACCATTTAACATGTTTGTTTTGAGATGGACTGTGTAGCTACTTTGATGGCACACAATCTATCCTTCAGCAAACCCTTTCTGCAAAAAGATAGGGGCCTGTTAACACATTGATTTATCACTGTGGTGCTCCAGTCGACGGTGCACGTTTCAAAGACAACTACATTACGGTGGGTCAACTTATCACATCTATATAATCATTCATGTCATAGTATTCCGGTACAGACAGTGAGTGTTCCTGGAAGCACTGGGATGCCTCCCAGCCATGTTGTAGGTTAAGTTACCGAGCCAGAGGGATAATTGTATCAAGAATGAAGGTGTTTCACGTTGCTACGATGACACCTGTCTCAAATACAGGCAGCTGGACAGCTGGAGGAACAGAAGGCCTTGATATGAAGAGAGAGCAGATGCTCCTCGGTTGGCTGACCCCAAAGCTTGAGCCAAATTATTTACAATCAAAGCTCCATGTCATATCTGTTTAATATTCAGGATAGGAATTATAGGCTGCGATGGTACTGAATGTCAATTGGAAAGACATTCTGTTCTCAGTGTGAGAGCAACGAGTACAATAGTGGCAAAAGTTGTGTGTTAATTGAAAAGCAAGAGAAGGCAGCAGATGTAGTACTTTCACAGGGCACTAAGATGCCAAACTGAAATGTCTTGACTTTTGTTGTCAAGATGCACCAAATGTTATTTTAGTAAATCATCAGGCAATGATATTGCATGTAAAAAAAATATATATATAGATATTATATATATATCAAACTTGAAGAGGTGTCTCGATCAGCCACACATCTTAATACATAATTGTGCACATGAGCAAAAACATGAAAAACCCTTTGGCACCAAGTCATCTGCTTCATTCACTTCACATCCATGATTCATGCATACATTAATATCTGCATGATATAATGTAGACAAAAGAGAGCGAGAGAGGAAAGAGAGAGGAAAGAGAAAGGGGGAGAGACATATTATGTTCCCCTAAGCCAGACAAGTCAGGCAGCACAGAAGAGAGTCCCATAACACCGAGAGTGATGCCCTCAGGGCTTTAAGCTGCTGGTCCATGCCCCCATGACTTCAAGTCTGTGTACAGCAATAATAAATATGTATTCTAAGTTTTTCACACCACAGAAAAACATGTTATTAACCACCCAGCCAAATTGGACTGATTTAAAAAAAATCACCAAGTATATGAAATTAGGTTTCAAAAACATGGAAAAACAAGTAGCATGCTGAGCTCTGAAACACTGGGGGTATGTCCGCTGAAGGAGCTGAAACCGCGTCCCAGCTGAACAGCCTCTGAGCCTCTGAACTTAGCAACACTCATGCTGAACTCCCTTAAAAAATATGCAATTTAAAATAGGCCTTGTTTTTTTTAGGTGTAAGACAAGCAACATGGATGATATTTTAAAAATAAAGTAACGCTATGAGTCACTGTTTAATTCGGCACCTATTTTGTAGGTAAATGTGGACTTATTTCAGTAAAAATGTAACTTAAATTAGTAGTTACAGGTATGAGTATGAGTAGTCCATCACCAATCATCGTTATGGTAAATTGTCATTTTTTTCAATGACATTTCAGTGTCAACCTTACTCACTTCTTTGCTGGAAAGCGCCAGCGAGGGGCTGGATGTAGCAGCCGCAGGGCTACGTCTGTGGTGATGGCGAAGGCACCAGAGTAGCGCCCACAACGCAGCCCGAGGCAGAGAGGGTGAGACTGGACAGAGAGGCAGCGAGGGCAGCCACCAGCATCAGGACACATGGATATATCCTGTGGGTGGACTGGAGCTTTAACAGCAACTCAGTAACAGCTAATACCATGACACCGGCCTCCATCAACCTGGCTCTGACGGCCGGGAGAGAGAGTAAACAAACAGGGGAAGTGAGGAGGGCTAAGGACTAAGCTCAGGCTAACTCCTCATCGGCTATCCCTACGGCACCTCAACAAAAAAACAAGCTGCAGCTCCCATCAAAATTTCCTAGCTTGACAGAATGGGTTTATACCTCATCCTAACTTGGGTGGATATCATGATGTGTCAGAACCAAGTTCTGCTTTGATGTAATTTTTCCAACTTTTTGGTCGTAATCTCTGTTTTTCTAAACATGTCTACATGGTTCAGTCTCCCCTATCCTGCTGTTATTAATACATGTAATAAGCTGTTGGGGGCAGCGAAACACGTTGTAAGAACATATTATCAAACAATTGCCTATTTACACATCCAGAAACTTTGGAGCACCATTAGCATTCATTTATAATCATTTCTGGGCAACTGATTAATGTAAACTCAATATTCACTCAGGTTTTAGTAAGTAACAACGTTAAATTGTTTTTGAAAAATTTGCTATCATCATCTGGAAATGTATTACAAATGTCAATTTTGAACTTGCCAATTTTAGTTCTCCAGAACATAACCCAGAAGTTCCCGTACCAATGCCTAGTTTACACATGTATAATTGTTTCTTTTCTTTGGTATGTACACAAAGGCTGCTATTGTGCAGGTTTTCCATTGAGATGCTACTGCAGTAATAGCAGCTTCCACTTACTTCTTGGGATTATTCTCCAGGTTTAAGGTACTCTGTGGGGTTTTTGACCACTACTGGTGCTGCGGAGTAATCTTTTGATAAGTGGGTCCCTGGTCCCCATATTAGATATATTTCATGCTCTACCAAGACGTCTATGAAGACAAAAGCACGATACACATTTCTGCCATCTTTACACGGCCATACACAATTCTTGTGTTGTATACACATGAGACTTCAGACATTAGATTAGCGTCGTCTTGTGGCACCGTTTGCTTTACTTCACACAACGCTGTCTGCTGAGGTACACATGCCAGCAAGAGGAGAATGTAGCTATATATGTTTAATGCTTATGTATGGAGTTTGCTGTCCTTGTTCTGCTCTGGAGCTGAGGGCATCAGATTGTGGATAGAAGTGATGAAAGAGTTTCAACATGTAAATATAGTTGGAGCTCTTTCTCCGTGAACAAAACCTAAGGTGGAAAGAGGATTTCTTTCAAGCTGGCAATGTTCTCAAGAGATGAATAAGTCAGGGTTTACTTGACATCCATACAGTATACCCTGAATTTTTAAATAATTGCTGATTCTCAATAATGGATCAAAAGTGGCTCACAGTAAGACCGCAGAGGAAGGCAGCAAACCAATTGAAACACTGTGTGTAATAAATGCATGTTTCAGAAACATGCTATAATAGTTTTCTGACATAAGAATTGCATTCAACGTGTTTTTTTAAAACTTAATTGTGCGCATTAGAGCCCTGCGCGGGACTGTTTTCTTAATCCCTCTCCCGCTGGATTTCTCATCATTACCGCCTGCAAACATTCACGCCCGATAAATCCACTGATTTTGTGTCTTACATGTGTCTTACTTGTGAGCTTACCGGGTAGAACAGTGCAGGTGTATCACCCCAACCCAGTGGTGCCAGATTCGTGCCCATTGTAGATCAATACTTTTGCATATTTGTCGTAACTAACAAAGTCCAGTTCGTTTCCATCTTTATCAGTAACAACTGAGAAATTTGTCCAAATGTCAGACATGCTTTCCTTTCTTATTGTAATGACCTGCTTTGATCTTCTTTTCAGCTTCATTTGTTGACTCCATCCTTCTGGTTAATGCTAACTAAATCCCGGGACCCGCAGTTTATTTTTTGACCACCCGCAGCAAAGTTAAAACCACCCACTCCCGTAAGGTTTGCGTTGGCTCCTGCGGGACCCCCGGGATTCCAATCCCAATGCAGTCCTCCTCTAGTGCACATGATTAAAACCAGACCCCCATAAAATTATTAGTAAAACAGTGTGCAGTGTTTTTGAAGTCCCTAATGCCCCAGAATCAGCTAATGATACCACATCTAATTGACATAAAAACTGCATTGTTAATTTTTTTTAAAAATGATTACCTATGGTAATATGGTAATGTGTGCATTCAACCATAAAATGTACTGTCATCAGTCACACCGTTCCCAAGATGATGAAATAAAGTCCTGTATCAGCATTATAAGTAAAATACCCAATTGCCACTTCTTATAAACTTACAGCTTGATCCATAGTATGTTGGTTTGCTGCAGCAGGACAACTTATTTGGATTTCCCCATTACTCTATGCAAAACTTTGCCATTAGCGCTAACCACAGTTCATTCTGCTGAACATATGAAAGGGGCTGTTGCAGTTCATTAGCATAATACGGACACTCATCATGCATCAATCTGCACCCATTAACACCCCTCACCCCTCCCCCAGCCCAAGCCACTTACCCCGCCCACCGCACAACAGTAAAGTGACCAATTGTGAGGACAAATACGACTGCTCTGCTCATCCAGTTTGAAACTGGGATGTTATGGCAGATGGTAGAGACGGGGAGAGGTGCATGACCCAGCATACTAATGAAACTAAACAGAATATAAGCGCGAGAGATGTTGGCAGAGAGACAGCGAGAGTTAAAGGTGAGAATAAAACTGATGATGGGGGGGGGGCCTCTGTCCAGCAGAAACCTACATCAAGGCATACATCTTAACAGCAGTGGCCTTATTTTACATTATTTGATTATCTAGATTAAATTTGTTAATCTCTGTCTGCAGTCTCATACCATATCAGTTACATTCCTATCACATCTGGCCCTACACTGGCATCAGCGCCCTGCGAGAAACAGCACCATGCAGATGAAATTCAATAATGCAGTTTTAGGGCTTGAGTAGGATCTAATTTCATGCTAGGCCACTCATAAAATTGTTGTATAAGCTATTGTAATTTCAAAAGAACCATTATCCTTTTTTACATAGCTTGCAGAAACATTCTCTGTGAACACTGTGTAAGACACATCTTGCTACAATACTATCTTCATACTGTTGGTACTGGTTTTGAAAACAAATCAGGATATCTGGGTTACCTTTTTTTTCGTATTCGCAAATTATCTTGTTTGTTCGTTTCTTTCCGTTTATTCTAACCCTAGTTCTATGAGCACAGGTCGAGTCCTCTAACAAGGCTCTACAACAAGGCAGATTTGATAGCAGCTGTAACAACTTGTTGCTGTTGTGCGGATGACATGAAAGTAGCATGTCAACAGGACATCAGGAGCAGTCCTCTATCCGTGTCTACAATGCATCAGTTCAGCCACAGTACTGATGTGTACTTAAAAGCATTTTGACAGAGCTCACAGCCCATTACACAATCAGACAGCGAAGTTCAGTCTCACTCTTCTGATTTAAAGAACTCGTCCTGGTACTTTAAATCAAAAGAGACTTTGACATCCTTAGGTCCCACTCTTTCTAAAGCAGGGATTCTGAACCATAGTCTCATTATTTTTACTACATCTGGGTCTGGTCGAGCAACATTTCACAGTTGGGTAGCTCATAGTCACCGTGTGTGGGAAGAAGAGGTCCCAAGAAGGCTGTAACACTTTGCTAATTTGACAGTCAAAACAGATCACAATCCCTTTTTCCATGTTAAATATTCTAAAATAAAACCCACAACAACATAACTACATAGCATAGCCTATTAAATAGACCCTATTTTCTGGGCTGCCCGCAGCATCACCTTGGCGTATCATACCTGATTGCGTGGGATGGGCGAGTTATCTGAGCTAGTTAATGACACCGACTGTGAAACGTGATACAATTAACATCAGTAGCCTAATTCAAATACATCATGTCAAAAAGGCCTCTGGTGCCCAGTGAAGAAGAAGAGAAGAGGAGGAAAAACGTGAAAAAGACAGAGGTAATGCGTGATGAATGTTACTAGCTTACTTTGGACGATAGTAGTGTTCGCTAATTTACTCAATAGCTAGAGTTAAAGATAAAATCAACGATTTAATCCAATACGCTTTTTGTCTATCCGTTCTCTGTGTGTGCTGAAAAAAAAATCTGGTGTTCATACACAGCACTGGCTCTGTAAATGGGCATGTAAACACAGCAAACAACACAACTCCGGCCAATTAGCAGCAGGGGGCATTGATGCTCATTCACAGGACAGGGGGAAGTCATCAGAGCAGCTGTCTGTGTGAGGACATGGCGGTCTCCCGTCTCCAGCACCCGTTGAATGGTGAGGGAGTGCTGGTGAACTGGAGAGAGAGAGGCCGTGGCCAATTCACATAGAAAATGTTTTCTCACGGAACAAATACACTTTCATTTTATTAAATGTATCAATCCACACTGAATCCGAGACAGTCTCACGGAGACCCCCCGCGTTTTTTATGCCCCGAGTCAGTTTCTGTTGCGTTTAGTGAAGCGTAATCTGAGCAGGCAGCTGTTTAAATCACACAAATATCCCGCTGTATATGTGTTTTGAACTTATTAACCATATCAAACACTGCCGATTTCTTCCTGTGGAGCCAACATGAAAACTATTTTGGTTCAGTAAGTTTCTGTTGTCAGTCAGCCTGGTTAAGGCAGTTTGTTTCGGTTGTTGCCTTGACAATGTGTGTCCATGAATTTGGGGGGCGGAGCTTCTGCAGGAGCACGAAGGGAGGGGTGTATTTGTTTGGGTGTTTAGTTCAAATATCAACAATCTGTGTCCAGAATGACTGACTCTACCTTTAACGTCAGTTACTCCCACCTTAAATTCATCAGGGAATGTTGGAAAGACTATTCAGGTGTTTGGTGAATAACCTACAACATAATTTGGAGAAATACCCTTTTTCTTTTAAGTGTGCTGCTGCTGCATGAACCATCCACCGTCAGACTGAAGCAACCAGGCATAGAATTTTATTGACATCTTAGTATAGTTAGCCAACGTTAGCCCTGCTTGTAATAGTCAATTAAAATGCTTTTCTTTTTCCATCCCCTTTTGTAATTAATAGTTGTAAGCCTTTGCATTTTCATTATTGATTAGTCTAAGTCTGTATAGCAAACAGCATGCATCATGTGGGAGAAGTGCTCACTGAATCCATGTTTTGAGCATGAATGCGGTGTAGGGGTGGTTTTGATGTCATTACTCAAAAACCTCTTGAACTATTTGGATACAATTTTTATGTAGTTAACTTGTATCTGTGTTTTCCTTGTTAACAGCCATCAAATGTTTTTCCAAGCAATGACTTAGAGTCACAATAGTGACTGAAACACTAGAAGTCAAATGTCTCCATGTGCATGGGCGATTATAACAGCATATGGGGGCAATTTTAACACACAATACCTTCATATAAAACTCCCAAGAATATAGATATAGTTAAAATAATTTAATATCCATTGAACAATTAATTCCAGTTTAGTCATAATTATACAAATATAAAAACAATTTCTTGTTTCCCTTCATCAACATTTAGATATAGTTAGAGACAGCAGTTTGTCCTTTGACAGGCAGACAGGGGTCATCACAGACCATGTGCATAATGAGTTTCATGTTTCTGTCTCGTTTCTGATTAGTGCAATTTGAGATGTTACAATTGCCCCCGGTCTATTCTTGCTGTTTGTGTTTCGAACTTTATAGGCTATAATAGAGGTTAGGTACTATTATTGACTGGGTTTCACCATCAGCAGCTTTTTTATATTTAATATAATGTGACACCCAATAGTTACATATACTCCTCTTCTCTCTTCAGATGCACTTTTGAAATATTTTAATCCTACCCCTGCAAATCCTGGGCCACCTGCAGACACCTTCTCCACCTCAGCACTTTCCAGCGATGCAGCATCAAGCGCTCCTGTCCCCTCCACTTTAGACAAGCACAGCGATGCAGCATCAGGTTCTTTAATACTGTTTTTATTTTTGTTTATTTGCTTCTAAAAAAAAGAAAATCCCAAAGACATAAAGCTATGCAGTTTTTGTGTGTGTATGAACACTAAAATCTTGACTAGGGCACCAAGTTGTCCGGGCCGGATCTGCTTTTAACGACAGAAGTTACATGATATTTGAAATGACCTTTTCATTATTTATAATCATCACATTCAAGTGGAATTAGACTTTGTGGTGACTGTTATGTAGTTGCCTACTTACGGAAATAAGAAGAAACTGCTGGTAAATCACATCTGACAACTAAATCTTATGATATCAGATATTATGCAAATTATCCTGTTAGCAACTCACACACTCTCCTTTGGCTGCTGAGCTAATGTTAGCTAATGCAGCCAACGTTAGCTAATTTCAACAAGTGCTCCAAAAATAAAGGGTGCAGTGTGTAGGATTTAGTGGCGTGTAGTGGTGAGGTTTTCAGATTGCAACAAACTCCGGAGAAAGCCATTGTTGTCCAAGACGCTGAGCAGGCGCAGGGTTTCTGAGGTGAAACACACTGAGCACCGAGTTATTTTCTTCACCTCAGAGTTGGTTTAAGTTGTTTAATGCTGCAGTGTGTGTTGGTCAGTCAATCTCGTTTGTTACGGCTGGAGTGCACTGCTCTGCTCCGCTAACATTAGTCTCTGGGTGGCGGCGTACAAAGTTCACATTATATTCACGTTCGTCTGTACTGCCCTCGCAGTTAAGTTCCATCGTTTTCATTTACTATCACGGCAGGTTATCAAGTAACATTAAACTTACCAAAATATTGTGACAATAGTCCGACTCAGTGTGAGCCCCAGAGCCGGGGAGCGAACTGTTAATCACAGCTGTCAATCAACGCCCACACGGCAGACATCACAGCTACTTCATGAGAGAAGTTGATGCTTTTTGAATGGGAGTCTATTGGAGCCAGGGATGAGGGGATTTTTTTGAGCCAGCATTTAGCAACCGTCAGTAATATTGTGGACTTCTGCATTGGCTTCAGTTTCAAGCTGTGGTTGTTGCTGCTTGAGTGTGACACTTAGCCATGTGACAACATGCCCTGCTGTCCCTGCTGCCACTTCCACTCATTGAATAACAGGATTTCTGATAAAGTAGGGACTAGTATTTAATCACTCAGACCATACAGAAACAGAAAGATAAGAATTTTGGCTTTTGTTTATATAAACAACTTTATAGAAAACTGCAGACTATTCACAGATTTGTGATTTGTTTTGTAGGCTGCATTCTGGTCAGGGCTACTCAGAAAATGTCTCTAGACAGCACTTTGTCATGAATCATGTTCACTGCAGAAAGCAAAGTGTCCGTTTCTATCAGTGAGTCATGATGAAGTATCCTTAAGAAAGAATTTCGATTTTTGCTCACTCATATTAGACACTCTGGACAAGGACATCAGCTTAATGTCTGGAAATTCAAATGTTTATAATCCAGAAAGTTATCAACACTCATGTGGCCAGACAAGGCAGGTTTACTTATACAATACACAAAAGAAAATCAAAGAGTTTAAATATTGCACATATTGTGTGAAGGTTTTTAAGAAATACACCATAAACCATTTACATATTCAAGCAGTTAAGTCTTGTGCTCATACGAGAAAGTAATACTTCTGCATATTTGTTTTTGTTCTTATTTCTGTGAAATGTAGGTGAGCTTGAATCTGAGGTTTTAATTATGAAAATGCTGCCAATCTGCACAAGGAAGTATTTCACAACATCAAAGTGAATTCAAGGTCCACCTACATTCTCATTTCACATTATTACCACACAAAATCGCCAGAGTAAGCAGTTCCTTTGTTTCTGAATCAAAATGTGTTTAAAGCAATGTGTTGACAGAATCTAAACTTCAGCAACTTCAGAAATTTCAATAGACAAGACATTTAATGAATGTTGTAACTTAGACTAATCCTCTCCCTTTCACTGTAAACATTCCTCAGAATATCACTGAGCTATAAAAGTTAAAAGTTTATTAAACAGGTTTTTCAACTGATTCTCAAAACGTTACGAACATCACTGGAGGCCAGATGTGGCTGCATGGTCAATAGAGTAAACCGCCCACAAGATTAAGCTCAGTTGTGGAATACTAATGGTAGCCATAATTAGGAAATTGAAACTCATGATAAGTTGACTGTTAAGTGGAGGAACTGGCTACCAGTGAGTCACTTAGCGGTTCGTTAACGTGACCTTGAGTTGGCTGAATAATGAGGAGCCTAAAAATAACTGGCAAGAAAATTCCTGGAAGATTAATTATCAGAACAACAAAAATACCTAGTGTTTTACACACATTAGACACATCCCTCCTCTATGGTCTGTCCATCCAATTAATTTACTGTAAGCTGCTGTATCATCTCTGAGGACGGCAATCTGCACACAATCCTGCAATAACAGTGGTTTGTTTGGAAAAATAATTGCTCTATAGATAGTCCAGACCAGAACAGAATGTAATTACACCCTAAAGAGCTGCATTCACTTGCTACCGCCGCATGTACTATCCTTTGAATGAGGAGATCTGGAACATCTGAGCATATTTTCAGCATAGAGATTACTCCACCCATGACGCCTCTGCAAGGCCAGCATTTATGAGGTGGTAGGGGTGAACCCTTTTCTTACTGCTGTGTGGATCGGTCCGTGAGGCATGCAGCTGGGGGATATCTATCTTAGATCTGTCCTATCAGCACATTGCAAACAGACAGCAACACTAGTGTGTGACAATCACAGCTGGAAAATGAAAAGTGCTGTGAGGCAAACAAACTCCATTAATACATATAGCGGCGTGGAGCACTCGATGGACACAGATGTCAGAATGCATTGATTTAGATGGGCGTTTTTTTTTTTTTTTTTTTTTTTAATGCCGTGGCTAGGGAATTTAAGATTGCTTTTGATAGGAAAAAAAACACCTCACCTCAGGCTAATACACTGTGAAAGATAATGGATTTACTAAATTGCATCATTTTGTTGATTATTGACTACTGACCACAATAACGCTGGTGGAAACTTTTTCCGTGGCTGTTATGGTCTCTCAAAGAAGATCCAGAGAAAATATCAGAAATCTTCAGTTTAATTGGGGTATCTCATCATCGACAGGGAATCCATGAAAATAAACAAACAAAAAATCAAAGATGTAAATAATGCAAACTGTCTCCTCAGAAGATAAAAATCACTAACCATGTTCACAATGAGGCCGTTTTTTTTATACTTACTTCAATAAAAATGTCCAACAAATGAATTGCTCCTTAATTTAACAACCAACACGCATCGTCATTTAAAAAGGTAAACTTTAAGGGTAGAGAAAATACAGGAAACACCTTACAATAAAATGAAGCTTATGATACATGATGTGCAGGATTTATAAATCTTGTATCAGAGGTGTTGATTCAAATCTATGGTAATTTTTCATATTTTGTCAAACCCCCAAAAACAAATGTTAACTGGAATACTATAAAATTTATTGCAAGCCAATACATAAACAAAATAAACCACAAGGTCGGATGCTGAATGAATTAATTAAAACTTTGACACAATCTGATTTCTTTCTACCTTATTTTTAAAATAATTTCCTTATTCACTGTCTTTCTTTTGGGTTCTCTATTCTAAATTATTCCAACAAACTGAAGAGACAAATGAGAATGCTGACATGTTATCTGAAATTACGCCAAAATTGGATCCACAAAATAATTTTCCCTTGTTCCTGTCAGACTTCGTACCAAAAGGACACGTCTGAAAATGAAATCACAATAAACTCAAGAGATAAGATTTACACATTTAGTTTGGGAGGGGCAGTTTTCTCTGTTATTGCCGTGGTTTTTATTGCCAAGGAATAAATTTGAAACACAGTGTCCTTCTGCTCCAGCTGGCTGGCTGCCCAGAGGGCCACGGTGTCTTTTGTGATTAGTCAAAACTGAGAAATGCAATTAAAATGGCAGGTAGCTGCTTCTTCTTATTACGACAACTGAAAAGAGATGTGTGGTGTCACAAGCTCTAACGTATCCACTGCTGCAGTTTATGTCTCCTGGGAGGACAGGCGGTACTTCTGGAGGACTTAACTGTGTTTATCCCCAGTTGGGGTTGTGATTTCCTTGTTCACAGAGTATTAATGTAAGATGGCAAAGTTAAAGCCTTAAAAGTAATAAGTGCTTATACAGTACAATGTGGGTAAAGTCTTCACTGTCATGTTTTGACAGTTTTAGCCCTCTTCTCAGCAAGAACGCTGACACCTTATCTTGATTGCATCAGCATTTCTTTCTCTTCCTTTAACCATCAATTAAACTAAAAAAAGATTTAAATCAAATTCAATAAATTAGATCTAATTAAATAAATTAGATTTAAGTCCTATTTCAAGTAGAAATGTTAATGTTAAGAAATGTTTCTAGCCACATAACTTTAGTCTCCACCAACCAGGGAAATATCTGCCTCTTTAGCAGCTAAATGTTCCATTATATTCACCAGCTAGTCACTAACTCTGTCTGTCTGCCGTTTGCTGCCGGGCAAGTAGTGCACAGTGGGTTTATCAGAGCTTTTTTGCTGAAAACAGCTTCCTGCTGCAGCTGAAAACGATGCTGATGAGTGATGAGAGTGAACCAAAACCAAAACTCTGCAGGGGGCGAGGCAAACTGCAGAGTTACTGATGATTATCTGTGGGTTCGTCACCACGAGCGACCCCTTTCACATGTAAGTAGTCATGTGATCCAGTGTTAGATATAGAAATATTGATTATAGCCACTTTAAATCATATTAACAGTTCAACATTTCTGAAATCATTACAAGCCATTTAAAGCCTTGCCCCTAACACAGACTCATCAACATCAGCTGCAGAGCTTGCACGTATGAACTCCATGTCATGTTAATTTGACAAGATGGCAGCATCAGTCATCATAACCTCCCATCAAATTCACATCGACAAGGTGGGAAGCTGCACCATGTTGTTTGAATGCATTGTCAATGGCGAGCTGAATCGATGTAGACACTCATCAGGCAGGGTGAATGATGTTCTGGTTGACAGAGCTGCACTTGGGGGTCTAATATTTATAAGCAGGCAAAGCTGTCATTTCTTATCAGGACGCTATTGTCATCTATTAAGTCCCTCAACTTTTCCCCCGCTGTATGTTTACAGAGTGTATATTAGTAAGAAAAAAACATCATCTAGCCTTCTCTCTGCTTTAAACGCTCACTTGCCATCTCTCTCGTTCACCTTCCCACTCTCTCTTGCATTCATGACGGATGTCTCTCTAGACCAATTATTAGACTAATTCACAGGGTTCTTCCAACTGGGGAAGCTTGACCTCTGAATCCTGTAAGCCCCACTGAATGTATTTGTTTTGAAAAGCTTGTCAGCAAACAATGGCACACTTTAAAGTACCCATGGTCTTGTGGCTGCCCTTTAAATAGGCCTGTTGTCAAACTCGTCATGTGAAATGATCTGCAGCGTATACGCCCACTCCATACAGCAACAAGGCATTCCAATCATAAATAACCCAAAGAGATTTCAGTGGATTCTATTGTGCCGTTTATTTGTAAACACTGTTTGGAGACATGTTATTAGAACCATAAAAAGTTCAGCCTTTCATTTACTGTAATTTATTATTAACCTTCATTACTTTTTCATTCCCATTCATTATAGCTTTTTTGTGCGTTGTTAAATCTCACCTGCTATTCTTTGCTTCTGCAATGACCCAGTTTTTCCACAAGGATCAATAGTTCATTTTATCATTCCTTATCTAAAGTAGCATTATAAACCATGGCAAACAAAATTGGCTGACCATGTCCTCCTTTTAACTACAGCACATTTTCGAGATGCCTTTTCTTTCAGAGCAAATGCCAAACACAAAAGCACTGAAATTGCTTTGGAGCTCATTGCAGTTTGTAACCTTTCAAACAGCCCCTTCATATTGTGATTTGAAATGCTTAACTTGTATTATAATTTAAAACAATCATTTTACTTATTTATTTATTTTGTGGTTCAGAAAATCCAATAAAGAGGACTAACAAGAGAAGATGTGATCTAGTCATTTTTAGAATAAAGAAAGGTCACCGTTTGTCTTTTAGCCAATGAACATGAACACGTTACACATTATACAACATATATAGGAACACACGCACACAAAACAGCATATCCGCTACACAAAAATTGGTGTAGTGTAAGTGTATTTTTCTCTTATTTGCATTTAAGGAGCTTATCAGGTGTCCCTGCTTATAGAAGTGTAAGTCCATTTAATTTTTTTCCATAAACAATCTCAGTGAGTTTCATTTGGAGCACTGCTGACTGTCCCAGTGAATCATCAGTACAAAAGATGAAAAACTGTGTTAGAAAATATGTGGGATGGGGAAAAACACTTTACATATGCCCACATCAGCTAAAGAAGCTAAAAACAGTGGAACACATGCCAGCTATGCATTTATTAAAAAAAGAGATCTGGCTTCTGTCATCTCTTTGTTGTTCATCTTGTTGCCTCGTTTCAAATTAAATGAAAAAATTGTGTATTAACATCATTTTTAGTGACCCACCAACCACCTAACTGAAACTATCCTAACCACCTAATCTGATTTGAACTTTGTCCCTGCCCTTTTGCATCATTCATGAGTACCATACGCATAGTAGCAAAATAAAATAATGTATTTATTTTTTTCTGTTGTTCTTCACTTTTGCCTACCTCTTGTGACTCCATTTATATTAGCAGGGCTTTCACTGTACTATCTTGGTATTGCCATGTGACCGAACTGTAATTTCACTTCTAAATTGAATTAGCATTTCAAACGCATAACAATCCCCTCTGCCAATCCATGTCTCATTAGTGGTCTCTATTGAAAAAAAACTCTGAAGTTGCTTCATTAACATAGGTACGTTCCACTGAGTTCCCATGGTTCTTGTTGATGCTGTTTCTCTTCTGGTGTTAAACAGAATTAGAATACCATTAGTTGCTGGATAAGGTTGAAAGATGAAATGCTGTGTTTTTATCACTGCATGTCCCCAAGGGGAAACTATGTGAGTGGGAGCAATAGTTGCCTGTGACTGCTTAAATATTCTGCCACTGCCTTAGATATCTACAAACCCTTTTGTCTCTTGACATTTGAGCAAAGGCTTATTGTCACACTTAAGAAATAATATGACATTTAGAAGCAGAGACATTTGTTTTGTAGTCTCTATCGGTGTTTAATTAATAAAAAAAAAAACAATAATGAGTAAGCCTGCTACCACTGCATGAAAGCTTTTATTTTCACTATTCTCCACACCTGGTGCTTTCCAGTGAAAGCACACAGAAAATTATGTGTTTTCCATTGCAGAACCAATAGCGCTTCGTTTGGCATCAGCAAAAGAAATACAGAGTAACCACTGCGGGGAAAGAGCAAATAAAAAACAATTATTTATTACCAAATTAGGTTATATTAGGAAATTATCCCTCTCTCCAGCTACCCAAAGATAATAATACCTGTATCCATGCATTTTAGGCAGCCACAGTATTCTGGGGAGGGTGGACTACTGAAGAGATGGTGGTACAGAGTAATAGTAAAAGGATTAGGATTTAGCAAGGACTGAAAAGAGGCATATGGGAAAGAATTTTTGGATATCTGACTTTAGAAAAAAATAAAAAGAGAAGGATTAGAGGAAACATCTGTTTCAAAAGAGTCAGATGCCCTCAAAAAGTATAATACTCATAATAGTTTCTCTCATCATCTGTTGATTTAATAACAGATTATATTGTCAGTTGGAAGAGGAAGGGTGTTTTTTGGGTATCAGGAGAAGGAAACCAATTCCTGTAATAAATATTGTGTAAAAAAAGATGCAGTGATGCTGGATGTTACACACAGGTGCATTTAAAGTAAAGGCACTGGCTGGCTGAGTTGGTAGAGAGATGAGTGCACACACGTGCATTACAATTTTCTTTCCATTTCTAATCCGTAAAACAATGTATCAAATATTTGTATTCATAGTAGCTCCTCCAATTCTCTACAAGTGTCCTATTAAAATGTGTGAATGTTAGACACTTAATCCTCAAATCCTGAAAAGTTTTCAGTTTTCGCCCTGTCTTGGGACAAAGTGTAAGCTTCAGATGAACAATGAATTGATCCTACTAACTACTATCGCCTGTGTGGCCAAAGCCTGATATTGCTTATTACTCTGTGCCTTATACCTTCAATTTTGTCCAAAAACCTTTGCCTTGTGTGAACACGGCCAACGTACAAGCTAGTTCACCAAATCTGTGGCTGAAAATAGTCTCAAACAAATGCACTATTTATTCTTGCTGAAGTTACTATAAAAAAATAAATAAATAAAAAAGAACAGCAGTGCCCAGCTCTTAAAGGAATTGATTTTTAATCAAAAGTATATATTTGTGACCCATTTTTAAAGACACAATGTCCCCTGGGGCTGAGTGCCACGGACAGGCTGGGTAAGTTGGAATTTATTGACAGAGGCAATAACTTATTGTTGGTTTCAGTCTTTTCGTGGGTTTTGTTTGCACTAAAAAAATATCGAATATTGCCAGCCTTAGCCTTTAAGACACTTCAGCAGGACAAATGCTTTCCAACATGGTGGTTGAGCCAAGGTTATTTGAATGAATTAGGGCCCCAGCCTGACTACAATTTTCAGACCCAAACAAGAATCAAATCAGTGTCAAGGCAGTGAGATAATGGTGCAAAATGCTTCATTAATACTGACAATATTTCTTGTTTATGGATACTGAAATGTAAATGACTGTTGCTATAAGAAGTCAACTTCTTTGCTCTTAACAAAATGTGTTTTTTTTAATAGTATATTCCACTAAATTGAGAGAGTTTGCCCAGATATTAGATACAATATATTTGAGTTGGGTCCAAAAATAATGATATACCCTTGTGACACACTGCACTGTGCAGCTGTCATTTCTTTTTTAAAACTTCAGTTAGTTCAACAGAAGAGACGAGTGTGATAAATTGCTAATGTTCCATTTAAATGTCTTTCTGCTTCCATGCTTGTATCTACTTCAAGTATGAGTAAAGTTCTGACATAAAAGAGATGAGGATTTAAGAACTTGTATCCCTGGAGTTCGTCGGCTTCTTCCAGTACCGTCACTCCAGTACTGTATGGCTCGTTGCTCTTAAACCTAAGCTCATTATCCCAAAGACTTAAACTGAAATGTAATATCACCACTGGACCTCTTCTTCTACAGGCAGATTTAGAATTCACTCATCGCATTTTCTCCAGAGAAACCAGTGCCCATACAAGACTTGTAGTATAAGGTAATTCAATTAAAACCAGTTCACTTAATACTGTGACTGAATGGTGCCCTTGATGAAAGTCCAGCTAATGACATGAAAGTCAGCATACAGCCTCCATCAAAAATGCTTGAAATGAAACGCTGCTGCAGTGACAACACCATATCCGGGAGGCTAAAAACTTGCTACATGCATGATATTCGTTGCCATTTTTACCCATATCCATCATTATTTTTCTCTTTTTTTTAAAAAAATGCCACCACAGAGGCCTGCTTGTTTGGTAAATCTAAAGTTGGAAAATCAAAAATTTCCAAGCAGGTGAATAAACTTTGACTAGTTGATGAGTTGATGATCATTTTAAATTTTAGAAATAGAATACCACTAACCCCTGAATAACAATCCCATGCTGAATTTGGTCAAATATTTGGTAGAAGAAAATGCTAATGGTTGCCAACAAAAAGTGTAGCAAGTTCAACATTTACTGACATTTACCCATGGAGAATGTTTTTTTTCAAGGCTTATTTTCTAAAAAGTTCTCTGTCTGCTGAAGAGAAAAGGCTTCTGTGGGATTTCAGGGATGGCGTATTGTTCAGATCAATTCACTTCTTTCACCAAAGAAAAAATAGCCAGAAATTATCCACATGAAAATATTTGGACTCCATTTGACATTTATTTAATAAAGGATTCATATCGGCCATTGAAGAGAATCCCACTTACAGCAATCAGTATTTATCTATTGACTTTTTATCCCACGTAAATTAGAGACAGAGCAAATAAATAATGCACTATTGATTTTGTCTGCGCTGTTTGTTACAGCTCAACAGTGGAAAATCATAGGGCGCTTTGGTAAGGCAGCACAGATGTGCCCCCCTCCCCCAACAATCACCACTAGAACCAAACTAAGTTTCAGCTTTAAGCCACACAGTGTATTTATGAATTCAGAAAGTCTAGAAAGTTTGAAATTGACATTTTGCCTTTACCCCACGGAAAACAATGAATAAACATCATATAAACATGATTACACAGATTGATACACTATGTTGTTAAAATATGAGTGATTATCAAAATAGCTCTATGCACGGTGACCCCTTTCCAAAATGTCAAAAGCATATTACAACACTTGATGGCAGTAAACAGTTATCATAGCAATTTACTTATTATTTGGCTTTGGGAATCAGATTAAGTACATGTTTTTGACAAACACTAAGCTGCCACTATACACTGAAGTAATTATTTCCCACATCTCTCTATCTCAAGATGACTGAGCTGACATTTGTTTTTATTTACGTACTTATTTTTACTAATCTTAGTCATAGTATCAGCTTGAGTAAGGCCACTCAGATTTGGTTTGGGGAGACTCATATGTTCTTGTGTAACTGGAGAATATGAATAATTCTGCCTCTCAGGCAAAATAGTGTGCCAAGCCTGTTAGCTTTTTGACAGTTTTGTGTATTAGACCACATGCTCTTGCCAACATTTCTATGTGTTCCCTGACAGCTGGTTGCCTTATATTGAGAGCAAGTCACAAACCACAACTAACACCCCCATTCTCCCTGCTGGCTACTAATACATTATAGTGCAAGTAGCTTTGGACACTGGCATCTTTTCAGTGGCAGTTGCATACAACTTTATATCACACAGTATGTGGTTTGTGTTATTATTTGTGTCTGTGCTTGTACTTTTTTGCACATGAAACTGATGGAATACTTACAAAGGAATAAAAACATGAAAAAGAGATGATAAGATCTGTGCGTGTACTCTAAAAGGATAGATGTAAGTCAGTAATCAAAAACAGGATGATGACAAGAATGTGTGTTGTTTTATTAAAGATATGAGTTTATTAAAGATATGAGTTTAATACTTACTTAAAATGACAAACAAAACACTGTTGTGCACAGTTAAGTTGTTACTCCATATACTGGAGCAAGCTTGGCATACTATTAGTGTGGCTTTGAATACGGGAATGTTTAGGGAATCTTTAAATGCTGTTCTTTTTCTCTGTGTCCTAGAAATTCCAATTTTTTTTTTTCAATCTCCAATTATCCATGTATGTTGTGATTTACAAGCAAGGCTGTGTTGGTCTGGTTACATACTATTTCCTTCGCTTCACGTATTAACATATAGTGGGTTTTACAGAAAATATGCAGTATTAGTTGAATCTGTCACGTTATCTACTTATTTTATGTATTTAAGGCTGTAGATTTCATGTTTGTAAGCCTGGAGGCTGAAATGATAAATAATGTACTACAGGGTGATTTCTACAAGGTTTCCATGTTACAGCCTGAGATGTTGGTATTTTCTACCTTTGGCATGTAATTATTTATTTGTTTCCCCCCACACATATACATTGCTTTTTTCTTTATTCAGCTCTCCCAGCACAGAAGGGGGTATCCTAATTGGATACAGAAAAATAATTTAAGCCTATGAACTAATACCCGAAAGCTTTTGGACGTATTGGTACTGTACTTTTAGCATTCAGTCATTAATAGACTGCTGTGAAAGTAGCTGTAATTATGCATTTTAATACCATGACTATGACTTGCTGTGATCAGCTTTTCTGCTTTTATTTGGTTCAGGTTTGGTTATGGTTAATTTGCTTTATTACCTGCACAAGTATATCGTTTCAAGACGTGGGCATGAAGCATTAAGGACATCATTATTTTTTTTGTATCTAGCTCATCCTTTATTAGAATATATAACCAAGATGACATGCACTGTCAAATGGTGAATCTATTCCAAGTCTTAAGTATTTTATTCTGGTCTCTGAGTCTTGAACATTTTATGACATCTCAGATTTTCAATGTTTTGTGCCTTTTTGGATCCAGACATTTCTTGACTTATTGGATTACACCAAACGTGACATTTAATATGATGTCCAAAGAGCTCAATTTTAGTCTCATCAGACCACAGAACACAAGAATCTTACTTATACTTTATTTTGGTCTCCAAATGCCACCTGGCAAACACTAGTTTAAATGTCACAAGTGATGACGAATTTTTGTTAGTTTTTTCAAGAAAACATTAAGCTGCCCAAACCTAAAATCACTTTTCACACCTACATTAAAACAGATATCTTTTCAACTGATGCAATTTCTACAAACTGGCTGTGACAGAGATTGAAGTGCAAAATCGTTCAGAGGGCGATTCCATAATGTTATCATTTAATGCTGAACTCCAGCTGATGTACAAATGTTTTATCTATACATTATTTTCACATTTGGAATGACATGTACACCGCTCGTTATTCATCTGGAGGTTGGTTCTAGGTCAAAATTACTCAATTTGGTCTGTTCAGGGCTCAAGTGGTCTTTATGCAAGCCCTCCTCAAGGACAATCAGCCTTTTCCCCACACCTGGCCCAACAAACTTTTAGCACTCTGTGTGCAGGGAGAAGCACTGGGACTGATATTTTTGCTGTCCCATGCAAGATATTTTTTATCCTGACCCAAACCCTTGAAAAATTAATTGGAGTGGTGGGTAGAGAGGGAAGAAAAAGAGATATTAATAACACAGACATCTTGGCCATTACATCAGAGTGAATATGCCACACTGGAAGTGGACAGGGCACGTGAGCCTTTGCATTCTTCAACATAGGTATAGATTATATACTTACACCGCTCTTGGTATCATTCTCATTAAATTATACTTTGTGTGACTAAGCCCAGTTATTTTATTTGATGCTATAGTATAGCAACTCACAGCATGCTATAAACCAAAAAACTGACATAAATTACTTTTCTTTATCAATTTACTTTTCAAAGTTTCAACCTATCCATCAATCCATACATTTTCTAAACTGGTTATTTAGTCAGTTGGTTTACAGAACACGACTAGCACATGTCCCTGTACAACCGAAACTAAAATACATGATATTAAAAAAATCACTTTCCCAGGTTTTCTTCAGCATTGGCTTCACTTTTCAGACCTGGAGCTACCTGCTTGGTGCTTGGTGGTTTCCCACCAAGCAGGTAGCTCCAGGTCTGAAAAGTGAAGCCAATGCTGAAGTGCCTTAAACCTGCATTCTCTGTAATGGCCATCAGGGGGCGACTCCACTGGCTCCAAAAAGAATTCTGACTGCATGGAAGTCTATGAGAAAAGGACCCTACTTCTCACTTGATTTATTACCTCAGTAAACAGTTTCCTAATGATTTTATGGTCTCAATCACTAGTTTCAAGTCTTCGTCAATACACCATGATGGTCATTTTTTAAGTTATGTCCCCATTTAGAGTGAAATAGACAATAAAGCAGGGTATGCTTTAGGGCGTGGCTACATGTGATTGACAAGTTGGCTACAACATTGGTTAGGTAACATAACCATAGTATGAGTATAGGCGTAGCCATCACTATTCCAGTGTGTTTTTAGTTCATGAAAGTAAATTGTAACATTTTGTTCGGCATTTGGTTGGACGAAAACACCTTCGAAGGAGTCAAATATTCAGTTTTTACAGTAAGTACATTTAGTTTTAATGGTTTTAAGCCTGTTTTTCTCTAGCGAAAATTAGCATTAGCATTATCACAGTTAACCATAGACTGTAAATGCATCGTGCTAACCAAGCTAGCAGGTAGCGTTAGGGTGAGCTCCACCCTCTCGTCCTAATATGGTCACTTCTGGCCCCAAAAATCCAAGATGGCTCACAGTCTATGTTTCCCACTAACACAGCGACCTGAGGTTAATCCTTTGCTGAGGTGCATCTGGCTTGGCCAGGTGCCCCTGAAAATAAGTGAGGGATCATGCTCTTGCCGCTGCAGTCCTACTGGTTTGATCTATGAGGATAGCATGAACCCTCATATGTGTGAAGCCCTCCTGGTGAACCTCCTCACTGGCAGGTGAGAACAACTGGCTGACAAATCTGCATGCACTGGAAACATATGGCAGTGTGTACACACCTGAGGGTATCCGCAGTGACAAGGACTGTAGCACATCACATACTGGCCATGAATTTTGTCAAGGTAAATACATAAAAAGTACATAAGCATCCATCCTCATGTGTAAAAATAAACTGACCACTCACTTCAACAGTTGCCTTCGCAATGGTTCTTGCAAAAGGAGTGAAATAATAGAGTAGCCTGCTGACAAATGTCAACTCTTGCAAACCTCCACTTTGGCCGATATGTCATTGAATGATGTGCTCTACTCCACTTAAATATTGCCGGGCACTTCATATTTAAAAGGCCTCTCTCAACAAATCATTTTGTGACAGGTTCAGTGTGTATGCCCTAGGAGCGACATCTAAAAGCCATGACATGTCTATGGCAAGGCAAAGACTTGACAGAATAATTCTCCATTAATAGAGCAGGTCACTCAAAGATCCTTTATTCCCCTTGGCTCCACATGACAATCAATGTAGACTTTAGATAGAAAACAGCAGCAACTTAGAGTATAAGGAAAATAAATGTAGAAAAACAAGAAGTTGGACATACTGTATATTGTGTTCACAGTGTTCCCAAGTGCACAAATATTCTCAAATTATCATAACTGGAAACAAACAAACATTCAAATCCAGACTGCTGGGCATCTAGAATTGATTTTGCAATGTACTGTATGTTGTGAAGATCCAGGGTCAATTTTTTGCAATACATTACTGACATAAATGAATAATCTGCCTGGCATCACCTGGCACACTGTTGGTCTATCCGTCTAGCACTTTGGACAGAGCGAGATTGGTCCAGAGGATGATTTTAATGACCCCATGGCCTTTTGTTTAACATCACTGTGAGTTTGTCCTTGACTGACAGTTTGGTCCCTGACAATGTATCTCTGAAGGAAATGAACTACACTGTGGTAATTCATGGTGACAGAAATTAATTCTAAAATATTCTGATGACGTGATGTCTTGACCTTTCCTTTTCCACGAGTATCTATTAAAAATCTCAACTTTGCTCACAAGTCATTCCATCACTAATCAGATTGTTATGAAACTGACCGAGAAGATCCACATTTCCACATTTTGTTATTAATGACCCATTTTGTTAAGCTAGGGTTTCTCTGCCACCAATCAAAATTCAGCATCTGCCTCAGAATACCCATAAATCTTTGCATTTCGAGGTTGTTGCTTTGTGTTGTAATTGTTTCCCGGAAGATAATCCAGACCAACATTTCCAGGTGGTATCAGGGCTGTTTATCACCCTCACTTTGTACAGTATGAGGTCTGCTGGTGGAATTCGTGTCTTGCCAAAGTGTGTCATGCCTCTAAAACAGGCAGCGTTAGTTTGGGGGCGGAAAAATATGGAAATCTTATGGATGCTAGCTGTCAACCACTATATAGTATAAATACTGTTACTCTGAAAAGGTAAACAAAGGGAAAATTACATGGGACTCTGAATTCTAATTGAGAAAGATTTCCTTTTGATGTAACTTGGGAGATCTGAAGTGCTTTTTTTGAGCTAATTACAGAGTCATGGCAGAGATCTAATTAGAGTGATGCTAATGAGCCTTGTTTATCCTTATCTCATGTCAAACTGAAATTGGTTGAAATCCAAATAAAGGTGCTGGCATTAGCATCTTAGTGGGATAATAAATGTGAGTATTTTATTGTTTTCAAGTGATGGAATTGTGTAGTAATGGTGTGTAACTTGATATAATCTGAAATATTTCACATGGTGTAGTAGCTTAAGAGACACATGGCAACATCACATTTAAGGTATTACTTTCCTCACCGTAATGTCCAACTAATTTATTTAACAGCATTAACCTTATTACAATAATATTCTAGTGACAGTTAATCCAATATATCATGCTTTTGGTCTATTCCAGAAATAAAGAAGCAAGTTACTTTGCAGATCTTCTGCTTGTTCTCTGTGTCTCTCCCTCTGTGTGTGTGTGTGTGTGTGTGTGTGTGTGTGTGTGGTGCATGTGTGTATCTATGCATGTATGTGATTGTGGTTTAGTTTTGAGGGGTTTTGATTAAAATGCCCTCAGCAATCTGGAAGATGACTGCTGTAGGTTCTCAAGGGGTCCACGGATCAGGCAGAGCACCAACTCCCTGCTCCCGCTACAGTCAATTTGAACGTGACTTCAAAAGGAAAGTTTGCATCCTCAGTGACCTTGAGCAAACACGTGCACACATCCTGTATAATGAAGACCCAGCTTTTCATTAAGTCCTGGAGATTTCTGGCCAACGTACTATACAGTTTTTCAACTGAGGCTTTGTAACCGAAGGACATTACAGCATTCAACATCAGATACAGAGAGTATTTCAATGTAAGAAAGATGCAAATCACATACAGCATATCTATAAAATGATTCATAGTAACACCTTGTTCAGGATAGTTAACCCTTTCACAAAGTGCACAATAACTCTCCATACCTAATAAAAATCTCCCCAACATCTGACTGAAGGATGTCAGTCTATTTAAATTGTGTTGTTAATCCGTTTAAATAAATAAAGAAAAGCTTTTTACTTACACAGAAAGTAAAGAAAGCCACTGTTCCAGATGCTATAAAGTTAAGAAACAACACAGATAAGTCACTAAGCAGAATTATCTTCAAATCCTCAGATACTTCACCGTCTGACTGTGACCATGTGCTTTCAAAGCAGCAATGTCAAAATAAAGTTCAAATAGCCAGTGACTTACAAATACAATACAAATTACATTATTATACATTAATATATGCACATGTGGATTATATGCATCAGAGCAGCAAATGTAGACCAGGCGAGTAAAGATTTTCAAGTGTTTGGGAATCAACTTAGTTCCAGTGGTTCTAAAAGAGGAAGTTATCGCTATTGTCATTAACAAGTACTACTGTTGTTATTGAATGTTATTTTTCTTCATTGCTTTGTGTGTCTTGTAAAAAATGAGCAAAATTAATCAAAATGGCTAACTGAATTTGTCTGTACAGTCATTGCCATTTTACTTGTATTCAATTGTATGCTAAATGATTACAAAATGTCCAGCTCTTAATCCTCCCACAGCCTGCAATCTACAGAAGGTAAATGCACGTGTGAGCATTTGTAACACTACCAATTCTATGCAAAGTTGTGATGCTAATCGCGTTTAGTGTGTTAGCATGTTTGCGACAGGAGCATAACTCTCATGCAGTCAGTGGGTAGCACCCCACATTAGGGGAGAGTGGGTTAAGATGAGCCAATTTTTACGTTTATTGTCCTCAAGGTAAGGAAAAGTTTATTTGAGTGGGTGGGCAAGTTGAACCATTTTGAGGTAAACGGACCATCTAACTTTTTAAGACATTGAACAATCAAAAACGATTATTCAGTATTCCATTCATCAAGGTTGCAGCGAAATATGAATTGCTGCTCCCTCCTTGCAGTTCCTCCAGCCTTTAGAGGCCTTTAGAGGTTGAGGTTATTTCTTCAACTCATCACTCTGTGGGAGAAATGCTTCAAACTGCGTATTAATGTGTGGTAGTACTGTTAAGTTAGCTCAGAAAGCTACATCAGTATGATGAGAAAGTACATGAGATTTGGGTTTATTAAAGTGACTAAGGAGAGGGACGTTTGTACTCTTCAGACAAAGAGGACCATTAAAATGTTTTATCAGGATCTATCTTATGTATTATAATTACCACAGTTAAAAGTTTTCTGCTCCTTGAAAGCAGTTTTTGTATCAGCCGTTTTCCTCACTTTGCGAGAGTCCTTTGTTTGTGGTGTGACTCTAGTCTCTAATCTAATGTTTTCAGATGAATTTAAATAAAAAGGTTGATGATTGATCATTTAATCATTTGCATGATGTTTTATGTATCACTTTGAATGATTTTAACTGATGATAATGTAGAAAAACAAAGATTTTAAATTCGGGATGGTCCACATTCATTTCAGGACGGCTTAGATTGTATTCTGAGAGGATGGTGAAAAATGTTAGTTAAGAGGGACCCACTCAAATGACAACCTGTGGGTCCCAGGGAACCAGTACATTGAAAACCTATCAAAATCACTGCTTGACACGTTGAAAACTTGCTCTGGGAAAAAGCATCGGGTACAAATTTGAAACACCACTTGAGAGAAGTGGTGTTTGACATTAAAGGTTTGGTGGATTTAAGTACATATTGCGGACCTTAAAAACTGATTCCTGCCATTATATACTTGAAGTAGCTGTTTTACACTGTTCTTTTATAATATATTATAAATTGGATATCCAGTTTGTCTGAAAGCATGGTGAATATATCAATGACACTTACTTAGATGGAGGGTTAAGAGAAAACATGTTGTAATTAAAAATAACACAATGTCTGTCATCCCAAATAAATACAGATGTGCTGAAAACGAGTCATGCTTTATAAGAGTATTAAATGGATCAGATCATTGCCTGGATGTTAATGACTCTCTTAGCAAAGGATGTTATTCTTGAAGACGTTCAATGTATTGCAGCCATTAAGGGTGTGACAGTGAGTCAATTGTTTACTCGTGTAGAAAAAATATTGTTTTAGGCAGCCTCTGCTCGGAACAAAGGCACCAAACTGCAGCATGAATATGGTCTTTTTCCAACTACATGTGAACAATCCACAACTTGCAGTAAAAAAAAACAAAAAAAAAAAAAACATGTGTTTTGAAAAGACTGTTAAGAGTTTCTCTGTGAAGATAACCTAACAACCCTGGCTGGTGTAAAGAAGCAGAGTGATTTATGGTTTGCATAGAGCCGAGGAGTAGAAAATTCTTGCTATCTATATGTTGGAGTAAGATGTGAACTGTAGTGATTTATACAATGGTTCCTCGTGGGCCTCAATAAATCAGGACATCTAATTTGCGCAGGAGTGAAATACGTACAGTACACTCAGCCATTTTCTTTAACAGAGCCATGTGGCTACTATGGCTATAAAGAGATTACAATAACATCCTTTAGACTTTGGTGACAGCTAACCCGGACACAGCCTTGATGCTCCTCTAAGAAGGTGTCACTGTCGACATAGGAAATACTTTATGAAGGTGAAAACATTACTTGACACCTATTGGAGGGGAAAAAAAGGATTCATTTCAAGAGGAGAATGTGTTCTCACTAGCATGCTGAATGGTGGTTTGCATACAAGGTTTTGGGGAAACTGAGGAAAGAGCAGCACTCATTCATCACAGTCACGGATTACTGGCAATAAACATTCATCTTCTTACCCTCTTAAAGCGATATTTTAAAGTCAATGGATTAGGGCAGAGCATGCTTGTAATCACTAGTGGGAGATAAAAAGAGTCACATCTTCAGATGCCTCCAATTAGAGGAGATATACTACCTGTCAGACATTTACTGCAGTTGCGCTTATCATCATTTATATTCAAGAAATCCAAATAATGGGGTAATTTCATTAAAACATATGGTGCGACTTTAATGAAAGGTATAACAGTCCTTTAACAGTTTTTAGCTGACTAGAATTTTAACAGGTCGCCGTGTAATGTAAGAAATTAAAATTGGTTTTCAATAAGTGCGTAAATCTCCAAAAATCAGTGAATAGTTTATTCTATACAGCTTGACAAATAAAAATCAAAAATACTGTTGCATAACAGATAAATGTGGTTTATCGTGTCTAAGCAGTTTGTAAGTATCACACTATGAGATAAAACCCTGCTTTAACAAGTAAAACCCCCATGGTGCAGTGCTCACTCAAGGGACAGCATTTCTTCTTATTCCAGTCAACTTATATTTTCATTTCCTCCTGATATGGTTTGTGTACACAGTTTGACATAAAATGCAGACTGACATCCTTGAAGTTATAAATAGTGAGACTGTGGATTATCATTCAATAATGGTATGTTTTGTTGGCTTATTGCCAACGTGTCTGAGTTACAGATGAATAATGCCGGTTGGTATTTATTATTTTTAATACATTGGCTTTTTATAGCTTTTTAGAAGAACATGCCCCTATATCCAAATTATGGCTTACAGTGGAGTACACTGTACAAATATGTAGACTCATAGTGTAGTCATACAAGTATGCTAATACAAAAAAAATGTATGAAGCAGATTTTGATCATGATCTGATGGACATCTTTATTCCAAAACAGCAATAATCATGAGTCATAAAATGTAGATTTCAATTTAGTTACCGTATGTTAGTCATTTATAATTTTTTTAATTTGTGGAAAGGACTCATTGCAGTTTTTTTCATGTTTGTTTTCAATAATTATAATAACCCTGGGTACAGCACACAATATACTAACTTAGAGCGTGCCAAAGTTATATTGTGTTCCTTAATGAAACAATTCCAGTGATGCACTTTTACCACTTTCACTTTGGATCTGTGACGCACATACAAAACACGTCTTTTGGATTGTGCATGGAAATCTAATGGGAGATATTTCCAAACAATCCTTTGAACAGGTGGAGTAGCAGTCCAGCAATAATGTCTGCATCTGGCATCTGAATGTGAAGCAAACTGCCAGAGTTCCCATACAGATGGAAGCAATGAGGTGTAAGAAGTATTTCTGCTGACAGCACAATTGTTTTTTGGCATGAGGACAATAGTGGAGTATGGAGTGCTGTATATAATACATAAATAAAAAGTGAGACTTATGAGTGAGACTTACTGTGCTACATATGTAAAAACTATTGATATTATTCTGTTGACGAGTATGTTTAACTTTAAATGTCTTTTTTTTTTTTTAAAATACACCATGTAATAACGGTAGAATTGGCGATAAATAGCCCATGAGAAACCTCACTTACAATAAACTGATTATTCAATAATAAAATAATACGTTACTATATTCTTCCATTTGGGTCTGAGGGTGGAAAAACAGGAACTGGAAACCAAGAGTTTAATTGATTTATATAAACTTTTAGACACGCTAATCCAAAATGCCTCACTACAGTCCGCACCATTTTCCTTTTTCATCATGGTATGTTACAGGCTAAACCCAAGAGCAATTTTCTTAGTATACCATATTTCTTTGTGCAATTTGTGCATGTGCAAGAAAAATTAATTTCAAGCAGAAAATTACCAGGATATGATGACCAAAGTCGTAGGTAGTGGCATGTATTGTCTAATTTGCTAAACTTTCACAGTCAAATAAGCTTTTGTCACTCATCTGTAATGCAGCTTATAATATCAAGAAAACACAAATTTAAGCTATTTCACGAAATTACCAATAAAAAAACCCAGGTGACATTTAGTCTTGTAGACATTTAGCTGTTACAGCTGCACAATTATCTGCACGGTGTGTGCAAAGACAGTCAGTGTGACCAGACCAACATTATCTTGTTGCTAAAACTTTGTAAAAAATACACATTGTTACTGTCTGTGATCATGTTCCTTATTTAATAAGGGAAGTCTTTTTTTTTGTTGTTGTAGTACCCTTTTTCCTCTACCACACCATGCCGTATTTCTATATTGATAAATGGCACCCATTGGTTACATTATCCTTGTGTGGTAATGCAGTTGGAAGTATTGATTGTTTTGACTCGTGTTTAGTGTGGTCCGTACAAGTGCTGGCAGGAAGGTCTTAAATCAGTCAAGATGGAAGAGTCAGTCCACTCCACATCCTGGATGTGAGAGATCCCAACCAGCACTTTACTGCATCAACACAGAAGACTTCAAAACTACATGCTTTTGGCCATATTAACAAGGAACAATTAAAAAAAAACTTTAAGAAAATATAAATCCACTTAATATTCATTGTGATGGACTACCTACTAATGAAGCCAGTTACTACATACTGTAATGACTTGGTTTCATGTTATCTGTATTGGACCAGATAAGGAGATTTAAAAACCTTACCATGCAAGACGCTTAAAGCAAAGTGTTTTTAGATATAAGTTTAGATTAATAGAGGCTACACCAAACACAAGACATCATAATCTCTCCAGTATCCAGTCATTACTCACTCTAAGAAAACAAATCCTCAGGCAGCTCACAGCATCCCACATACAGCATCCAAGACTTAATGTGCTCTCTTATGGACAAACGCATTAGTGGACCAGTAGACAGGCCATTCATATTTGATGTGCTGTCACTGGCTCTCTCCTTTTGGTGAATATTTACACGCATTTCGGTCTTATTACTGTGGCCACTTCTCCCTGGGGAGATTGTTTTACGGGGCTGTGACAGCAAGGTGGCCGATGGGGCCATTAGAGGAGCAGTGAGGGGTCTGGAGGTTGGCCACCTGCTGCCTTGCCCACACTCTCAGCTGTTCCTGCAGGCCCTTACCACAGCAGGAGCTCTCAAGTGTTCTTAATATAATTGAAGCAAACATCTAAGGCTAATGGACTTTAGATATCATTGCAATTGTTAAAAGGAACTCTGTAAAGGTAAACACTTTAGAGGTTTTGCAGTTGTATCAGAAAATCACCTGGCAACCAGCTACTACAACCATGGACGACTTTGCAATACTTCGAAAAAGCAAAACAAAACGGGTAAAAGGAGACTGCTGAAAAATAATATTAAGTGGATATACATGTTAATACAGTGATACTGTGAGTAAAGTGTCAGGCAGCAGTAAGCTCAAACTGTCGAAATGCAGCCAAAAGAGCAGAAGATGAAACTGTGACAATTAACAGAATATGTTTAAAGACCTATAAGGTGTGTAGTGCTGCTATTGTGATAATATAGTTGTGGATGGGTAAATACTATTTTACATAATATGTCCATAGTTTTTAGGATTAGAAAATCCTAAAAAGAATTTAATAATGAAGTATGATCATTTGCATTACAAAAAATATGAAATATGTACTGAAACTTTATTAAATCCATGTACTTAATAAATACAATAATTACTTGCTAATGTAATCTGACTAGATCTGTTAGGTTATCAAAGGGCAGGTTTTAGACAGTGTAGATACTCAAAATCCAATTTAACAATATAATCTAAAAATCTGAAGGTAGCTCCTGACAGGATATTACATTTTGCATTTTACAGGTCCTTTCACTGAGCTCTTTGGACTTTTGAAAACCAGAGGGAACATTTATTTAGATCCAGGTTATAGTTGAGTTTGACAAAAAGGCAATACACAAGGAGGCACTCATTCATCACTGAAATGTCCTTCGGCACTTTCCTATTAGAACCTGTCAGGTGGGCTGGGCTCATTATTACATCATCATAATGGTGTCATCCTTGAACTTCATCAAAGTAATTGCTGCAATTTGTCACATTGGGAGCGATATGCCTGTGGACACGTATCTGCCTGCATACAAGCTTCAAAAAGTAAGACAATGCATTCACAACAAAAGAAAACAAAAAACAAATTTTCACATTTTTGTAGGGTGGTGTGACCTCTTCATTAGTTAAGCCTACAAGTAACCACAAGCTATGCCAGAGGCTTGTTGCTTTTATCAGTCTTTTAGCTCCTAAGTCACCAATTTTTTAGTTTTTAGTTTTTGTCCACTTAAGGGCAGCAGAACAAGATGCAAACACCACATTAACATATTATCACCCTATGAAGTTGGCCAGTGGCCAATATGTTAGGAAAAAAAGCCTAATTACACATCCCACACACAGAGCAACATTAGTATTCATTTGGAGTTGTGTTTCTGGCCACAAAACCAATGCAAGTCCAATATTAAAGGTTCGGTGTGTAGAATTTAATGGTATCTAGCGGAGCGGACTTAGCAGAAATGGAATATAATATTCATAATTATGTTTTAATTAGTGTATATTTACCTAAAAAATAAGAAACGTTGTGTTTTCGTTACCTTAGAATGAGTCCTTTATATCTACATAGGGAGCGGGTCCTCTTCCACGGAACCCGCCATGTTGCACCGTCATGTTTCTACAGTAGCCCAGAACAGACAAACCAAACACTGGCTCTAGAGAGGACCTTTAGTGTTTTTTGTGAGTTTTGCTGCCACCGTACGTTCTCCTACACACTAGATGCCGCTAAATCCTACACAGTGCACCTTTAACTCTTATTTTAGCTCTGATTAGGTCCTAACCATCTCCTGAGAGACATATGGTCGAGCTGAAAGATGCTAAATGCCCCACAGAACTGAGGGGAACTGCAAAGTTAGGGGATAATTCTCTGTGTTTTTGTCACTAAGAACACCTTTCACAAAGCATTTGATCTATTGTTAATATAAATGTATTGTTTAGTGCAGCTGAACTAAGCAGCCTTGAGGGGCAGAAGAATATTCAGAAACAAATTAACTCATTATTAATGAAGTTTGAAATTCATTTACTTCTCATGTAATGGGTCAAATATACATTCTAAACATTTTGTTTGTGAATTATGATAAAGTTATGGGTGAGATATACATATTAAATAAATTAATGTACGCCCAATGCTGCTTTCTCAGAAATGGTTATGCACTGTATATTATTCACATTTTAAAGAACTTCTATTTCAGTCAGTTGCAAAGGTTGGAATAGTGGTCAGGGATGCTAATAGACTAGCAAAGACTAAATGGAGGAGGTAATAATTGTCGCAAAGGGACCAATGTGCCTCTTTAAACAAATCTACAGTGACAGGATGCCCTGAAGTGTGCAATGGAAAAACGGGGGTTATGCACTCAAAGAACCCATTTAGATATTGCCCCCTGTCACCAAAAACACTTTTGTGCTCTCAAAGAAGAATGAATAATAAATGCTGTCGGACACAGACAGATGCTTAACCCCCCCCTTAAAAGGCTGCACCGAATTAAGTGCACACACCTAATACAGTTAATGCATTTCAACCCCCTTTCTCCAAAAACATGCACCAGCCATATCTTTTAACAAGAGACTGAAGTGTGAAGCCGTGGGTAAAACTAATGCATTAAGCTGGGCAAGTGAGCAATTGTAGAATGCACCAACCTCTATGAAAATACAATATTCCTATTATAATAATTGATAATAGCTGCTTTTTTTTGTTTGATCTGAGGGCTTTCATTCTGTTTTGTCTGATATCAGCCAATATTAACACATTAAAATTCACACTGCAAAAAATGTTCATCATAAAAAGCAACTCATGTATTTGATTTTAAAATCTTAGTTTTCCTCAAATTAAGTTTTTAAAAAATTAAATTGTCAACCTGACGTGTTCTAAGAATATTCTTGAAAAAAACAATAACAGTGACAATAAAAGTGATTCACAACACACGGAAATACCTCACAGTAATGGCAGATTTCTCTGTTTAAGAAAAAAATCTCACCTCACATTTATTTTAATTCCTAAAATAAAGGGATCCAGTCTGCAGGACAATGGCACAACATTTTCCAGATGGGAAAGTTTCATCATGCTTGAACAGGTTGATGTAACTTAATCTGACAGCAGGGACAAGCCAAACTGGAGGCGTGTATTTAAACTTGCCATTACGCCACCGAGAAGAGCATTTGAAGGGTGTTATGTTGTCCACTGTGTATTGCCCATAGCCACAGCTGTAACGGCTGGTCTCATTTAAAGGAAAGCAGCCAACGCCTACAATGAGTAATATGTTTTGAAACACTTCTCAGCTCAGTTCATTGTGAAATATGATCAAATGGTTTTAGATGTTTAGAAGCTGAATTAGATATCATGATTCAGCCTTTATCTCTCTGTATATTTTCAAAGCAAATAACCTGTACTTTATCACGGCATCATACCATTTTTATCACCCGTAAGTAAAGATGAAAAACCAAGTGAGACAAAAGTTTAAATTGCTTCTCTCAATGAATCTTTGAGATGTGTAGGAGGGGAGACAGGTATCAAAGCAACGATTGGCTTGGCTCGCTCAAGCAGCCCATATTGTAAGTACGCCAGCACATTTACAGCATTAGTCACATCACTGCTCTTGTGTCTGCCTGACGGAGAACCTGCAGAGAAGAATGCAGTCGACCCATTTCTTTCTCTACCCCCTCCATCTCTCTCACTCGCTATGACTCTCACCCTTTATAATAAGGTCAGTGGGGATGCAATCATACCAGCATCCACTCAGGACAAAAAAAAACTAAGCACATGTTTGAGTTTCAGGTGAATGGGAGGATCCAGGGAGCATGTGGGTGGTGAGTAGGGGGAGGGTTGAAAGGTGGGAGGATTTTGATGGCTGTGTGGTTTCAGTGCAGTCATAAAATCTGCTGTTTACTTAGGTAAGTATGAGAGTCACTGTCCTCTATCAAAAGCTTCAATAAAACCTCATATCCCATCAGAAAGCAATTTATGGGAATTATTTTCAATTCTTGGCACAATATGTAGACAATTCATAGCAGACTGCATGCTCCCTGCGGTATTTTATCTTTCTTACTGACAAACTGATTACCATTTGGCTGTCATACATTTTTAGATCCTGTTTGTTTACAAATGAAAACGGTATTCATTATAATTAATGGCATTTATATCATGTTTTGGCTGCTGTTGGAAGGCGTTAGAAGCTGTACAGGTGCGTATGGTGTTGAAGGAATTCGTGTTTGTCTGCAAGGTGTTCATATCCATAATAGTACAGTGAGTGTTACTTTGACTCAAAATGACAGTGGTGAAATACTGCGTACACAGTACAGACTGTGATAGAATAGCAAATGAAGAACATCTTCAGAGAAAGGGTCACTTTCATACAGACTACCGTTGGTTTCGCCCTTACAGAGGCTCAATTTTAGGCCTATTACCTCTCACTGTTTCCAACAAAGTAGCGATAGAAGTCTCACACTCAGCAAGTTTAGCCATGCCATCTACAAAGTCAAACAGGCGCTGTTGTCATGGATAAAGCCCTCATTATACACTTATGACATCCAGAGCCACAAGAGTAACAAACAATAGAAAAACAATGCCTGCTCAAGTTGATTGAAATGAATGGTTCAAACACAGCAGTTTAAGTCTCCAATTGTACCACACTGAGGAACATAAGATCCAGAAAACAAATCGAGCACACTTAATTAAATCTTTGCTCTCTGGGAATTATCTCATGAAAACATTTGTATAGAAGCACTTAGACTTTCAACAGTTAAGAAATTGGCAGAAGGATAGCGGCTTGTTCAGCAAAGTGTTTCAAGCAGAAGGCAAACAACAGAGGAAGAGGACCAAGCGACGAAGTGGGCAAATGATTTACAGCTTGTCACTGGCTACAGTCACACTGCAGCTAAAAGTTTCACAAATCTTCAGGACATGTTCAGACAGCATGCAAAGCAAATTTTAGAGCCGTCAATTGCACACAGTGAATAGAAAGATGGTGAATTGGCCTTGGGCGGTCCAAACTAATATCTGCGCGAGTTGAAAATGTTTCAACATGAGGGAAAAATTCACGTGTATCCTGGGCTTTTATGAATCTGCCTCATAAAACATAGAGACAGGAAGCAGAAGGATAGAGACAAAACTTTTTGACAATAAACCTGGTGATGTTTATGGTGTTTTTTATGTTAAAGCGAGTACACAACCAAAATTTAAAAAATAAGTACAAATCCGCTATTAGCAATACAGGGAGGCCCACTGCGTGAATGAAGGAACCATTAAGGGAAGTATAGAGAAACACCTTCTTTGCCTGTCTGTCTTCAGTCCTCATGGTGATGCGCAAGAGCACTTAACCTGCCAGCAGGGTGCTCGGCAGGGTTTCCACCTGAACACAGGGCCTGTCACGAGAGGGAGGTCCGCAGGGACTTAAAACAAAAGGCCATGGGCATGCAAAGCCAGGCGCAATCTGTCCACCTCTGCACTTACACAAGTAGACAACAGTGACAGGCAAAGACGGGTTCATGTTTTTAAAGACTGCTGAGCTACACAAGAGATATGCCAGTGGCACATAAACATCTGACCACTGCACTGGCTGGTCTACACTTTGAATATCTTAGTGCACATGCACACTACCACTGAGTGGGTGGTGAGTGATGAAAAAAGGGTAAAAGTCAGAGACTCTTGACAATAGATATAACAGTTATTCTTATGTCCTTTGTAAGTATGCCAGAGGAATATTCCGTGAGGAAATCAGAGCCAAAGGCAAAATGTAGAAACTCCTTTTAAAGATAAAACACAAAGGAAAAGCATGCAGGCCTGAGGTGATGATACTAGCTGTGAGACCGTCCTAGAAAGACTAATCTAAATATGAATGACTAATTTAATGGAAAGCAGATAATTGTCTTCTTTATATTTCAGCTTTGTTACAGATTTGGGCAGTACAAACCCTGCGCTGAACTGACATTTATTCCAAGTATAATAAAAACAATTGCATCTTATGTCAGTGCCAATCAAGACAGAAAGAAAGAGATATTGTACGATACTGTCCATCACACTAAAACAGACCACTATTTCATGCAAAGCTGTAAATATGGAAGATCACAGCAGGGATGAAAATGCTGTAACAATGACAACTGTCTTGACCGTGGTAAGTGCTCCAATAAACCAAATCATCTACTAGGAAATCAATCAACATAATACAAAAGGCTGATGTGCCAGTATTTGAGTGAAAGGCAGAGATAGGCAGCATCAACTGTCCCTCTCCTGCCAAGACTGCAGTGGAGCAGGGGACTCTGGGGAGCCTTGACGAGGCTATTCAATCGCCGAGTCCGACAACTGACAATGAGGATCATGTCCAGAGGATAGAAATAGAAATTAGAACAAAGAAAATGAAGGCAGAGCACATCAGGCTGTAAGTGGTTCCTTATATCTAGGACTGTTAAGATGGCATACTACCTCAGAAACAGTAGCAACCTTAAGATTCACCGTACAGTGAAGGTTATTGACACAGTTCATGTTATTGGGGACTGTGAAATTATTAAGCAAACACCCTTTTTTGGCTCTCCCTCTGTGTGATGTGGTTGTGTATATGACCTGCTGTAGCTGCCATTAAAAGCCTTGTGCAAAATATGTTGACTGGTATTGACATATATACTGTATATGTTGTGGTGTTGCCTTTAGCAGCTGTCAATGCGTACCAATCATGTAATCTTTAAATTTACATTTCAAGCAGGTGTAAGACAATGCACCGCCTCCACTTGAACCCCACCCATGACTCGTAGGTGGGGGTCCATCATCACAGATACACACAACTGAGCAGTGGAGCTACATTTTAAATTCGAATGTTTTTAGAGATATGAAATAAGTAAGACAGAATTACAGGGAAATGTGTATCAAATGACAGACATGATATCTATATCTTTATTTGATAAAGGTGAAGTAATTATAATTTGTATTTTGGTTTTAATATTAACATACTTAACACAACACAATTATATTACTGACATCTTTGTGGCTTTAATGCTACTTAGGGGGAACTTTAAAATATGTATCAGAGTTTAAGAGGTCAAGAGATCAACAATATCTGTTGACCTTGTAATTACAACTGCATCAGCAAAACATGTCTCCTCTAATACATACAGTATATCTAATCCAGCCCCTCCCATCCTGTAATTGACATAAAAACCCTTTTTCACATAGCTAATTAGAGATGAGATCCAACCAAACTGTATAATGAAGCCGTATCATATCATGATGCAATGTATTGTAATAATAATTCTGCTTTGTGCAGTAGCAGTTTCTTGGCTTGAAAACATTGCTGTATAAGCCTTTGTAGCTATGATGTTTTGTGACACCAGTTGCTCGCTCATTGTGCTGTTCTCTTTTACTGCGAAAACAGAAAGCCGGTGCAGTATGGTGTGTTGGCCTCTAAGATATTTAGTGCAAGTATGGCCGACAATGGCATCACAATAAACTGGAGACCTACTGAACTTGTGATGGAGATACTCCTCCATCTCACATTGTTGAATGGCACGCTATGTGTGCATTAATGCTTGTGCAACATAGGAAGATTCGTCGCCAGTACCTCAAGCAGGAATGCCGGCTGTCTAATGTTTGATGGTACACTAAGCACTGCTAACACATTTGCGATGTGAATTGTCTTACCTGGTTTACTTACCTGGTTCCTGGAGCAAAAGGGTGCGCTTCTTTTTCTTCTCTGATTTAATGGCGGATTGCAAACCAACGTGTACAGGGGCTAAACTATCTTATCCTGTATCTTTAAGAAAAATAAAGAGAACCTTGCAGGATTCCCTCATTTTCTCACCCATCCCTAAAATCCCTTCCAAGTTCCATCCCTATCCTAAGATGTTCCTCTCTGAATTATATTTACTACACCTCATAACGACATGCTCAACATTTTCAGGACTATCACAAACATCACATTTATCTGATATGCACTTTGCCATTAAATAAAGAGTTGATTTTTATCCAGTATGTCCAAATCTTAATCTTGAAAAAAACATTTCCTCTCTTCTGCACTTCCCTTTGAAAGCCTTCACCTTAATTGATTTCTGTATGCTGTAATAGTGTCTCCCTTTGATATCTGTGTCCCACTTCTTCTGCCACAAATCCCTCACTGCCTTTCTTATTAATGATTTGGCCTTACCTTTTCCAAAGGGAACTTCCATTATTTCATCATCATTTAATTTCAACGCTCTCTTTGCAATCTCGTCTGCTTTCTGATTACTCTCCACACCAACATGAGCAGGAACCCAAACAACATTGATTCCAACTATTTGTATTCTCAGCCTTATCGTAAAAATATGTCCATCAATAAATCATCTCTTATTGTTTCTTTTGAATTCAAACTATTAAGAGCTGCAGTAATCCTAAAATTATAGCGACTGTTTCTGCTGTAAATACAGATAAGCTATCATTAATTATTTTGCATATGACTACATCAAACTCAGATATGTGCACTGCTGTTCCTACACGTCCATTCCCTGGATCTTTAGATCCATCTGTTAATATTGGCATATAGTTATAATAATTCCTTTTCACATAATCTTGAACCAAATACCCAATGTTATCCACATTCCTTTCAATCCATTCTCTATATCAAAATCACTATATCAATATAATCTGAAACAGCATCTCCAACTTTAATACTGAATGTCCGATTAAACAGGAAGTCTAAAACCCAGTTGTATAGCCTTCCGCCAATACCCATTTCATGCATTTTAATTAGTAGTCCTTCTCTCCACATTGAGTCATAAGCTTTCTCAATATCAAAATACACTATAGCCATGACCTCTCTCATACTAACTGCCTTTATTTCTGCTTCACTAAAGCATCTACCGTGGATCTTCCTTTATGAAATCCACTTTGACAGGTGCTTAGCAATCCTGTTTGTTCTAAATAGTATGACAATCTACGAACAATTATCATTTCCATCCATTTACACAAGTGAGATGTTAACGCTATAGCTCTGTAGTTTCCTGCATTAGCTGGATCTTTACCAGGCCTACCAAAAGGTTGTATCAGAGCACTTCTCCAACTGCCAGGCATCACACCTTCTCTCCATATCTTATTAAACAGGTTTAATATAATTTTCAGGACTTCATCTGCTAATTGTCTAAACATAGCATAGTTGGTCCACTTCCCTATAAGGCCATTTTCAATACATGTAATGTAAAGTCCATGTCAAGTGACGATCCATCGCTATTCTTTTTCTTTGTCACATCAGTATTTGCTCTTAAAATGTCATCTTTTGTTTATGTATTTCATCTAAATGACTTGTGAATTTCTTACCCAGTAGATCAGCTTTCTCCTTTTTTGTAATTGCCAGATATTCTTCATCTATCAGCACTGGGATTTTAACAGATTTTCTTTTCTCACTCATCTTTTCAATCATTGACCAAATGTCACCCATTTCTATTTCTCTTACAATGGAGGAGCAGAATTGCCTCCATGCATTCTTCTTGGATGACTTAATTATTTTCCGTGCTGTAGCTCTCTTCCTTTGATAGTAAATCAGATTATCTTGACTCAAATGATCTCTTAAAATTGTGAGTGCATGATTTCTTTCATTTTTATAGCATTTTTACATTCATCGTTCAACCATGGAACCATTTTCTTTTTCCCATTCATTGTGCTCTTAGGAATACATGTTGATGCAGCACTAATAATCACTGGAAGTCACTGCTACTGCACTACACAGCTATCTACATCACCCTCCATCCATATTCTTTCAGTGGACCCAACACAACATTCTCTAAATTTTTCCTAGAGTCAGGTTTAAGAAAACACCATCTTTCTATTATGTAACCTTCCTGCACATACATATCAAAATTCATAGAGCATAGTATCGGAAAATGATCACTCCCTATGTTAGTATCATTCTTTACATTCCATTCACATAAATTACTCATATTTCCAAAGACTCAAGTAAGATCAAACATGAAACTGAATTTCGTGTAACATCCACCCCCTTGGCACCTCTTCCATTATTAAGACAAGCATCTCTCCTCAATTAGTTCTTCAACTACTTCTCCATTTGTGTCTGTATGATCACTTCTGTACAGAGTTATTGTGAGCATTAAAGTCTCCACACCATATTTATTTTCTATCAACACTTTCTGAGATCTCATGTAATATTTGCGTCGATAACTTCTTGCAAGGATTGTAAAAACTGACTAATTTGATATCTCCTCTGGGACTGACACATTTCTATCACTATACATTCATACTCATTTGGGACATTTACTCTTCTTCAATACTAAAGTATCCGTAATGAATGTTACACATCCTCCACCTTGTTTTCCAATTCTGTCACATCTAACAGAGCTGTAACCTGGCATGACAAAGTCAGAATGTGGTCTTAACCACATTTCTTGTATACACATAATATCAGGTATAACTTCCAGATCAGCTACAACCTTCTTGAACTGTTGTCCATTAGCAATTAAACTAAATAGCATGAAATACAATAAGGAAGCTAATTACCTTGAGACAGTCAGTCATAATTAGAAGGGTCCAACATCTCAAGAATCAGTTCAGCCGTTAACTTCTTTAATCCCCGGTATCTCTATAGCTGCCTCTACAATTGTCTTGATTCTGTCACTTTTTTTCTTTTGTTGCATTGCCACATTCACAGTCTTACAGATGAAAGCAACAAAGCTGATTTTATCCACAATCAGTGTATCCTCATTATACATGGATTTGTTTCTGTTTGCCTCTGACTTGGTGAGGGAGACGGAACCTCTATTAATCATCTATTCTCAGACTCTCTCTGTGCTATTTACCACATCTGAAACACCGGACCTGGCTAGCTCACTTTTCTTTCACTTTTTTAACTGCATCAGCATAAGATCCCTGGTTTGTTACTTTATATTTCTGTACCTCCCTAGCTTGCCTTTGAACAGGGCATCCTCCAAAAGCACCTCCACATTTTGCACATCTTTGCTTTCCTTTACATTGTTCTGCAGTGTCCCATTCTTTGACACTTGAAACATCACAGTGGTGCTGGGATAAACTCTCTGACATCATAACGCAAATATCCCATTCCTACTCTCTTGGGCTCAGTTTTCACACCCTTTCTTTGCATTTGTAGTCTTGTAGCTTTCACTAACTTTCCTCCTTCCACTTCCTGGATTATCTCATCCATCGTCATTGCCAAAGGTACATCATAAATAACACCTCTAAGCTTTGCTGCAGTCCCTGGGATATGAGCACTGATCCTTCCTCCATTAAGTGTTTCCGCTCCGAGAAACTTATCTCTTTGCAGTTGATCTTTAGCAAAAATCAAAAGCCTCCTGTTACTTAAATATTTAGCAAACTTGATCTTACCCATTTCTTTCTCAACTGCTTTCGTCAGTTTCAGTACATGAAAATTCCTCCCTTCTTTTTTGAACGTTATTATCACTTTCCATTCAGTTTGTTCATCCTCCTTCCTCACACTTGTCTTTGTAGCCTTCACTTTTTTGGCCACGTCGCACACCTCCAAGCCAGAAGTTGAACTTCCAGCACTATCGCTCCTATCTTTCCTCTTTCTTGTTACATCCTGCCATGACGCACTATCGCTATCTCTATCCGTACTATCACCCATAATGGTTACATTCACAGTACAGTTCTTGCTAATCCGCCAAATCCGAAAATAAACCTCACACCTCCCAGCTCCTCCAAGAAAGGGTATGTTGTGGAACTTGAAGCTGTATATACTTCCTGGTTGTACCATGTATGAGTAACAGAGGTGCGAAGGGGTTGGGGGCAGTTATGGATCTTGTAATTGTATCTTTAAAATGTGTTTCTGGAAGCCACACAGATTACAGGTATTGGCAAATAATATTATGTGTATGTACGTATAGTAAACCCCCCATGCTGATAGTTAGGGTCCACCCTAATTAGTTGAGAGGGTATATAAGAGGTTGGACTGAGTGTTGAGGGGTTGTTGGTCATTTGTCACTGTGCTGCACATGGTGGTTGAATAAATGCCCACACAAGGGTTAAACAGATCTTTGTCTGAACCTTCTCACTCATACACATTTAAAGGCCAACATTGACAGAACTGTTACACTGGAGTTCACGGTGTCACAATTTCAGTGAAGGCAAGAGCACATTCTGTCTTCTGCTTTAAATTCTTCAGAAAAAATATGCATATTTCAAGTCACAGCCAATTTGAATGACTTTACAAATGTTTGTGAGCAAGCATGAAAACAAAACCAAGTTTATAGATGTACTGCACATTTGCAATATGTTGTTGTGCCATGCAGCTATTTAGCCAGAACCTAATTATAATGTTTAGAATGGTCAATAAATGAATGTTTGGTCTGCACGAATATGATATTTATTCAAAGGCTGGGTAGTAGGGCTGTGCAAAATGACCAGAATCTCATATCCCAATATAGGTAATTTCTTATCCAGATAATACATATCATGTATATATATATATATACACATCATATAGCACATTTTCTGTAAATTCAATGAATAAACAGTTTCTGGTCCGTATCAGACTTTTCATACCCAAACCACGTCCATGTGACAGGAGAAGCCCCTCTTTTAGGTACCAGCTTCTAGTTTTGTCTTGCTGTGGTTCAGCGAGGGCGGGGCTGAGCCCTCCGTTTGTGTGCTGCACACAGCGCAGCAGAGGAGAGACATTAAACCAAGTGAAGTACTTGAGTTGACGACAATTACACTCATTAGATTACTGTTAAAACTTTGTGAGTAACAAGCCAATAAGAGAAATGTATCCCCGTAAGAGATGGACAGACTCCAAATGATGAAAAGTGATGCCGTAAAGAGTGTAATTTGGGACACAACGAAATGCACGATGAAATGATAGTTTTTCTATTGTCACATATATATCTATCGTATATATCGTCATATCACACAGCCTTACTGTTAGTACAGTGTATTATTATTTTGAGTAGAAAATCTTTTGTCACCAAAAAATGTTAACATGTTATTCTTTTAGCCATACTGGCAAGCTCAACCACAATATTTGTGCTGTATTGAGCTGGGAACTGAGCCATAGTCTTAAAAGGCACAGAGGAAAATGTGGGCCTGGACACATTTCATGATTGCTCTTATACGTCCCAGGGATGGTAAAGTCTCTTAGCCCCAGTAAAGCCTTGAGGAATTCTCGACGATCTGAATATTCTTTTAAAGCAATTTTATTGAATTTGGATGGAAATGGCATAAATTTCTCCTTTTGAAACATGGCCAAGTGACTCAGCACTCATAAATTTCAGAATTAATTTACAGCTCTTAAGGTGTGCTGTAATTTTTCTCCGTGGACACTTCCCTAGGTCATCATTTACTGTGCGTAAACTTAAAAAAAGAAATATGTTGAACCTAGGACTACTAGTATCACTACATTTTGAGCATCACCAAATGGAAACAAGTCAAGGATGTGTGCTACAATTGGAATTTTTTTTTTTTTTTTAAAGAAAAAGGTAATCATGTTTGGTTCTACAGAATTTCATTAAGAGCCAAAACAATTAGTTACTTAATTAATTGATTAGTGGATCAACAGAAAATGAATTGATAATGGACTAATTGTTTGATTTTCTCTGTTTTATATTGTTGTAAACTTTTTGAGTTTTGGACTGTTGATCAGACAAAAAAACAAACATCTGAAAACGTCACCTTGGACTCTGACATTTGACAAAACAATGAATCAATTAAAGCTATAATATGTAACTATTCTGCATTGAAATGTCTAAAAATGACTAGACCTGTTTTGTTGAGTTGTTGTGTACTTACATTATCCCAAATGTTTCCAACAATTTTTAAAACCCAGAGAAATCCATAATTTTAATCAAGGTAATGGTCCGTTTCATTTGGTCACCTGTCAATGGCGTCATACCCCCTCTACCAAAGAGTATACACGCACAACAAGCATGCATCAGCGTTGTGGTTGTCCACAACAATGGCGTCTACCAAAGAGTATACACATACCTGGGTTTGTTTTGGAGAGGAGGAGACCTCTGTGGATAATTCAGCTCCCAGTAAAAACATCCTGAACAATTAACAGTGAAGTAATCCTAACCAGGAGAAGCTCATTGTTTAACAATAAAGACAACAACTCCCATGACCCCCTGCTACCTTTTGTTATTGTTTTGGTTTAGAGACCCATAGCAGCAGAAATTACATGTTACACTTGTACATTTAACTGAGAAAATAATCGCAACATTAATCGATAATGAAAATAATTATCGGTCGCAGCCCTAATTTTATAATAGATGCTCTGTAGCACATGTATATTTTAGCAATTATGAGCAAGTGGCAGACTAATACAGAGGCACTGAAATTTCCATTTTTTGTGATTCAAATGGTTGAATTGATCCCTCCATACAAATTTTGAAGGGTAACATATTGGAGGACACTGTGCCCTAATAGGATGGATGAGGCACAAAAATCTTGGCCGAGCAACAGACAAAGGAGAGAGGGCTAGAGGGGTCGTAAGTATGCAGCCAAGTCTGATTCATCAACTTTTACAGTTCAAATAAAAGTGAGTGCAGCTTGCCAGCCTGATTATCAGATGGCTCCTGCTGCATTAGAGAAGATGACATGCTACATTTTCTCTGATGTCTCTGCACTGCCTGGGAACTGCTGGTCTTTTTGAAGATGGGGAGCTACCAGGATTATAATGCACTCTCTGTCACGGTTTGCAAATATGTATTTACTATTAACTTGAGAGTGAGGTTTTCCATAGGCTTCTGATTTGACCTAAAGTGCCTTTAGTCTTATTTTAAGTGGTGGTTTTGAGAGTGAAACATGAATGTTTCTTTGGGTCTAGGCCAATGTGGACAAAATTAATATATCAATAACCATCAGTCAAAGCATTTCAGTATATGTCATGATATTAAACTACCGTTAACTGTAAGTCCCGCTGAAATATTACTATAACAAATCTTATAATGACTACAAACTATATGTTCTTGTGCATTTAAGATCTCACAATGTTATTGTGTTTAAACCATAAAAATCATAGTTCACAATTTCACCACAGGATTTCCTTAGTCACATAATTAGAAGGGAAAGTTGACAAGGATATTGAGTTATTTCCAGCCCTAGCTTAACTAATTCATGGGTAAAATGTGTACCTTCAAATGTAATGCGATGGGGGAAGATGTAATACACGCGCAAATAGACCAACACACAGATTTGTTTTTGTTTGGTTGACTACACACTGATGCAAATATTTAGCTTTAATGTACTTAAAAAGATATTCAAATCAAAAGAGTAAAAGTCAGATGAATACAGCCTGAAGGAAATGAGGTAAAACAAGCCTTTTTAAAAATCACATCCTCTGACAGCTTTGCTGCTTCAGCAAGGCTGCCTTGTTGCAGTGACAGCACTTACTGAGACATAAAAACCAAAACTTGACATGAGACCATTACAAGATCCTTAAGCACATCACTTGGTATGGATCACTGCCATATATTGGCTATTGTGACTGAACATAAACTAAAAATTTGACTTGGTAAACAACTGTTTATATGCGAGTAAAAAGCCCCAAGAGGCATTTAGGGCAATAAACTGGACTAAAGCTATGAAGACCAATAATGCCCTCATGAGCGCGCGCACACACACCCACACCCACACACACCCACACACACACACACACACACACACAATAGTATCTTCTTTTAGTTAAGTGGCCTCAATGTTTTTGTCTAGTTTTAAAACAGATTCCTTTGCTTTATGAAAATGGCAACTTGAAGATTGTTCAAGTACCTCTAGAAAGCTGAAGGTTGAATAGAAGAGGATTCTTAGCACCTGCTCAGGGTACCATATTAAAGCTCTGAACTACGGGCTGTATTAGTGTCTCCACAGGTATACCACACCAAACACAGTGGGGATCTGAAAATCATAGCCCTGAAACCAATGCTTGTCCAGTGAAGGTCATGGAACGGAGAGTATACCTGCTCCAAAAGCTCAACCTTGCTTGAATAGATGAATCACAAGTAGCCGGTGCAAAGTTGTTTTTTTCTTTTGCTTGCTAAGGTGAAACTTTCTTCATGTAAGACAGAAAACACTGTCACAGATAAAGTGAGGAATGAGATTTTTACATGAACAATAAAGAAAGAAAAGTTCAAAAATTTGTTTTTGGAGACTTGTAGACACCAGAAACCACATATGCATTCATAAAAAAAACAAAAAGTTTCTTTGATGGTAGGAAATGCATGCAAACCAGAGTACATATTGTTGTTCTTGTTGCACATACCAGGAACGTCAAGAAATGAAGTGATCAGTAAGTTCATACAGTAGTAACCATTTACAAGGGGTGGAAGCCACAATAATATGGAAACAAAACGGGGTCATAAGTATTGTACCTGTTTATCACCATATCTGAATATGTGACAACATTTTGTATGAATACATTCAAATCTGTGAATGTGTACAAACGTTTTGAAGAAATTAATTCAAATGTTTGAATGTGTAAAAAAATATCTGAGCAAATAGATTTAAATTTTGAATTTGAATTAAAAAGACTTGCACAAACAACAGAAAATGATATTCCTGATCGGATAGTCAAATGATATGTTAATCTGAGCATCCTCATTGGCTATTCAGGAGGAAGAGTCAAATGTAGGACAAGAGTACTTGTACCTGTACTCGTAGATTTGATTTGTGGCTGTAAACTTGGGATTCACACATACACTTCTGTGTAAACTTTTTTCACCCATAAACAGATAGATGTGTAACTGCAAACCTGATGAGTTTTTTCTGAGAATAACTTCTGCAAAACTATGGCTCGTATCATATTCAAGGACTGTACATTTACTTCTTTTTTTTTTTATTTACATAACAGCAGATGTTTTCTTTGACTGTAGCTATAACTGCTATTGTGTTACAGATTAAAGCCTCTTACTTTAAGCATGTTGTATTTTTGGTTATTTGCAGTCTTAATGTTGCTAGTGAGTTTAATAATGTCTATCACAGTCTGCATGAGTTAGAATTCCCAGGAAGTGTCTAATAAGCCGGTTTAAGCTACGTGAGTTTTCTGCTAGCTAGTATAACATGCAACATGTTCCATGGAAGAAATAAATTTCTCCCTTGTGGTAAAGAGCAGAAAGAATCTCCCTACATCTTTACAGCAAAAAGTGAGTGTGTTAAGTTAATACTACTACTTGATTACTACTACTTGATTATATTAATTGACTACTTGACTACTACTACTTTATTTGAAGTAAGCACTGAATCCATTAGTTAATACCAATTGAAATAGAAACACCTAGTTTGTTATATTTGTTGGTTGTTTGGTTTTTGTAATAAATTAACAACAATAATAATATATAATAAAGTTTATTATTTATTATTATATATTATTATTGTTGTTATTGATTCATCTATTCATCTATTATATATGCTCATGATGGTATATCTGCCAACATTTTTTTTCACTGTGTTTATTTTCAAAAGGTTTTTATCTCAGACAGCTGTTGAAAAAGGAGGACTTGTTTTCTTAGCACTGTCATCTTATATTCGGTGGGTAGTTGTTGCTTGCTTAAGCTTGTAAACATCATGTTAAAAGCTCCCATTATGTTTTATTTATGTAGGGCAGATAATCCCATTATATAGGTATTAATGTACTCTGTGTGAACCAAAATCATTTTACAATTGAGCAAATGAATATTGTGCAATGGTTACACACTAACTGAAGTCCAAGCAACTCCACGGGGAATACCAATCATTAAAAAAAACAAACAAACAAAAAAACAACATGAACAACAGCATGAGCATTCTTGCTCAGGCAGCTCAGGAGAACATGAGCCGCTATCCTGTCACCTTAATTATTGCAAGACACACGCGACTGGAACCAACACACCAATGGTCCCCAATCTCAGCAGCTCGTTATTAGAAAGAAGCCCAGTGGAGCTCGTTAGAGGATGAGGGGAGACGCGGTAAATAAGGTTAATTGGCCTATCTGTCAGACCCGGGAAGATGCTCACGCTGACACGAAACAACCGGAACATGATTTCACCCTTTGCGCCCACACCCACCCCGTCCTGTTTGTGTTCATGAGCATTTTGAAGCGGTGTGACGCGGTAGCTGTAGTGGTGGAGACTGTAGCCAAGGTGTGCTGTGTTGAAACTACAGGTGATACGAGATCATCCTGAGAGTTTAAACCTTTACTGATTGGTAAAATTGCAGTGTGTCACATACACTTAAGTAATGGTCTGTTTAGAATAAAAAGAAGATCTTTTTGTGTTTTTGCAGTAGTAGCCAACATACAACAGAGAGCACCATTTAGCACCAACAGTGTCACCAAAAAACTGAGCATCTGGCAGGTTAAAACTATTATTGTTGTATTAAATAGTTCTTTATGTATTGAATGTTTGTATTCATTGTGTCCCAGTATATCAATATACCCCTGATAGACAGTAGTTGTCATGAAAATTGAATAATATATAAGCCCACTTACCTGTTTTAGAGTAGTGTGGCAAAAGTGCTTGAAAGAAAAAGCCTCAGTGTTAATGAGACTGATATGACAATTACTTCCGAGGGTAGCTCATTAGTTCGGAGTGAGAGCCAGGACTGTGTTAGGCTGAATGGTTGAATATGCATGGCATCAGCATGCTCTGCTTTCTTTCTCCTTCTGTTCTCATTTGTTTTTTTTGACATTCACGATTATATGACTATGGCATTGTAACAGCTAGCGGAGGCTATCGTTTTGGGTGTCCTCATAAGCCATCAAGATTTTTTTTTTGGCTGCTCCTGTTAATGACAAAAGACAGTTAATTAAAAGGTTTTGTCTTGTGGGAAATGTATCCATCATCACGTTTACTGAACCAGTGACAGCTCTACAAGGGAAAAGGAATTCTAAACGGATGCTGCAGCTCATACGTCTTGATTAGCTGAATACTGCTACAACAAGACAGTGATTGCACAGGAAAAATTGTCCATCACGTATTACTGCTGATAGTTAAAGTGGTTAAAAAAATAAAATAAAAAAAAATCAGTCCAGATTATCTTCTCTGATACTGAACATTAAAGACTCCAATAAAAAAAAACACACTATACCTTTTGAGATATTATAACAGGAGCATGTCAATGTATTGTTCTTTTGAAACTCATTTTAACTGATTGCTCAATATGTCATAAAATACGCTGCAAATACAAGCTGTTCTTTGCTTTGGATAAGAAAATATTGTGCAGCTCTTTTTATGTTGTATGACAACAAACTGTGAAAAAGAAGTGTAGATATTCTGTGTCTTTGAGCAACACTTTGTGTTCCAAACAAAGCCAGAGAATTTAAGAACAGTCTGTGGTTTGGTTTTCAAATATAATGATTTAAAGGATACAGCCGCCGGTGCAAGTAAGGGGAAGGCAAACTTCCAAAACCAAAAAACTGAATAGGTACAACTTAAGGAATGGTTTAGACTAATTTGTTCGCAAGAGCATTTTGAAGTATCCTGTTAAACCTGCAGCTGTTATCAGTTGCAGTATTGCATTGTCTGGTCTTTATCTTGTATTTTATATGTATGTATTGATTTAAAAGTTCAACTTTTTCCATAATGGGTCATATGCCTAGTTGAAATGTATGTAATTCACTGCCACAAACAATGATAATAATAAGCTATGCTAATTGTTTTATCATTTACATTTCCCTGACAGCTAGGATATTCAATATGAGAGGGAACTTATAAAGGTTTCATTTAATAAGTTCTGTAAGATACCATAGCCTAGTTATGATAATAAAATTCAATTATATTATCGAATATATGCTCAGAAATCATACATTAAAACTTTAAAACACAAAGGAAGAATCCTGATTTTTAATTCCTTGTTAACGTAGGGATGCATATTGTATCTGGTCCATGTGTATACTTAATACCCAGAAAACTATTCATACTAATTATTTACATAAAAGACCAGTGTGTGTTACATTTTCTGTAAGATTATTAAAAATCAAGGCAATGCTGAATTATTCAGAAGAATAGAAACATTTCATTTGCTGAATTTTAACATTAGCTTCAAGCCATGTTCTTGATTCTTGTCGAATAATTAAAACAGGTAGGTATTGGTACAGTAATTTTACTTTCTATGAGTACAGGGCTAGTAGACCTTTCCCCATTAGCTGATCTGCCTTTGATGTTAATTTATACTGCTGGATCTCCTTGTCTCCACTGAGCCAAAGTAATGGATTTTGAACTAGTGATCAAAGCACCCTCAAGAGTTCTTTCTCTCGCCTTCTAGCATGTAATCCTTCTGCATTTAAGTAGTCCATGTTGAACAAACCATTTGGTCGAATTATAAACTGTGTGCTTTACTTACAACCTCCAGAAACTTGAAACTTCGGGCAAAATTCATTCTTAGATCAAGTGTCAGACTGCTGATAGAAAAGGCTTCTGTTGATTTGATGTCAAAAAAGATATTGCGTGACATCGAGAACGATACATCTTGAAGAAAATGGAAGATGACATTCCCGTATTGAACAAAAACACTCTCTCCACTTCAGTAGACACCTTCATCAGATGTCTTATTGTGTTATGAAATATGCATCCACAAGCAGATAAGTGTACGTTGACCTCTCATGTTCTCGAAACACTGACCCCTCAAAATTATGAATCTAATTGATGAAAACCACTTAAGATGAGTGCAAATCACAAGACGACATGACATTTTAAGCTGTGTGGTTAATTTATGTCACGGCATGTACAGCCAACAAATGCACCGTAATGTCTGAATGTTGTATAGAAATAATGAACAAGTTAAACGTCTCGCATCCCAGATCCCAATCTAAATCATTTTTTAATCAAGTGAGTGCCCTCACTAATAAACACTTGTGCTGAGAAGTGGAGGATTGCGTGTGACCTTGGGTGGTAATGTATCCGCCAATGCTTTTTATTTATGAGCCCATCTTATGCTCACACATCAGTAAATCCTAGGTTAAACTTTAGAGGCACTCATGTTCAAAAGACTAAACTGTCACCTGACAGGGAATAGGAAGTCTTTATGAGCACGAGGAACAATGCCATATAAAATAGGCCCTCATTTAATCTCTAGTGGATCGACGGGGATGCATCAATAGGGCTATTATGGCTCCCCCAAGGCAAGCTGCAAGACTGATAATAAATCAATAGTTTGTCATAAATTGGCTATATGAAATACTTGAGTGTCAGAACTCTGCACTTAACACTTTGAATGTTTGGCTTTAAGCGCTTAAAAAGGAAAAACGAACTTTGCTGGGATTACCTGAGCAAATGTCACGAGTGTAGACAAATAGCAGCTAATGCCAGGACAAGTTTCTTGGGAGCTCAGACTTTAGTATTTTCATGTTTCGTGTCCTAAGGCGGCTAATACTCCAAGCTTAAAATTTCAGACATTAGATATTGTTAGAGCACCATAAAGGTGTCTACATTCAAACCTGACATTAAAAAGGATGTGGAGCATTTATAATCCAAAATACTGCATATCAGTTATCTACCTCAAATTCATACCTAAGCTAAAATATGACAAAATGCTAAATATTTATTATTATCCCATTGTGGGTTCATCTTTAATATCAAGTTTTAATATAAATAAGAAATATAGTTTAGTTTCAATGCTTCAGTTTTATCTTGGTGATAATCCATCATCATGCTGCTTGACTGTTACAACATGGTTGCCTGTTTAAAAGGTAACAGCCGAAAGTGTAAAGAGGTCCTGGCTCAGTAACAGACTGGAAGACATGCAGAGTCTGATGTGGAAGATTCTGCCAGGTACTGTAAGTAGATGGATCTCACTCATTCCTCTTCAAGGTTACTGGCATTTTTTACCCGCATTAAATTTGACCAACATTCTTGCATGGAGTAGTTTACCATCCATCTAGCTGATTCAACAATATTAAATGTAAGTCAGGTATTAGATTTTCTATTTGGAAGTAAACTTGTTAAGGTTGAGTGACAGGAAAGCAGAGAGACGATAAAAGATACAGAATTAGTGAATCTCACTAAAAATATATAAATATAAAACAAAATATAACCTGGAAAAAATCCAGTTAACCAACAGAGAAACCAACATGTGGTTTCCAACAGAACAGGGCGGATGATTTATGAAAGAAAGCCAGCTGGGCTCAACAAAATATTGTGAATCTACAGTCTTTGTTTTTTGCTACCAACTCACACCCCAACCCATCAGGTCTTTTAATCATTTGTAATGATCACTGACATTTTTTAATATGTGCAAAGATTTTTCCAAAATAGATTAATAAGTGGACACAAGTCATCCACTACATTCATAGCCATTGTTATTGCAATGCTATTTTATTTAATTTAATCCCTATTTTCTACTCCAGACATTATAAAACATGGTATTCATGCAAATAAATTACTGGACAAGATATATGAGAAATTATTCAGTATCTGTGTGACCCTGAAGTGCAAAAGGTAAAAGTGGCATGTTACTCCAAATTCTCATTCCTTCTCATGCACTCATTGCTGCAAATTGTGTTCTGTATTGAGCTTGATAGCTGAAAGAAAGCACTGGCTCAATGCATATCCTGCCACTGTTTTCCAGTCAGGCTAAAATGGAACACCCTTGTGCTATTCATCATATGCTACTCAATTATGAATGTCTGAAAACTTGAACGTGCTGCAGTAATATATTTGCAAGGGATAAGAGGAGAAAGAGCTGTGCTCGGAAAGCCAGAGCAAGTCATGCCGCTATTAGGATGCAGAAAGGATTCTTCGGGAACTAGACTTATATAAAATAAATAAAATGAATGAATGAAACAAAACCCCTTCTCATCTTTAAAATATGGTTGCATTCACAATAAATACAAATCACCCACTCATCCACAGTATCTTACTTTATTGATTTAGCAGTCTTAAGAATGTATGCCAGCATACCATGAAATACTGCTTAGCCAGTGGGCGTGACTAATAATGTATTTAAAAGCTGATGCATTATGGTATGTGCAGCCCTCTGGTTAATTTTTTTTTGATGGCTTAACATATGGCTAAATAATCAGGGCAGACTTATCATTCTAGTCATTGTCCTCTTGCAGGCCTAACTAATAACAGTGAATCAGCCAAAGCCATTGGGGTTCCCAGACTTAATTACCCAAGCTCTCTTTGTCCAAAGAAGCTCAATAGGAGATCTAAAGCAGCCTTAGATGTGTCCTATCGGATCTTCAAACTGTGATGAGATTTCACTTCCTTTATGGCTCTAATTACTGAAATTAGATCTCCAGCAGAGAAGTCTACTGTAAAGAACTGCAATAGGCAGACCCTTTATCTCTTAACCGTAGCCAAGTCTCTTTGTTCTGGGTTACAAGCCTTCTTTTCTTTGGAACACGCCCATTTTTATAGGCCTAAGAATAGCTGCTCTGCCGCAGTAACATAACATGTCAAATCATACATCGCATGTAAGAAATGTTTTATTTTCTTTGTATTCTATTATTTCTATTCTAGTGGGTCCTTTTTGCTCCTCGTTGGCTCCACTATGTCCTACTTTCTAATATGAATAATAAGAAGAAGGACTGGCACTTGGATGCGTATGGTTGTACTAGTCCTTGACCTGAGGTAACAAAACCTTGCCATTAGCTCAATCATAGGGTCTCGTTATCTAGTACATACATAATTAAAACCTGAAAACGCCTGCTTTAGAACAGGTTTGTCCTTGGAAGTTTAATATTTTAATAAGATACTCAGAAGGCCAATCAGGGGCAAGCTCCCTGCTGACTTATATTCAAAAGTGACAGAATTTTTCATGCAAACATTTAATTTAAAAAGGTATTTACGTAACGTTTCAGCTGTTTATCTGCCATTAATTTGTGTTTTGATAACACTCTGTTTGCTAGGTACAGTGAGATGAGAAAACATAACATTTGTTTACATTTTACTTGTAGTTTTATTAATTTAACCAGGATGACTCTTGAGATACATTATCTCTTTTACCAGAGACCTGGCTTTTCTTACTTTCTGTAAAGGAGTACAGTATTATCAGTCCTGCGGGATATATTAGAGCTCCACAACCTTGTACAAGTATTGAAAATGTGCTTATAATACTAATGTATATTCAGTAGTTTCACTTCTTTTTGTGGTCAGATACTATGCATTCAAGTGTTACAGGAGGTCTAGACTGTACCTTAGAAAGCATCCAGCTCTGTGGAAAAGTTTTATTTTTATCCAGCTAATTTTGCTCATGCTGAATCAATAGGCATCTCTAATTGATTAGAATTTCAAATGAAATTTACCACAGGCATTTGAGAAAACAGCTACCAGCTTTGCCATCAGCCAGCACTATAATTTGTCAAATAAATTTCCCAAAGCCAGCAGAGAGATTTTTGTTTTCTTTGAGGACAGTCACAAATTACAATGACTTCTGCACTGCAAAATGACACATTGGTAATAAAGCTTTGAATAGTAAACAGTAGCTTGCCAGCAAAATACATATTCCAGTTAAATTTTAAAGGTCCTATTGTTAAATGCATATGGATCCAGAGAATTTAGAGTTCCTCTTAAATGGTGATCCATCTTTAAAATATCCATCTTTTTCCAAAATCAGGCCAAAAAACTATTTCATTATTTGATAATTGATTAAATGCAGCTTTCATCGGTCCACAGATTTTCCCAAGCTGCTACAGAGTTCATTATTCACAGACACACTTGATTCAGCTACAGTGGTGCTTGGATGGGAGTCCGTAAAAATGCTCTGAACATAGATCTTATTTGATAGTTTAAAGTCACATTCAGGGCAAGCATGTTCTAAAGAGTTTAACCCTAACCCAACTCTGGATTGTTTACTGCTTTAGTTTATTTACTTGTGGTAGGGGGGGGGCACAGGTAGCAGCAAAAAAAAAAAAAAAAAACCACACCGAAACTTTTTGCTCTTACAAAAAGAACAGGATTATGCAGTTCTAAGGACCAGTTTGTTGATATACCATACCAGGACCACTGGTGATATACTGGCACCAGTTACTTCTTCTTGACCAAGCATAAGGGACTGAACTGAGCACAAACCATAATTATGTTAGCCTTCAGCTATTACGTCATCTTCTTTACTCTAATAAAAACCTAAGAAGATAGATTAAGACAAAAATATGGAAGCAGAGCAAATGTGTAGAAATCAATTTAGCTTGTCCATGCTTCAAAAAGGGGACTGTTGTGCAATGATGAAAACCAACCAATAAAAAAAAAAATTTTAATTCAGGATTTATTTATGGTGTGTTTATTACCATGCAGGATAAGCATATTTGCAATAAAAATGTGTCACTGATTAGGGCTGGGGTGACTCATCGACGTCATTGATTATGGAAATGTGTCAGAGCGTCGCAATGAAGTAAGATGGCTGCGCCCGGTCAAAGCATGGATTCCCCCGGCTGCAGCTTCCACAATTATCTAAAGTGTGGGAGTATTTTAGACAGAGATCCAACAATGAGGTGCTCTGTAAGCTCTGCAAATTGGAAATGGCTTATCACAGCAGCACAACTGCTATGCACGAAAACTTGAAGCAAAAGCATCCTGGAGCGCTTTGTCAAGATGGCAGCAAGACATGACCCTAAGTCCTGTTTACTTTTTGTCCCCGCCCAAGCATGATATATTAGGATTATCAACACACAGAGTGTGTTTCTGTTCGTAGTAGTCACTTAAAATTGATTTTCTAAGTGCTTCTTTATCGCCCATATGTTAAAAGTAATTTCCACACCGCTGCTGTTATGATAACTTAATGATAACTGTTGTTACAGTCCGTGACTGTTGTTAGTCTGTAAATCGTTTCAATTGTTTTCCTTTCCCCACACTGATGCAAAAATACATCTGCCAGTGATTATCTTACCTGCATATTGCTCCAATGATTAAATAAATCCATGTCATAACAATTTAAGTCAAGTACTTAAGTAAAAGCACTGATTCTCCAGTTCAAGGAAAGGGTCGCTATGACATACAGTGATTAAATTAATCAATGTGTGACAACAGTCCTCCAGTATTTTTATGACCATGCATCTGACAAATAGGGTCTATTATTATTAGACTAATTTTAAAATATGCCACTATTATCATTATTCTAATGTGCTTTATGTGTCTCTTTTTCAGGATGGAACCTACATAAGGAACCCAAATCCATGCACACCCCAGATGGCTGCTGAGCTTTCTGGCAGCATCTTACAGATGATCATCAAGGACATGAGACCCCTTGCTAATGTGGAGGGCTTTCACGGCTTCCATGAGATGGTCAATGCATTTCACACAGGGTGTACACTTCCCTCTGGTTGCCACTTTACAGATTTGATGGAGAAGAAATATGAGGCCTCTTGAGAGAGTGAAAGCTGAACTCAAAAATGTTACATCAAAAATCACATTTGCTTGAACAAGTATTGCCACTGAGGCATACTTAGGAGTCACCTGCTACTTTATTAACCAGGATTAGGAGCTGACTTCATACAGTCTGACCACAATGCTGCTTCAGGAGCCCCACACAGCGGAAAATATTGCTGGATGGGTGGAAAAGGCAGCAGAGAAGTTTGTTTTCTCTCCTTGTGATGGACTGGCTGTTGTACATTATAATGCTGCCAATGTTGTGGCAGCTCTAAGGATCTTGGTAGAGACGCATGGAGTTGCTTCACATCGATGTGCTGGCCATAAACTACAGTTAATGGTCAACCATGCCCTGAAGACGGATCCCCAGATAAGCAAGACACTTAAGGCTGCAGGGTGCCTTGTAGAACATTTCAGGAGGAGTGAGCTGGCCAGCAGCAAGCTCAAAACAAACAACAGCAATGGTGCACAGCTGAGCATAAATGATGATCGATCCAGGATGTATCCGTAAGATGAACAGCGAACAACGAGTCGCCTCTTGGAGCAGCAGTGGCCAGTGACTGCAACCCTTTCGGACCCAGTGGTCACACAGCAGGGAAAGCACTACCTGGACCTGACAAGTGACCAATGGCCCCTACTGGAGGAACTGGATCAAGTTCTCAAGCCCTTTGATTAAGCCACTGTCTTCCTGAGTGAAGAGACTTAATGTCACTGTCTCTGCTCTACTTCCACTGGTAAAGGGCCTCCAGAAGTCCACACAGAAAACATCCTTTGAGTCTGCTCCTGTCAACTGTTTCCTGCAGTACAGGAGATGGCTTCAAGGTGGGAGGGCAAGACCACATTCAGAGAAGATGGTCAAAATGTGGGTGTCATTGCTGCTGCCTTTGACCCCAGGTTCCGCAAGCTAAAGTTCCTGTCATCAGATGATATCCTAAAAGCACAAGTCAAAGTTCAAACTCTTGCACTTCAAGCCAAAAGAAGTGAGAAGGAACAGCTTGTGGAGCAGGATGACTCAGCCAGCGCCTGGCCACAAGTTTCAAAGAGGAGGCCAATGTCTGTGCTGGATGCATTACTGGGCTCAGACTCAGAGGAGCACAGCAATGAGGAAGACAATGGCGAGAAAGAAGATGGTGTTGACAATGAAATGGAGAGGAATGAGGTACTCACAATGTATAGCAAGGGATAAGAGCCCACTCCAATGGTGGAAGGAAAATGCAGCAAGGTTCCCAACCCTGGCTATTCTGGTCAAATCATACCTGTCTGTCCCCACAACATCAACTCCATCTGAACATCTCTATTGAGCTGCTGGGAACAGTGTGACAAAATAAGAGCAAGCCTGACCTCAAAGCATACAGACATGCTCACATTCCTCCACTGTAATATCTAACTACATTCTTAAAGTCTCCCCAACTCAGGACACGAGAGAGAGAGAAGAAGAGGGCGAAAGAGGGAGGGGGAGAGAGATTGTGTGTGTGTGTGCTTGGGTGTGTGTTAGTGTTACTGAATTGCACTAATTTTACTGTAAGACCCGTTAAGACGGGGCTATTTTTTGTTGTGGAATAATGCCCTGCTGGTCATACTTTATTTCTTGTTACATTTGTAAGTTTTTATTTATTATAAGTTATATTAATCAAGTAATAAAAAAAACAATCTTTAGAATAATCAACAAATTATTTGTTAGATTAATCGACTAATCGAAAAAAGAATTGATAAAAAATTAATCGTTAGGTGCAGCCCTATCACTGATGTATGATTACCACAGCTGACTTACCATTCAGGATACCAATAATGTCTTCCACACTGGAACACTTCTGAAAATTGATGGTATCAATATTAGAAGACCCCACCCCCCCCCACCCCCACCCTCTGGGATTGAGTCAATACTATTCTCTCCTGAGCAAACACTGTAGGCATGAAATGAAAGAGGTACCAGAGAGAATAACATGTCTCTTGCTCCAAATGGATCTAAGTTGTGCCACCGTGCCATGTCTTCCTTTAGCTCTCTTCGCCTGCATGAGCAAACACCTGTGACCTCCATGAAACCATTGTGTCCGAGATCTTTTGGAGAAAGGTGTTAGGTGATATTGGGAAGAGATTAAATTAAGCTGTTTGGGTTTTGCTGTGCAATGTCAGGACTAATGCTGTTAACTCTCAATAGGCTCTCAAACACGGGTCATACAAGACCCGCTGTATTTCTGATCCTGTGTTAGATCACAATCACCAAGCTCATGAGTAAGAGTACAACAACTATTGGCATAAAATACTGATTCAAGATGAATTTTAACGAGTTTGAGTAATATACTTATAATCTGGCAAGGTTAGGTATCGACTTTTATGGCTTAAGGATTCATAAATTACCTTTATTGGGTCCAGACATATAGTGCAAGTAAAGGACCAAAGTCTTCTCATTTTGTATTCCTGCCAACATCAAGTGACAAAGTGACTGATTGTAATTTGTTCTGTATGAGTGCTGAGAGACAGGGAACAAATATAATAGAAGACACACAGAACAGAGGCAAGGATAAGAAAACAATGGGTGAACAATGGGTGTTTTCCCCTAGCTTGACTGCTTCGGGGTGGCAGCGGTGGGGGCGGGGGTCGCTGAGCAGAACTCAGAAGAGACTCAGCAGCCACACATTTCTCCGTTTAGGAGCAGCTGAGATTATATATTTTTAGCCATTTCTGGTTTCTGGTTAGGCTTTTCTACTTAAAAATAGTCATAACATATCATTACCAGAAATACATTAGTTGAATCGAGCTCATAATAAATAGGAACATTCTCAATAACAACAGCATTGACATCACATAATCAATTTACATGTGTTGCGTATGTGTGCGTATGTGTATGTTCCCTAATTCATGTCAATGATTTTTGGCCGTGTTTATGTGCATATTGTTCACAGGTGTGTGTGTCCGTATACATGCATGCATAGTGTTTATGAGTATCTGTATGTATCTGTTCCTCTATCTGTGTGCTGGTTTTGTTTCAGCCAGTGTTTCACCTTTTCATTAAAGGTTTTCAGATCAGTTTGTGTTTTTATTTCTGTTGGTAGGGCATTCCAAAAATGTCCCCCTTCTACTGAGAAAGATGACCGACCGAAAGTAGTTTTGCACTGTGGCACCCTGCAGATGCCATTTGCTGATCCCCTAGTGGCAATTCTATTGGTGTAATGCAATCCAATACAACAGCTCTGCCATAAATTCTACTTCTATGAATCTTATAGATTTTCAGTTTCTGTTCACATTGTCAGAACGGTGACAATTCTACTTTATGTTTATTATTGAGGCCATAGTGGGTAGTGGCGGTGTACTGGAGTGCATTATACTGAAAAGTGTTCCTAATATTTTGCCCCCCTCATGTATGTTAATGGAGTGGACAAAATATTAGGAACGCTGTTCAATATAATGCAGTCCAGTACTCCACCACTACGACCTCAGTGATTAAACATAAAGTAGAATTATCACCTTTCTGACAATGTCAACAAAAAATGAAAATGTATAAGCTGTATATAACCAGCAAATTAAAAGTTATGTTATGTTGCTATCCTGGTAAATCAAGTGTGTGTCTGCAGCTTCCAATGGTTTTTGGCACAAGCTGATTCCTTTCACTGTCATTAGATTCAACAAACCACTAAAGAATGTTTGAAATTAGAGCAGTTTATCATAAAGAAGTAAGAGGGCTCAAAGCATATACATTGGAGAATGCAAAGAGAGTATTCATTAAAGGCAGGAAATAATAATTTTTAAAAAACACCCTTTAATTTGTGCTTGGCAAAGAAAGACACAATCATAAAGGCTATGTGAGCCAGCACACTCAGAAACTGCAAAAGCACCATGTATGGTTTTCTCATACCCATAAGAAATCCACCTGCAAATACATCATAACTGAAAGACAGAGAGCAAAATGACACCAAAATAAGCAGACTAGAGCATTGTAATTCTGATTTGTTTGTGTTTAATAGTGGAAAATAGTGTATAACCCGCCTGCATGCACACATAAGACACCTTTATCATAAATAATAATGCGATTGAGTGATACTGACAGATTTGACATTTTTAGTCTTAAGCACAAATTACTTTTTTCTGTTTTCACTAGAAAAAAAAGGCAGATGGTAGGTTGTCTGTTGATTTTTGGGTAAAAAGTTGTTGAGGTTGATTGTTAGTCCAGTAAAGTTGCAATAGGTTTTTCTTTTCTTTTACTGAACATGTTATGCTGCATCAGACGTAAATAAAAGACTGTGTACACAACTACACTACTGCACTATCCATCAAATAGTGTGGCCAGTGTGACAAGGTTTTACTTAACTTGAAGTTTCATTAAATGATAATCATCCACTTCTCATGCTAACTACCCAAATCCTTGAATGCTAGTGTCTTGTTTTCCCCCCCCAAACAGTACATAGCAACAAACAGCAAATATACACATTTTATTGAATTGTAATAGATTATTCAAACGGGAAAAACTGTTTTAATGAAAACGCCACAGAATTAATTATTACATTAGTTTTGCAGCCAACCAACCACTTGTCTATCCAGTCATTTGTCCATTATGACCATTGTGTGCTTTCAATGGAGTTCAAACTTTCTTGGAAGCACTTGGTGACTTCTAAGTGTCAGTAGCGCGACAGGGCCACAGATAATGCCCAGTCGTCTCAAACACCCCTCTTCCAATATAACTTCTCTTTGAAGTCCAGTCAAGGGATCAGGCAGAACATTTTAAGTAGTTAATCCCTAATTTTAGTCAAATGCACAGTATCCGCTTAATATTTACCGCAGAGAGGTTTCTAATTGTCCGGCTTACTGGTTCAAACTCAAAGTACCATACTGATATTTTATGTGACCACTAGAGAGATATAGGCTGTATGTTGAGAAATTAAGGGAAGGATGGAAAATGCTTTCGATTATATAATTAGCATACCTTTGAAAGGGAAAAATAGCATCTCTTTTTTAGTAACTGCAAGGTCATGGTGTGTAAGTACAGTAGTTTAATTAGATTTGCTGTCCATAAAGTTTTTGAGGAACATTATGCAAATGCGATTTTAATTATTGCCCATTTCAAGTGTCATCAAAGTGCTTGTCTAAAAGGCAGCAGAATGCCTTCACTAGTCTTCTGTGATTTCCCTAACCGCATTTCCTCCCACAAAATATGAAAACTTAAAAAAATAAATAAATAAATGAATTGAATTAGTTCCAGTTCATCACTACTGCAGAAACTTTTTTCCCAGATATTGCATCTTGTCTACTGAATATAACTCTAAATCACTTTAATACCCACTGGCTCACTAAACTGTGAAGACAACCATCCTTTTTCGCTTTTCTTTAGCACTTTCACTATACTTGTGTGAATACACTTATATAAAAAGATCACCAGCTGCTAAAATTTCAATATATTTGCATATCGTGAAATTAAATAAAAATATATATATAGTTAACCATGTTTCACATGGTTTTGTGATTTCCAGCATAGCATTTGATCAACTTTCTTCCTCATATGGCAGACGTTTGAGCAGATGCCTTGAATGCATTTATACACCACAATCTATGGTCAAATCAAGGTACCTGGAGGCAACTCATGCCTGAAATTATACAGTTCAAAGGCCACTGATTGTAGTTGCACACAAAATCAAATATTGGCAAAAGCTGCCATCCCAGTTTAAGAGAATTGCACATCTGGGTAGGGAATTAAAAGTTAAAACGGGGGTGCATAGGGGATGACTGGGACCTTGATCAAATATTGATTGTGTGGCACAGTAGGGAAGGTGAAACTGCTGAGAAATCCTAAATCCATACTGTGGAATTCGTGAGACCTCCATTATTTAATTATCACTTCCTTGAGTGAGATCAGCTCTCGTAGTCAAGCCCTGACAGCTCTTCTGGAAAAAAGAACCTGCCAGTGAGAGCAACGACTTTAATTTGCAACTTTTTGCTTTTCTTTCATTTCCGCATTACTGGTTCACCCTGAAAGCAGAGTCGATTCAATCCCTCTACAGTGAAGAACACAGACCTATTCTGGCATGAGTAATAGCACTGGTATTTGGATTTATCACAGGAGACAGAGTGTAAAGTGTAAGAAAATGCATCCTTCTGAAACTCCTAGGAAACCATTTAAGGAAATTTGGAATTCAAATAAGAACACTTTATTGTTAGTGAAGGTCGACACACCTCATATTAGTGCCATCCCATGTTGTGGGTTGAATGTTTATGTGCAATTCATCTAAAATTTGACAATCTTAAGAATTCAGTCCCCTTTGAAATGTCAGCGAAATATCAACAGTGTTTCATAAATCCAATATGTCTCTGTGTATGTGTGTGTTTTAATGTGCATGGTTTGCCTGTGCATGCATGGCACTAAACACAAGGAAGTCACCAACTCACAGTTGAATAAAATGTTAAAATGTCAGGCTTTGGGAGAGAGTCTCAAACTTACATTTACAAAATTGTCATAGATAAGCCAAATATGAGTATTATCTAACATTACTGTCATACTGTTTCGGCTGTGCCTACAATTATGCCGTGATTTATTCAGGGTATATCAGTGATTACACTGTCTGCATGTTTTTACTCCACAACAGATGGACAGCAAACAGTTCTGTTCTCCCTCTGATGACACTCAAGCAAACCAGGATTTATGTCTCTGCTCCTCAGATCAGGAAAATATGGGGAAAGAAAACCAATTGAGCTTCAGCCAACGAGGCTCGTGAGGAAGAAACAGAATGTCTTCTGTCCTCCTCTTATACTCCCAGGCAGCAATAAGAGTGAGCAAATGACCGTTCTTAGTTATGTGTCAAACAGAGTACTGTAAGCCTGTGCAACTAAAAATGATGCACTATGATGCACTTAGGGCTGCAACTAACAATGATTTTATTATTGATTACTCTGATGTCTTCAGATGTCTTTTTGTGTCCAAACAACGACAAAACCCAAAGATATTCAGGTTACAATGACATAAACAAGAGCAAAGGAGCAGATTCTCACATTTTGGAGGCTGGTACCAGTAAATGTCAATGGTTAATTGATAATCATAATAGTTGCTGATAAATCTTCTGTTGACTGACTAATCAATTAATCAACACCCCCACAGTTAACATGTTTTTCGTCCTCAATGTGTGTGTACAATATGTATCTGTGCATGAGTATGCCAGGGAAATACATCAACAGAAGAAAGCCTTAAGCCTGGTCCTCACAAGACCTTCATTACGTGGAGACCTCAGGTAATTAATGAACTATCAACAACATTTGTGACTCATTTTGTGAGATAATAAAAATTCATAAAAACCAGTGGTGCCCTGGATACAACAATTTTACACTTGTCACTTTGACAAAATGTCACAATTGTCCTGCAAATATATTCAAAGCCTTCCCTTCTTTCATTATGGCCTCAATTTTCCAGATCAGGAGAGACACAAAACCAGCACAACACATTTATACCACAGTGGAATTTTTAATTTTTTATGATAAGTGGAATATCTGCAATTATTATTCAAATCATTTCAAAGTCCCCGTGACTAGGATTTATAAAGTGGCAGTAATAAAAACACTGTCACAAATATTGCAGCAACAAAGAACTTCACACACAGGAGCTTTAATATCGATTCTGTGGGAGCTTTAGTGACTAATACCATGCAGGAAAAAGTCAGCTAATACCTTTTTTTTTTTTTGGTAGATGAAATTTGGGGGTCAACTTGTCAATCAAAACAAAGGTCAGTAGAGAGCTAATAAAACAACAGGGATGTCTAAGGACCCTTTGGGTGTTTGGAACAACTTTGGAGGAACTCTGAACCTGTAAACACACACGCTGGAAGACGCCAACTTTTCTATTGCAGTTTCCTTGCACTGTCACAAAGCTTGGTCACTCTAGTAGTTACTGCTCCAGTAATATAAGCCTGAGAGCAGCTGCCAATCCAATTTCAATAGGATGGAAAAAAGTCATACATAACTCCCAAAGGAGTTCTGAATTGTCCTCAAAGAGAAAGAAGTTACCGCTGGCGCACAACACTTATTGCAGTTTATGAAATATCCTCACCCAAAAGGCTCAGATGTCCATCCTGCACTTCCTGTGAACTGAGCCCTAAAAGAGTAAGTGCATGAAAGAGATAAATAAGTAAACACACACTCAGCTTGATATTCTATGTCTGTATACACCCACTCCCTTTCATATTGTTGGGACCAGCTTCAAACAAGGTGAAAAGATATATCCTTCCAGACTTCAAAAGTGCATTTGATATCCTAAGCTGGACATTTGGAGCATAAATAATAGATTGTGTGATTTTATTATTTAAAATGAGCGGATGTCTCTTCTTCGAGGACTGTTTCCTTTTCATCATCTTTATGTGCAAGCAGGCCGAACATCAAGAAGGCAACATGGGGTGGAATAAAGGAGAAACTATCAAAAAGACACAAAATGGCCTTTTTTAAAAAAAAAAAAAAATTTAAAGCCGCCCTCTGCTATATGCTATAAGAGGCGTAACGCATTTGTTCCCCACCACTATGGAAGGAGGAGGTGATCAGGGCAGTAATAGTGAATAATAATCTGTACATATGTAAGTAGATGCTTCGCAATGCACCTGTGTCACCCATAACATTCTCTGCGTAGAGCAAAAGACAACATTTTTCTTGTCTCTTTTCACCCGATTTTTTTAGCCGATTACTTGCTCCCTCTGTTTGCCTGAAGAAGGTGTAGATTGCCCAATTTGCAGCTTCCACTCAAAAACACCACAGAAATAAACCATGTGTAGATTTTTCTGATGAGATTTACCACACAATCAGCCAAGAACAGCAGCTCTAAGCTGCACAAAAATCACCAGAAGTCGCCATCTACCAGGCATATGAGACTCGGCAACAGTCCCCATGGTTTGTGGTAGAGAGGAGTTACATAAGACGTAAAGTGCTCTAAAGGTCAGGCAAAGGTGCTGGGAACCTTTTTTCTCCACTAGAACAAAACGAAATAACCCAGCATGTTTAGCTTTTCTGAAAAAAAAAAAAAACTATATATAACTATACATCATACATGCTCTTTCAGGCTTACTGTAAGATGGCATTCAATGTGTGCTATGGGTAATTTTCCAGTGCCTTTGTGTAAATATATAGCGAGTTTCACTCATTACTAACAAGCTTATAAACCAATGATTTAGAAATCTAAATATCCTTCTTAGAGTTCAAACAATTGGTCAATTAATTGATTGGTTGATTTGCAGAAAATTAACCAGCAACAATTTTGATAATCATGTAATCATTTCAGGTGATAATCTTTTTTTTTTTTTTTTTTTTTTTTTTTTTTTTTTAAAGGTATAAATGATTTTTTTTTTTTTTTTTAAATCACTGGTTCTTGCTTCTCAGATCTGAAGATCTACTGGTTTTCTATATAAACGTAATATCTTTTGGTTTTGGACCATGTTAAAAAATATATATGTCAACTTGGGCTCTGGAAAATCATAATGGGCACTTCTGACATTTTATAGACCAAACAATAATTGAGAAAATAAAACTATATCCATGGTAATCCTTATACATTTCAGCATTTGTTAAGGATATTACTATTATATAAATGTTTTCTTGTCGTCACATACAAATGTCATTAATATTCCATATTGCATCTCTTCCCACATAACGGCACTTCTTTTCTCCTTTCCTCATGCAATCCACTTCCTTCCACTTCTTAAATTTCTTTCATTACCAGAGTTCCTCCCTGAGTCTTGAACACTGTTGAACTGACACATTCTGGCCTTCCTGACAGAGAGCAATTAGTAAGCGTAAGGTTGAACAGCTTGAGGCCTAAGACTGCCAACACTACTCTTTAGTGCCTGTTGGAGGAAACCATTTGATAATGATCCCACACTTAACATCACCATAAGCTAAGTCCAGTAATGACCAGACCCCTTACCAGGCAGGCTGGACCTGTTCATGACACGTCATAGGAAAGTGCTGAAATACTGTAAAATGACAACCATAATTTAAACAGTGCGATGTTACATAATAAGCCCCCGGCAGAGGCTGGGAGTATTCTCAGCAGAGCCACTTTATTTTGTGTACTTCAGCTCTAGTGTGCGTATATGTTGTTTTTTTTATTTGTCTAAATGGGAAAACACATGTGGATTAAAATCTCCAAGTCACTGGGAGCATTCAAGCAGGGACGGGATTATTTGTCCTCTACGAGCCTGTTGACGTTAGGGAAGAATGCCTGTGATTTCCCTTGCTAACAACACTTAAATGCAAAACATCTAAAAACTTGATTTCCTTTGGTAAAAACAGAAAATTGAAAATGCCCTTGCATGTAAGAAGATCACACACTGTATTGCCTCAAAGAGCCTGATTCTGCTCAGTAGCCAAAGCTTGTTTCCTCCTTACTATGACACACAAATGTGTGTGAGAGAGAGAAAAAAAAGTGCTATAAATTATGTTCACAGCCAAGGACCATATCAAATGATATTCCACTATTAGCTTACACATTCACGGGCAACAGCAAGTCCCAATAGTCCCTGGTGAAGATTACAGAAAGGAATATGGTGGCATTTTTAGCAAGCACCCGTTTCATTTGTAGACTATTTTATTTTCAGATTTTCACTGCAGAAATTATATATACAAGGAATATCCCTTTATTTTTTTTTTTAAGATAAATCGTGTATACCTAAGGGATTATACAACTCATTTATCCAATCTGCAAAATGATGCACAGTAAAAGTGTACAACATAATAATATGCTTTTTGATGAATTTGTGGGAAAAATATGTTTGGGGATGTAACAATCACAATGTTTTATGGTCACAAGATGTGACGCCACATCAAAACACAAAAACAGCTGGCAGATTCAGTTACTTATCTGCCTACTTGCTTGTGTTGATGTGGTTATGAGTTTTACTGATGAAATACAGCAGGTGATACAAGTTTATGAAGCACAGTATGTATTCCCACAAATTTAGAGTCCCTTATTATTCACAGTGAAAACTGCTCCTGAAGGAGAAGGTGAAGGCACTCATTTGTTTGTAGGGATGAAATGGTTACAGATTTCACGATAAACCACGCTAAGTGATTTTAAGTATCATTAAAACTGTGTTTGATTACCGCGCTTTGAGAAACTCACGGTAAATACTGTCCAGCATCAACCAAAGTTAGCAACAGTCTCCCAGAAGCAGGCGCACAGGTGCAGCATGCAACACGGGTTTGTTTTGCTTCAATGAAAACATGGAAGACGGCTCTTCGGAGATTTTTCAGCCTTCTAAGAGGACTAATAAACTTAATCAAGGCCAATTCAAGCTGTCCGCATTCCGCATCTGTGGACAGCTGTGGCCTTGAGGACACGCATGTGGTTCCATTCATACTTTTTTCAGAGGTCCGCAGACACAGACACATTCCACATGTACCCACTAGTAAACAGGGTTGCAGTGTGATAAATTTCCAGATTTGTAAAATCCACTCTGTGAGTATTACAAACTGATGTGCAGTGTTTTTTCTGATCAGCCTTTAAATGCAATAATCTGTTACCCCAACTGGACTTGCTGGATTGTATTTCATTTTAAACAACACCAGCAGTTTAAACAACATGCCCACACCAACAGCCACATGTATTGTTTTACGTCTGAATGCAGCTGAGGAGTTCCTGTATGTTGCTTTAAAAGAAAAGCCACAGTTTAATGAGAGTAGGAAACCAGTACATATATACAATAGACGAGACAAATATTCCACTTGGCTTAAGTGAAAACTAGGGCTGGGCAATTAATTTAATTTTATTTTAAATTATGATTTTGGCTTCCAATGATTATGTAAACAAGATAATCGAGATAAAACGATTATTGTGCCACATCCGTTTCACAATGATGCTCTTGTTTTGTCTTGTGTTACAAATCCAGCGCACCCCTTTCCTTTACAGCAGTGCACTTTCACCCCTCCCTAAAAGCCCAAACTCACTTTCACTGGGAATTAACATAGTAAGCGAGACATGAGTGGCGCGTAAGCGCGCTCTGTCCGTTCAATCCACACCAACTCCCACCTGCATTCAGCGTCTCTGTCCACAGAAGCAGCCATCTGTCAGCAGCAGCTCCTGAGGAGCTGAGAGGACAGTGGCCGGACAAACTGCCTTCACCAGGCTGACTGTTAGCACAAATTTACTGAACCAAAATAGTTTTCATGTCGGCTCCACAGGAAAAAACAACAGTGATGATTAATTCATTTAATTTCCCCGCCCACCCCGCCGAGTAAGGGGAATCTGCCTGCAGTGAAACAGGCAGCTCACACACAGACTGGGAGTCCTGCTCATTCAACGTAGATACCGTTAATAAGTTCAAAACACATATACAGTGGGATATTTGTGTGATTTAAACAGCTATCTGTGCAGATTATGCTTCACTAAATGCGACAGAAATAGACCGGGAGCTTAAAAAAATGCGGGGGAGGCTCCGTGAGATGCGCGTCACTCGCACGTGTCTCGGAGTCTGTGTGGATTGATAAATTTTCATTAAATGGAAGCATTTCTGTTCTGTGAGTCAAAGTAATCGTGTTAAATAATCGTGATGTCAATATTGACCAAAATAATAATGATTATGATTTTTGCCATATTCGAGTGCAAAGTGCAGTTACCTCTCATGGCCACATGGTGCCATCTTTAATGTTAATGCACATGTGATATGGTTTTCATATGTTTACATAAGGTATTGGTTATGTTATAATTTTAATGTGTGTGCAATCAAACAGAGCACAGTGCTGCTAATTTGTGGTTTTCAATATGAAACTTCAGTGTGTATCAGTACTTTTTGAACATTTTCAGCACAATTTAACAATATTATGATAATACTGATAACCGTGATAATACTGGTCACTATAATCGTGATATGAAATTTTCATACCGTTTCATCTCTATTTCCTTGTAATGGTATGATAATCTCCCACTCTCTTTATCTGTCCACACCGTGTGTGTGTGTGTGTGTATGTGTGTGTGTGTGTGTGCGTGTGCGCATGTAAACCAATCCAGCTGCATATTAATTTAAGCCCAGCCTGCCAAGAATGGCGGATGCAGCAGAGCTACAGCAGCATCATTCTGGCTTTAATGACACAGCGCCAAATGAATTAGACTGACAGCAATTTATTGACCCAATTTTGAAACAGAATTGCTGGAATCATCTTCTTCAGTAACAAATTAGGCTGTGGATGGTAACTGCTGAAGCACTACCTTGTGTGTTTGTAATATCCAAGCTACTTTATAATAATATGCTGGGTTTCTTCCGTTTATTTTTTTTGTTGTGTGTTTTACTTTTGAAATGGAAAAATTAATTTAAAAAAAAAATGAATACATATAGGTATTTACATTTAATAACAAGAAAAAGGTAGAAATACACACCTACAGCGCACACATTTCTGTTTGACCATTTTTTGTGACATTAAGAGACTGTGGCACATAATCAGCAGCTCAAGAAGACCTTATTTACTTTCAATTGTGATAAACAGTATCAGGAAAAGTGTCTACTTTAAAAAAAAACAACAGATTTGTCTTGGAAAAAATACTTAACAACCACAAACCATTTATCAGATGGCATCTTTGTAATCTTTCCAATGTACGGTATGGAAGGTTGCCACATTGTGATGCCGTAATTTCTTCAGAAATTTCAACAATTACTTAAAACCTGACACCTGAACAGTTGCTCATAATTCTACGAGGTTTCCCAAGGCTCAATGATAGTGCCATAAGTGCCATTGAGGAGCATAACTCTCCTACTTTTACCTGCCTTTTTTTTCTGTTTATTTCTCAGTCCATTTCATTTTAATAGCCTCTTTCTCGTTTAAAAAGATAAAAACTGTAACTAATACACAGCCCACGTGTAGCCACATGTAGCCTGTGCCCCAAAACACAGAGGCCATGTCCAGTTATGAGAGAGACTGCTTTCACAATGTTTGATCCTTTGTTAGCAAAGCACTTTTTCCGCCTCCAAACTCTGGCAGGTGAGAGCCTGTTTCAGTCCTGTGGGATCATCAAGGATCCTCACAGTCTGTAGGCTCAGGCTGTTCATGATGAAGTGATGAAAACAGACTGGCAGATTTATGTATGATTCCATGGCTTGTCCATAAAACTGCTGAGGCCTCAAAATACCACATCAACTTCACATTTCTGCCTCGACTGCTTCTCGACGCTTAACATTAGTGTATGATATTACAGCAGTTAGCGCAACAGCGGGAAGGCCTTAAGTAGCATTTGCCTAGTAAATCTTTAATTTGTCTGATTGAATTGAAATTGTTTTGCAGTTTGACCAGAACCATATCTGTGGCTCCCTTTAGATAAGTTATATCCTCTGTAGACTTTGAAATGCTCCAGTGGGTGACAGGAATTGTTCCACTGAAGTTTTCCTGGCTGTTACTTTCAGTTGCAAAGTAACGTATGTATTTTTAACTGCCATCCTCATCTTTGAATCTGGTTCCACACAGCGGACTGCACAATTCTTTTACAATAGAAGCACAGGTGAATAAATATCTCAGTTATTCCTCACATCACTGATTTTCCACAACTTTTTCCCCTTCCTGTGCACAGTTTGTCACATGGAGCAACACACACTTGTAATCTGTTGATGAAGTTTAGGGAGAAATTAGCTGTATTTGTTTTGATGCAACTAATATCCCTGCAAATACAAACCTGGCAGAATCATCACATGAAATATGTAATCATGTTTAAATATTTTAATATATTTACAGTATTGTAATTCTGTAACAGTTACCATTAACAAAAGCACTCAAATATACTGTAAAGGAGATCTCTGCGAGGCCTGAATTGAGATCATGATCAAATTTCAATTAATCACGTATCCCAAATATATTCCTTCAACTCTCAACTAATATGGTTAACAGAATACAGGCACTGAGAGATATTAAATGATAAGCTTATCATGTAATGTACTGTATTTTCTATTTATTCGCCATACGCCAGGTGTGTTTTTTTTTTCCTCCACTACATTTACAATTACTTAGAGTAACTCCATGTCGGATAGATAATACTCAGCGTGCCGTAGGCTCAATCACCATTGTGTCACATTGTGACTTAACAGACATTTATATAAATGAAAATCTTCGAGATTATAATTATAAATGTTTGAAATTGAGGACCACAGACTATTATCAGTTGCTGTAATTTTTATAATCACACATTTAAAAAAAAAAAATACATACATTATTTCAGCATTCAAAGGCTTTTTAACTCTCTCCTAGACTGTGGGTCACAGCTAGTGTTGCTACCATTAGTCACCACCATGATAACCAATCAATACAAGTGGTAATCGTGTTTTAATATTTGACTATATTTATAGTATTGTAACTCTGTAACGGTTACCATTTACAAAAGCACTTATAAATATACTTGAATACTTTGTTACACTTTATATACTGGTTTTAACTAGCCGAGAGCTAAATGCTCTGGATTGATATTTCAGCTGAAGGACACAGCATTTGCTCAATGTCAGTTATATGTAAACCCCATTTGCAAACAATACCTTGGCCGTCATGATACATTTGCCTTGTTCTGTTACATGATAGAATATCATTGGTTGTGGGGGAAGCTTTTTGGAAGGGAAGACTAATCAAATTCTGTTTAAACACATCTGTTGATTGGCCACACCGTGGGAATTCAGAGAATAATAACCCCGTGAAGGCAGTGGGAGAGAGCTGGGATGAAGGGATCTAAATCCGTGCTGTGGACAAACAGGAAATCCGTTTCCCTGGCATTGCTCTACCCTCAGAGATTACATGTCTCTCGTTTTCATCATAACATCCAAGTTGGCTTGCTACCATTAATAGGACAGACCTCAGTACTTATCCCATCACATCGCAGTGGCCAGAAAAACAGACCACAGTGGAGTAACTGTGTCATCTACTCATCGTAGGGTCTTTGCAAATATACAATTTGTAACATCGCAGTACAAGTATACTGTGTGAAATCTGAGTATGCTACTTCTTTTCAAAAGAGGAAACAACACAAAAACCTTGTCACAGGCAGCAGGTTGGAGGTAAAATTATGCAGCCTGAGTGAAATACTAAAATACTCTCCATAAGCTCAAGTGCGGGGCTGCGGGCTGCATTCAGGTGGACAACATGGAGGGGTAATATACTGTAGCTGCAGAGCACAATTCAGAGCCTGTGGTGAGTGGAGGCAGTTTCTGCACCACAGCCCTCCTGGCTGTACAGCCCATCCTCGTTCACTCATTCAATATACCTCCACCTCTGCAGGCTGGAGCCCATATACTGGCCGCTTCATCTCTCCACTGTATTTAATGCGTTTCTTCCTCCCCACTCCCACTCCAAGCCTTCGCCAAATGCTTACCTGACAACACATCCCTCAGCCTTTGCAGCAGACAAGTAATATGGGCTCATTTTGCAGCAGCCTGTGGCACTGACAGGAGTGGGCTTGTGTCTGCCAGAACTGATTACTTGCAAAGATTGCTGATCAAATTGTCAAATCATCCAAATTTTGAGACAGTTGTGACCCCATTTTATTTGTGGGGTAATTTATTTGACATCCACGTTTTGCAGACACAGCCTGATGTGGCTCTAAATCAAACTGCATGTGGATTTTTCTTCCTTACAACCAATATTTTTCATCCATGATAATGAATTCCACGTTCAATATCTTAAATCCTGGTCAAGAATAATTCTTCCAGCATTATCCCGCGTTTATCTTCAGTCTGAGGAAGAAAAACATCATCAGGGAAACACATGCCGGCCTCTCTCAAATAAGCGTTTTTAATCTCTTTCATTAGGTTGGCATTACAGCTTTGAGAAACTGATTAGATGTCTCATTCCTAGTGCCTGCACTGATTGTTGTTAATGGCAACCTGTATGGTAGGGGCATTGTCAGACTGAGTGTTTGGCTCGTTCCGTTCAAGCAACTCCCTGAAACACATGGCTGTTTTAATTACCGCTCCATTCAGATCAATGCGGCATTGGTACTGTGATCAGTATTCAGTATTTGAGTTTTCCTTTAAAACTCTCTCCTCGTTGTGCCTCAGGTCTTGATTGTTAAGAGCCTGTTCATGTGAGCAGGCTTAATCAAAAGATTCTTCTGGTCTGATTTAAACACTTTGGATGTGGATCAGTTCTCGCAAACAAATATGACTATATTTACAAGGCAAAGCACTGCTCTGACAGTTGTTGTTGAGTTGTTAACATCCAGATGCTGTTACTAGTTTGCAACTGGTTCCCTGAAACAAAGATTGTTTTGTCTACCCACAAGTTTTGCATGCAGCAGTAGTGACTTATCTAAAAACATTATGTATGAAATGCCTCTTCTGAAAACCTGTAACATATTATAAATGAAAGTCATGAATAGCTTTATAATGCAGTAACAATACATTATAAATAAACTGGTCATTATTTCTTAATGGGCAGGGAACCACTCCATTAACACACGAGGGGGGTAAAATATTAGGAACACTTTTCAATATAATGCACTCCAGTACACCACCACCACCCACTACTACTTTGTTAATTATTACCACCAATAATTAACATAAAGTAGAATTATCACCTTCTGACAAAAACTGAAAATGTATAAGCTTTGTAAAAGTAGAATTTATGGCAGAACTGTTGTATTGGACTGCATTAGACTGCACAGGTGCACCTAATGAGCTAGCCGGTGAGCGTATGTAAAGATGTACTGGTAATACAAACAATGTAATACCTTGTGACAATGGAGAAAAAAGTGATGAATAGACATGAGAAGGCGCATCACAGCTTTCTTTTGGCCACTAAATATGATCATGTGATGCAAATCAAACCGGTTAATTAACCTTATAAAAATAAAAATCCAGTTGTTCAGATTCATTCTCAAAGCTAATGAACAGATTTCTCTCTGAGGCCATTTCAAGGTGTGCTTGATCTAAATTACACCACAACCTGGAATAATGTTCCACAGATTTGGTATATTTGTTACAAGATAATGGCTTTGTCTGTCCCGATGGTAACTGCAGTTGGTCAGAGAGGAGGAGGCAGACCGGGGTTCCAGATGCCCTCTTCTGGGCCAGATCTCCCTCAGGACAGGCTGGTCTTGTCTTGAGCTGCATGATGCGGAGAGAGGCAGACTGGTGATTCCATTAGCTTAGCCACTAATAAGAACTACACCTGGGTCCTCGCTGTCCTGCATCACACACCCCATCCATCCACCCGCCTTCATCCCAGTCATGCCCCAGGAGAACGGGGAGTATAAAAGGAAACCTGAATAAATAAATGTATTATCTATATAAATGTTTCTTTTGTCACTCTACAATCAGAAAAGAATTAGGTCCCAAATTTGGTTCACAGGATGTTCACTGAAAATCTCTACATTACCCATTATGACCAGTTGAACAGGATACATACATTTCCTCCATTTTGCATTTAAACAGTATATGATATATACTAGAAAAGCAAGTTTGCACTCCAACAGCTTCTGTAGTTGTCCAATGAAATTTTAAAGAAAAATCAGCTATGGCACTCCTCTGGTGGCCAATTAAAGTTAACAGATAAACCAGATGCAATTAATTCTGTATTATTACTCTGCATTAGTTTTACAGTTTAAATACTCCCTTAGCTTATTAACAATTCAGAGATCATTATTCACCGCCGAGTGTCTTTTGGTATGTTATTCGTAAGCAATATTTCAATATTTTCAATCACGAGTCATGTGAAACATTTGAGGTCTGTTGCGGTTTAGTCACTACTGGTTACCCCTGTTTTGACCTCAACTATGTTGTTTTATTCAACAGTGACCAAGTGTCATTTGTAACCCATGGTTCTAGGAGTTATACACTTTCATTGACTTTACCCCTTTCAATTTTTAACATCTGTTTTACTTTAACATTATGCACTTAAAATCCCCTAATTTTCTCCCAAATCGCCGTTAATGTTTCGAAACTCAAATCTGATGAGTTTAAAAACATAAACAGTCAGGTGGGAAGAAATTCTGAGATTTGGGAACACTACTCAATGTTTTTTCTCATTAGTCTTTTCCCCCTTCTTCTGCTTCTTTATTTCGGTGTTTAATTGCCATGTAGAAGCACTGCTTTTGCATGAAATGCTACTATTCACATAAACCTGAACTATAACAATATCAGTATGCCTTTAAAATTGGTGTTGTGGACCTTGAATTCTCTGTAAGCAGACTGGTCAGCAGCTTCTCACCAGTATAAGTGGTTTAATATCCTTATTTTTTGTCTGCAGGGAGACACTAGAAAACTATCCTTAATAATGTTCAATTAACACATTTATCTGGATGAACATTTTTGCACCACATTGCATACTAGTATTGAACAAGTTAGTTGTAGAGGGCTGAAGTGTAATGTGGGTATTTTCTGTATCTTCTCCAGAAGGTTGTGTTTTCATTGCAGGAACCTCCATCATATCTGCAGTGGGTCTACATGACTGGCCAGTAACAATGTATCATGACCTTCAATTAAATGTCAGTCAATCCTTTGTATGGACTGACGCCGATTCATTTTCTCTCTCTCTCTCTCTCTCTGATATGCACAGTTGTGTGGGACACTCTGGTGTCCCATACAGCAGTGGGGCAGTCTGAAATGCCCTGATTGACGCCTGACTCCGAGCATCCGTTCCACCTCTTGCTTAGCGGAGCCTGTGCCAAGAGGATTAAAAATGGAGTCCTCTAGGGCTACGCCATGCCATCTGGACAGGGTTGATCTGGGAACAGGGTTGTCAGCCAGGACTGCTGAGTGTATAAAAGCTGCATAACTACATTCAAAAACGGCTTTCAGCTTTTGAGAATCATATTTTTTTTTTAAAGCATAATTTTCACGTGATTCAGTGTTCCTTTTTTTCCACATTGGTTTCTCTTTATATTGCTTCCTCTGAGGAATAGAGGAAGATTATTTGTATTTATTTGATTTTCACTGTTTTTGTCTGCTGTCATATTAGAAGACAATGGAAATGGGTGATGAGTATATTGGAGTAAACAGGGGATTTTAAAGTCTCCACCATGATTTCAATTTTGTCATTTTCTATCTTTAGATTAAGTGGTTTTTTACTTTCATGCTCATAACTATTATTTTGCATTTTGATGGCCATTGGTATCTGTCCTAAAATTCAAATGGGTGCTAAAGAGAGAAAGTTAACAATGTACTTTTTACAAGTGTTTCCAAAAAATGTGTTATTCTTCAATAATTGTGATTGTTCTGAAATTACATCCACTCATTATCAGCAGCGGTTTTCACTTTTTTTGACAAAAAGTGTCCTTTTAAGAAAGGAAAAGACAGGGAATTGTGTTTCACTGTGAGCCCTGTCCATCTTCAAGACAGTGAAAATGAAATATAGAGAGGACTAAATGCTAATGCCTCAATAACCTTTTCCATAGAGTGACGTGTGCCACCTTTGATTCCCCCACCATATCAAGGTCTAATTTTAAAGGTTAAAGCTCGTGGTTGTGCCTCAATATGCCAAGGAGAGGCAAGATGACATCTGTGTTCTGCATGACCAAGTAAGGCAAGTAGCAGCGCATTAAATCATGCAAAACATGAAAATATGAGAATTTAGGTCACTGTCGGCAACAACTGCCAGACTTCAGAGAAACCTGTAAAGTTTTGATGTTGAGATGATGTAATTCTTCCTCTATGGTGATCCCCTTTTGGGAATAAAGGGGGAGGTGTTGGGTTTCTTTGCTTGGTTTTTCTCTTTGAGAGGTTATGGGTATTGGCAGGAACCAGCTGATGCCTCTTCTTCCAAATGGTCTCCCCCACCCCAGGCCATCCCCCTGACACATATACTTTATCACGTCTTTTATAGCCAGCACACATGTAAAGATACATTTCACAACCCCAACAATATACCCCTGCACACACGCACATTTATATTACTGCACCCTTAGAGCCCTAAATTTACCAGCCACTGCCTAGCATTTACTACTGTACACAGACCTGAATTTATCCCTGCGCCTAATCTCATCTTAATCCTAATACTTAATTCAACCCTAAAACGAAAACCTAACTTTAAACTAGTCCTAACCCCTAGTCTATAATCCAAATACTTATTGAGCTCCAACAATATTAATGGTTATTTATATATATATTCATATACCATAAAATTCTTCTGACCTCTGGACTCTTGTTTAAAGCTATTTTCTCTTAATAGAGTGAGTTTCTCAACATATTTCAACATTAAAATGATGCCAGCATGTTCCCAAACCTAACCTTAAAGATTTACCCTAAACCTACCCCTTACAGATGTGAACACTGAAGAAATACTCAGCATGGATGGTTTTCTTGAAATGTGCCTGATGTGAACATAGAAACGCATTTGCACTCATATACATCTCATTACTGCACTACCATTTACGTCCAGATGAAATTAAATTCTCTGCTACATCAATATACTGCATACACAAAAATAACATGCCTCCCTTTAAGGACAACTTTTTCTTTGGTCTACAGAAGACACTCCTGTGTGCATCTGCCATTAGGGTTACAATTGGGTATCTACCCATGTAGGCGGAGAACAAATTTGCATAAGCCAATCAAAAAAACATTTTATTTGTAAATTGTTTTCGCATAAAGCAGTAATTGTCAGTTGCCTATTGCGGCGTGACAGTGACACTAACAGCCAGCCATTCAGCAGCCAATGACACGGAAACAAAAGATTTGTGGAAAACATTAGCTTGCTTGCATGCTGCAATGTGTCTACAAGCATGGAAATATATCCAGGCTAGCAGAACCTGAAAGCAAAACTAATTCCCACAAAGGGGAAAAATGCATTTGTTACTGTCATGAGGAAGGCTACGTGGGTACTAGGTAGTCAGCTGAAGCAGGTTAAGCAGTTTTAAAATTCACTGGCAAATCTCCACATCACTTTCAGTGCTGAGTGGTGTCGTAACGTTGCAGCAAACAGTTCCTCTGCATTGCTAGCAGAGCACTGTCCGTGATTTGGCTTGCAAGTTACGGTTAACAGGAGCAAGTTTGTTTACATTATAGCTCCTTCCCCTTGCTGGCTCAGCTGTCAGTTAAAGAAGAATAATGGATGCCCAAATCACCACACCCTTGACTCCAACGTCTAACACCCCCAAACAACATTGCTGGATATATGACCAAAACTTTTGCCCCCCCCCCACTGTAAAAAGGGTGAAGTTTATCAATTTCAGTTGAAAATTAAAGCATCTGCAATCATATGAGCTCTCGTCAAAAGCAGCATCTCAAAGTGTCTCTCCAATTAGAAAATCCCCAGTAACCACTGCACACACCACTGGTTGTGTGTGTGTGTGTGTCATTGGGGGGGGTTGGGGGTGTGGTGCTTGCTAGTTGGCTCTAATCTGCTTGATGATGAAGATCCCCCAGTGCTCAGGGGACCTGACGAGCGAGGGGGGGGGGGGGGGGGGGGGGGTGGGGGGTTGCGCTACTGCCTTACGCCAAAGCAATCACGACTGTCGCTCACTACTGAGCCAGCAGCGCTCACAAACCCTCTCACATTCTCTCTCTCTCTCTCCTTCACACACTTCCTCTCTCACTCACTCTAATGAATGCACACACACAAGCTTCTTTCTCTCACTTCGCCGCTCACTCACTCACTCGCGCTCTCTCTCGGTCGTCATTCTATAACCACACGGACACACTCCACTTTGGTACAGCTCCTGTGCATTCTCCAGCTATTCTGAAGCTGTTGTCTCCGTACCTCGCACCGCGCATATACTCACAAGCATCCGTTCTGTTCCAGCGTGGGCTCAAACTGTACACAGAGAGTGGGATAATGAAAGAAAGGCACCAAAGAGGAAGGCAGGGTGAGAGAGGGAATTAAAAGAGGAGTAAAAGCTGCAAAGGAGAGAGTCTGCTCTTGCGTAAAGGTTGGAGGACAGTTTGATTCAGTGACTGTTTGGATTAAACTGGCTACGTCTCTGCTCTAAAGTGTCCCACTGAGGGTAAGTGTATCTTCTCTTTAAGCTGCTCTTACTCTGCCTGTAGGTATTTCACATGTACCTTAGTTTTCACCTTCATAGGAATTAAACAGATTTTCAGCAACTCCACTGTGACTTGGACGGTGCAGTTGATAGACATTTTTATAGTTTGTTGACAGAGCTTCACATAACTGAAGGTGTCTTATTTGATTATGTTTTAGGTATCATTCCCCAAGCAAACACAGTTGACACACGTCTTTCTAAGAGCTGGTTAAGTGGGATGAAATGTGGATCAGCTGTGCCCTTGACAATGTTTCAACCACAGGAGTTGTGAGAAACAGGACTGCTGTTTTAAGTCGCAAGATCGCAGACACTTGCTCTGTTGCGTCTCTCTTGTGCTTTCTGTCATGAATGACATGAGAATTCAGTTAAGTGTCAATTAAAGCAGATTGGTTCACATCTCAGCCAACGCTTCACTCTGAATGTGCCGACCTCATTTATAGGTCTGAGTTATTTTAGTTCATCTGCATATGAAATGCTGTGTAGCTTTTTCAACTCTTTGTTGGAGAGTGTTCAACAGTGATCATCACACCATGGCATGTCGAGTGGTTTTGGCAAGTTGATCTAAGCTGTGGGTAAATAAGCCACCAAACTACAAATATTTTAACCACATTTCACCCTTCTTCTACAATTATCATGGAGTTGGGAAATCCATTATTTGACAGTGTGTTCTACATGGAAATGACAGCATCAAGGACAATCGTATTGTGTTTAAATGTAACAGATAGTGTAGAATCTGTTTACACAGCGCAGTGCTAATAAAAGTGTTTTCAGTTGAGAGTAAGCGCACACAGTCTGATGGCTCAATCACTGGCATGAGATTATTCCTTTTGTTTGCACACAGTGTATATCAGCAATATTATTAATGGGTAAGACCATTCTTGTGGTGTGGCTAGGGATTAGAGAAAACAATCTGAGAGGATATCAAAGAGGCTTGACAGAATCTGATTTGCTGAGAAACATGGGATCACAGATGCAACCTTGCCCCCATTCCGCAGCAGCAGATGCTTATTCGGATGAGCCAGAAAGGAAATATAAGGACACAAAATATAGAGAATGTACCCTCGAGCGATGCTGAACTACATCTGCTGTGAACTTATACATTTGATTGTTACATTAGCGGTCCCACTGCAAGTTGTTATATCAAATTTGCATCTCTTTTCATCTTCCAAGGCACAATTACCTCAAGTACAGTGTTGCATTGAATGTATCTAGTGTTTGAGCAACTGGCAGCCACATGGACAGAGACACACATAATCCAATGATGCCACTTCATGGACTTACCAACCAATGTGCATTGTTACTATTGCGCCAGAAATAATGCTGATTACTCAATTCCCATTCCCTGTATGTGTGTAACATTATTTCAGTCTGACTGAAGAGATGTCTTGTATATCTAGCACATCTTTTCAAAGTCAATCCAATCTAAACCTACAGATTAGATTAAAAAAAAAAAAATAAGCTCTTGCCTTCCACTATTTTAAGCACATCTAATGTAACTCACTTTACTGGCAGAGGCACTGAGTCCTCTTATCAGCATTCAGCTGAAAACACCTGCTTTGGAATAATCAAATTACGCTCCAAGGAGTCCACTTTCAAAGGAAAAGAGGAGCTGGACCCTTTGAGTACACAGAGGCTACTGTGCAGAAAATGAGAATTCAGGGCATGAAGCCACCAACCATTCAGGTATTATAACTGCATTAGAGGGGATAAATGAAGAGACACACAATACACTTGTGGTATATTAAGTGATGACAGTAATACTACCTGGCTCAGGTGTATATCATGATATAAAAATTCACCTATAGAGACAGAGTGAAGCGGAAGAAAGCATTTTTTCTAACATAATTATTAACCTTTTGACTAACTTCCTATATTCAGAATAATATCAGCTTTCTGTTATTTGCGTACTGTTGCAAATGTTGCACACTTTCAGTGCTGCCATTGATGGGTGAAACTTCTCTGCAAAGACAGCAAGCAGCATCCTATCCTATTTTATTATACTGAAGTATAGTGTTAGTATAGTGTTACATCAGATCACCTTGTATCACACTGCACCACACAGCCTTCTATTTACACAGCTTTAATCAAATCTCAATTCATATTGGCCAATGCAATTACATCTTTATTATAGCACTCTGTAGTTGAGACTGATTAGTTTTTTATGATTTCTGAAAAAATATTACTACTTGGGTACAGCAGACAATACTGCTTGAATGTGCTGGTTTATTGGTCTGTGACCAACTGTGACACATATCATATTGGCTTATTTTTAAGTCATCACACATATCTATGATCATGTAAGTCCAGAAGAAACCTGAAGTGACAAAAGCAAAAGATGTTATTCATGGCCTGACGGATATAAATCTGCCACCGCAAGACAGCAGGACCGAGGTGAATGTAAAGTCAACCCGCTCCTTATGCTTTTCTCTCCTCTCACTGTGTCCATGTAAATTTAATGGCAAGACTGAGTGCTTCGCGGTAAATTAAAGCGCATGTCCACCAAGCTGTCATCATATCTTAGCATCAGCTGCACTGTTTGATTAGGGTGAGCTGTTATTTATGGACAGTCCGCAGCCTTTACCGTAAGCAGAACTACAGCGATCAGTCATCCGGATATGCCACCTATCACCGCATTTTGAAGTAAGTGAACATCAAGAGCCTTGGGCTTAAATAGAATCAATACTTGAGATTATTTGGAGTCTCCAGACTGTCTTTACCTTAGGCTCTTCAATCTCCGCCCCCACTCAATGGACTCATTTTGACATCATTCCGCTCTAAATGAGGTGTGTCCAAGTGTGAAAATGTGAATGTGTGTGAGCTTAAAAGTGTATCCATCTGTAGGGCTGAACAATTAATCGAAATATTATCGAAATCGCAACATGGCTAAGTGCAATATCCAAATTGCAAGAGCTGCAATATTTTTTAAAAAAGGTAAAATGTGTCACATTATAAATGAAGCATTGTGGTGCTACAGAGATGCCCCGGCCTATAAATCATATTCTCCAGACATAAGGGAACATGCTTTTTGGTACAGACCCAAGCAAAAATCATATCATCATCATCTTTATTTTTTTTTCCAGTGAAAATGAAATGCAAAAATTACCATTCTTACCATTTTTTGCATATCGTTCAGCCCTATCCGTCTGTGTGTATTTCTGTAGCACCATAAGATGTAATAAGCTAACTGTCAGAAAGTAGCTTGCACTGTTAAAAGCATCTGAATGCTAATCAGACAGTGAATTTGGTTGTTCTGTCTGCAGTCTCAGGGCCAATCTCAGATGAAACTATTGTACGTGTATGAATGCGCTTTGTGTCAGGCAGCAATTTCTCCCACAGCGAGCTACACTCAGCCAAGACCCCTGCAGACCTCTAAGACAGGGCTCTCCCCAGCTCTCAGACAATCATCAGCGAGAGTCCTAAGCATCTCAAATTAAAGTCATGCAGTGATGGATGACTCTCAATCTCCAGGAGATATTGCGCACACTTCTGCTCTGAATGATGGGCAACTCCTTTTCACTCCAGTTAGCAATTATTTATATAGATTTGTCTCTGTTCGTTTGTCAGCTTTTTGGACATGGTGTTTCTTCCTCTCTGTGGTAGAAAAGCCCCGCAGAGGTAAAACCTTACAGTTTCTGCAGCCTACCAAGGCTTTTTCTAGAAAGCAAACGAATATAACCTTCCCTGTGGTATACACACGTTATTTGAAGTAGTGGTGAAAATAGAAGATACACCCTTTTATATCGAGGACACAATTGTTTTGCCCTATGAACATACAAAACAGTGAGCTAAGTATGGTGTGCTGTATGAGATAAAGGGTGAGGCTGGTCTTTTGAGACTTGACTGTTTGTACAGAGCTTTATCGATTACATTGATTACACTGATTATTACTCATATCTAAGCCCTGTTGTGGCTCATCTGCACTGTTACAGTCCATGATGGCTACAGTTGAAAAGGTCAAGGGAAATGACAAAAATTTCTTTTGAAATTTCATTGACATTATTAAGCTGCTTTTCTTACATTTTTTACAATTTCACTTCAATGCATTTCCATTCACAACCGTTCCCTGTGAAGATACAGTATTTTGAGGAAACTCCAAAGTGAGGTCAGTTCATTGTCTCTACTTTTGTTCACGTACTTTATTTTATAAACTTTTTTTCATACATGTTTTGAATACTGCAGAGCAAAGTCTTAAAATAGCCCAAAGAGACCCTGGAGCCTTTGTGCCTTTGAATACATTTGGGCCATCCCTTTGAGAAATCCACCACAGATTCACAGCCAACAGTGGGCACAAACGGTTGTGGTCATGAAAAAAAAAAAAAAATCACCAGAGGCCATTGCACAGGCACAAGCACAAGTGGATGATGAAGGGTGTTTCTTTGCCAATATGTTAACTCTACTATTTATAAAGTTGTTCTTTGTTTTGTCTCCACATTTGGCAAGCACAGAATAACACATTTTCAGTGTTTGCCAGTTTCAGGAAGACAGGCAATTAGCAGGTTATATACGTAATCCCCATCCTTTCTACCCGATACACATTTAATCATCAGGATCCATCCCAACAATAAACAGTCATCTCTGGTTGGACTCGACTCTATAACCTTAAACACAACCTCACTGGCCCCCAATGGCAACTTGGGAAAGATTTCCTGTCACACAGGTGAATGACTATTAGTTTACTGACCCTAGAGGTAGAGGGAGATTGTAATGATTTCTGGAGAGGGTGCTAGGGGGCCTTTCATTATATGGGCTGAGCAGCGATGTAGCACTCCTGCAGGAAAGTCTGAGATAGAAATAGATATGGAATACTCCATTCTGGTGAATTGATTAAATCTTGCAGACAACTTCAAGGCCATTAGCATACATCTTTCTTTTTTAAACAGATAATGGCTTTGAGGGATCAATAATATTCATACATGTTTATTTTCACTTGAGTTGGGGTGTTACCAAAAAATCCTTTCTGTGGTGCCCACTGAGATGCAGACGTTGGCATTAGGGCAGCAACTGCTATTTTTTGATTAGCAATTAATCTGTTGAGTTTTTTCTTAAAAAAATATTGAAAATTGTTACCATCACAAATTCCCAGAGACCAAGGTGACATCTTCACATTGCTTGTTTTGGCTGACCAACAGCACAAAATCCAAAGTTACTCAGGGTGATGATAGGAAACAGTGAAAAGTAGAAGATTCTCACATTTGAGAATCTGAAACCAGTGAATGTTTGGCAATTTTTGCTTGACAAGTGACCCAAACAATTAGTTGATTATCTAATTTTTTGGCATTTTCTGTCAGTTGAGGGATCAATTAATTGAATTACTACATTTAGCAACAGCTGGTATATGTGAAAAATTTTGTTGGTATCTTTTTTTTGACTTAGTTAAATTTACCTGTTCAACTTTATTATTGATAAAAAAGTTTTGAAAAAGCTTATTCCAAAAGAAGTGTTTGTGATAGGGCTGTCATTTTTCAAACAGTCAAGTTCGAACAAATTCGAACTAACAAGTAATTTGTTCAAATTAATTTGAATACAACCCATACACCGTAATGTGTCGGAGATACAACTTGCTGTCATAAGCATATATGGCCCACGATGTCCACCTGTCAGTGGTAACAGAGAGCGCCTTATGGTTCAGTACAGTCTTTATATTTTCTGCTGTGGTGTCATACAACTGCAATATGTGTCTTGAGATAGCGCTGTGTCAGACAAGGTTGTAAAGTTCACGTTGCTCTGCTCGTTTGATGCCTCCGCTGTCTCACTTGTGTGATAAGATAGTACACAAGTGCTCAGATTTATTGTTGAAGATTTGTTGTTGTTGAAGAGTAAGGCAGGTGACTTTTCCAAAGTTGGCAAACGGCCTTATCTTTGTTATTGTTGTTGTTATGGTAATTTTGCCAGCTACGGTGTAGCCCCCTGAAACACTGCTTCTCAGGTGCTTCTGTGTCGTGATTATCCAATCAGGACGGCTTTGCTCTCTACTGTCCTTCTCCATTTTTATTTAGTGAGCTAGTGAGAAATTAGTGAAATTAGCTAAGTTTATCGATGAGGTCAAAGAGAATGCAATAGGTCAAGCTGATAGTGAATTTTAAGAAAGCCCTCTGCTGGATCACAAGGCAAACTACTTCAAACAGTCTGTTGCGCTCATAGACTGTAAATTTTAAATTCAAACAGGTCATTACAGTTTGAATATTTAATTTTTCGCCACGTTTGAACAAAAGTTCGAATTTCGAATAAAAAGTGACAGCCCTAGCCTGTGATCAAGAACATCTGATGTAAGAGGTCTCATGCTAGTATATCTAGCAACAGTATTTCCCTTTACCTCTTTTCAAGAAGCCTTTGCAATTAATTCTGTCCTCTACTGTATGCCACATAAAATTTTCACTTTTATTCATCCACGTCAAAACTCATCTTCATTTCATTAAAAGCAAATGTGCTCCTTAAATCACATCATTTCCCAGTGCAGCAGACACCACCTTCCTGTGAAGTACCTCTCACAAAGTATAACATTTCACATTTTGCTTAACACACTTGAGCAAGTTACCCTCCCTAGCATATAGACTACTTTAAATGCAACCAGTGCAGCATTAATGTTTTAGTCTATTTCTGATCTGTTCAGTAATCTTTTCACAGTATCTTACACCAAATTCATACATATTTTCAGTCTTAGATACTGGGATGTATACTGTATAAGGTAGGCTATTGTATAAAGCCATTTTAAGAGGGCAAATTTAACAAAACTACAGTTGTGACTACAAACTGACAGAACAAAAAGGATATACACATTAGGAAACTGTTTCATATGATTTACAACATCTGACGTGTAATTCCAAGTCTATAGTATGTGCGTAGAATTGCTTGTGTAGGTGCTGAAGTTTCACTTAAAATATTTACCCATGAAAGTCACTCCTTTTGGTATCTTGTCCTCTTATCGTTATCACGGCACTGAGGAAAATTACATCATAACTTACTGGAGTAGAACAGAGGCTGAGCTAGCACAGCAGCAGGCAGCCGTTTGATATGGGAGGATAGGAGCTAAATGCAAAACTCAGTTGCACCTACCCATGAAATATCAGCCTGCTCATTTATATTATTATCATGTTCTGAGTATTAGGGTTAGACTGTCAGTCATGTCACCTACTGGTGATGTAATGGAGATTCCACTCTGTGACCACAGCTACGATAAAGTCTGTGAAACTTGCCATGGAACTTCATTGTCTTTGCTCTTGAATCATTTAATAATAGTGAACTATTTATTTATTTATAATTTTATTTTATTTATTTATTCATTTATAAACCAAAATGTAACTCAAACCTTTTTTAATAAATAACAATAAACTGTGTCTATAGCGCCTTTCAAAACCAGAGTTACAAGGTGCTACACAAAATCCAATGCCATATAATATAGGTGCAAAGATAGTGAACATAGAGAAATAAAAACATTTAAAAGAACATCATACAAAGAAGTTTTTTAAAAAGTTTTTTTAAACTGCATTAAGTCAGCTGATCTGGTACTAAGGGGGAGTTTGTTCCACGGCGTTGGAGCTAAAAAAGTAAAGGCATGATACCCGTTTGTTTTAAGCCTGGACCGTGGAACTTTTAACAACATTTGACTCTCTAATCTGTGGGGTCTCGGTGCAGAAAAAGGGGTTAAGAGTTCTGAAAAGTAAAGTGGAGTCCGACCATGTAGGGATTTAAAAGTAATCAATAGAATCTTAAATTGAATTCTGTAATGAAAGGGGAGCCAGTGTAGTTCGGCCAGGACTGGAGTGATGTCGAGTGTTTGTGAAAAGTCTTGCTGCTGTGTTCTGCACCAACTGTAGACGGGCAGCTGCTGCATCGTTTAGGCAAGTAAATAATGAATTGCAGTAGTCAAGTTGGGAGGAAATGAGGTTGTGGATAAGTTGTTCAACTATGCTTTCAGGGAGCATTGGTTTGACTTTGGCAATATTTCTGATTTGTAAATAGCAGGATTACACAAGACTCTTAATGTGCTGATTGAAGTTGTGGATCAAAAACAACTCCTAAGTTTGTAGCTGAGTGTTTCGTGTTAGTTGTTAGTGGTCCAAGTAAGAGCTCCAGAGAGAGCTGCTGATTAACTAAGTGACAGCCAGACCAGCAGGTTTAACATGAAGAGGAAAAAGCTAGATCGCCACAAATTCTACATGTGTAATTTCATAAATTAATGCAATATAACTCCTGCCGAAGAAGTAGGATTTTCCATCCAATCAAAAACCTTTGTTGTAGCAAAACACTCTTAACTGTGGTCTTAGACGAGAGCACAAGGACAAAGAAACACTTCCCTCTGTATTCATTCATGCTTATCTTCCAACAAATTCCTCAGTGTAAAATGTCATTGAGGAGATAGGGGGACATTGTCATTTGTTTCTTAGTTTACTATTCATAAGAGTGCCAATTTAACATAAAATTACCCATTCACCTCCCCTTGCACCTAAATCACTGTGACTCTTAAGGACATCTTTTTGGTGTGCAGGGTTTTTGACTTAACAGCTTACCATTTCAAACAGGGTTGGCCCTTATGCCTTATATAAACCATGAACCTGGGGAGTGATAAAGCATTGCACTTCTCCCATTAAATAGAATAAGAAATCATCTTGACAGACCCTAGATCTTGGCCTGGGTGAGTCTTCTTATGAGCGAGACTTCCTCAAGGTCAGCATGATCGTACTTTCCTCAGTGTGTGTAGTGCCTGTGATGAATAGGACACAATGTAAGGGGGAGCAGAGGAGGGGTATGGGCAAGATTCGAGGGGTGGGGGGGGGGTTAATGTATTGTGTTTACCTGTAAATAGAGGCCGCAGAGAGTTGTGAGTTTCTCAGTTGTGACTGAGATTAACGAGATGGCAACAGCCGGGTGCCTTTTTAATTGTTAATGTTCTGAGTTTCAAAAGAAGCCACAAAACTCTGACTACTCCACAACAATTATTTTCCTTATCGATTCCTTATCGATTCATCTGCTAATTATTTTCTTGATTAATATAATAATCTTTTAGTCAATAACATGTCAAAAAAAGTAAAAAAAATGCCATCACAATTTCCCAAAACTGAAGTGAACATATCTAAATAATTGCAGATTAATTTACTGACGAGTGACTAATCGAGTAATCAATGAGTTGTTTCTGCTCTACTAAAATATACTTTGTGGCCTTGAATAAACTGAATTACTTTACTTTTTGGGTCTTCACTAATCATCATTAATCATTAAACTATTAATCACTAATCATTAAATAAACATTTCAAAATGAACAGTTGGGGAACTACTATAAGAGTGCAGATTAGAATATTTGATATAAATGTGACAGAATTGGAATAGTTCATTCCTAAAAATCAACACATTGTTCACTGAGTTTCTGGTGATACTGTGAAAAGCATCTGGGTTACAGTGAAGTGGACAGAGAAATGTAATATGTAGTTTGTGTTTACATGGTATGCAGCTGTCCCAAGAGGACACCCTGGCTCTAGTTGTTTTTTAGTTCAGTTTTTACGGTTACCTTAAGAGTCAATTTTTCTCATTTGAAAGTGAGTTGAGTACAAACATTGGAGCAGAGAGCAGCCTTTCTACGGAGGGAAAAAACATGTTTCTAGTGTTCTTTAAAGAAAATAAGAAGGAGAGAATGGTATTTGTAAAATGGGGGACTGGAATGGAGAGAGTCTGGAATTTGACAATCAAATGCTTTGGCCAGTGCAACAGTCAGGAGAAAATGTGGCAACAGCATCAAACAGTCCATCTTGCCTAAACTGGTTGGCATAACTGGTGCCAGGGCCCCACTATGGAACCTGAACAGAACAGAACCAAAAAAAAAGGACAGCTACAAATCTGGTGCTACAAAGGTGCTAGAAATCTGTAGCCAATGGGGTAATATTTTTTGTCTTTTGTTGTTGTTGTTGTTGTTTGGCATGATATCATAGTACTCATGACTCAGAGTCAGTCATGAAAGGTCATGTAGGAGATGTTAAACATTAAAAAAAAAAAACCTTTAAATGGTGTTTTGAATAAAGCACTGCAAAGAAGAATAAAAAATAACTACCACTGATAAGTTTTAAATAATGTGCTGATCACTATGTGGATTGCTTGTTTTTTTTGCTTCAGTTTTAATTAACTATAAAAGTAGATGCCCAAGAATAGCCATTGTGCTTCCATAGGTTCAGTTTTACTTTTCTTCATCTGGGCAGAATGAGTCGGAGGAGGCATAATTCAAGACAAAAACTCCAACGGCTTGTGTCTTTTCTTCATTTTGTAGAAGATAAACAACAATGCGCCCAGTCACCCTTATGCTAGGGAGGCCTCCGCTAGCCCCATCTCTGACAGTCTTCACAATCCAGTGGACTGACAGTTCATCCTTCTTATGTGGAGCCATAAATCACTTGGCATATGTTTTGGGAAACATCTTAAAATTGGAAACCTAGGCTGCATGGTGTTATTAAAAATGTATAGAGGGCCCATTCCTTACTTTGATAACCTGTACATGTTGAAATTTTGATGTTCCCCAAAAAACTTGCAGTCACCTGCACCTGAGTAAGCACAGGCAAAGGTGAGGTGGCAGGTGTACAGATGTAATTTTAGATCCTTTAATCCTAGAACCAACTTCTAATCTTGTTTAAAACTAATCTATGCAATACTACTACTACGTATCTAACTAACTAACTAACTAACTAACTATCACTCACTTGCTGTGGTTAATACACAAGCAAAGCTTAAATTTTGCTGCTGTTGGGCTTTTCCTGTAAAATGGAGCTACAGGAGGTTTCGAGTTTTCATCAAAGGTCAGCTCGTTTTTTCTTCACACTTTTAGAAGTGCTTTATCCCTGCAATGGATAAACTCACTCATCATTTTGGTGTTTTGCTTTAGGTTAGATCGTGAGTCTGAATGGGAAAAGGTTTGACCAATGTGGGTATTGATTGTCCTTATTGTCCCCCAGATAGGCCAAATTGGTTTGCAGCCAGGTGACATTAGACGGACCTCATGTGGAACATGTTTTCAGTGACCACAATATAATATAAATACTAATATCTAATATATCTAATATAATACAAGTTAAGTTGAGATTAAATGTAAGCTTCCATCAACTACGAACACAATTCTGGTATCATACTTGTGAAAAGTACTACTCTGTATCATTCTGGTTTTGCCTCAAGCCAAAACTATCTCTGAGGAAAGCAATGCTTCCTGCTCCTGTCGATTATGAAGAATTGTATTAATGGCTAATGCATTCTGCCATGAGGTACATTTACACTTAATCTATAATGCATTTACTGTACTTATACAAAAAACTATGCAGAGCTCTAAACTATAGCGTGCTGATATTTTGAGATGTATCCTGTAAACCTGGATCTACTAAAAAAATGATAGGGAGAAGTCACAAATAGCACAAACTGATGTAAAAAAAAAAAAAAAGAAAGACAATTACAACAAGCCATTTTGTGCTGTTCCAACATTACATTCGGTATAATGATTTATTCTATTTACTTCACTTCTGAAAAAAACATTTACCTTTCACCTCTGAGAAATATAATTAAAACAGAGCAGATGTTTTTGGTTGAGTGAGTATTGAGTTTGAGTATTTTTCCACATGGTCATGCATGTGATAGCATGACAGCACATGACATTTGTACATTTAGATATGCAAATCATGCGTGATAACTGTGTATAAGAGAATAAAAAAGACAAATAACTGTGACATGTGACTCATTCAAGAAACACATGGATGATCTGTTATCTTTATAGGAGCATGAATTACATAATTAACAGTTGCTCTGGGGAAATCACGATTTGAGGCTTGAAGCTACTGGAAAAAAGGAAGAAGCGTATGTATTCACATTAGACAGATGATGTCTCACAGTAGCTGCTCATCGACCCTTAATCAATTTCTTTCCACACATTAAAAAACCGCATACAGATTCATTTTTTTTTAGTTCCACAGCAGACTCTGTCACTGAGACTGGAGAGTCATTTTATACATGATTTATGTCCCAGTATTTTATGGATGCAATTTCAATTAGGGATGTCCTGAAGTTTTATTTTTTGGCCCTGATCTCAATCTGAGTCCTTTGATAACGGTAACCTGCCAGAGCCCGATCCAAAATTTAGATTTACCAAAATGACACAGCTGCACAGTGCACACTCATGCTACAACCTTAAAATGAGATAAGATAGAACTAAATTAATCCTGAAATGCACAGTATACTGTGACGACCGCACCCACTCTGCCTGCCTTTCTTACTCTGCTGCATTATTTTTCTGTAAGTAGTTGGTAGGCAGAGATGGGAGGTTAATTTGCTTGAACCTGCGACATCTGTGCAGGGCCAGGCATCTAAGTACATAAAGGACTACCCTTCTTAGGGCTCCCAGTATCCTCCACAATCTACGTCCTTTGTCTGGTTACAATAGACAGTACTTAAAAAGGGCCACAACTGCTTGTCAGAAGATCAAATAGCTTCAGAAATCTCAGATACCTTTCTGACATTGAAGTGGGTGGGGTCTATGTACGGCCATTTCTGTAACTTTCCAAAACTAAAGATACAACATTTACACCCACTTTACAGTGTGATTAGCAAGCTGTGCAGAGGTGAGAAAGGAGCCAGGGTTAGACTCACCTGTTCATGCCACTTTTCTCATGAACAACTGCGTGCAACACTATGAATGCCTTCCAGGAGAGACTATAATACGTTATGACGTATTTAACAGTATCACGTCTGCCACGTCTCTATGACAGCTAACTGTTCACTCCAGCATCAAGTGTAGCTGTCGGACGTTGTGCAAACTAGTTCTGATCAAGCATAAACCAACCGTTACACTCATCCATACATACATACACTACCTTTTTGTATTATGATTCTGCTTTGCCAGCTTTGATCCAAGTGGTACCAAATGGGGGCTAATTGTAGGGGAGTGCTGTGCACAGATTTTGAATCTGTTATTTGTTTGTTGTACATTCTGTTAAGAGGCTTGGAGGTTTGGTTTCTGCTATTACTGGTATTCCTGCTCATGCCAGTTAGTTAGTTGTTCTACTTAGCTGGGCTACATTGTGGTAAATTCTGTATGCAGTTTCAACACTTTCATCACATGCATGCAGATAAAAAGACTAACAGATAAGAGTGATCTTGTGATTTGTAGGCAATGGAATTTAAAACTGCTATACAGCAGAGAGGACAAAACTTCTGCTCAAACATGCCTTCTTCCATCAGGTATCCTGTATCTGCGACCAGGTGAGAGTAGAGAGGAAAAAGGATTGAGGGGGTATTCAGGGTCATGTTCTATGGTGAGTGCCATGCGAGTGATGGCTCATTATTGATATCCGAGAGGTTAGGGGTTGGAAGACCAATGATTTTGGAAGCCGTGTGTTGAATACAGGACAACTTGTTCTTGTTGGAGACAGGCAGCATGGTGAGAAAACACTGGGAGCAGTAGAGCAGCATGGATTGAATTATGCTTTTAGATTGTTGCTTTTATGCAGCAAGTGGCTCAGGTTCTAGGTGATATCCAGCATGCTGCAAGTTAACCGGGTCACTGAGATTTGTGTTTAAAGAATCCTGCCACTGATCCTGCATGAAGTCAAGGGTTGAGTGAGTCACTTAGTAGCCTGTGTAGACTTAGTAGACTGTAGCTGTGGCCCATCCATGGTGCATAGTTAGATTTAAGCAAGGTTGAGTAGCTGTGTTGTTAGGTAAGTGGTAAAAGGTTGTTTTTTTCCAATTTGCTCCCTTAATTGTTTTCTGACAGGATGTAGCTCCAAAATTCTTCTTATATATATTTAACATAAACTCCTAAAACGATCAGCTGCTGCAACTGCCGAGCACTACAGAGTAGAGCTTCCAGACCAACTACGCAAAAGGTGCAATGCTGATCATGTTAAAGGCCACTTTAATGGGTCAAAAAGTTTTGCCTGCTTCAGTTGAAAGTACAAGAGCTGTAAGTGCCAATAATCCTCCTCATGAGGTAGCATCCCCTGGCACTAGTTTGCCAGGTGAAGTTATTAATGTAACACCTCCTGTTTTGTTTGGGTTTTGGGCAGAGCTGACTTTTAAGGAACAACAGGAGCTCCTGCAGTTACAATTTCAGCAGGAGCACTCTCTGGAGCTAGAAAAGCTCAAAGATGCCCGCCTCTGGGAAACTGAATTAGCTCACATTCAGGCAAAGCAACAGTTGGAGTTGGAACGCTATAGGTTAGAACTCATTAGTGAGGTGAAGCTTCAACCTGAGCAAGCCAAGGTTGAATGTTCAGCCTCATGTGTTCCAAGTACTCCACCATATGATGTTTCTGTTCATCTGTGGTTAATTCCAAAGTTTAATGAAAAGGACGCAGACATTTTCTTTTTATTGTTTAAGCACTTAACACATTTGTGTAATTGGTCTGATAATGAATGCACCTTGTTGCTTCTGTGTTTGCTCACAGGCAAAGCCCAGGAGGCTTTTTAGCACGAGCGTTGCTGAAAGTGGTAGCTACCAGTTAGTTAAACCTGCTGTACTTAACCTATGAATTGGTACCAGAAGCATATCAGAAGCTTATATATTGTTACCAGGTGGAAACATAGTAAAAATAATTATATGAATGATTATGATTAATTTGGCACAGCTTATTTTTCCACGACGTACTAGATCTAAATACTGAAGGTACGGATTCACGTTTATAAGATGAAATTATTTACATGATATGAATGAGGTTTAACTGGGAGAATGTGACTCCTGAAAATGGCACGACACAATTGTACAGTGGTGTTACAGAGTGAAGTTTCTGTCCTCACAAACGATCTTTGGCAGAGAGCACTTTAAAACAACAGACAAGTTTAATTTTGACCTGTCATGGAATTAACATTGATAAGAGCGACGATTAGTGACGGCTACAAATGAGAGGGTGCTACCTGAATGTTTTCTACACTGATTTTTGCTAATAAGAAAGAGAGAGGAGAGATACATTATATAATAACAGATTTGCTCGCATTGGAGATTGGTGAATCCGTGTATTTTGCTGGCCTGGATGTCAGAACTCAGAGTCACTTGCACTGAAACACTCAGGACATATGATTTCTATTGATTAAAACATACTAATCTTGCACATTCTGGAGAATTCTATTAATGATCCATTGTAAACATTATCAACATTAGAGGCATTGCAAGTAAAAAGAAAAATGAGGTCAAAACCACAAGAATGCAATAAATATTACGAGAAACAAAAAGGTGGAAAGGATTTCAATCACAGTATCACATTACAGTGCATATTTTATTTTACAGTCTACAATAAAAAGACAGCTTTGAAAAACACTTTACAAAATCGTTTTTGTATTCATTTCAGCTCACAGAATTATGGATAAACAACTTCTATTTTCTGAGGAAGATTTTTCTTTTTCTTTTTTTTTTTTTAAGAAATTCACATTAACCTGCTCCAGTTTAAATACATCGCAATAGCTTTTCAAAGTTTACTTGGAGCTAACTGGAACTGAATAATGTAGAGGAGAAAAAATGTGGTAGGCTACGTGGAGTTATTCATAAGCCTTTTATAGCCATTGTCAGCATTAGACTCCATCTGTTCAATATTTCAATACAGCTTGCAAAGAATAAAGTACAAATGGAAAGAGAGCGAATGAGAAAGTTCCTCCCTTTGGGACTTTTAGTGCCAGTATTGTTGCCACACAGACCAAAGATACTGCATACCATCTGAAATACAGACTAATCCTTTCTAAAACTCAGCCAGTACAGTATGAGAGAGGTGGTTCCATTTCTAAAATGAAATTAAGTATTTTGCAAACATTTTGCTGTCTAAAATTCAGTCGTCAATATTTTGACTGGTAAATACAGGAGTTAATATTGTCAGATATCGTCAGCAATTGTCTGCAATGATTCAGTTCATTTATTCCAAACAAATGCATAAAGTACAGAGATGTACACACTGACAATAACAAACAGGGTTTTTAACACTGAGGAAACAAAGTGGCTCAGACAGACCATCAAACAAAGGTAACAGTAACTTCTGTACTCTTTACTTTTCCACTTTGTGCATGGGACAAATTCCCATCCTAAAATCTTCTTTATCCCAATTTTGTATGCTATACCATTATGCACCATTGACCCAGTGAGACAGAGCCATTACAGAAAAGACTAATTCTTAATCTAGGATATTGCTTTCTCATTATTCTCTATCCCTCTGGCCTCTTGCGTGATAACTGTTTGATTAAGGCAGTTATGTCACTTGAGAGCCTGAAAGAGCCCACCTTTTAATATTACCTAGCTGACTGATTATAGCAGCACTGCTTGAGGCTAATAATGTTGAACTTGATGCAGGAATATGAATGCTGATGGGACCTCTGTGACAAAGTAGCCTTCAGTATTGTGAAATATGAATCAATAAACAATGCAAATTAATTTTCCCAAATACCACAAACTGGATCTCATTGACTATTCATTTTTAATGGTGGGCACTCAGACTGACTCTGCTCCGCTCATTTGTTAAATTCCAATGTCGGGCATGAAGGTAGCACTGTATGCACGAGGCATTATGGCAAAACTGCACGTTTAATATTGTATCATCGTCTGCACTGAAAACTGGAATGTGTAATACGGGAAAACTAGTAGTCCACTTCAGTGAAATAAAGAGACTGTCATACCTTCAAGAATGCTTTGATTAAACACTCTGGGAATACTGCTTGTGTCACTTTAATTAAGTACTGAAAAAACACTAGTGCTTAAGTAGCTTTTTGAATGCCTTTGAGGTCAGACCACTCCACATTAATAGTGAGGCTCAGTTGAGGGTCAATTAGATTATCTGTGATTTGAGATGGGGGCTTGACAGCATGAAAAAGGAATCTCAGAAAGGGGGGGAAGAGACATGACAGTCAAACTGTGCTCGGAAACGGCAAACTCTCAAAGGGAAGGGTTATCAGATAATAAATAAAGGTTGTAGTAGCTTGTTATTTACTTATAAAGTCTGTTCAATTTTAGACAAGCATCAGACTTATGGACCATGCAGTTACACTAAGAGAGAGGACTCCAGTGTGCTGAATATAAAATAAATACTTCCTTTTTAATTGAAAGCGCATCACCCTTGCCTGTCCTAATGCTCTCTGTCAGCTTTGTGCCTCATATTGTTTTCAGTAATCAGAGCCAGATGACAGCAGGCAATGGAAGTGGCAAATGAATGAGATCACAACCGTTTCAAAACGATAATCCCATAGAACATCCACCTCAAAGTCACTGATTCTCAAAGTGGCTTCTCTCCTATTTGCACAAAAGGTATCACAGGTTAAAGCAGACCTTTTTTGCTGGCATTTATCTGAGAGTAATATCGCCCAGAAGCATGGAGTGCATTGCGGCAAACATCAATAGCTTGCAGTGCCGATTGCTAAAGGGGAGGAAGATGAGATTCTATGAGGCATATCGTTTATATCACATACTGTGGTCACTGAGGGCTGCCTAAGGCAAAATCTTAAACACATTCTCTTCTGCTTGCATTCTTTTGATCTGAATTAATTAATTAGATAATTATTACACTAAATTTCCAGTGTGTGCAATGTGCATAATGGTCCATTAGTTTGAGATGATGAGATTGGACCACTGAGTTTCTAACATTCACCAAGTCAGTGAAAAGCTATGAGGAAATGTTAACTGCTTTGTTTGTCAGTCCACTTACATTAGCATCCAGCACACTGTAAACTCTGTCACACGGCAAACTCTCATATACATAAGACATGTACACGTATGCATGCAGATGCACACACCGATGAATATTTAGCTAGCACATACACACACAGAAAACACAGACACCCATTTGCATAACCAATGTGATGATCATAGCTATACATCAGTGAGTTCCAACCTTAATGCTTTTTGAGTTTATCTTTACCCTGATAATGAGGCTCAGCTTAATGTGACTGTGTGCCTAATAATCCATAACACCATGAAAAAAAATATTTGTTTTTGTCTTCCTTTTTCTAGTTTTATTTTGCAGCACAGTTGAGCAGAAAATAGACAACATGTAGGAGAAAAAGAAGGAGACATAAAAAAAAAAAAACAAGGTTAAAATAAGTTGAGGTGGAGTTGAGGTTGACTAGAGGCCACAGCATGGTAACCTGTCTAAGGTTGATTCACTCCCCCGTCCTCCCCCACCCCCCTTGACAGAGACTGGAGACCAGAGAGTTCAACTGCATCATTTTAGGTTCACTGACTTGGCAAAACCTACCGTTAAATGAAATTAGGTCCAGAGTGCTTCGTCGGGAGGTTTCATTTCAAGGACATACAGTAACTCCAATAAAGAAGAAATCAGGATGGTTATATTAAAGATGTGATATTCTTGTTCAAGCTTCCCCCTCATGTTTGCATTTATTTTTACATTTTAACAATAAAGTATATTCTGTCGGCTGAAGGGTGTTCTGCATTCAGATGAGACTTAACACAACATCAGTAAATAGGATAGAATGGATGAATCAATATACATTTGATTTGTGTCACTCATGCCAAAATATCACGGCCAAAATAGGAGTCCTTTAAAAAGCATATTTGCACCACATGTTTTATCTTTCACTCGGTTATGTGTCAGAATATATAGGCTCTTATTTAACTTCATTTTGCTGTCTTCAATGATTTAGCACAGGTCACCCACCTGTGCTAAATCATTGAAGACAGCAAAATGAGACCTAGCTCTGTCATATGCATGTTACATCCACCAGCTTCATCAGTTTTTACACATGTAGTGTTTTAAGTGCTAAACATGAGATTGTTACGCAACACTAAGGCCATGGCTCCACATGAACAGTTGGCCAGTAGGCAAAGGCAAGCAATTCTGAGTAAATGTCAATTACAGTATAAGTGGTATGGGTGATTTTACTAACAGCCAATTTTCCTGTTTTTGAACAAAATTATGCATTGTCCCTGGTAAAATCTTCCAGATTTTGGCCGTAACATTTTACAGCCAAACAAGACAACAAAAGACAATGATAACATATGACTATGAATCACTCTCCAGTGTGGGGAAATGGTCAACTCACCACTTTGTAAACTCTCCTCCTGCCGACTCTGCTACCTGGCCAGTCGTGGTTTTCAAATGTAAACATCGAAGTAAACATCGAGGAAAAGGTGGAGGGGATAAACACCAGCTACAATACTGACCACATACACAAGCAAGACCATCTCTGGGTCCATCTCTGCATCTATGTCAACATCTGAGGAAACACCGAGGTAAACTTGGAGGGATTGAACACCGGCTGCGATCCCGGCCACACTGAACTTCTCTGCCAAGCATCCTGTTAGCCAATGTACAGGTGTTGGATAATAAACTGGATGACCTCCATGCCTGCATCAGTTTCTGGAAAACAGGACAGCGCTAATAAACCAGGTGACTCTTTTTCTGTATACCGATCTGACAGAACAGAGGACTCTGGCGTTCCTGCTCATCTGAACTGGAGTTATTGTCAATCAAATGCAGACCGCACTTTCTACCAAGGAAATTTATATCGGCCATTATCAAAACGGTCTACATCCCACCACAGGCGAGTACAGAGGCTGCCCTGTCGGATCTTTGCAAAGACTTGAACTGCTCACAGATCGATAATCCTGATGCTGCACTCATTGTTGCTGGAGACTTCAATCAGGCTACCCTTAAAAAGGTTATGCCTGACTTCCATCAACATATTGACTGCACCACTAGGGAAATAGTATATAAAAGTATAAAGTATATAAACAAACTACGACACATGCCCCCAGTGACGCAAGAGGTCACGAAACAGTCAGGCCAATCAGAGGCCGCACTACAGGCTGCACTACATCACACAGTCTGGAGCACGTTCCAGGACTCCACCGTCAACGTCAATGATGACATCAATGGATTCACTGAGTCTGTAGTGGATTTAATTTGTGAAAAAACAAAAGCAACTGTACCCACAACTACAGTTAAATCATTCCACAACCAGAAACCATGAATTACCAGAACCATCTGAGATGCCATAAACACACGCACTGCGGCCTACAACTTAGGGCTGCAGTCTGGAAATATGGACAATTAAAAAAAACAGCAAAAACAGCTGAAGCAGAGGTTAATGGATGGGTGGGTGCACCTTTCACATCTATCTTTCTGAGCAGGACATCAGGAGGGCTTTCAAGCGTGTGAACACCAACAAAGCAGCAGGACCAGACGGTATCAGTGGGCGGGTCCTCAAACTATGTGCTAACCAACTAGTGCCTGTGTTCACAGTGATATTCAATCTGTCCTTGGCTCAGTCTATAATGTCCGCGTGCTTCAAGAAGTCCACCATCATTCCTCTGCCCAAGAAAACAAAACCAGCCTGCCTGAATAACTACTGCCCAGAGGCACTCACCTCTGTAGTGATGAAGTGCTTTGAACGGATGGTCAAGGATTACATCTGCCCCTCACTACCCAGCACACTGGACCCACTGCAGTTTGTCTACCGTCCCAACCAATCAACAGAAAACACCATAGCACACATCCTCCACACCACCCTATCTCACCTGGACAAGAAAGGGAGCTATGTGAGATTACAGTTCATTGACTACATTTCAGCGTTTAACATGACAGTTCCCTCCAGGCTCGTCACAAAGCTCAAGGCCCTGGGATTTAACACCTCACTGTGCATGTGGACTTCCTGATGGGCAAACCCCAGGTGGTGAGTGTAGGCAGACACACCTCTTCTAACCTCATCCTTAACACCGGAGCACCCCAGGGCTGCGTTTTGAGCCCACTTCTGTACACACACAACTGTGTAGCCACTTTCAACTCCAACACCATCATCAAGTTTGCTGACGATGCAGTTGTGGTGGGCCTGATCACATAACAATGAAAAGGTCTACCTAAAGAAAGCAGAGGACCTGAGCCGCTGGTGTCAGGACAACAACCTCCTCCTGAACGTCAGCAAGACTAAGGAGCTGATAGTGGACTTTGGGAAGAAGCGGGGAAGGAACTACGCCCCCTTAATATCAACAAGTCTGCAGTGGAGAGGGTGGACAGCTTCAAGTACCTCGGTGTCAACATCACCGAGGGCCTGACCAGGGCGCGGCATACTGACTCAGTGGTGAGAAAGGCAAGACAGTGACTGTTTCACCTCAGACGCTTGAGGAAATTATGGGTATTCCCTCAAATACTGAGGAATTTCTACTCCTGCACCATCAAGAGCATCTTGACAGGGAACATCACTGCCTGGTACGGGAACAGCACCGAACAGGACCACGTGGCCCTGCAAAGAGTGGTTTGTTCGGCTGAGCATACAATAGGCCGTGCTTTACCCTGACTAAAAGATATTTACACCAGGCGCTGCAAGAATAAGGCTAGCAGAATCATTAAGGATCCCAACCACCCGAATAACAGCCTTTTCTCACTGCTGCGGCTGGGAAGAAGGTACTGGATACACCAGGCCAAAACTGAGAGGCTCAGAAAAAGCTTCTACCTTCAGGCCACTAGGATCCTAAATGAGGTCACCACCTAAGACTGCCCCCTCTCTACCCCCCTCCAGTCATACACATATTTTTATTACTATTCCTATTCTATTTAAACTCTTTTTAATGCACAAATTGAAGGAAGTGGCAGGATTACATTTCACTGCTTTTACCTTATGATTACATGTGACAAACTTAATTGATTGATTGATTGATTTTCAAATGTGGATCCCTTTCAAGTCTTAGCTCTGATCTTAGCCCTGACAGCTGACAAAGTACAGATCTGATCACGCTTGGAAGAGGGGATTATTCTTCCTTAGGTAAATTGTCCCACTAAATACATTAACTACATTGCAAATATGCAATCTAAACTTAACAAATTAACATATGTATATGACTGTGGGGCGTATTTTCTGTAATGGCTGAAGTTGAGACACTTTTTTTTTTTAAATGTCTGTGACATAGAGAGATGTAAAGAATATATAGTTGTGTAAAATCATTAACCATGACTTTTGTCATTGCTGAAACATGGGTCTTGATTACACAGGACCACTACGACTCAAATTATAAGTGACTGTAATATAGCAACCACTCAATCATCTTTGGCAACCAAAACATAGATACCAGACATCCAGTTAAGTACTTAGTATGCTGTAGGTTACAGCTGCTTTATTAAAAGGTAAATTAGAATATTTTCTGTGCATAATACTGTTTACTGGATAAATATGACATTGTACAGACATCTGATTACTTCATAGTACAGGAAGAATGTTGCAGATATAATCCTTAGCCATATGGATAAGCAAAAGTATAAGCAATGTACTGCTTATTGTTGGTTCGTGATAACCTGTAACAAGTTAGATTACATTGTTCCCTGAACCTTTTTCCTCAAATTCCAAATGAGATGTAATGCTCTGTTAAAAGCGGGATAGGGTGAAAGAACAAGGGTAAATTGGTACAAAGGACTTGTTATCACTCAGTAAATAACAAAATCACCGTAACACAAGAGTCCTCAGTTGATTTCATTTGATTCCTTGCAGACTAAAATTTGTTGTGCTGACATTTTGACACTTTAAGCCAGGGGGAATATCGATTCGCAGACTCGAGGGGCATTTGTTTAACTATTCACAGTGCCACCACCACACATAATCTAAAACCTAACAAAATTTAGAGTGTAGAACATGTATCTATTTCTCAATCACATAAGTTGAGCAAGACCAGCAATACAGCATATTTCTGGCTGATATAGGCCCATTATCAGTCATCAGCCCCTCATGTCGCCCACCACAGACTCAATGGGGATTTCTCCCTGGCTGCAGCTATATAAAAACAGCCTATTAAACCTGCACACAATAAACTGGCATGTGATGTTTATTTTCATTAACTGTTCATTAATGCGTATAATGTATCCCACAGCTCTCCCTACCACTGAAAAGGTGCTAGGCGCCCTCAATCCTTGAAGGATTTTTTCTTTTCATAACCTATGAATCTATGCTCGTAGTTTTGCCCATTGCTTAGTTAGGGTCACTTAGAGCAAAACAGATTATTAAAACTTAGTGTCCTATAAATGTTTCAGTTGCATTTGCACTTAATAAAAAGCTGGCATGTAAAGGAAAAAACATTTTGGCAGCTTCAGTCCAAAATTCTAGTTTAAGAAGCCAGTTCAAGTTGAACAGTACATGCAATGTTCTCCATTGTTTGCCGCCTGGTTATAATCACACGTCACAAGTGGTGAGTCAACAGGAAAAGGTGTTAAGCAAACAGTGTATCCTGATCATAGTGTGACATGTTAAACTGCCTGTATACCTATTCAGTCCAAGTTCATCTTTAGTAACAGTAATCCATCTTGGCAAAGCATTGCATGGGGTTATGAGGTCAGGGTCCTGTCTCTTTTCCATTTGCCAGAGGTACGAGGATGACCTGGTAATCCATTAATGAAATGTCAAACATTTGATCCATTCAACATCCATTGTGTCCATGAATAATTTTGTCTGGCTTATTAAGAGATACGCTGAATTCCTAGCCAACTCCACACTGACTGACACTGAATGGTTCTGTATAATAAATCTAAATGTTAATGCGCTGCTCTGTGTGCCTGGATTATGGTGGACTCCCTGCAGTTAGTCTGCGTCTTTGTCATTATTTGCTGCACAGTTGTAGTGCAACAATGGCAATACCTGTGGAGTTGTCTTATCTTGAATCTGTCAAAATATGGATAAACTCAAACATAATCACAGCTTATCTATGTTGATTTTGCATGTGTACTTTTGTGTTTTTTGGTCAACACATCATATCCATTACTCTTTGCAGTTGTAACAATGATTATAGTGTAACATATATAAATATGATAATTATAATATAATAATGAAGTCCTGTAATATATAATTTAACATGCAACTATATTTTCAAACATTTGTTTCTTTGTGCCTCCAGTAGGTACTTTTATACATGTGGATATTAAAGTGAAACAGACTTGATAACAGATGATAGAAAATGAGAAAATAAGTCACATATTTTTCTCTGATGGAGTGCATGTGATGTGAGTTACACTAAAAGCGTCTTTTACCAACAAAATTCAGCATATTCAGCTGAGTTTTATTTAGAGTGAATGGGAAGTTCTGTGGTGGAATAATTGTCATCTCCTTATCCTCCTTTTGATGTTCATCCATTTGATGTAGACTACTGAATCCATTTGAGGCATTAAATAATTAAGCAGACTTCCTCCGACTTAAAATTTTCTCATCATTTATTCTAAATGCTTATTGAACTACGGCAGATATGCTCTCAAACATAATTATCATCAGAAATGATTAAAATGTTTATATAAACCCATTTCTCTTTCTAAAAGGAAAGCTAAATATTGGTATAGGAATATAGATTATAAGGATATTGTAAAATAAAATCTAATATTAAAATATATTAAATGTATCAGATTTGATATTTTTGGTAACCTTGTAACATCTAAGAGTTACTCTGGTAATCCAATGTTTCTACATGTTGATCTAATGCTTAATAATTTTAAGCAATTGCTAGTGCTCCTAGGGATCCAAATGTCCATACTGTATTCTGTGCTTAATAACCAAGTATTAACCTAGAGTGGAAATTTGACTGCGGTTATAGAATATTCTAAATTCTTAACCTTATTTTTATAATAAGAAATATTATGTTTTAAAGGATTTTTCAAAGTTTTCAAATTATGACATAGAAAATGTCAATGTGGTGTATTTCACATAAATAAGGCCATGTGAATAAAAACACTAAGAATGAGACAATTTTTGGTTGGCTCTGCCTCCAAAGTGATGATATTATATAGAAAGACACATCAGCACCATGGACAGTGACAGAATGAAAAAGGCTTGACCTGATGTGTTTTCAGTAATTCATCTCTAAGACAAAGAGGATGACAAATGTTGCAGCAGAGCACTGATGCCAGACAATTAACTTTACAATTTAGAATGTCATATTAGCCGTATCAATGTGCACATTTAAGATCACAGTAAAAACTGAGACAAGACTCCATCGGGCCTGCTCCTTTTCTACCTCTGAATAATCTGGAGATCATTAGGCTTAAAATGTCTGCCAATTCACCTATACTTTGTGCAATGGAGCCCCATCATTAGTAATTGCATTTTGAAGAGAATTTAATTTACACTGTTTACCTACTACTATATAATCCATATACCCTCAAGTCACCTGTGTATTATACCCTCACTCTCACATCCTCCTACTCTGTTGACTCTAAACTTTTTCTCATTTTAAATGTTTAACAAAGAATTAATCTAATTTTCACTTGTACCGTTAGATAGCAACAATAGTCTTCTAGTGGTAATCTAGTGGTACTTAAGCACTTACTACTATACATCTGTCTAGGTTTTTATGATTGTTCTCTCTACTTCTCAGGTGTTCTGAGCTGTTCTGAGTTTGCACTAGATGCCAAAATGTTAATTAAAACAACAAATCCTCCTTTATGTTCCAACAATATACACAGACAACACAATTTGTCAGCTGAGACTTTAAAATACATAATTAGCCTCAGCTGAAAGAGCCTTTTTGCAGTCATCAGTCTCTTATCAGGTACTTAAACCAGGACTGATAGCATGCCACAGTGCCAATGCCACAGTGTTGGCATTATTCAAGTCTTTGACTCACTTCTTTGTTTTAACAGAGAAATCAAGATGTGTTGTAGGCTGTCCTATTCAAAAACCTTCAAGGAGATAAAGCATATTTTTAAAACAAACACAAGACTCTTACCCCACAAAGAAGTTTGTTTGTCTGGGATAAACTTGCAATGTTGTTCTTTCACAGCACTGTTTAAACTCCTGGCGACTACAAAAAACCTGGCAAACAGAAATATAAGAAACAGTTATATAACTTTCTTAGGAAAGTAAATTGAATGGGTCATGTAATGTTGAGCAAAAATAGGTTCCCACAAACACATGAGATGAGGGATAATTTTTCAAAACCACTCATTGTGGTGGCTTGAATTTACTTTGAAAAGTCGCCTCTGAATTCACACTCATCTGACAGACCTCTAGCTAACAAGAAAGACTGTAAAATGGATAACATTTACTGTCTCATTTAAACGTCCTAAACCTTTTAAATTAGCACTTTTGCAGACTGAATTTTTTATGGATTTTATTTCCCAAAAAATGTCTTATGTAAATGTGTATTTATCTTGTAAACGTTCTTAGTCTACATATCTTTTCTTCCACCCTATGTTACACCCTACCTTCACTAGGGTGTAACAGTACATGTATTCATCCCGAATCGTCACCGTACGGATATTTGGTGCATGCAGTCGTACAAAGAATATACCCCGTGACCCAAACATTTCCACTGCAGCACAGCTAAACTATTTCAGTAATAGTTACGGCCAATGACACAGGAATACAAAAATATTATTCCTACCTTTCTTTTTTTTTCTGCTGTACTGAAATCGTACCGAACCGTGACCCCAAAACTGATGTACACACCAAACTGTGAATTTTGTGTACCATTACACCCCTAGCCTTCACAGACCAGCATTTGTTCTTAACTTTCAATTTACTGCAACACTTCATGTACACTGAGGGACAATTCTTGACACCTAAAATGTATTTGTACAAACAGAGAAAAGCATGCATCAATCAGTAGAGGACTGAACACTATTCCAGGCCTGCTTTGTTATTTAGGATTATGAGAGGCACATCAGTTTCATTTCAGATAAATGTTGCCTAGTGTAGCATTAACAGACAGTGAAGAAATTAATCACGTGGACCCATATATTTGACATCCTTCACTCCTCTAATGAATAGGAGATGATAAAAAAGCCATAGCAAGTGTCCCCAACCACAATGATGGAGTACAATTGAGTGGCAATGCCAAAGTTGCAACGTGCAGGCCAGGGGAAGATTATTGGTATCAGACCACCAACACGTGGGTTTTAAGTAACACAAGGACAGGCACGTTCAGCTCCTGCGCTATGGATGTATTTACAGTGCTGAGGAAGAGCGGAGATAGGAGAAAGCAACTCACCAGGTGTCACTCAGGACTATATCCATGCCAGGAAAATTGATGGCAGTGGCAAGAAGGAAGGCAGGAATGATGAAACCTTTCACTGCCACCAATCCATATCAGTGCATCCAGGATAGCTGTGGCATCACACTGTGTGTAGACAGTGTGCATAGTGTGCATTTCCCTATTCCCTATGCAATGCAGGTAACTCAGCTGACACCTTCAATGAGAAAAAACTCTGCAAAGTCTCCATTTAAGCCCAGGTGGTAAATGCAGCATATCCCCAAAGTATTACACTCACAATTTTATTTAAAGGATTTTAGATGTTGAAGCTGTAATTTGAGATTTTAGATTTAAAAGTAACATCTGAATCTTCGAAGAGTACCACCATGAATCCATAACTCAGTCACTAATTTCTCCCCGTTATGCGCTGATTTAGTCATCCTTGTGGATTGCTTCGACAATGTTCTCCTTAGAAAGCTTTACACAGCTGACTCTATCTATCTCTGTAAATGCAGAGTGTCAGAATTTAACTGCAAGGCTTTATTTTTGTGCAATTAGTGACATATTTTCTTTTACAATATGTCAACATGATAAGCAGTCTTCATTTCGAGATTAGATTTACAACTAACAGAGGTAGAATAGGAGGGGAAAAGCACATCTCAATTCTTGTGCACATGCTGTGCCAGAAGCATCATCCTGGTGGAAAAAGGGACAGTTAAAATTTGCATTTAGATTACTGTGGTAATAGAAAAACCATGGTGATGAATCTTGTTCTGATGAAGAGACTAATGTGGTTGTATTTTGAATAAAATTGTAAAGTTAAACACTCAGGGTGAATGTGTATGAAAAGATGTGTAATGGAATCGTCATAATCTATCGTACCTACACAATAACAGCTAAGTCATAGCTATTAACATCTGGAGAAAATTGTATTACACAAAAAGAAAGAAAAGTTATGAAAATGAATGTAACTGTTCACACTGTACATATTGTACTGTTACTGTTAGGAGTATTATGTCTTCAGCCAAATAGCTTGTCACTGTCTGATGTCGACATTTTTTTAAGTGTGATCTAGTTTGTAAAGTTTTAACTTACTTTTTTAATATGCGATTCTTGAAACTGAGAAATAACAATGCCAGGTTGTAATAACGAGAAATATATATACAGCTACAGTCAAAAGTTTGGACACACTTTCCCATCGGAAGGTGTGTCCAAATTTTTGACTGGTTATTCTTCAAATAACTTCTTCGCTCTATACACATTATCTCTATATAGCATGGACGCAATGGGAAATCTATTGTATTTCAGTCATAAGAGGCTTTTGCCACAAGTGATTTTTATATTCATAAACACCAAATTGTTTGTCAATAGTGCATACCAAAAGGGCTTAATTTGTTTTCAGTTTCCCCCCCCCCCTGTCCTCCGATTGCAAAAGTGACGACTCCTCAGCATCAGAGCCACTTAATTAAGCATCACCAAGTCTCTACACATACACACTTTTTAGAGCTGTCTCAAATAATCAAATAATAAGGCCTTCATCGGGTGAGAATTCCCCTGTCGACTGTAGTCATTACTGTGGAAGGGAAAATGTAAACAATGGGGGAAAAAACTCAATTGAACACAAGTTGGGAAAAAAACTTATTTCTGTACTTACTTTTCAAGTTGAGAGAGAACGTCATACTGCAGCACATCATGATAATAAGCTAGCTATTAGTCCATATACCGTCTGTATTATCGACTGGTGACCACATCACACAAATACAAGTTTTTCATTTCTGTACAAGGTGACGATGACAAACTTGTTGCACAACTGCAGTCTCATAAACGGCGAACACTGAACTGTCAGATTCCATTAGCATTCAGTCGACTGCAGAGGTGAAGATGTTAGCCCTATTTAAGCTTCAGTGAAAAACAATGTTGAGGACTATTCATATATTTGTGAGAACTCAAATTGAAAAGTTGAATGATTCTATTCAATGCTTGCTTGCAAGGTTGTTTTTTTTTTATTTCCACTTCAACAACCTAAGGAGAGTTCATCACTGGGTGTGAAATGCAAGTTATCTGTCCACTGCATCAACGTGATAAGTACAACAGAGAGGCTGTGGCTGATGTGAGGACTGTTACTGGGTGAAAACCTTTTGATCTAAATGTTGAATATAAGATGTAACATTAGAAAAACCATGCATAATAGCTATGCTTTTAAGTACATAACAGAAACACAAAATGAAAGCCAAAATAAAACAGAACAGCGGGGATGAGAAGAAGAAGAACTGTTCATAACACCAGCCCTACAAGTGCTGATTGAAATAGAGACGGGCACCTTCCAAAATGGCACAAAAGTGAACATGGCAGGTTCTTTTTCTGCTACCAGTAAAGAGGAATTCAGGAATTGTTTAGGCCACTGCCCATTCTCTCTCTCTCTCTCTCTGTCTCTGTCTCTCTCTCATATCTAATTTATTGCCATCTGCTCAGCCTGGGTGTAAATCTGAACACAGACTGACTTGTTCGCCCAAGCTTTATCTGTTAACATTTAGCAATGTCTAATTAAGCGAAAATGGGGATGCGTTGCCTGAAAAATGCTGCAGCCAGATAATGACAGTCATAACAGTTTGGGATATACGTCTGTCACACCAAGCAAATGCACTTATTAGATCAGGGTAATTAGAGGAAGACAACAGCTGTAATGGGCAAAAGCTGTTCAGCTGTGATTAAAGAGGCCAACTTGCAGAACATCAATTGTTTTCACATAAAGTTTCAGCTGTGCAAATGACTGATGAAGGTCACTAAGGCAAAATACCTAAAAATGATCCATCTTCCATACTCACTGAAGGCTCGCTAAAAACTTACAAATCCTGAAAATTCTCTTTTGGATAATCTGATAAAGACAACACTAATTAACTGTGCTGGATCAGCTCCACAATATCGAATCACCACTAAATTGGCTCAATCAGGGTATTCAGGTGATGTAACATCCACCAGCAGCCAGATTTGAGTAACAGCAGCTGAACAGTTGATTGCATTTCTATGCATATGACTTGTAACTACAACAGAAATTAATAGAAAAGTTTTCTTGCTGCTTTGGGCAACATGAATTTATATGGCTATCTGAGATTATATCTAATCGAGATCTAAGCTATAGCCAAAGTCCATCTTTGTGAAACCGGCCTCAGTTTATGTGGTCAGCTAACAGTGTTCCGTTGCCAAGAACCATACAGGTGACAATGCATGTTCACCTAAATTGTGTAGATTGATTTTCTCCCTTAATTTCACTAGAGAATAAAAATAAAGTTGTAGTAGTATGTAGTTGAAACTTGCTTGAAAATGTACCATAATCCAATCAACATTTGCCACCTTTTATTTTAGATATTTATTTATTTAATTATTTGATTTATTTGCAATAAAAAATGTGTTATGGACTTTCCTTTTCCCGGTTATTTGACATGGTTTGTGTTGCCAAATCCATATTTAATGATAGGATGTTGGGCTTTGTCTACAGGGGTCAACAAGTCAGTAGTGAACTGAATCCCTAACTTTTATACCTTAAACTCCATTTAGCTTATACAATGATTCAGGTTAAAAGCTAATGGAATAAGTAATTAAAGGGAAACAGCTGAACTATATTTAATAGACCAGAGGTAACCCCTAAAGGATGCTTTTGATCCTCATTTTATCCTTTAGTTATTCGTGAAGGAGTTTAACTCATGATTTATTCTGAAGGATTTATTCTACTATATCTGAGAAGCCAATCCCCTACCTCACAAAGTATTGGGAGAACTGGAAATCAAGGGAAATGTTGGTCCCCAATCAACTGCAGTATGTCCCGAAATTTGGACACACCATCAAACAGACCTTCATTATGGTAACAGGAGATTTATGGTGCAACTGTCTGTATAGAAGAATCATGTATTTAGTTGTACTGTGGGACACCAAAGCAACAAATTATCAGTGGGGTCCACAATCATCCTGTTAACAGCATATCTTTAGATGATCTACAAACAAATGATTGTAACTTTTGTAATTTGGTAGCAGCAATGTTGACTTTAACATGCTGCACTTTGTTTTTCTACAGTCTGTACAATAGGAAAATCTTTTATGACTTGTAGACAGGTAGTTACACTGCTAACCACAGTAAATGGTAAATGGGCTGCATTTATATAGCGCCTTTCTAGTCTTCCAACCACTCAAAGTGCTTTACACTACATGCCAACATTCACCCATTCACACACACATCCATACACTGATGACAGAGGCTGCCATGCAAGGTGCCAACCTGCTCATCAGGAGTTGTAATGCTCCTTCACTCACACTCACACACGGATGCTCCTTCGGGAGCAATTTGAGGTTCAGTATCTTGCCCAAGGACACTTCGACATGCAGACTGGAGGAGCCGGGGATCGAACCGATCTTCTGAGTAGTATAAGATAATTGCTAAATAATTGCTAAATAACTCAAATTACCCAAATATCCCATATTGTTGTTGTCTTTCTGCAAGTGACATTTAAATTATAGAAATTGTTTGTATGGAACATACTGATACTACCCGTTATTAGTAATGTGAAAACTAAATTTTAAAAAAAGTCACATTCATCCTGTTCTTTGAGACAGTTACTGTTTTTGACTCTAAACTTTATTTTCGTTTTTCACCTAGAAATAACAGGTGCTTGACCATTTGCCCAATGTCATCTGTCTTGTTACAATCTGACTTGCCTTCTATAACCTCCTTTGTCAATACTTGGCATAGCCTTCAGCAGAATTTAATGACACACTCTGTAACACAACAACAGGGTTCAAAATTTAGCCTTAGACTCTGTCTGTTCTTAGTTCAAACTGAAGCAGTGGGGGCCGAAGCGCTAGCTGAGTTTGCACTGCACACCCAGTAGTGGCAGGTAAAGCAAGATTCCCCCTACTGTCAATTTGGCTTCTGGGTTCGTAGTCAAGCTGAGTGCTGACAGGTCTTCACAGTCACACCTTTTATTTTAATGTTCATTCATTCGTTTCAGATCAGAGAACCAACAGCGGCAGCTATGACTCAAACAATGGGAAGTAGGCATTAGTATTGAGCTATTCCTGCTGTAGGGGTACTCTTTTTTATTTATTTTTTTTGTATGTGTGTGTGTGTTTGTGTGTGCAATATGTCACAGATTATCCATTGAATATAGGAGATAGGAAGAAATATCCATAATTCAGATCCAGGGAGCCTATCTTAAGTTTTATATACAGTATATTTCCTTTTTAATCATAACCTTTCATCTGAGCTATATCTGTTGCATCATAGACTTTGTTGGCAGGGTATCCAGACGTGTTCACGCTGGGGAGAGCTGAGTCAGTGTGATGTTTCTTTATTGCCTCAGGCCAGTTTTGTCTCTACAGCTAAGCCTTCCATATCTTGAGGGGGGAAAAGTTCAGTTTCTTACAGAGAGGCAACCTTCGTTCAGTAGGACACACAGCCAATTTATTTTTCACCATCACTGGATATATTCAAGGTGATGCACCATCTCAGGGAGCCCATGTCAATTTTATGAGGTAGGGTTGAACAATTAATGCAAATTTTATCAAAAATCACAATACAGCTTACTGCAATTTTCAAATCGCAGAAGGCACAGTGTTTGTTAAAGGCAAAATGTGTGTCAAAATACCATTTTAAATTAAATATTGTCGTGCTGCAGAGATGTCCTGGCTTACACATCATATTTTACAGATTTATGAAAACATCTTTGTTTGGTACAGATCCCCGCAAAAATGACACCATAATCATTTTAAGATGTTTTTCAATTAAAATGAGAATAATGATGTCAAAATTATCATTGCCTCTAATATTGCAAATCATATTGCAATTGCAATATCAGTCAAAATAATTCAGTTCAGCCCTAATATGGAGGGTTTCCTAAATGGAAAAACGAAGCTGTTTCTTGTCAGATTATAATCCAGCCTTTATCCTGAATCATGGTATGATGGAAAATAATGTGAGATGGGATAATCTACAGTTGCAACTAAGAAAATGGCTTTTTTTTTCTTTATAGAAATAAATTTATAAGAAAGGATCAACATAGCTGACATTTATTCACTTTGGCTTCACAAATCTCTGAAAAGATGTTTTTAAGTAGCCAACTGATTTGTGACTGAACCATCATTTTTCAACTTGTATTTCAGTCGTGCTTTACAAAAACAGATTTTTACACTACAAGTGTATCTGCTTCTGATTTACGTGCACAGCTACAATGATTGTGTACTGGGCTAAAATGTGGCTGATCACACAGCAGTACTGTGACAGGATGCATCCAGTGTAGACACTGACTGAGAGCTGATGCTGCTGCAGCTCTGCTGCTGACTTGCTGTTTTGGCAATGCATTTGGTGTAAAGAGGTTTAAAAGGTTTGAGACAATGAATAATATCCACATATTCAATATATACTCTCTTTGATAGAAGTAATGTAAAAAGCACAAGGCAGAGGCCAAAAGGCACCAAATGTCATAGGAAGTAACCGACACTCCCTCATCAAGAGAAGAGTCACCACAAAACCGTTTTCAAGTTGCTCCAGAATAAGACCAGACATGTCTCCTGAATATTTGTATTTGTCAAAACATCAGATGTCAAAGACATAATAAGAAATATCTGAGCACTGGATTATCGGGACATAGGAAACTTAGGGAAAAAGATATTTGTTGTTTTGAGCCTTAACTATTTTTGGCCCTGTATCAAAAAATAATATAAGCTCAGGTATGAGTGTATAAAAATGATTATGCATTAGTAAACTTTTAGTTTAAACACATTTTTTCTAGATTAAATGTGGTGATTTAAATATTATTTAACATATTCATTTATTCTTTTAAAGGAAAACAAGGTTAACATTCCTTCCCTTCTCATTTATTTCTGTTGATGAGGAATAAGCAGCCATTTGGTTTGGGTACAGGTTCACACTATTGTCTCTGGCAGGAGGGTGTCAAAGTGAAAATGTAGGAGTGATGGAGTGACAGACATTTCATACAAAAAAAGAGCCAACATCTGTTGTACTTGTTGTGACAAACCTAACCTTGCCTTGTTTGCTTTGGCTGCCAGACTGGCTTTCTGGCAGTCACTCATCAGGGTGTTGCCATTACAAACACATTGAACATTGCTGAAACATTTCAGAACACTACAAGTTCTGATAACATACTAAAAAAGACATAATTTGAGGTTTGTGTAACATATTAAGATGTATGATTTGTGACTTAACTAGTCAATTACTTGAATAACTTGTATTAACCAATTGATTTCTCAAGGATAACATCCAACATTTTCCAATATTGAATAATTGGCAGACTAAAACTATACTTTCACAGCAGCTTCCTCAACACAAACAAAAGCCTCTGCAGTCTCTTTCCAGTGATGACTTCATGGTTCCGCAGACATAGCACTTTAGTAAAGTAAGCATCAAGGCACATTTATCACACAAATGGATTTGGCAACGAGAGTAGTTTCCATTTGTCATTATTATAAGAATGTGTTTTGGCTTACTGTCTTAGTGTTCTAATGAACTCAATGAAAGATAAAGGTGTTGTTCTCAACAGGACAAATCTATGGTTCAAAGTACTGGCATTCAATAGTAGTATCATCTCTTTCAAATCACTAAGTGCTTTTATCACAGAATGCATTTTTCAGCAAAGTAGCTAATTGAAATAAAAGGTATAATTAGTATATAAATAACCAGATCAAATCAGCTGTACTCTCCGACAAGTGATGAATTGTTCGGAAACAGTACTTCCCATTAATGACGTGTCTTTAATGGGAAGTACGTGTATGGGTATAGGAGGATTACCATATTGCAATGAGGTCAAATTATGTGTCATCATAGAGATGAAAAAGCACCACTGACACACTGTAGGGTGAATATGGTCAAGTAAAACCTCATCATATTCCTGGTATGAGCGCCTACAGCATTTCATATTCACCAACAATTTCAACAAAAGCCCAGATGTAATGTGAGTTGAAGGCATCCTTTGGCTCCCCCCAAACATAATGTGTGTGGGATGTACAAAAAAGTGGGGAAGATGACTCAACAGATCATATTAATATTTCCATTGTCTTGTGCTCCTTACAGCTTTGTGCACACGCCTTGCATGAAAGCAGCCCCCCCATGAATATCATACATTAAGAACATAAAACAATAGAAGATTATTTTCCTAACATAGCCACTGTGGTGCTTTGCATCTATAATAGCAAGTGTCATTGTTTCACACCTAGAAATGGATAAAGCACCTGTTTTTTGCCAAGCTGCATAGCAAATAAGTAAATGTATCTGGGTAACTAACAGAACCAATGTATTCACTATTCATTACTATGTTTGTGCTATAACCTCTGCATGAGGTGTTCTTTGATAATTTAGCTTGACTGACCAGCTGTGTTGTTACTCCCATTCTCATTACATTGCTTCCACCTACACTTCTCTCCTCCCACTCTTTCCCTCAAGGGTTTCAATGATATTAAAGTCTTCTTTGGCCTTAGCAGTGCAAAAACAATGTCTTCACAGTGTTTTTTTGTCTTCCCTGACTGACTAACACTTTTTCACGTCATCTCCTCAGCCTGAGTGCACATATTTTCTCATCAGTCAGGGCTGCAGTTCAATGGAGGTCACCGTTTAGATCATTGTGGTGACAGAGCAGAAGCTCAAAACATCTGTCATTATGAGAGGAGCCTTCACTGCTACTGCAACCAGTTGTTAAACGTTATGATATGCTATTCATCTCTATAAACAGATATCTGCATATGAATGCAGAATCTGTATGCAAAAGGACAGGATTTGGGTACCGGAAGTGTTCTGGTTTCCGTTTGTAGTCCGCTTGTAGTTCGCGTAGTATTGACCAATCACGTTTGAGCGGGCTTTGGTTGCATGCAGGTAAACAGTCTGTGTGGAGAGCAAAAGAGGCGGAACACATTGGCCAAAATGCAATCTGGGGGGCCCATCACCTTTCGTCCGATGACAATTTAGCTTTTTATTTGCATTTTTTGAGTTTATCTGCATTCATATACATATGTCTGTTTATAGAGATTAGCCGAAATTTTGTCTGAACTGTCTCAAGTTGCTAATCTGACTGAATCTGAATCTTATCTCTACATGTGTATGATATCCTAAAAGGTGTTGTTAGAAGAAATAAATAAATAAAGAGCTATATTACACTAGCTTGTAATTTCTTAACACATAAACTAACTACACTCTTGCTGTCTTTGGTATCACTTCAAATAAAATCTAGTTTTTGACATGATTATGATGTCTGAATGAGACTTTAAAACAGCTCTGTATCGCATTCATCAATATTTATTCAATGCATATGTCAGCTATTGCCTATTAGAATGTGTTGAATTGTGGATCTAATGGATAAAAGAAGTAGATAATAGAGTGCAAGCTTGATCTGTAGCAGTTTGTGTGCAAATATTTTGGGATATTTTAAAAATGGGAAACTTTTATGAGAACAACTTTTAGTAGAAACTCTACATGCATTTTTGTATAATGCTATGGTCACATGATTTAATTTGTATGCTATAATGGCACTGCTGCAGTTACCAAGGTTTATACTCAGCAGCAGTGCCTCTAGACTGGCAAAATGTGCTCATGATAACATTCGTTTTTTCCACAACTACCAGAGTTCAGGACATCTTAACGCATCATCTCACATATACTCAACTTCAGAATCTTTCAAAAATTAAATCCAAAATGTTTAAGCCAGTGACAAGATTGACACAAATTATCCTGTGTTATAAATACATTTAGTAATTAATACAAGATTAAATTTTATACATCATATTACTGTATTGTTCTTTCCTGTTGCAGCACTCCCACCCTGTATATGCTGCGGTTGTATGATCATTCGACATTTAACGTCCTTGTAACATAGTGCTTTTAATCCAAATATGAATCACACCTATTTCAAAACTATTCTTGAAAATTCCCTGATTATTAATCAATTCTAGTCTGAATCATGAGTAGGGAGGTCCATAACCTTGGACATGCCAGTCGACAATGCAAAACACCGCTGTAGTTGAGGTGGAAAAAAGGAAAATCTCTCTGCCCACATATCAGGAAATAAAAGTGTATGCAAAACAAGAACTTGATCCAGATGACTCATTTCTCCTCTCCATCCCAGAAGTCAATGCCTACTTATTTGTTTGTCATGTTTATGGCAGCCTTGACGACTAATAACTTTCTGTGGGAGTCTCTTGTGGGTGGTAATCTGCACCAGCAGATCGGCTAGCCATATGTTCTTTGATTATTGAAGGTGATGTGTGAGAACGCTGTCAGCCCACTGCGTCGTGTTATCTGAAGTAGACACACAGGTCAAGGCTCACAACCGAAGCCCGACACATGCTAATGAACTTATCTCATAAAATATGCATCAAGCCCTCCCAGGGCTGTACAGTGGCAGGGGCGTGATTTTGCAGGAATTATGGGAACAGTCATTTTCCATTATGTCGATGCTAAATGAGGAGTGACCTGCGGGAGAGGCATGTCTGACTCATGTCAAGATAGTTCCTGCCAATTTTGCACATAGAACTTTGCAGATCAGTTTTGACTTAAGATACTGTGGTGACAGAGAGAATAAATGGATCTGGGTGCACGGCATAACCTTGTTGAAGTAATCTCCCTCCGTAGCCGATGTTCCAAGTCTGTATAATTAATCAAAGACAATGATGTCAATGAGGGCTCCGGTTATGAAATTAGAGGAACGCTGTCTTCCATTACTGTACAGCTTATAAGTGCATTAAGAGGGAGAGAGGAACAATAAACCAGGTGTGGAAACCATTAGCTCCATTCTTCATTCTAACCATTTGTGTTTCTCTTCTCTTGTTTTCACCACAATTAAGTGTCTCGTAACAAGGCCGGAGCTGAATGTGTTAAATGTGTATTGATATGGTAGTCAGGATTGCAAACAAGGTGTGAACAGCAACAGTGCAATAGGTGTTCAATAATGAATAATAAATGAGGCTTAACAAATTAGGTTGGTTATATGTTTTTCTCTTTTATGTAGTTGTGTTAGGCTGTGTTATGAATGATTGTTCAATTAAGAAATCACATTTTTTGTCCTCTTAATGATAAAAATGTTCCTGTCCAAACATAGCTGACCTGACATCAATAAGCACAAGTGAATAACTTGATAACTTTTGTGGATTTAAAACTATATTGTATGTCTATTTACACTACACGGAGCTTTCATATAGCAAAAGGTGTAGAGGAACCTAAATTAGCTAGTTGGACTTTTTTAATCCCGTTTCATTTTATAATCTCTAGTTTCTGTTTTAACATGTAGACTCATGGCAGAAATTATTTTTACATTAGCAAAAACATTTGTTTTTATGAATTCCCTTACACAACTACTAATGTGACAAATTTTTCAATACCTGTATTTTCTTTGGTTTGTGTTCAAGAATGATTGATTGTGTTAGGTCACTGTAATTGTGTACCACATTTTGTTTTTTCCAAGACAGTGATTAAATCTACTTGTATTATTATGAATACAAAATGTATTGCATAAACAAACATTTCAGTTGTGAACCATTTAAAAATCTCAAATATGTTGAAAAATGCCTTCAGAATTATTTATATGACATATTTTTTTGTTCTGACTACACTTGTGCTTTACTCATGCATGCAAAATCAAACTCAGTGGAATTACATGACAATGTTGTAACATACTGTATCCTGTCCATGCTTAAGGCTCACTGGTACTTCCACTGAACTATGCAAACATATTAACAAAATAGACTGGAAGAAAGAAGAAATTACATATTAAATTGCAAATCTGAGAGCTGGATTATATATTGGTAATATTTTGTATGAGTTGCCTATTTCATAGAACGCATGTCTGTCAAGTGACATGCTGCAGCAAGCGGAACAATCTCCTGTGGCTGCTGGTTGTCAATTCTGTTGTGCTCCTAACCAGAGTGATGTCTGAGGGAAAGCACAGTATCTTAAAGAAATCATTGTCAGCATGCTGCTTTGCACTGACATCTTATACAGTACACATGTCAATTTGATATATGAACTGCCAATGCATCATGCTATATCTTCAGATGGTTGACTGCAACTGATGAAGCAACTGCACATTTTTTTCAAGTACTATAGAGATGGTTTATCTCCATTTTTAGCAACTGCCGGAGAGTTCTGACAGAAAAATACAGAGACAACATTTATGAAGCAAAATATAAAAGCTTGTCAACAACCTCAAGTGTCATTAAATAATACATGACTTTCAAGAAACTACAGTAACACTGACAGGTCTGTAGCACAGTGCAATGACCTATAATTGACAGGAAAAATAAAGTCACAATTTCCACAACAGCGATAAGTAAGCCAGCTAATTAGAGCATACATCCTAGAGAACCATCTAGTAAAGAGGTAATCTATGATCAGGCACAATAATTTTAACAGTTTATTTATGCTTGCGAATGCCAGCACTATCTTTCATCACAGAGCAGCTAACAATTAAAGGGAGGTGTGGGCAAAAAATATGAGCCAAGAAGTGTCACCAACTCATTGGTATTTATGAACAGCAAGCTATCAACACCCCATCTTTACTGTACATACTGACCACTGTGTGCTATTAGACAGCCTGGACTTTGTCTAATGAGAATAATAACACAGCATTATTAATATTCCCAGGTAATGGAGATTCAGCAAAAAGCAAACCCTTTAAACTATGTATTTGTTTTCTCTCTTTCAGGTGATGAACTCCATAAACCTCTGAGTGGGCTCCTGACAGACCCAGGAAAACTGCTTTTTGGGGTTGCCACACCAGGCACAGCTCCCCATCTCACCCATTCCCCATAAGCACCTTCAAAAGTTGTTTCAACGTGGCTCAACTCTTATCTGACCTGAACCTCACAGATCGCCAATGCTAACAAGGAACTGCCTGCTGCTGTTCCTTTGGTTTCTCGTCGACGAAGGCTCAGTCTCTTCTTTACGTCTGCCTTCATCACCACTGGGACGGAGCAGGACAGGGAGAGAGCACGCCAGGAGCTTGGTGGGCCCAATGAGGAATGGGGCAGCTGGATTTCAGCGGGTCAAGAGGGGCTGGGTGTGGAACCAGTTCTTTGTGCTGGAGGAGTACATGGGGTCAGACCCGCAGTACGTGGGCAAGGTAAAAGCCTTATTTTTCCAGTTATTTATGGTGCAGGAGAAGTCATAAATCACATAGTAAGGAGCTTGGGAGAAATTGAATTGGTGGTAAATGGCGGGAGCGATAGAACGTGAGGGAGAAAAAGGAGAAAGGAGAGAAGGAACTGAAAAGACCAATAACGTAGAGTAAGTTTAAAACTACTCTTGTTTCAGCTAGGCAATATCAACAAAATAAAATATGTATATGTATATATGTTTATATATAATTGATACATGTATATATCTTTTGGGTAAGGCCGCCCTTTTTAACAGCATAATCGTAACATTCATGCAAGTACCATTTGCGAAGGAAATTACCACCAGTGACTTATTTGCACTTTGGCCCTACTGAGCCTCACCATTTTAATCTCGTAATGGTCTTGTTGTAAAAATGTCCCTGTTTGCCAGTGTTTTATGATATTAATGGTCTCAGGAATGGAACAAAAATCTATACATGTTAATGGAACAATGCCAACATTTCTATGTTAGACTGGCAGCCACACATACCACTAAAGGGATGAGTGAATCGATGGTCCTTGTAAAGCTGTCAGAACATCATAGTTATGAGCCAAGGAAGATGCTGACAGCAATAAAAAGACAGCAGAGAGTTAGTTATAGGGTTGGGCTTCTGGTTTTGCCGGTCCAGTCCAGTGTACGAGCTTAAACTGGTTTGACTGAACCAGCATTTGTCATTATGAGACATCTAAGCGTCTCACACAGAGGCTCCGACACTGCCAGGAGCACCAAACTGTCTGAGCTCCACAGGGCCTGGCGAGGTGCAGCGAGGCGGGAGCAGATGGAGCCTGCACCAGCCAAAGTGAAGCCACAGGGCCAGCTGCTGCTGTCCACCCAGCTGGACATTAAAGACGAGCTGGAAGAGGTATGCTGACCCGGGCTAACGGCGCAGATCTCACTGATAACCCGGATAAGCCCGGCTGGGCTGCTTATAGATTCCAGCAGTCTGAGAGCAGCTTGTGTTTTGAAAACAACCCGCAGATACAAAGAGACGCGACAAATCCATTTTACCAGCCTGCACAGCAGCTAGCAGCTAGTTAGCATGGCTAGCATCTTTAGCATAGGATAGCCATGCCATGCTGTATGTAGCCACGGTGTTTGCGGGTGTTAAACCGGAAACACCGCGCCTACACACAGCACCCTAGCACAAGAAGAAAAGTTAAGCTGAATGGTTGTTGTGAGAAATAAATTGTGAGAAATAAAAACATGATGTGTCACTCAGTTGTCCTGACTGTGGTGCTGCTACGCTCTCATTCATGGGCTCTCATTATGTTCCACTCGGTAGTGGCTGAGTCATGTGCGACACCTAGTGGTAAAATTTGGTATTACTGGTCCAGTTTGGTCTTTGGCTTAATATCAAACTGGTTTGAAAATTTTTACATCAGCCCAACCCTACTGAGATATATACACACATCCCATCGCACACACTCCCCCAAAACCTTTGCCATCTCTGTTTTTAGTATAGGATTTTTTATTCTCTGCTGTGGCTTAAGACATTCGTAAGTAAACTCTGTGGGGGTTTAAGGCTAAAGTTGTAATTTGGCACTCCTAGCTTACATAGGATAATAGTAAGACTGACTTATCTGCCCCAGTGCCACTGCAATCAGCCCTGACAAGCCATGCTGTTTGTGGAAGTCTCTGAGGCTACAAGCAGGGGGAGGGAGGCTGCTGTCTGCTGCACTCCTAAGTCACTTAATCCTGGGCTGCTGCACTACTTCAAAATAATTGACTGATTCTTTGCCATATGAAAAGCATTTGGAGATGAGATCCTTGGACTTTTGTCAGGACAATCTTATGGGAAAGGCTTTTGGTTCAAAACGATTGTAGCTGTAACAGGATAAAAGCTGAACAGATAATGCCTGGAGACTAGGAGGGCAGAGTGTTAGTGACATGTCTTCCAAAGAGTTATCAAGTACTATCAAAGAGGTGTATAAAAAGGTAACAGTTGTATTTTCAAGGGACATAAATAAACTCTAATGGACCATGAGTTTCAGGGCAATGAATGCTTCACCTATAATATATCAAAGCCTAATTGTGGTAATGTATTCACTCAAAGTGTACACATGATTTCCATTTAGTGACCTGCAAAGTATAGAGGCCACAGTGGCTTTAAGACACTTTCTCTTGATTGGCAAAAGTGCCCGTCTGGACCAAATGAAGAAATCATTATTAAGCTTTTTACTAGTATTGTTTTTATGCACTTTTTCCCCCTATTCCTTTCTTTCCTTGAGCATGAATGAACATAATGCGTGTTCTTTAGCATTATGTGATTTCCTCAGAAGTTATGGTTGGTTCGCATGATTGCTTGAAACTAAGGTTAAATTACCGATTTATTTTCATTTGGTTCTCAGTCAGCTAATTTGCACAGGCCACAGCAAATGGTGACATGGTGTGCTTGCTCTTCTGGTCAGTTTGTTGTGCCTGTTATCCCTGAACACTTTTAATGTGTATTAAGATTTGAGGAACTTTAATTGTCCATGGAAATTGTTTATAGCCAATTACTACAATAGGTTAATTGTTCGCCATGGGTATCTAAGGTACTGTAGCTTAATAAAATAAGCTTCAGTTTGAATTTTGCTCAAGGTGATGCTAACAGTGCCCTCTAAAGAGGGGCTGCAGAAGCAGAAAAGTTGAGGGAGATAGCTGTAGGACAGCTCACCAACTTTTTTTCAAAGTTGGTTTCAAAGTATATACTACTCAACATCTGAATCTCTATGTATATAGAATTTATATTTTCTGATCAGTTGTTTGTCCAGATAAACACATAAAACATGCCAAATGTATGCATGTGTCAGTGAGGAACATGAGTTTGTGCATGATACAACATGTTTTTTACAGATTATATCATGAGCCTCTCAAAATGTGCACAATGCTGTTATTATTCATTATTCATAAAAACACTTGTTTCATCGTTTCATATCCTGGTTAAATACATTGAGAAAATTTTATACTTTTGGTATACAGGGCTCTGCTTATATGCATAACATCTCCAACCAGGACTGAAATGCTGCATGGCTGCTTTGATTCTCCTAAAGATGGCTTAAAATATCAAGTCTTATCTGAGCCTCCAAAGCACCTGAGATCTGTAACTGTATGCTGACAACCACATTAAAAACAGCCTTTTGAAGAATGCACACTTTTTATTTCATTCAGTAAGTGGAAATCTTAAGTTTTCTCAAATGATGATCAAAGACACTAAAATTGGAGTCTTATAGGCAATATCTGGTACTTGACATGTAGGCCGTTTATAGGAGGGTGGCTGCTCTGCAGGTGTGCTGGACTGTGGTGTAACTGGTCAGTGGGAGTGAATATATTTCTCATAATTGTATGTAAAGTGAATTCAAGAAACGGCATCAGTGATAATGTTGAGTATATATTGAAGCAAAAAAATCTGTATCTGTGTACAGACGAGAAAAACAGGAACCACAAGCACAAGTAAAGAGGAACTCACTTGAAGACTGTCGTATTAAATGCATCATTGCCAACTGTAATTGCAGCAGTCAAATTGCTACTAATTAACTCTGGCCATTAAAAATATAATTCACATTACTAACATACTAACAAGATGCAGTAATTTTGTCAGCTCTGACAGCATACAGAATACAACACTGGAGGGGGAAAGGAGATAGGGTGACCACCATTGATGATTGAGAGTCAGAATATAGGTGTTATGGATCAGCTAGTTTTATTAACCAGTGACTCCACTTCAATGTGCTGGTGGTTGCTTGTAGTGATGACAGATGGAAACAAGAAGATAACATTTAGCTGTCCTCATGACTGCCTTAGTGTTTTCTTTTTCATTTAAAATTCAAAACGTACTCATCTATGTCTTAGACATGAATGAACCTTGATCAACTACAGGAAGTCTTCAGGTGCATATGGGATTCATCAGAATACCACAGAAATAATTAGCTCAGGCTACTTGATAGTTGATACTAATCCAGTTCACCACCAAACTGCTGTGTATATCAAAGTCTTGAAGCACCTGTCCATGTATAAACAGCCAGATCAGCTTCTGAGCATTCGCTTTGTGCTTGCAACACATTATTTTGGGGATCTCAGTTATATCCTACTTCTTCTAATACATTGCCCATAGTGGAGAATTTTTTAAAAACATTTTTCAGTACAGTGCAATCCAATAAACCATGCTTACTACATCTTTAAAAATGACCATACTCTGACACAGTCACAACAAAAAAATAATATGATAAGCTTTAATAAGGTAGGATTAACTTCAGGGCTGTTTGTGTGGTTTGCATTAGATTGTAGCTATTTTCAGGGTCTAAATTTTAAGAACCATACTGAAATATTAAAAACAAGACTAAAGAGTCTACAGCCAGAGGCTGTGTGAGTCTGTAATACAGCAGTGCTTTGAGTTAAAGGCTAACATCAGCATGCTAACCATCTCACAATAATAATACTAACATGCTAATGTTAAGAAGGTATAATGTTTACCACGGTCACCACCTTAGTTTAGCATGTAAGCATGCTTACATTTTGCTAATTAGCACTAAACACAAAGTACAGCAGCAGGTATTTGATCATAAAGCAAAGAATTGGACAAAAACCTGACCTGATGATTAGGGGTAGGATTGATTCTTGATTGAATAAATAGAAACTGGAGCATGTTTACAGGCTCTTACTCCAGTGCACTATGTGAAGACAATCCACTTGTATCCTTAGTCCACTGAAATGCAATATGAAACATAACTGGCAGGTAAGACAAATGGTCACAATAAATGGAACAGAAAAAAGTAGAGAAAAGCATGTGAAAGTACATAGCTTTTTAATTTAAAAAAGTTAACTGCATTAGTTTGGAAGCATATTTCAGTCTCCAGTCTGTATGAGAATAATGGAATGAAAGTATAATTTACTGTCTAGAGATTACATTTTTTTTATACAAACAGAAGTTGATGTGTGTTTGTTCTGAAGTAAGGGAGGAAAAAGGGGCTCAGCTGCGTTGTTACCAACGTTCTGTCTCCAGCAGTGTAGAGCAGCCTGTCTGCTGCAACATTAGTACCATTGTTATCCAAAACACTGTACGGTCACCGTTATTTCGTTCACCAAACCAGAGTCGGTTGAAGTTTTGAAAATAGCCACAGCGTGTGTTGGTCAGACGGTCTAGTTTGTTATTACTGAACTTGCGTGCCCCACTCCACTAAGGATGATGTACAAAGCATTCACAAATACACCTTAGTGTTGCAAGCTAATTATCAAGTTATTCAATCCAAAATGCACCATGTTCTCACAGTTAAAGGCCCAAACGCACTGAAAGTGTCTGACACGCACATTTTGAAGTACATCTATTGTTTTAAATGGCTGAATACACACCAAAAGCCTTTTGCGGCGCGTCAAACTGTGCCCCAACTCCGACCTTGTTTTTTGATTTTGGAGCATCAAATGAGGACCCAGTGACCAAAGCTGTTTTCTCTGCAGCCGAAAAAGAGAGAGATGGCACAAGCCAGCTGAGCACCAGCAAGCAAGCGAGAGAGAGCGCGAGAGAGAGAGCGAGAGAGAGAGCGAGAGAGAGAGCGAGAGAGAGAGCGAGAGTGAGAGAGAGATGGTGGTGGTAGCGAGGTCAAAGCGGGTGAATGAGAGAAATAAAACATTATATTCTGACTCAACAGATGATTTACTGTGGAAACAGACAGTCTTAGTTTAATTTTCCTCTTCTGTATTTCTCCTTTTCATTCATTCATTGCATCCAACTAATGCAGCAGTTAATACAAAAAAACAAAAGGACAAATCTGCGTTGGTTCTGTGGTGTTGGCATTTCAAATGTGATGCCTGCAGTGCACCATAGGAGCATCAAATGATGGGTGTCAAATGAGGCACATCAATTATCACTTCTAATGCATTTGGGCCTTAAGTTCTTCCTTTTTTGTTCCGTCAACATAATGTTATTAACTAATGTTACTAAAAAAAAAGGATTTTAGGTATTTGTGAATTGATTGAGAATCATGGAATCAATTTTTACATGGACCATCAGCACCGAAAGGCTGCGTCCTTTCTCCACTTCTCTTCTCCCTGTACATCAACAGCTGCACCTCTTGTTATCAGTCCATCAAGCTCCTGAAGTATGCAGATGACACCACCCTCATTAGGCTCATCTCTGGTGCGGATCAGACCGCCTACAGGTGAGAGATTGACCATCTGGTGACCTGGTGTGGACAAAACAACTTGGAGCTCAATGCTCTAAAGACAATGGAGATGGTTATGGATTTCAGAATGAACGCACCCCCACAGGTCCCCAGCGGCAATTTGAAATGGAATGAATCCCACCGACGGCAGACAACCCAAAACAGTCGAAGTCGAAGCAGTCGAATGCCCCAAGTCCACCCACAACACAATGCCCTTCCGTAGCCCTCTGCTATCAAAAACTGACAAAAAAAATCTTTATTTCTCAGAATCAAAGGAGAAATAATTAAAACTGATGGCCTTAACATTAACCCATTGTATTGTTGAGTTATCAAGGATACGTTTGTGTTTTTGTGTTGAGAAATGTTAAAGATATCATTAAAAGAAAACCTTAACACAGTGACAGTGAAGAAAAAACTTCTGGGAAGGTCCTCCGGTCAGCCAATCGCAAAGCTTCAAATTGTGGATTTCAAATTCAATTCATCCCTCAGCCACAGGTTTTTTATTAAAATAACATCATCAAACAGTTATATAAAATAATATAACAGCTCAGATAACTACACAACAGACAATGATTTAAATAACATGCAACTACAGGGTTTCAGCGATAACAGCATCCATAGCAACCACCATAGCAACAATAGTAAGCCTGAAATCTTTCATAATAAATTATGGATGAATTTATCACAAATCTCTATGTTTTGTGATAAATTCATCCATGTCTTACAGAATATTTTTTCTAGTATTTTAGAGAACTGTGGAAGTCAGGAAACGGGTTTGTAATTTGAGAGTACATGTCTATCTCCAGTATTACATATTGGTATGACTTTAGCTATTTTCATTTTGCGAAAAAATACACCAGCTTGTAGAGACTGTTTACAAATGTGTATAAGAGGTTTCACCACACACTCAATAATATTTTTAACCATAGCCATATAATTCCATTCCAGTCTGTAGATTTCTTATTCTTAAATGTTTTAACAATGATTTCTTTTTCATCTGTTCCCCTTACCTAACCTAACACAGATTTATTTACATGTATAGCTTTACTTTCCACATCATCTCTACTACTAGTCTTTGTAATCTCCTTAGCCAAACCAGGACCAACATGACTACATATAAAGAAGTGCATGAATTTAGAATCGGGCTTTGATACCATTTAATGCATGCAACCTAATTTGAGAAGAAAATCTATGAAACTGTCTAAGTGTGAAAAACAACAAGTAATGTATTTATATTGATTTTGTACACACAATACTATTTCTTAAAATATGTGAGAATTTATATATTCCAGCCTTAACAGCTGCTTTGCCAGACACTAAACATGAAGGGAATGTTATAAAACCTAAAGTCACAAGTGGGAGCTGCTACTTAAAGTACTTACTTAATTATCCTCTTTTCTCCCAAAGGTGCAAATAAGGTCATGGCAAGATGCCTCCATCCAGCATGGTCTTTAGTACTGCTACTGTTCACTACTGCAACAAAGAAACTGCTCTGGTGCCTTGCTAAAGGGCAAGTGAAGCACATTTGTTTAGAAGAGGTTATTTTATTTTTCATTCATTTTCTTTAAAAAAAAAAAAAATAGTACAATGGGGATATCAATACTACAATTAATCTGCAGTGTAAATATAAAGACCAGTCTACCAAGAGTGGATAAAAAAGTTTTACAGTACTTATTACCTGTCCAAGTTTATTCTACTCTTCTGAGTGTGAAGCAGTGTTGTGTAACTCTAACAATAACAAAAAAGAGGAAAGTAATAATAAACCATTTCAATTTCATGACCGTCATCCTCTGCAGTTTTAAAAAGACATTAATAATTATTATGTCACTTGAAATCCAAAGAAACCAAAAGAACATATTGATTCAAAATCACTTTGAGCATCAACATTTCACATTTAATACAAGCCTTCATGCAGAGAAACAACCACATTATTGCAGATTAGCAATTAGGGCTTAGGGGGGTTAATGTAACAACCCTGTGCACTCACAATTAGATAATGCTGAGGCCTTTCCTATGCTGAGCAGTGATTATCTGCTAGAAAAATCTGCCATTAGTGGTGTGGCTGTATATCAAACCAAGCCGCTTCCTCTCACTCTTTATTAAACTGTCCACTGAGTTCAGCAGTTATTCTCCAGCATTTCTTCCTAGCATCATGGCAATCTCCATTTAAACATAACTGTGATGAATTGCTGTTCAACATATCTTCACTAGAATTATAGCAATGTGGAAATTCAGAATCCACTTTAAGGAACAGTGCTTGTCATTTTGATGCATAAATATAATAGCCATTTACTACCGGTGGAGGTGAGAGCGAAAGCAACATATCTCTCAGGCTTGCCGTCAATAACAATGGCAGAATTGACTAGATGCTTTTGTACTGACAACATGTAAGAAAACAAACAACATTTGTGCACTATTTTCAATTTCAACCATTGTCTAATAATTTATAGTGAATGCACATACAGGCTTCAAAATATGAGCACAAAGGAGCAAGTTTAGTGAATATGAACGATACAGAGGTAGGAGTGTACAGAGAGATTGGAAAGAGAGCAGGAGTGCTGTGAGAGATCACACAGAGCGTTTGTACAGAGTCCTATCTTTCGCAACACCGCTGAGGGACTGAACCCACGTAAGGACAACCTGGTCTACAGATTTTCAATGTATCTAAAAAATATATCTTTTGCGTGTCAGAATCCACACAGAGAGCAACACCAGAGAGAACCATGTTTTCTTTTTACGTAAGTCAGGGGAACATGATAGCAAGGCAACGTGTGAGACTCTCTCAAAGGGGACTAAACAAATTATACACTTGGCAAGAAAATGCAGTACAGGAATCAGTTCCATAAAATAACTCACTAAAGCTGCAGCCATTAAGTTCAGAAAGCAAACATCATACCCATAACAGCACATGTACTGAGGGTTAAAGAGAAATCCAATCAATTTAGATAGAGTCACACTTGGGACCTATAAAAAGGAAAGGGGAAAAAAAAAATTCAGTACCCTTTATAGCAATATAGAGCATGCAATGGCATGCAGTGGCATGCTCCAATGCCCCGTTTCTCACACTTGCAGACAAAAGGTCGCTCATTTAAATAAAAGTCAATAAACCACTTTTGCTAGAAAGGGCAGCCCTGTTTCTCCTACAACTTGTTTATTCCCTTGCTTCCTGCCTGACAAGGAATGACCATCCTTCCTTTTATTGATGGCTCTTCCTCTCAGTCCCACCCCACACCTGGCTGAGATTTATTACTGATGTGGAGACCGCAATTTAATCTTTCAATGAGAACCTATAAGAAGGACATAAAAACCTTTTCAACAAGACTTATGCACCAGGGCCAACAAAGAGAGATTCAATCATCTGACCATATGAAATTTACCAGCCTTACCAGTGATAGTGTGTTCCACGTTGTTAAATATGGTTTAGTTTAAATACTGTGGAATTTAGTTGTAAAACGCTTGAAAACCTGAAGAGGCCCATATAAAAGCTGCAAACTTGTTTACACACTATGATGAGGATAGCCAGTGAAATACTTCAGTGAGACTGACTGCAAGCCAGCAGCTAATTAACATTGACTCCAACATCACAGGTTTCATAACTTGATTGCTTTGCACCTCTATGCAGAGGTCTATTCAATGACCTACAGCTCAGCGAGGCTACTACAAGCAGAGTCTGAGCAAAGTGCCTAACAATAATCTTGTTGATCTATCCATAACATTCATCAAGAATGGATAATGAAGTAACAGCGGGTCTGACTCAATAATATCAATGAGATGGGGAACAGTAGTACACTCAGTGTTAACAGAATAATATATGATATATGGATAGACATTTGATAAAACTGCAGTAAAAATTGTGTGCATTGTGTAAAATGTTCATAAAACACTCCCTCATAAAATATCCATGCATAATCTCTTTAATATTTACTCTAAATTCATCCAGAAATGTGTTGCCTAAGTAATTCAGTGTCAAATGCAAAGTAATTTGAAAAGATTGCTCTCCCAAAGATTATGCACAAGGTGTGCCAGTGATTCAGCTGCTCGTTAGAACATATTAAGAGGTTGAAAGCATTTACAATTGCAGTGTATGTTGATGATGAATGTTGCGAGAAATTCTCAAAAGAACAGCTGAAATGAAAGCTAATGACGCCATTCATCTGTCCTGACAAAATATTATATATCATAGGCTATATATTTTGTCCTCTTGGGTAATGGACTTTTCTCCTGAATTGCCTGGATCATATTTCCAAATGGTGTTCTAATGCCCCAATCAGTATCACTTACTTACGTGGTCAACGTTTTCTATTTGGACCTTGACATTGACGGGCAATATTGTTGTGATTCTGGGTAGAAAATTGCATTCTGTATGTGGCATCAATATCCCTATATTGCTTAATCAAGTGTGATATGAGAAAAGGGAATCAAGCTTTAAGCCCATTCTCTAAGATCAATAATAATCGTGTACATTAATGTGATATGTCAAAAATCATTCTTACACCATGTTATTGTCTATTCAAAAAATAACCTCACATGAACATAGATTTTTTGGTAACGTTTGGTAATATATGATAAAGCTGCTGCACATTGCATCGCATTAGTTCCTTCAGATTGTTGACCTAGGCAACAGTTATTTCAACAACCAAGGCTACAATCTCCATCCTTCAACAAATGGTGAATGTAGTTGTCTGGGTTTTGATGAATGCCTGTTTACAACTGCATGAGAGATGTAGGAGGCACTGAACTGTGCTAATACAGCTTCAGAGGTGAATACAACTGAACGGCTTCTATCTGTCACACACACTAGGCTATATCTGTCAATCTATTCCATTTAGTCCTCTCTCTCGCTCTCTCACTCTCACACACACACGCACACGCACGCACATGTTTTCAGTGGTTGCTTATCTACCTGTATGGCCTTCTGTGTGTATGTCTGATTTTTTCCTTCCATCCCTATTACCTGACTGAGGCATGACACAACCCAGATAGCAAGCTCCGAGCTGTCAGCAGCAAAGAAATGGCTCGCAAGCCAATATCGATCAACTATAATAAGCTTGCAGCATTTGACATAGTGTTTTCTTTCCATCAGCAGTTCACCAGTACACTGACTATCCGCAAGAACTTACCATGCAACCAGCTGTTATGATGCGGTACGACATGGCACTGGCCTGACAATGCACCACCTCAGCCACCTACATCATGCCACTCTGTCACCACACTACTGGGGTGGGAGGACCATGGTTGAGTGGCTGTTGGATTGAAGGGTAGACCAAATAAGGAATTGCTGCATAAAATAAATGCAAGACAGCAGTAGGCCAGGGATGCATACAAAGCACAGATGGATACTGAATGATTCCCACTGATTAACAGCTCACAGTATAAATTCTGATGGGACACATATAGTATGTGCTGCAGTCCTGCTTAAAGTGCAACCCACTGTTAAATATGGATCAGAATCAATTTATTCACAGTATTTAAGTATAATATCTCTATATGACATGGCCTTGTGGTACTGGTGTGAGGATGTCTATATTGGATACCGGGAAATATCAAAACCAAGCACATTAAGTTACATCATCAGCACAGATATTTAATTTCATTCAAAGATAACAGTAACAAGTATGGTCTAACCCTCAGGATGTTTACTGATTTGTAAATGTAGTGGTACAAGGTTGCTGGGCCGTTCAAGGAACAATGTCGGCTTGCTATCAGCAAAGAGTTGTGGCTTCCATATGCATTCCTGATAGGAGCTCCATATAATCCTGGTTGCAGAAATCCAATTACAGCATTTTCAACAGAGGTTGGTTACATTCTCCATTGAAATCACTCAAATTAATCAATATGTGGGTTTACTGCATAGCCAATGAGGGACCATGTGCTGCAAATCCTGCAAGTAGCAGGCAACACCACCCTCTCTCACAGCCAAGAATTCAGCACAATCACTAAGTGACTATTCCACAACCCATTCATACTACTAGTTAAGTAGCTTTAGTCAACAGAAGTATTTTGCACTGATGATTAATAGGAGATGAATAAATGGCCTGTCTATATTCGTTTTGACAACAGCACTGATGCACTGGCTGACAATCTGCATGGCCTCAACTGTTCCAGACGGGACATGATGGCCTAATGGTTAGTGAGACCATTGTGGAAATTATAGGCCAGAGCTGCTTTGATCCCTACAATACCTAATTTATGTCCAGAAAAAAGCCGCACATCCTGTCAAAATGAGGTTGAGCAAGACTTTGAACCGTATCATTATCACTGAAACATCCTTTTGACCAAAGCATTAAGTAACTGTCTAAAATCTGAAATGTTTGACAGTCCTCCTTAGCATTAACAATTGAACATTGAGCAATCATCTGAGGAAAAAAAATCATGAATGCAAACATATTTACTCAAACAGATGGTGTGAGTTTGGATGGTAACAGGAATCTTATTTCAGCTATAAAAAGAAACATTTAGTGCAAGGGCACTACCTGTTTCTTTTTATAGCTGCCATGTCAACTGGTACCATGAGCAGAGCATCTTGCTAATTATGGTTATCATGAAAAATGGAGTGTAAAGACATTTTCACCACAATATGAGTGTGTATCATGCTGTCTCTACAAGGCAGCTCTCATTCAGTCATTCTGCACGCTTTGTTAACCAAAAGTATGTTTGCTTTTTTTGGATTTACATAAGGTTATCAGTAATGCCATCATTTGAATTCTGCATACACAGACTGTTTTGTCGACTCATATGCTAGATTGGAAACAATTGTTACAAGAGAAGAAAGGACTGTATTTTTTTCCCCTCTCTCTCTTTAATAAAATTACTGATTCTCTTCTGGCAGAAGGTTGTAGCTGCGATTCTGCCTCTTGCCTATTGAGCCCAATGGGTGTTTTGTAGTTTAAAAAGAGCCCTTGTCTGCCTCCTTATTAATAAATCTTTTTATATAATTGATTACCATTGTTAGAGTAATGGAATTTTTAATTAATAACAGTCAACTTTCACTTATAATTAATGGAGGCAATGTGCCTATTCTTTTCATATTTGCATTTGCATTTCCTTTTCATCTTTAATTGTGCGGTTCTGAATCAATTTGCAGGTGCTTCTCCTGGGTGCTTGTATTGAATAAACTGCAAATGTGAAAAATATGCTCTTGTTTTTTTTTTTCTTGTCAGTCAAAGGGCAACCAAATGTAAATTCCCCATTAATCATAAATACAATGTGATAATGTATTCCATAGTACACAAAAGTATGTTTATGCCCATTTTATACTAATGCCCAATCCAGCTTCAGTGAAGAAAAGTATTTTGTGTTGATGATCATTAGGGCATTAACTATGGACAGGCCTGAACAGCCTGTTAAACAGAACATCCTGATCATTATTAGCTATAAAGTAATGAGTGTCACTTTATCAATATTTGCCTTTAAATGCCTTTTTGTAGTACAGTTGATGGAAATTATCATGAACACCTAAACAGTCTTATGCAATCCAAACAAATTGCCCTGCAACAAATACTGCTATGAAGCTTACAATGCTCAATTTGGTTGATTCAGCCCTATAAGGTATTATAGGTTTCTCCATAGTAGCGTTTGTCGCAGGCGTTTTGTATTGGGTTTGCTAAAGACTGTACAGGTGTTTATGTTATTGTGTGTACACCCTGCATGTTTTATGTCAGCAATGTGTTGTTCTAGGCTGGAGCTAACTAGTAAGAGATTGTGGACCTCATTATGACAATATTGTTGCAACAGTCCATCTGCTGCTGTGATCTTTTTACTACGCTACAAGAAAGGCAATTTTCATCATGCCTAAGAAATTAGATTGCTGTGCACTGGTATTGTCATTTCATTTAATAGAACAAAACTGTTAAAACAAGTCTGCAATACTAAAATCTGTGAGATAATATTGTACTGATGATTCCATACGTTTTTTGAATGGATTGAAAAACACGATTACAATTTTACAAAATAATAGGAAACAAAATAGATAAAAAGCTGTCTTTTCTGCAAGGTCCCCTGCTGCTATCTGAGTATCATAGAGTGCTGGAATAAACACTGTTTTATTAAAGGCTGGCAAACCTGAATGCTCAAGTTTCTGGGGAGCACCTGAGGGCAACAAGACTCTTAAACCATACTGCTGACAGCCAAAAGGCCCACAAGAAATACAAACCTTTGATATGGCTCAACTAAAACTGTTGGATGATTGCATTTTGTTTGTATTATATATGGCTACGAAATTCAATCCATACCCTAGAGTATCTACATTTTACAAGTTAAAGTTGCTGTTGTTAAAGTTAAGAAAGGTTGCAAATAAAAACACTTGAAGACTCATACAACTCTAGCTCACCTCTGCTGTTTACAGTTTTAACTCTTAAGGCTCGATTTTTAGCCTCACCTACAGACATGCCATTTCACACAATCCCACAATAATACATAACTATGATCATTACTGCTCAAATAAGTATTTTCCCAATTGTCTGATGGTGGCACTTTAATTAGAGACAGGGCTGTCTGCCCAGTTGGTTTGACATGAGTCTGTGTCACAAAAATAAGCAACACTGCCAACAACGCAGCCGTAAGTAGACAACAGTATGACACAAATACATGAATGCACACATACACACAAGCGAGTGGTACAGCGACCAACACTGAGTTAATGGCACGGCGGCCTGAACACAAGCAGCATAGAAAAAAACAAAATAGAGTAGAATTATGTACTGTACATATGTAGACAGAAGATATGTTGGAAGTGTGATGTATCTATCCATCACATAGCTCATATCCATTTCCAACTTGCTGTCAAAGACTATCCACTGAAGTCATAATATGGTGTTTAGTCTCAGAACCCGTACACATAAAAACCAGGCACACGCACATAATACGAGCACACAGAACAGTATCCACGAGGGGAAACCCATTTTGCGAGTGCATGTGCATAGAACAGTATGGGTGAGTGGAAAAGCATCGTCACGAGGGATCATTTCTGCTCCACCTGCACAAATGCGGTCCCACAAGCACGGGGCTGTGACGAGCACGAGCTCAACCCTCCACACATGCTCGCAACTGCTCAACACTCGCTCGCTCATCAAGTTGACTTTGGAGACTTTTGAGACTTTGGAGACGGGGATGGAATAGACAGTGGCTGATGTCTCCACTCCTTTGATTGGTCACTTTGAATACTGAGTGTGACCTTTGGCTGTTTGGTTTGATCACTGGCACAATCAAAGACAGGCAGCTGCCTAGAGAACAACCATTTTAGCTCTAAGCTGGATAGAGGAAGTCAAACCAATCAAAGTTTTGATAGGTTCTGATTCCAGTAGCGCACCAACAACTATTAAATACATGCAGTCAGATTCAAGGCAAGATATAATACTTGACAGAGCTCAAACAATATTCAGAATTAAGAGGGCAAGAATAGAAATTAAATTCATCTGGATTCCTGCACATAGGAGTGTGGATGGAGATGAGCTAGCAGATAAATATGCAGAGGGAGCAACAAGAAAAAAAGAAAAAGGTATGGTCGTAAAATATAGCAAGGCTGAGGTTAAAAGTATAATCAAACCAGAAATGAAAAAGACATTGCAGGAAGAGTGGGACAGAGGAAATAAGGGCCAATACTACTACAGCATTCAAAGAAAAGTAGGAAAAATGAGAGGAAGCAATAGAAATAGAAAGGAGGAGGACATTATATCAAGGATGAGGTTTGGTCACACCGGTCTGAACAGTACATTAAACTAAATAAAATGAATGCTACGGGTAGATGTGAACAATGCAGACTACAGGAAAAGGTGGAGCATGTATCTGTATACTGTCCTAGATATAAACAAGAGAGACAGACACTTAAAATTAAACTCCAAAGGAATCACATGACACTTGGTTATTAGAGAAATGTTGTAGAGGAGTTCAGGTGATGTTGGGTACAGGACTATTTTCAAATTTTTAGAAAACACAGGAATTAATAGGAGAATTTAATGGAATAGTATAGTAATTATTCTGATCCACACTCCAATCCAGAAGGTGGCGCCTAAAAGCTGTTTGCCAACCGCCATTAAAAAACAAAAGACAACAGCCACTGTCTATTCCATCCCCGCCTCCAAAGTCAACTTGACTAGCGAGCGCTGAACAGTTGCGAGCACGTAGGTTGCGCTCTTAACAGCCCCGTGCTCGCAGGACTGCACACAGAGCAGAAACGCTCCCTCACAAGGATGCTATTCCACTGCCAGATACTGTTCTGTGAGCTCGTATCACGTGCATACGCCTGGTTTTTATGTGTGTGGGTTTTGAGACTAATTAAACACCATGTCAAAATCCCTGCACTACTGTAAACAAAAGTAAATCACATTGATAGTGTGTTGACAGTTCAAACCCATAAAGTTGAAACCATATTCCTACTGGTTATGTGCCAATAATTATTCTTGCATTTTAGAGACATGCAATGTCACACAATGATTAAAAATTACAACTGTAACTGCTCAAAGACATATTTTCCCAATTTGATGACACGGCCTAACAAGTTAAATGAAAATTAAAAATAAATTCAATTAAATTAAATGAATCCACGAAATCAACCACTGCCAACACCACCACAGCAGGTGGGACAACACACATACAAGCACACACATTGGCAACTTAATGGTGCAGCGACCAACAGTAGCATAATGGCACGGCGGCCAAAACCCAAGCAACACAGAATAAAACAGAATGCTGCCCTACCTTTTTGTAGTCACACCTCCAAAGTGTGTCCAATTAGCCATCCATCTTTGCTCCTAAACAAATATGTGCACACACAAACACACAAAAAACACAAAGAAGCAAATTAGCAGCACAGCAGCCAACACAGCAGAGAAAGCCAAGGTCCTGATGTCACGTCCAAGCTAGCCTGTGTTCCACTAACTTCTGTGAACCAGTATAATCTCTCATTTAGCATTTCTTTCATCAGTCTTTATCAAAAAAAAATAAGATTGTTCCAAGGGATTACCATATTCTAAGGAAAATCTGCATCCACTACAGCACTTGCTATTACAAGCTGAAACCTTTGTGATTTAAAAAAAAACAACAATCCCATCGTCATTGCATTGAATATTCATTTTGGTATTTAAAGTGACTTGGAATACATTTGCCATCATTATTATGTATCAGAAAATACTCTCATGAATAGAATAAAATCCATTTCAAACATACTGCCCAGTCTTATGTCCCTGTTTGGTCATTTACTTGGTGCAGAAGTGATATTCTTGGGCTGCAATGATTATTGTCATTGATAGATTTTCATCAATTAATCTGTGGATTATTTTCTTGATTAATTGATTAGTTTTTTGGTCAATAAAATGTCAGAAAATGGTGAAAAATGTCAGTACCGACTTATGATTCACAAAAGTCAATAAATGGAAATAAATTATTATTTACTGTTGCCCAGCCATACATTTACAAACCCATGGCAAAAGAGTAACACAGCAGCTAACAGCAGAATAATGTATGACAGCAGCAGCTTTCAACCATGTAGCACAGAATAAAAAAGAAAAAGGCACAGCGGCCTGAAAGCACTTTAAAATATAATTAAACTTTATCGTGTCCTTCCTTTTGTAGTCACAGGACACTTTAGGAGTGTGTTGACATCTTGTTCATTACTCTATCCGTCCAAAATCCTCAGAATACATCTTTCCGAATACCTGGAGATGTGTCACTGGAGTTCAACTCCTCTGTCAAGTCCTTTAAAACTTCAAGGCTGAAAACAAGCCATTTATTTATTAGTTAAGCTGTTATTACCACGGTGGAGGTATAAATAAATTAATAAGTCTTCATGGTTGAAAGCATAATTTGAATAACGTTTACTCCAGGTCTTTTAAAAAACGTTAGCCAATGCTGTCTGCTTGTATCCAGCATATTAAATGAATTAACTCCTCATGTATCTACCTGCTTATCTTCATCATGTAAGCTAGGTCCGAAGTCTCTTCTCTTGCTAACATCTGGCGGGCTTTGCCACCTGTCCTCTTCCTCTTGCGCAGTTTTAACTTTAGTTCGCTCTTATCAATGACACCAAGTAGAATAGCTAACTTTAGAAACTCATTATACCTGGTGCCGTTACTTTTTTACCTTGTATTTGCCGTTGACTTGGCTTTGGTAAACGCTGACATGTCTCAACGTCTGTCTGGCCCCTGGCTGGAGGACAGGGAAACCCCTAATTGCCCAACAAAAAGATGGCCGTGAGGTTCACTTCCAATTTATCTGAAGAAAGGGCGGTAGTACCCTCTCTCGTTCCCTCATTTCATCTGCTGCTAGCAAGGATATGAAACGCTAGCTTACCCTCCTGCAGACAGGTAGGAGGTTACTGATGCTCTTTGATCCTACAAAAGTAAGTTGATCTTAAAATTTTAAAAAATTACCAAAGCTGAAAAATTAAAAATTAAAAAAAGTTAAAGATCCCCTCCAGACATCTTTTAAGATGTATATAAAATACTGTACTTTGAATAATACATTGTCTCATATGTTTTTTTCACAAAGAAGTGAAATAATCTTAAAATTAAAATGAAATCTCATAGGACTTGGTTTTTACCATTCTGTATTATAATCGGCAACCATTCCTTGAGTGGCTGTTGGGGGTAAAGGCTTCACTGGGGTCATCAGATGGGCATCCTCCTTCCTTGGTGTTTTGTTGATGGGCCCATGCAGCAACAGAACTTCAGGATCAGTCAAGTCCAGGTTTCTTCTGTCAGTGATTCAGTCCTGTTTATGGGGACTGTAAATCATAACCAGCAGCAACAGAACTTCAGGGGGATGAGTCTAGTGTAGGTTTCTTCTGTCAATGATTCAGTCCTGTTTTCATTAAAAGTCCAAATTCTATGAATATGCAAACTTCAATGTAAAGTCCATTCTCAGTGTATGTGCACTGAAGGCTTCAGGTTTCCACATCACATTTGTGTAAGGTGAATATTGGACCATGATCGGCTTCCACACTATTTGTGATGTCACAAATCATGCTCGTAGGCCCACCCCTTAAAACTGGCTTTTCAATGAACACAGACAAACTTCCCAATTTCAGCACATGAAATTGCTCAAACATTCAACTGTAGGAACATTCAGAAAAACATATTTTTGAGTGGAGGGCGACTTTAACATGTTTTAAATCAGCTTTCACTGCGTGTTCGTTTACAGTGCTGTACTGTAGACAGGTTGTAATACAAAGAGAAATGGCCCAAAGCATTTTTTAAAAATCTGTTTTAATGAGGGACACATGAAAAAACATAAGCCCTTATTAATAATCATGAAAAAATTAGGAGCTCTTCTTGGTAAAATGAAACACCTTAGGCATGATTGGGATGAAGTTTAACTTCTGAAGTGGTACAGACATGGTTGACTCCCCATGAAAAACTTGAAACATGTTTAGGGTGGAGCGTTCTTATGCTTCAAAAGGACACCATAATAATTATTATTATGGTAATTTTGTTTTTTTAATTATTAGAGCTCTGGCACCTCAATAGGGAAATTTTAAGGGATACAAATTCAAAATAGGGGTGAAAATTGTGGTTAGAATTGCCTACATTGGGCTTCAAATATGGGAATATGAATTTCCCAATTCATAAACTTACATAAAGCTTTTTACTGTTAGTGAAGTTTTTAATTTTATAATATTTAATTTAATGACTGAAGACGTTAGAGGGCCTTAACCAAATTTTAGTTGACAAAATTTTATACCAAACCAAATTTTCAGTGTGACCTAAAATGTCACCAAATGTTACCTTCAGCGCTGATTGAAGGTAAAAGAAGTGTTCAGTTCATAATCAACTTGGTTTTATTGTCAGATTATGTAGTTTGTGGAGGAGGAGAATATTGTTAGCATTATTTGTATAGACCATGCATAATCTACATTTCAGATTTTGTGCTCATTTCAGAAAATGCAATGTTGTTGTCACCCAACAAGGGTCATGTACTAAAAATAATGCTCACTCATTTGAATAGCAATGAATAATGCACCATGGGTGAGAACATCATAATGCCATGCTATGCTTGTGTGAACCGGGCAATTTGCACTGCATCACCAATTACTCTCACTGTGTTTGTGCTTGTCTCTGCGTGTCTTTGGTTGTTTTGAACCATAACCTACAGAGAATTTATAGCTGCACCTCATCATATTTTCTCACCTCCCCGTGGCTGGCACTACCATTAGGTTCAGTGGAGAATTTGCTATGTGCAAATGATAGCTTAATATTTACCAGTGGGGTAAAACAGACAGACTAAATTTCTGAAAAGGTCAGTGTTGGAGTCACTCATTAGCTAGTGCAAAAATCAGAAGGTGATTACAGGGCAGAAAATGTTTGCCTAACTTATTATTGCTGGTAAGCCAACAAACATGAAATTACTGATATTCACTCAGATGCCACCAATTGGAAAACGTTATCATTCAAAAGCAGCACAATGTCCATTCAGTTATGGCAGTGCCTCAAATTCATAAAAAACTGTAGAATTAGGGGTATCTCAGAGCAAGTTATGGAAGTGTGTTTGACAGAGAAAAATGAATCCATGATGCCCTGAGCCAGCAAGTTCCCTAGTCAGCTGGCTACACTGTACAGTACGTTTCTGCTTCAGTGCTTAAAATATCCATTCTTGTCTCCTGGAATAAGACTGCGGTTCAACAGTGTTGGTAGAAATTCCGTGCTACTGATAAGAAGGCAAAAATCCATATCCATATATGGTGATGATCACTTTGCATTAGAGCCCTTAAATATTTAAAAGGCTTGGAATTGTATGACTGATCTCCGCAGGGAGGTAAACATAACTATGTCAATAGACTTTCTGCCACCAGCCCAGAATGTGTTTGTCTTGTACAAAGAGAGCTGCCGTGGCCCTGGATCTATATTAACAAAGATGTTCTCTGGCTCGAGTAGTGATATTTTGCAATAGTGTTGAGAGTCATCTGGTCACAGACCTCCTCCGTCAGGTGATGGTATTAAAAATTGTTCTTGTGGAAAACGAGTATTTGCCTAGTTTTCGAACGTGATCTTTGGCGCTTTGAGAAAAACTCCCGTCTCCTATCTCACATGAGAGAAGATTTTTGAGTCACGCTTGACTAGAAATGGGTCCACGATGTTGAAGAATTATCACTGCAGCATAATTGCACTGAGAGAATACATTATTTATGAGAGATTTAGCCTCATTAATCTGCGAAACGTTCTGAATGTACGATCATTCTATTTTTCTCATGATTTAGTGTTTTGCAGATCTTTGCAGAGACATGAATTTGCTCTTTGATGCGCAGTCAGTTTCCTTGACTGTCTTTGTGAAATAGTGTTCTTTGACAGCTCTTCCCCAGTGCTTTCAATGAATCATTATCTGTGCCAATGTTTGCACTCAACCTGTCTTTTTCCTCTTTTGTCTTGCAGCTGCACACTGACCTCGATAAGGGGGACAGTGTGGTGAAGTACACTCTCTCCGGGGATGGGGCTGGCTCCATTTTCACAATTGACCAAACAACGGGGGACATCCATGCCTTAAGGAGTCTTGACAGGGAGGAGAAGCCTTACTACACCCTACGCGCCCAGGCCGTTGACATCAACACCAATAGGCCCCTAGAGCCTGAATCAGAGTTTGTAATCAAGGTTCAAGACATCAATGACAATGAGCCAAAGTTCCTGGAAGGACCATATAAGGCCAGTGTCCCCGAGATGTCACCAGTAGGTATGTGACTATCTTGTTCTGTTCACTAAAGATAGAGAAGACAGTTCATGTCTTAATGGATCTGAATCCTTTGCACAGAATGCTTTGTATTCTCCCCTTGAACTGAGGAAGACAAAAAAGTTGAGTTTCAGGAGTATCACAGGTACAACCAGAGGGGCAAAGCTACTCCCCCCTACAGATTTTGACATTTCAGAGAACCAGTTATTCTTGGTGTGCCCTGAGTATATTTCACAGCTTTGTCTTTTTACATCCACCCCCTGAGAGAACAGATCAAGGTAATTCGCTGGGAGAATGGTTCCTCTTGATCTGAATGGCAGTGACACCCTCAAAACTCCAAAATCTGCAGTCTCCAGAGTACAGGTAGAAAGCAGCCTAGCCCCGGTGAGCACTCTAAATCATAAGCTGCCCTGTAACTGTTTACTGTGGAATCAGAGAAGCTTTCAAGTTCATCAAAAACACATCTAGTGTTACCATGGAAGCAGAGTACAAAGATTAGCCTTAAACACCACCCACAGAATCAAGTAGAAGATCAATTAGATGATTGATATAAAACAAATTAATTTCAACTTAGATAACTACCCGGACATGTTTCAAGTGAATGCACCGAAGATTTTAAAAATGTGTTACCTTCCTGTCATTATAAGATACTTTATTTATCTATTTATTTGATGTAGGGCAATCTGTGGAAGAAAATTTAAAATATCACTTTGATGCTTGGTTACTACTATGTTTATTTTTGATACTTTAGATAATGAAGGATTAATCAGTTAATCATTGTAGTAATCATTGTAAGTAATTGATTAATAATGCTTATCATTCATTAACCAAAACATGACTGCACTTCAGAATATACATATAATCAAAATGTTTTGATCAAAATGACTGCAAAACTAACTAAAAAAGTACACTCGCAGTAAAGCAAAGAAGCTGATCTGACTTATTGTCACACAAGGCTAAATAACCTGGGGTTTAGAAATAGCTATATATAAAAATATAGAAATAACACATAAATTATGCACCTTTATTATGAACCTTTACCTTTATTATTACCTTTACCTCCAGCTCAAAAAATAACCCAAAGGTTGTTAACAGTGTAGGAGATGCAACCCTATCATGAACATCAAATCAACTTAAGTCTTTATCAATATTTATACCAGGAAGACTAATGTAATCAATGAGTTCATTAACGGTTACATCCTTCTTGTTGTCTTTGGCTAAAATGCCCCTGTGGATGTTTTTATGTTAGCATGGCAAAACAATAGCTAAAAGAGAGAGATGCTTGACATAAATATGCTTTAATGGCTGATAATGAAGACTAATATATGGCCAAACATTATAAACTCATCACTCAGGGCAATAATCAGGAGACACCCTTAAATGTGTTGGCATCGAGCTCTGAATCATTCAGAGAAAGTGAAAAAACAAAACAAAACAAACAGACTTTTAAAAGAAAGGTATGAATTGTTGATGAATTTGTTGGTTTCACGTCTTGTATAAACTTGCATGTTAAGTTGTTAATATCAGAGTAGTGAGAAGCAGATTCCTTTAACAATCAGGACAGTTTTGATTGTAGTGATGTGGTTCTTTTTCTCTTTAATTTCATGTATGAATATAAAATATATTTTGGATTTCAAATGTAGTCAGAAAATCAATGTAAAGTGTATATTGTGAGCAGTTAATTTGTTTATTTGCTTTATTGCTATATATTGCAACTCTACAGTAATTTGTCTAATATTGTAATATGAGGATACAGTAAATAATCTATATTTTACAAATGTGATCCTTATCATACTCCTCCCTTGTATACCAGCAATGACCTCTGAAGCTATTCCTTCCACCTACTTCCTACTTACACACCTGAATTTCCGTAACACGAATATAATGTATTTGACTTTATTTATTGTCTCACACCTAGGTAAGGGCTGTTGGCCTTGGGAATGCGTGGGTGTTAGCCATGCTTAAATGCTTAAAAATTTTCCCTAGATCTGAGCTGTTGGTGGTGGGGATTTCCTCTCCTTTGCAGACCTGAAAAGGTGTTAATGTATTATCTTATCTATTGTATATTTGTCTTGAACACGATGCAGTCCTTCTCTAGTATGTCTAATCAGGCATGTGTGGCTTTGTTAGGGAGGATTGAGACACTAATCTCTCTCGCCTAATGTTTTAATGCCATTGTTACCATCTGCTCAGACTGCAAAGCCTATTTAATATACAGCAAGTTCTTCACAGGGAACCAGGAGCTTACCAGAATTTAAAATGACCATGTAAATGCCATCCCTCTGGTCAGTGTCTCCTGTTAATGGTAAGCGTTCCACAAATCCTGCAGTTGGAAACAATTTACACAGCGTGTTTTTAAGCTACCCATATGTGGGTGTGTGATTGATGCATGGACGTGCATATGTGCGCGGAGCTGTCTGACTGTGAAGGCATCCATGTCAGCCTGTCTGCAAGTAGTCTGCCTAAAGAGTCTGCCTAAGAAACACCAGGTGTGTGTCTGGGATTAATAAAATAGTCAGGCTGACAAGGCAATTTCTTTTGATAACTCTTCTCAGACTGGAAACTTTTGAATGAATTTGGTGAATTTAAATACATGGTAAATAAGGACTGTATTAATGAAATGGTGTTTTCATTGCCCTCTAGTTAAGGGGGATGAGCCAACTTCCAACAAGTAATTATTCTGTCCGTGTTACTGCAGGAGTTTGGAAGAGTGCCATCTTAACACTATTCTTGCTATGGCCCTTTGTTTTCTTAATGGTTGCATTGTTTAATAAATGGTTGCACAAGGACTTTTTTGCCCTTGTTTTATTTTTTCATCATACTAGCCACTTAGTAATGCTAGAAATGTACAAACCAAATGTACAAAACAAACCAAATGCACAATCCTCATTGGCATTGCACTCTATCAGGGACTTTGACTGTTCAGTATTAGCTGTAGCTTTCTCAGTCGTTATTCATCATTCATTAGTGTCAGGTGAGATCATTCAGTAAAACCGATGAACTTCAAAGAATTTGGATTTCAGTCTCACGAGGAAGCAAATTAAGTCAAAGTCAATATGTCTGCCCACTCTTTTCCACAGGGACATATGTGACACAAGTGACAGCCACAGATGCAGATGACCCTACCTATGGAAACAGTGCTAGAGTGGTATACAGCATCCTCCATGGCCAGCCATACTTCTCTGTTGACCCTAAAACAGGTAAAGTGCTTTCTTCTTTCTATTTATATGACAGACAGTTTGACAGACAGTTTATATGATTCAGACAGTGACAGTTTTTATTTTTTACTATAAAATGTGCAAGTCAGCCCTGTCAAAAAACTAAAAAAGTGTTTTTTTATGGGATTGCAGTGAGCCAATCTTGCTGTGAAATAAGGTTATCTAGGCCATTATTTTGAAATGATATGTGTAACTGAGAGTCTTCTAAACAGCGTGTGCGATGTAATGTGGACCAGAGCAAGCATATATCAGGAGAATAAAACAGGCCCCAGAATTGACCCTGGGGCACTCCACAAATCAGCGGGCCACAAAAGGATACATGCTCTTCAATAGAGACTGTGAAATATTTATTTGACAGGGGAATAAAGGGTCAATTGTATCAAACGCTGTGCTTAAATCAAGCAGCAATAATATCAAGGATTCAACATTATCAACAAGCATGGTGTAAAAAAACATTCAGGATATCTGTTTCAGTATTCTGCTGTTGGTGAAAACCAGATTTAAGTGTATAATATATTTTAAGTGCAGTAGCTCTGAATATGGAGGTTGCTAGCTTAGAAATGGAAGGATGCCATTACTTTTTGCAACATATCAAAATGTCAGGAGAACACATAAACTGACAGTCTCGGTATCAGGATGTGCCCACGAAATAAACTGCTACCTCAAAACCACAGCTGAATCTTTGCTGCAAGGATACTGACGAGTCTGTGTTGTGCATAGCAAGCCAGCAAACAGCTACAGCAGCTCACTTCAACTGGCCAAAAGACAAATAACACAATAACATTAACAGTGTTATATAGTTATTTCCTTTTTATTTATACCTGCGCTCTGCAGGAGTAGGCGGATGGTGTCATAGGAGGAAAATGGCAGTAAAAAAGGTTGTAGAGTGGTGGGGGAGGGCGAGGGTGGGTGGGGGTGTTGGCAGATGAAAAACCTTCATACCACCAGTGTTTGCCGGTAGTGGGCTGCTGTTGGCTTACTATCTGGGACAGTTCAAAGCATATGAAAATAGGTTCATACAGTACATATCACACAGGCAGTTACGGTGGAATCTGTTGCTTATTATGCCGCTCATCCCAGAGCTTTACAGAGCACATACTGTGACTGTATTTCAAACTGATGCTGGAAAAAAATCAAACTGTTAGAGTAAATGTTTGCCCTGCTGGGCCTGCATCTATCTGCAAACGCACATCAACAAGGGGAACAAACATTGGGAGGAAAAAGGTGAACAAAGGGAGGGGGATGACGACCACATGTGTAAATCACCACGCGTGTCACTGTATTATCGCTCTCAGACACAGAAACGTCAAAAATAAACATATGCTTTGATTCTGGATCTCACACATGTTAGAAGTCTGTAGATCAAATGTGACATCCTCGCCATATTAAATGGAGTAAGAGGAGGGAAAAAGTGCAGACCCACCTATGCTGCCCGCTTCCTTTTAGCCTGCCAGCCTCCCACTGACCTGGCTATTAATCTGCAGTACAAACGCTCTCTGATCTCAGGGTCTCTGATCCTCAAGTGAATCATTATATGGCTTCACCAGAGTTCCCTATTGAATGTCAAGTGTCTCCAGTTTGTAATGACCTCTATTTCAGCCTTGGTCAGAGGCACAGGAGTGAGCTCCTTCAGTGGAAGTGTACTCTGTATTTTGAAGTAAATTGTGCATTTAGCATCAAACATGCTTCAGAGGATTTAAAAAGTTTACCACTTTTTCCCTTTTTCTTTTTATCTCCTTATCTCTGTATCTCGCTCTCTCTTCCTCTGTTTCTCCCTCCTTTTATTATTTGCATTTCTCATCAATCTTGCTGTACACCAGGGGTTATAAAGACAGCCTTGCCCAACATGGACAGAGAGGTGAAGGAACAGTACCAGGTATTAATCCAGGCCAAGGACATGGGGGGCCAGCTTGGGGGTCTGGCCGGGACCACCACCGTCAACATTACCCTCAGCGATGTCAACGATAACCCGCCCAGGTTCTCCAAAAGTGAGTGTCCTTTGTAGAAAATAGACATTTAGATATAATGGCTGTTTAACAACACCAAAACAATAATAATGTGGTTGACCTTATGCAGGTTCACACATTTTATGATAATGAAATAAACACTGCAATTACAACAGGGCAGGGGGTATTCATCATGACTTTTCTTTGTAATTGGTTTTCATGATTTGTCATTATGCTCTGTCGTAAGCAAGGGCCTGTTTATTTAGCATGATTGCATCTCCAGCTACTACTCCTGGCAAATAAACCAGGGTTGGTGTTATTTTACTCATGGAGCATCCTTCTATATTTAGATCAGGTTGGAGCGCAATAGTGCTGCACCAGGGATTGAGTCAGAGTATTTAAACACTGTATTTTATCTGGTATTTTATATAAGCTGCTAAACCGGATTAATTCGATTGTACTGTTCACCAGGTCATGTAAAAAGCCAAGCTGGAAAAAAAATACTCCTTGCTGTAAACTCATTGATCTGTGAAAGTTTTCTACATATACTAAGCGTAAATATTTGTGTGTATTCTATTTTAAACAGCAAGGATATGACAGGAAAGCACAAATATTCTGTGCTGATGCAGTCTCTTCAGGTATTTTGAGGCAACACTCAGTGGTCTCCTCTGAATGTAAATACAGGCAGTCAGACGGTCAAGCTCAAGGAAAAGATGATATTTCCATAATGCTGTCACAGCACAGAGGTTTGGGCCAAGTATGGCGGCTCCTCTGCCCTGTCCCAAATCCTCTCTTAGTCTTCTTCTTTTTTCATCTATTGAGAGCTTACAGGTTAAAAAATGTATGGTGGCCATATTGGAGGAACTCATCAGATGATTTAGTTTACATATAACATTGCTGCATGTATCCAACCTCCAAACCTCTCCTTTCCTCCCTAGTTATTATAGATTATGTATTTGAGAAACGTCAATCCCCTGAGCCTCTATGAGGGCAACAGATGTGGCTGCATAGTTCAGGACTGATAGTAATGTATAGTGCCTGTATTCGGCTTTGCTGAATTATCACATAAGCTAGTTTACCCACTGACAATGCCATAAAACAACTGTGTTGTAAATTCCCTTGACCTGCAACTCAGCATGTTTCAGCACAATGACTGGAACTAACAAAAAGAAATGTTCTTGTCCTATCATCTAAAGGCATGAACCTTAAAAGACTTTTTAAAAAATGTATGCATGTCCTTGAAAGTACTTGATTATTTATTGAAATTATGGCAGCCAAATTCATCCATATGCGTCAGATCCTCTCTCTCATTCCTGGGATCAACACTGAGGAAAAACCTAAGATCCACAGTAAAATGAAAGAATAATAAATGAGAGCAAGAGCAGTAACATATACACAGCAGTACCAGTATCTCATAGTATAGCATGACCTCAAGTATAGTATTGATTTAAAAAAAAACATTTAATGCAACACGTTGCAATAACCAAAGCAAAGAAGGATATTTTGGTTTTGTTTCAATAAATTTATGTTGGTCCTCCATCAAGAAAAAGGAAAATCCTCTCTGCCAAGCAAAAACTGTCATATAAGGAAAAATAGATCTAATGTTAATGTTTTCCACAGTCTGTTTTATTTCTTCTGTTGGAGTAGGACATGTGTTACGTATTTGTTTGATTAAATGGAGAAATGTGTTAAGAATTTGGCTAAATGAATAAAAAAAAACCAACAAATGGTCAGGTACTAGTGCTACACTTTGATGGACTTTTGCACATCCAGTCATTATGAATAGACCCGAATAAATGTCGTCCAACCTTTGACGTAGCATAGTTTCAAAAATGAATCTTCTAAATTATTGTTTATGATATTTCTAGTCCAACAAGTCCAAGTCCTGAGAACAGTTGTGAGAACACTATTTTACTGTTACATCACGCTGCCCACCAGGTGTGGGCACTAGACTTGTGATGCAGCAGTAAAGTTTTAATTTCTCTGGCATGATTGTTCAAACAGCTGGCCATCACAGAAAATGAATGGAAACACAGAACTTTCCGTCCATTGTCTGGCGTTAGTGATAATCAATCAATCTCTACAGTTCGTTTGTTTGTAGAGTTCTTCCCAAGCCCTCAGCAGTGAGTTTTGCTGTTGGGAGAACCAAAGCCCTTGGGCTCTTGTGTTTGTTGATCTTACAGGTTGAGCTAGCCAATTACAAGGAGCTGAGCACCCTTGATGTCCAAACATGTGAAAATTGAATAATGTCATGCCTATAGCCGCAGGGCTGACTTCAGACAGAGAGCATATCAGCTGCTTGCCTGTGGGTGGATAAGACATCCTCAGGCGAGTGAGAGACTACATAAAGGACAGGGGATGTGAAGAGCTCACTATTTTTCATCCGATGTCAAGTGATGATAATAAATGAGCCTGAGTCCAGTCTGATGTGTGTGTGTTGACAGGTTTCTTTCACCTAAGAGTTCCTGAGTCCTCTGCAGTGGGGTCTGCTGTCGGGAGAATCAAGGCCCATGACTTGGACATCGGGAAAAATGCCGAAGTCGAGTACACCATTGTGCCAGGAGATGGAGGCGCCATGTTTGACATCACCACCAATGAACACAACCAAGAGGGGATTATCATTCTCAAAAGGGTAGGTCTCAGAAACTAAGACAAAATGTTAAACATATACAGTATGTTTTTAGTTTTTAAATGTAGATTCAAACATAGTACATGCCAACACCATTCTGCATAGCCAGGGGAACATGTTTTGAGTGGGTTTGTATCATATATCAGTAAAACTATTGGGTCTATACAACATCAAAAATCTCATCACATCTTTACAGCACCATACGTTATGTTAACCCTATGACAATTATGTTACAGTTTTGACAATATGAAAATGGTATAGTTTTTAAAGAAGTACTTTAGACAGTGCTGTCATTCATGACAATGCCACAGAAAGTGCAACTATCGTTTGAAAACTGCATTTGAACTTCAGCATCTTGTTGTATTTTGTCAGCATGCTGGAGAAGCTTTTTAAATCCTTCTTGCCACAACATATAAACACAGACAAAATAAAACCATCCTTAAAAGGACGTTAGGAAGGCTCACATTGCTTGCGATAATTATAAAATAAAAAAATAAAAAAACTGATAATAGGGAACAGTAGAGGTGCGGTGTAACTTAACAGAAAAAAAAACTTGCAAAATACATACATATATATATATATATATATATAGCCTACCACAGTCACGTAGAGGTGGTGCTGCACCTGGGGGCTGCGGTGTTGCAGCACCCCTAACACCCCTACTTCCTATGGGTATGTTATTCTACATGTTATATTTACACCTAGATGATTCTCAGTTCTACTATCACCAACACCATAACACCACAAATGGAGGAAGTAACTTTTAAAAAGAAATGTTAATAAATACAATAGAATATATAATAAAATAAATCATAATGAGAGTGCAGGTATACCTCAGTGTGTTACTGGGAACCCACACAGGAAGCGAGATGTAAGCGGCCTGTGTTCAGTGTCTCTGTCCACAGAAGCAGCTCCTGACCAGCGGCAGGCTAACCTGCCTTCTCCAGGCTGACTGACAGCAGAAATTTACTGAACCAAAATAGTTTTCATGGCGGCTCCACAGGAGGAAATCAACAGTGTTTGTATTTATTGATTCATTTATTTTATTCACCCACCCACCGTAGCGAGTGAGGGGACTCTGCCTGTAGTAAAACAGGTGAGCTCAGAGGCAGGCTGGGAATCCTTATCAATCAATGTAGATACCGCTAATAAGTTCACAACACATATACAGCAGGATATTTGTGTGATTTAAACAGCTGCCTGTGCAGATTACGCTTCACTAAACACGACAGAAATAGACGTAAAAAAAGGCAGGGGGTCTCAAATGCCTTCTATGTGAATTGGCTGTTGCACCAGCGGGGCGCTTGGCAGATGAGAATCTGTGATCTTTCAGTTACTGTATGTAATGATGCTTTCTCATTGTTTGTCTCCTTGCTGTCCATTTCTTAAAGCAGAGTAATGGCTTGGCTCTCTCTGAGCGCTGGTGCTATATAAAGCATACACTCAGCATGTCAGGGCTCATTTACTATGCCATATGTTGTTTTTGCTAAGTGGATTAACACATCCAGAACATAGTGACCCACAGCAAGAGGTCTTGGTCTTTGGTTGTACTCTCTCTGATCCACAGAGCAAATGTATCTCATTTAATACCAACTTTTACCACACATAGCATTTGTAGGGCCATGATATTACTTCACAAAAAAAAAAAGGCAAATGGCACAAGAGCACCAGTGAGATTAGAGAAATTTATTACTCCTTGGATAAACCCTTTGAGATCAATCATCTCATTTTCAAGGGGGACCCACAACTGTCAGAGGTGAAAAAAAGGACATTAGGGAGAAATACAGCAGCGCAGCCAGTGCAATGAATACTTATCTATTAAATACCTAGACTATAATAAGACTTATTATGCAATCAATTATTAACTTTGGCCCATATATTTAAAAAATGTAAAAGTTCTGTTCCAAAAATCTAATAATTCATACTTAAAATATATATAAAAAATTTACAAATGATGGATATTTCATTTCATATATATACCATAGTGCAGTTTTCTCCAAACTGCTCCATTAATACAAACACATTTCAATCCTGGATAACAGGACATTGAGTAATACGGTAAGAGCTTCACAGCTGCCACATGGAAAAGCCTGTCCCTGAATTCCTTTATCAGTCTTAACGTCAGGTTTCATAATGTACTCATGTTGTTTTAGTATATTAAGTACAAAGCTGCCCATTAAAAATATTCCATTTCTGTACATTCTTGGCTCCTTTGTGACACTCTCCTTAGGGTATGCCTAGTTAAAGACTTGGAGATCCATCATGTCCAAACACACTAAATAGAAATAATGTCATACTTCTACCCACAGGCTTGACTGCAGAGAGCAAGAGTGTGATATTATTTCTCTTTGGACATTGAGGGCATTCAGCTCAGTGATGGTGGGTGGGTAATATGCATTTATGAGTGTTGCATAGGCAGGGAATGAAAGCGTCTCAGTACGGTTTCATTAAGGTTTCAGGTGCCTACTCTTAAAAGGTACATTTGCTTTTAAAATTGTGGCATGCGTCACTGTGACAAATAATTAAAAGCACTGTATTAATTATATCATCATTAGACTTAATCTTGGCCACACTTTGACATATTATTCAGAATGTAAGTGGTCCATTGAGGAATCTGGGCTCACTATGTTGGTTTGTTTGCCTCTCTAATCAGTTTGGCATGCTTCGGCATTAAGCATCGCAGGCCAGCCAGGTTATTAAACACGTGTAGTTTTCAACAGTTTACAAACTGTTACATCTCACTGCCATTTGGAGTAACCACTGAATAACAGAACTGCTCACGCTTCCACACTTCTGCCAACCTGCTATTTAAATACATCATGTCAGTATCACTTGAACAGCTGGCGAGCAGTTGGCTCAGTGTCTCTGCATGTGCCATGTAACAGTTAAGAAGCATATAATATGAATGTGTTAAAGTCACTAGGTCTCACCCACACGTAAAACTACATGGGTGCACACATATGCAATTTCTCAAATACTCTCACAGGCACAAATGTATGCTTTCAACCTGTGATTGTGTTACGCACTCAGTCTGAGTTGCTTGCACACTCACATGTAAATCCCTGCGCACTGATTCTCTCATACTCTGTGCTGCATTTCCCTTTGGCAGATGCAGTAGACCCCCGTGGTGAGTTTAAATGTCATTTGTTGTCAGTGCTATTTAGATTCAATAGAAAAAAAAAAAGAATTGCAGAGCAATGCTAATGTTGCATAATGCAACAGCCAAAAAATGTCTCTGTAATATGGAAAAGGAGAAGTTCAGAGCAATGCTGTGATGCATGGTTGAGATTTTTTCTTTCTGGAATATGTTATTCCAAAATATTGTTCGGTAAATATTTCCAAAACACACAAAAAAAATATTTTATTTAAATCATACATTCAGCTATTCTTTGAAAGGTAGCAGATAAGTCACAACTTTCCGAACAACTCGTTCTGCTTCACCATCATGTCAGCAATCATTTTGTCAGTGCTGACATTACTATTTTCCAATGATGGATATCTAGTTTTACTTTGTTTAATCACAGCACTTTTGATGCCCTCTAAGAGAGCAGCGTGCACACAAAGTTGCTGTCACGGATACGCCACACAACACAATACACAAGCTGAAATACTGTATAATCAAAGTTGTGACAAACTGCTGTATGCTGAATGTTAGAACAGTAACAATTTGCCACCAAGTCTCAAACATTGTGATAAAAGACAGTCCTTCAGACTTCCTTCAAAACCTAACTAACTTTACATGCAAATCCGTTTCTGGAAGATTAGAAGTGGGTTTCTCGTTATACTGCCTTTTCCATGCAAATACCCCTCAACAAAATACTTTTAAGGAGTGGTAATATATCCATTTTTGTCACTTTTTGTTACATTTGAAGCATGCAGCGTATTTCATCTGATTGCAAAAGTAATAGAAAAAAATGTGCAGTCAATTCTATCTGTTTTTGTGCCTCTCAGGGTATTTCTGATGTAAGTGTCTAAATTGTTCTTTGGGGGAATGCAAATCTGCATTTGTTTTTCTGATGTATCACACTGAGGTATTCGTTAACTGGTACATTTTTAGTACATGCCCCAGCACACAAGCACACAAAGGTGTGTGATCCTTTGATCCCCAAAAATATGCAGCCGAGTGAGTAATTGATTCCCTGCTCAGTGTAAGAGCTCCCTCAGTATGCTCTGTGCATGCGTGTATGAAGGGTATGGACATACAGTACGGCAACTTATGTGTTACATCATACACTGTATGTGCTATATGTATGAATGGTGCTTATAGTCATGGCTATAGATCACTCTATAGTGCCCTGCTCATTGACAGTAATGGAATAACGGAATGAGACGGGATGCAATTATGATGTAAATGAAGACAGTTATTTGTTTACATCATGTATACCCTCGATGGATGGTGAGGATTCATCTTTCCTGCTATTGTTTTACTTTCAGTGTTTGATATGCTGCCACAACAACAATGAGGCAGTGTGATGTATTCCCTACAGTGGAGGGCTACCACACAAAGCCATTGTTGATGGGGGACATTCTGAGCCCCTTTAACTGACCAAGCCCCCCACAATGTAATTTACTAGACAACATGTGCTTCTACCATGTGGAATTGTGATATTAGCAGGGCACAGACAGAGTGAGAAAGAGAGGAGAGAAAGGATGAGCTGTGCTTCGCAAAGGTGTGGGGAGTAGGTAGCTGGAGATGAAGCCTTTATGAGTTGTTCACTGTGTTCCCAGAATACTGACCCACCCACAGTCTTGTCTTATTTCAGATTGGTAGAATATCCCCAGAGACGGGTGTGCAAATGTGTGCAGACAATCCCACTCTCTACCCCTCTCCCTTTCTCTCTCTCTCCCAGTCTCTAGCTTTCTCTCTTTCTTTTGACTTCTCTCCCTCGCACAAACGTCAAAAAAAAAAAAAGAAACACAGCAGGACAGAGACGAAAGCCACATTGTACACAGAGCAGAGTTTGGCAGACCCCAAATTAGAGACTCAGGAAGGTTGGTTATGATAAGAGGATCAGGCTGAGTAATGGGTTCAAAGGATGATCATCTGTTTCCCAGTCTGCCGATACAGGGGGAGAGGAAAAAAGAGGCACAGAGGCATGGAGGGGGTTTGCACATCCCATCTGCAAAACATAAGATTATTGGAGACAATAGGTAAATCCACCAATGAATTCCCAGGGAAATGTGCAGACAAATGTGTGCACACAGAGCAACATACTGTACATTAAAAAGGGCTGTGGAAGGAAACAGACACATTCACACACTGCTATACATATGTGGAGAGCAATAGCACACCCACACATTGAGAGTGTCGCCATGATAACCTTGGGTTGTGTTGGTAAAATAATTGTCAGTCAGATTAAATGTCGTTTTGTGCATTTGTCCATTTGCATGTTTATTTACCTCCTCCTGGGAGAAGAAAAGATGGCAGATATGCATAATTGAAATGTGCAGTTCTAAGCCTAAAGGAACGGTATTGTTTAATGACAGCATGTGTGGCATAATATTTACTGGCTTACATTCAGGGAATCCATTTTAATACAGGACTATCTCCTCACTGTGCAAACTGAATACCCCCAGTGGCCACAGTGCATTGAATAAAGAGCATTTGCTGCAGACCTCTGGCACTGCTTCCAAATCCATTGCCCCAGATTGTCATAGAGGGTTTAAGAAACATTGTGGAGAAGTGCAGGTGACTTGTGTACTGCAGACTGCTGCATGTACTCCTCAACCACTGCTTTAATCTGCTATTTAGTGGTAAAGTAGTTAATATAAGTTAATAATGATCATGGAAAATAACTAGAAAATATATATTTAAAAAAAAAATTAAGTGTGCTTACCTACTAATTGAAAGTCAAATGATGGTTGCTTGGTTGTTTGGAGTGTAGCTAAGGTGTAATGAGATTATTAATAAGGTTTTATGTGTTTTGTTGCTAAGGTGTTACTTTAGTGATCAGAGTGGTTGCCATGGTGTTGCTTCGTTGATGTGCAGCTGTGGCTCCGGAGGTAGAGCGGAGTTGATGGTTCGATCCCCAGCTTCTGAAGCGCAATTGCTCCTGGTGGTCTGGCCAGCGCCTTGCATGGCAGCTACCCCACCATCAGTGTGTGAGTGTGTGTGCATGGGTGAATGAGAGGCACATTGTAAAACGCTTTGTTCTACTCAGGTTGAAAAGTACCATAAAAATGTGATTAATTTACAAGGGTTTGTGGTTGCTATAGTTTTTGGAGTTGTCGTTTGGGTGTTGCTAGGATAGTCATGTATAGGTTGGTGATTCTGTGTGTGACTTCTGAGTGTCTGAACTCAGAATATGAATTTTATTCACTACAGTCATGCAACATTGCACCTGGCAGAGATGATGCAAAATTATTCTTAAAGGATATGGATTTTGATTTTATGTATTTTTCTTATTGTCAACAAATCTCATGTGCAGAGCCAAACCAACAATGAATTGATCCTTCTTATAAGTATTGTGTGTTTATCCAAAGCCTGATATTTCTCATTCCTCTGTGCTTTAGACCTCCATTGTTGTCCAAAAACTATTAAAAACACATCAGTGAGCGACACCGTTGCACTGGTTGACATGTTCCTTCACCACGAAGATTACAGTCACAGTATTTTGTTTAGAAGTGACACCAAAGGCTAATAACAGTGATCACATTTTCATTCTCTTTCAGTTCCACGTAAGGCAGACACCAGAATTGCGGTTCCGTTTACAAAGCTTTACTAGCTTGTTGTGCTACATATCACAACCTCTTGACTTTGTACTGAAGTTCTTTGAAAAATTTACAATGTAGCGCTGAGTCAAGAGGTTGTGATATGTAGCACTCAAATCATTGTTGGTTTGGCTCTGCACACAAGATTTGTTGACAATAAGGAGAATATAGAAAATCACCAACCATATCCTTTGAGTGTCCTCAATCTCAATTCACTGCTTGCTATAGAGTAAATTATTGAGTGTCTGTTATAAAAGAAATGGTGTATACAAGGGTGATTTCCGACACAGTCTGGGACTTAGCTTTGAATGTTTTCAGCACCATGGACAGAGACAGTAAGAGACTGGTTTGAAGGGTTGAAAATGATGGCGGTAGACAGATAATCACAAAATTCATAATTACTTAAATTTCATAGCCATATGTTGGATCACAGACCAAAGTCTTAGCACACTAATCCCAGTCGGCCTTCGTGTTTTCAGGAAATATACAAGTATATTATTAATTTACCACAGCAAATTGATTTGTTTTAATTGAGTAGCACTTAAAATAGTGGCCAGCGACTCCTTCAGGTGACAATTTTTCCACTTCTGAAGAACAGCACATTCAAGTGACTGATGTTGACATATAAGAAAAAGAGCATGTCACCAACAGAGTGCAAAACTGATCAACATTTGCATGCAAAACACATGCCACTAATTGCCTGGATTGCCAAATGCGGGCCTATTAAGACTTCCCTAGTCAGGGCCATTGGCAGTATTGAGGCAAGAAGCCTTTTTCATCCTTCCTGCCATCAATTAAGGATTTAATTTCACTAAAGCCAGACACTGACTGCAGTCTAATTTCTCTATCAGAAATGTCATTACTGTGCTGTTTGAACAGTAAATCATTTCAGAGAATGGAAGCTGTTACTGCCTAACAGTCTTGATGAGATACTACCAGACAGTAAAAAAAGGTAATGGTCAAATTACAAAAGTAATGAACAAACTGCTAACTTGACTGAAAGCCAGAAAACAGTGAGGAATGTTGGTTGAATACTAAAGTACACAATAGACTGTGGTCTCATACATTTTACAGTGTTTACAAGGATACATCCATACAGATAAAATAAGAACATGGCCTTACCTTGTGAAAATATCTAATATCTAAAATATATAATTTTTATATTGCCATGAGGTAATCACAGTGTATTATAGGTTAAAATGGATAGCATTAGTGTCTAAGAGCTCATCCAGTGACATGCTACCAACTGAACCTTGCTTACAGACAGGAGTTGAAACTAATCTATTGACTATAGTGCTGAATGTTTCACTAGAAGGTGAAAATTATTTTAGGCCCTAGTGTGAAAGGAGCAAAAAGAATGAAGAGAGACAAAACAATACTTCAGAACAGCAGGAGATCCAGGTGCCCATCACAGACAAACATCTCACCAAGCAACCAAGTGGGGGGCAATGTGTGTGCGCATGTCTTTGTGTATGTCTGAGTATGCATGTGCTGTCTGTGAGTGAATGAGTATAAAGAGAAAAAAAAAAAAAGAGGAGAAAGAGTGACAAAGAGGCGGCTGAGGTGGTGCTTGGAGTCGATGAAGTGCCTTCTCTCTGGTGGCCTGGGGAGGCGTGGGTGTAATAGATTAAACTAGTGTCTCGGGGCTCATCCCATGGCTAACCCTGTCCTATTAAGAGTGGCAGTGCGAGTCTTTCACAGTCACTCCACTCCACTGCAAGATGGCACTCTACTGTGAGCACTGGAGGGATGGAGAGGCTTTGAGGCAGCCAAGGACACAAACTGATGTGACTGATGGCAGCACAATAAAGTGAGCATCTCTTCTCCACAGTGTTAGGACCCCCCGGTATTCAGAGGGACATCAAATGGCTCTCTGGGGCATGTAAGCTTTTCTCTACTGATGATAAGCTCATTGTGCTCTGTGGTCAGTTGACTGGTGATGGCACAGTGATGGCTGGAGGTCTTTAACATTCTTCTGCATGGCAGATTCTCGCTGAACTGTCAGTCAATGACTGCAGTGACCTTATAAAGAAGTCACTCATTCACAACAGAGATATTATGCCAGACTCAAACCACTGAGTCATAATTGCCTATCTCAGAATCACAGTGGAATTTTCACACTGAAGTGGCTTTGCATCCCAGAAATAATGTATTTAGCTTTTTAGGCATTGTTAGGACTATTAGAGCTTACTGCAACCCAAAAGGCAAAATTTTAGCTTTTCGATGATGGGTGCTGTCATGTGGGATCAGGAGGTTTTGGCCCCACTTGATTTAAGCATCCAGTCATGGTCTAATGTTGCTGTTTGGAGAAATGTGTTGGCTCAGGCCGCTGTAATTAGAAATGTGTGTTATTCTAGGCATGTTTGGCTTAGCTTTGATTTGCTCTCACAGGATAAATCATGTGAGGGGGTGTTAATGATTCATAAGTGGTATCGTAAATATATAATATTGTGGTTAAATGGATTTACGGCCGCTCACCATATCACATATTAAACAACATTTTCTGTGTTTTTCACCTTACTTAATCTTCAGCCTCTTCAGGTAATACCTGCGTTCAGCACAAACAAATGAAATCAGCCTGCTAATGACTTGCTGTGCCGTGATAATTATCCTTTGCGGGGAAAAACTAGATTCACCCATGGGTGTTGGCAGCAGACCATCACCCATATTAGTGGGTGAGCATGGTGGATGTTTGAAAAGAATATTGAATTCAGGTATTGTAATACTGTACTGAACACACAAACAAACTGAGAACCTATTAAATATGCATATCATCCTGCTTCTCCCATCCCCAAAATAACCAGTAAGCTGAAAAAATAGCTGCAACTAACACTTTACACTGCTCAAGGAGCAAGCTGTGAGGGAGGGACCAGAAACAGACCTAAGTATGGAAAAGCTCTTATTTTATCGCTGTAAATCATCAAACAATCACATCCATTGTTCTGTATTCACACGTGTGAGTCTGACGATATAAGGACTTTTTAACGTGTGTGTGTGTGCATAATACTGTACCTGTGAGACTGTGATTCGTTGATTAGTCCCCTGTTCTAAATTAACAAATTCCCTTGAAACATAACAGGTTCAATTGGCGAGAAAAAAAGTTGCTTCATTCAGTATCACTGCCAGTGCAATGAAGGTACACATTTACATATCAAAGGGCGCAGCACTATGTCTAGAATTTCAAGTGTGTTCTGTTGTGATGTTGAAGAGCAGCAGCACTGACATGAGAGGAACTTGGTCTGTCCTCTTTACAAATTCCGCCGTTGATACACTTCCTTGTTGTGTCCACAGTAACCCATAAAAGGTGCGTAAGAACTGAAGCCATAATGAGACACTTCAAACTTGTAATTGAACATGCATAGGTGTATGCAGCTTGTTTAAGAATAATGTATGTGTGGACATGGATAATACTTACTCATACAGCACCAGTTCTCAGCCTATAAGTAGGTCATCCTCGAGGAAGGGGAAAAACTTAAAATGATACATGCAGTCTGAAAATGAATGGCCATTTTTTCTTTCCTGGGAAATTTCCCTTATGGCCTCTAGATCTGATTTGATTCTCCCCAACTCAAGCGTTGACACATTAGCACGTCTTCTCATTAACTCAGAGTTTCTCATTACCCCCTCCTGGCCCCATTTTATTCCTATTTAACAACAGATATCCCAGACATACTTGGACCATCTTGTGTCTCAAACATATTAAAAAAGGCAGTGAAACTCTCAGAATTACTGTTTTGCACCCAAACCAGAATATGTAAATTACTCCGTGAGATTTCCTCGACAGTTAATCATATGGCTGTCCATGCTTTGTTCCATGGATGTCAGAAAGGCTTCTCTCTCCTCCATCTGCTGAGGAGTTTTAATGCAGAGACCCCAAAGTTAGGAAGGAATATTTTAATGGCTAGTATGAACTGGAGGATGGATTACAGCAGGCAAACACAGTTTCATTGTACATATGGAGACTTGAAACATGTGAACCTATCCTTTATCATTACTGAATCCACCTGTGCTAAATAATATCCGTCTTGCTCAACTGTTTTAAATTTAGACGTGATCATATTTGCTCAAAGCTGTTTGTTTGCTGTGACTCCGGGATGCCAGCTGTGTTTGCTCGAAGATTTGTGGCAAAACTGCAAAATCCTGTGTGTGAAAAGAGCATTTCCCCACCATGCTCCACAATTCTCCACCATCGGCTAGTCGAGGATTACATGAAAACTAGACAGTTATAAAGGGTGAGAGTTTGGGCCTCTATCCTAATTGTGGTGATGCAGCATGTTGAGATGGAAAGCCACGCTTCTTCTTGTCCCCAGTGAGACTCTGGCTAATGAGGCCTGGTGTACACCTCCTGCTGTCCACTTTCCCAGCAGCATCGCTGTCCCTCCTCCTCCTCCTTCACCTGTGCATGTATTTTAGCTGAGCTATGCATGCTTGTCTACATGCGCTGGTTCAGATCCAATATGATATGTGCTTATTAGGTATTTACTTATTTCTATCTTATTTACTTTGCTTTTCTCATACTAGTTTTGCATCACATAAACTCCAAATAATGAAAATGATGATAACATTATTGATATAGTTAAGTCTCGCTCTTTGAGAAGCAAAGTACATTAAGTTGCTTTTGATGATGATTTCCAGCAATCCACAGGAATCAGCAGGAAGCTCAGTAGACTGAGATAATGACTGCTGTACATTTTAGGCTACTTTGCAGGTATAACTTGGTGAGGAGTCTCGCAGTTTGATTGTAGGGATCAGCATTTGAATGACACCCACGATGAATTCAGTTTTTAAACGTGGCTGTTGCTTCTGGGAGCTGGGTCTTCTCTCAGTCACTTTTTGAAAGAGATTGAAAAGGACAGAATGTATTTCCTGTTGAAGGATCTTATAGCCGTGCCTAGCCAGTTGCATCTGGTGCACTGTAATCAAACCAATCATGGTGGTTGATGGTCAATGATTGCTTTCAGATTGGCTTGCCTTCACATAGCTCTTTTTTTTTCTTTTTACGGACACCTGCTGTAGTAGCAAGACTGTGAAACCATGGAGATGGAGACGAGACAGAGGGCTTGAGAAGCATCTGCTATCACTGTGAAATCATGACTGCACAGCCTCTGATCATTTCTAGTGGATGGACTCTAATTAGTTAGCTAATTCATGTGCATTTAATTTGGACAGATGATTGGTCATGTTTATCTTGCGTCACAAAAAGGCATTTTTTTCTACATCCTCCAATGCACCTCCCTTCTCAAATTCACTGTCTCTTCACATAAGCACATTTCACTGTGCCATTACCAGCTGTTTTCACTTGGTGCCCTTTGGAACAACATGCCAGAGACGCCCAAGTCCTGGGGCGAGAAGATAGCATTGCTGCCATAGTGGTTACATGTTAGTCAATTTGAAATACACAGAAAAGAATGTCTCTCATGTGACTCCAGGCCAGTGGAGCGTGGCCGACTGCAAGCTTGCCAAGTATGGCTGGTCTCACATGAGAGGGCAGGAGACAGGCAGAAGCACGAATACGGGTGTCACTGCTGTCGGATGTATACACCTCAGCTGCGGACATGCCGAGGATGCCGATTCCTCCCCTCGCTCTTGACTAATTGACCCTGAGCTGATATGTCAGAGGCTTGAAGAGGTAGAGCATATGAACCCTTAGGCTGTTTTTGGAGAACTCTGGCATAGGGGTGAAGTTCTGCTGAACCAACTAAATGCAGTACTCACAGTAAGAGGCTGAAACATTAACCTGGTCAGGATCTACATGTGATGCTCTGATGAATTAGATAACACCATGCTATTAACCTCAATCTGAGCTGTCATTTAACCTCTAAAAGCACATGCGATAATCACCTGTAATATCATATTTGAAGGTGATTTCACGAGTGTGTTTACTCCTTTAGTTATTCATGTCAGACACTGAGAACAATGTCATTTGAATGTGGTTTGAGTGACAACATAAACTGTTGAGATCAACCAAAGACTGACGTTTGCTATATATAAAGTGGCTGATGTTGACATCTGATAGCAGTTACTCCTGAACAGTTACTGTTTGAAAATGAACTGAGGGTAAACTGCTGTCAACACTGATGCTCATATTCAGCTACAGCGTTTCCTCAAGTGCTCTCAACTTGTACAGGATGAACACTACAGAGGAAGTAAATTATAGCAGGAGTGCTGACACGTTTATGGTTTGAACAACAGAAGATAAACTCCAAATGTAACTTTAACTGTATTCTTTTCCTTTTTTTTTTTAGCCCCTGGACTATGAAACCAAGAAGGCGTACACATTTAAGGTAGATGCCTCCAATGCTCATCTGGATCCACGATTTCAAAGCTTCGGGGCCTTCAAAGACACAGCAACAGTGAAGATTAACGTTTTGGATGTGGATGAGCCCCCAGTGTTCAATAAGCCCTCCTATGTGATGGATGTGTATGAGGACACACCAGCAGGCACCATCATTGGAGCAGTGACGGCACAGGATTTAGATGCCAGCAGCAGTCCAGTCAGGTAAAGTTAAACTCTTCTGTCTAAAACAATATACAGTTTACTTTTTGTTCATGGTGTCATATCAAAATGCAGTTAATCAGTTGTGTTTCACCTGAGTGGTTATCTCAAGTTATCTAGTTATCAAAGTGAGACTACATTCAATTTGAAAATAACAAATTAAAACATGTATGTCGTGTTTGGTCAGTTTTATGTGTCTCGAGCAAACAGTTTAAATTCCCAATCCTTACTGGAGCTTAGTGGGATTCAATGGGGAATCACAGTATTAAAAGGATGGATAACTGTGAATCATTTTAGTTTTTTTCTTTAAAAATACACATTTTAGTCCTCCCTTTCTTTTTAATTAAACATTTGCAGTTTCAGTAGAACTTTCCAGCCCATTTTAACTACGGACAGAAAAACTGAATATAAAATTCTCAGATTTTTTTCCCCAATTCTGCAATTTCCCATGTAAATTTAATCATTTAAATTATTGAATCATTTCTGAATGTAGTCCAGAAATAAATCATGTTTCAAGTTTTGTTCTGATGTACTCTGATGGAGAGACCCATTAGTTAGTGAACTGACATGGCCTAACTCAATTGAAAAACTATACTAACTGGGTTTTATTTGTCTCATATTGATCATATTGTTTGTATTCAGCAGACACGGTAGGTAACTTATAGGGGTCAGGATAAAAAGAAAGAAACTGTATGACAGTGTGACCCACTGTAAGGACATTTGGTTTTATTTACAATAACTACGGTAAATCTACATATTGCGAAGAAAACAGGCCCAGATTTGATCCCACAATCTTCATCTTCAGTGGCTTTGCTATTGAACTAATTATTTATTCTCTTGAGGATAAAAGAGCTAAAGGAGGAAGTACTGTGATACTGTAGCCAGTGGTTGAAGCTTTTATATCCCTAATCCATTCATCAGTGTCTCCACTCTCCATTCATCAATGTCATCATGGCTTTAATCTTGAGAGTATTGTCAGTTTTACTCATCAGTTTGAGGACTAATCATTCTGTGTTGAATATTTGACATTGTCATGTAAAATCCTTCTAGCATCATTGGCTGGCAGTTCTTGACTTGTTGGTGACTGCGTGCAACAGAAGGAATTCTGTTACTTTGGCTGACATCCACTAAGGCCAACTGTAGTGCTGGTAATTGTTTGGCTTGGCAGAGCGATATGCTGTAATTGAGAGGACAGCGAAGTAGATGTATTGCGTTTTTGCCAGAGTTCTGTTTCCAACTGTCATGGCAGTCATTAAAGTAGACAAAATTTCACAGAAGACGCTGTCCCCGAGCATTCACTTTTACCTACTGCAGTAATGAGTTAATGCTCAGAATAACCAGTGTTACACTATCTGAAAATATTGGTTTAGACTGGAAGATACAATGCAAACAGCACATCACAACATTTTTTGAAGTGTAAATCATGCAAAAATATAGCAGTAGAGCCCTAGAATATAAGTACAATACAATGTAAATAGAACATCTTATTGGAATTGATAAGATATATACAGTAAGCTCCAGTAAGCTGGTAATTTTAACTGCACACATTAAAATTAATTACTTAGGTTTTGATTTCTTTTTGATTGTCTTTACAGAGCTCAAAAATTAATCCTGATTAAATGTAATTTACAGCATAACAAACTGTGCCAAAACCTAAGTGGCAAATACTTAAAAAAAATACTGTACTATAGACCCCTGCTCTCTCCTTCGTAATGATCAGGTGGGACATTTAAACATCACTGGTTTTATGGATCTGACATGCCCGAGTCAGCTCCTGATTTATACTCAGTGCAAGTCATTCCTTTTATTCCTCCATCTGTCTGTCTTGCACACAAGCACACACACCTTATCCCTCATTCTACCATAAAACTTGAGTGGTAGATAACAATAGACCGTCCCTCGCAAAGACAAAAGAAGTGCATTCTTAAAAATGCATGAGAATCCTTTGGTTTTTAAAATCTATCAGCTACTTTTGCTCAGGCAGATTGCTTTGTATTAATGGTTCTTCGAAGATGTATCGCTCGAGCGTAACGCAAATAGCAAAAACACCTGTTGCGTGGACAGTAGTTGTTTTATTATGAATATTTCATCCCAGAAAAAAACTAAAGAATGGAAGAAGCAGAGATTTGTACAACAAAAAGCTTATGCCCTCTATTCTGTGGATCTCCACTTGTATCTCCGGCACTTTAAAAATTCATCAATACCACAGCTGACATTGTTCATTTGTGTCCCATCATAGAGCAGCCTTGCATTCTTCACTTCAAAACAATAGACCCGATGACCCATCATGCATAGGGAATAATGCTTTTAGACAACTGATTCTGCTATTTAGCGGCATAGTGCAGAGTTATCTCTAGCTGGGGAAACGAAGGGGGTTCATGAATACTGCATTGTTTGCTGGTTCTGGAGAGCTTCCTAAAGTTTGAATGAGATTTAAAGACTGCACTTTTGGCCTCTTTCTTAAATGGTAATATCACAAATCACAATACACTGAAGAGCCACATTGGTCATGAACTTTGAAAGGCTCTATCAATAACTGTTGAATATAAACCCAAATATGCCTTTCCTTTTTCTTAAATTACCTTGTGTATCATGTATAATGTTCACTGGATTGAATTAACATCACTGCAGTTCAAAGCAGGAGATAACAATGTAATTAATTTTCATATCTACAGCTCTCACCACTGAGTCCAGCTTAAGTAGCTTCTTCTTAGATCGGGGATTTCTTTCTCACAGTTGTTGATGAGCTCTATTCCTTTTAAAGATAACTTAAGAGATTGAACCAATTACAAGTAAAACATTTTTGATGTTTTCTATTTCACATGAATGCAAAAAATGTACTTTCTGAAATATTTTTGGCATTTAGCATGAGGTTTTCTTGTTGTGTTCAAGAAAAATTTCAAAACACGCACGCTATGTTTGTGATTTATCCTGTAATATTCTGGTTACGAGGCGGTCTCTCTAACCACTGGGCCACACTGACAGTGAACATAGGCTTCTGTAGCAGCTTGACTCCAATACATCCCCCTAAAAAAGCGTTTTGCCCTGAGGAAAAATTGCGAACCATTGATCTTTTGAACTCTTGATGGCAGTTTGGCTGTAATATTTATCAAAGAGACTCACACTAAACTATTTTGACACAATCATGTTCACTTCAAGGCTACATGCAAAACAGAGTTAAAGAGAGGACGTAGACAAATCGAAATTGAAACAGAAAATTCGATGGAACTGAGGCTTGTAAAATAATTCTACTGAAGTGGTTTTGCTGTCATTCTCATTACAGTAAAAGACTTGGGGGTCTGAATATATGCTAGGCCTCTTTCTTTTAATGACTGAGTCAAGTCCAGTTTGAGGCTCTATAGTATAAAAAACAAGCATGATAAATATTAATGAGAAATATCCTTTAAAGATCAAATAGCTTGCCACGAGACAGAAAAGGCAGAATGATGGTCCAGGCTGAAGCCCATGAGAATTTGAACATCTGTGCTGTGGAGGTGCCCATGAGCAAAGCGCTGAACCCCCAACCTCGGACCTCTGTGTGAAGGAAGGGAGAAAGATGACATATTTTTTCTTGTGGGAACTCAACTGGCAATCACAAAATTATTCATGAAAAATAGCCTTTTAAGATCAAATAGCATGGCATGATGAATGGCGCTGTTAGTGTTTGGTTTCAGATCTCTTTTGTATTTCATAGTTTGCGTTCAGAGCAACTGGGTAAGACCAAAGAGGATGCTGTACCCTCTGTTCACAGACACCAAACCAACATTTCTATGCCTTTGTTGTTCATCGGCTGTGAGAGATTGATACGGTTTCAACAGTGCCTAAAATTCATTTATGTTCCCAAGGAAAACGTTTATTCAGCATGGCCAAAGTACATGTGCCCCATTACTAGATTGGAATTTATGTGCAATCCTCAGCACATTTTCTGGAAATGACCATTCAGAATGAGTAATGAAGGCTACGGCAACATTATATTACACCTAACTCATATACATGAGCCCAGAGGGAAAATCACAGTGGTTTAATTCTGGTTTATGTTGGAAATGGATGCCATTAAACAAACATTTTCTTCCAGGTATTCCATTGACTGGAAGAGTGACTTGGACAGCTACTTTGACATTGATCCAGTGGAGGGAACGATTTCCACAAACGAACTCCTTGACAGAGAAAGCATCGCCCAGCACAATATCTCCATTGTGGCGACCAAACTTAGTAAGTATGACAACAAGATCGATTGTGATTCATGCAGGTGTCGTCGTCCTTCCCCCGCCATAATCTGTGTGAAGGATTTAACACACTTACTCAAGTCAATACTCAATCCCATTTTGCTGGAAAGGTTTATAGGTGACTATAAACCATGATGGCTCTCCCGGAGGGATGTATCTTCAGGACATTGTCTCCTCTAGCATACTCGTCTCAACTCTGTTTTCATTTTTAACGGCCTTTTTTTAACACGTTTGATGACATTGGCATTGGAAGGAAGCTTTTCTTGCCAGAGTCAACTTTTACTTACACCGCAGTAAAATGTGAACCCTTCCAGAGTTTTACAGCAAGCAGATGCAGTGGCATCACAGCATGTTGTGAGCTGAGCTCGAGAAAGCTGTGGCTTTAAGACATGTCATCAAGCTAATTATGTTTTTATGAAGGAAGTGGAGCAAATTCCGGATAAATAAGCAAATCCATCGTCATCAAGTCATCAAATCTGCTAAGAACCGTCAAAGTCATTATCCCAGAGGCAGGCTGGTGCTCAATCAAAATTACCCACGCTGTATATTCATTAGGACAGACTGTGAAATATGGGCTGTTAAAACTTGAGTCATTGTCGCCTTGGAAACTGATATTACTCACTTCCCCTCAAGGTCATGGCACTGACATGCTAATTCTGTTTTCAATGTGTGTGTGTGTGTTTCTTTGTGTGGCCTTTGTGCATAAGTGTCAAGGAACTGGAGGATGAGGTAGATTGAAAGGATACAGAGAGGTGGGAGGATGAAGAATGGAGTTTTACAAGGGCATTACATGTTCAGGCTGTCATACTTGATGCGAGAATCTAGTGGTCTTTCTGTACATCTTACCCTCACCCACCTGCATTTTACTCCTTTCTTATCACCTTTCCCCAAGTCAGCCTCCGATGTGGTCCGCTATGCTGCTTGGTTCCCCTCTCTGGAGACAGATGTTCTTCTAGAGACCATTTTTACCATGAGAGAAAAGAAAAAAAACCATCCAGAGCCAGTGTTTAAAAAATAATGGTTGCACTGGTTCAGTACGGACAGAGATAAACTCTTCTTCTATGGTTTCTATGGATTGTGGTTGCAGACCACCTGCTGCCATTGTATTAGTCATATTTCTATTATTATTATAGTTGTAATTGTTATTATTGTTGTTGCTGGGCATCTGTGTGTCTCTCTCTCTCTCTCTCTCTCTCTCCCCTCTCCCCCTCTATCTCTGTCTCTCAACCCAACCGGTCAAGGCAGATGGCCACCCACCTAGAGCCAGGTTTTCCTGTTAAAGGGAAGTTTTTCCTTGCTGCTGATGCCAAGTGCTTGCTCAGGGGGAATGTTGCGTCTCTGTAAATTAAAGAGTACGGTCTTGACCTGCTCTGTATAAAAACTGCCATGAGATAACTTTTGTTGTGATTTGGTGCTTTATAAATAAAATTGACTTGACTTGACTCGACTTGAAACTCAGCACCCCAGAGTTTGTGTCCCAACTTGCGAATTCAAATCTGTTTTTGACCTTGAGTGAGATTTGGCAGAACTTTGTGTTCCGGGTATTGGATAGCTGTTACAGCTCCTCTGCGATGCATTCTATTATCATGGTTGGGATGTTGTCTGTCTTCGGGGTTTAAACCATGACGAGCAGCAATAAATACGGAAGCAAAAGATACCTTCAATGCCTATACAAATAATGCATTGTATGAGGAGAGGTCATGCACAGAAAAAAATGTTCTGACTTTTCTACAGTTTAAAGCAGCTTCAGCTGGCACCGCACAGCAGATTTCAATAAACATTAAATTATTGCAGACCTCTGTATTTGACCTGTCTCTGCATTTACCGTGTGTCCTTGCTGCTAATACGTTTTAACATTTATCCACTCACACGTTTTATTCCCCCGTACAATAACTCGGATGAAAATATCCAACAATATGAGTTGTCAGATGACATTTTCTTGACCTTTCTTTAAGTACCTTTACTGTGCAATGATTAGCACAACACCTGAGTTGGAAATGTTTCACTTCACACAGCCTCAGAGATTTGTCCGGTCATTGCTAGACACTGCAGTCATGCAGCAAAATGAGAGCAGTGTCTGCTGCTCTCCTGAGACACAGTACACAGCAGAAGGTGTGCTAAATAAGAGCCGGGGCTAGATTAACAGTTTGCTTTTTGGCTTTTAAGCCCAGTGGCAATTTTTAGGAGTCAAACAGGGGGGAAGATCTATTAAATGCAATGATAACCTTGGTAGGAGGCAATGAGGGAGCACACTTGCAATCTATTTACAGCAATTGAATTTAGTTTCACACTTAACACTTAACACTGTTGTGTTGCAAGTTTGTTTACTTATTCTGTTCGCGGCTGCGCTTTTAAAAGATTGCTATCCTCCAGAAATCTTTCTATTTTTTACAGCTCGTTTCATAGATTTGTGGTTGATTGCTTGCAAAGATGGAGGTTTTTTATTAAAATGAGTTTAATTAAAAAAGTAATATGCAGCAGAAAAGCAGTGTAAAGCAGGATTTTTTTTTAATGGCTGACCACTCAAGCATTCTGTAGCAACACAGGATTCTGATTCAATAAAATAAATAGAGCATGTGTTATTGGGCTGAAATGCTGACGGCAGTCTGATAATAGTCCGAATATAACTACTATACCATTGCTCCATCTAGTGGGCTGAATGATACATCACTCATGACAAAGTCAGAGTCAGTTTTGGAGATTAGTGTTTTAGATGAGATGAGGACATGATAAATTCTTGTATTCAAGACCAGTTTTGCAGATTTCATTGATCCACAGGAGTTCAAGTTGTTCAAACTTTTGAAGGCCAAATAATTCAAGACCCCAACGACAAAAGCAAAGGTCAGTATTTTTGTTGGGTGAGCATCAATGTTAGTAGTTCAGTCAGTGCAAAGCAGCAAATCCCATGCTCAGTGTCATTTTTACCTCGGTGGGAAGATTGCTTTTTCCATCAAGGTCAGAGACAGGTCACTAACTGAGCCGTGGCTGCGTCTCCAATCCCCCTGAGATGACTCTACAGATCCCCCCCCCCCCCGCATTCTTCTCAACCACCCACCTACACACAAGCCTACACACCTACGCACTCAAGCACAGGCACTCACATAAACAAGCGCACACTAAGCCCCCCACTGCAGAGCAAAGCCTATTCCCACATCAAATCCATAAAGTTTACCTTACTTCGGCTTTCACACAAAAAGAACATTTCCCTGTTGTGCCCCTGCAGTGAGGAAACATTGTAACAAACAACCCTGAATTCAAGTTAGTCCCTCTCAAGGGGGCTTTCACACTATAATTAATATGGGCTACACATCTTATGGCTAAAACCCATAACAGAACCCGAGGAAAAACAGCTTGTAAAGAAAGTATTCTTTCTGTAGAGCCATATTCCATAATGGGAGACATGCTTTATTTGTGGGCAACACATGAGATGCATTTACTGTGTGTTTTTATTTAATTCTCCTTTTCATCATCAATCAAAAGCTGCGTAAAACAGCAGCGTCCGGGTGCAATTTATGCATCAGCATGTTCCAGACGTCGGAGGTTTTTTAGCAGACATTTAACCAGAACTTACAATGGCTGAGCAGCAAGGCGGTTTAGCATCTGCTCAAGGACACTCTGACTGGACACTCGGGCATGACATCCTCTTTGACCACTCAGCCATCCTTCTGCAACAGTGATAAACCTTTATGCTCCTCATTGTAAGACAGTAGTACTTCAGATATCCACATGATGTCAGTGCTGTGAAAAAATATTTTCTTTTTTTTTGCTATATTCATGTAACACTGTCCAGTCCTCAGTGCACAACTGTGGTTTGTTTAAACAATTCTGTCTTGTGTTTTTTTTATCCAGATAGTCCAGTTCTGACCAGTCGGGTGGCTGTCACCGTCCACGTGTTGGACATCAACGAGTTCCCACCTGAACTCGCCAGTCCTTATGAGACCTTTGTGTGTGAAAATGCCAAAGTTGGGCAGGTACGCTCACATACACTCTCCTCCCTGCCTCTTTCTGTGACACAAGTCATGTGCTCATCGCATTAAACACAGCATATTTTTACAGTGTTAAGTTGTGTTGATTGTTGTGAGTTGACAACTGTTGATTGGAGTGTTGATCATTCTCCCATAGAGCTGATATAGCTTCAAGGTGATTTTGTATTAAATTAAATCTGAAAGGTGAGGATTTTTATAAGCGCTGGCAAAGTGTCATTGTTTACACTTACTCAGAAATAAACGCTGATTTTGTGGTGTGTAGTGATAAAATACAGTGGTGTTTTTCTGCTTTTTGGAGCACCGTATTGCTGTAGTAAATAAACACATTTAGCTTTGATGTTGACGGAGGGTTGGTTTCCAGTGTTTTACTCAAGGTCACCTGAATAAAACTCTTTATTCCAAGGGATTTTGCCTTCAGCACAGAGTTTGAATCTAAATCTTGAACTATGATTGTGTCATAGAGTTCGATTCAGCAGGAGAAGCAATCATAAAGTGAGGCAGTGCTTTGCATATCAGCAACCTGGAGTACATTTCAGATGATACATTTGAGATGCAGTGGAGAATTTGCCTGTGCGCATTGTAAACCACCTGTGCCTGTAAATTAGCCCATTAACTAGAATCTATATGCAGTTAGTGTTCTGAGGGAACAGCTTCTTTGGCAGTCTATCAAATCGGTGTTGACTTCTCATCACATTGAGGGTGTTTTGCCAGTCCTCAGGCCTATTGCAATCAAAACAATGGCTGTGCCCTCCATTTGAAGGCATCACTGTCTTCCTGACATGAACTCGGCTGTGACTTTAAGATTGAGTCACATTTAAAAAAGGGGATTCAGGCCAATTTGACGCTGGAATCAGAACAAATCAAATCCCAAATGCAAAAATAACTAATAAGCCCTGAAAACCTTTTTCTCAAATAGTTACATACTCTGAGTGAAGAGGCTCTACAATTTTCTGCCACAGTTTTGGTTATTTCACTTGAATTTGTTGTTTTTCTGTCTCTGCTTGCCTGAACAGGTTTAAAGGGTGCAGGGCTCAGTTGGAAAAACAGGATGTCACAATCTTAAATCCATCAGTCAGGATTTAGCAATATTCTAGTCAAAATCTGATGACAGATGTTTGGTTGTTTTTTAGGCCACTAAAACCACACTCACACAGTTCTGGTGAGGCAGATTAACAGAGTTTTCAAGTACTAAAATCATCAGAAATAATAGCTAAGCTAATAGCTTTTTCCACACTTTAACCTTAATTGTTGCATATTTAATCATACATATTTTAACTTATAGAGAAACACTTAAGGATACAGAAGGCATCAAGGATTAAGAGATTTATATTCACTTGCACAACCTCTGACCTGTATCCTTCACTATTCCACTAATAGGATAGGATCTGCATAGGATTTTGACAAAATTAAACTGTCCACCACTGGGGATGAAATAAACATTTGTAGATCAGAAAATTTTCAGAAAAGTCTGAAAAATTAGACAAAAAGAGACATCAAAGTCCAAATATGCACAAAACAAGTTCAAGATTAGACACCTACAGTCTTACTGTATATTCAATCTGCTGTAATTATCATAAAATGTGTTCTGTATTTAAAAGGCATTATTGTCTCTCCTTTACTCTCATCTAATTCTTTCCTCTCCTCTTCCTTAATTTCATCTCCTGAGTTTTATCTTCTTCTTTTCCCCCGCTCTTTTTCTCCTCTCCTTCGCCCCTTCCTTGACCTGCAGTGCAGAATACACATTTTCCTCCAGTGTTTCCACAGCATGATTCCACCAGGTGTTGCGCACAGCTGGTGGATGATAAAGAATTGCAGATCCTCTCTTCACACGTCGCACTCGATGATGATCTGCTCTCACACTGCTGAAAAACATACAAACCGCTTGTTTTGGAGTGTCTCATGCTGTGGCACAACCTCCTGGAAAATAATCTGTAACCAGGATGTAGCCAGGTAGCAAGGGAAGTAACTGACTATTCTCATGTTAATGTGTGGGAAGAGCAGGGAGGAGAGTGGACTTAAACTAAGATTTGCAAATAAAACGGTCAGGCCTGTGGCCAAGTAAGACAGTGAAATATTTCCTTATTTTATGGCGTACTGTACTCAGAGCTCTGATCAGTCAACTGGTCAAGTGTGAAATGAGCAAAAAGCAACAACAAAGGAAACATAAAACAAGCATATTTATGACTGAGGAATTAAATAGTTGAAAAAAATGCTCTACATATTAGATATACTTTAATGTATTCCCTTTGCATTGTATAATACTTCATGGAAATGCTAACCTTGTGAATCAGTTTGTTACACTGAAATAATTACATTTACATTTACAGCATTTAGCCGGCGCCCTTATCTAGCTCAACTAACAATGCAGCTGAGTGCGAAAGCAGAATGCACTTAAAGCCATTTAACATGTACAATAGCACCCAGTAATAAGCAGTAACAGCAGCCACACAGCTTTTAATCGGGAAAAGGTGGGGCGCACTTTTTAGGTGCAAGAAAAGAAGCATTTGTACATGATAGACTATGATTAATATTGTAATTATAAAATAAAACAAACCTTTTTGTTTTAAAAGCTGATGCCAGCACTGAACAACTGAAGCTATTGATAGCAGTGTCTTGTGTTGATTGATCAGTATCACTCCTGGAAATTACTAAGCAATTTAAGATATTAAAAACTGTACTGTATTCAATACGCTTAGATAGATGGATTTCATGTACCAGTGTGTGAAGTTATTCATTTATCACACAGTGAAGTGTGTTTATTTAGAGTTTTATTAGAGTTAAAATGATTTGTTGACGATTCAAATAGTCAAGTGGCAAAAAACAGATTTTTAAAAGTCACTTAGAGTCATTTGCTCTGAAAAAAAAACACCACACATTTGCTTGCTTGTGTTTGTAAAAAGTAAAAATTTGTTGCTTGTGTCATTATTGTTGTAAATTTAATAATTTGGGATTTTGGACTGTTAAGTATCCTATTTTAGAAAACTGATTCTGTGGTAAAGTATAATGGGCATTAACTATCATCTTTGACATAATTGATTTATTGAAAAATTGACAGATTAAACTCTAAGGAAAATAATTGTTAGTTGCAGCTCCAGGTTTATGAATCACTAAGCTAATTTAGTTGCAGGAAATCAATAGTGTGAAGTGTACCTCTGCTGTGGGGAACACAACAAGGCACTCATCACACCTGGTGTTAGGTTTGCTACCCTGGAGGAGTTCTTATTAAAATACTGAGAGGAAGAGCAACATAGACAAGGTGATGTAACAGGGCAGGAGGGCTGATTAGCTGCTCCTGTATATATGGGATCCGGGGCCGGGGCATCAGGTCTGCAGCAGGTCAAGCCCAGCGAGCGGGGAAGAACAGACTGGTTGCACAGCTGGGCTGGCAGGACAGCCGGTTCCAGACAAAGCTCTGAGACATTTGGGGAAAAGAAGAAAGCCGTCAGCAGTCTGCTTCAGAGGCGGCTGAATCAGCAGTCTGTGTCGAGGAGTGTGGAAGAACAAAGAAGTTGGCGGTTGGAGAGGTGTTAACTAGCAAACTCAGCTACACAAGTAGCTGTCTATATGGTGTTGAAATTTTTAAATTGTGTCTCTTCTTTTATTGTGGGTTGTTTATGGAACAAAATTTTAGTTGCTCCTGTGCTTATAACAGATGTACTGTAATGTAAGTACAATATAAAACAACTGGCTTCTGTTCATGACCCTTGAACAAGCTCCAGTAGTTTTGAATGAACTTAATCCATCACACTATGTGTTGCAGTAATATAGAATTTCAACAAGTTATCAATCAAGTGCTCAGTGACTGTATCCAAAACTACCGAGAGAACAATTCACTGCCTTGTTTCAGCACGGACAGGTCTGACATACAGTCAGTTCAGGACGAGTTGACACTTCTCTTCAGTGTTGAAGAATTTCACATTCGCTGTCAGAACAAATTGACCTGTAGGAATTTTATTTTCCATTATAAAGAGAAACATTTGACATTGAAACAACTACTCACAACAAAATCTTCCAACTGTGCCAATCCAAAGACGGGTTTCTGTCAGTATGTAGATTACATAGCTACTACCAACACACACATTAAAAACTAGAAAAGTAAAAATTAAGTAAGAGTCCTTATATCTTTATTTTCAACAGGTGATTCAAATCTTCAGTGCAAAAGACCAGGATCTACCGACTGCTGGACAACAGTTCACCTTCAAATCACCAAAGGAAGATATAAAAAACAAGAATTTCACCATCCGAGACTTTGGAAGTAAGTATTATTTTATTCTGATAACAGTTGCATTTGGTGACATGCTCTATTAGTACAGTATGACAGCGCTAATTGATTTTTGTAATGCTTGATATCAACTAATGATAATTTATGGAGCTTCATCCCATAAACTGCGCTAGGACATCATGCTTGGGGAGGCCAAATGGGGGAATTTTGGGGAAGCTAAGTTTCCCCTAGCCTCTTGATTAGCAGTTTTATTGAAATAAAGGTACGTGCAATCAATTAGTTTCTTAGAAAGCAGATATTAAATTTATTTCAGACAAAAAATGAGTATGTAACTTGTGAGATCACAAATAGCGATAGCGATCAAGATTTTGTATACTGATGTTGATCCCATATTAAAAGTTACCTGCAACTAATGTATCTTATTTCCTGTCCTAATTTTTTTTGAGGTGACAAACATCCTCTCTAGTTGCAAAGTTTGCTGCTTGAACCTTGTAAGAGTGGCATATCTCAATGCTAAAAATAACAAATGCATGCGGTCAGACGTTGTCTTATAATAAGAGCATAAATGACACTGCAGTGTGCACCGGCCGAGCCCTTTGAAGTCTAACCAGAAAGACGGGTAATGAAAAGTGGGACATGGCAGGATGAGGCCAGGGAAACGAATGCATTCGCCAACCCTTGACAAACCCCCATCCGAACCTCTGATCCAGTTTTACCTTTTGGACACACTGTCTTGCAGTTTCCTGTCTGCCGGGGGCCCTGCAAGCACACTTTCCAGATACAGAACAAGATCTGATAGGCAGGGACAGGAAATACAAACACCATGGACAGGTTCAGCAAGAGAGAGAGAGAGAGAGAGGGCACAAACACAATCTGCACAACATGCAAGGTGTGCTAAAACGCCTGACCTCCTGTCAAGAAAAAGTGCCAGGCTTTGTCAGTGGAACAAACCTGGCTTGACAGGGGTCAGACAGTCTAGCCGTAGCAGACAGAACCAGGCAGGTCCAACCTGACACGTTCCCTCTCCCTCGTATACATTGTCGACCTCTATTCCACTCGCCACCCTCAGACCTCCGGCTGTCTTCCCAGGTTGTTCCCTTTGTTTGTTTTTATTTTTTTGTCTATTATCTATCATTGCTAATGTGCTGTTTCTCTGGAGTGGTGCTGCCTGCGTATATAAGAGATAATATAACAACAGATCCCAATAGTTCTTACAGTGTAGGTAGACAGAAGCCACTTTGCAATGTTTCAGGGAATGATGTACTGGGCGTGGTTAGGCTCTAGGGGTCATGGACGATTCTTCATCGATTCACAAATGTTAAAAATCGTGCACACGCTGGAGTTCATCTTCACAAAAGGCAGCCGTGGCAAGCTTTTTTTGATGTAATTTAATTTCTACGCCGTCACTCAGAAATTAACGTTAGCGGAGCGGAGCAGTGAACTCCAGCAGTAACAAACGAGACCAGCTGACCAACACACACTGCAGCATTAAACAACTTAAACCAACTCTGAGGTGAAGAAAATAACTCAGTGCTCAGTCTGTTTCACCTCAAAAACCCTGCGCCCGCTCAGCGTCTTGAACAACGATGGCTTTCCCCGGAGCTAACGGTGCAGCAGAGAGGCTGCTCTCTACTGCTGGAGACATGACGTTAATAATAACACAGTGGAGCACTCCGCCTCCCCCTCATTTTGTTATTCTCATACAGGTAGAAGACTGTAAGATGCTTTCACATTAATTAATTAATTTATTAATGCAGTTAACTTTTTAAAATAAAAAAGGCTGCGGACCATTTATCTTATCTGCCAGTTATATTTCATATTATATTTCAGTGGACTACGGACACCAGTGAATGGTTCAGCACACAGCATACTGGAGCAAGAGACTGAAAATAGGCCCCGCTATTTTCTATTCATTCAATCGATAATCAATTCTGATTCAAATCAGACAACAAAGAATCAGAATTGAATCGAACCGTGAGATTCCCAAAGATTCCCACCCCTATTAGGCTCTATCCACTTTTAGAGTAAGTGGTGTAAAATGGCGAGAGCTTTGATAAGACAAGTCTTTGAAACGTTGCAGTTTCTCATCACATTCAGAGAAGCACATTTGAAGATTATCAAACATAAAGAGTTATCAGACATTGAAAAGTTTTATCTTCATCATACTTGGACCTCCACACTAGTAATGTAGCTCAGAGGACTGTCTGATTGATGTGAGGTTATACTGGGTGGAATATTTTCTTCTCTCTAACCTGTATAGATCAAGGAATATGCTCTCACTGCACTACTTCAAGCCTTTCCATACAAATTTGCAAGATTCTTTTAATCCCCACCTTTTCAAAGAATCTGCAGCTGTGTTGGAGATTTCTTTTTTGTTTTTTTTGATAGCAGCAAAATTTTAAATTTCTCCTTCTTTCCCTTCTTCCAGATAACACAGCTGGAATAGTGACGAAGCGGAGTGGCTTTAGACGGCGTTTGCAGGAGATCTACTTTCTTCCTGTGGTGATTGAAGATAATGGCTACCCACCCAAAAGCAGCACAGGCACCCTGACCGTCCGTGTATGTGGCTGCGAATCAGATGGTTCTCTGTTAACTTGCAGTGCAGAGGCCATCTTTCTCCCCGTGGGCCTCAGCACGGGTGCTCTGGTTGCCATACTTCTATGTATCATCATCTTGTTAGGTGAGACATGTTGTCTTCTAGCTTGTAAACATTCTTCATTTTAAAACACTATCATCCATGATCATAAAGGACACAGGAATTTTCTATATGTGTTGTGTTGATGCTCCAGCTCTGACATCCCACTGGTTGCCCCGGCAACCTTATATGCACATACCTCATAATGTCAAACTATTCCTTTACCATTTATTTTTGAATTTTAAGCTTCCATAACATCCTTTAAACTAATAAGACTTCCTGCTAGCCTAACCTTAATTTGGCCAAACCAGTCAATCTGTAAAGTCTCATTAAACCAAATTTAATGATGTAGATAATGAGGACGGGTGTAAAATCTTCCCTAATACTACATATTGATTGGCTTGTGATGCCGGAGTCAAAGCTTCCTGTCAACTATATAGACACCTAAAATGCAGATGCACATTTAATCTGCCAGATCTACTTCCATTCAGTTGGGTCCAATTTGACTCCAAACATGCTGAGCTGACCATCAGACTTGGGCTGACGTCCCTCCAGGAGTGTCTGCAGTTAATTATAGGACCCATATGAATTTGGTCATTCAATGAGACATTCGAGATTGGAGGGAGGGGCGCTTGGCTCTATAAACTAAATCCAATCTTGCTGCCCTGTAGTTGCTTCCCAGGTTAGAGCTTTTACATTTTCCACAAGGTCATGGTTGTAAAACTCCTCCTTAATTCTCTGCTATTAATGTCCAAACTCAGGGAGGAAGTAAATGTAGGTTTATGGCTTCATTTCCTAAATTATGAATGTGGGATGGTCGGTTGTTAAAGAAGTTCCAATTTTACAGTGCAAGTCAAGGGTAGCCATGACCTTTAAATTGAGCTGTATTTACTTTTCTCTATCTCTATCTAATATATGGTCCCACAAAGATTGAACTGTTAAATCCAACTATACATCATCATTAATCCTTTTTCATTACCTTCATGAATGTATTCATGTGAAAAATCAGCTCAAGTTTCATTGTTTTATATGTGAGGGAACATAAAAGCTCACAGTTGATTGTAGTGGTGTTTGGTTGTGGCTGTGTGTTCACTTCATCTGAGAGGAATGGCTTCAAAGCTCTAAGTCAACTTGCCCCCAAGGCTGAGGCTGACGCCAAACTGTCATGCTGTCCCTGAGAAGGGAAGTAGCAGAGAAAATCAGAACTCACACTGAGAACATTTCCATAGACCCACTTAGTTCCTGTGCAGGATTTGTCAGGATGACCCAGTTGTCCTGTGAGGAGAAATGATGAGGTAAAATAAACAGACCAGCACAGAGACTTTCATCTGCATTGCTGTGTCTTCAAACTGATGTAGACTGGCTGCAGCCGCTGACATGCTGTGTTCAACCAGTGTGCCCCATAATAACTGCCTGTTGTTGAAGTCTACACAAGTGCCACTGGGGGGAGCTAGCACACTATATACAGGTAGATAAAATCACTTGGGAGTGAAAGAAGGCAGAAAGGAAGTGAGATACAGCGAAGATGAAAGGAAGAGACCTACTTAAGGCTTTTTTTCAGTCTGAATGTATTTACTGGACTTTTATTTGAATGATTTCAGCTTTATCCTGGCCGCTGCTCTTCCTCCAGGATACAACTGTTTATTGAAGACCCAGAGGAAACATATATTTTACTGCATTTTTTACTGAAGAGACAGAGAGAGGGACACAGAAGGAGATAGACGGAGATGTAGAAAGATTGCATTGACAGGCAAAAGGGAGAGAAGGAAATGTATTTTAACGTTATGTGTTGGAAATCACACAGAGGTACAACAGTATAAAATATGCAACCTCTGAAGGGTTGCGTGCTAAAACAGTAAACTGTTGCTTTTGGTATATTCTCAGCAGTACAATTTTTTTATCCCCTGCAGTGCTGACGGTTTCATTTACTACCTTTTATGATGTATGTAATTCTGCCAGTACATGTTAATTGCTTTGGGCAACTAAAGTAGTTAAATCCCCAGTGAGCACCAATTTGCAGATCAGAAAATGTCAAGACATTTAGGTTAAAACTAGGCTTAAAGTGGACACATCATGCTTTAAGTGATTTTCTGTTATTTTTACACTGTTATGATGTTGGATGTCTATGTTAAACATTGTAAAAGGTCCAAAACTTGAGGTGAACGTAAAAATGCTCCCCCTTCAGGTCAAAAGCCAGGGCTTCAGCCTGCTCTGAACATTTCGTTTGCAATGCTACCACTACGTCATATTGTTCATGCATGCCCACAAATGGCCGTCCATTCCGTAGTCTTTGTTGCTAAGGACTTTTACATGGGTTGTTCACGTTGTCCACTTACATATTTCGGATCAGATTCGGGCTTGTACATATGCAAATGTATTTGAGAAGTTGCCATTTCAAGTAAAGAACAAGAAAAAGAAGGGAAATCATACCAGTGTTTGTTTATTTAACCGCCAGAGCTGCCGGAAGTCTGCCGAGGTTTGGGGAGTTGGCCATCAGAACAGAGTGGGCCTTAAAGCTAAAACGGCCTGTTTCAGAAAGAGGCTGAACTGAGGGGCTGCATTTTTTTGAACACTGAAATCATGTAAAGATATACCAGTAGAGACCCAGAATATATATATATATATACATATATACATATATATACCTGGAAATGTGCATGATACATCCCCTTTAATTTGTGTGAAAGTGGATTTTTTATGGACTTCATATTGTTTCAACAGGATTTCATTTACTATATTTCAATGTAAAGCAAGTCCTAACTAAGACTATCTTAACTAACCTAACTTAAGAGTTGGAATAATGTTATATAATATGGTAGGTTACATACAGCCATGCTAGCTGCTCTGTGAGCCTGTACCTACATACAGCGGTGCGTTGAGCTATATGCTAAGGCCAGCATGCTAACTTGCTCACAATGATAATGACAATGTTAATATGCTGATGTTAAGTGGGAAATTTTTACATGTTCACCATCTTAGTTTAGCATGTTAGCATGCACAACATTTCCAATTCCATAAACCAAGGCATTGGATAAATAAAAATTGTAATTTGATGATGGTGCTAGATGACATGTTAAAGGATGACCAAAGTGTTTACAATTCACCAAGAGGACATGGATGTCCCAATTTTCACATCAATCCATTCAATAGTAATGGAGACACTGACATGAGACAGGCAGACATTGTCATCCCACAACAGCCACCCTACCAAAAAAACTGACATCTAGATATCTAACATCTAAAAACGTCAACCAACTGGGATACAGTGATGTAATCTCTTCTCTCCTCACAGATGATGTGTTTAAGGTGCAGTAATGTGGGTCATTTGACAGTGATTTAACATGTCATTTTCTTGATTTGTTGTTCCAGTTATTGTGGTCCTCTACGTGGGGTTGAGGCGACAGAAAAAAAAGGAGACCCTCATGTCATCCAAGGAAGACATACGGGATAATGTAATCCACTATGACGACGAAGGAGGGGGTGAGGAGGACACGCATGCCTTTGACATGGGGACGCTGCGCAATCCCAAGGTTGTCAAAGAGAACCTGTACCGCAGGGACATCAAACCTGAGATGAAGAGAGGTCCCAAGCCACCAGTCTCACAGGACAGTGCAGACATCCGAGATTTCATCAACCAACGTCTGAAAGAGCATGACATGGACAACTCAGCCCCTCCCTACGACTCCCTTGCCACATACGCTTACGAGGGCGACGGGTCCGTGGCCGAGTCGCTCAGCTCCATTGAGTCCCTCGCTATAGACCTTGAGGAGGACTATGATTACCTCAATGACTGGGGGCCCCGCTTTAAGACACTGGCAGGGATATTCGGGGAACAGTCAGAAACTCAGTCGGACTCAACAACCATGGAGAACACACATTGATGTTATTCACAGACTCAAACGGCAAATATGTAACAATGTTCTTTTGGTTGGCAACACACAATGTTTTAGCATTGTTTTCCTCCCATTTATCTGTTTTAATCTTTTTCCAGCTCACTGTTTTCTATTTTATGTGGTACTTTACCATGCTCGGTCCCAAAATTGTAAAAAACGGGGAAACATTTGGTAGCATTATTAGATGAGCAAAGCAGCCATTCAATTACCTTTCAATTGAATGTTGTTGTCTTACACTTTGTTTCCTCTTGGGGAATACGCATACACATGGAAATGTTGTCATTTCCTAGAACATCCTTAAAAGTGCCTCAATATAATTGTTCTTTCACTTGCCATTTCATGCCACATATCCAGTGTTTTCTCTTAGAACCCCATAGGTTAAGCTGATTCAATCAGCATACAGTACTGTGCTCCGACTGGCCGAGGCATCCACCAAGACCAATGTCAACTCTGTGGGGACAATGAAGTGGCCCAAGTTTGGCCAAAGATGTTTTGAATGTTATTTATTGTTCTATTTATTTATTGGCTGATTGATTTGATTAGATTTTTGTGTATTTATCTATTTATCTCTCAGTCATCAATCTGTATTTTTAATTTTTGGAGACACTCCAGGATTTTGTAATTAATCAAGGCCCACAAGAAAAATTGATGTTTCTGTTAGGTGGGTCCTGTGAATAGACTTGTACTAGAGTTGTAAAAAGATAAATTAGGGCTAAATACTGCAGTTCAGTCATGTAATAAACACCGTTTTCTTAAATAAACCACACTTGGAAAAAAATCTGCCCTCATGTTTACTTATTTTGCTTGCATTAATGTTGGCCTGTACAAATAAAAGTTCCTCAGATTTTTCTAGGCTTCACTGGATTTGAAAATTTTAAGACCTGAAAAATCTGTAAGAGCTCTCAAACTCGTAAAACTGAATTTCAAGATTTTATGATTTGTCTTCTTGAAGAAGCAAACACAACAACTTTTGGGTGTGTGGGTAAAAATCTGGGTGAAAATATTTGTAAACAATCTTGGTATTTTTTGGCTAAAATAAGTAATAAACTGAAAGAAATTAAGATCTGAGACTCTTCTCCTTTCCCTTCCTTTTATATCATCCATCAAATGACACAATGTTATGCTCTCTTTTTTTACAAAATCCCCCCAACAAGACAGCACAACCTCACTTCAAATGAGAAATTCACAGTTGATTGGCTTTTCTTCTGACAAATTAACAATTAAATGCTTTTAAAAGGGATTGTTTCCGGATTCGGCAAAACATCCCCCTGCTGAAGAAAGGCAATCAAGGTGCAGAAATTGCAAGGCAGACCCAGGCTTCAGTAAGGTATCAAAATGACCCTATTTTCCCCAGTGGCTCCCAGAGTGGCACAGACCTTTCTTGCCATGGTCTGGTGACGACATAATGGAAGGTCTGGATGAAAGCCAAAGCAGTCAGCGACATACAATACAGAGCCTCTACCAATGGATGTGAAGTGATTCCCCTATCTGTCTCTCTCTATCTCATCCAACAGGTATACCTCAAGGCTGAGCTTCAGTAAATGAGCAGCGGCGTGTTTGAATGGACATTAAGTAATCTATGACCCTTGCAGCCAGCAGGTATTGCAACAATGCTGACAGACGTTATCTCCTACACCCTACCATCCCCTTGAGTTATGATGGCTCATAACTGACACCAGCAATGTAGTCACTAATACACTGTATCACTATAGTAGAGTAATAATGCTGATTTGCCTTTGATGTTTGTGACTTGATACGTAGTTTATTTGGAAGGTATGCACTTATAGTTCTTGATTGCATTTAGTTTTTGTCCCAGAGGTTGAATGCACTTATTCTAAAGTTGCTTTGGACAAAAGCGTCAAAATGAATGTATCAGTATCAGTAATACTCTAGTAGCACTGCCCTGCAGTCCACCCATCCTCCATCCATGTAGCAGTACAACTTGCCTCTTTAACGAATTAACTCCATTTCTCTATTTATCAAATTTATGAGTAGTTATGTCCTCTGTATTAGAGGGTTTTACAAACCTGTGGGGACTTTATATTCCACAATTAAACTCTTGGTAAATATTTTAAAAGTGAATCCAGTGGTTTTAGACTCAACATATTCCAATGAACTATTACTTTTAAGCCAAGTACTCCACCAGGGTTCGGCTCTTAAACAGAATTTAGACCACCACGTTGGGAAATCAAATTTAAGATCAGAGTAGTTAAAAGAAGAAAGAAAGATTTTGGCAAAAAAAAAAAAAGTTATTTGGGTTTGAATGAATGTTGGTAGAGGTTGGTTAAAAAATCTAAGAATAAAATTGTGAGTATAGCTGTAAAAATGTGTCAATAAGTTGATTAGCTGATTGACAGGATGTCAAAAAAACTTTAAAACAATCCAAGGTGAGGATTTGCCATTCTCTCATTATTATTATTATATTTAAAATTGTTGTACAAGCAATTGGAGGGTGATGGGAAGTTGTCCTCAATTTGTGACATTTAATAGACAAAACAATTAATTGAGAGATTAAACGACAATGACAAAAGTTTGGTGAAAGCCTTCTTTCAGTTGGTATAGTGGGTAGTTGTGATTACTAAATACTATATCCCTCCTGTTGTTGTGCGACCTTTCCCAAATCACAACATTTCCACACCACTTATGACTCACCCTGTCTAGTGGCACTAGGCAGTGTAGACAGACTAAACAGAGACATCAGCACTAACAGGGAGGAGTGGTGTGGGTGTGGGGGTGAGGGGGCTGCCATCCTATGCATAAACATGAGAGAACTGGCACAATCTACACAAGAGCTGAGGGGAGAGTAACCATTACCACAAGCCAAAGGAAAAAGAAGTGATGGCATTGATACTATTTATATTGGAGGGGGTTCAACCTTCTGTGCCCCACTGAACAGCACTGTCCCGTTGTTCAGTCCCCTCTTCAGCCTTTTACTGCTAGTACTCCACTATGAGTAGAGTGACTCCATAAAATCAAAATGTCCTCTTTCTTGCAAGTAATTTATCAATAATTTCATCACAACAACAAGCTTTATTTGCCACAGGGAGGATGTGGCAAACATTTGATTTTGCAAAGTAGGGAAACATCATAATTTACAGGGCTTTCAAATTATGGGAGCATTGTTTGGTTGTAAACCAAGGTGTTTACAGCATTCAATTTCTGAGTCATACGAGTCTGTGCCAGCATAGCTGTCATGATTCAACAAGGACGAGTTGTCACAGTGCCTTTTGAATAAACTCTTCCATTGTTGTAGGCACTGAACAATTTGCTTAGACTAAAATAAATGAATACACAACATCACCAAGACCACTCTCTGTTATTACTTTTCAGTTTGCTATGGAAATATGCCTCTGATTCTAATGTACCTCTGTATTGCACACTGCTGTGGTTAGGGATTATAGTGCTGATGCATATGGGTGCTTTAATTAATACCAGTCACTTTGTATTATTCTGCATCTAATGGTATTTTCTGAGAGTGTTTATGCATATGGAAATAAAGCTGTCACCACTGCTGCAGAATGCTCTCTAAGCTGACAGGTTTGCTTTACAGGAATGTGCTGATCTTAGTATGCAAATCCGCCGATATTTGTGGCCACTAACCTTTGTTAACCCTGCTAATATGCAGCAGCAGCTGTGACTAACCTTGAGACAGCGGCATGTAGGTAAACACAGGTGTCATTATCACACTCTAAGAACATGTTTACAGAGTGTTAAGCAATAATTAAGACATTTATTGATGGAGAAACAAAAACAATTGTTTGCGTAGGCAATTTACACACAGTTGCCAGTTCATCAGATACATGTGGGTGCTGTAAATCAGATGCAATCCAATACAACAGTCCTGCAAGCTATTATATCTATATAAGGCTTAAAATGCAAAGTGTTTGTTGACATTGTCAGAGATGTGTTGATTGATAGGTTTTATTGTATTGCACTGTATTGGGGGGTCAAACCCCATTTATGTCAGTAGGGGTGAAAGTTACACCCTTATTTTCATCATGATTCATAACTATTGTGCACAACAATTACTCTATAAAGTCTAGGCACACTTATTTGGAAATTGCTTAAGAAGCCTCATCTACTGAAGGCAACCCTATCTCTGGTATTACACAGTAAATAAGGTTGAAAAGAACAGGGTGAAAAAGGCAGCCAGCGAATAAAAAGCATTGTGTTTTTTCTTTGAGGGTATTACATAAAAAATAAGCTGCAAAGTAACTTTTAAAAATCCATCCATACACTTATGGTAAACATGTGAGCTCATGTGCTTCTTCTCTGTAGAGTTTTAACTTTCCAACTTGTCAACAAATCAAGACAAAAGGAATATTAACTGAGACGAAGCATACATGACAAAATAAAGAAATGGGTGTTAAATGCAAACAGACAAGGCCCGTTTATTTGTAAAGCAGCTTTCAAACACAAAGCAAGAAGAAGAAATGAATTGAAACGGTCCAAAACATGAAATGAAATAAAACATAAGAAAATCTTCCATATACAAACTGAATTTCATACATCAGTCATCAGTCATTTAAGAGGCAACATAGCTAGAGAATATGCTCTACATTGATTTTTGATCTTCACCTCAATCCTCACCGACTCGGCTGTGGTTCAAAAGGTCCTGGATATTTCTGCTCCAGTCGATAAATGGCAAGAGTGGAAACAGATGCACTAAACATTAAATGTCACAATAATTCAGCGCGCAGCGCGTATCTTTAATATGTCAAACATTATAAACTGAACTAAATAATCTGCATCTCCATTGTAGGTTTAACCGTTATGAACACTTACATTTTCCACTAATGCACGCCTCTTGTCTCACTTCATAAATATTGCAAATGTATGACATCAGTAAGCAGTGGTGGTTTACTCAAGCCCTCTTCAGATTTCAAAAGTAATAATGGCATGGCCGATAATTGTTAGGAGTTTGACAGGGTGCCACTAAATCTGATTACAGCTCCATTTATTCTTCATTCTCTAAATGACGAATAGTAAAAGGAAAATGGGTGCCAATTTGTTTGTTATTAATTCTCCATCTGAAATGATGAGGTTCCTGTTGTGTTGCTAAAAACATAAAATACTAAGTCGTTCCTTAATCACTGCCGCTACAGAAAAAAATATTACTCAATTATATTTTCATGAGATTTTTAATGGTCTAAAACAATGCAAAAAGAAGACTGAAACACGCAAATGAACCTTAGATTACATGGTGGGAAGTCAATTTGTGAATGCTTTAATGTTTTGCTTGCAGTTCTGAATCAGGAAATGTAATCAAATATAAATCCAATAAAAATCCCTTTAGTCACCATCATCTTTGTCACTTCATCAGTAAAGGAGCCATGAATGAGTTAAAGTCCCCTTCCACTCAAAAATATGTTTTTCTTCTTGATCCTTAATGTTTGAGCTTCACTGTGCAGAATGATGTATGTGCAGGGTTTGACACTGGAAGGCTGTTTTCACTTTCATCTGCTGAAAGTGGAAACTTTCTCTGAGCTCATTGAAAATCTGATTTTTAGGGGCGGGCCTATGAGCAGGATTTGTGGCATCACAACTAGTTTGGAGCCAGTCGTGGTCTAATATTCAACTTATACGAATGTGATATGGAAACCTGAAGCCTCCAGTCCACATAAACTGAGAATGGACTCACAGTGCAGCAGGAGACGTCTTGTGTCCAACAGTTAAACTTCTAAAATGAAATATATTTGCATATTCATAGATTCTGGACATTTTAATGAGGGAGAAGGACTAGATGCCATTTAAAGGATTTTAAAGTGGTAATTATCCTTTTTTTTGTGGAAAAACCACACCACACACACACACACACACACACACACACTATTGTTCCAAGCAGTGTCTGGAGGGGATCTTTAAAGGCAATATGCTCTGCTCTCAGCTCAGACTTAACATATGAGTACACATGGCTTGAACCTATCCAGCTGAATGCTTGTAAGCTTTACTAACATCAACAGACACAGACCATTTCCTATGCAGCATCTGTCCCAAGGGACTCTGTGTGCTATTTTAAAATCCAGTACAAAACAGGTTGAACTGCCTGGCAGGACACAATGGTGCATGCCATTACTAAGCCAACTAAAGTATAACCATGTAACGGGTCAACAGAAATATTGGTCTGGGATTCTTCTTAGGCTTCTTCTGATATATTTATACACTGTTTTCATAGAAGAAGGTGCTACGATACCCCAAAATGAATCGATAAAGTACAGGTTTAAGCTAAGAATGTACACTTTGAGTGTGCTTGTACCAGATTATTGTAACTTTTTAGACTTGTCAGTTCTATTCTAATAGTTCTAATTTCAATTTGTGGCAGAGAACCACACAAGATTATGCAGTTTGCTACTTAAGTACAAATCATCTCAACAAACCCAAAATGCAAGATTTTATGGCTATAAAGTGGTGGGTGTTGATATCCAGACAGGACTTACTTGTGTTTGGAAAATAAAGTGAAGGCAAACCACACATTTAACTGCTATTAACACCAGGTTTGTTTTATTATCTCTGTCAGGGATTTATGTGTGAATCCACCTTGTTACCGAGGCACCCAATTTGGATCTGGGTCTGCTGAGAGTCAGAGCTTCAAGAGTATTGAATTTAGCAGAGCATCCCTGCCTGAAGCTTTCTTCTATGCACTGCTGGTACAGTAAATGATTTAGCGTGGAAGTCACTGATTCCTTGAAAAGATTTGACCACAGATCTGTGAAATTGAACAGATTACTGATTAACACTAGAAAGCACTCAGAGAGTGGGTACCTCTACAATCCTCTGAATTAACTGTTTTTAAAATACCACAGGGGAATATTTTTTTTATATTTTGTACATGGATGACTTATGCAAATGTTTTAAAAAGTCACATTTATGATCACAGAGTCACAATAAGAAAACCTCATTCAAAATCACAATGACATTTGTATTAACTGTACAGCATTGTGCAGTTAGTTCAATTTGTCAAGAGAATGAGAATGGTAAAAAACAAACAACAACAACAACAAAAAAAAAACAATGTCTGCCTTTAACAAACATTTTTACCTGCCTGTAATAACAGCTGGTCAGAGAAGGACAAATGATTTAGATGATTTTTTTTTAACCCTGTCTCCTAGAAATTACATTTATATACTACTAATTTGTTTTCCCAGTGGTCCGCTTTCAGAGTCACACGTGTAATCAGGTTTAGCAACACATCCTCATAATTAAATGACCACACAGGTCGATTGTACCATGTACTCCAGAACGACCCAAAGGAGTGTTGTCTAATATGCCGCCTCTATTAGTGCATCTTTCCCTAACCTTAGCTAAGTGCTGCCAATGCCTTAACAGAACCCTAAAAAGTCTAAATAATTTTTTCAACTAGCCAAATACATTAATTAACAAAAAGCATAATTTGGCATTACGTTTCCTGCAAAATGTATTTGCTGTTGCAATTTAGTAGTATGTACATGTAATTTCATGGAGTTGTTTTTTTTTAGACACCAGATGTTATGTTTAAAAACTTGGAAAATGAATAGAAGAGAGCGTTGGTGGGTATATTGGAGGTGGAAGAAAGGTTATGATGACGTTAGTAGGTGCAGCGCCCCTTTTGTTAATTTTAATGTGAGCTATAGTTTATTTGTATGCTGACAGACTGATTATTGTTTAGCTTGGCAGTGAATTCAACATTATTATTTCATAGTATTGCTGCTGTAGTGCCACACACATTTTGCTGTGGAAACATGTACGTATGTACAAATGTCATTTATATTTGGTTGTAATTGTACAAAGCATTCAAGAGTTATGGCAATTAATGGGCACGCATTAAAAGATTTTGGCAGCCAATAATATATAAGCATTGATTGTATACTAAAGTATGAATGGAATCTATGGAAAATAACTTTACTTCTACACCGCACAGTTCAGAAGTTTGGAGCGAATATCTAAAGAAATCAAATAACAAATCCCCCAAAGCAGCCACTTAATTCATGCTGTGAGAAGGTTTATTTTTACATTATTGTTCATTATACAAACATGGTCTTGACAGTTTTCTAAATGTTGATAAGCCTTCATGTTATCTGGCAGCTTTTACATCATCACCTGACACAAGCAAACACAAATGTGACATGGAGTTATTTTACTATTTTAATTTAGTTCAATGACAGATTGAGAACAAGATGATTTAAACTAATAACACCTAAGCAAGATTTAACATGCAGTAGACAGATAGCCTACTGCTGCTGCTGAATAAAACATGACAGACAGACTGATTCTGATGCTAACAAGTCTATTGAAAAGCTGGATTCATTTATTTTCAGAGATGTAGCAAAATGAGAGAGCACTGATCAAAATTATCATAGTGATAACCTGAGGGGGGGAACAGTTCAAATTTAGAGCAAATGTTGTTTTTAATAACATGCAACCAATTTGCTAATTTCATGCCACATCCACTGAGGCCACTGAACAAAATTCAAAAACACTACATTCTATTGAAAGAGCAAAAATAATACCTCAGCCATATAATACAGTGTAATGACGCATGTGATTATCCCTGTAATTGCACTTTGGCCACATCTATTCAACTCTGGGGTGAAACACAGACGTTCAGTCTAAACCTCCAAGCTGATGTACTTTTACTGCCCAGTCTGGGAATATAAACAAGCTGGGATGGCTGCAGGGGACATTAGCCCTCAGGTGTCTCTTTGGGGGACAGCAGGAAAATAAATAAGTAAATAAATACAGCAACAATAGGTAATAAATAAAAAATAAACTAAAAAAATAAGTGCTACAGAATATCTTAATTGTAATTGTTATAATTTAAATTTAAAAGTGGTGGTAAAGTTACTCAGGTACTATACTTATACTATGAAAAATATAAGTATTATTGTGTATTGAGTATTTCCCATTCACTTCAACTCCACTTCATTTGACAGGTAAAATTTGTGGTAACTAGTGTACATACAAAACATATGATCATATTATAAAATATAAATAATATAAAGTACTTAAATTAGTTCCACCTCAACCAGCTACAATTTTGAAATGCTGCTTAAGCACCAATGATTACAATTATATAGTGTACAATTATAATCATTATAATTCAACACTCTTAAAGAGGCAATTGTGCATTAGCACTTTTATACTTTTTTAAAAACCCAGATGTATTTTGCTGAAAATACCCTTTACATAAGTAACATTTTGAATGCAGGACTTGCAAGTTAATTGAGCAAGATATGAAACTTCAGTGGAATTTGACTTTTTTTTAATCTGAAACATCCATATTAAGCAGCAAAATTCTAAGTATACATGTACTGCAGAACCTAACATAATGTAGGTATTTATTTAACTATATATAAATATATCATAACTGTTTGGGTACATTGTGAAATACATTTGGTAGACACCAGCAAAAACCAAGAACATAAATAAACTGATCAATACAAGCAATACAGCTGTAACCTTTTCCAGTCAGCTGCAATGTAATGTATTGTAATGTAATGATATATACATATTGGTTTGCATCATCAGTACAGTATAATTCAACAACATTAAAATATATATTATATGAAAAGAAACACAGTGATGCCTGTTTACTGTGGTACATTATGTCGCTAATAGCTGCCCTTCCACAGTATCCATACAAAGACAAGCATGACAGGTTTGCTTTTATGCACCGGCTTTACTTGTCGATGGAGAAGTGACACATGATGTCCATGGAGTTCAGACAGTTTGATAATAGTAATTATGTCTTCATCATTCAATCTGGGACTGTATGTGTATGATGAATAGATTTCCCAGACTTGCAAAATGTAATGTTTTACCTTTTTAGAAAATATATTTGCTTTACTATAGTAGGAATTTTGATACACTTATCTCCAATTAATTGCTAATAATTAATAATGATGTCACATTTCTTTTATGCTGTAAATTTTGTGTGTAATTCCACCACATTTCAGCATCCTAATCATGACAATCCAGATTTTATCACCTTGAACCCTCTACCATGGTTGGAAAGAGTTGTGCAGTATCCATGTATGTACCTAGAATCTCTGTGAATAGATGCAATAAGAAACATTTATTCAGATTCAGATCTGCCGGGTACTCCAGGGGTGAGCTAGTCTTGAGGTGAGAGTGCTACAGATTTTGATCTACATGATTCCATCTTAATACTGTCTGGCTACAGTATATATGTGACCTTCATAGTCAAAGATGGACACCATGAAGTCTTAAGATTTGCGCTTTAAGATTCTTGTTGCCTCAGACTGTGTTCAGTGTAACAAGATCAACCACACAGTTCCCTTAATCCTGTCAACCAAAGGGGAATATATAGGCAGGCTATACTGCAGCCAAGTGTAATTTTATGCATCTGCTGTTTTCTCTCATGTTTTGTCCTCGTGTCATTTAGTTGAACCTTTCTGTTTTATCTACTTATCACGATTTTACACGATTTTAATTTATATATCATTGGATTAAATCACACTTTTTCCTCCCTATTACTCCTGTAAATATTACTGTGAATACACAGCTGGGTGTCATTGCACTTCTGACACCTCTGTAAAAACTGAAATTTGAGACTCCTCCAGCGGAAATCCCTGCTGTCACCTATTAATGAAAAGGCAGTTCACCCACCTCTGCCAAGAGAGATAACTGCTTTTCTGTGTTGTTGGCAGTGCTGCTCTGCTCACACTCATATAATTAGCATCTTGTAGAAACCTTGAGTGCTTCAAAACTGTTTTGTTTTTCAGAAATTGGCCAGATAAGAGGGTGATTTTTTTTTCTTCAGGAAGAAAATATACTGTATGTGTACAGACATGCTGCATTCGAGGAAACTGTAGGTAAGAGAAAGAAATACTTTCAGTCATTCAAATTTTGTATTTGTATTTAAGTTGGGCTGATAGAAAATTAATCTGTGTAAATTGCTTGGACACTTTACGAAAACTGGTGCAGAAAGCACACAGAGGCACAAGTTCAACTCTAATGACTTTGCCAAAAGCACCTACATTGCTGAAATAGAAACTCACCAAGAGAAAATGAATAAACTCATTACCATGTCAGTTTTGTTCACTGATGAAAAGCACACTACGTTAACTCAACAACTGCTAGAGGCAAAAGGTAATGGAAGAAATAATATAGTAACCATGAAATTGGCCACTCCATTCAGGTGTAGACGTTTACAGTGTAATTCTGCTCTGCATGATGAAACTCTCATTATCACTCCAACAAAAGGACGAAACTAATTCTTGATGCCTAACCAAGATAGTAATCAAACCCAGCAAGCAGTGCGTCCTCGGCAAACTAGCTGAGTCTAGAAACTAGATTGAGAAAGCAAATGTTTATGCTGTGAATGTGATTTAATTCCAGAGTTGCTTTTAAGCATTTTAAGTCAAGTCCAAATAAGATTTTAAGTGATACTCCTTCCAAAACCCAAACACTCACTTTATACAGACTTAAATGCATTATTCATTAATAATAATGTGAGTTATCACCAGAGATTAATTCAATAATAATAATAATAATAATAATAGCAGCCATGGTTGGTGTGCATGGTTATCTGAGATGAATATGTCCTTATTTCATTTTTAATTGTTTCTAATTAATATTTATTTGTACCATCTTTGTCAGACAGAAAATAGACATTTTATATTATATCTAATTGGAACAGGTGTCACTTCGCTTACACGCCTTTGTACATCAAGAGGAACGAGCCTTCTAGATATTTATAAATGTTAAGATTTTTTATATGTAGGAAAAATGTGTTAAAAGAAACCATCTGAGGCACTCGATTTTCAGTTTACCACCTGTTTTATTACTTTTAACTGCCAAGCATTATTATACTTTTGAGATTTGTTCCACAAAAAAAAAAAAAGTGCAAGAATGTTTCACAGAATACAATAATACAACAAAAAAATCTCTAAAATGCTAAATCACGTGCAGATTAAGCTGGGTTACTGCATAGAGAACAAAGGATTTTTTACTCTTATTGCATTTGAACCGGGGTACTCAAAATCTAGAGCCTGAGGGAAGAGTTTCAAACTCAAAGTGAAGGGGGTGGTTTGTGCAGTTTAATATAGACCTGGCCTTGCGGAGAACCTGCTGGTCAAAGATAACTGTCAGGGGGGTCTGCACCTATCACTGTCATGTTTGTACACTGGTGAATAACTCAAAAACAGGACTACACAGGGAGCCAGGGATGAGTTTACAATAATAATAGAATTTATTAAAAAGAAACCAGATCAGGCCAACAGTCAGATGAGGCTAAAATCCATAAACTACTAAGGTCAGAACCAGAGTGTCAGTCTACATGGCAAACAAATCAAACAAAGGCAAAGATTACAGAAACAGTCTTCAGGTTGTACACACGAAAAGCTCACTGGGAAACTAAGAATAAATACACTAGAAGCACTGAGATAACAAAAACATATAACAGAGACAATCTGGCAACTAAACGGGAAAAATTGGGCTTTAAATACACAGGGACCAATTACTAACTAAACACAGGTAAATGAGATGAGACACAGGTAAAACACGAGGCAATCAACAAAGGTGGGAAAACACAGGAAGTAAAAGTAACATTTCAAATTAAAACAGAAACTAAACTAAAAGTCCGAACACAAAACATAGAAAGTCCTGGCGGGATATAACAATCACCTTACCAGCCAACTTCACAATATAGCTCAGGTGTTTTTTTCCCCTGATGTTCAGGTTACCATATCAAGAAATCATAGAAAAAGTAGGAACAGATTCAATAAATGGTAAAACAAAAACATAATTTTCCTATCTACATTTAAAGCATTTAACTTCCTAAGGAAGTACAAAATGTTGCTGTCCCTTCTTACAGACCGCATCAGAATTGACATGTAATACTAATTTTTTCTTTACAAATGATAATATCGGCTTTACAATTTGAGTGAAAAGTTGAATCTTTGAAAAATGTGAATTTCAGAATATCTTAGTATTTGGTATGCCCCCCTTTTTGCTTTAATGATAGCATACACTCAAGCTGGCACAAGTTTGTGCCAAACCTGATGATCCATGTTATCCAAGTGTAACGTAAATTATGTATTTAATGTTACATTAAATACATAATTTGAGCTTTAAAAGGTTACTATGTCTGATGGTAATAATAGGATTTAATTTTGTCAGTAATTTTACCTTTATTTGATAGTTGTAATGTGTACATATATTTGTTATTTTTTATATACTTATGCTGTTATTTTTGATATTTAATACTACGCTTACACAGTATCCAAGGTAACGATGCAGCTATAAAGCCCATCACCGGGGGAACAAGTCAGACCAGGCTTATATCTCCCAGATGAGTGTGTGACTGTTAAATGAAAACCTGTAAATATTAATGTTTAACCTAACTATAACTATACTGACATCCAGTGTGATTATCTATGTGTACTGATGCATGTGTATCAATAGTGTCTTTGTGTAATTTGCAATATAAGTCTTTGATCCTGGTCAAGGGTAGACCATTGGCCCTATAATTTGTCAGTTAATGGTTATTGAGCTTGGCTACAGAAATCATTCATTAGTACTGTAAGTTTCCTTTGATTATGATTATACTGAATAGTTTTACTGAGACCATGCTTGGACCTCCCAGATCCCAAAGTGCTTGTAAGCAATAAACATCATTCAATCATTGAATCGACATCGGAGCTGTCTGAGTCTCTTCGTTGGAGTCAACTACTAACTGTCAACCGTTAGTCCACCACCATCATTAACACACAATTCAGAGACTGTAGGCTGTCACCACTATCGGCGATATAACAGAGACTTAATGGGGCCGTTATAAACTGTGAGGTATAGATAGTCAGAGAAGATAGACCCCCGTTACACCAGCATGATTTGACAATGTTCCAAAGAGCTTCAAGTGCCCCCATAAATGTTTAATGGGTTGAGGTCAGGTGACTGTGGAGGAAAGTCCATGACAGTCAGGACTCTTTGTTCTTCTTTGGTCTTCAAGTAGTTCTTGCAAAGCTTTGAGGTGGGTTTGGGGTCATTATCTTTCTGCAGTATGAATCCTTCTTCACAAAGATGCAAACCACAGCACGTCTCTGAAGAATTGAGTGGTACTTCTCCTCAGTCAGGGTGTAGTCAGTTCAGTGCAGGTGTCCAACTCCAGAGTAGGTAAAACACCCGTAGACTTGAATATTCCCACCACTGCGGTATCTTTCTCTCGCCTGTTTGTCTCCTTACATACACCCTTCTGTTACTGCCGTAAATCTCAAACCTGGATTCATCAGTAAATAGGACTTTTTTCCAGTCATCCACTGGTATTTCTTAGCCCACCCCAAGCGTTTGGCCTTGTTTGCTCTCCTGATAAGTGTTTTAGAAACTGCTACTCGTCCACTACAAGACAACCTTCTTTTGACAGTACTTTTGCTGATTGGAGTCTTGCGTTCTTTATTTGACAAATTCTGTATCTGTGATGAAGTTGCTTTTCTATCTCTCAGGGAACTAAGCTTGATGTATTGATCTTCTGATGGTGTGGTCACTTTTGGTCTGCCTGATCGTGCTTTGGATACAACTGATCCAGTTTCTGCAAAGCGTTTTAGAGCTCCACGCACTGCCCTCAGAAACCTTTAGTCTAGCCATCATTTGCTGCTGAGAAAGCCCCTCTTTGCTTAGAGTAACAATTTGACTTCTGACACTTTCACTTAGTTCTGATGCTGTGTTTCCCACTATCACAATGCCACTTAGTAAGCAATGATCTGCTGGAAACTTGAGGCATAGCTGTATTTATAACAGGTGAACACTGGCTGCAAGTTGAGTTACTTGAACAAGCCTCTGATGAGTAGATCAAATCCACCTGAGTGTCATCTGAACGCATGCTTCAATGAAAGGGGTACAACTCAAGGAAATCCGACGTTTTGTACAAAGGTGTGAAGTTGGTCAGTGCCAAATATTTCTTCTTCATTTTACGTGTCATAACTTGTGATTTTAAATGTTTCTGAATGTTTTTTCTGATATATGTCATATCTATTTGGTGAGCCACTTTGGGCCTTACTTTCTAGAGAGTGATGTAAAAATAAATGATACAGAAGTGTGGTGTGGCAGTTTGCTTGTCACTTTACTGCCCTTGTCCTGTCTGTAATGAGCACAGGAGTTTCATTGAAGTTCGAAGATGGAAGTCCTGCCGGTAATATCAGCGAACAAGTGGAACTGATCTACTGCTCCTCTTATCCCTCTCCAGCCGATGAAGAGACTCGGGAGGAAATAAGCATTGAACATCTTTCTAATGTGAACAAGAACAACAGGGAGCCTCAGTAGGCAGATATTTTATTGAAATTGAGATTATGGCTTTAATCTGGTACATAGACTCTGACTATATGATACAGCGAACAGTTGTGGCTCAAGCTGTCACCTGACATGAGCCAGTGCCTTCTCATCTAGTTAAACTGTAGACTCTATTACACACACACACACACACACACACACACACACACACACACACACACACACACACCATACTCAGAAAAGACTAAGTCTCTGTCCTTGAATGCTGGGTGAGCTCTAGTGAAAGGACTGCAAACGACTTGACGTGAATTTTGTCATATGTGAAGTGTCTTTTTTTGGTCATACCTAAAAGACAAAACAGCTCACTTATATTCCAAAATTACCTAATAAAGACTGTTCCAAAAACAACAAATGTGAGCATTTTCTGCCATCTCTTCAGGAAAGTATAAACAAGAGTTTTAAATGTTTGAACAAATGACTAATGTTGAGATGAGGACAGTCTCTCTTTTTTGTTCAAGGTAACCATAACAGCCTGTATAGCCTGCAGGAGTCACTGGTAAATTTAGACCTTTGCCCAGGTAAGGCTGCTAAGGGTAAATAATTGAACAAGTAACCAGATCTCAGAGGAAAGACAAGTCAAATAATTTGTTCATTCATGCTCTTCATGCTTTTAAGTATGAAATTAATTCAGGGTCGACTAAGTATCACCATGGTACTGTACCTTAGTGACTGCCTGAGAGCCTTGTGAAGGAGCATCACTGCCCATCACTGGGATTTTAGTAATTTGATTTTTTAACCACCACTAAGGCGTCTTGGTAGGCTTCAGGAGATTGTAATTATGGAATAAAGTCAATAAGAATACACTGATAGTGAGTAATCTATATAATTGACAACGTAGCATATGGGAAAAGTATGTGACATTATGGGTGTTAAGGGCATCTGAGTTATAGTGTGGTCGAGCTGTGGGCCTGTGCCGAGTCTACCAACACTGACAGGGAAAGATAAATGCTATCTTGATAGCAATGCTATTTGATTCTGCATTAGACTGGCTGTCTGGCTCCGTACAGATATGTGTATTGTGTGTGTGTGTGTGGGGGTTATAAATTCTGTACATCTTAGTTCATCTACACGTGCAAGTTTTTGTTTTGAGTTAGAAAATATGTTGTTACTTGTCCTCCACCTCAGTTCATCAAGCTCCCACTTGAAGATGACATCCACCGAGGTTTAAAGTTTGTACTTTTATCTATCCAAAAATGTGATGTAAAACTGGTAATGGTTGTCACATTAACATGCTCACAATGATACTATTATCATGCTGATGTTTAGCAGGTAATGTTCATCATGTTCACATCTTAATTTGTGTGTTTGTGTGTCAGCTAAAATGCTAATTGGCACTAAACACAAACTGCACCTGGGGCTGATGTCATTAGTTTTGATGAAATTTATTCATAAAATAAAAAAAGTATTGGACAAATTGAAATTCTGACTTGAAAGTCAGATGTAAAGTCATGGGGATCACCAAAGTTATTACAATTCATCCTGTGGGGAACATGAACGTTTATACCAACGTTTAGGGAAATGCACTCAACTTTTGCTGGGACATTACAATCTAAACAAAAAATGGCAATCTGCTGGTAGAGCTAGAGGTCACCAAAGTCATTAAGATACATCTGAACCATGAATGTTTTTTGCCAATCCATCTGGAAGATGTGAAAATATTTCACTGGATAATTGAAAATTTGACCTGTTGGTGGCACCAGAGAAAAATTCATGGGATCCCCAAAGTCATTATGGGTCATCCTCTAAGGACTACAAATGTCTGTATAAAATCATAGCAATCTATCTCACGGCTGTCGAATATTTCAGCTTGAATTAAAGCTGTGGACCGACTGCCCGACATCTCTAGAGCCCCTCTGCTTTGCGTGGATAAAAATGAAATTAACAAACATTTACAAAAATAATAAGATAAGATAATATGGACCAAAAAATAAAACACACATGCTATTTAACAAGTATTATTAAGCATTATATTTGCCAGATGACAATCAGAACAGGGATCAATTTAAACCTTGAAGACATCAGAGGACACTCAAAATATAGTATGATTAATTTGTATCAGAGTCTAAAGGAAATTCATCACCGTGTTAAGAGGTTTCCCAGGGTCCTGTGAGAATACTTACTAATCACCAGATCATCCCTTGTTAATACTAATGCCATCTGGAGCAGGTCTTTTAGTAAATTGCATGTTTGTTCAACATAAACATGACTGCAACTAGACAAATGTCAATTTTGCTATATTGTTTTTCAGCACTTTACACACAGTGAACTGATTGTTTGTCAAATGTTTTCATTGAAAGGTATTTTGGATTTTTTTTTATAGGTTAGCTAATCTTCTAAGTACTGGTCATCAACAATGCTCAAGCGTACTAACTAGTGTTAAGCTTCTGCAATGTGTTTACCTGCAAAACACGTCACACCAGCAAAGCTCATTCCAGTAAGATTTGTGTAAGTTTGAGCTAAACCACTTTGTAAACCAATAAGTAAAAAATACTCTCAATTATAATCCATATTGTTAGTTTCTCTCTTCTCCAAGGCTTCATGCAAATCATTTCATTGTAAGACAACAAGCAATTCCAGCTTTATCTGTGTGCCTCCCCCATGTGTTCAGCTTGCCACCTGGGTGTTTTAGGTGTGGATCAGCACAAGAACATAAGCTTTGCTGGCGTAACTTAAGCTTTGTGTGTCTGTAAGCCTGTGTTTTTAGAGCATGGGAGTAAATGGCGGATTATGCATGAAGCCCCTTGCAGCAAAGCAGTCAGACAAGGTGACCCCAGAGAACGAGGCTGTGTTTGGAAGATATGGAGATCAGTGTGGTCATCCATGACTGCCAGTCTCTTACTTTACACACCACCTTTTCCACTCCAATCTAACTGCAAAATTCAAGATAGGGTGCATCCCCACAAAGCATTCACACATTTATAATTTTATCTCCACCATTACTAACTGGCATTTTATTCATACACAGATGGTTATTTGCTTAATGAGGAGAGAGACTGATTCAGGATTATAATCATGGTTGAAATCCCACTGTGAATGTAGCTTTTACCGAGAAGCACAAGAGGAATTGTGTTTATTTAAAGACCTGGCTGCACTATAATTATTACAAATTTTGTGAGTCGGAAACGTCTGGAAAAATCATAAATGGACAAGACCCCAGACTCCTGCTGTCAAAATATTCAGTATATTCTAATGAAAAGGTCAACATAGTGGATATAGCACACCGAAACATGCAGAATTGAGATATTATCCTTCCAGTCATTGCCAGATATATTGTGAGTGTTAAACAGAGACTACACCAGTGACAAATGCCTTTTGTATTTAACAGTAAGTAAATTACAGGATGTGTGTGGTAGTTAGTTCCTGTATTTGAATCTCAGCCCTTGTAAACTGTTGTGTAATTGTGTTTTCTCAAGTCATTTACATTCACTATTCACCACTCATATAGGAAACTCCACTATAAGTAAAGGACTATATTGTGTTTTTTTAATTTGCCATCTTATTCACAATTTCAGACTCTACTCGGGTCATTCTTTTCTTTTGTACAAACACTGTCTGTGCATTCTTTTAAAAATCTGCCATGTACAGTACACTTCACATGGCACAAAGGCACATCAGAGTATTTATAGTCAATACAAAACAATAAATATATGTAAATGTAATGCTTGTTTTTCTTGTCTGTAAAATTGAAACAAATGCACACGCCATTGAAATAGCAATATGGTGCACTTTACTTACTTACATTCTACAAAACAAAAATTATTTTAACTAATTATTCAAATTAAATTTTACTCAGGTCGGGAAAGAGATTATTCCTTTCAATCAGCAGTCATTTAAATTAGCATTTTTTCTCTCTGTGCAAAGCATTATGGTAGTTATCTTTTGGTTAGAAACCACTGATGGTACCGTGGGATAATTTGGGTCCACAGTATAGGGTTTGAATAAATGTCTGTACATTTTCACGCTACAAAATAGGAAAAACACTACGTAGGGAAATGGATTTGGACACAAACTTTAAATAAGTAGGTGTAGAAATGAATGGATCAGTGGATAGAAAAGGAGAAATATCTCCATGTAGCTACAAAACTACAGTACATTGAGATATTCCTGTGGTCATTGTGTGATCCAGGTTCTGTTCTTGACGGACATCGTGTCATTTTTGTGGGCTGGCCTTCATATCTCAGTTAACTATTGACAACAGTCAACTGCTGTTCAGTGGAAAATAGTTACGCATCAGCTCCAGAGCAATAAACTTTCAACAGTCCTCAACTTTTTGCCTTTGTTCCGACACCTTTGAGAGATCATTTCTTATATTTCTGTTCCCTTAAGATGCCTCCTGAAATCATGTCAGAGTGTTCAAAGCAACTCAGGCTGATGATGCCCTATTTCAGTGACAAGACAGGCAAGGGAGCAGTATTCCTCTCAAAAACAATGATCCACTGTGGAGATACTCTCAATACTGTCTTTTTGTGGGTTGTGAGTGTTCAGGAGTGGATTCACTCACGGTGCTATAAAGCTGAGCCTCTATAAAGTTTAGACGTCAAGAAGGGATCCCCTCACTCAACCGACAATCTTTGAAAGTGAGGTTCTTGTCCTCCTCTGTTGGTGGCTACTTAAAGTATGATATCATTCAGTCAGACTCCACAGGCATCCACACATGGTGAGGGATACAAAAAAAAAAAAGTTTTGGAGGATATTTGACAGCACAGAAAACAAAGCTGACTTAGCCTACTGTAAAGCCATTTCCTGATGTGTCATCACTGTCCTCTCCTAAACCTTCACCCTGCTTGACCACATATTACTCTTGTCTGAAAATCACCTTATTGCAGTGAAACTACTACGGGCCACCTGCTGGGACTCTTCTCATGCAGGACAAAAATTAACAACAGTCCATGCACTTCGCTTTCCAAAAGCTGGCTCTAAAAGCTGAGTAATAATTGATGGAGGTGTGAGCCAAGGGCAGCAGTCTCCCTCGGTGAAATCTGCTGAGGCTTTATAGCATGTTAACTTCAGTGGATCCCTCTTATGCAACACATATATTGTAAAAAAAGAAAAAAAAAAGAAACGCAATGTGCATGGTTCCTGCTTCACATTTTAATGAAAGACCCAGAGCCCCTGAAGACGTTTTTTAATTCTGAAGTGTCAGTTCAGAAAGTCTCCAGAGTTTGCAGATTGCAACCAAATAAATACCCCTTCCCCTCCCCCTCCAAATGTGTAGGAGAACCTACGGTGGCCGTGAAACTCGCAAAAAACATGAAAAATGCAAAAAATGTGGAAGGCCCTCTCTACAGCCAGTGTTGGTTTGTCCATTCTGGGCTACTGTAGAAACATGGTGGTGCAACATGGTGGGCCCTGTGGAGGAGGACCCTTTCCCTATGCAGATATAAAGAGCTCATTTTAAGGTACCAAAAACACAATGATTCTTTTTTTAGTTTAGGTTTGGTGGCTATCAACTCTTGAAGGAAATATCTGGCACTAGATGTTCCCCTTTCTTTAAAAGCTAGTTGCTAACTTTGTGCTGGGAACTGTAAGTAGCACACAGGTTTGCCGGAGCTTTTCTTTTCCTGCTGCTGCTGGAAATGGGGTTGATGAGAGTAGAGAGAATGAACCATACAGTAAGAGAGGCTCTAGTTGTTGATGATAATTAGTTACTGAGAGTAATCCCTTTCAAATTACACATCTGATGTGTTGTTAGTATAAAAATATTGATTGGTAGAGTCTATCTTAGCTTCTATTAGTCAGATTTTCTATGATTGTTTTATTACTCATGAGCAATTAAAATGTCAGCCATGTCCTGACAGGCTGAAAATATTGTGTCATAATGAAGCACAAACAGGCAGTAAGTAAATTATGGTGCTCCTTTATGAAGAGTAAGTGAGGATTAGAAGTTTCACGAACTATTAATTGATGGTTAAACAGCATAATTGTTGGCTTTCACATAAGAAAAGCTTCTAGGGTTTCAAAAGGTCTGTGGCTAATTGACAAATACGATTTCTCTCTTTTACTCTGTTTTTCACAAACATTCAAAAGTTATTATGCTATGTACAAGCTAATATTTCCTAATTGATGGTGTACTTCTATCGTTTCCCATTCATAAAATGTTTTTTAGTTGGATAAATAATCATGTAATTATTTGTTGCACAATTATTTGTATTGTCTATGTCGACAATTAGGCTAGTAGTCCAGAAGAAAATCAACATTTTTGTAAAGGAGCTGCAGTGTGTATATGTAGGTTTACTATGAACACCACCTGCCTTTTCAGAGTCAGTTGCCAATAATTAGTTGTTAAATGCTGCTCTGTTTCTGTAACACAGCATCATCATCTTTGACATGACTGTATTTCAATAAGGAGAGATCAACCGGAAGTGTATAACAATATCTATTGAGGTTAGCAACAGAAAAAGGACTTTGGTGATTAGACTTCATTGATGTGAAGCAACTTCATTAAGTTTAAGCCCATATGAAGGAGATAGGACATGATCCCTGAGACTAGACACTGATGGTGGTTGAGTGGAGCCAGCCGGTGGTTGATGGAAACTTTCATTTGATTCTTCCGGGTGATCCTGGAGGTCATTGTGGTGATGGGGAGGAGGTGGGCTGCAGCGGAGTAGGTCTGAAAGACAGAATTGCAATGATATTTAATTGATATTTATTTAGAACAGTATCCAGGATGATTGGCTTGAGGCAGAACCCGGGCAGAAAGATAATTGATCAGATACGGTGATCATTATGGCGAATTATGAATGTAGGGATTTTTCCAGCGTGGGAAAGAGGATGTGAGGGAGAAAATGAGAACAGAACAGAATCTTACTTATTGAACTTCCACCAAAGCTTCATTTCATTAATTGAAATGAAGCAGTGTCCCTCCAGCAGCAAAATAACCCTGCATATAATAACGAGAGCCTTGCCCTCTGCCACTTTGACAGCACAGCGGCTGTCATGTTTACATTGGAAACACAGGAGACGGTGGCAGAAACTGCGTGCTGTCTTTAATAGTATCTTTAATGCCTGTTTGTATGCGTCTTGTCATGTGCGGCGCTATATTACTTCCCCTCCCTCTGAAGCTCCAGCTAAAGTTCTGCTCTGCTACATTAAAATGCCAGTTTTGATGATCAACAACAAACTTTATCAAAAGACATCAGAATATACTGAAATACTGTAGACAGGTTCTGAAAGTAGATTCATTCCGACTAATTTAGTCTATATTGTGGAGCGATGATTTCTTTTCTTTTCACAGAAATAACATCAATTACTTGTTTTCTTAAAATCTGAGTCTTTTACATAATTTCTTTTAATTTAATTTCTGAACAGGTCTCAGCTGAATTGCATTCATTGAACTACAATAGATTTCCTCTTGTATATGCAGACAAACCTTAATAAAACTCTGCATGATGAGAACCTATAAACCAAATGATGGCTAATTTAGTTTGGTTAAATCAGATTATTCTTTTAATTTGGTTAAATGGAATTGACTTTCAGTACTCTTGATGTTCCAGGAAAGACGTGGGTACATCTGTAGAGTAAATAATAAACAAGGATGAGTGAGTAAATGTGCCTGAGTAAATGTCAGCCTGTACATGATATTAGCTGTAAATCATAAAATAGTTTCTGTCTCACAGCAGAAAATAATCAGGTTACAGTGTACAATCTTTGGTGAGTGTTGATAGCTGGTGATCAGTTTAATCACCTAATTTGAAGAGTTCATTTGCAAAAACTGATAAATACCATTGTTTAAACATATGAACTGACTGTTGTAAGTTATTTTTAGCACACAGCACATCCTGAACCCTAAATACGTTTTGTCACAAAAGTCATTATCGTTATCGTCAATGCATTGCAAGGGTTGGTGCTAGATTGGATGGGCCAGAGGACGATTTGTGACAGTCTTGCGAGGTTTGTATGCTAACCATAACCTTAACCATAACCCTAACCTATACTTAACCCTAACCTTAAGCCTAACCATAATCTCCAATCTAGCAGAAAATGTTAAACACCAGTGCTGTTCTTGAACAGAACCCAATTAATCTGTTCAGTAGGGATGGGCGGATCGATACTGCGGGATCAATACTTCAATACTCACAAGCTACTCATTTGGTATTGATTTCTTTAAAACAATATCAATAATAAAATGATATAAATACAAAACGTGGGTGGCTGCAGTGCGCACACGCTTCTGCATCAAACTTGTGAGAGAATGGCAGGAAAGAAACGTAGCGTGGTGTGGTGCTACTTTTCACCTGTAAAATACAGCAAGATGCACTATTGACAAGATGGTGCCACACGGCAGCAACACAAGTAACCTCTTCAAACATTTAAAAACAACGCACCCTGAAAGTTATAAGGCGGCTGAACAAGAACAAGAAGATGTCCATACATCCAAGTCTCCTGCACCACCCTCTGTCCGACAACAGACATTGCAGTTTTCAGAGAGGCGAAGTATATCCAGGTAGCACTATTATTAGTTTATAGTTTATTTAGTAAATTAAACAGTATAAAAATGACCATTATTTTAAAAAATCACATACCAATTTAATAAATGATCAGTATCGGTATCATTAAAATAGTAACAAAACATATTTTTATCATATTGTATTAAAAAAGTTTGGTATCTCCCATCTCTACCGTTCAGCAAATTCAGGTCAGGTGACACAACATGGCTGAGTCTCTGGCCGGAGATGTGCTGAAAGCAAATTTTGTTGTAACCTTGGCTCAAAGTCATCATTAAAAATTGATAATTTGGGCGAAACTGAACAGCCCATGATGTTATCTCCTTCAGGGTGTAAAAAGAAGAGCAAAGCTGAAACTTATTCTTGTCACAAAGTGACAAAAGTGCGTTATATCAGTCAGGGAAAAGTTCCCTCCACTGCTTGTAAGCACAACTTAGAAAAAGTTTGTCAGGTGTCTGCACTGTCTACTGAGGAGTTAACCAAGATAAGCTGAGTGCTTTATTCCACAACAGATAAAGTAAAACAGGATGCCACTCTGTTGTTTTACTTGGATATCATGCCAATTAAACGCCGAAGGCATTAAGTGGATAATCCAGCAAAACACAAAACAAGGGATCTGACGGTCAAGTACTTCGTTCTGAATGAGACTGGAAAATACCTGCATGCAAAGCGTCATTTATGAGCATTTCAAGTATTGAAAATTGCTAAATGTCAGTGATTATGTTGTGGATAATTCCTTTTTTAAATTTCATTTCAGATTATTTGCTTTTTATTTCTATACATTGCTTTGGGCTTTCAGTCAGTTAAGAAAACACCACCTTGATTATAATCTGCCTGTTTTGCCTTCACACTTCTACTGACAATTTTCAATTTCAATGTATCTATGGATGTTGTTCTGTAGCTGTTGGTTTTTTTTCAAATTGCTTATTTTGCTTGAAGTTTACAGACCCAAAAATACATTTTTAATTGATACAGAACTGAGAAATGGTCCAAATGTTAATATTTGAGAATCTGAAAAAAGGAAATATTTGGCATTTTGATTTTAAAAAAGGTGTTAATTATTTTTCGTCCAGTCAACTAATTGATCACTGCTCTAACCAAGAGCTTTACAAGAAGGGACAGTGTATTAATAAAGAATTATTGATTTTTTCCTGGCATCAAAAAAGATCGCCTCTGCAACATTTCCAAGTACTGGATGCAGAACAGGGTGACAATGCCTAAAAAAACTGCAGTGGTGCTCGCAACTCAAATGAAAAGGCAGCCAAGAGACAATTTGTGAGAGACCACAAACATTTACCTGCAGAGCAAGCTATTATACTCGCCATGGTTCAGCTGGCAGAAAGGATCTTCCAGCTGACTTAAATGTGAAAAAGATGCACGAACTCTTCCGCCATCAAAATGATGAGCAGGTTTCATACGCTTTGTATTATAGCGGATGACTTTAACCTGGCATTCAGACACCCGTCAAAAGACGTGTGCAGCACCTGTCCTAAACTAAGATTGAAGGTTAAGGACCCACAACTCTAATGATGTAATATTGCCCATTAACGGGCTGTTTTTGTTTCAAGCACTTTACTCAGCACTTTCAGCACTTTACCTACTTGTTTTATGTTAAAGAATGTTTAACTGCAAGTGTATTTAACAGACACTGTTGGGTTTCTCTGAGCAATCACAAGACGTTTAATGTCTTTGAGTGTACATGTGATTATCACCCAGCATTACACAAATATATAAAGGCAGAGGGACCATCCACTCAGAGTCAAAGGTAGGACACACTGAGATAAATTCCTGAATTAAAGATAGTATTGTATGTTCAGCTAACATTGATTAATAATTACATATTTGAAATATTATATAAATATATATATAGAAAATTGATGGTATCTAATATTTAAATGGTGACAGAGACTTTAAAAATATATATTTCCAGGAGAGTTTTCATTAACTACATGAGAAACGGGATTGAAAATGGTCAAATTTATTATGTACTGCCATAAATTGAAGACTTGCTGTATTTGTCAAAACATACACCTGTCAAGCCCTCCTGTAAGTCCCAGACATACAGCAGTGCTGACTCTCTGACCATCAGGCAGCCCTGCTGTGCCGAGCATTTAAGAAATAATGACAGCAACCTCTAAAACACCATACTTTCCTTTCAAGCCTCGTTCTGGGAAGGCGCAAGAAAATGCAAAGCTCATTTGAGCTCCATCGTCTACCTCTCTGGACATACTAGAGAGCTTTATTGCAAACAATGAAAAATAAAATGAAACTTTGCGGGCATGCATCATTTCATTGTATTTTCAACATGCAGTGATGTAGCTAATGAGATTTTGGTAATGGGCCGAATTCTCCCACAGGTGCTGTAATGGCTGTGTCTCTTAACGGTTTTGGTGGAGCCAGGAAATTGCCTTGCCGTGAGCTCTGTAGCCTGATGAGCTTTGATTTCTTCAAAGGAAATGCAGCACCTTTATGATTTCCACTCCTCTGAATGATTATTGCATGTTGCGAGTATGCAGCCCTTGTCACTCGATTAGTGTGCGGCACAGACAGATACAGCTCTTTTTGTGTCTGAATGTCAATAATAGAAAAGCATTTTTTGGATTTCTTTAAGCTCAAAGTGGTGTTTCATGTCCTTTTATACTTGAAGGGATGTCAGATGTAACTCCCACATCATAAAAATGGCACACAGATCACTGGGTGTGTATGAAATATAACATGTGTGTCTGTCTGTCTGCCTGTTCTGCATCTGTCATTTCTCATTTACTCAAACCTCTTCCAAATACTTTTGGAATATATTTCAAAGATGCCCATGTGAAGCTACTTTTTAGACACTAATTAAGGCTATTAAGCTATTTGCTGTCCTCTAATCTCTATATATTTCCCTTGATTTGATGTCTGATTAGTCACAAAACATAGACGAAATTGTCATTCAAATATGGTCTCCTATATCGACGGTGTACCAGTTATTATGCTTTCATGATTAATTCCCTTGATTGTTCAGGAGCTGATATCACATGGCTGGATAAAAACACACTGAAAACATGATAACTGTGACAATAACTGTCAAATCTGTCATCGTTATTGTCGTAGAATTAGGCCAGGAAAAAAGGAGGATAAAATAAAAATCTTTCTGTCTCACCCTTTCATTCTTTAATTAAATAATTTCTCCACAGGAAACTTGCTCCTTTATCCTACTATATAATATAAATAACACAATAATTCTGAAATGTTTCTTTGACAATTCAACTCCCTTGCTTCCTAAACCGCTCTTTCTCTCTGGAATGTGTGAAATATCTAACTGAACACTGAAACTCTCTATAGAGCTGTTTTGCAAAGCGAACGAAATTAAAATTCGCCTCACTGAGGACAATAATTATTCACTGAGGGGTTTTCTCTGAAATGCCAGCCACCGCAAGCTGCATGATTCAATTCAAATGAAATACCAAAATGAAACCATATATTTACATGAAAGTGCCCAAGAACTTTTAGAAGTTACTGTATGTGCAAGAGGATGTCTTACTGTAACTGGCAAACAGGATCAACATTCAGTGTCATCTAAAACCTTTTTTTAATATATATGAGCACATTAGAATAACTTACAGGGATGGACACAAGAAACTCACATTATTAATTACAACATAACAGCCCTGCAAAACATCGTGTGCTACCTTTGTGAAGTTAAAATACTGAGACTATGCCAGAAAGGTCTGTTTTTTTTAAGATACCCTATTGCTCCTTTGACAGTAGCTGCTGTTCCCTGGGTCCACATAAATGTATAATGCAATACACATCGTGACCAAATCAGCAAAGGGTTTTTTAATGCCCAAGGCGGGTGGCCATAGTTCAATGCAGTCAAAGTTTGAACCTAGTGATAAATAAGGAGGCCCATTAGATGATCACTACAGTGTAAAATGCAAACATCTAGTAGGTGTGAAAATGTTACAGACAAGGTTGCCTGCTGTCGTGTTTGATGTAACACAGAGGTTTCTTTCTTTACACACAAAAATTGTGCCTATTACCCAGCATTCATATTATTAATGTAAAGTTTGTGGTGTGAGAAAGTCTACAAAAGTTCAAACATTTGTGGCATTTATTGATGTTTCCTCTTTGGAAAAATGGAAAAACTTGTGCAGGAACATCTACTTCTCTTACACACTGTTTCCCTGGACCCATGGTCCCTGACATCCTGGATAAACTCCTGGATCTACTGCTCTCACTCCTCCTCAAGTTGGTTAATATCATATTTGACTGTCCAGGAGTTTTTTGTTTCCCTGGGTGACTACTCCTCAGAGAAAACAGACATAACCTGTGGGGTTCCACAAGGTTCTATTTTAGGTCCAGTCATTTTTAGCCTCTATATGCTACCACTTAGCAATGTCATCAGAAAGCATAAAATTGAGTTACATAGCTATGCAGATGACACCCAACTATACATTTCTGTATCCCCAGATGACCAATTGATAGGTTAGTGCATTGTTTATATGATTATAAATGTATGGATGTCCTACAACCTCCTACAGCTGAATCAAGACAAGACAGAGATCATTATATCTGGGGCAAAAGCCCAGAGAGAGCAACTGTCTGTGCACCTTCAGTTATTAGCCCTTTATACCAAGGACCAGGTCAAAAACCTTGGGATTATCTTTGATTCTGACCTCAGTTTTGAAGCCCACAGTAGAAATGTCACCAAAGTGTCCTTTTATTGTCTTAGAAACATTGCTAAGGTTAGACTATTTCTGTCTCAGGCTAACACAGAAAAACTAATGCATGCTTTTATAACCTCTAGGCCTCCGCCTACAACTTGTTCAGAACACATCAGCCCGAGTACTGACAAAGACCAGACAGAGAGCACACATAAACATTTTAGGCAAGGCAAGGCAAGGCAAATTTATTTATATAGCACATTTCATACCCAAAGGCAACCCAAAGTGCTTTATAGAGTACACATGCAAAAAATGATAAAAACAATAAAAGCAAGCAAGCAAACACACAGAATAAAAACAAAACAAAAAACAAACAAACAAACAAAAACAAACAAACAAACAAACAAAATTTGATTTATAAGAAAATTAATTAAAAGCAATGGTAGGTCTTTAGTTTGGCTTTTATAGTAGTCAGCATTGTCTCAAGGTAAGGTCCAATAAGATGAGGACAGAGACTTTACCAGAATCAATGCTGAGGTTAATGTCATTCAGTACCTTCATAAGAGCAGTCTCAGTACTGTGGGGGGGCCTAAATCCAGACTGGAAAATGTCAAGGTAGTTATTTATTGCCAAAAAGTGGCTTAATTACTGCAGTTTTCAGGGCTTTGGGGAAGACCCCTGAAAGCAGTGAACTGTTGACTATCAGCAATACATCTGTTGCCAGGCAACTAAAAACCTTTCTAAAAAAAAATCTGTAGGCAGAGAATCAAGGCAGCATGTTTGGGAGGTAAAACAATTTCTTTAAGAGTTGTGAGGTTTATGACATCAAAATGAGTCATCTTTACTAGATTAGTTCTAGTTGATTGCTGAGGCATGTTATTTAAATAAAGTGAGGAAGCACTGATAGTTTGCCTAATCTTTCAAATTTTTTGTGTGTAAAAAGAAGCAAAACGACTTACACAACTTTGTAGAATGGAATTCAGGAGGCAATGGTACTTTTGGATTGGTGATTTTATCCACAGTGGCAAATAGTGTGCGTGCATTATTATTCTCTGAATAAATAATCTGAGATAGGAATGATTGTCTTACATTTTTCAGCTCTAATTGTAATTGTGGAGACTCTTTGTAGAGAATTGTAGCGAATCTGGAGTTTAGTTTTTCATCATTTATGCTCTGATTTTGGACACATTCTTTTTTGAAGTTTGTGGGGCATTCCTCCACAGTGCCTTTTGCTTACCAGAGGTGACTTTGACTCTAACTGGTGCAATTTCATTAATGACATTTAAGATTTTAGAATTAAAATTGTCCAGAAGGTCATCCACTGATGTTGACAAGGAGGGGGGTATCATGGAGATTGCCTGAGAAAATACTATGCTATACTGTATTCACTAATATATCATTTTTTGACTCTTTCAGACCTAATGCAAGTTTCCACTATGCCAGTCATATCAAACAAAACACAGGAATGATTCAATAAGGCCGCATCATGGACCATGACATTGGAGATATTAAGAAACTTTGGAGATAACCAGGTCCAGTCTATGGCCAAAATTCCCAAATCTTCAAGAATAAAGGAAAGTTCTTGAGCATTGCTATCATTTTGGTTATCAACGTGAATATTAACATTACCAGTAATAATTACATGGTCAAAGTCAGTTACAATAATGGAAAGCATTTCTGCAAGTCATCAAAAAATGTAGCTGAATATTTTGGTGGCTTATAGATATTTAATAGAACAGTTTTAGCACTGCAATTTAGTATAACAGAGAGATATTCAAATGAATTGTATGTACCAAATTATATCTGTTTACACAAGCTTTAGGAAGCATTACATGACGAACGGTGGATGATCCGACCACCAGAACAGTGGGGTACGTCGTCCCCAGGAGAGATGGTAAGTTCACAAGATACTTGTACTTGCATGGTAGGAATACTTCTGTATTCCTACCATGCTGTGCACTGTATTATGCTGCTAATTGAGATTAGCAAACTTGGCAATAAGTCAGCAATATTGGTTGAGCTGTGTTAAGTTCCAGTGGATATCCTCATGTAAGAATTGGTGTCTGGGGTGGTGTGCACACGGCTAATGAGGTCTCTGTGTAGATTGCTGAGGCTTTACCTGCATTGCCTTAGGGTCTGCAGCTCCATGAGACAGTCTGCGAGTCTCTGATGCATGTACACACATTCACACTATTACAACACGTGTATATGCACTCTATCAAACCCATATGTTGGTCATCATAATCACAATTTTTAATTGGAGCTGCAGCATGTTGCAGCAGGGATCCATGTGGTACAGCAGCAGATTCAAATTAACTCCATAAATCTTACACACACACACACACACACACACACACACACACACACGTACATATATATAGTATAATATACCTACAAATATGTATGTTATGTCCCCTTTAAAGGTTCTATATGTAGGAATCAGAAATTCCTTCTCATTAGTGACACCGGTGGCTGTTAAGTGAGCTGCAGTCAGTCATCCTGTTGCTTGCACTTGTGTGCAAGCAGCAGCACAAGACTATTGCAGGTGATGTCTTTTTGGCCATTGAGAGCCAATCTGCACTGCCCAACCCACAAAAATATGCGTTAATCAACCAACCAAACTGCCAACTTTTCTACCAACCATGTTTACTAAACACCAGTAGGCTCAGCAAGCTGTGGCCGGGGAGCAATGAGCTGTGGCTGGGAAGCAACACGCTGTGGCTGGGTACCAATGCGCTGCTGTTTTGTTGTGAAAAACAATGTTCTGCTATCGCTCTGGAGCTTGTTGAGGAAATAATGTTGTTTTAGCTGTGTGTATGCTCAGGAGTGGGCGACTTGTCTTTGCAGGGGTGTTTGGTGTGAAATGTGTAGTGGTTGACGGAGGCAGCTAGCTGTCTCATTAGCTGGAGAGCTAATATCTGCAGGGTGATTCTACTTAGATAGCACTGTTTTTTTTGTGGTAGATGCCAGTTGTTTTTTTGATGTTAGCGGGAGAGAGGCAAGGCACCCGGTAGCATGCAAAAACATCACATCCGTTGGATTTTCATGGAAAATTCGGCCCACGTCTTTCACATGCAAATCAGTCCACAGGCTGATATACCTAACCGACAAAGTCAGGGAAGGTCTCATTTTTTAAGTTCCGTTACAACTCATTCACTCATTGCCAATAAAAAATGATTAATACATGTAAATTGCTTCATAATTCTTACATATAAAACCTTTAAGTACTCCTCGGTTCCTCTGGAACTCCAGTGTACAAAAACATATTCCATCATTTGCTTTTTTGTTGACATGTGGGTCCTAAACTGATGTTTTTTTACAGGATAGGAGACACATTTTCTCATATTTCGAGATATGTGTTTCTCCTCGGATTTCTTTCTCCTTAGACATTCTTCAAGATGTCTTCAAAAAATGTCTTCATGCCACTAAACTCTTCTCTGACATGCATGTTTTATTACATAGCAGCTTTCAGCTATCATTCTGTTGTGTCTTGTAGGCATTTATTTGTGTGTCTGGAGGCTGATGGATCTGAGTGGTGAACTAAACTTACAGTATATGTTCTGTTAAACTGTCATGAGGGTCATGATATCAGTACTTAAGGGCAACCCCTGCAGCTCATTTTTTTTAGCTATACCACCACACCACACAAATGTAACTGTCTAACATGTCACTCCAAAACTGCTCCCATGAATCTAAAATGCAGATGTCACTTTCATCACAACTCCTATTGAAACACAAGCAAGTTGAGCAGTTTTTGTGAATCAGACTCCTGCCATCCATACCCCCAAAATGAGCCTTCTTGCAAAGCCACTTAGATCTTTTTCTCTTCCAAGCTGTTTCCAAAATCAAGGGTCATGTGGGCCCGCTCAGCATTTTATACATGTCACAGAGCATGATCGAGGTATGTAAGCATGTATTTGTTATATTTCTCCACCTGTATGCTCAGTTTTTTTCTTTAATTTGTCATCTGTCTTTACATTTCTAAGAGCCTTGTAAAAAAATGCTCAAATTTAGGTTCGGCCATATATGAGTTTAACTTATCCAGACTTAAACTGATAATAAAATATTACCATGCATAAACTGGTCAGGTCATTAAGTCATCTAAGCATGATGTTAGCCTTTAAAAGTTAGAAACATATTATGAGAATCATAAATATTTCTCATAACATTAATACTTTTACACACACAAAAACACACACTATCATTTTAATGCTGAATTAAATGGCCATCATTTGAGCACATGGTTGTGTCTTAGTAAATCAGTTTTACTCTTAAATGATTAAAGAGAGGAAAAACATTGAGCCACAAACATTGAAGTTTTGATTTGGACTTGGATGCACTAAACTAGAACTACACTCACTTTGAAATCAAAAGGTTATTTCAGGACAAAATTGAAAGATATTCCAAATGCATCATGTAGACTGAAAAGTGTTTGGGCATCATCTATGTCTTGTTTGAGCTTGTCAAGATAAAATATCTTACAACAAATTAGATTTTTGTTCGACCAGACCAGGACATGACTTCATCTGTCCCTCACTCAGATTTGATAATTCTTTATTTTAAGGAGCAAACCCTAGAGATCTTTAATAATGAAAGACCTCTCACAATTTCAAAGAAGCTTTTCACGGTTAATTTCACTGAGATACGTCTGTCAGAAAGGCGGCACCATGTCAAAGACTTACATTTTTTATGAACTTTCATTAATTTGATTGAATAATTCAGCAATCGCTTTGATGAAAGCGACATCACCCCCATGGCTCTCATGGTTGTCAGTTTTTACACTTTGTCTAAACAAGATTACCCAAGTGCATTATGCAACCCGTATGTGCTGCATGTGACAAACCAGGTTTTTCATCGTCTTGTTTGTCCTATTTTTTTTTCTTGTATTTTTTCATTAATTGTTGAAAGGCACATATTTGATATGTCCATCAATTTTAGACTGAACTTCAGATGATTATGCAGAGGATTACACTAAAGAGTGTGGGATAATATCTTTATATGATTCCTATGTATGTAATGTTAGGTGTTAGTTTTAGCTTAGAGTAGAGAGATCATTAGCAGCTCATTCTGCAGAGAGATGAACTCCACTCCTCTACATATCTGTAAAGCTGAACGTATAGTATAATACAGGTGTATTCACATACTGAATTCTTGTCATGGTTATTATAATCTCACTGAACCTCTTTATTTGCTCATATAGAGTTGTTCTGCATTAATCTTTCCACGTTTTCTCTTACAACTACTGCAGATCCTCTCTCATGATTGACAACTCTTTTCATAGTTTATGTCTCATTACTATTCCTCCATTTTTACTCAGGAGTAAAAAGTTGTATAATTGAAACCATCTGTGTGACCTTTCCTCATAATAATCTTGTCTCTAAAGCAACACGCATCATTCTGAACTCTTTAAAAAGCCTTATTCTCTCCACAATTTTGTACTCGGATTCTTTTGGCATTAATCAGAGCTAATTGATCCACCATTATTGATAAGGGAGGAAAGAATTATTGTATATTATCGTATCTTTCTTTCTGCCTTGTATTACACTACAGGCCATGCTTAGTGAACCAAACTTTTGCCTCCCTGTTTGCAGCATTACATGTGAGTGCTAAGGTAACATGGTCTGCTTTGTGTCTGCTGTAACAAGCAAACAACAAACAAAACAGGATCCAGACTTGTTTCCAAGTTTCACACCTGCTGGTTTTTTTTTTTTGTGGTCAGTTTGGCAGGCTGTGTACAGTAGATTGCATTGTAATAATTGAGAACTTGCCCTGTACGGTCCAATAAACAAACCAAAGGAGCCTCCTCCGTGGGTGTGTGTAAGAAACTTTTCCTCAAACTCACAGCCAATCCAATTGCAACTTTGTGCTCCACACAGTCCACCTATTCAGTGATCTCTAACTTGATTTTCTCCAGACCTCTTGGAATGAGCCAGTGTTGTGGCTACGTCAGTTTACTGCTGCTGTGATAGATGGCCGAGCTGCTGATTGAACTGATTCAAAAGTGCATTTTTGAAGGGGACAAATGCCTGTGGTTCGATCACAGGAGTTAAAACTATTTTTCAAAACCTTCACTTGTATTTCTTATTTTATTTTTTACAAAGTTTTATGAAATATAAAAGCAAGACACGCTTTGATATTCTTTGATAGGCATATTTATCGCTTTAATTTATCACAAACTGACTTATATTCCTTCAACAATTGCACAGCCACTCCCACCTAAACTATATAGGCTGATCAAAAATGTCTGAGTGCTTTCTGTTAAATAAACATAATCAAGGTGTAATTAAAATCTGCAACAACATACAATTTAAGAAGTGCGTGATAAATTGATTATACAGTTCAAAAAACAATTTAGCTCGCAAAGCTTTACATTTTTCTTATATAAACTAGCATATGTCACATGTTCCTCTAGCTTAACAGCCTCTCTTTCGCTCTGCCTTAATGAAAAAGTAAGGGAAGGCTGAGAAATGAAATGCACTTTTAATTATTTAGCAAACTGCTGAATGGAGCTAAAGCACTGTTCTCATCATCAAACAGAGTGATGCACGGCACATGGAGAGCGTAGATCCACTGCAGTCAGTCACAAGCTGGCACTCTCCGCTCTCCAAGCTGTCTGCTTAACGAACTGTCTGGTCCCTGGAAAGTTGCTGTGGAAATGCTTCTATTTTAATAGATCTTTAACTCACAGCCACAGCCACAGCCCTGCCCATAACCCCTATACAGCCTTTCAACATTACACCTTTGCAGAGTATGTTTTGGATAGCAATGTCAGATGTTATGTGGAAGAAACCCAATTAGGCCTTAGTTTAAGAACCTTGAATTGTAAAGTGTTAACAAGCATCCAATTAATATTTTTAATGATCAACTTAAGGCCACAGGGATAGTTAGTGTGTTGGACCAGCAGATGATTAGAGATCAAAGTTTTTGTTCTCAGCTATACTGAAATAACTAAAACATGGGTAAATGATTGTTAATATGCAGACTGTCTTGACACAATCCTACAATTTTTAATGCAAAAATGATCATTTTGCAAGCAAGTCCTCCAAACTAAAAGACAAAATAGATGCCTCATATGAGCGTTTTATCAACTGGCTCTCATTTCGTCAGGTCACAATGACATTGTTTGTCATCTGAACACATATCAGTGTTACAAAAAAGATTCATACAACCATTTTCTGTCACTAAGATACATTCATTACTGGCAAGGCTACAATATGTTGCTTTTCAGCAAAATGTAAATATAGGTCATTTTTGCATTTGAAGAAACGATGAATGCTGTTGGAAATCTGATGAGTTATTATGAAAATCTCCAACAACTCCACCAAATAAAACAACAAATATATTTCAGGCCACAGACCTTTGTTACCTGTCATAACCCTCTCTCTGTCATACACCTGTTTCCTGTCTGTCTGGAAACTAAAAGGCACAAATGCAAAAAAAAAACCTCAAAACAACAACCTCCTCCCCGTCATACTACTATGTTTGTTTGTCGTTCTGATAACTATAATAACGACGTGGTTAAGGCTGGGGGGCGATTATGGTCATGCTTATAAAAAGGGAAACGATTTGCGATCTGCTGTGTTAAAGTTTGACCTTTTGTTGCACCCCGACCTCCTCCATGTCAGCTGATTTCTTACTTTGCTCCAGTCATAATTACTGTAGCTGCTAGAAGCCTTCTGTCACTTAAATAGTGACAGAAATATACTGTATGTTGTTTTGGGGAACTTGCTTGAATGATCCTGTTGTTTTTCTCAGGAGAACAGTTTTATAGTTATTAGTCTCTTTGTTAGTAACTGGCAAGCTCACCATGTTGCAAATGTATTGGACACATGCTACATTTATGATCTATACGGTGGTAGCTAATTTTAATGATAAAGTTGTGATAAAAATAACATTTATTGCTTCTTCTTCTCAAGCTGTAAAATGTACTATAATGTTCTGGAAGACAGAGAGTTTTCTGTAAACTAAATTTAGAAAAACCTGATCACAGCAATCACTCACGTCTTATATACTTAATTGAACTCTGGGCTACATCTTTCCTTTTCTCATCTGATTTTTATATATTTAGAGATTTACTAACAACCAGTACTCAAATGAATCTCCAAGATAGTGCTAGAGGGGTTGCTAGGAGATTTGCACATGCAGATTCAAAGCCACTATAGGCAGAACATGAACAGGCTTGTTAGTATGCAGAGCGTAAGGAGACATTAGCCGGGGATCTTTATGAGAAATCAGCATTACAAACATGTATTTCTGCATACATTCATTTAGAATGAAGGAAAACTTTGTTTTTGCTTCCAAATGCTGGCTATTTTGATCAAAATGAAAGATAATTACAATATTTTTATATTTCAAAGACAAATAGTTCAGACCTTTAAAATTTGCAAACTGTCAATAATTGATAGTGAATCACTCAAATGAACCAGGTGCCTCTTTTTATGACTTCAAGCCTATTTCAAGGAGTATGAAAAATGTGTATCAGTGATAGCTGATGCCCAGCAACTGCAGAAATTCACAGGAAACATTCATAAAACTGTTAAAATCAAGGCTCAGTCATTGCTCATTAAAATTACATACAGAATAATGAATAGAAAAGAGAAAGACATTGGCCTCAGGCCAAACTTTTACCTTGGTGTGACATCATCTATGAGCATCCCCGTTTGCCTGGAGATGTTTACATCCCTGAAACACTGCTGATTCTTATTTATACATGTTGGAGTGTTTTCCCAAACAGATTGTGTTCTTTCTTTAAATTTCATTATTTTTGTTTTTGATTTCTGACCCAGAATGCAAAATCTGATTAATCTCAGGTAGAGAGAGAGTACAGTTTCAAATGCAGCAAAGAGATTCTTACCTTCCAAATGTCACTGTCATGAATCACAATATATTGTTTATTTTTATCCCCTTAAGGCAAATTTATTTGCAGAAGAATCAGTTAACCTAAATGGCTGGTGATGGTGTTATTAATAATAATGTGTTAGCCTTTTTATTGAATAGGGGTGACAGGGCTGGCAGGGTGGCTCCTAAAGATTTTTATGATGCACCCAAACTTGCTCTTGTTAGAAATGTAACCAAGCCAGCAGACTGTACAGTATATCAAAACATGTTCCCACAAAGAAACTAGAGGCAAGCTGTTGAATGCAGAAAAGTCAAAGAATTGTATATGCTCAATATGTGCACAGCTACAAGCACTTAATGGCATAAAGAACACAAAAAAAGGCTTGGACTGAAGGCTGCTCTGGATTGCAGAGTGTTAAAAACTTGAGACCCTTCTTCAGACAGCATCAAGAGGTTTATGCTGACATATCTCTAGATATCAGAAAAAAAGCAGGATGTAACACTATTATTACACTATTACATCATAACAAGAAAACCATACAAACCAATATTTGGTCGCTGTCACTCTTGGTATTAATATGACTCCCTCACAGTATAACATATTAAACACCCAATCATCTTGTACATTAGTGTAAGAACAAACAAATTGAATTGAATTGAAGCCTATTAACAGTGGTTCTCAACCTTTTTTGGGCCAGTGCCCCCCTATCCATTATCCAGGTCCCTTACCGCCCCCCATCAATTAAAATGTGGGCTAATTGTCTTCCCTGAATATTAATGTAATTATTATTCTGTGTTATATCATTAAACAAGCATGTCATTGGATGCTAAATAACAGATTTGTTTAACTGGACAGTTGGAATATCATTATCATTAGTTTCCCAGGGAACAGAAAAGCCATGTGAATAGAAATTATATTTATGAGTTTTAAACAAATGCAACAGTTAGAAATTTGACATTCAAACTTTAATTAGGTCTTGTTATTGATCACGAACAGCAGCCAATCAGAAAGCGGTAATTTGGTGCCGGTGCCAAACAAGAAGCATTCTTCTTAATTGTTCCAATGGAAAACAAGAGCAGCCTAGCAAGGAAAAAGTCTGAGGCTACTGGAAAAAAGCAGAAGGATATGTGTCCATAGCAAAGGTGTTCAACAGAATACTGGTGGCATTTTTTCTTGTTCTGCACCATCTTGCTGATATGATATGATTGTTGTTTTATGATGCTCTCTAGTTGATTAAATAATCATACCTGCAGTGGTCTGGCAGACAGCATCAAATAAAATAACCGAGTCAAAGGCCCACAGGGGTCTTGGGGGTTCTTCCCCCCAAAAATTTGATGTTATTTGACTAAAAACTATATTTTCACAAAACATTGGTAAAACAGGCTTATAGTGAATGATTTGAACAGCGATTTTCTCACCCTCCCATAGTCAGGCTGTAGCTACTAACCAGCTGTAGGGACGGGTATGGTTAAAATTTGATCTTTATCTTATCCATAGGTCTACACTTATTGGTCCGGTACTCTTATCAGTTCTTTTTCATCAAATAGAGCAGAGGAGAGGACAGAGAAGCTAGCACGACCATAAATGACAGCAAAATGCAGTAAAGACCTCAGGTACAGTGTTGAGCATAGGTCACCTGCCTTTTGGAAGCGCTCAGAGCCCAGTACACAAATTTCACTGTAGTTACGCGCGTAAAACAGAGGAAAATAGACTTGACAGTGCTGTGAAAACACATTGGAAAACCCTGAAGTCTAATGATAAAATTGTGAAAATGTGCATTTGAATGTAGGACTGAACACCCCCCAAGAACACTGCAACACCCCCCTTTCAAAAATATTGCTTCCAGCGCCCCCCGATGTTCTCTGAACACCCCCTGGGGGCCGGTACCGCCTCTGTTGAGAAACGCTACAATATTTTGGATGCTTTCACTCTTGGTATTAACATGAGCCTCTCACAGTATGACATTAAACACCTAATCATCTCTTACATCAGTGTAAGAACAGACAAATTGAAGCATATAGTAATCTGGGGCCTATTAGGACTGAATCAAAATTAAAACTTGTCAACATAAAAAAGGATCTAAAATGGCAAAAATTTATGGCAAAACCAATAGTAGTAGAGTAGTAAATATGCTCAAACTGTTATTTGTATTATGTTCAACTTTGGTGAACTTGACTAAAGCAAGACCTTTTTACAGTGCTGACCTTTGATGAACTTTTATACCTCTTCTGTTATCTGAGTATATATGATGTTACAAATACATCTTTTGAATAAACTGTGAATTTCTTGCCATGTTCGTGACCGAGCCAACGAGATTGCTAAGTGACAATTAGCCAGCTCATTAGTTTAGAGAGCTTGTTCCGCCACTACAATAAATCTTGAATGAAACGATGTACGGCCCCGATAACAAAATGCCAGGGTACAGTACACAGCACAGTACAGAGAAGATAGAAAGAAGTATGGGGAGTTATTGTGACTGACTAGTGCTAGCATGTCCCCAGCTGGCTAGCATGTTAGCAGTTAAAATATCAGATACTTTAGTATGTGACACTGTGTGTGGCAGGGGATGTTGTTGACCTTTTAATAGGTATCCTTGACCTATAGCAGATATTGTCAGCTCCAGATACTCAATGACCAGGTCAACAGCTTTAACTTTAATAATGCCTATGGGAATGAGCATAGACCTCTCCAAAAATCAACCCTCATCTCAGTGTTATCAGAAATTTCCACACATCCACCGGCATGGCTTTCCTGTGTCTCTATGTAGGACAGATGTTGTGCTGTTGGTTTCGCCTGCACTGTATTGGTTCTGTCCTTGGACACCGAGACAAGGAGGGGGAGGTCACATACAAGTCCCAGGTGAGGCCATCAGTGGCAGGATGCATTTGTGCGATAGAGTGATGAAGCAAGGGGAAAGGAGAAGTCCAAAGGAATCGAAGAAGTACCAGAAAGGATGGCAGGGAGAGGGAGGGAGGAGGTTGTTGGGGTGACCTCTCCTGTCCCTGTAAAGCTGCAGTTTACTTTTGTAATCCCCTACAGAACAGCTAAGGCGGATATTCACACCGTGCTTCCTTCGAGGAAATAAAGGTGACAGTGGAAATGATATATTTTGTGCTCCGGGTTAAATGTCAGATTGCTGTTCAGATAGATATACTGTACATGAGTCTGGTAAGTAGTCTATGGACATTTTCAACATCAAATTTGCTTTTTCAGTCTATTCTTTGAGTTATGTGAGAGTCATTTCAAGCTTTTATTACCCTAACCATGACGATGAAAGTCCCCTAACCTTGATGAAGTAGTTATTTTATTTTCATGCCTAAACCAAACCAAACCAAAGAAACAGCGATGTCGTCCTGCTTATAGTAGCATGAGAAAATGATTGCGCTTGTTGTCCTGGAGGGCATGGACCAACTACATATTTAGTCGTTTAATTTGGAGGATTGGTTGAATTAGAAACACCACATTAATACAATCTGATTCCTCAACCTGAACTGTAAGCTGCAAATAGAGAAGTACAGCGTGCTTGCTTTGCATTTATAGTGAGGAATACTTGGTAATTGTGTTTCGATCTGTTCTATGTGTCTGTTATTATTCTTGTTTAGTAGCACCTTAATGCTGAAGCATAGGGCAGGCTAATGAAAATCTCCTCAAGCTTGCCTGTAGCTAAAGATACCCGGCCAAGTCTCTCCTTAACTGTACTATGTGCATGTGGGGCCAGTATTAATTCAGCCACTTTATTAATGTAAGAGATTATCATCCACATAATTGCTTAGAAACAGCACAGCTTTGTATTTGTGTTTCAAATCTCCCTGTACTTGTTCCTAAATTGTACAGTATCCCATCCTAAATGCCCTTATGAAATTGGAATTTGCCAGAGTTCAGTCCCTGCACGCTTTAATCACTTTCATCCTTAAAATGAACCATAACAAGGTTTTGTTCGCAATCTCCTCTGCACTTGTAGGTATCATCTATTCACTGCCACATTCTTGTTGACCTGGCAAGGGATGCAGCAGACAGTTTTGCAGACAACTGCAGGGTAGGCAGCGGAGTTCATCAACATCAAGGTGTTGCAATGAGATATCAGAAAACTCAGCGAGGTTGATATGCTGTAGTAGGGAGAAATAAGAGAAATCTCAGGGAGCAGATCAGATCGGTCTCAAGCTGCATAACCCCAAGAATCAGCTTAAAGAAAGAAAGAAAGAATGTCAGAGCTGGCAACTTGACATCAAAGCAGAATCTCCCCCTGAGATGTTTTTCTCCTTTACCTGAAAGGCCACAAGATGTTCCTCCTGTAAGAATGAAAAGAAAGTTGGCTGAATCTTGCTCAACTGAGAAACAGAATGCACACAATGAAATTAAACCTGATCACTCTCCATGAGATTAGATATTGATTTGTCTTCCAAATGACTATAAAGAGATCTCTCTCTAGATGATTAGGTATTTATACTTCATACCGTTATTTCCTTTTCCCCTGTGCCCACCATGGATTCAAGAATCTTAAATGATTGCAGAGCTTAGGGCGTGGAAATCTGCATTAATAATAATCAATACAAGGATTCATTTTTTTAATATCTATTCTTAGATTTGTTCATGCACCATAACCTTTCAGCCACTGTGTGTTGTTTCTCTGAATTTAGCTATTCCTTTTCCTCCCTTTTTTGGTTTTGCAGTTACTTTCCGTTTGACAGAGTCTGATGGAGGAGTTTAGCACAACGCTGTGACCCTGGAGCTCTCTGCTGTCTAAATCTCATTTCTCCAGCTTGGTACAGAGAGGCTTACTCTGTAGAAAGTAGTAATAACCACAGAATGTGGTGAGTCACGTGGCGTGAGCACTTCATGGACAGTCCTCATATAAAGATGCACAGGCACGTGCACTCGTGCTGAAGATCCATAAACTCCTAAACTAGATGGCACTACAGCAGGAGCACAAGAGTATACTGATGAATCATGGATGGGAGTCCGTGAATAGGAATTCACAAGAATTTCTGCAGAAGAAAACACCTCACTACCTATCACTTCACCTAGGTGATTGATTGACTGACTGATTGACTGATATTTGTTTTGATGCATTATTTGAACTATATGCAAAGAGGCACCCTAATGCTGAGTATACCTACCCTTCAGCTGTTTGCATATTATGAGTCATGAAACATTTTGGCAGGTAATTCTAAGAGACCTAAGGTCTATACATTTTTCATATGATTCATTTTTCCCACAGCAGTGTGGTGTCTAAACAAAACAAATTACTCTTCTTCAAAAGGAACTTTTTTTATGCACCTCAGTTTGTGAAGTCAAAGCAGGCTCCAGTCTGGTTTCCTGTTCCCACTGAATAAAAGGTGAAAATAACAAACACAGTCACATCTTTGTACATGCATGGGGAAGGTTTAATTGGCCAGTGGCATTAAGGTTTGGACTAGTTTCATAGTATTGACCAGAAATACATCCTCCAGTGCATTTAGGATGGTGATCAATCAATTTCAGTGTATGAACAGGTTTTACCCTGGATTCTTGTTCTCACATGTGAGCATTCACCCAGAGGCAATATATATTTTAATAGCGTTGTCCTCAAATTTGGACAAATTTGCACATTCATTATTCACCCCCCCCCCCGGAAATCAAATATGTACCTTTGTCTCTGCAGTCTAAGGTCATTTCTTTTTAAAACTTTACGTCACATGGCATTTTTTTTTTTTTACCATTTATTTATTTTTATCTGCAATGCAATGTATTCTGTAAGTTTTATAAGTTTGTGTACCTCACAGCTCTGGCACCTCGCCCGGTAAAATCTGTTTGCAGTCAGCACATTTGTTTTTTTTTTTTTTACATTTTGAGGTATATTTCAAAATTAGAACTGAAAATATAAAATATACAAGTGAAAATGATAGTAAAATACAGTATGTAATCTTTCTATGTGACAAAAGATTTTGCATTCAAATCAGATTTTTCACTAATACCCCATTTAAACTGACACGGCGACGAAGGTCAAACCATTATCAACGTTCTGTGTGTATGTCAGCTGACCCTCCTTTGCAACCCTACTCCTAATCTGGGTGACCAGCATTGGTGATCAGGCAACTCTATTTGGAAAAAAATGGAAAAAAAATGTATTGCATTTACATTTACATTTTGTCCTTTGGCAGACACTTTTATCCAAAGTGACTTACAAGTGAGACAAGACAATCAAGCGTTAGAGGACAGTGACTCAGAAAGAGCCGTGGTACAAATTCTCAAGTAGCTGACCAGGTAGAAGTGCAATGAAAAAGAGCGCTAGACACAATTTGTTTTTTTTATTTTTTACTTTTTTTTTATAAATGATTAAAGTAAGAAATGACTGGACAAGTGCATAAGAAACAACAAGAAAGTAGTGCAACAAACAACAATGTGCTAAAGGTTTAAAGGGCTCAAGTATTGACATAATCACAGAGGAGCTGAGTTTTCAGGTGTTTCTTGAATGCACCAAGGGAGTCAGCAGACCGTGTCGAGCTGGGTAGCTCATTCCACCATCGCTGTACCATAAACGAAAAGAGGCAAAAAAAGATATTGCAAAATGAGATTCATTTTTGTGGATCTCATTATTTTAATGATGTTTATTGATATGATTGACATAAATGAATTAATGGTAAATATACAGTAGCAGTCAAAAGTCTGTACACGCTTTGTCAAGGTATATTTCATCTGTTACTTTATTTTACTAAAGGGAATGTAGTAACAGACGTATCGTCCTTCACAGGAAGCTGATCTCATTTCACTGTGAGTGTCAAACTGACATCGTGTGCTTGTCTCGCTGCACCGTCTAAAGTGTCGGTTTTTCAATTCAGAGAAAGAAAAAAAAAATATTTTAAGTGTAAATCAGACGTATGACATCCTGTCTGCTCGATCCAGTATAGAGGGTGAATTATTGAAAGACTTGTTTCATTGAGGTGACTTTAGTTGCATGAGTGGAGAGAAAGAAGGTTTGTAAATAAACACTCAGTGCTGAGTGACTGCCTCTTAATTAACCTGAAAAATTAATGGAAGGAACATTCTTGATTATTTTATTTATTGCAGCTGGTTAGAAAAAGCATCATAAAAAACAAAGACAAATGACACCTGTCAACACCTCTGGAGGCTGAGCCTTTGTTTCTCTTTGCAGTCTTAAATTATACCAGAAAATGCCCCCCCCCTTGTCACTGGCACAGTTTCAGCACACACCTTGATGAATATCCTCCAGCTATTTCTGTAATTTTGCTTGCTTATTTATTTGCGTAAAAGCAGATGCAAAGATAGGATGTGTGGGTTTGAATGGCAGATGATAAAGTAGATCATCTCTATAAAAAGTGAGCAGATTATTATTGCTTTTTTATTCTTTCTTGGAGAGGAGCCAGGGTCATGCAGCCAACTATCAATGATTGGAAAACATTTTTTTTCCCTAAAACTGTTATAAGTGTAGGGTGTAGAGGGAGGTAATAAAGGCCATTTATCCAGGTGTCTTTTCACATCTCTGTGCTTGTGGAAAAGAGAAAAGAGGAAGAAACCATCCAAAATGTAGTTGCTGCTGCTATTTGATAAATCCCCCTTTTGAATTTCTCCTCAGAAATGAGTTAAAGGAAAGATACATCAGTGTTTGCAAAGCTTGGAATCTTATTACATTTGTTGTTTTTAAATAAATAGATAAAATAAATTGGCTTGACTTGGATATAAAGCAGATAATTTGTTACTTATTTAAGAGAAATTGGATAGTACTGAGTGTGTATACATATAGCTGCAAGTTTCTCTGCAACTGCGTTCAGTCTGAGCATAAAAATGGAAAGATGCTCCTGTGGGTGCTGGGGGTCAGTTATTAACTGAGAGGGCAAGGTCACTTAGGAGGTAAAGGTGAAAGGGAGGTGGGGTAGAATGATCCATGGCAAGCAGAGACCCTGCTATGGACTCACATCCGACCTTTGACCCCTGCTGGGAGAAGCTTATGTAGAAACACACCCCCCTTAGCTTATCATGATGCAGTTGTATACCACATACCCTCATAGATACCTGGGATGTCCAAAGAAAAATATATTTAGAATTGCTCATCGGTAAAAAGAAATCTCAGATAATATGAACCCAGGAACAGAACTGTATCAGATACCAGTGATGAATAAATATAGGGTAGGTGCTCACTTCGGGGGGGGGGGGGGCAGAGCATGGATTTGCGGTGTGACTGGGCTGCTTCAGAGGACAATCCCAGTCACACAGCAAGCTGAGGAGGGATCCCAGGGAATATCATCCAGGCAGAATGTGGATTTGAAGGGGAGGAGATGTATCTGTGACTTTCCAGCTGTATCTGATACCCCTGATAAATAAATATGGACTGAACATATATTTTTCTGAGGGGGGGGGTTTGATGTGTGACCGTGACAAGGACACCAGTTTCTGGCAAAAATGTATTCTGACAAATCAGGACAATTAAAAACTGTAAAGCAATTTCTGCTGTCCAATTGCGCAAAGGGGGCAGATCATTACTGATGACTGATCCATTGCTTCAATAGGTGCTGAGATTTTTAGTTTCTTTCTAGTGTTTTTGGAAGACACACTTCCCACCCACAGCCACTTCAAGATAATCCCAGTCTTCACCTTCTGGCAACTGCTTCACGATGAAAGATGATGCTATGAGTGTCTGTCACAGAACATTTTGTTCTCAAAACAACTTATTCTCAAAATGACATACAAAGCAGTGTTATTGTTGTAGTTTAAAAAAAAAAAGTCTTTACTCAAGTCGACTCAACTGAATATCTGCAATTACCTAGTTTACCCATCTCTGATGTTAAAATGCAACTGGAACTGTTACTGAAAGGCATTTACAGATACATTAAAAGCTTAATTATTTATTTGTTGTTTTGTCAGCTGCTGTTTCCAACGTCAAGAATGAACTTTGTACTACAAAACTACAACATGTGAGTTTCAAAGAGTCTTGTTCTTGCTCCAAAATAACCACAACATACGACCACACTCACTCTTTTTAAACAGTGCGGTGACAGTCCACCTTAAAAATCAATAATGGGAGGGCAGGATGTGTCCCTTATTGTTGCTGGTTTTAATAATCATAATATTTTAATGATCAAATACCACAAATACCGCAGCTTTTACAGCGCAGGTATAGCATTTACAGTATACATGGCCACTGTTTGGAATGACCGTTTTTTGGAATTAGCTGCTTTACAGGAGCTGCTGCAACAACTCTACGAATTGCTGAATTGTTTCCTATTGCAGAGACAAGTGTTTCACTGACAGTCTGATGGACCAATGGACTGACATTACCATCCCTAGAGCTGTGCCTCTAGCATGGCTATGAATTCCTGTATTACTTAGTACATTTCCTAAAGTGTTTGCAATAAATCTTGGTCAGATAGAGTCTCATGTCGGATTATGATCTGGAGGATGGTATGAAACAGCTGTTGAGCAACATTTTTTTGGCACACATCCAGTGTTGCTTGCAGGATTCAGTATGTTGCATAATCATCTGTGACCAGCACAAAGAAGTATCCCACGCTACAGTCTTATGGCATTTCATGTTCCATGTCAATTGAAGGGAATTGATCAGTTGACATTTCCATAAGACACAAACACCTTTACACACCCACAGTAACTCCCAGTTAAAACACACACAAAAAATAAGTGTTGAACAAATGACAACATAAAACAAGATAAAGAGCAATATTAAAAAAAGAAAAACGTGTTACAAAAATAGGTTTCAATAAATAGATGCATACTACACAGCAGTACTTAATAAATAACAATAAATAGATAAATGTACATTACAAGAAGTCATATCAAGTTTCTACTTGATATAACCCCAATGTGCATAAAAAAACAACCTGTATGTGGTTAATAGTGCGCCAGTCATCCTTCATCACGCGATCATATGTCATCCTGAGACTGCTGCCAGAGCCCCACTGGTAGCCAAGCCTCCCTCTTGGGAAAGGGGCACCTGCATCTTAACCTGTTCCTCTTCATCAATCTTAGATGACAGAGCATCACACCAAAACACTACCCTGCCTGTCAGGACCACGCATATGTGTATTTTCTAGCTCTGACTCAGGATAGTCAGGGCTACTAATCTAAACCAGACAGTGACTGAGAACAATTTCAGTAACAAAGTTTAAACCATTTGTACACACACTGGTTTTGTCTCTGTATAAGGAAAAAGTAACCCAGAGGCAACTCAAACAGACTGCCCTACTTTCATTAATTAGCAGTTGTCCCAAAATGACCCAATGCCAGACTCTATACTGGCTCTAGAGGCACCACTTGCTGACCTGAACTGGAACTGGACAAGACTAAATTAAAATAGTGATGGTGAGGTGGTTGGAAAAATAAGCAGGATCAAGGGACAGAGCCATGGACTGGTTTTAGGTCATTGATGGCGGGAAGTGCAGATGGATGTCTGCTAGGTCCATGGCAGCAGGTGACTAGTCAGAGGACCAGTCAACCATTGCTTTCTGGGAACTCCAGTACCACCTGCTCGATGATCTCCTCCATGTTGAAAATTCCCAGCTGCATCTACCACCTGCTGACTAAGAGAAGCTGCTATGCATAATAAATGAGGTGGCCCACAGCCACATAGGCGGTGCCATGCATTCAAACTGAAAATCCTCCACAGTCAGACCCAACAGACCCAGAATCTCCTTCTTCTGGGAGATATACTCTATGTGTCTGATAAATGGAAGCTTGCTAGCTGTCTGTCACAACTTGTCTCAAGAGCATTTGAACAGCTGCACGTCAACCTACTACAGACTTGTAGCAGTCAGTTTCACTACTCAAACATATAGAGCACAGCTGTAGATTTTCCAAGAAAATCCTAACTGAAAAGCAGAAGTTGAGGAAAATGTATTTTGTGATCTGCGAAGAAAGAATCTTTCCTGTTCTGTTTCCTGTTCACATTCCACAGCCAACTCTTGTGTAGGAGCACCTTGGGACAATTTATTATACTCTGGGAGGTCAGGAGAGAATCTCTGCAAACAGGGAGTTGCTATTAGGTAATGTGTTCGACGTTAGATGACACTCAAACGATTAAATGTAATAGATTAGATAACTAGTATAAAAAAGAGCAACTAAACACCTAAAGAGATGTCATTCTGTTGTTTGACACTGATGTGTATTTGTGCATTAAGTGCAGTTCCATGAGTCTCTGAATTGTGACAATGTCAGATTTAATCTCACATAAAACAATTGTGGGTTGAACTTGCTTTCATTATCCTGTGTCTAACACAGGGTTTGCATATATGGTGGAGAGGTGGTGGATGGCAGCAGCAGTGTCTTGTCAAGTTTTATTGCTGCTTGTAAACCCAGGGTCTACTACTCTACCATAAGCTATAATAAAGTACTTTTAGCCATTTTAAATAAGGCTGTAATGTGTTTGTCATTGCTTTGTTGACACTTCTATTGACAACAGATTGACCGTATCTCTCAGGTGGGCTCTTGGCGTTGTAGCTTGGCTGTCAGTCAAGCCAAAGATCTCCTTGGGACCATGGCTAAGAATATACTAGCAATATGTCTGAACATTGTCTGGAGGTTCTTTAAATAAGCAGCAAAAAAAGATATCCACAGCCTGAGATAAGTTTACTTGAAACTCCACTTGTATCCACTAGTATTCCTCAAACAGGTATAATTGACTTAAAATATGGCCGAAAACTGCACTTACAGGAAAAGAATAAAATGGAAACACTGCAAACACTTGAAATGATTTGCCCCAACTGGCAGATTAAAATTTTAGTACAGGGAAGAGGTTAAAGACTTGATGACTGCGTGCTTAGCATGGTTCTCGTGTAAAAAGACATTTACCTCATTAGATTAAATCACAAAGTGGGGCCATCCTCACAAATTCTGAGATACATTTATCCTGTTGTTCTATTCACCCAAGTTATAATTTACCTTTTTGTTAGATCCACTTTCTCTCATGCTGCCTCAATTACCCAAAGAAGCTTCCAAAATAATAACAAAATATGTCGTTGGTCCATGCACTCCAGAACGACACAGTAGCATTTTATGATCTGATGGCCCTATCGGCGGGATGACATCATTTGTCAGGGCCTTCCAAAACTGTTACAAATCCCTGTTGAAAAATGTTTTGTTATGTGAAAACGCTGTGGTTAAGGTTTGGTTAGGTTTAGGGAAAGATCAGGGTTTGGGTTAGAATAAGTACTTTGTTAAGGAAAGGCAAACATTGTGATTTGGGTAAAATTTACTACTTAACGTTGGGGGACCTTCTTCGTCATGGTTACAATAACAACCACATGGTTAGGGATAGGAGATGGTCGTGGTCATGGTTTAAAAACAACAACAACAACATTGACTGGCAGTTGGAGACAGGAAACAAACAGTGATCTCCTGTGTTTTAATGTCCTATGCTTTGTCGACCCATCCATCCACCCGACCTCCTCCTTATGCAGACTTTGTCACTATAATTACGTTACCTGATCTCCTCCTTTGCTCCGCCATAATTACTACGGCTGCTAGAGGGCTTTGTCACTTGAACGTAAACATATGTTGTTTTGGGGCACTTGCTGAAACAACAGACTTTGTGGGTTATCATTGGGTGACACAGAGGTAATTGCAGACATTTACTAGAATTCCTTGTGTGACCCCGCATAGCCCGAATGGTTGTGTCTAGCCTTTGGTTTCACAGGTAAGTGGAAAAGAGTGAAAACAATGGCAACAGCAATAGTAATGGCCAGAAAACATCTTTCCAGTAAAGAGTTGACATTCTACAATTGCACATTAAAGCAAGCATTTTAGTGCTCACTTGTGTCCTGCAGTGACTCCTTTCTCAAATCACAAGTATAAAGTAATCAAAAACATTTTTGATCTTGCATCAAAACTAGACATCCCCAGTTGAGGTTTAAGATTAAAATGGACATCCACAGTTGAGATTTAAGATAAAACTAGACACCCCAATGCAGTTGAGGTTTCAGATCACAGTTTTTTTCCATCTATGGCACCCCAGCTATGCAGGAAATGTCTCAATCTCAGATAAGAAAAATCCTCTACCAAACAACACAATGGACCCAGGAATCTGTGGTATGCCAATAGCTTTTTTTCTAAAGCTTTCAGTCATGACACCAGAAAAATAGAAATTTGGTATTTTAGGTGTCCAGATGTATCAACAGTACATCACTAAATGTGAAACTCATCATCAGTCCCTCCTTCATTTCCACTCTGCAGTTCATCAGCACGATTAGCCCAAGCAATTGAACTGTCAAATACTGTATATTTGTTGCATAATAAAGTGGGACTAGAATGACTTCAGACGTACTGTATACAGATGTTAAATTTGCAGGCAATGGAAGCTCAGCTCGTGGCCTGTTCTGCAGTGATAAAGGAGATAAAGATACAGACCAGCTTCTCAAAGACTCACAGTTCTGGCTTGAGCACAAAGATTAACAGACAGCCACGCCAGTCTTTACAAACACAGCCCAAAACCCTGAGTCACAAATCTAAACAGCATCTGACTATCTTTTCTTGGTTGGTATGGAGAAATGCTGAGAATGAATTCAGGTGTCCATAAATGCATCACAGTGATGCAATTCTTGTTGCAAATGTGGGCTTATCTGAAGTCTTATCATGCTTGAACAAATCCACTTTTGGTAAAACCTCTTTGAGTTCCTGATACTATTTTGAGGGGGTGATTTAAAATGTTAATGGTGTTTGAATTTGGTTTTGATGGTAGAATAAAATGAGGTGAACCAAGAGAAACCACAGGTCCTTTGTTCTTCAGAGACACCTTGACAGGTTTATGTTTATTTGATGAAGCTGAACTGAAATAGAGAAGAAAGCGGCTCTGAAGATGGACATCCAGAATAGTTTTATCATGATCTTCATGAATATGTGACAAAATATGGTGGAGAAAGATACTTACAGTAAAGACATCAGCAATATCCATACATTTTTTTTTATTGGTGAATACGCTTTCTTTGATCTCTTGGGAAATTATGCTGTATATATTTAACTGTATGAAGGCAGAATTCCAGAGATGATGATTACATTTTCAAGACTTTGAATATTTAGGCAGTGAAAGTGGATCTAAATAAATAATTTGTCACTGCACTTCTCAATAGCATAAGTGTGGAAACATCTTCTAAGTGGTGCCCTTAAAGACTTAAATCTTTAAAAACACAAAGATAAAGTTGCACCAATTTAATTCCTTATTTCATTCATAAATCTTTGCCCGAAAATTAAGCATGATATGTAATGGATTTGCAACAAGTGAATCACACTCAAGGTCCTTTAATGACTAACTGATATATAATCAAAGACAACAACTGATCAATGATAGAAAAAGAAATTGTTTGGTTACACTTGAAATTCTGTAATTGACTGAATTTTAATTGCAACTGCAGCATTTTTTTCTTTTTTGCTGCTACAAGTGTAATAATTTCATATAGACACTCCCATTTCTAATTCTTATATTAATTTATCCTTTTTTTACATTGTTTGTTTTTTATTTGTGTTAGTGTAGATAATATCCATGTATGTACAGTATATGTAGGGTGGATTTAAGTATGGTGTACATACTGTCTCTGTATTTTCATCTTTTAGTCTCCTTGTAAATAGATACTGTTCATTCTTTGCTTGTCTACACTATGCATCTGTTTTTGTATTTCCATTTCTGCTGAGACAACTATAATTTCCCTACGTTTTACAGTCAGATGATGTTGTGATAATCAGTGTTGTTAATTGTACATTATTGTTAATCAGGCATATGTTTATGGATGAGGCCAATTATGTTAAGCTGTGTAGTTTTAATACTTCCACTGTAGGTTTATGCTTTCCATGAAAATGCTGTAAAAGAATAGGCTTCACCAATCTCTGGCTAGTGGAAGAGAAGTAATAATCAAACAGTTTTGTTATTATTTTGTCTCTGAACACTCTCAGGGTTCTTTGCTCTCCCACAAGGACATTAAAAGCTGTGATTAACTTTCAAAGAAGTAACTTCTCCCATTTTCTGCACCCCTGCTCAACACTTTGGCAGATGTTTCCTTAATGAGCCCTTCCAAAACAATGTTGTTGTACTTGTACCTAGAAAAAGGCACACTGATGAGGCTACTAAAGAACAAAAAACACCCACTTGAAATTAGTGCGGCCATCCTTCAACCAGGCGGCCCAGATTCAAGCGCCCATGACAGCAAGGCCTCCTTCCCTGCTAAAGTGTCCTTGAACAGGACATTAAATCCCTATGAGGAGCGATCAATGAGTTCCAGGAAAAACAACCATTAAAATAACTCATTTTCTCAGTCTTAAACACACAAAATCAAAATTTTACGTAAAAAGCTGTACTTTTGTTGCTTCATTTTGTAGTTATACTGTATGCTCTCAGTTTAAAACTCCATGAAACCATCTTACAATGTTGTATTACAATGTAACAAAATGACCAGTTATTTGAAACTTTTTGATGAAACCTCAACAAAAATTTAAAAAAAAAATTGAGTTTCAATCTTTTTTTTTTTCTTCTCTACAGTACAGTAGGTGTCACCACATCTTTTCAAACTGTTGCTTTTGTCCTCTGGGGGTGAAAATCATTTATGTGTAGTGTTGACGTGAAACAACACTACCTGTCTATTTCATTGTCATTCTGTCATTCAATTGGAAAAAACATTTTGACTGAAAGAATGACCTGCTGTCATCATTGTCACACATAGTTAGAGTCTGTGTCCATCAGGAACCACAGAGCTCTTATTGTTATTTTCAAATGAAAGGAAGCACTGTAGTATGTGCCCAACCACAATACAACACTAATTTCTCCTATACATTGGCTTAAAGCCGGTATCTCAAATACACAGACTTATGTTGCAGTGCACTAACAGTTGGACGTCAGACATCCACAGATGGCAGGTTGTATTTACAGCCCGTGTGTGTTACAGCGGTCCAACTTGAAAAAAAAAACAGGAACAAATGCCCTTGAGGTTTTTCCCCTCAAATATAATACACTGTTTCCAATACTGATGGTGCATATTCATGCAGTTGCTCCACCTCGTAAACTAAATCTCCAAGGGAAACTCCTCATAAACATTCACACTGTTCACAGCTACTACACATTTTGTGCTGAAAAAATGTTTGGGTGTAGATATCTAATGTATAACTGAAGGTATAATTCAGGTACTATTCAAATACTTCTCATACAAAAAAGTTCAAAATGGTTACTTTTTTTCTTTTACAGGCCAGAAAATGACTACATTTCAAGATATTTCCTGTTGCGACAAAAGACATTATAGTTGTCACATAGTGAAAACATTCCACAGTTGCATAAACTGCTGTGTTGTGTTTTGGTGTCTGATCTAATACTCTAGCTAGACTTTCTAGCAATTCCACCAACACATGTCCTCCTTTTAACACAGGGCTGCTTTAGGTCTGAATGTGCGATAACATCTGACTTTTAACGCTGACAGTAATAATGTGTAAAATAATGAATATAACTTGTCAATCATGATTGCATAAAAAAAGATCTGGAAATATAACCATAAAATAAAAGATCTCCTGAAAAAGCATGTAAATAACTTTGAAGTTGAGACGCTGAGTTCCTTGAAACTCGAATATTTTAATATATAAACTAATTCATCATCATCATCATCATTCTGCAAACATTTTTGAGCCAGATGTCTTTGTAATAAGCACAGATATTTATAATAATTTTATCAATACTCAATGCCAAGCATAATAGTTTATATTTACTAAAGCATTTTTATTATGAATATCAGAATTTATTAAATATAACAAGATTCTTGAGGTCATTTTATAAAGTGCATGTACAAGGTTAATAGGGTTTGTGTACTCAATAAAAACCCAGTTGAGAGCTTGGTAGTACAGAGCGGTGCTACAGCTCAGTATTCAGCAACAGCACTGATAATGTGTTGGTTTCTACCAGCTACAGGAATGATTGATTTACATGGCAAGCAGTGTATTCAGAGCATGTCTCTCCCCAAACTCAGATTTATGATGGTGCAAATAAGCGTATAGGTCAAAAAAAAAGAAAGACAAACAAAATACACACGACAACACTGAGTTTAAAAAGCGGAGATACTGCATAAACATCTCTACCAACATAAAACCATTAGAAAGAAATGTTATTATTTCTCCCAGCTACTGTGTGATCCGTCCCTGTGTCTCTGTGGTCTGTGCTGAACTTGCCTTGCCAACAAATCCTCCAAATTAAATGACCAAATAGGTTGTTTGACCATGCACTCCGACCAACAGGAGCATTTTCTAATACGCTGCCTCTGTTGGCAGGACAACATAATTTGTCTGTGCTTTCCAAAACCGGTACAAATCACTATTAAAAAAAATAATTATTTTTTATGGTGTAACAACGCTGTGGTTAAGGTCTGGTTAGGTTTAGGCACAAAAACCACTTAGTTAAGGTTAGGGAAAGATCATGGCTTGGGTTAAAATGATCACTTGAAATGTGGTGCGAGTTAAAGTTAGGCGACCTTCGTCGTCATGGCAACAGTAAACACCACCTGGTTTCTTACACAGCGCACGTGTTGGCATCGTCTCTGTCCGCCAAAAAAGCTCCGACATAAAACCGACTTTTTATCTAGTTTTGGCCACATTCTAACGGCACACTTTTTGGACATTTTGGACTGGGTCATTTTTTACCATTGCTCTTGATTAGATAAAGGAGTTTAATCATCAGACGCCTGGATCGTAAATAACAAGCTGAGCACATGCTCATAACGTTTAGCGACTTGACCTGGCACACCGGCTTGTTTTTAGCATGTAAACTAGCTAACTGACCTAGCTAACTTAGCCAACAGTGACTTCAGTTATTGGTGTTATAAGAGTCGGACTTTCTCCAAGGTGCCTGCGTGAAGGACGTTACTACCACCACTCTGCAGCTGACTCAGCAGCAAAGCTGTCCAAAGAGGACTTTGTGTGCCTCATGGACAGTCTGCTGGACACCTAAGCAGGTAAGTATTTGTGTTTTGGTGACGTAAAAATTCAGTCGCCTACGCCAACTCCACATTTGGTTAAAATGTTACTGCATTAGCAGAGATATCCTCTTTGTAGACAATTTTGCTGCATTTTTAAATAAGCCTCAGCTGTTTAAACGTTGATGGCCTCCATCCCTCTCTGGAAGGCTCACACACCTTTTATCAACCAACATTGAACTGACTTTGCACTCTTGTAAGGCCTTTACCTCCTGACCCATGGTTAATCCATCTGATTGTTCCTCGCTGGCCTCATACAGTATTCCTGTTAGGATTACACCTAGATCTCTAATACCCGCCATCCTATGCATCCTGTGTTTTCAACTGCAAGGTTAGATAATTTGATTACAGTCTGCTATGGTAATTCCAGTTCAGCAAAGTCACTCAATTCTGTTGTCTTTGCTCTTTTAAACACTCAGTCTGTGTCTAACAAATCTTTCATTCTCAGTGACCTCATTACAGCCCGTAATCTCGATTTCCTATTCCTTACTGAGACCTGGCTTAAACCTGGGATATGCTCCCCCCTAGTGGAGCTCTGCCCAGCTCTGGAGCTCCTCGGTTAACAGGCTGTGGTGGCGGCATTGCAACTGTTTTTAGGAATAATTTACTTGTGTTGCATTCAGCTTTGGCTCTTTTAACAGTTTTGAAATGCTTTCTTTTGAAATGGTGTGTGATGACCCAATTTACTATGTAATTGTTTATTGACCACCCAATTCAAATGTGGGCCTTCTTTATGAATTCTTAGAGTTGCTGTCCTCTCTTGTGGTCAAATTTGACAGGGCTATTATAGTTGGTGATTTTAACATCCATACTGACAATCCATTTAACACATTTGCCTTAGATTTTTTAAACATCAGCAGTTCTTGTGCAGCATATCTCTGGACTTTCTCATAACTGCGGACACACCCTTGACTTTTTGACTCTGGACATGTCTCCTTAAATAAGATTGAGTTTGTCTCTGACAATAAATTCATTATCTTTGATGTTCACTTACTACCTACTACAATAACTCAGAAACGTAAAATCCGCTCCTGCATCTTTAATGAACAATCAGTTGTCTTTTTTTAAAGCTATTTTTCTAGTCTGGCCAGTTGCCCTCCTCACTTCACTAATATTAATGATTTTGTTAGATGGTGTAATGATTTATGCACATCAGCTCTTGATTTTTCTGCTCCATTCATTTCCAGGTCTGTCCCAGTTATTAACACAACTCTCCGGATCAATGACAGTATCAGACAGCAAAGAAGGGAATACAGGAAGGCAGAACATAGATGGAAAAAAATAATCTTGAATTTATCATCTCCATATGAAGGAGTTATTGCTTGAACTGAATCAAACTATTAAAGATGTGTGAGCGACTTACTTTTCTGACTTAATTAACAGTAATAGAAATAATCCAAAGTTTCTGTTTAGCACTATTAACCAGCTTGTAAACCCTTCTCTTCCTGCCATTCCTGCCTCATCTTCTACTGACTGTGAAAACTTCCTATCTTTCTTTGTTGGCAAGATTGATGGTCTGAGGTCGCATTTTACCGCTACTGTGTTACCCTCCGCTCCATTCAGCTGTCCAATTTTACTGTCTGAATTTTCTCCTATTTCCCTCCAGTCCCTTTTGAACACCGTAGCACACTTGCGTCCCTCCTCCAACTCATGTGATATGATCCTCACTAAACTTCTTAAATCCGTCCTTCCTGTATTAGGTCCCACTCTGCTCTACATTATTAATTATTCTCTCACTTCTGGGTCTGTACCTGATTATTTTAAAATTGCCAGTGTCCAGCGACTCCTTAAAAAACCCTCTCTCAACCCAGCCCAGTTAGAGAATTATAGATCAATCTCTAAGCTACCTTTCCTGTCCAAAATCCTTGAAAAAATGTTACTGACCAACTCCTGAAGTTGGTTGAGGATCATAAAGTCTTTGATAAATTTCAATCTGGCTTTCGTCACAAGCACAGCACAGTTCTTTTAATTGGTCCTGATAACTCTGCTACTGCAGCCACTCAGTTTATTGGTCCACTTCACACAAACATTAAATCTACTACTAAGAATCTTGGTATCATCTTCGACCAGTATATGACATTTGACCATCATGTTAATAAGCTTATCCAGCTAAGAAATATTGCAAAAATAAGAATATTGTGCTTTACTGATCTTGAATGATTAATCCTTATTTCCTCCCAGCTAGACTACTGTAACTCCCTGTCCCGACTCGCGGTTGGAAACAGGAAGTGAACAGTGGTCTCCTGCAGCAAAATCCACTTTTTGCAAGTTAGGATCGTACCAACCACCCAAACTACTGCCTCTGAATATGGAAATTTGTCACCTTATATAGACGTCACCTGAACTGCGTCAATTCTCAGGGTCAAATCTACAATGGCCACTAGATGGCGTCTGTCACTCAAACGTAACTACATGTATAGGTTGTTTTTGGTGATTGACATTACGACCTATTGTGTCGTTTTTCTTGGGAGAACAGGCTCTGCTTTGCAGTTTTGTAGGCTGGGAGGGAGATATATTGTGCATTTCTTTGCATTTATATTTTAGCCTTTTGGCTCACTGTTCCTACACCAACATGTAATTATTAAGCAGGTAAGAGTGGAAGTGTCTTTCTTAAGTAAGTGTGACTGACGAAGAATAATAAAAATATGGGGGACAGTGTTGTAAACAAGTAGGTCACTGTGCCACAACAAGCCTTTAAACTATTCTGGGAACAGACACTTTATTTTTACTATCCAATGTTAACACTCAACATCACCTGAGTATCAGCTGCATCTTACATCCAAGTAGATTTCATTTTATTTAGTAACACCTTGTCCAGTGTTGTAACTAGAGGGACTGGGCTGGAATATCAATGATCATATTGGATGATTCTGCAGTAAACAATAAACATTCATACCTCATTTACACCTGGCATTAACATACGATCTGTATCTGCATACATTATCCAGCCAGACCACATTTGGAAATGGTGATACTGTGAATTTAATATTAACATTACTGTATTGTGATGATTAAATGTTCTGCTGTACATCACTTATTGGGACACTTAGCCCCTGTGACATACATAAAGCCCTTACATCATTTTGTAATGGGTACTATTGTTGCACCATTTAAGATATTTGCTAACACTTCAGTTCTTGAGTTACACAGAATACACATTTCATATTATTCCACTGGAGGGAAGAATGAAGATACATGCTTAATGTGATAAAGGAACAGGATGGGGAGCCAAGTACATTCAGGAGACCCCACAGCCAAGGAAGCCAAAAAGTGAATAACGCAGACACATACACACCTACTATAAGTAGTAAGTTAGTACATATTACATATACAGTGTATTTGGTGAAAATGGGTCAAATAAAGGCCTTGAGCTTAATAACTGATAATTTTTTAAATCCACTCCTTCCATTAAATACTATTCATTGCTTTACATATTTGGCCAATTTCGGATGAGACCTCAGCTTTATTATTCCTAAATCCTTCACCACATCACATTACATAAGCATGTTGCTCCCGAAATGCCATTTCCATTGTGACTGCAGTGGGCAACTACCCATGTTGGCAGCTTTAAAATGTACCCAGAGGTAATTGTTGGAAAACTTTAAACCTCAGTTCCCAGAAGTCATGTAATTTGATGTCAGCAAATGCTTACTCTGTAATTGTCTTTATACCAAAGGGATGAGAGAGGGGAAAGACTGGAGCTGGATGGAACGGATAGAGCTACTATACCCAATAAAAACATTTCATCTGGGCAAATAGGACACATTTACAGGGTTTAATCTAGTGGGGAATGGGATGCTTTTAGACCCACTCAAGCTCATAAGAAAATATCAAATTGCAAAACAGAAGATTAAGGACATGAACCAATATATTTTTACTGGTTTAGTATTATTTTACATAAAATAATTTGCCTAGTGCAGCTTTAACTAAGAGGTTCTAGTCAATTTGATTTATCACAATATGAAGTACATCTCAAAAATGCTGATCAAACTGCTTTAGAATAACAGCAGAGTGATTTATGTACAGTTTCAGCTAGCCAACTTTGCACACAGCTAAATTAATTATCCATTCTTGATCTTACAATAAAGAGAAAATTGAAACCAGTACTAAAAAAGTGCTAGATGATTCATCACCTAAATGTCCTCTTTTTTTAGTGCTGGGAGAGATGCATTAGCCATGGTGCTGCAGGATAAAATCCCTTTTCAAATTTATTGAAACATCAAGCTGCTGAAAATGTATGGCCAAGTGCAGTGCTTACACCGCGAGAAACTGATGTGACAGTTAATTCATATAGCTTATATATTAAATGTTGGGCCTCATTATGTGTTGAATGTGCAATTGTGGGCAGACTGTGTCCTCCCTCTGGTGATATTAACATGTACAAATAAAGTAGAGGTCAACTTAACCTGCAACACGGGACTGACTTTAAGTTTTTGGGACCCAATTATATTACTGATTTGTATTCTCAGTACTCTCATACCCACCACACAGACACACCAAAAAATATCTGGCCTCATTTCTGATGTATTTATTCTGTTTTGTCTTCTTTTCATCCCATGTTTTATTATCCATTATTTTTATCTTGTTTTTTAATTTTTTTTTTTAGCATTCTTCCCTTTTGTTTCCTCTAAAACGCTTCTTGACAAATCTGTTTAAAGTGCTTTGGGAATTAATTTGACCTGATTTGACTTGACTGCTGGATATGTAGTTCCGCAGACTGTATTTAGCTCTCTCAAATTAGAGTGAAACAGTTCATTGAAGGATGATAATATGTAAGGATAAACTAGGTTGTGAAATTACATTCCAACATTCACTGAAACGTCTGGTTCTCTTTCGACAACACTGTGAAAATTAACACATTCTGATGAGAAAGGTTAAGCACTCACTCCAAATCACTTTCAATTAATTTTTTTACCCTATCTTCTTAACATTTTTCACATCATCTGACAAAAAAACCATTGGTGGAATGCCAGTTTGTATACAGAGTTTATACTGTATATAGTGCAAGGATGAGTGGAGGCTTCTAATACCTGTAAGCAGCTTTAAAAAAAGGACTGATATTGAGAAGAAGTGAAAAAATAGTGGGAAAGGACTGGGACCAGTTCTGATAGATTTGTCACACTTAAAGCAGGATTATTTTGCCTGAAGGCTGACATGAGTAGACGTCATGATGGAATGGATGTTCTATAATGGTCAGAGGTGTAGATAAATACATAAAAAACTAGTGTGTAGTAATGGGGCTACAACAGTGACAGTCAAATTTTGGCATTGAAAATAAAATTTGGCGTTGAAAACAAAACCTGAACTGAATAATGAAATATTGGCACTGAAACAAGTACTGGCATTTCAAAAAGTTCCACTGAAAAATAAAACACAGGCATTAAAAAAATGACAATCTTATTATCTTATTTTATATTGATATTTTTTTGCATTATGTCAGTCTCCCTCTAATTTTTTGGCTTACCTGCCAAGCTGGCTGGCAGATGAAAACATTTACCAGCCAGACGGATTTTTTACCAGCCAAAAACTATAAATTGCTTTTTACTATTGCAATTTGCTATTTAGCATGTCATCTGGGTCTCATATGGCATTCTCAATTATAGTAGTGTGCAAACATGCACCTCAGCATGTAAATGTGCTGAAATTACAATTAAATGCCATCACATTAATTTAAAGACTACAGCAGCACAAGCAATCAGAAAATCCATTGGCATGAGTTTCAGTGATGATCTAATTAAGAACTATTTTACGTCTCAACTGAATGCTGAATTTACCAGAAAGATCATGATTAGCAAAATACTTTAAATTATTTACTACTTTTACATTATATGTCTGGCAACTAGCACCTGAACCAGATTTTTGAACGTGGCTCGGCCGGACGTTTAGGGTGACAGCGACATTCCAAGCCAAGTTAGCCCTCCAAGCTAATGTGTGCTAACTACGCTAACGATGGATTAGAAATTTACACAAGTTATCAAACAAAAGCCAGAGACTGTATTGTATTAAGTTGCTGTGAGCTGTAAATTCATCATTTCTAAGCAAGAGGCAGAAGATAACGTTATCTTGGAGCCTGACAAGCCCGGGGAAGGCCTCTCTTCCTCCAGGCAGCTCTCCTGCTGCTTCCGCCATCTCAGACTCACCCTGGTCGGCGGCGGTCTCCTTGGCTTGCTGCTGCGTGTGCATATCCATGGGTGTGCAGCGCTATCTTCTTTCTGTTTTATGGTGGGTGGCAACCAGCGTTAAAGTACATTACCAGCACCTACTGTGCTGGAGTGTGAACCAGAGTTATCTACCCCTACATACAAACACAGCAAACCAGCAGCTTTCTCCAGCACGTGTAGGAAATTCATTTTTTCCTACCAGCCAGAGTGGTGGGTGGTCTCCATAATTTACTCGCCAAAGACTATATTTGTCTTAATTTTGGACTCTGACTTTTTTTCTCACAAAAAAATAACCTAATTGACAGACATACAGTAAATTATGTTAGTCTGTAATGTAGCTATAATAAAAATCAAAGCCACATTTTATTTTTGATGCCAAAATCGAACTGTCAATGTTCTATCGCTGTACTAGTAGAGCTTTTTGTTGTCTAATTGGGAGGATTTATTGCTCCTGACTTAGGCACCAACATTTAAGTACATACTGTATCAGCACTCGCATCCAAACATTTTGAACAATATGCAGCCCGAGTTGTCACATAGTTATGAAATTCATGGTCATCTGTAATACCACTGTCAGGTCAGATTTTCACTTTCACAAGCACTTTAATCCATAAGAAGCTTTCTCAAAAAAACAAACAAACATCATTGCTCAAATCCTGACTATTCTTCTCGTGCCACCCATTTTGCACTATGTCATAATTAGATCATATGTTTGTTTGTTTCTTTGCAGAGTCCCCCCCACCCCCTCCCACTTAGAAAAAAAGAGCCATTTAAATTATCAAGACATTTTGGGGATATACTTCCTGTAATAGTATGTGAAGAAGGTGGAGGGGGCTTAATAAAATGTATTTGAATTATACTGAACAAAAATATATAGGATGGCTAAAAATACTTTAAAAAAGTTGAGTAAGAGCCAGTTCAATGCATAAAAATAATCATTGAGCTTTGATCTCAGAGGATTGAGAATATATCTAACACATGAATACCAAATTGTTCTTGTTGTCAGGTGGGCACATTGTGTGTAACTGTGAACAGTTATATGTCCAATTATACGTCCAGTTCAATTCCATCTTGTCATCACTACTAAGTCATAAGTCAGTGTCTAACGAAGTCCCATCCATTTTCCTTCTCTGAGAAGAAGCCTGCTGTGCAGAAAAAAAAAGCTGCTTTAAAAGGTGGATATGGATTTTGCTCTGTAGCCCTAGAAAAAAAAATGCCTGTTCTAAGCCCGGCTCAAACAAGTCTGCCATAAACCTGCTTTGTGAAATAAAATGAGAAGCAACTGAAATCACAATGTAAACACCAAAAGAATTATACAGAGGATGCAAGTTTCACCCCTGCTTATATCCTTTGGGGAGAGAGAGACGCCTGCCTGCTCTCAGCCTGTGTGTAATATCAAAATGTGAGTTATTTGGTATTTTGAGGGTCAAGTGAAGAGTTTGCGGCACCATTATTGCCTCACATTAACCCGTCTGCTTCTGTCTGGTTACCTGAGGCTGGTGCTGCGTGCACGTCTAAATCGTGACGGGAAAAAGGAAGTCATTTTCTCTCAATAAAAAAAACGTAGTCTCCTTGAAGCTTATGACAAACTGCCAAAAATGAGCCAACGAGATGCAGCAGTGAAACGAAACAGCTGTACTGGATTTTGAAACAGTCAATAAAATTCAGTGAAATGCGAAGCTGTCCGTTTCATTACTTTATATTCATGTAATAAATATATAAATGTCAGTTAGATGGTAATTTGCATGAGAAATAAAGGAAAAGAAAGGTTATAATAATCATCCGCTTATAGTGATCAATTTGACTTGGACAGATGTGATCATTATAAACAGTTTCCACTGTATTAGGAAGCACATTTTTATTTTTTTTTACAAATAAGACATTGAGCTAACAGAAGAGGCTATTTGAATGACTTTGGTTAAGGTAATGGTGATATTTCAGCAACTAAAAACAATGTTAGATCAGGTTAGACACCTGTGCTTTGTTATAAAAAATTGAAATAGTTGAACTGTTAATAAAGGCCACTTGAACATTGTTCACTGACACAATAACAAACGTTTTCGTGCATATCAGTGACTTTGACAGAGGCAATTTGGAGTTTCAAAAAGCTTTAGTTAGGAATAAAGGCACTAAAACAATGGGTTTGCATGGGTTTGCAATTGAACATGGGCTGAACATAGTTCTAGTTGTTCTGTTTTGTTTCTGTGTCAAATCACTTTTGGTTGCAGCTCATCCGTGTAATTATTTTTCCCAAATGTTTTATTGTTGAGTTTTTCACTTCAGAGTAGAGGGAGAACTAAATGTCTAAAATGTGAAAATTAAATGCAAGATTCAGCTTCATTATTCCTTCTTTGTGCCTTTTTATCAGGAACCTAAGACTATATCACAACTGTTAATTTCCCTTGATAAATGACTTGCTGTATGATAAACAACTTAGAAAAGTAAATTAATAGTAGTGTGATTCATTAAATTTCCTAAACATTAACTGTCAGTTAACCAACTGCGGTTGGTGCATGGCAAATGCAAACTAACAGTGAGGTTACATACAGACAGCTTTCGTTGTGGCGCGCTGTGGTTGTATAAAACATACCGACGGTGGATGGGACACTGTGGGCAAAGCAGTTTAAAATATTGCTTTTCTACATGCTTGTTGAAGAGGTGGTTTGATAAAGTACTTATTGGCTTTCTGCTCGCAAAGGTTTTGTTGCACAAACAGTAACAAGTGTATCTTCACCTCTAGTAAAAACGAATCTTTCAAACCCCCCAAAATCTAAAAACAAGGCACTCCCACAGTAAAATAACAGGCGACTTGAATTCCTCATAAACAGAATGTTTGGTTTTGGTTTTGAAAGGATACGCAGTGTTTTCAGAGTATATATTTTCTAAATCTAGAATGCAATTTGTGGGACAATTTGTGAGAACATGCTCGCGTTATGTAAAAAATGATGGTGATTACCAGTGGGAGGATTTCGACCCACAGTGGAATTAACCACACTATAAAGCATAGTGAGAAGCGACTCTGAGCCATGTGTGCAGAGCTCACTGTGCTTAAGAGATGTGGGAGTGGAAGACATATATAGAAGTAATAGAGACATTCAAATTAAAAAAAAAAAAAAAAACTATTTACAAATGCCATCTGTGTCAGAACCAAACAAAGGATCTCAGTTCACACAGAGGAGAATCATGTGCGATCTACACCTTCGGATTACACCTCACAACACAACTGCAGTATTGAAAATAAAATTCAACAATGATGAAGGAGGAGAAGCTCATTACAGGAGCCAGGTTTGGGAAACCGAATCCTGCCTGCTAATTGATACGAGCTATGAATAAAAGAGTGTCATCTCTCAATTTTGGGCTCTCACATGATAATAAAAGCAAACACGGCAACATGTAAATGGGTAAAATACTCATTATGAAAGTAATTATAAAAATGCAATTCAATCAGCCTGCTCTCACAGATGGGGTAGTTTTGATGATAGCCACTGTATATTCTGCACGCAGTATTTGAAGATTTCAAATACTGAGAGTTCATTTTCTACAAAATGAGCATCATTTATTTATTTCATTGCTAATAGTGGACACCATGCTTCGTGAGGAGACTTCTAAAGAAGATTTATGTGTCTGGGAAAAAGCCACAACAGCTGTCATACAGCTTCCTGCAACCTCTCCCTCCAGCCTCACAGTGTCTCAGTGGAACAACAGGCTTAGTGTGATATTTTCCCATGCCATTTTCAATTAAAGTCATCTTCATCAAATCTGGTGTCCCAGATTCTTCTTGCTCAATATCATGGTGCCTGGAAGCACTCTCGTGTTAAAAGCAGACCACTCCTGCTAAGCTGTGCCAATTTTTTGAAAACTGTCTGAACATATGCATTTCTTTTCTATGTAACTTGTGACGAGAACAGAACAATAGGGGAAGGAAAGACTGTTAATCACTGCTTTAGTGTGGAAAAACAATTATTGGTCAGTCAGGTAGAGTATAAGATCTTATAAAAGAATGGATTTACCTGGCAAAACAAAAACATTTTTACTGAATAGTGGCTACATTTGCTAAAATACACCTCATCTAATTCTGTTTGAGACTCCTTTCTTTCAATCTCCAGAGAGCAGAATCCAGTCATTGGTATATTGTAATTGAAAACACGTAAATATATGTGCAACAAATTTTTTTTTGGCTCACAAGTCTGAATCTTCCCATTTTCTAATTTCTGCTGTCACATATAATATATAGCATTCAGTGGGCAGCAAATGGAATGCTGCCAGTATAAATAAAACAACCATTAGTCTTGCAAACATGACAAGTCAGACATGTTAAGAGATGAAGAGTTCAATTACCTTGTTAACAAGTGGAATGGATTTTGTCCACTGCTGTGTGTGATGAATACAGTTTACTGTGATGCCGTTCCAAACTGCATTTAAAAAAAAAAAGTGTTATTGGAGTTTTTTTCTTCGTGTTACCCTGCCAGAGTTGATATCAAAGGGAAAAAAGGCAAAACGGCCAAAAAAGTCAATAGGTGTTCAATATTCCCTACTGTGGATGATCATTCAGAGGAATCAGAGGGAGAAGAAGTCAAAGTTTTCTCAGGAAGCAAAAATGCATTTCATCAATAGTGCTTAGTCTTGATTTTGAGATGTAAAGAGCTCTTCTCAAAGCATTTTAGTTTTTTTCTGGCCCCAAAGGCTGCATTTTTATAGGTAGGGGTCCAAGCAGTGAAGCTGCTGGAACCCTATTGTATTTGTTGTTATTATTATTCTTGTTATGCCTTAAAAGTATTTGGGTCTCAGAAAACAGCTATAGTTCCCAAACTTGGCTGAAATTTCACCCACTACTCGATGGTACTGATGGTGGCGCTATAACAATGAAATTTACGTTTTGGCCCATAACTTTTGAAATGTAAGTCTCAGAAATAAAATCATGTCTGTCCAGATGAATCTATCCATATAAGCCATGCCCATTTGCACCTAGATAGGTTTTCCGCCATTTTGAATTTTGTCCAAATTTGTTTTTTTGCTACTCCTTCTATAAATTTTCATCAATTGTCACAACAATATATATATTATTATATATTTTAAAACCTGTGTCTTCAATTTTACATAAACACTCAAATCAAAATTGGCTTAAGCAATTGTAACCAAACTTGGTCAGTGTGTTCAGATGCTAGGTCCGTGCTTCGCTGTGCAGTCTTGGGATATTTTGCCACTAGGGGGCACCACAAAAGCAAAAATTATCTTGTAATCGGCTGCATTGATTTGTACGAAATTTGGTTTGCACGATCTAGGGTAGTGACTCAGTCCATGCATAAAAGATGCAGCGCATCCACTGAATTGTGCTCAATGCAGTCAATTCAGAAGTCTGTCACTCTATATTTTTCAAAATATGCAAAATCAATTAAGATATATATCTCCACAAATCTTCATTCATATGCTACCAACATTGACACAGACATTCTTTGGATGCTAGATATCAAGTGTTTCAAATGGTGTTCAGATTGGTGCCAAAAAGGTGCCAGTGTGGAACAGTGCTAAAGTAAACAATGGAGCAGTCGTGTCATTCCACAATGTAAACACTAGTTGTGTGTTGCATCGGACATTTAACCCAGTGCTGCTAGACGTGCAGTGTGAATTGTATGGCCCTGGACAAAGGTTTACCCTGTGTGAAAAGGGCCTAAATTGTCCAAGGGCCAACTCTTAGCCCAGGGCTATCCTTAGCCCAGGGCTATCCTTAGCCCAGGGCTATCCTTAGCCCAGGGCTAAGAATAGCCCTGGGCTGAGAATATGCAGTGTGCAAAGCCCTAATTGAGGTCATATTAAGCCTAATGCTCACAATCTGCTTGGACCCCGATCATTGCCGCTTGCGGCTATATTTTTATTAATTTTTTTCCTATAAAATACTGTCTGCATGCCTCAAGTGACAAATGAAAGATGAAAATTGTAAAGCATATGTGGACCTAACTTGGCCACATGGTCCAAATAAATGTAACTTAGTGTTGGATCTTTGAGAAAAACACTCATTGTAAACCTAAAACTGCCATGGCTCTTGCTTCTTTATCACAGTGCTCGTCCACAAATCAAAATTTGAATGCAAGTAAGTCAGCTGACATGTTGGAAGGAAGCACAGAAACAACTTCCACCCTCACACCCAGTGGGCTTATGCATTTTCCAGATGATGATTCTGTAAAGAAAACAGTAGCAATGTGCTAATGTGCTGATTTTCCAAAGACATACATTTGACAGGTAAGCTAATGATTCAAGATGGAACGCTTCTAATTCTGGGTCTACATGGATCCAGAGGCCTGCTGGTTTATATTCCAGCTGTCTAATCAGGGACTGATTTACTCCAGGGGTGCAAAGTGAATGCAATTATCTGTAATCAACCTGGTTGGATAGAAAATTAGCTAAAAGCGCTACTCGTTTAATGTGCCTCTTATTGGATAATACCTGGATGTGATTTATAAACATTTCCATTTACACGGCCACAACCAGTCCATCAGATGTGCAATTTGGTTGAAATTACACTTTTTTGGCCACAAAGTGGCCGAGTGTAAATGGGATCCTAAATTTCAAATCATGCCACACATTCAGTCCACTTAGTGGTTGGACAGTCATATTACAAACAAATCAAGAGTTGTGAGCATTAATTACACAGGCATGATGAGTAATTTATTTAGACAGCTTTGGTGACTTCCTGCACCATTAAACAAGTACTGCATCAAAAACAAGTGAGAGTACAGAAGTATGTTGCTGTTTTTTTAAAAAAATTTCTCCTGACATTAACCTCAGAGATGCCATTTATTAAATGACTCCATATTCTGCCATGGCTTGTGTCAGGGGTGCATAATAAGTTCAAACCTTAAAAAAACAGACCTAAACACTGTTGGGTGGATCTGACACTGCTTGGAAATGGAGAATACGCACCCTAGAAAGGTTCTACATGACCATATGCTCTTATGACCAATTTCCTGGCCACAACAAAGAAGGTCAGCACATGCAAATTAGACCCAAACAAAGATAAAGAATACAATGAAGTGTGAAAGTCAGTGCTGTCAGAGGTGAATGGTGATGCACAGTGTGAGATGTATGTTGTTGGTGTAAACAAACCCAAAACACAACACAAAATGTACGAGGCTTCGTGCAGGACGAGGATAGCGGAGAGTACACCAGCCTCAGGGCAGGTGGGCTTATATAGCTACTGGAATTACTGTCCAGTTGTTCTCAGTTACAGAGGCCAAGAACCTGTAACAAAACACACATGCACAAGGCAAAAGATGCTGGGGCCAACACATACTTTGAGTCTGTTTTTGTGCAAATTGTGCTAACTGAACTTAAGGAGTAAACATGACTGTGTTCAGATGAAACCGATCAGAAACGAACACAACCTTGTAGTTTTTGTGAATCTTAATTAGTTTCATTTCCCCCTCAAAAAGAGTCAGCCGTGTAAATGACATTTTTCATAGATAATCCAATAGTCACCCTCCTAATGACAATGATGGCACAAAAATAAAATAAAAATACTTTATACTTTTACTGACAAGCTATCTGTGCTAAAGTGCAAAAGAGAGAAAGAATGAATCATAGGCTTTTTGGATGACTCAGAAGCTGATGTAAATGCTGGACTTTTTCCATGTGGGAGGCAGCATTAGTCATAGTTCATTCAAAATCACTCTTTAATAGTGTTTAAGGTTCATGAAAGTCACTCAACACATAAATGACCATATCAAGCATCCATTCAAGTAAGAAAAAGGAAAAAGGAAAAAAACAAACCTGCAGATATGTGCTTTTTACACAACAACTGGTTTGAAAATCTGAAGTGGCTGCCACATGCAACTAGTATTTACTTTTAAAGGTTTGCTGATTGAAGGCAGATAACAGGTGCTGTAGCCAGTGTTATGGTCTTTGAAAACTGTAAAGATACGGTGACCAGACCTCCCGGTTTGTCCAGGATTGTCCTGGTTTCAAGCTGGGTGTCCTGAGTCCTGACAAATATCTATAAAACACTAAAATATCCCAGTTTTCAGCATTCACTGCCAAACCACAATTAAAGTAATAATTATAATATTTTTAGCCAGCAGCCTGCGCTTGTGTACACTGACGAAAAACTTTGGTAGATTTTGGGAGACAAAACATAATTTTTCGTCTGCTGAGGTGCTGTCCATGGTGTTGAAAGGTGCGCTCGGCTGGCATGCTAAGTGCTGAAATAATTGTCCCCCATCCAGATGAAAACACCTGTGGTGTGGGCATAAAAACATATGCGCGTGCATGAATGTGCAATACACTTAAGGGTCCAATTGGTACAATTGTTGTACTTAGTGTTTTTGACTTGAGAATGAAATGCTCTGTCCTCCATTCGGCTGAAATCACATGCAGGTGGGAACAGCAGGTTATAGATCAACAACCCCATCAAACACCCCCCTCCCTCCCCCCACATATATTACAGCCGTTTTGGCTAATGGACAGTAAAATGGGGACTTTTCTTGAAGAAAGGCAGGGAGCAGGTGCAGTTCACAAGCCATCAGTTGCCCATTCCTGAAGTAACACAAGGGTCACAGGTGAAGCAGGAAATGTCCACAAGCATTCACCTTGCTATCATTAGAGCCAGATGAGTCTCCACGGGCTGATATTAGGCAGACAGCTGAGACAGAGCTATGACCCTTCTCTGTGGTGACTAATGGCTCCGACATTTGCTCACCATATCTTCTGGGCAGAAGTGTGTCACCCAGTCCAAAAGACCTCAGGGTGTGCAACCTGGATGCTTCCATGGCGTGTTATGCCATGGAAGCCTTGATGATGTACATTATTGAACTTTTAAACCATTTCAAGCAATATTTTTCTTTTAGTTTTAATCTCAAATTAATTTGGATCCAGCCTCATTGACAGGAACTGCTTGCTCTGGTATTTCTGCACTACATTTCCCAGAAGTCACTCATCAATCTGGCCACTACCATGACATCTTTTTCCTTTCAATTTTCCATTTTTTTGTTTCAGTAATTTTGTTTTAGTAGCTTCAACTCTCAAAAGCGTCACTGCTCTTGCTAACAACCCAATTCGGCCATATCATTGTGAGCATGTTAGCATGAATCACTGCAATATATTTAACTTTACCAAGAATCACAATCAAACTTTGGACCTAAACTTTTATCCATCTTCCGATTTGGTTCTTTACACCATTACAAAGCTATTGTTGCTGTATTCTTGTTTCAGGTTTTGTCACTGATGTCTTATTCTTGACATGTTTACAGGGAGGTCAATCCTTACAAAGTGGAAAAGATTTCCTGTAGAGGGTACAAGACTTCAAAAGCTGATTCTCCCATCTTGTCAAATGCTGGCACAACAAGCAACATTATGTGAACGTCAATTTCTGGGTCATGCAGGGAAAGAATATTTGATTTTCTGACCTTTTGAAGCACACATAGTGTTCAGAACAAGAAACTTAAAAGGCTTTCAAGAATGGGTTTACATTAACTCCCCATTGTATCATAAATTTGGCGATAAGAGAGGAAAAACGCAAAATGGAAATTTGTATGAAAATGTCATGAAATTCAATTAACTATAGAGCTCAAAGTTCAGATTCTGCATGCCGAGGTTTTCCTTTTCACATCCAGCGGTAATCTCAAAGCTGTAGAAAGTATTTCCACTTGGCGAAGAGGCACATTCCTGCAGGCATTCACATGTGCGCGCACACACAAACACACACACACACAGTTTATGGATGATACAATCTCGGCATGATTGAGCCATAGGTAAGGAGGAGAGGATTTAGAAAACCTCAATTAGGTGCGGGTGTAGTGTTGGATGATTCTGCGGGGAGAATTACATTCGGAGTGGACTAATGTTTTTTACAACGGGTCACAAATGGAAGAGAGGGGAGAGCAAAGAGGTAGGCCGTGATGCCACTGATTGGCCTCAATCATCGTGGGTGATTGGGGGACAGGATGATGGAGGGCTTGCAGGAGACAGTCCTGCTCCTTCCTCACTAATCATTCCGCTGCCTCGTATAGATTCATTTATTTGTGTCAGGGACATTCAGTGTACTGAGTAGAGTGAGTGGATGTATAGATGCAGGCACACTAAAAGCAATTTGGGTTGCATTTTGTAGTATTAGTGCAGTGTAGTATCCTGTCAATACCGAGAGGGGTAATAAAACTAAACTGACAAGAGAAGGAGAATTTACTGAGGAAAGGCAACCTCAATAACCACCTAAAAGTGAGCCACATTTTAGTCATTATGTTTGAACTTTTATGTAATGATCAGCTGATTTTGTAAAACAAGGTGGTCGCATGCCTGATGGAATACAAGCAGTACATAAAATGCTGCTAACAGAGCACAGTTAGTGCAGACAGTGACCTTGATATTGTCCAGGGAGAGAGCAGCGGCAAGCAGAATACACAATACACCCAGTCACTCTACAGCTAATGAGCGAGTGCATTGCTGAGCTTTATCTTCCTAATTAATGAGCGAGATGTGACTCCTCAGTTCTTCCTGGATATAAGCACATCAGCTCTGCAGGGATGTAACCGTAGCAACTCATGTGGGACTGTTATTTGGAAACAGAAAGCAATTATCAGGTGAGAGGTTGTGAAGTGTAAATATAAAGTGTTTTCCAATTGAAGTGTAAATTCGAGACTTGATTTAATTTTTTTTTTGTTAGCACAAAAATGTGCATCTTTGTGTTTAGTTCATTAAGGTTCGCATTTCCCAATTACATGGGAAGCAGTGCTTGTAAACGAAAGTCACATGAACTCACAAAGATCTTAGTTTATTAATAACTTAATGTAGAATTAGGCTTAAGCAGCCAGGGGAGTCAGAATAAATCCACTTCCTGTTATTCTTAACCGATAATGAAATTCCTGCCATTAAATTACCTTCACTATTGTGTTCACACTAGTGAAAATGGGTTCTTTCTTGTACTAATACTGCAGAGGTTAATTAAGTCGCCTAAAACATGTCGAGTGTGAACATAGTCCTAATGTAGATGATTGTAGAAATTCAAGAAAGCAAGGTACACTGTTCTGTGACATCTTAAAGCTGTGTGGATGCAGGGAAGACCCAAAGTAACGTCCCAAGCTTTATTGCCACACTTTCTGCTTCAGCATTTACTCAGTTGAGTGGAATCGACATCAAGTTCAATGCCAGCAGCTCTGATTGTTCACTTTCTGCAGAAAAAAATCACTCACTCACTGCACCCCAGCTCCATACTACATATGGAGTTTTGAATATTTTTCACAGTGGGGAATGTGCCAAAATTAAAAAAGATATTATGCAGACTAAATTTTCTCAATTTGAATTACAAGTTTGATAGACACCATTGTCTGTAATGTAATGCACAATGATATTTGAGGAGGAGCAGTTTGTTTTTGTTGCGTTTCCAAATTGGAAATAGGAATCTGTGTCCCATTGTCAGTGTGTATCCCCCCCTAGTATTTTATTAAATACTAAAGTAACATTAATTTCTAACAGCATATTATGTGGATCACACAGTGTATAAATACCTTATAGTCTTAGTATTTTACATGGAATGTGACACAGTCTCTGTGTTAAGTAAGTGAATCATAAATAGAAACAATATGAAAACAAAATTATATTCAAACAGTGGCTTTGCAAAGGAAATAGGTGCTGAATTGCAGTCCTTAATTTTGGATCATTTTTGAACCAGACAGGAAAATAAATGAGAGAGAAAAATGAATAAGAAAGAGAGAATAAGTCAAGAGAACCAATATACTGAGGGTGTCACTTGCCTCAATTATTATCTTTTGTCAAAATAAAGATGCTGAAGTGTAACTTTTAAGATCTTTGAGCAAGTCAACTGTTGTTTTTCACCCTCAACAATACATTAAAATGTATTTAATTATGTTACTTGCAAATTTACTGCCATGGGGACACAACTCAAAAAACAAAGCTGTAATTTCTAAAAGAGAATAAATGTCTTTGTGGATCTCCAACATGGCTGCTCTATAAATAAAATCGTAAAGCAGGGAGTGACGGAGAGAGAACGATCGGGACATATACATTTTCAATACAAAGGACAATACAAAGAGGTGTAAAATACATGAATTACATTTTAACTTCATTGATAACAAATCACATTATTCATGAATTCCCTGTTAAAATACTCCACTGCCCACAAACTTACATCTCCACCAGTTACAGATACATTAGTGTTCCCATAGAAACACTATCCTCTCCAAAAGTTGTGCAGTCAGCAACCAGACTTGAGCAAACCAAATGTCAGTGAGTTTGCAACCTGTATTGATTGGCACAGCTTCACCTTGACTTTACTGTCAGACATGATGTCTTTATTTAGTTGTCAGAAGACTAGTCTGTAAACTTATTTATGGTGTGTGTGTGTGTGTGTGTGTGTGTAATTTTGGACAGTAATTTGGAGTTTGTAAGCAATACATACAATGTAGGAAAGAAAGAAAAAAAAACTGAAGGGGAACAGTTTTTTTTGTCAGTTTAACCTGAGTTAACTGATAAAGTAGCATGAAAGTGTTGTTGCTATGGTTACCTGCAATTTAATATACTATGTGCCCTGATTTAGTGCAATGCTTAAAAACTGACCAGACTTATGGTTAATGTGTTGTTTTTTTAGTTTTAGGATTTTATCAAACACCTGACAGCCAACCATTTTCTTTGGTCGTGGTAGAGGCTCCTGTAACTGGTTAATTTAGATCAAAGCTTAAGACTGTTAACATTACAGTTTGCTCAAATGTTTATAGGGGGAATAAAACATGTTTGTGGATGGACCGACTTTTGCAGGGATCTTACCTGTATGCAGTGAAACTGGAGAAAAAGACGGGATGCCAGTGAGTGATTGTGAACTGAAACTCGATACATGTGTTATTGCTGGGTGTCGAGACTCAAAGATCCAAAAAGGTGCCTATAGATAGCAGTGTGACATGGGGAAGGTAAGAGAGGTAAGAGACTTATATGTAATGCAAATGTCGTCTGACGCTTGGGATCGGCAATCAATAGCGCTTGTTTTGATATATACAGTAGTCCATTAGATACAATAGTATACTGTAAACTTTAATGAGCCAACAGGACTTGAATTAAGAAAAAGTACTAATGTGCCAGGATAGTCGAAATGTTAAAAAAAAAAAAATGAATCACTGCCCAATTGGATCCGAGCATGTAAATTACATGCTCAGTGCTGAACAGCTGACGAGGCAAGAGAAAGTCTGCCACTTTTGAATCTGGGTGTTATATCTGCAGTGCAGCTGGGATAAAAACCAGGACACCTTTCCTGCTCATAGCAGAAAAAGAGAAGAATAATTTGCAGCCTGAAGTTCTTCCATAAACCTCGAACGTCTCTATCATTTCTACAGACAAAATAGTAGTGGTTGGCTGTCGGTAACTGCAGGTTTTTTTAAAAAAATATTTCTAAAATCTTTGTGAAAATGAATTTGTGTTTGAGTTTATGATCATTTCCCAGATGGCTTGAATGACTGAGCTTTGCTTCTTTTGCATCACAAGCTAATATTCAGCTCAAAAAAAAAAAAGAAAAAAAAAAGTGCCACATTATGTAGATGCCTCGAGAGGACATCATCACTGTAAGACTTTTTTCCCCCCTAAAAAACAAGCTTGGGGTTGTTTTACAAGGGCTGCAAAGCAAGAACATGCGCCTGTGTCACTGTGCTGGTGTGTGTATCCCTGCTAGCTGTGCATTATCCATTCTGCTGCTGGATTAATGGGGCAATTGATCAACAGCAGACTTGTGTATCCCAGAGAAGGGCTGATCACTCACCTACAGCAGGGCCCGACACAGGAGCACCAATCAGCACTGCAACAACCAGAATGATTACAGACGCATGGCTGGGCTGAGTAGCAGAAGAGCCGTCGACGACTCCCTCCTCCTCTGACAACCTGACATTGATAGGGGAAGGAGCTGCAGTGGTAGCGTAGGAGAAGCCAAGGATAGGTTCAACAAGGCAGAAACCTAACAGGGATGAAAACACAGGTGTAAAAGCTCAATCACACAGCCGAGGGCATGCTTGGAGGGAGACAAATGCTCCTCAGTGCAGTCAATATAATGACGTACACTTGAAGAGGCATCACAGTTGATTGTATAGATGGAGATAAAGATAGAACAGTGTGCATCAGTGGCTTCTGTTGGAATGGAGCGCGGGTACAGGAAGACTGTTTACACTTATTGGTATTCAATAGGCACATGTATCCAACTGTCTCTTATGCTGCAGACTACAATCAGCTTAATCACCTACATCTCATGGTAAATAACAAAAAAAAACAGATTTAAAACTAAGAAAATATGACTTCAATTTCACCCTTTCACCAGAAATAACGGCCAAGAATGGTATCAGATAGTTGAGGACCACTGGTATGTGGAAAATGTAGAAGGTGACTATAGGATTTAAGAGAAAAAACAAAAAAAGACGCATTTTAGACATATTGCGTCAAACACTAAATCACAATCTCTGAAACACATTAACAGACAAGTTAAAGATTTGATACTATTATGAATTACAGAAGCTAAAACACAACCTGTAGTAATGCAAGAAGCACTGAAACAGAGTTCAAGTGGTCACAAAAATCAATCATTTTGTCTCCATCCTTGCTCCTAAGCAGTCAGTACAGCTGCGTTCTTGTACTGCACTTCCCAGCGATCACTTGTCCATCACCCATCAAATATTGTGCTCCCAGAGCTGAATATGACTGCGGGATGGGAAGACAGAGAGCTGTAACTCTCACAAAGCGCTGCTTTAATGCAGTGTTGAGTTTGCTGAAACATTAAATCAATGCAGGAAAGGATCGTTTATTTTATTCTACTGTATATTTCCACTTTCACACTGAGCACAATGGAGGCAGTAATGCTGTATGGTAATGCAATGTAATCTAACTAACACTGAAATGGAGAGAGAGAGAGAGGCTTCAAATTGCAAAGCACACAGCCTTTGTGTTGGGCAGTAGAGGAGATGCATTTTATCTTGGGTTTTGTATTAATGGTGTTTGAGTTGCAGTAGACACTGCTAAACGGGTCCAGACTAGTTTTTAAAGAGAGGCAGAACTGACAGTTTTCAGAAATGCAGACCCAGATAAAGGCAGATGAAATGTTTAAAAGGGGTTTTATTGGAAATGTACTTAGTGTACTGAAATTTATCAGATGTAATTCAGGAAGCAGTAGCAGAGGATGGGCTCAGGATGAAAGATTACACTAGAATGTGGTAATAAAATGTGTGTTGTTTGCAAATACAGGCAGTCCACAGGCTAGCTACAGCGGTTTCCTTACACGGCGTCTACACAGAAAGCGTTTCAGCTGCATTTTTCACTCGTCTGATGGAACAGATACGTTCATGCTATATGCACATAACTCAAAATATATATTTTTACGCTTCAAGTCTATTTTCTGTTTTACGCGTATAACTACAATGACTGCTTTGGGGCCTGAGCGCTGCCAAAATGCGGGTGACCTACACTCAATATTATGCTGAAGCTGCTGTGTGCCGCTCGCGCTACGCCTCCTGTGTAGACACCATGTTAGCTAGCCTGCCAACTAAAAGGCACATGTGGGAACAAGTAACTTTATCTACTCAAACATGCATCATTACCACACCCCACACTGCAGACCTCTTTTACAAGAGAAATAGTGTAGTGTTTGACCACCACTCCAGCTTCATTATTGATTTCAGTCATACAATCCTCTCTTGTTGTTGGTTTGGCTTACACAAGTGACCATGTAGTTCATTTATGAGAATTTTCTTGTCCAATAAGCCCAGGTGGTAGTATAAATGCTGCAGAGTTTGAATAAACCACTCAGGTGTGTAAATGTACCCTTAATGCTGAGGAAATATTTGCTTTGTCAAAAGCAGCATATTGTTTGGGAGAGGGTTTTTGGTGCTACTGCATATGATGGAGCTTTGTGATTTAAAAAGGAGTGCTTTTAAATAATCTAATAGAACTCTCTTTTGCCTAATACTTGATGTAGATTAGCATGAGCATGATCGTCACTGTATTTATCTCATGCAAAACTTAAACCATTAAATGTCCATGTGACCAAGCTAAGCTTACTGTAGGAAAACTTCAGAGAGACACTGAAGACAACAGATAAAATTGTTGTAAAAATATGGTGAATGCTGGTTGGTATTAGGATACACGAGGAGACAGGCAAGGGTTGTAAACAGCAAAATAACACTGACATACTAAAAAAGGGGTGGCTTGAGACTTCGCCTTAAATAGTAGTAAAGATTCAGGAACTTTCTTGCAATGCAGAAGGCTCAGCCAGGACATAAAGACACAATTTAAATAAATGAACCATGAACACAACTGTTAAAAATTGTACCAGGAATTGGTCAGTGAGGAATTTAGTGCGACTGATATAAACAGCAATGAATGAGGGGTGGAAGAGTCTGGATGAGGGGAGGATAAATTGTTGAAGGAAGAGGGGTGGAATATCGAAGGAGGGTTACCATAAAGAATCCCAGGTATTGATTACCTGGTTAAATAGGGGACTTTTATCTACAGTTATAGTACATACTAATTAAATAAGATTGACTCTGTCTGTGTGCATGTGTGCAGTGTGTAGTAAAAGAGGAAAGAAGTGTTTAGCGTGCTGCTGAGTGTTTGAGCTTTAGAACGCCGACTCATACGATCTGTAACACTCCTGCGCTGTGCTGCTGCTTCTCATATAGCATAACTCCCCCCCCCCCCCCACCCCACCCCCTGCCTCCCCCCATTACATCCCATCCCAGCCTCGGCAGATACCCTCTGCTCTGTTCACTGCGCCGACCCAGCCCTTTAGTGGACTGTGCCATTTGATCCATGCAGAAGATGATTCACGCCCTGCGATCTAGGGAGTAAGACCAGCAGAGGAATCCCTCTCTTTCAACCCCCCCCCCCACCCCACACACTCCACATCCATAATTCAGCATTTGCGCCTTCCTCCTCCTCCTCCTTTTTTTTTCTCCTCCTGTCTCCGTCCTCCCACTGCTTTTGCTGCTGCTACTCACTGCCGCGTGCACTCCAGCACAGCATCCACAACCTGAGGTATCAGTCGTCTGTAAACCACCCATCTGGAACTCTCTGCACAGTGAGCTACACAGGTAAGGTAAGGCAAAGGTAAGGTGAGAGCAAAACAAAGTGCTACTTTGCCGTCATGAGATTCAGAGTTTGTGGTGTGTGAAATGTATGCCGGCTGCATGCATCTTTTAAATTCTTGTGGCTGATTCACTTCCTAACTTACTGCATAATTTACCTTTTTTTTTTTTGCAATTAGATGATTTTTGGAGCTAAGAGTTGGTGAAACTGTTGCTATGGTAGCTTACTGAAGGAGCCAAAAAATAAAAAAAAAGAGTGTGGTGGTCGTAACATCAGGGGGTACATTAGAAATTATTGGAGCGTTGGTCGTTGGCATGCAATAAAGTTTTATGTCCCCATGTGAGTCACTAATCCCCTCCCATCACACACACACACACACACACACACACACACACACACACACACACGCACACACACACACACACACACGCACACACACACACACACACACACACACACATACCATTCACCCAGTCTGCAGACTTCTACCTTTATCCACTCATAAAGACAGTGAAGCTTATCATGTGAGTTCAATCACTGGACTCTTGGTGGAGCTCAAAGGAAACTGGACTGTGTGCCTTTGCCATACAGAGGCATACTAACAGGATGAGGCCCTATTGTTTTATGTTTTATGGTGCATGGACACATCCTGGTGGGACTGAGACTTTGATTTTTTGAGATATATGCCTCGGATGTATTGTGTGTATATATGCTTTTGATTAGATAGGTGGGTGTTTTTTATTTGAAAAAATGCATCTGGAGTCTGCGTGTCTATGAATATAAACTCAAATGTATAGTGTATAAGGTGCTTAGTCATAGTTTTTCATTCTACTTCTCTCTACTATAGAGTGAGTTTGAGTGAAGGTTACTGAATACGAGATATGTTCTTGATGTGTTTCATATTCACAATGCTGGAGAAATGTCTGCGTGCTAAATTACATTTTGTTTGTTTGTTTGGATCTCTTTTAGCTCAAGACTAATCTCCCAAGAGTCTATAATGTAAAGATAACATAATATCTTTGTAAACCACTCAACTTAGCGCCAGGAGAAATGAATGTTTTAAAGCTCTAAAGGAAAATCTGTGCATGCTTTTCTTCCTCTTTCTCAGACACTAATACTTTCACATGTAACCAGAGCAATATGTGGCCAGAGATTGATATGCGACTCCCGCCTGAGGGAAGTGAATTGATTTGATATTCTGTGGAATACCTTTTAAGTTGATTTCTTGTTGACTTTCTGTTTTATAATGCAGCGGGTGTAGAACAGGCTGCCGGAGAGAGTAAAAAAAAAAGGAAAAGGAAGGGAGACAAAGAATGTGTAATATCTCACTGAGACTGGCTGTTGATGGGCTGCTACATGAGAAAGCGTTGAGGTGCACTGAAGCCGAAGTCTGACGCAAGATTGTCAACACAGCTGGATTTCAAAGAGGCTGGTTCAGAGTGGGATACTGTTGAGATTTTGCAATTGAGTGAGAGGGTAGAAATGTAACTCAAACAGTGATGTTTACTGGGTAAAACCGCCCATGAGAAAGCAGAATTAACAACTGTTACACTATAATTGATTTGGACTCTTTCTCATATTTGTTTTACATGATCAAACACTTTCATTTCCTTGTTTTATGTGACATTTGTGACTTCCTGCATTCACTTTGCTTTAAAATATAACATTTCTGCTGCTGGTATGAAGTGTATTGACAAAGGCTGAGATTTTCATGCTTGTTGATAGATGATATGATAAGGCAACAAAAATAAAGATTTCTTTCCCCCCTGGCAACACTCTTAGTGCTAAGTTGTCACTGCTAAGCTGCTAATCTGTCTTTATAGAGGTGTTTATACACTGCACTTCCAAGAGATCACCTGTCAATCAAGCTCTGCGAGTAGATGTCAATGTTAGCTTCTATTTCCTGTTGTTTTTCTGTCATGGGGTCAATCCCAAAGCTAATGTTGCACCTTGTAGATGCTGGGGCTTAATTCCAATTTCCACCACACACAGTAATGTGATTTCCTTTGATATATTAGCAATAATGAAATCTGGACGTGATTACACATCATGGTTTTCTAAATATTTTTAGCTCATGTTGGTGAGTTTCAGATTGATGTGTGGTAACATAATAGTAGGCTGTGACTACGATGAAGAAATCACATTGTTTGTAGTGGGACAGAACAGCGGCCTATTGAATCTCTGGCCTTTGTCTACCAGCTGCTGTGCTTCAACTTCTCCAGACCTCCATAAGTCAGAAACCTTGGCCACACAAGTGCTTGTGCTTATGATAACAACCAGTTCTTTTGATTACCAGCAAACCAAATTGCTAGTAGTTACTGCTAATCGCAGTGTTTTTCTTGGAATAAAACCAATCCAATGTAGTATATAGAAAAGCAAATAAAAAAATAGTTTTTCTTCTGAGTAATCTATTGTAGCTGAATCTGAGACAGCCGTCACTGAGAAATTACAGCATTGGTTGTACATTCAAAAGCGTGATCCCAAATTTTTCCTTGCAATTTGAATACATGCATTTTACTCCTTTAGACCTTCCTATCACACAAACATTTTGCCGTTTTTGATTTTATATTGGTTAAGTTAGTGAAATATTAGGTTTTATACTCAGTCACAATAGTGACAGGTAGGAAGCAGCATAGTCAGAATTCATACACATTCTTCAATTAGACCTATTTACACATTTGAAATCTTAAACTAGACTTTAAAGTCTTTAACTTACAATAATACATACAACATGTAGAATCCAACACTTAAAAATAACATTAAGTAAAATAAAATATAATATCATCTCTGAACATTTTATAACATGAAGACATTCAATTTGTATTATCAAAAGTGAACTATGTTTTTCTTTTAAACTATCTGTTGGATAAGTTATAGCTTATTAATTATATCAGAATATTCCATAGCAGACAGTCATTTTGTCTGAAAATGGCTCCCCCCATACATTCCATTGTATTGTCAATAGGTTAACATTTAACAATGTTTTCCTTCTAAAAAAAAAGTGCCTAGTCATTTACAACAACATCATCTTGGAGAAGTAACTGAGTTAGATTGACCTAACAGTGACTAACATCGTTGCCAGAAGCTGAGTCAGGTACATCATCCAGCAAGTTCAAGCAAAAAATCCAAACAAACAAAACAAATCATTAAAAAACAATTTTTCATTTCAAAAACATACAGCATGTCAGAGCAGGCAGACATAAACTGTGCCTTAAAATATAGTGCAAAACTTACTAGTGCAGTGCATACTATAGGGTACTATCAGTGACAACAATGTACTTATTTCACAGTCTCATAAAACAGTTTCAACAAATTTGAGTAAATAGTAGACCACAGCTTATCGGTTAGAATTCACTCTCCATGAAAACGCCTGAAGCATTCAATGTGAGAGGTGCATCACACTTCTCACATGCATATACAGTGTGCTTGTCACACACCATCTGCATCTTTGGAAATGGTTCCCTGTGTTCACAGGCCAGCGAGATTTTTCATCACCTCTTGCAGAATCCTGAGTGACAGTTGTTACAATTGAAGATCTTCTGCCATGGCCAGGAGATCATTTTCCATATCTTTTCATGAGACCCAGGGACACAGGTCGCTGAAAGGCCAGGAGGTCAGTCAGGTGAAGAACAACCAGCTATTCCCCACTGCACTGTGAAGGGACCAAGAAAAGATTGGCCATCACCACTTCTTTTATCTTATTGTAGTCCTGTATCTTGACACCTGAAGATCAAGCAGATCCATGCCCCCCATGTTTTGGTTGTATTTGAGGATACACACGGGCTGTGAAACTTTGTCACAGGCTTTTGTCTCTTTGTTCCACCTGTTTACAGACACCTCAGAATACTTCTCAGCAGCACGGGTTGCCATGGTTACAACATTGTTATCCTTCCACTGTTTTTCCGCCTGTGTAAGGACCGCAAAGCTTCTGAGAGGCATTTTTTGGAAATTCTTCATATCTGTGAAAGGGACATCATGCAGGAGGCACTGTCTCAGAGTGCCAACACATCCATAACCTTGTTTTGTCATTTCATCAAGTAGGCTAAGTGAGGTGAAAAGGTTATCATTTACAGAGTTACACCCTGCAGGAACTTCTGCTTGTTCAGCTAGACCAAGGACTACACTTGGGCCCTGTCCTAGGCCAGTTTCAGGGAGATGTGTGACTCCATATGATACATGTACCCTGTAGGTGATGCAAGGCTCCACAATTTATACCTAAACTGGACTGGTTTGCATCTGATGAATTGCTTGCATCATGCTTTCGTCAACCTATTTTGGGCATGGCATCATTTTGTAAGACCGAAGATGGGTCGTACTTTGTAGAAAGGGTCGTTCGTAGCCTTTGAGTTATCCACCAGATGGACTGAGGCCATTATCTAATAAAAGCGATTCCTTTTCATTGCATTTTAGATGGCTTCTTCATGAGAACCACCTGGTTCTCATGAACATCTGCCTCATCCTCCAAATAGTTCACCTCTGCATCTGGCAAATGGCCTGTTTCATCCTGGTAGTCCCTATCTGAGCCATCACTATCACAGTCACTTTCAATTTTTTCTTTTTCAAGTGTAGGAATGAGGTGATGCTGCACACAGCACTTGGGGGGGTAATGTACGTCTAGGAGGTCCAACACATCTGATAGTTTTAAACTGTGTAAAAAGAAAAGATAACTACGATTAACAACCAAACCTGTGTGTTTATTTGAAACACTGTCCTATTCTACTGGTCACAATTGTGACTGTTAACAAATTGACACCTCTTATGAGCAAAATATACATGCAGGAGTATAATTCTCAAAAGAATATAAGAACAAAGTATGATAGTTGTAGCTGTTAATTAAGGTGTTTTACTTACTTCTTTTTGTTGAAGTCTGAGGAAGACATTTTCCTCCAGGGATACAAGCAGGAAGTAAACTGATTTGGTCATGTGACCTTTCATACTAGTCACATGACATTGATATGACATCAATTTTAATCAAGACAATCTATTTTTTCATTTAAAAGTTGAATTTCTTGTCCAAAGCCAACAACAACACTTTTAGAGCTTCCAGGAAAAAAAAACAAAAACAAAAAAAAAACATGCAATCACAATTGTGACCGTTGGGATTAAAACAACCTTTATTCACATTTTTCTTGTATGTGTGAATAATGATTGTCCTCTCTCAGTAGCAAAACATTCCTTGCGTAATGTTGTTACCCTGCTGCAAAAAGTCTTAGTGCTGGAACATCCTTGTCCGTGTTAATGGAGGTTATATTTAACCATGACAATGATAATTTCCTAACCTTAACCTTAACTGAGTACTTTCAGTTGTCTAAAATGAACAAAATCTTAACCATAATGGCAAGTCAGGTAGCACAGTTATATGTCTTATGGGTGGAAGACAAATTACCTGTTTTGTCATGTAGGCACAAGGACTTGTATGAAGAATCATGTATTTTTGTAACAGAACATGCTCTACTTTGCTTAATCAGACATTGACAAATTATAAAATCTTGACCTTGCACAATTGTATCAATTCCACAAGAGGTTCAGGAAATGTCATCATGTGAATGAAATAATAAAGCATTGAGGCTGAGGTGTAATTCATTAATAATAAACATAATGCTGCTTTTGTTTGAATAGGGCTATTAGGAACGGATGGTCTGCATCTGGGTTTCAGAGTTAACAGGATTTCGTTGTTGCACTTTCCATATAGCTGTTGATTAAAAATGCCTCCAGCAGCGATTACCCAGCTGCTACCTAATACCAGAATACAATAAACATAATGGTGGCAATGCTGTGTGGTCAAATTACTTTGGTTCTCTTTTTTTCTTTTGCCCATGTCACAAACTGAAATCTGCTCAACATTAAAATTTAAATAGGACCCAAATGAAACATTTACAGGTTGAAAACTCAGATGGCTTGGAAAAAAAATAGAACATTAAAATAAAAAGAAGAAGAAGAAAAAAAGATATTTTAGTTACAGTGGTAATCTAAAAATAAATGGCCTTTCATTGACAGAATAGTTACAATTGCATAGCAGTGAGTCTCGAAGGCCATATGAATGTTTTCATCCTCTACAAACAGACTCTTACTTCCTTCTCTTATTCAGTCTGTGCACAATAGATTTACTTCAGATGGAAAAGCTTCCAAGATGTCTTTCCTCTGCATGCTGAAGAAACTTGAACCTTTATTCTAAACACTGGCTGACATCTGTTTGACTCACCTTTTTTTTTGTGGGTGTCTTTCAAAAGAGAAAACTGAATAACACACTAAACTGTCAGTAAAGAAATTCTCATATTGCCCCTTTACTTTCAGCAGCCTAGTGTAGGTTCACCTGGATGTGTTGAGGGTAACTTCATCATTGCTTTTTATGAATGAGTCAACCTATGAATACAAGTAGATATTTCATTTACTATAAGCACTTTCTGTTCAGTATAAAATACTCCCTTCCCTTCTTTAAGATTTCTATTAGCTTCTCTTTTTAAGAAATGACCTTACCAAATAAAGAAACACATTTTTAGGGCCCTATCTGATGAATTGAGCAGGTATAATACAGGACATAACAAAAAACTCAAATAGAAACTGAATGGAAATGAGTTCCAATATACAGTATAAAATAATGACATTTATATTTAAAGTAATGGGAGAGGGAAACCACAAATTTAGAAAGTGAGGAAATGTATTCAAGCTTGAGCAGTGCAAAAAGAAGAAAAAAGTTATAAAAGTGTGCAGCCCTGCATTGTTTTCCACCTTCTGAGGTTTTGCTCGCTTTAAGAGCAGATTTTTAAAAAATGTCTCCCTGGGGAGCATCATGGCACCGAATCCTCCGACTGTGTCTGGGGAGGTGCACTTTAAAAGATTACTTTGATGGCATTTCTTCATCATTAGTCAGCTGGAAGTAAAAAGACTAAATTAAAAAAAAAAAAAAATGTGTGAGCAGGGGTGTAACAAAACAACAATGGTTACAGGCAAACCTGAGACGCTGCCTTTACTTTGTAAACACCTTCACCAGCTGAGCCTCAGTGTGTGTGTATGTCTGTTTACTTCTATTTTGGATGTTATAATAATCTGCTTAATAATAGACACCAGGTTATTTTATCCAGTTTTCCAACCAAACTTTACAAATTCTGAATTTCTAGTGGTGACTTGTGAGCAACTTTTTGATGAAATTCACCTTGCTTATTATTCTGCTGTGATACATCTGTGGCCAGGAAAAATCGACCTTTGATATTTACAGGCTTTAGCCTGTTTGGACTGATTTCATTGATCTGTATTGATTCATTCCACGTGGGGTGTCTCTCTGAGTGTGTTTACTTTGATCAATGGGTCCAATGGGTAAATACAAATGTCTGCTATCTTTTCCCTTCTTCAGCCAGCCCATACTAATCTCCTTGTATGGTTTGAAGGTGATAAGATATTGCAAAGATACTAATCACTCGGGTCTAGAGGGTAATTCTCTCTCTCTCTGTCTCTTTTTGATTTTCTTCCTGTATTTCTTGCCGTTTTACGTTTCCTGTCTGAGTCCAGCTCATTTCTGTTTATGGAGATGGCACATGATTAAGGATACGATTCTCCTACAGATTTCATAGAAAGGCTGTATGCCACAGAGAGAAGTTTGTTCAGTCTGGGAGCTGTTCTGCATGAACACATTGGCTGAGAAAATCAGTTTAATGCCACTATGGGCTGCAAGGCTTTCATGTGGCTTGATGAGAGGATGCTGTTTCCAAACAGACCTGTGGTGGCACTGTTTTTCCACCACTGACATGTAGAGAGATTCTTCAAACATCTCCCTGCTGAGCTGTTGGGGAAAAATACAAAGCAAAAGAGAGAGTAATATATCTATAAATACAGAAAAAGGAGGGGGAGAGAGAACCAAATGTTGTTGTCTCAAGTGTGTCGACTTAATAGCATGCAAATATTTTGATCTCAGCCTGTTTATTTCATTAACATTTCACAAAAACCATTCAAACATTGACAGATTGGGCTCATCCACAAACACATGCACCACAAAGTTGTGTTGTGTTTTTTTCACTATGAAAGTGACTGCTGCAGTCCGCTGTGGGGATTCCACTCAAACTGACAAGTTTAACTTTTCACAGCTTAGCATGATACCTTAAAATAGCCCAGTTCATCGGGGATTTTATTAAAGAATAACACATATTTTAAAAGGTTTGTGCTGTATTAATGCAAAAAGGTATTGATGCTTTTAATTAAGAGACTATATGAATGTGCAGGCTCCATATTTCCAAGGCAGGTTCCCTCATTTCAGGGAATTTTTTGGAACACCTTACTTACTTGTTGGGTGCTATCAAGAATGTGACACCTTGAGCAAATAAACTCTGAATAAACTAGCAGTGAATACATGTAAAATCAACATTTTTTAAGACTTGAATCAGTGATTTATTATGGTCAACAGCAACATTTTAAGCACCTTTAGGAATGTCACATGCAGATTTAAGATCCCCAAATGGGCCCGCACTAGCAATGTATGTACACATTGCTCAGAGGAAATGCTCCGGGTAAGCCTAGTCACTAAATAGCACATGCATGTATTTCATTTATTTTTATATACACCGAAAAAGAAGAAGAGGGTGAGCATGTGGTACTTAACCCTGTCTAACAGACAGAAAAGCTGTCATGACAGGCCTTGACAGCATACGGTGATTTTGCGTACACCACTGACATCTCAAATGCTGCACTGGTGAGATAAAGTCTCTGTTTAAATTGCCTCCGATTCTAAATTAGCTCCGAATCTAATAACTACTTCAGTGATTTCTTTTCTCCACATGAGAAAAGTCATTATCCAGTATCAGCACAGTTTGTCAGCAATATTGTCAGCAGTAGCAGTGTAGCAGTTTGGTGTGAGGTCAGGGGCTTTTGACAGCATCAGGGATTGTCAGCTATCAGTCTACTCGTTAAAAGATTAAAAGGACCCTCAGGGGTATTTTTTAGATCTCGTTTTGGCCCAAAAACGTGGCAGAGTGCACCAAACAACAAACAGCAGCAGTTACAGTATGTGTGTGACCTAATTTTATCATAATCTGCCCTGCACTAAGCCAGTTCCCAAAAGGCGCTGTGGAATAACGGCATTTGTGAACATGGAAATCGAAAGGCTGGCACGCTGAAGGTGCAATGCAAAAAACTGCTCGTCTCAACAAGTGACTTTCTCTTGTCTTGAACACAGGTGGCGAGTGTCACTTGTTTCCAAGGCAATTTGAGTTGTGTAAAGACTTCTCATGGATCGATTGGAGTCTTGAAACGAGTGGAGTGGCCTGCCTTGTTTCGAGATATTGACTTGAAACAAATCACTGCATTGTAAAAATGACAATGCCTGTTTTTCACTTAAGAGGAACACGTTTTTTTATTGGAGTTGAATGATTTGCTTTAATTTCCCTTGCTTCAAGTTTCTAATTCTTAGTCTGAGATGGTTCTACAAACAAGTGAATTTTTATTTAAAGAATTTGTCTTTAAGCTTTTACACAATAAGAATAATATTTGTGTGTTGGAAATTAACCAAAGCACAGACGTAATCTTACTTATTGCTAACCTTAATTTCACCAAATGTCACTGACAAACACAACTCTATCCACTATGAGAAGCACTCAAAATTGTAGAAATGTGTCATAATAATAATAATCTTAAGAAATTAATACACTTTTTACAGCTAGTAGCTATCACCTTGATGTAACTTCATCAAAGGCGTAATTCTATTTATTTGTTTTGCTATTATTTATATTGTAAAAGTTTGTAAATCTCTGAAAGAAAAATATAAAATTGTGATAGATGCAATCACTTAAAAAATTAGTAACTTGAATTTCGGAAATAAACATAAAATCCATGAAATCAAGCCAGAGTATCTCAAATTAGAGCATTAATAGAGATGCTAATGACAGTGTCATAGCAGTGTTGGAGAGCTGCTGAAGAAATGCCTTGACTACTGCATGATCAATTTATCATTATTTTTTTTTATTTTCGACAAGCACAACTTAGGTAATTTCACAGGATGGCTATTAAAAATCAGCCCAAATGGCCTTGAATGGGTGGAGGGGCATGCATATTCACTGCCAGTGTGAGGGTACAGTGTTTAGCCATGACCTATTCTCTTTGGCCAATGGGAAAGAGAAGTGTGCCAGCATGATTAATGGTCGTGATTACCTACTCAGAAAATGTGGTTTTCTGGCCCAGCAGCTTCATTTTTATGACTTAAACCTGGGGCGAGATGCTTCGTCATGCAAGCAAAGCTGTAGACAGACCTCACAGACAGTGTGTGGTGATGACCAAACATATCACTGGTAAAGTGTTTACCATTAGCTGTTTGTATAGGAGGGTGAAGCCCACTGTGGATTGTTACGTGGTGACACTTAACATCTATATTGGCCTCAGGAGTTTGTATCCAGTGCAGGACTGCTGCTAAATTTCAATCTCACCATGTGCTCGTGGGTGTATATGAGAACAAAACAGACTAATTCAATTACAGATTGTACTGAGCAAATCAACCAGGGCAGGAAAGCGCTCTGAGGATAAAACACTTTTAAAATCTCCTGCAATACCTGATCTGAATCTAGAGTGCCTGCTCCATACCGTGGAGAAGCTGCTGACCAAATAATTCAGGAGAGATTTAAGGGTTTAATTGACAAAACCACAAGATTGATACTATGCATTTGCCAAACGACATGCAAGCATAAAAGCCTGCATCTCCAGGAGCTGGCGTGTGTGTCTGTTTGTGCTTGCTTCTGCGGTGCTCATGTGCTAAGGAGCTCCCAGATGACACTCCCTAATCATTAACCTAAAGTTAATTTCTGTCACAAACACCACAGCGGTCCTCATTACAACTCAGCACTACTCCCTCTCCACCAAACGACTCTCCATCTTGCCACTGAGCCTCAAAGGTTAGTCCCTCTAAAAGGTTACAGCTCCCTGTGACATTTCCCTTGATGACTTATTTGGCCCTTTGTTTTTGATAAATATCAACTAGCTTGTTGTTGCCTTTTAGAATTACTTACTCATTAAGCTATAATAAGAGAATTTGTCCTGGATTAAAGTGAACCATTGATGAGAAAAAAAGACCTGTGATTCATAGAAGATGTAAATGAGCATGCCTCTTGACAGGGGCATAAAGCCATCCTGTCATCCTCTGCCAGAAATGAAGGATTTTCACCAACATCAACAGCTTACAGCACGGTTTATGGTGAACTGCAACTGACATAAATATTAAAGTCACATTAATTAGAGGGGATAACAGAAACATCAAGTGAAGAGGAAATATATCAAAAGCTAAGTACTCTAATAATCTTCCATTTGCTTTTTTGGCTTGGGAGCAACATTTCTTGTGGCACTCGCACCATCATCCATCACTGAGCAGCTGAAAATATGAGAGCAGCTGAGGTTGTTCCAACAGTACAGGCAGAGTTTTGAAAGTGAGAAATCTCAGTTCCTGGCTCGGTAGCAGCTGACTCAATGATAATGATCAACAACCCTATCAAACCCTGCAGATATATCATGGTCATTTTATGCTATGGACCTTAAAATCTTACTTATTGTGCTTTAAAAACCTTTAAATATGTTGGTAGCCGCCATTACATCTGTCAGTTGATGCTTATGCACATAAAAGGCAGCTGCAAATTCATCTTGACAAACAGCAATCCTATCTCTAAAAGCAGAGGTACAGGACCTGGCTGCAGTGTTAACTGAGATGTTGACAGAACAACTACAGATGTCTGTTTTGAGATATCTTTTTTGCATATATTTTAGTCTAGTATCAAATCAAAAATTGAATACAGAACACTACAGTAGCATTATCCTGGACAGATATGGATCCTTGTTTTTTATCAGTAAGCTAACAATATTAAAGAAGGGCCTTGCTGTTGCCTGAGGTAGCTGAATTTCCAATGAGAAGGAGATGATGTACAATAGGAGCATGTAGTGTTGTAGCCTCATAACACACCCAACATCTTCCCTGATAGACATTAAACATCTTGATAGTACAATTTCATTCCATTTTAATCCTCTGTGAAACTATATATTTTTAAGTAGCCCATATGATACATCATAAATACCTTATGAACCACGTTCCTGCATCAAACCTTCTTCATTACAATGTGTACACAGTGCACAAAAAAATGTCACAACCAGTACACAGAGGAGTGAAATGTGCCACGTCTCTAGTCTCCCCTCTTTTGAAATGAATTAACCAGTCATTTCTGTGCAGGCTCAGCCATTTCTCTAATGACTGGCAGCTCCTGTGTTGCTGCCAGGAGGCTGACTGCAGCAGCACAGCTATGGATTTCCGCGCTGCAGAGCCACTGGGGCAATGGAGTTTGTTGCCACCGTGCATGTGGTGTGTAGCCCCACCGGCCACATTGTGGTCTCACCTCTTTTTGTGCCAGAGATTCATTGCAACCTGCTGCTTTTTTCCCTCTATTTCTCACTTGATTGAGGAAAGCGGAAATATTTTCCGAAAGTGCCACTCAGCAGAATGGCTCAGACAGTGGGATGTTTAGACTAAAGATTAGAGATGAGGGGTTTCTGGCTTATCATGTGCTGTTGTGCAAGCTATGTGTCCCCAAAGTGTTGTGGTAGAGCTTCTCAGTGGCCTCAAGCTGCAGAAGAGTGCAGTTTTACTAAAGAGCTTAGATGTACAGTGTATTTGCAATTGTGAAGCAGGGCAAAGCTGGAAAACAAGAATGCATCTTTCCCAGATTAATATTATTGTATTGGGGTGTTTAATTGCTGCTTGATGCAGTCAGCATTCCTATGAGCCACACGGGTGTTTAAACTGATGTCCTGAGAAAGTATTTGTTTTTCATGGAGCAGATTAAAACCAACGAAAACAGTGCAGGTAAAATCAAAGCTATGCTATATTTATGGCTGCACCAATCAGAGATAATTTAGCACTTTTTGATAATTTTGGACCCATACAGAGCTGAATTTGCTCTAAGTTAATTATAATACATACTGCAATCAGCACTGTGAACTCAACATAATCACTGAAAATGGAATGAGAAATTGCAGCGCAGACAGATATCTTAGTGTGAATAATAACACAATTAATACTAGATAAAAATATATTGCACAACACCTATTTTCTAACATATTTTTAGCTATTCAACAAGAGACATAACACCTTATGGCTTGATTTAATACTGAAAGTAGGCTGTAATGGTCGTGAATTATCAGTGAAAGCTGTAACAAGAGATGCAAGACAGAAATTATGTGACTCGCATAACTGCTGAAACTTCATTTAGATAAGTGCCCATTTAGCAGCCCATACTTGTATGAAATGTCACTCCCTTGCATTTAGACCTGATGTGTAATCATGCATGGGATTATACCACAATCATCATCTCATTTATGACCAACACTCTCATACTATGGTTTAAGTGTAGCCCACACATCATTGACTTCTACTTATAGGTACATTTGAGCAGGTTGTGTGTAGTGGTGAGCATATGTGATGGTGAAAACCCTGATGCAGAATAAGTTGTAGATGGTCCTTTAATGTACTAATACCCCTGGTCCATCTGTCCCACGGTGTGTCTGTTTCAGTCATACTACATGGACCGTGAAGTTCGAGTCTGTTGTTATGGCCTCACTGTAATGTCTCTAATTCCACATCCAGTGTGATCACGAGGCAGTAAGGTTCACCTGGGGTGCCATGTTGATTATGTAGTATCAATGAACATGTAACTATTTTACTGAACCATAAAGATTTTTTAGGGCACCCTATTAATTATGTTATGATCTGCTGCTGGAACAATTATATAGTGATGCCAAGTGAAATTAAAAGACATATCTCAGAAATGTCAGCATGTCAGGAACTCAGACTGCCCTCATTGTTTGTAATTCATTAGTGTGCTTGAGTAATGCATATAGCCACTTTTCCTTTCCAGGCTTTATATGCTCACTTTATCGACTTGGTGAGAGGCGTAGTACACCCTGGAAAAGTTGCTATTAGAGCGCACTTACAGACACATTACAGTCACACTACAGTCACACCAATGGATTTAGTAGATTTGGAATTTCCAGTTCACAACACTTTACTTGGAGGAAACCCACAAACAAAAGGGACAATGAGTAAACTTCACACATCCAAACTGTACACAGAAAAGGCCACGGCAACAGTTTCTGCTGCTACTAATTCTAACTGACACTAATAAGTGAATCTTTCATTACCTGTAGGCTGCTTCAATTTGCTTTGCTTATTTGTGTTGGTGTTTGTCACTTTTTTTCTGGTACAAACACGTTACAGCTCAAAACCCAGCTAGATTTAGCATGCATATTTTATTGGATTGGTACACAATTTACAGCAAGTCTTGCTTCTTGGGTCTCTCTCCATGGTGCTGAAACATTCACAATGAAGTCTGTCTATTTGTCTCTCTCCATGGTGCTAAAACTTGGGCATCATTCTGCAGCATATGGGATTTAATGAAAATGCTCCATATGCCTCCAGGAAAATGATGGTGGAAACAATAATAGCGTACACTGAAAAAGCCTACTAACACTGGCTATTTATTGCTCAAAGAGTCACTCAAACTCCTGATGTATGACAGCAAGACTTGTTGACATGATATGGTGGGGAAGCTCTGTTTATCAACATCTTACAATGATGGATTTCAACTTTGAGGGAAAGGTCTCTATTTCATGACAGATGAATGACAGATATTCTATAAAATATGTTCTATATGTTGCTAGTACTGGGAATTAGCCTATATTGTGCATTATGTGGCACATATATGGATGCATATGTGTTTGTATTGTTGAAGGTTGAATGAAGCTTTGCTCATATAATTTGATTAGGACATAATCTATACTAATCCAGTCTGGCTAATAGACTAATAGTCCAAATGTGCCTGTTTTTAAAGCTAAATACACTCTTAAACAACAACAAAGAGAAGAATAAAAGATACCCAATAACCTAAATTCTCATAAAGAATTAAAGTGGCATCCACTTGAAAGCCCTTTAAATGTTATTGGTAGCTTTGCCTTAATGAAGCAATAAACCTCTTGTCAGGCACAAGACAAAACATTACATTCCCCTAAATTAATGATAATCTATGAAACCCATATTTAAACTTTTACAATAATAACCCAAAAATATTATTGCAATTGGGGAAAAAATGCAAAACAGGTCCCTCATGCAAAGACCTTTAATAAGCACTGGGAACAGTACAGCGTAACTGCAAGCCCAAATGGAGCTTTATGGCTCCTTTCCAACTAAAATCTTGACAAAACATTATAAATCAGGGGCATTGCCCTTAAAGTGCTGATAATGCTTTTCCCCGCTCTGTAAACCATCCTTCTGAGGTTTGGGGACCTGGGGTGGAAAATGAATCTGACGACCCACACTTTAATTATTTGGACATAAAGTGGAGTCAGTATTAGTGGTCTCTGTCTTAGACAAATGTCTGTGACAGGCATACGAACATGAAAGTCAAGGTTACATTAGTTATGATTAACAGTCTGTCCCAAGCATAATGATCTGTTGCCTTTGACTAAAGGTGTCTTTCAATACTTAATGTGACATGAATGTTTCATGAATGTCCAACAAATCAACACCACTGTATGCACAAAAATGCTGTGCTGTGGTTAATAAATATATGAAATTAAATGCCTTTCTGACATCATTCAAAATCTAAGTCAACCATTTCCTGCCTGAGGCACACTGGGGCTTGACTTCGGGGACTCAAGATGTACATGACGACTCCAGGACAGAGGGTCTTTGTCAATTTGAATCATTTCCCAGTTCAATGATTGCCCCCTCAAGTCTTTGAGCAGCCCAAATATTTCCCACTTTATTACTCATAAAGCCCTACCGATTGTATTACTCATATCTGGGCAGATTGGATTATGGTAAAGCCCTTTGACTCTATCACTGTTGATTTCCCTCAAGGCCATAGAATGAACTTTAATGAATCTCAATTTTTACCAAAACCCGTGCTATGAAGTGCCTTAATTTGACATGCCACTGGCACTAAATGAGTCAAACACCCAGACATCTCAAATGACTAAAGGTGGCAGGTTTTGACCTGAGTCAGTAATTTCTGATTAAGTTCCATCAAGACAAAGTCCTTAATCAAAAAAATTGCCAAAAGAAATTTAAATATTTTAAGTGACTTGCTGAATGCTGAAGACTTGCCAGTGAGTTCTATTGGATTTATTACGTTAGCGGACACATTTCATAATACGAAGAAGTGTAGAATCAGATTTAATTTATTTAGCAAGTGCAATAAGGGAACCTGGTAGTAATTCTGTGCAAGTTGTACCATAGTCACAGATTGTGTGTACAGTATGTTTCGAAAAGTCAGTATTCAGCCACTTTTGTACGTGAAAATAATATTTACAGCTTGACACCTGCACTTTTGCTGCTTTATTTTACAGTACGGTTTTCTACTAAAGCAGCACTTTAATTCAGAGTAACATTAAGGTTGCCTTAAGCTTTGGTAAGGTTTTGTTTTTCCATGGCTTAAAAGCATTTCCTTGGAAAATAAAAGTTTCACGCAGGGTAGAAAACTTAACTGGGGCTGTCTGACTTGAAGGCCAACTTATCCACCCCCCACGGTAGATTCCTACTTGTGTATCCTCTGCATAATACTTTCATTGTGGGCAAAGGTATTCCTCTTACATACTTATTATTCTCACTTATTTGCATTTTTAGACTGTGCTCATTTCAGGCTGTCCTCTAACAAATGAGCATTTGCTTTGCACCACATATTGGTATCATACAATATTTATACGTCTGGTAGAAAGCTGGTGATTGCTAGATTGCTAGAAGCTCTCCCATATCCATCATTCATTACCGAGCACATTCCTATCAAACATGCTCAGAAAACGGAAATGTTTCTTCCATATGTTCTGAAGTAATGATAGTCTGAGCCTTTATGCTCCTTATTTATGTTATTTCTTTGCTGTTGATAAGGAAATTCAAGCCTATTAGACTGATTTGCTCTGGTTAAGGGTATTGACTTAATTCTTCAAATGTAAAATGCAAATGTACGAAACCAGAACTGAAATCTAATCAAACAGACAGCGGCGACCTGACATTATTCTCAACATGATGCAACTTAGTTGCAATGAGAGTCAAAATTCAGCGTGTCTGACGTGGGGATTAAGTCAGTACTGTGTGAACCATCAACAGCCTTCTCCACTGACCTCCATTCTGCATAGTAAGGTCATGTCTTAATTGGACAAGTTTCAACTGATGTTTGCTGCTAAAGTTGCAGACCAAAATCTCCAGATGATGTAGGAGTAGTATGATCCTCATGCTGCAGCTTGATGTCTTCTATAGTCAACATGTGTGGGTTAGTACATCATTCTTTTGACATATGAATTGGGCTTCTGTTTGAATGCTCACCCTGCATCAGTGCACAAAGGATTGCAATATCAAATCCTATTGGTAAATTCCACGGTTCCCAAAATATTTCACTGTCGGATTGCTGATGTCATAGACAGCCATACTTTTTAAAATATTACATTTTTGACAATTTGCTAAAGCTTGTCAGTAGAACGAATAAGCTTTCCTGCGGCAACACTGTCAGAGCCAAATAACCATGGTAACACATATGTTCATGTATCTATCCAATACAGTGTTCCCATGTCTAATAGAACAATGTTTGATCAAGAAGTGTTTGACTTTAACAGCAAGAATCACTTTGTTTGCATTTAATTCTCAATTCCAAATGTATTTACAGTCTCTGGAGATTGCAGCTCCATCATCTTGACCTTGAAACAGCTTTAAACCAGAGATATTATAGAAAAACATCTATAATTAGCAGTAGGCAAAAAATAAAGAATATAATATAAAATAATGTTTTAATGACTTCAGATAGTTACTTCCATTTGCCTTCCACCCAATGGATGCTGTGATAAGCTTTGCCCAAAATGACCTCAAAGAAATAAATGAATGATAGCAAGTTTTAAATTGCCAGGACATCGTACCGTCTTTCCTATACTCTACCTGCTCTTACAGATGTGAAACCTCACTGTACTTTGAATTGTCCCAGCCATTTTTTCCAAGGTACTTACTTTTCAATCTGATAACTTCATGGAAAATAATCATTTTACCAACTTTCGAGCCTGAGAATGCAGAATTGATTATTCTTTTTTTAGGCAGCCCATTTGTTTATCTCAATGGAGTAGGGACCAGTCATGGTGACAGCATGTCAATTTCAAGATCAATTGTTGGCTCCTTGCCTCTGGCCTTTGCATTGCATTACCATAGTAATGACTTTTTGACCCTCCTTTTTAAAGTGGAGATCTACATTTCTAGTTGTGGAGACAAATGGCATACCTGAAAGTCATTTGAGCTGTGTAATGAATTATTCTCTGTAGGACCTTGTGTATTTACATATCAAGTGTCATAACTGGCCATCCACCGAATGATGAAGTGTGAAAGCGGCAGTCTGAAACTGTCTTCTATTAACTATCCACTTGCTGGTACATTGAACTGTTTCTAATCTCTGGGACACTACTGTATCAACATGGTGACATAGTATCAATAGTGTGTTGAAATATCCCTTATAGACAATGTACTCGGAATAATAATACTGTAAGTAGGAAATTGTGCAAATATTTTCCACTACAACTTCAAATACTGTTCACTCATTGTAAAATTATTACTTTCAATTACTTTCATTGATAATTAGATACATATTAGAGTATTGTACAGCACCAGTCAATGGGAAGGTGTTTCCAAACTCTTGACTGGTACTGTATAGGTATGCGTTATGTGTTTCAGCTTTAATGTGTTTGTCTCATTTACTATTTCCTATCCAGAGAGGTTTTGTTAAGGTACAGATCCCACATTAGCCAGGGAAAATATGGGCGGGAAATGCTACCATTGTACTCTTGAGCAAGGAAAATGCCTCTGGAAGCTATTCCAAGTGCACCAAGTGCAAATGTCTGTGGCTGCACGAATGTAAAACAGGTCATTGCTGAAAAAGAACATGCTGGCTCAGCAAACCCAGATTAAAAAAAACATACAAGGGATTTTATATGTTGAATCATGGTATATAAGTGTTACAATCAGTCTGGGAGCATTGCAAACCTGCTTGCTTCAGATTTAAACCCTTTGATAGCCAACATATCACCCAAATATTAAACACCTTAAAAACGCCTTTGTATTTATTTCTATCAGCATGTACATGCTGCACATTTGTCCTCAAATAATATCATGTACTGTGTAGTGGCTGCATGGGGGCTATTATACAAGGCAGGGGCAGTTTGTATAATTTGGACAGTTGAAAAAGTGCTGGCTGAGAACACGGAGAGGGGCCCTAATTAAAAAATAAATAAATAAATAAATGGATCGCCTATTCACAGATGGCTGAAAGCCTGCCATGCAAGATGTCCCTTAGGATAGAAACTTGTCTTCGCTGCCAGGCAGATATTTGGCATTTTAAAAACTGTCAGCAAGCCTCATTTGCTCTCATGCCATCCTGCACTCACATCCGTGGTCACATAGCTGTGCAGACCTGGCTAGGTTAAAGTAAATCCTGTCTCAGCTGAGTGTGAAAGAAGCACGAATCACACTTTCTGCCAGAAGATGAACTGAGAAACATGAAGTGCTCTGATGAGAGGCTCAAAAGAAGGCTTTACAGTTAACAGCATGCCCATGTGAAGGCTTAACATGTACTACTTATACACATTAGTTGGGTATAAATTATTCCTTCTGTTGGGTAAAAGTCAACAACAGTTTCCATAAATAAAGACAACCAAATGTAGGAATTGTACACTGTTGTTTCAACAGATTTAAAGGTCATGAAACACATTCTGAAAACTGTATTTTTAATGTAATATAATGACAAATGCTACTGTTTCTTCAAGAGATAATCATTTATGTCACTGATCAACTGAAATAAGTCATATCTTTGATCTACCTATCAGACTTTGTGGTTTGGCTCAATAGTACCATAGATCAGAAAAAGGATTTTTTTCTGTAATTCCAACAGCTTAACTGATTATCTTGTCTGTAGTTCGGTTCAGTTTGACACTAATATCTGATATAATATCTGGTTTTGTCCTTACCACTGTGCTACCTTTTGTCAAGAACTGAAAGGAGACTGAGGCTGTATTTTCCAGCTGTCCAAAGGCATCACCTTGTTACACCTTAAACCAGAATGACTTGCTGATTGATTTTCCACTGAAAAATCGATGAATTCTTATTCATCCAGCTCAAGTAGATGTTGCTGAGTTGTTTTAAGGAACTGTTCACCTCATAATTGAAATTCTGTCATTATCTACTCAGCTCGATGTCAGTCGAATCTCCACTTAAGTCTGTACAGCAACCAAACCCAAACCAAACAAGTCGACAAAGATGACGAACTATCTGAGCAGTGCTTGCCACCTGGGAGTTGAGTCTGTGTCACCATTTAATATATAATTGAAGCTATATGATGTTTACACTGAGTGAATACTCAAATCCAACACTGTGTTTTTATGGCTCTGTCATTCCCTCAAATGGAAATATTCTAGATGTTTTTTTATAAACATTTCCCCAAAATTCAGCCTGACATTTTTCATATCTTTCTAATCTCCACTAGAATTATAAAGCTTGCACAGTGTGAGTTTCTAATAACTGCGGTTGGGAAGGTTAACAAGGAAACATTAGCTCAATTAGATTTTTGTGGAAGTGGAAGTTACATTATCTTACCAGAATACAAAACAAAATACAAGGTTCTTTGCTCTCTCACCGCAGCAGGCAGCTGTTCAGTAAAAAAGCCCTAAAAACCTCTGTACCCTGCCTGCCTAGCACCAAACATCAGACAAAGTTAACAACTAGCTGGTGAACATAGTGGACCACTTAGCAAATATATTTCCCTCAGGAGTTCAGAGCAGAACAGAATATTGGACTTACATTTGCCCATGGCCAGAAACAAAACTCCAAATGAATGCTAATGCTGCTCCCTGTTTGCTAACTGTTCGCCATATTGGCTTAATACATATCACAAACTTATGTCAATTGCATGACTTGCAACCTCTGATCTATGGATCTTGGGAGTTTCTGTGAGGTGTGTATTGCACAATGGTGGGCACAGGTTAGATCAGGTTAGATCTGGTGATGTTTGGAATTTACATATGAATGAGAGATGTGCTTTGTGCAGCAGGTTTCACAAGTTTTGAATGTTTGTGGTGTCTCCAAAGTTCCATGTTTATCCCATTATCTTGTTTATCTCACTGACAGTAGCTGTTGTAACTGCACTTTCCAGGAATCACTTGTTAATCAAACAGTGAGAGCAGAACTCCAACATCATTTCCTTTCATTTCATGATGATGATATTTGAGTCTTTGTAAGTAGCAATCTTTCCTTTGCTCAGATGTTGCAGTTTAGTGACAATCTAGTTCTTCTTTTAGTTACTCAAAAACATTGTTGCTGCTGCTGGAAGCATAAAACTGTTCATTTCCTGTGTGCCAGAGGATTTCTTCCCATAATAACCCAGCAGACTGGTGGTTAGAACAGTAAATGAATGCTTTCTGAAGGCTTTGATTTACTTCAGCTGCATGTTGAACTGTCATTCCTGATGGTACAGTTGCCTGATACAGTCTTATATGTGTCTGCATGTGTGCAACCATTTGTAGAAACTGCATCAGTGGCATTTTGCTTAAAAAGCCAGGAATGAATTGGAGATTTTCCAATGCTTACATTTTTTTGTGATTACGCTCATTGTTTTTATTATCATTATTGTTGGTATTGTCGTGTAGTCTGCTTTCTGTGCGAGGAATACACCAGCTTTGATTGGGTAATTACTTTCATTTATGAACAATTACAAACATCTGGTCAACTCCATAGGTATAGGCAGATGTACACAAAATGCAAGGAGAATGGATAATACGTCAGGAAAGAAGATGTTTTAAAAAAACTAGACCCAAGGGGTGTTGAACTCTGCTACTGCACAGCTGTTGTGTATATTGTGATGGAGAAAACACTGAAAGTCTCTGACTTTAACATTCTCTGTGCCCCGGTTGCCTCTGACAATCCTTGGACAACCACCTAATCTCTTGACTGCCTCCATGTAGTAGCCTCCAACAATTTTTGGGTTATTGCTTGTAGTAAATATATTCATCCAGATGATTTTCTGTGAAAACCCATCAATGCAGCAAATGATACTGATATCAAATGGCTTCAATTTGTCATAGGAGTCAAATATAGTAGATATAATTGGGCCCTTTTGCAAAATCTTTGGCAATGGAGACGTCTGGTTCCTCTAAGTACAACACCCATTGGGTCTAGTTCTTTTAAAATTTATCGAGTGTCTTCTTTCCTGATGTGTAATCCATTCTCCTTGCATTTTGTGTACATCCAGCTATACCCATATCCCATGAGCATGACATACTTTCACGTGAGCATGGGAAACTTTCTTGTGCCCACTTGATAGTACAGTACCTGGTGCGCAAGGGATACTATCTGGTGCCTATGAGATAGTATCTAGTGCACACCAGATAGTAACCTGTGCGCACCAGAAACTTAAAGATTTTTTTTTGCCCATGTCCCCTTAAGGGCCTTCTCACTTTTAATATTTTAATGGTCTGTGGCTCATCATCACTGAACCTTGGGCTGAAATAAAGGGACTAGAGCCATTCAAACCACACCACAGTGTAGTTGTCTATTTTTCCTGTGCCTGACCATTCATTGGAAATCATATTATGCAAGTGCATGATTCCACAATATTTTTAGGGCAACATTTCAATGCAAAGTCTTGTATAGAGAAATGCAACATGATGTATAGTGTAAAGTGGAAATAAAAGGTATCAGCGGTTTTCCTCTTGGTGCACTGTTTTAGTTTTGTTGCTTCTTGATCTTTGAACACTTCTTGTTTACAGCATGACGCAACATGATGCAACATGATTTCTCTTAAATGGAAGACGTCATCCTAGACTGCTTCTTCAACCTTGTATGAGCCTTTACCTAAGGATTTACTTTAATATTAACTTTTTAATTATGTTGAACACTAATAAATCATTTCTTAGCCCTAAATTCTTAGTGTATACCATTTAAAGCTGTGCAGTACTACTCCATCCTATTAATTATGTTGCATGAAAAAATCTGTTGCATAACTGATAATTTCACGTGTTTTTAAAAAGTGGTTAAACTTGTTTCAGAACAAGTGATATTTAATTAATTGCCCGGGGTACGGCCTACATTCTGGTGGTCAGTGTAGGGATGTCTTTAGCCATGTATCAGCCTTGGTGCGTTATGTAGTGCCCAGGTCATCAGTCTCCCCATAGGAGACACTGAGGTGAGGCCTACCACGGCTACTGCTTCCTCTCAGTCCAGTGGTTTGGTGAAAACTTGGTGAGAAAAAAGGACAGGAGCCTACGCATGTGCGTGGACTACCACATGCTTAACAGCAAGATGAGGAAGAACGCATCTCCCCTATCTCGTATTGAGGAGAGCCTCAATGCCCTTTCTGGGGCTTGCTGGTTTTCCACTCTGGATCTGGCCATCGGTTACAACTAAGGCCCAGTTTCCAAGCACCACAATCCCAAAATGGCCTTCTGCACGCTTTGGTCTTTTTGAATGGAACCGGATGCCCTTCGGGTTGTGTAATGCCCCAAGCACCTTTCAGTGCTTGAAGCAGAAGATGTTTAGGAGTCAGCAGTGTTAGTCACTGCTCCTTTATCTCCATGACATCATCATGTTCTCTTCTTCAGTCGTCCAACCCCTGCAGCAACTGGAAGTTGTCCTTGGTTGGCTCCAAGAGGAGGGCCTGAAAGCAAAACTAGAAATGTGTGCTTTCTTGTGGCAGGAGGTCAGCTTTCTTGGACATGTCATCTCTGTCAAGGAGGTTTCTACAGACCCCACAAAGATTGAGGTGGTGGCCAAGTGGCAGCTTCCACGCAATTTGTGCCAGAGCTGTGCTCATGTTTGGGGTTCGCCAGCTACTACAGGTGCTTTGTAGAGGGGTTTGCCAAGCTGGCTGGACCTCTACATAAGTTGGTGGTGGAACTTGCAGGCACCAGGTCAAAGAGAGGGTCAGGATAGGCGCTGGGTTCTGTATGGACAACTCAGTATGAACAGAGTTTTGAAGTCTTAAAGTTGGTCTTTTCAGCTGTCCTTTCCCAGGAGACAGAGGGTGGTTTTGGGCCCGTAGCTTACCCTAGCTGTGGCCTCCGGCCCACTCAGTGCAACATGGCCAACTATAGTTCCATGAAGTTGGAATTCTTGGTGCTCAAGTGGGCAATGACAGAGGAGTTCCAGGAGTATCAATTAGGGCCAGTACGCAAAACTGTGCACAGTTTTGCATACTGGCGTGTCTGCCGTGTTTCTTGATGATCTGGTCTCCCAGCAATTGTAAGGTGTGCATTTTTTACAGTTTTCCTGTGCTGCACGTTCACGTGCTGCATTATATCTGCCTCTGCTCTTTTGCTTTGCAGTGTAGTCTACTCTTGTCAGCAGACCCAGAGTAATACTGCCTCGCTTCAAGCCCTTGTTTAACACAGTGTCGCTTGTGTGTCAAGGTAGGCTCGCTTCATTTTTATTTCGCTAACTTTAGGCTGCTTTTATCTGGCCTCCAGCTAAGTGTAACTTTTTCTTTTTGGTCTCTGATCTGCTGTGCTAGTGATTGAGCTGTGGCTTTGCGGCTCTCCCCCTCCCGCTGCTGGGACCTATAACTCTGTAATAATATAGTAGTGTATGTTTTTTTTTTTTTCCTTTCGGTTAACTGGGTGTGCGTGTGGTGTGTGTGTCCATTTTTTTTATTTTAGTTGACCATTGTGGCAGCACTTATGCTTATTTGTGTGCCCCATTGCCCTCCCCCGGACTCCCCACACTGCTTGAGTTGCTAATTTGTATTTTAACATTGTGAGAACTGCTTGTCATTTAAAAAAAAAGGGATACTATCAATAAAATGTATATCTATTTTTTGGAATCACATCTCAGTCTAGTGTTTTCGAGCCTGTGTGACCTTTCTTTTTTTTTTTTGGGTCCCAAAGTGGTTACACTCAAGAATTTTCTTGTGGTGAAATTCCACGAGGTGGCATAGTCGACACTATTAAAAAAAAACCTCCTCCCGCTCTTGCCACACTAACAACACATTAATTATTGTTTAGGAATAAATTAGATTCATATTTTAATGGTTTCTCATAAATATAACAAGACACTGTTCTGTATTATTTCAGTGTCACAGTATACTGTATAAGATGGAAATTTATATTCCTTCCTGAATGCAATCATCATGAATACAATGCAGTATGTTTTTTTTCTGTCCTTATGATTCATGCATCACTTAAACATTAGAGACATGGGAAACAGCAAAATTGAAAACAATTTCCTTCACTCTGAGGCAGAAACAGTACTTTATTATTTCACTATGTTCAAATGTATTTTATTTTGATTTACATTATGTGGCCTAACAGGAGCCTTGTGGAGAACAGTTTGCAGATTGTCATCTCACTGCTGGCTTCCATAGGAAATGAAAACAAAAATGAAAGAAAGAAACATTGCATTTTATAAAGAAAAAGATATGGTACTTCACAAGTCTGAGAAGGTAAATGTCTTTTGTGTTTGGGGAAAATACAGACCTTGCAGCTGCTGAAACTATAAGGTAGTAAACATTCAATCTGTCTTAGGTTCTTTTCTCCAGCAATTCTGAAAATAATGTTTTCTCGTTTCTTTTGAGTTTACAGGGTGCCCGCTCTTCACTGTTATGATTATTTTACAATAATGGACATTTCAAATTAAAGTTCCAAGGTAAAGTACTGGCAAGTGAAGACAGAACTTTTGAAACCTTTGTTGCAGTCCCACTTCTCCAATATCACCCTTTCCGAATGTATTATGTACAGAATAGTGCACCTCTATGCCTAATGTCTAATAATAACAACAACAACAATAATAATAATAATAATAATAATAATAATAAGTATAATCTTGAATTATGGCTTGGCAAACTGACATACATACAGCACAAAAATAGTGGAATTATATTACTGTTTCATTTTTAACCATCTTTAATGACATACAGTACCAGTCAACAGTTTGGACACACCTTCCCTTTGTCTTGAATGAGAAAATGTGTCCAGACTGTTGACTGGTGCTGTAGAATGATATTTTTGGTCAGTGCAGCAGTCATGAAATGATGATGATAACAAAATAAAGCTAGGCCATTTTATGACAAGGAAGACTAAAGAAGACATCATGAGTAAAATTTTAAAGGGGGACTCCACTGATTTTATATGGCAATTTACTAAACCACAGGAGTATCTCTTTGACTGAAAAAGCAGTCATTGTGATACAATATTTTGCCCTAGCTTTAAAAATCATGATTTGTACAGTTTTATTTGGTAATTTCTTCCAGTTTAAGCTGCCTCGTCAATGTGAAGTACCTAAAACCTTCCTGTAGGTTGGCCGGAAAATGACAAAGTATATTATTAATTCTATTTTGATGCAGCTGTAAAACAGCTGTGCTGTAAGACATTGTGTGCAAACCTCCCGGGCTGCTCTCCATAGCCACTTTGCATTGAATACCATGAGCACCCTGCTCGGACTCTGAATTACGTAACCTTGTTTTTTTTACCTGTTGTTGTGGTAACTATAGAATCTTATTGTACTTCACCCTGTGGTGGCACACACATTAGTGAACACCCACAGTGAGTTTCAGTGCTATTGATTTTAACCTGTGAGCAAACCTCTGCTTTGAATAGGCTAGCTCAGTTTCCATAAGAACAAGGATTATATTCAAGATTCATGTACTATCGATAGCATTTCACACACTGTCCACTTTACACTAGTTCTACTCGTGTCCCTATAGTTTGAATTTTATAATATAACAACAATGGTTAAGCAGTGAGGAGCACCAGCTTCATGGTTTAACAATGCTTATATATCATCTCTGACAGCAAAATCAATTTCAAGACCAGACATTTTTTTTTATCTGATAGCTAAAATATAATCAAAAGATACAGACATGATGGCTAACGCTACAAAAAATAAAAAAAAATCCTTAAAAAATAGATAGAGTGTGTAGTCTAGTGATGATTTGAACATTTGAATATCTGAACCTACTGAGCCTACCAGCTTTAAAAATTAAATCTGCTGAGGGACAACAATCAATAATATACATTATGCACATAGTGGATGATTGAGGAAATCCTATGGACTCATGGGAAAAAAAAAGCATAAGCAGGGACAAAATCATATTCATCTGCATAATGAATCGCGCTGTTTGTTGATTCATTCCATCTGGGAGCCTCTTGACTGTTGGGGTTCAGTATGTGACAATCAGTCAGTCTGCCAGTTTCTGTATTTTCCAAATGAGAAAAAAAAGATATACAGTATAGTTTGTGTGTGTGTGTGTGTGTGTGTATTACATTGTGCAGTATTTAAATGAGCCCTGAAGGAAATGTTCAGTGATACAAGGTTTATTAATGCACCAAAATTTCACACAGCAGTATCAGTGACAGTATTGGATGTTTTTCAGTGCTTGATGTAATAGATTAAGAACATTCACAGTAGTATGTTGTCTTTGTTAATTTTTTTCTACTTAAGGTAGTATGAGTTACACTGAACACTGGTTGAGGCTATGAATCCCTAACTTGAACTGAATGATCATGTTATCGTGATTGTGATATTGATTTTAGCTGTATCACCAATATCGGAAAAACCATCAGCAACAGCTTTCCTCTTTTTTAAATTGAAGAAGAATTGGGTCCTTAGCATGAGCAATGATAGCGATGGCTAAACAGACGAGGAAAACAATGCCACACAGAGAAAAGTCAAATTTCATTTTTTTCATTGAAACTGATCTTGGAAAATATAAGTTGAGAAACACCTTTAGCAATTTTGCACCAAATACTAAACACATTTGACCTGAATAGAAAGCTTCCTCTTTTAATAGCTCAAACTCAACAAGCTGCCGTGCAAACAGCGATAAATCAAATCCCTTTCAGGAACTTTCCTTCGGGGTCTCACCTTTTACTGTGATGGATTGTAACAGCTGAGTTATGATCTGTCAGAGCTGAGAAATTTTGATTTTTCCTGAGCTGCATCAGGTCGTGCCCCACTGTCACTGTCTGCGTGAAATATTGATGGCAATTATCTGAGATGCTGGTGGCCACACTGAGATGGTGGGTGTCTGGGTGATTTGGGTGACAACTTGTTACATCAAATACTGTAGCCGATATTAAAGAGATAATCTGCAAGACCTTGTGGTGGCTACAACTTTCCTACCACGCTGTCTTTCCTGTGGTGTTTGCACCTCTCAGAGCACGATTCCTGCCTCGGTCCTGTTTGTTTTGCCCTTTCTGCCTCCGTCGCTGCCTTCAGCCCCGCACTCTCTTGTCTTGGCTTTGCCATTCTCCACCTGTCCACCAGATGTACTGTACTTACGCACAGCGGTGCTAGATTTAAATGTTAACGTCGCCATGCTAACATGCTAATGCTAAGCAGGTATAATGTGTACCATAGTCACTAAACATAAAGTACAGCTGAGGCTGATGGGAATGATGCTAGTTTTGGTATTTGGTCACAAACTAAAGTACTGGACTAAATTGTTTATATTAAAAAAACTGAAAAATCTATCAAAAATTTAAAAAATGTTGTTGCAACCCTACAAATTACCACAACAATGCATGTTTATGTGTTCTGGTTCGATTGTTTTCCCTTCAAAATTCTTTTAGAGACAAGGAAAGTGAAGAGCTATGGGAGTACAAATCCTGCTCTCCTGTCCTGCCTCATCCTTTGCCTTTAACCGAAGACCATGAAAGCAAATTCCACAAATCAAACATGCATTCCCCTGCATGCACACACACACACAGATCCACACACACACACAGGCAGGCCGGAGGTCAAAACAAAGTAGTAACGCCAGAGGAAAAGATTAGAATGACAAAGCAGAATGGCACTGAGTCGGGAGAGCTGTGGGGAGGAGGACAGCAGAGATGGAGATGCTAAATAATGGCTCTCTTGTGGATAAAATATAACCTCTGCCAAAAGAGGGGAAAGTAGTGGAAGGAAGTAACCATAACATTTTAGAGGCAGGATGGAGAAAAAGAACACATGGACTTCAAAAAAGTAAAATACCCTGAAATCAACATTTTATTTTATTTATGGGGTAAAATGTGCAGGAAAGAGGTCCTTCCTAAAAGCTGTATATATTTTCTGTCGGTCACTGTGCAATATTTCATAAAAAAAAAAAAAAACATACTATATATACTCCCACAATTTTGTTGAAAAAGTTTCAAGATAACTTATGATTTAAATCATTTCATGGATGGATATCAGGCTGCCTGGTGTGTTGATAAGTGCGGTTATATTCATGCCAGCAATTATTTTGTAAGAAAGATTCATATATATATATTTATATGTATTTAAGGTGGATTCATCATTTTGGATGGAAGCTGTGAATGTGCAAGTTTAATAGTAAATAGACACTCCAGGCTGAAAGGATCTGGTGCCTTTCATCATCACAGGCCTCGTTTTCTAGCTTCTACTGAGGGAACATAAATGAATTGGTGCCCACACAAAAAGCAAGTCTATTTTTATTAGTAACTGGGGACCTCATAACATTTACAGCAAGGCCAAAGTAAACTCAAGAGCCTACAGTACGTTGAAGCTGCTTTATATTCAATTAATGGACACACTCCATCTATTGCTGAAGACAGGTTAAAAGAAGGTCAGGCCTCTATTCTATGCATGTCCAATATGAGTAATAAGGTTATTAGTCCCCTCATATGACCCAGAAGTAATGAATGTTCAATTACTCTGCTTTCAAATGAGAAGAGGAGTAGGACTACAGACCTCCAATCTTATGCTACTGGCAGAGAGAAGTCAAAAGAACAGAAGGAAGGCAGATAAGAGAAAGAGAGAAGGCTGTAGTTTGGAGAAATGAAAACAAAGTCAACCAGAAAGTGGTAAGGGAGCACTATCTAATTTGGTAATTTTAAAAATAATAATGTTTAAAATAAAATAATGTTTCAAAGATTTTTATCCGCATCTGGATCTAGATCTGCATCAAAATACTCGAGTCAGCAACAGATGGAGTTTTCTCAGTTGTCACAGAACTGTAGATGTTCAAACTTTCTATTATTCTAAGCTCTTTTAGGACGTATGTACGGAGGTATCTAAGAAGTTTCCATTTTGAGTAAAGAACGAGAAAAAGAAGTGAACTCTAACTGCTACTGTTTGTTTATGTAGCCTCCTGAGCTGCTGGAACTTGATCAAGACGCAGCTTCCAGAAGATAACCAATCAGAACAGAGCCTGAAATAGACAGGAGCTAAAATGGCCTGTTTCAGACAGAGGCTGAACTGAGGGGCTGCATAAAGGAACAGTGTAATATAAACAAGTTTTTTTTTAAACTGTAAATCATGCAAAGATATACCAGTAAAGCTCCAGAATAAAACCTGTAAATGTGCACGATATGTCCCCTTTAAAAGTTGAGCTCAAGAACAAGCAAGTAAGTGAACCTTGAGAGGAGATTGTTTATCAACCGCTGATCCCAAGGTCAAGAATGAACTGTCAAGCTCAATAATTTTGATGTTTTGAAGGATACATAAATCCTGGGAAGTTAAGTCTTTCTACAAGGTAAAATGTGCAACAGTAAAGGTTAGTGAGACTTATGACCACTGACTTATGGCCATTAAACTCATGTTGCCGTAGTGCCGCTTACTGGGCTGTTTAGGCTAATTTTGGCAGTTTTTTTCCCTGTTAATTAATGAGCATTGTCCCTGTCAAATGAATAAAATAAAATAAAATTGTTTGAAGTAAAGATGAAACGGTATGAAAATTTCATATCATGATTATAGTGACCAAAATTATCACATTTATCAGTATTATCACAGTATTGTTAAATTGTGCTGAAAATGTTCACTGAAATCATTTCACCAAGTTTTATATTGAAAACCACAAATGAAATTAGCAGCACTTTTTGTTTGCATAAACATTCAAATAGTAACATAGCCAATACCTTATCTAAACATATGAAAACCATATCAAATGTGCATTAACGTTAAAGATGGCACCATGTGGCCATGAGAGGTAACTGCACTTTGCACTGCAGCAAACAGGAACGCCTGTCTCGTCTATTGTATGTATGTATTGGTTTCCTGTTCTCTTTAAGCTGTGGCTTTTCTTTTTTTTGACTTTTTTCTTGTTTTGTTCAACATACAGGAACTCCTCAGCTGCATTCAGACTGAAAACAGTCCTGTGTAGAACAATACAGGTGGCTGCTGGTGTGGGAGTGTTGTTTAAAATGCCGGTGAGGCGATGAAATACAATCCAGCAAGTCTGGTTGGAGTAACAGATTATTATCAGAAAAACACTGCACAGCGGTTTGTTATACTCACAGAGTGGATTTTACAACTCTGGAAATTTATCACGCAGCAACCCTGTTTAATAGTGGGTACATGTGGAATGTGTCTGTGTCCGCGGACCTCTGAAAACAGTATGAATGGAACCACGTGCGCATCCTCAAGACCACAGCTGTCCATGGACATGGAACGCAGAAAGCATGAATTGACCTTTACCCTTTGGCTACACTGGGCACGTAACATAAGCAGACCGTTGCTGTATTGTAATGTATTTCCTCTTAGAAGGCTGAAAACTCTCCAGAGCGCTGTCACTGCCTTCTGCTATGTTTTTATTGACACAAAACAAACCGACTTTGCATGCTGCGCCTGTGCGCCTGCATCTGGGAGACTGTTGCTAACTTTGGTTGATGCTGGACAGTATTTACTGAGTTTTTCAGAGCAAGGTAATCAAACACAGTTTTAATGGTAATTAAAATTTGAAACGGTAATACAAACAATCAGGAATTTTACCATGGTTTATTATGAAACCGGTAACTGTTTTATCCCTAGTTTGGAGTTGCTATGTGCATGTGTCATCCAAAACTGGTTGCAACAAATTACAGACTTATTTCAAATAGCATATGCTTACAAGAATCTATGCATACCAAATTGAGTAAAGATTGGCTAAAATTAGTTTGCACAAAATGATAAGAAATACTCTGTGCAGGTGGAAATTGATAAAGTCTTTATGGTTAGATATTGGACCAAGAAATTCAGTCCAAATAGTGACACTATCCACAACAAAAACAAAATCACTTTCTTCTTGGCCTATTGCCCAGCTTTCCATGAAATTTCACTGAAATCTGAAAAACAGTTTTTGAGATATCCTGCGAAAACAAACAGATAAATAAACAGTACAGAAAACATAACTTCGTTGGCTTATACAGGTTATACAGCTCTTTAAAGGGTTTTCTATCAGTTCCTCTGATAGGGCCCTATAAACTCAGCTGATGCTAATCTGCACCTCCCTAATTCTCCCACTGCAGACTTGACACAGTCCGCAGTGCTACTGCGACATGATTAACGAATGACCTAACACATGACCTCCCATAATTGCCTGTATTAGCCGCCAAGGCGCAGACCCTTGACATGGCCATGTGGATGTCTTAGATGGGGGGTGGGGACTCCTCTGGGTAACTAGAGACCCTGACCAAAACAGAACCAGACTGGAGGAATTAATTATATTGTAATCAAGCATCAAAACTGTAACATTATGCATGCACAGTAGGAACACATCCCCTATCGTGGTTAACCAGCATGTCAGCTCCTCCCTCAGTGGAGCAGGGTGGTGGGGATGGAAGCCACTGTCTGTCAGGAAACAACAACAAGGTCAACTGCCATTTAGCAGTGCAGTGTTCCTCGAATGCTGGTAAAACAGATCCCTCTGCCCAGGCTCCTGACCTTGTCTTGTTTAATGAAATGTAGTGACCATGCGTAACTTCTCAGCCTGTTTAACAGCCTGTAGACTCGCCTGCATGTGAGCAATACCGACTGTGATTCCTGCCCACCGGTCTGTGATACAAAACTGTATCACAGAACGCCCTGCGCCAATGAGTGTGCATGAATAATGTCCATGAATTACAGGACTGGCTGATTGGAGGGATTTGAAATGTGGCATTGATAATAGATAGTGAAATATTACCTAAATGTGAGTGATGCTGCTGGGAGAGAAGAGGCGTTGCTGCACACTTTTTAGATTTCAATTCTTCCGCTGCAGGATCTGGTCTAATCAGATATGCTGTAAGTGTTAAAGGCTACCAAAACACTGCTGCTTGCACTTGCATAGTAACACAGATAAGGGACTGATAGCAACATAATAACCCACAGAATACCCCGCCCCCCACCCCCCCTGGCCCTCTTACTCGTCGAAGGCTCTCTCACATTGCATAGACACCCCTCACACCTTTCCACACATTTCAGCACTGACTTTACTGCTGCTGAGGATAAACCTCCTTTGGCTATGTGGAGAATTAGCATTTGGAGAGGGAATCATGCTAACAGCTATTATATGTGATCACTTGATGCATTTTGAGACTACAGGAAGCCATCCATGATGGAATAACACAATCCAAATTGACAATTAATCTGCTCCTTATTGGGTCTCGGTAGACTGAGGCTGATTCTACATTGTGCAGCGGCTTCTGTACAATGGCAACAAACAATTGACGCTAATTTTTGGTACGGGGAGAAGTCTTATGTTAGCAAGTATCATTGCCACTGTCTGTAAAATCATTAAGTGATTATCACTATTTGTTTATATAAAAATTAAATCAACCAAGTGACATCTGGTGTAGTCAATGTTGCTCTTAGCCCGCTCGACTCAGGGACAGATTTGTGTGACAGTTTTTGGTACTACCTCTGGGGGTGCCAGTTGGCTTTATAGGATTAGTTCATTATTTTGGGAAATATACTTTTTCACTTTCTTTTCAACAGTTAGATGAGAACCTCCTGGAATACCACAACATGTTGCCTTTACGCTTCAGTTTTTTAACATAAAAAAGATATAATGTGTTAAGTGCTGAACTTTAGAGGTGCTGGTGGGCAGACTTCTTTTTTTCACCTTTGGACAGAGCCAGGCTAGCTGTGTCCCCCTGCTCCCAGTTTGAGCTAGGCTAAGCTAGGCTAACTCTTGTCCTGGCTTCAGCTTCATATTAAGGAACCGATAAAGGATGGTATTGATCTTCTCACCTAATTTTCGGCAAGAAAGCGAATAAAAGTACTTCCAAAAATGTTGAATGTAAACTGCCTTTAGTGGATATTTACAACTTCCTATAAAAAAATGCCAAATACCTCTCAAATGCAAATCTATAAATGCAACAATCTAACCAAATTGGCCAATTAGTCTTTTTAGGAAGCTGAAACCAAAGTACAAGTCACTACATTTCTAGCTTTAGTGGTCAGTCAGTGTTTTGGACTCGTGTCCTTTTTAATTAATGCATTGCAGAATGAATGAGCTCTCCTGTCTTATATCAAATTGTGCTGTCATTATTTACTTAGAATCAGGAGCTACATTGATGTAGATTTACTATATCCAGCCCCGTGTCCAGGGACTTCTGACCACCAGGGGCCTCCCCTTCATGTCAGCCTAACCATGGTGCCTTAAGGTCAGGCATTATGGTCAGAAGTCCCTGGGCCCCTTTGGCCTGGTCAGTAATCTGTTCTTCAGTTTTGCCCACTGACATTTGGAGAACATGATATGATTTGACTTAATCATGCAATGAAACCCATTTTATTCCACCTCAGGGAGCGGGTGACCAACCTAAAAGAATTTAATTAATTAATGATTATGAAAGGCTTGATATGATGGTCTAAATGTAAATGTAGATTCAGAGGGTAAAAGGCCTGAAGTCTGACAAAAATGAAGGGAGCATTGATTATTGCTAATATTTTCTGTATTCTTAGCAAAACACAGTTTAATTTAACACAACATACCAGCTTTCAGCAGCTTTGGGTCAATACTCCTTCAGAATCTGAATATTAGGTGTCAATTATTGAATAAATCAGTTCCCAGCGCCAAATGACGAACTGTACGCCGCCGCTGCTGCTGTCACCTCCGGTCTCTGAGATGTGACCGTTCCCACGACATGTGCCTCATCCCATTGCGACATTAGCCTTGAAAAGGACAAAAAAATAGTTTGAATGTAATGTAATTTAGCCTACCATGGCAGTCTCCTTGATGGCTGCATCCATCATTGTCAACAAAGGCTACATCAGTGCAGACCCCAAGGTTTCTCCAAAGAATACTTGAATTGTGAATGTCTCACTCAGGTGTCTGAAATCATTGCGGAGAGGAAGAGACGAGTCTAAGTGAAAGTGGCAGGGAACACCATGCCCTGCTTATTTTGAACACGAAACATCTTTCTGGCTGGGAACCGCAATGATACAGACACAGGAGTTATGAAATACCCACAAATCCAAACTTTAAAGTTTGGATTTACTGTAGGCGACACAAGAAACTTTAAAGTTTAGATTTAATGTACTGTAGGTGTCAAGGTAAGATTGAATATTCCCATATCATCCACTCAGTGAACAGGCTCATAGAAAAAAAAGCTCTGTTTGTGTTTTGTTTACTGTTGACATTTAAGCTGGGTAATGCCTCAGCGTCCTGGTATTCAGTGGGAGGCTATTTTATCATATTTCATTAGTGCGGCTCATTAGGATCAGATGAAGGCTCGGATCAGGCATTTCAGAGGAGATTCCTGGCTGCTGAATGATGTCTGTGACTCCCCCCCCCCCCCTCACCAACTCCAACTTCAAGTAACAAACTAACTAAAAAAAAGAGAACATCAAAGGCTTTTATCTGCCTTTCATCATGGGGAGGTTGGCAATTTCGCAAACCAGTCAATTAGAGCTTATTAAAGCCATCACACTGTTGCTGTTCCACATCCAGCATTTAACAGATCGTTGTATATAGTCTGTTTTTATTCATTTCACTTTATGAGATTATTTTTGCTGTATTGATGTTGATCAAACATTGAAAGCGGTTTTTCTGTGTAAATGTAGTCCACATTTGCTTTGTTTTCTTGGAATTAATTTTATGAGGGCACCTCGGGATTATTGCCACCCTCTGATTTAACAAAAGACAACTGGAATCAGATTGTTCCTCTACAAATTCCTCTTCCGTCTGCATTCTTTTTCATGACAGGTGGGAAGACAGAATATTGGATCCAGAAAAACCAAACCAAACCAAAAAAACCAAAACAACAACAACAACAAAAATAAATAAGTATTTGGTTTGCATGGGATTAGTATTATCAGGGGACATCTGTCCTCCCAAAAACATGGTAGATTTACAAATTACAGGAGTGGAAGCTCCTCGAGGGATTATATTCATTAACTCTCCATGATTATTATAAATCACTTGATCACCTCAGGGAATATTAGACCTCTGTGTATACAGATTTTCTCTCTTCAGGAATTTAAGCAACTTGTTTTGATGTTTTGCGGAGTTAGGAAAAACAGACACCATGTTCTTAATGATTAATAGCCCTAAACTGTGGTACTTTTAAAGCATAGTAGATATCTGTGTTTTAGAGTGGAGTAGACTGATTTGTCATTTGTTTTTTATTGAACTAGTCAGCTATATCTCACTGTGGTTGTCCGCTCACAGAGCTGGTCTTAGTCGTCCCTTTGAAGAATGTTAATGTGCCCTCAGCTGGTTCGTCAATTTCCTGGACTTTTGTCTTATATTGGTTCCACCTTGAACTGGCTCCTTGGCCCACTACGAGACAGGAGGCAGATTAATGCCACTCCTTTGAAATCTCAGTCACATAGCAGCAGCACCAGCTCAACCATGAAAATAAATCTAGAGTTTGCCATCTGTCACCACATTGACTAATGTTCAGGTCCAAAAACTAGCCTTGATTTTTACCCAAATTGAAAGGAGAAAAGGGAGAGAGAGACATCAGTGGGAGCTGATATTATCCCTGTGCAACTAGCAATGTTTTGGCTGCCTAAGCCAATGTCAACAGACAGGTTGCTGCCAGGTTTCAAAGAATTCTCATTTGGATGCTTCCCTTTTCCCAGAAAAAGTCGAATAAAACACTGTATGACTGCCAGTTAGGGAGGGAATTAAAGTCACCACATCCTTATGTAAATACAAGTCTAATTAACACTTGAGCAACGTATGATTCAAACTCTAAGCTCTATGCATATACTCAGCTGATGTATAATGTTTGTTATATTAGAATCAAAAATGTATTCAAATCAATAAGCTACAAGGCTTGTTTTCCAGGAAAGTGTGGTCCTTGGAAACCAAAGGATATTATTAGATTTCCTATTCCTATATTTAGCAATGTATGTGCATTGATGATGGAAATGAATGTGCTTTGACCAGTGGGCTTTCTATCACAGTATATTCTTTATCCTAACAGATGTACATAAGACTACTTCTTTGCAGATGAGAGAAAATGTGTAAAAATCTTATTTATGTAAACCTATTCTGCCAACTGTCTATTTTATTAACATGATGAGGTGCAAATTGATGCTGTCACTAATAATTAACTGCAGCAAGAGACATCAAAGAAGTATGTAAGAAAGGTGCTTTGTCCTGCATATGTTTCAGAAGCTTTAAACGTGTGCAGATTTTTTTTTCTCTCCTTGTCCTGCTGCTTGTTTTGCTTCCTTCCACGATGCATGATGATATTGTACTGCAGAGGGAAAGACAGTCTTTATTTCACTTCTGCGGGTGCACATTACAGACCACTGGAAAGCCAGCCGCTGACAGTTTTATGGATCCATGTGAAGGTTCTCTGCAAACCAGGGCGAACTAGGTTTATTTGCCCATAGAAGCGAATGGCTGTGATGCCAAACAGAGGTCTTAACTGTGCACATTGTTTGTCTGCCTATCCTTGGAGAGATCTGTGTTGCTTTTGGACTTGGTTTAAGAATCTACAAATATTCTTACCCACAGTGTGTGTATGTTTGGATTTACAGCATGTATCTGTATGTAGTGTCTCTTAGCCGTTGGTTTGTTTGCAGTTGTTTCATCATGAATATGCAAATCTTTATGTGTGTTGTGTGTGTCTATGTTAATGCGCCGTAATGTGTGACAACGAGTGCGCTGCATGTGAATGAGTGTGTGCGCATCTGTCTGTGAGCATTTGTGCCGTAATGTGTGTCGAGTGTGTGCTGATTTGTGGACGTTTTGGAGTGTTATGTGATGTGGCCGTGCATGCAAACAAATCCACACATTTCCCCCTGCAAGTAGCAACGCTCTTAATTATCAAAGAGGGAGAATTGATTTCATGAATTAGCAAACAAAGGAAAGGCTTTGAACGTAACAGCACTGTAGCGTGGTATGCTTGTTGAGGGGAGTAACTAACTGCATGTCACAGCTTATCCTCATCCTAAACACTCATAACACTACACTTGTAGTCGCCATTGAGTTTTGTATTCAGTTTTAGAGGAATTTAAGGTAATTAAAGGCAGAAACACTTTTGTTTCTGTTAAAAATGGAGATAGCACAAGATAGTGACGGAAACATATTCAATCTGGAAGCCATATAATATTAGAAACAGGAGCCAAATTGAGCTATTGGAGCCACTGTCTGTATAAAAGTACAGTAACCCTGCCCACACATAAAGTCTGTATTGTGATGTTTCAGAATAAGCCTGTAACTGTGTGTAATTTTGTAAAGGTCCCTGATGTGTTTAAGTACAAAATTGCACTGAGAAGCCAAAACTGCCTCTACTGAAATTCTCCCGAAATAACATGTTACAAACTTAATGGCTGCACATTAAATAGAAACAGGCTCATAACTACCCGGCAATGTGTCAGCATCGACTTCAGCCATGGCATTTCAGCTCTTGTAGATTTACAAGACATTAGCAAACATACTATGACGGTCTTAGGAATTAAATGAGTGATTAAAGAGAGTTTAGTAATCCAAATTTCACACATATGAGTATTTCTGAAGTGATGTCTCAAAGTAGCCCGAGGGACCAGATGGTGAATAGCATTTTAGTTGGTGGAGACGGAGAAAAAATAAGGCTCACAGCAGTCCCAGTTTACTCTAATTTAATTTTGCATGTCGTGTGAATTGCCTTTAGTTCCATAGTTGAGTTTTCTTAATGGAAATAGAGGACATTTTGGCCAGTGTTTGCTTCACATCAAATGTATGAAATTCCCATAAAGTACCATAGCTGTCATTTTTTTTTAGAGTAAAGCTATTACAATTATAGTTAATTATATATAGCACACCTGAGTGTGAAATTGATATCAGTGCAGAATGGGGAAAATAATTCTGTTTGAAATTGTGTGTACAAATAAGAAGAAAAAGGATTCACAGCTTCTTTTCATCTTTAAATAGTCTCACTATAATGAAGATGTGATATCTATCCATCTATCCATTGATATAATGTACACTTAAAGCAGTCAGCCTGCATGTTCATGGACACTATTCTCCTACAGTGGTTATAATGGTGAAACACTGGAGGACGTCACAATGCAAAATTACTCGGCAGTGGAATTCTAAAGTCACTGTTTGATTGACATACGAACACCTCAAGTATTATGTATTTTCCTTTAGTATTAAATGGTTAAGTGTGCTGATTTCTTCTATACTAACTGCAAAAACAGTCCAGTATATAATAAGCTTTAGTATATATGTAGCCAGGTCATAAATAACAGGACCGGACACAGCAAAATTCTTGTTGTGGCTCTTTTAATTCCCCGACTGCACTCAATAAAGAACAGCATTAATTCTGTCATTTTGAGGGTCTTGGATAACCAAAATGATAACAAAACAATATTACTTTTCCCTCGTTTTGTTTTCAATTAACAGTCTACTATAGTGCTAATAACAATGGTGCAGATAGGTCACCGGAGTATCATAGTACATTAATGCTTACAGTAGTCAGACTCCAACTCAAGACTCTACAGGAAACTAAATCTAATGAACTGTCGACATCAAGTATCTATAGACAACAGTAGTGGCTTACTTCCTAAATAAATAGAAAAAATAGAAATACAACAAATAAATACATTTGTTCAACCACTCAACTTGTGTAGTTATCTCACAGTAGATTACACTAGTTCAAAAATATATATATATATATGTTCATGAAGAGAACATATTTTTACAAATGCTCTTACATTAACTTCAAAATACCTTTTTAGAAGAAAACCATGAACTCACTCGCTCTCCATTGTGCAGCCTGCGCGCTCACACACACACCTGGAGGCCAACAGCACTTTTATCTCCCCTCTAAACTCAGCAGAAGCACACAAAAAGGGCACATTTTAGTGAGAATAGTTACCATACGCCGCTATGATGCTATGACTCTATCTGTTAGTTTACTGTATCACTACTTACGCTGCTCTGCTGTTCAGTGTTTGCCCTCAGCGTGGCGGGGATATCACACACACAACACGTTTTACCAATCTACAAAAATAAGCAAGAATACAGAATAATCGTCCATCAACCTTAGCTAGCTTAATTATACTCTCATCTACTGATGCTGCTAACCATTGTTAGGTCTGAACAAGGTTTATTAGGATATTTTTCCGAGAGACAAGTGAAAAATACACACATTTCGGTCACTAGTTTGGCGGCACTACAGCTGTCCGGTGCGCAAACTCTCATGGGAGTTATGTACTCTCGCGAGATCTACCCTTGAGCTGGTCTTAAAGTGACAGCGCTGCCTCAACAGAAAGAAACAGCAAAGGGACCCAAAAACTCTCTAGCCCTTGTTCACCTGGCTACATATACAATTAAATTGCGATTGTAGTATTAAATTAAGTTCTGTTGAAGAGTGAGTTCCCTTTTTCTCCAAAATGATCTATTTAAATTAAAATTTAATTTTTTTTACTATTTACTATTTACTATTTCCTACCTTGGTTGTCATTTTTATCATTTTTCATGGTCCATAAATAAATGGTTTCCTGAGGTTGGCATGAAAGAACTTGACTGACCCTACAAAGAGCCCTGACCTCAACCCCATCTAGCTGTCTATCCATCTGTAGGACTACGGTTTTTAAACACCACATTCAAAATTATTTGAAGTATTTTTTCTAAATACGGGGGGTGACATGCAACAAGGGTCCGTTGCCACATTGGAACTGTGGACGTTGCGGTTATGTGGCTTGCATGTTAACCGGAGCACACCTTGCATCAAGTATTTTATGCTGCCAATTTGGCCAGGTGTTTCTTGTAAGATAAATGCCCTAACTCAAGTAAGGTATACTGGCTAAATCAAGGATACATAAAACGCAGGTGTCACACATTTCACAAACTAGTAATTATTTCCATTCGAGATGTCAGGTGTGCTAATGACTTGTGATCTTGATACAGGTGGGAATATGCTGGTGTTAAAGAGGTAAGCTTCAGAGGGATTCAGCTCACAGAAGGGGGTGGAGGAGTGGCAAAGGACAAGGTACCAATCAACAGCTAAAAGACAATAAACCAAATGCACATTACATTAAATACTGCATCCAATTTCTCCACACATAATACCACAGGTGCCCAGAATTTCTAGCGATCAGCACCTGAGAAATCAACTCCATGGCTGTTTGAATTGACATTCACAGATGGCAGCATTACTCATTTATTCCAGTTTATTTATCGATTTACAAGCAAAGACAAAGGAAAGTCACACGGGAATTTAAATGAAACCACTTTTGAATAGCGAAAGGATGCATGAGGACACCTGCAATTAGTCGTCCGTCTGTGCTTCTTGTGAAATTTCTACTTAATCAGACAAAACAACCATATTAATCTTTTTTGTCATGCAGGATGAGTTTTTTATTTGTACCGTTTTCCACCTGTGCCCATGATGGCTTGCTGAGTCATAGCCTTCCTCGCAACACCATTCATCTTCCGCCGGTGTGAGGGTTAAGGACCTGCTCACCTGACCACCCCATATCATTGATTGCGGTGTAACGCGGTGCAACTGTGTGAGAATATATGTCACACTTTGGCTGCACACCACCGGTTCAGTTGCTGTCTTGGGTGAAAGCATTTACAGTTTAAGGGCCTGTTGGGAGTCTGGCTTTACAGTGCAGGCTTCATTTCCTCCTTATTCTGAACAGGATAGGAGGACTGATGTGATTTTTCTGAGAGAGATGCTCAGCAAGCAAAGGCAATTTGTTTTGTCGATATTGTCTGATATTTATGGATGATTGTCCACATTGTGTTTTACAAATGGCCAGATTGGGTTTGTATGATTTGACAGTATATTTTGCCATCATTGTCATAATAACAACGTAAATGTGCTGATACATTTTGTGTTTGACAACTAGGGATGCTGTAAGAAGTCAGTAACAGGAAAATGTAGCTGTTGTTTTCTTTTCATTACACTATTTTCTTAGTTGAAAAGTGAGAAGAAATCATGAAAACCACTCTCCTAGCATCACTACTTTCATTCTGATTCATTCCCTCATGTTTTGTTTGATCTCTGTGCTTTTCGTCAAGGCTTGCGATGTCAAATATATACTCTTTTGCCAGTTTATTAGGTACACCTAGGTAAAACGAATGCAGTAATACAACAGGCCTGAAATTATTCCTATGTGCAGGAAGATGTTTTCTGCAGATGTTTCTAATATTTTGTCCTTATCATTTACAGTATATCAATGATGAAAATAAAAGTGCAAAACTATGCAATCACTGTCTCATTTTTTATGTTTAGACATTTGAAAAAGTATCATCAAAAGCAAATCAAATATGACTAAATAATAACAATAAAAATTAAAGCTGTCTATCTGAATATATAAGGAGTGTCTATTATTCCTGAGAGCTTAGTATGTTTGTAATGATTATGGTGTAGAGGCAGAAAGTCAAAATATATATATAACTTTTAGTAAAAGAGCGCCATGCTTCAAATGGGTTTTCTATAGTCGCTTAGCAACAACAAGAGCCATAACCATCACTTCCCACATACAACCTATTAGCACTGCCAGCTAAAAAGTGGCACCCTGTGGACACAGCTGTTCCAGGAGTGGCTGCAGGTCAAGGCCACATTTAGCGGTGCAATTAATATGGATTCTATAAATTGTATGAAAGTGAAAAGGTGAAGGGTAAAGGAAAGGAGAGAAGGAGCGTATAAATAGATAGATAGATAGATAGATGGATAGATAGATAGATAGATAGATAGATAGAAAGAGTTCGTCACTTGCAGTGCGCTCTGTATTACCCTCTTCATAACGATGCTTTTCATTCAGGGCCACATTACCATGGCACACACCCTACAGGCTGTCAGATTTCTCAAAGGGCCTTTGCATATTGAATCAAATCAAGTGAAACAGAGCCAGCACAACTTAATGGGAAATGTTGCCTCTCCCGACAGGCAGAAAGGCGTCGTCTTCATTTTAGCACATCACAGAGTCTTCTGTATGACCACAAAATTCATTCAATCACTCAGTGCTTATTGACTAAATACGCAGACAAATGTTATTCCTGATTTGAATATAAAAGCAGATGAAATTGATTATAAAATGGTATTCACAGCAGTCGTTTCATATGAGGAGCGTTTGCGTTCACAGTGTCCTTGTGACTCTTTGTGTTCTTAGGTGTTGTCGCTGCATTATTGTACAATTAATAGCAAGGAGAAGTTAATATGAAGGCCTTACTGGGACAAACACAGGCTTTGTTCATTTGAATAACAGACCATTTTACTAGACATCTTAAGTTTAAGTTATTTACTGTGTTTCCTCACTTTCCATTTACCTGCAAGTGTTTTGCTACATTTATCAGAGACATACACCCCTTGGATTGATCTCATTTAAATCAGTTGTGGGTTATATGTTTAGGTGAAGAGTACAGAATGCAAAACAACTTTTCCGCTGCATTCTCTTCTATTGATGGTACTGATGGTAGAGAAAATGTCCCCTCTGCCTCTTCTAACCTATTTTTCTGCAAAATAGTTAGCTTACAAAGAAGCGCTTGCTCTTAGGCATGAACATTTCCCATAGCTCTTTTTTTTTTTTTTAAGTGTAGGATGGTGAATTTTTCCCTCATATGACAACAAAAGATATAAATCAACCAGAGTGAAGATAGAATTTTATTCATTCAGACAGTGTGTAAGAGCTCTCCTGACACATTTGGGCTTACTATTATAGAAGGAAAAAAATGGTAGATCCCCATTATCTTGCAGTGTGGGATGGCGTAAAGACATTCTGCCAAGCCCAGTTATAAGGACTGGGTAGGACACAGTATAACATGTGAGATATGAAGCAATTAGCTGGCGTTAATGGTGATATTTCTCGCCGGCTGCCATGAAAGACAGCCAATACTAATTCTGTTTTTCCTGACAGCAAAGAAACACAGCAACTGTCATCATAATTGTTTAGCTGGAATCAAATTAATCAAGTAAATAATAAAGTAAGTAAATTATTTGCGAGTAGAATAAAAATATTGAATTTAATTCCATACCCTGCACAGCAAAAATCAATATAAATTAGTTTTTTAAGGTGGCACTGAGTCTTAAAATTATTATTATCTCACCGCATGATAACATCTTATCAGTAATTCTGGATTTAGAATGCAAGTATAAATACTTTCTAAGATGCATGAAGCTCTGGTGCTCAGAAACCTCCTTTTCTCTTAATCATCCCACTCTCCTTTTGTCATGCCTTTGCCCTTTGCTTGTGCTACATACATAACACCAGTCAAGCTAATGGTCGAGCAAGCAAGAGACAGAGAGTACTAGACTCTCATGCACAGGCTAAGATATTGTATAGTTCTATCATTTTGATACACCAGTATTTCAAACATGTTCTTTGTATTAAGGCAGTACATTTGTAGCCATTACATCACCAGTTGGCATAGTAACAGTGCAACATGCAATTGTTAACAACTACATTGTGACATTTTTTTTTTGTCCACTTACTATGGATGTAGCTCTCTTCACAACAACAGTTGATTATTTGAAACAGGCGTTTATTGCTTGGGCACGTCTTGTGTCTCTGATGCATCCGCGCCTTAGTCACGCTGTGAGAACTATATTTGTGAATGAACATAGTACAAAATAGTACAAAGAAAACAAATGAAAATACAAAATGACACTTGTGAACATGAAACAAAAGGCATTTCACAAGTAAAACAAAACACCTCGTTGGCCGCTTGTCATGAAAAGAGGTTCTTGAGTCCTTGGGAGTCTTTTGAAAGTCCTTTTGACTGTCTGCTTCGGCTTCAGACATTGAATGCAATATAGCAGAGCTTCGGGAGAGACCTACGCTCACGTTGCATTGTACACAGTGTGACAATGAAATTTGTTGCACTGGTACTATGAACGGAGAACCTTAGTTCTGGAACAGAAATGTGGAAATACAAACAATGGACTAATGCAGTAGTAGCTGCAACCTTTTCAGTTGTCTATGTTCATTTTCTAACTTTTATACATCAGTATATTCCTGTACTGTGCAGTTTTATAGACAAATCTGTTTAACTTTAAATCAAATAAATGATTTATTTATTGCATGTAATCAAATATGAATCAATTATCAACTATGCATCACGAACATAGAGCATTAATGCAACAGCACTTACAATGGATGCCACAGCAGGCTAATAAAATGTTAAGTTTCTCTGTTGCTTATTCTAAAAGCCTTTCATGGTGGCATTTGACACGAGGCACACATCAGCACTGAAGAAGGCTGAAATCTGTTATGCTGTTCAGACAAGGCTGAAACATTGTCCTTTGTGCAAGCACCCGTGTTTTTTCGGTTTTGGTTTTTTTTTTTTTTGCTGGCTTGCGTCCACCTTCTTCGCTCCTTGAGTTCCAATGTGCGACATCAAATTTGTGTCGGCGCATCAAAAATCCATGTCGAAACCTGCAAATGTGGTAAAAGTTGGATGCCTTTCTCAACAGAGCTTTTTTGGGGGAAAACAAGTTCTCTGTCTGAAGAGGCTTCTGTCTCTTTCAAATTCTTGAAAGAAGGAATGAAGAAGTGTTGTCTCTCTGTGTCCTCTCTTTCATTCTGTGGCTCTAGTTTATCTCCCCCCTCTCCACTGCTCCCTGCTGTGTTCTTAAACATTGGCATCTGTGTCTCTGTGGCAGGGTCGGTGGATCAGCGTGGCGGTCACAGCAAAGCTGCGTGCTCCATGTCAATAAGAACCGGGCTCAGCTTTGAGGCCCCAGGCTGTCAGAGCACAAGTCTCATCAGACCACACTGGGACCAGAGAAAACCTTAGTAGCTCACGCAAATGCAATCTGGTTTGGATTCCCTCAGCATTCGTGTGGTTTGTGCACACAAACATGGTGATTATGATGACTCTGAATGCTCACCACACCAGGGTGGTCGTACAGAATTAAATCATTTCGTGCTGACAAAATGACAGCGAATGGTACTCAGTCAGGTGATTTAAGGGGTGGGAGACTGTTGTTTTCAGACAACAATCAGAGAGACGGAGGGTCTGTTTGCCTCCCAGACCTGTTTATGGTGCAGACACAGATCAGAAAAGAGCAAATCGATGCAGAGCTACTCACTGACTCCTATTACCCTAACAGGAGAATGATGATGGGGATCATCTGCTATGCCTCACAACCCCAGTGAGGGTCACCCCTGCAGGTCACATCGGTCACTCATTTTCTCATTTTTCACTCAAGATCTCATGGGATCCGCACTGCTATGAATGCTGAGTAATCAAACCCTCACAGTAAAATGGAAAATGCGGCCTGTGCTGATTTGGAAACATCAGTTGGTGTCTTGTTGTGCTGTGTTTGTTTACTATGCATGATCATTTACAGTATGTAGAGAGGCTGCTTGACAAAAATGTTGCTAGCGTTTTATCCCTCGCACCCAATTAACACATTTTGCATAAAAAATTGTATCCTCTCTTCTCAGTGTCATAAAAGCAGTCAAACTGTAATGCACAGATGTCATATGCATACTACTGGAATTTGTAAAACATTAAATTTCTATTAATGTTTGAAATGTCTGCATTTCTGAAGGCACTAACAAAATATGACAATAGAAGCGCCAGATCAGAAAAAGCTCATGTGGGTCATTTTGGAGGGCAATGAAACTACTGGTTTGGTGTTTAGGTTAAAGGACTTGGAGGGAAGGACTAACATATTCTGTGAACAACAATATATGGGTTAGCTAAGACATGCGGGCACACTTTACTGTGAGACCAAAAGAATTAGAGCACTTATTTGTTTGTTTTGCCTTTAAACGAAAAAGCAAATGGAGAAGAAAGGGACAATATTAGAGAGACAGTAACAACACAGCCATTAGCAAGATTGGAAACTAAAGCCAGAATGTGTGTGGAGCAAATCAATAGGAGACCTTTTGATACAACAAACTTTATGAAACCGATAGTTCCTGTAACCGTAAACACAGCAGCCTGAGGCTTCTGTGTTGTGGCACGAGGTGGCACTTATTAGTAGGAGATGAATTAATAGAACAATCCTACAGAAAAACTGCTCTCATTTGAAGCCATCCTACTGAGTTTATAGCATGTGTCTCTGCAGCACAAACAATTCCCCTCTCTCTCTCTCTCTTTCTCTCTCTCACACACACAAGTGAACGCAAATTTTTCTGAGTGCTAGCACTGTTGTAGGTCCTGGGGCTACGAGACTGTTGTTTTCAGACAACAATTAGAGAGACGGAGGGTCTGTTTGGCTCCCAGACCTGTTTATGGTGCAGACACAGATCAGAAAAGAGCAAATCGATGAAGAGCTACTCACTGACTCCTATTATCCTAACAGGAGAATGATGATGGGGATCATCTGCTGTGCCTCACAACCCCAGTGAGGGTCACCCCTGCAGGTCACATCGGTCACTCATTTTCTCATTTTTGGCTGGACCACAACAACGGGGCCAGCCCTATGTCTGTCACTGACTGACTGACTGACTGACTGACTGACTGAGAGATGAAGTTACACCATTGGTCAGCCAAATCTAAGTGTCCCAGAATGCATTTCACACCAACCGGCAGCGATTAAGCTGTTGTAATATTCGCTGTAGGACTCTTTATATATCATTTTATTAAAGATCCCCTCCAGACATGTTTTAAGATGTATATAAAATACTCTACTTTGAATAATAATTTGTGTCTGATATGGGTTTTCCACAAAAAAAGTTAAAATATCTTGTTAAAATCCTTAAAATTACATCTACTTCTCCTCCCTCATAAAAAATTCCAGAATCTATAAATATGCAAATATTGTTCATTTCAAAAGTTTAACTGTTGGCAATAAGATGTTTCCTACTTTACTGAAAAGTTCATTCTCAGTGTTTGTGCACTGGAGGCTTCAAGTTTCCACATCACACTTGTGTAAGTTGAATATCGGACCAGGATTGGCTTCCAAACTATTTGTGATGTCACAAATCGTGCTCATAGACCCGCCCCCTTAAAACTGGATTTTCAATGAGCTCAGAGAAATTTTCCACTTTCAGCAGATGAAAGTGAAAACAAAGTCTGCACATAGATCATTCTGCACAGTGAAGCTCAAACATCCAACTGCAGGAACAAGAACAACATCATATTTTTGAGTGGAGGGTGACTTTAGGTTTTAATATTTTTTCAGGCGAGATAGTAACCATTTAGATTATCCAAATAACGCCTATTTGGAAATTTGGTCCGACATTTTTGGAGATGTGAGGAGCTGCTGCCCGGGTGAGACCAGCGTCACCTCAGCCGCTAGCAGCCCGACTACTGAGATCATTGGCCAGTCAACGACCGCCGTAATCCCGGGGAGGACATGACCCGATGAACTGATCTGTGCAGCTCTTTGATAATTTACCGCTGGCTTTAATCTCTCCGTAGCATTCTGATTTATGATATAATTCCTTTTGGAAGATAAATGTTGGTCTCACAGATGAAATGAAACACTTGTAGCTGCCACATTAGTTTGTCTGAATGTAAAGTGAAGCTTCATGTTTTTACTAGACAGAATAACAACGCTGCCTCTGGGACTCTATATATACAGATATCATCACATTTCAATTAATATAAAATGAACAGATCAGTCCATATTAAATTTCGTTTTATTTTACTAAGCTACATAACAGTTTTTTATTATAGCTACTTTACAGACTGAATAACAAAATTTACTGCATCTCTGTCAATGAGGTTATTTTTTGTGAGAAAAAAAGTGTTAGTGGAACTTTGAGTTGAGTTTTCTTCAGGATTAAAAGTAATTGTCTGTACATCAGTGATCACAGTGCAAACTGGAACTGCTAGCAGCTAATGAAACATGATTTGTTCTTATACAAATTTAGGTGAAAAAATGGTGATCAGGCCACAGCTAACTCTACTATAGCCCCTGTTTACACCACCCAAAAAATGATGGGACTGTAGGTTCTGTCAGACTGACATTCTCCTCTAGATGTTGTATTTATTGTATTATGTTTGGATATAAAGGCAAAGAAACCCCAGTAGCCTAACATATTCTGTGAACAACAATATATGGGTTATCTAAGACACGTCAGTAAGACACATGACTATGCCCTAAGCATGTAGACTGAGTGAAAACCGAGCAGAACAGCCAGGGTTCAAATGTTTATTTTGGAGTGTACAAAGTAAAAAAATGTCCTTTTCAGCATTTCATAAAGCCACTTATTGTGAGCGCTCTTTACTGTGAGAGAAAAAAGAATTGCAGCACTTATTTGTTTATTTTGCCTTTAAATGAAAAAGCAAATGGAGAAGAAAGGGACAATGTTAGAGAGACAGTAACAACACAGCCATTAGCAAGATTGGAAACTAAAGCTAGAATGTGTGTGAAGCAAATCAAGAGGAGACCTTTTGATATAAAAAAAAAAACTTTAGAGAACAGATAGTTCTGGTCCTTGATTATGATTGTCCTTGTAAAATACTCCATAAACACACACCTGTGACCACATTACAACAGTATTACTGTCCCAATTAGTCACCTGTACAAATTGCTTGAAAATATCAGATTTTGTTGTGAATTTTGATTTACTGTGTGGGCTAAGCGTGGATGTGTGGTGGAAAAAGATGGACAGGATGGAGGAGGAAGATAAAAAAGAAAGGAGACATTCTGAAATTAAAGAGAGAGAAATTAAAGAGCTGGAAAAGTCAAGAAACGAAGACGTAAGATTGTGTTGTGAGAGACATCACGACCCACCATGCATCATGGAAAGCGTCAAAGACGCCAAAATCACATAATCACAGTCAGTAAATAGTAATAGTAAATAGCATAACCTACCTGGCTCTTCCTGCCAGAGGTGGATGCTGTTTTTTGTGGGACAGTGTGCCGAAGAGTCGGTAGTGAGGACTGACTGGGTTGTGGCGACTTTTCCCCGTGTAAATTTGGCGCACCTTTCCAGAATCAAACGCCAGCAAAGAGGAGCGCTAACATAATTGAAAACTACTTCAACAATTGCACAATTAATGGCGACATCCAGACAAATGTTATATATAATAATCACGCCAATCTTTAAACATGCCTAACTAGCCTCATTAGCGTGTTTTCCACTGCGTCTGTGTGTTGCTTGGCAACCCTTCTGCTAAATGCTGCTGAAGAACTACATTGCTTGGCGGAACAATGATTATTATCAATAAATTATTGCATTTTTTTGTTGCTGTGTGTTAATTTTATGAAACCTTGCCAGGTATAAAAGCAATAAGCCACAAGAGGCTGTGGTTTACAGTGAATGTAGAACAGCTAAGGGGGATCACCCACACCGCATCACCCCTCGGCTGTTCTAATATCACTGTAAACCACGGCCTCTTGTGGCTTATTGCTTTTATTTGCTTTAGTAAACACAGCAGCTTGTGGCTTCTGTGTTGTGGCACGAGATGGCATCTATCAGTAGGAAATGAATTAATAGAACAATCCCACAGAACAACTGCTCTCATTTAAAACCATCCTACTGAGTTCATAGCATGTGTCTCTGCAGAACAAACAATTCCTCCCTCTCTTTCTCTCTCTCTCTCTCTTTCTCTCTCTCACACTCACACTCACACACACACACACACACACACACACACACACAAACACACGCACACACACAAATGAACACAAATTTTCTGAGTGCTAGCACAGTCGTAGGTCCTGGGGCTAAGAAGCTTTCTGATTTACTTTGGTAATCCCAGCTGTAACTCCCCTTATGACTGTCAGTGTGCACTGCTGATGCTAAATAAGAGAACAGAGCGGTAAAAATGTAATTACTCTAAATCTTTATTTCGTTTGGAGGTAATTAGCAATGTAACATTACAACCTTGGGAAGATTTGTTTTCATGCCACCAATCTCAAAATGAAGTAATATTTACTGTACATTTAAGGGCTTAGCAGTGCCTGCTAACCATTACAAATCACATGATTAGCAATTTTGAGCTCGCAATATAAATGCCACTGTTACAGCTACAAAGCAATCCAATTACTGTATGACTTCCGAAAATGTGTCATGTTGCTTTTTACCCTTAGATATGTTTGTTTATTTTCTGTTTTAAAAATGAAAAACAAACAATTGTTTATGGTTTCATGGATTGTAAGTTTTGATAATGAATACAATCGTCCGTTCTCACAAAACATGGATACTAAGAGGTTAATGGCTGTTTGGTAAAAGGGAACATACTGTATCTTATTAAGAGTTGCTACTCTTCCCTGGAAGGGACAATCAGGCTTGCATATAGGAAATTGTGATTCTGAGATTGGGTTGAACATAAGGCACTACATCTACGTGCTGCACAGTGTGGAGAAAAAAAAAAGCTTTCATTAAATTACATTGATGTTTATATATCAGTGATGATAACCTCTCCGAGGGGCTAGACATCTCAGCAGCCACAAGATTGAAATGTCCTGTCTCCCACAATATAAGGAAAGAAATGAAATATTCTGTTCGTTTTCTGCAGATGCATATGTAAAAGTAAATTAGATCAGAGGGTAAAGAAAACAGGTGAGTGACAGGTGAGCACAAGAATTTATCATGTTGTGCATCATAAGCAGTGAGCACATATGTAGTATACTGGGATGCGAACACAAGCAATGCAGGTGCTTGAACAGTCTGCTCACCGCTACGCAGAGGAGCTTAATAATGAGTGTTATTACAAAGACCAGATGTTCAGCCCATAATCCATCCTCTAATTTGATTAGCAAATTGTCAATACAAAGTCAGAAGGCTCTTTAGGGAGGCTAGATCGAGTTGCATAAAGCACTAATTTAGCTGTCTGGTAACCAGCGCAGCTGGTAGCAGTGGAAGCACTGGGTCATATGCATCTGCCAGCTTGTTTACCCCTTTACAGCAAATTTCAAGCATATGTCCTACAGGGGTGCTCTTGTTGTCCAAATATTAGGGGAGAGGTGTCATTACCTCTGTATTCAGCATGCAAACCCACGCTGGGAATGAACAGTGGTCACCCTGGATGCTTGTGACAGTGACTGTCCTGAGATCAATTAAACTGTGCGGTTTGTACTGAGAGGGAAGAAACACAATTAAAGTCGGAGTGCCTTGAGATGCTGGTTCCACAGTTAATTTTTAACCAATTAAATCAAATTGACTTTACTCCGGTTTGATTGTCAGTTACAGAGCTTGCATTGGATCTTTATCAACAGTAATTGCACTTCAAAGAGGGGAAAGAGTGAAGGATCCGCCGTGACAGCTCAGGACATGGGTTGTAGGCATGTATCCAAAATGTAGTGGTGGGGAGCAAAATGAAACAAAAAAGCAAGGATGCAAGATGAAGCTAAAAATCTGGTTTCACACTCACTTGGGTTCATCATCAGAGAGAGAAAGAGGCATATCTGACAGGCTCTAAGTGGTTAAAGCAATCTTAACAAGCCAGCCTTCAGAAAAATTACAAAATGTTAAAACACTTGGCTACCATTCAGACATAGTGAATTAGAAGCATCTCAATTACGTTCCTGAGCTCTGCAAAATAGAAGATGGATGGCTGTATCCAAAAGCTTTATGACTCAGTTTTGCAGTTTGAAGGGATGACAACTGGGTTCCTTTCTGTGTCAGGAACAGGCAGTGTTTCCTATTCAAGTTTGTTGTTCCCATAGTAGCTTCACATAAACCACGTCTGACTGGAGAAGGCTGAACAGAATTGATGGAACCAAGGGTGTTTATCGGTTGAGATTCATGACCTGCCATCTCTGGATCACTTTTCAGGGTGAAGGTGTTGTCAGCTGGACCGCACTGAGCTACCTTAATTTACACTGCATCAGCATGCTGTGTTGCAGAAGAGAAATGTTACCAATAATCCCGATGTGTTGTAAATCCTAAAGATTCCTTAGTATGTGGTCCCAGCCCTCCAGAGCCATAAAGGACAATGAAATTCAAAACACAACTTTTGAGATCGAAGCAGCAGACAAGTGGACCTAATCTGTGAAAAAAAAAACATGTTAAAGAGAATTAAGGGTTAAGGGTTAAAGTATGTAAAGTACTGTTTTTGTTCTAACAATAGCATATAAATGTGCCAGTCAGCCTGCTATTTTGCAGCGGGAAAGGTGTGAATGAAAAGACAATGAAAAGAAAAATGGTTATTGAAGAAAATTGGAAAGGTTGGCAAAGTTATTGCACAAAGTGTGACCCTTATCTTTGCTTGAAAAATCATTTCTGGTGTATTATCAACATTGTTTTCATTCATGTATCATTTCCTGTGTCAGCTGTGCTTGTAATATACCCATTTAAAGGAGGATTTGTTTTGCCCTTACGTTTGATAATGGGCAGCAGTTCACATTTATTTAGCAAAGAATCTATAAGGAAGGCATTATATTAGATTGGATGTAAATGTAGAAAAATTACATATTTTCATTTACCTAGCAGCCCGGACTTAACAGACTGTTTCACAAGTTAATGTGGAAAATGACTTTGTTGAAGCTGACAGCTCAGATCACTAATGAGGATTTGGCTTTGTTCTGATTGAGGCACCCCCATTCTGATTCAAACAATCACAGATCAAATGGATGATGTTGTTTGCATTTGTCGCTTCCCCTGATGAGGGGGCAGGAAAACGACTGAAACTGTTTGTGTTCGAGTCGTTTAACAACCAATTAGTCATAAAGCTTAAGCTTTAAGCAAAATTCAAACGGGCAACATGAGAGCTCACAGTCCTCCTTGTCAGGCTGCGTTAAAGGAGCTGTCTAATTTCTGAGGCTGTTATTGTCATGTGAAAGTAACAACCATCAGGTATGAAAAGGCTCATGTCCGTCCATGGGAGCAAACTGGTCATTATCAATAGTATCATAACCAGCATGCTTGTCAGTTATCTTTGGAACAGGTTGTTATTCTGCACGCAAGACCCTCGTCAGCGAGCCTCTTATTCAGTTTCTATTTTATAGTCAAGGTGACATGACTTATACTCCCTCGTCATCTCTGTGCGAGGATTACATTTTATGGCTGTCATACCAAATTGCAACTTTGTAGGGAGAAAAGGAGCATGAGAACTGCTTAGGTGATGGAGAGGAATTAATCAGTTCAACTCAGCTTCTGTGGCAGAAAGCAGCCTTTGTGTAACTCAAGACAATGTTGCTGAAACAGCTGGTTCTATTAACCGGGCTGTCTGTCAAGGCCTGAGACTGAGTGGAGACAAACCCTAAAACAAGGAAGTCACAGTAAAAATGTCATTGAATCATACTGTAAAATGTAAATGAATTAAGTTCTGCCTTATTTGGCAATTTTTCCTATTTCAAAAATCTGCTGAAAGGGTGGCAGTGCAATATAGGAGAAGAAAATGCATTTTTAAGCCTGACAACAAGATTAAATGACTTCTTAAGTTGTTTTTTTTTTCTCTTTTTTAAACAGAAAATTATATTTGTTTCTGGAGCCTCACCAGAACACATCTTACCGTCTAATTTGTCTCTCTGTCATCCTTTTCCTTCTCCTTTAACAGCACCTGACAGTTGTTTATCCGTGCATGAGTAAAGACGCTGCAGCAGTGAGGGAGCCTTAGTAATACCTTAGTAATAGTTGCTGATGTAAGGCATGCAACATCACCACAAAGAGCATTTCCGAATCGCTATATAAATAGAGACGATTTTTGATGATGTTGATGATGATTGTTGTTGTTATCACTTGCATTTTTTTTCACCGCACAAATGTTTTGAAGGTTTGAGAGAATCAGCACGGTGAGCCTAATCCCTTCTTCAGCGTGATTCAAAGCTGCTCTGCGAATGCAAGGCCAAACAGAGGGCTGCTTCAGGAGTAGCCTTGGTGTAATGTCTTGTAATTTCACAGCCCCCTCTGTAGGAGATCTTACCGCAAAGTTCCTGCTTTCATTAAAATAGCTGCCATTTTCATCACAGCAGATGCCCCTGCGCTCAGCATATGTGCAAGGTCATAAATCCAGATTACCTACTTCTTGTGTCGCTTCTTGAGCCATCTGGTGTGATTTAAGCAGTGGGCAACACTTTTCCCAACACCCGCTCTCTGACCAAAGAAAAGGATGGCAGTGGCTTAGACATGGTCTGGCCACAACTTCAGTCAATTAACAAAGAGCATTATGTCATTAGTGATTTAATATGTGCCCTAGATTTTTTATTTATTTTTTGTTAAGTGTGTGTGTTGTGAATGAAAAACAAAATTAGTAATGCTTCAGTTAATATAGGATTATTGCTCCAATTATTGTGTATTAGATATAGTTAAAACACAGATACAGAGAAACCCAGTAGAGTTAAGGTGAGGTACTGTATGTTGAGGGGATTTTTTTTTTTTTGAATAATGCAAAGGACAAAAAACAAACACTAAACTATCATGTCTACAGTTGTAATTATCAACCAGGAACATTTTCAAAGATAACATTTGAGCGGCCCAGTTGTTTACAGTTTCTGGAGTGCCTGTTTGAAACTTTTACCACCCTGGCTACTGTACACTGTCGGACGATGAGCCAATGAAATCAACAAGAAAATGGGTGGCTCCGTATCAAACAGTCTGTAATGCTGGCTTGACACAAAATGCTGGGATCTAATCATCTGCCTCTCCTCTGTCTGGTGAGATAACTGGCCTCACGTTAGCAGAAACTTAACTGAATGGTGACAGTCGGTGAGTCAACTGTCAATACAAAATTTCATTAACACAAAATTTCAACTTCGCAAAATTTCATTAGATAGTAAATCACAGTCTCACTTTAGAGGGGTGGGAGACTGTTTTTGCCTGAGAGGTACTACTATACAGCTGTAAGCTTGGACAAAATCATTAATACAAACTGAATATCATTGTTACACACTAACCTCAAATTTAGTGCATATTAAATGGCCAAATAGAAATATACTTCAGTCTGTGAGTGTTACCTTTCAAATATTTTGTAAGTAGAATTATAATGTATTTGCCTTGCTATTTTTTTCAGGCACTTTTTAGTTTATGAAACAACTGGGCCCAAGTACCAATACTTAGGATATAAAAGAAAACCATATTTAGAGTTCAAATATTCAGCCCCCAAGACAGATATAAGGTAAACAACACTGATAACTTTACCTTTATTGTTTTATTTTGGTGGTTTCGGGCTGTTTCTTGGGACAAACAAAATTTGGATAGGACCATTTTTTTTCTTTCTTTCTTCAAAGCAACCAGTAAGACAGTCGTGGAGGTCAGCTTTAACAGAATGTTGACAAAAAATGCGCATACAGACCAGAAAACTGCAAAACTGCAGTTATTTTAAACGCATTTGCCTGCAGTGTCAAATTTGCATAAGCTTTTATTGTCCTTGCCTGTAGATGAGGCACATTCACACGTCTACATCTGCAGTTCTAAACTGTTGCTGATGCTACTTTCATTGTCAGTAGGTGGCACAGGTTTTGGGTATTTTGAAAGCGCCAGCACTGTGGCTCTCCTGGGCCTGGTTTCAGGTGCATCACATCATAACACTGTGTCCTTGTTACATAACATTCTTGCTTAGTGCAGCTTTAATTTAGGATTCTTAGTTTCATATAAAATCAGACAGTGCAGTGCAGTCAGTGGCCCGTACTGTGCCAGGAGGTCTTCTGTATCTGACGGGGACTATTGAGGATATGGCACTTCTTCAATGTAGCGGACCGGGAGAGCTACTGACACCTTACTAACCCTGGGCCCCGTGATGGAGCATCTCGCCTTGCCAGGTGGACACGCTCATTGTCCGGCTGCCTTATCTCTCCGGGGCCATTCCTTCTGAAGATCACTGGGACTGACAGAGCAGAAGCGCAGGCATTCCTACAAAAATTTCTGGAGCAGGCAAAGCCTTGGGGAGACTATGGGCGATGCAAACGAGGAAAATGTAAGGCGTCTGGACTAAATGCTGTCTGGAGTATTCTAAACAGTCTCTCAGAGGTTCAAAACCTAGATGGTTAATCACTAGGATATATTAAGGACATTTCACTGATAAGGATGGTGAATGGAGGCTCTCTGCTGAACACCTTCCCTCCTGCTGTTATTGCTATAGTGTATAATGGTAGTGGAACAATTTAAAGCACCCTTGGGACTGGATCGATGAGGCAACCCGTTTGTGTCCCAATGCATTAAATTTGACAAGTGATTCCATATCTCAGGATGGATTGTTGTGTGCTCTGACATTGTGAATACGTTGATTATGATCCCTCAATGTTAGACTCCTAAGCGTTCAAAAACCAAGCTTTACATGCCTGAGGTAAAGCAAGCTAAGAACTATGTAGACTCAAGATGGGATCTACTCCCATCAATCACCAGTCAAGTGACTAGATATCGCAAACATGCTTGTAACATATTTTCTATGCGTGTCAAGTGGACAGATTTACTATAATTGTTATTGTCCCATAAAAGGACGTATATTTTGAACAAGGCAAACATAAAAAACGAAAACAAACATTAGTGAGCAATGAAATATTGCTGGTAGAACAGTTTTGTAAATGGTGACTTAGCATGCATGGACAGATGTATGAAATGCACATATGCGGCTTTCAATTGATAATACATTAAGTAAAAGTAGAAAGCTTACGTTGTGGACATTAAACTATACAGATGTGTGGAACCCAAAGATGATTATTGAATCGCATTATCAGATATGTTAAATAGGGTTTTGGCAGATATGGGTTTTTGACTGCAGATGGTCATATTTTATAGACCAAATCTAGTAAATGATGCATTTGTATTAAAAAAAAATCCAACACAACTACAGAGCGTGTCTGGAAAATGATTCAGGAAACACAGGAATCCTGAAAAATATTGAGGATGGAAAATACTGAATTTAGATGATGGCACACTAAAACACCTTTTCTTTCTTTCTTTTTCAAGTATTTTTTGGGCAATTTATGCCTTTATTCGAGATTTTACAGGAAATGATGGGCGCCCCACTTCTACACCTTTTCAGTGATATTGCAGGGCACAAGTAATGTATAAAGCACTTTATTTTATACATGAATAGAGGAAAATCCCCATTTTCTCAGCAGTGAATGATGCTGATCATCAGGATGATATCTGTTATTCAAGACATTTGTATGTTATCTATTTATCAATTTATTTATTAAGGTGCCAGTACAGCCTGTCCTGTAACTATGTTACTGTCAGAAATGTTTAAATACTGGGAGTGAGGTGGACCACACCACAAAAATTATTTATGAAAAGGCAATCTCCTCATATGTTTATATCCCTAAGTTGATAACGAGGGATTAGCCAAGTATTAACAGAAAGCCCCTGTTAAAGTGCATGGTCTCACACATGCTGCATGTTGCTTTTCACACGACAAGCCCGCCGCTGCCCATGTGGGATTTTTACTGGCTGTAACACTGGACTCTGCAGTCAACTCTCCCCGCTTGTATGCCTGGAATGAGAATTTTATTGCACATTATACAGCTTAATGAGGTAAGAGATTAAGACGTTGCCCTCGCATTGCAGGGGCTGTATTAGCACACTGGATTCAAAATGACTCTGCTCGGTGGCTACCTCTCGTGGCATTGTTTGGGGTGAGAGTGATGGAGTGGTTGGTGATTACTCCACAAATCTATAATTTGGATGTAATTTCTAGCTGTGGAATTTGGCCTCTTAGGTTGGCCACAGAGTTTCCATTTGATTTAAGTTAGAGGTTATTGCATGATGTAATTATACTACAATGATGTGCAGGCACTTTCAGAAGAATCCACATCTAACCTTCGAGTTTTCTTCCAAAAAGGCATCCCAGATGTCACAGTCTTGATCAATCATTTGATCAATTCATTTGAAATTACTCTAAAAACAGATGTTGCATCTCGTAATGAAATAGATGTTGATTCATTTTAAGATTTTAGTTTTCAAATTATCCTGTCATTGTATGTGCTTTACACCGAAACCACCAAAAGGTACAAATGTAGAGCTCAGAGGTGTCGTGAGCTAAAAGCATGCTGCCAGAGAGCTGTGGCTGTAGACTGAAGAAAAAGACTTATTTCATCTTCTATATTAACCTGGGAGGTAAAGGCCTCTGCCTCCTCAGGTCAGGATGCTACCCAGCGCCTGTGTTGCATTACAGCGCTGTAGGGCTGTTATTGGTGGGTAGTATTGATCGGGCTGCGTGTAAAGGAAACTGGCATGGGAGTTCACAGGCAAGATACTGTAATTCTCCATTCTTGAACTGGATGCTCTCTGTAAATAGCCTCCAGTTTTAAAGTGTGTTGTCTGGAGGTCTGAATTTCTTTGAGTAGGGGGATAGCGTGACACTTCCTCTGGACTCTAGGGGTGAGATTTGCCCTCTTGATCCTTTTCACGGTGTGAAGAGTGATCTTATAGCTTTCCTAGAATCAGAGCTGTTCTCTTTTGTGCCGAGAGAGCAGCAAGGGCAGCGTTTGACCTCATAAACTCTTGCATTGACTACATATTATTAAATATTTACAGCCCTTGTGAGTGACGCACTTATGTTTAGATTTATGGGATTCCCAAAAGGGTCAACTGGAAAAGTAAAGGTTTGGAGCGGAGAATGCACTATTCTACTATAAATCTACTGGTTGACCGACCAACCGGTTTCAGTGACTTGACTTACTTACTGGTTGTTGGGGCGGGTGAAAAGCTTATCCCACTGGATTCTCGCTGCCATTCTGCAGCACGCCGGCTGGAGGCCATATTTAGCAGCAGACGCTGACATGCTTGACCTCTGCCAGCGAGACACACAAGCTGGATTACCTGGTGATACGCTCCCGATTCTCTAATCCCAGATCTGTCCCGCAAAGATTAGCACAGAGGAAATCAACCACATGCAAGGCTGAGAAGTGACACGCCTAAACTTCCCCCCCACCACCAACGCCCCACACCCCACTGTTTGTTAATATTTTTTTTCTAGAAGTGCAGTAAAACTAGCTCTCAGTAAATAGCTGCTGGAGCCAGTGGCTTTAAAATATTCATTGAGCTATTTCCAGCTTCCCCAAACATTGCTCTCATTAGATAATGATTTTTCCCACAAGCAGGGTAAGAAGGAAGTTGTTTGTTGGGTTTCATCAGAACAAAAACACCACAGACATGTCATTTTTAGATCTTTGCTTCATTTGGTGTAACAGTTTGATGTAAGCCTGTATGCTTTACTTCAATAACTTTAGTGAGTTAAAAAAGAAAACCTTTATCAGGGCTTTATTTTAAGACAAAAACATTGGCTGAATTGTTGAAAATTGTTTTTGATGTTTCACCATCTGGCACTTTCAGAAAGTCCTGTGGCGTTTAAGTTCCAACATCTATGCCTGTACAGCTGTGTACAGAGTATAAGATGATTAAGATGCACGTAATGGGTGCTCATACTGAGAATGGCCAACTGTCCAGTGTAAAATCAGACTGCCATACAAAAAATATGTTTCCGTCTTAAAGGAGAGTGCAAATTGAACTTAATTCTTGAGACCAGAAACTTCATATGAATGCAAATGTTTCTCCATGTCTGCTGAATAATTCATCGCTAAAAATGAGATTGCACTCACCAGAAAAACTATAGCCTTAATCATTTGTTCACATGCTTACAGGAACGTGTACCTGACAAACAACCTCTTGCAGCCATGTAAATAATGTCAGCCCTGCCAGCTGTTAATGCAGAAGTAGAGTGACGCTGTTATAGAGAAGGTTGTGGTGAGTGGTTGTGACTTTGACACTGGAGACCACAGTTCATCTCCTATCAACAGTCAACCACAGTCTTCCTCTAACCACAGCTACTGTATTTTGATGCCTAAACTTAACTCAGACCTTAACCATAGAGGTGGCAGATCAGTCGTTTTTAGTTATAAAGTAATGACAAACAACCTATTTAGGAATGAAGAAGAGCTGCACCTGATGTAGAAATAATGTAATTGGTTTAGAAAAGAAGACACTCTACTTAACATATCTATGCTATCTATGCTGCTTTTATCTGAATAAATATCTAATTGACATTGACAAACTTTGAAAGTTACATGGCCTTTTAATGTTTTCCCAGAGACTACTGAGTCACAGCTAATGTGCTGGCCAAACAGTTGGTTTCACTTGTAATGTGACACATGTCCCATGAATTTAGAGTGTACCTTGGTGTTAAGGAACATAATGGGTGCTACCTCCCGAAGAACACAATGTCTGGGAGATGAGAAACCAAAGCAGGACCAGCATACAGATCAAGAAGCTTGCAACATTTGTGAACAGTCTCACTTCTCAGTGGGAGACCATCTTGTTGCTCCAAGATTATGGAGCCTTACTCTCAAAGGAAAAGATAGTGTATTGTGCCAAAGCAGCCATGACTGAAGGAGAAAAGGACTCCTTCTCTGTAGTTACACTGTAGAACTGTGCCTGATTTGCACAGTAACTGAAATAAACTTTTTTTTTTTTAAAGATTAACTTTGTGCAGGATGTCTTCATGGAACCAGAAATGTGTGCAAAATGCTAATTTCTTTTCACTGAATGAATATAAAGAATTGTTGCTTTAGTTTAAATATGAATATCATTTCTGAAGAATAAAAGAGTTTGTGATATATTTCATGACAGATACCTAGAGCGTGTGAGGAGAGTTTTCTTCGATTTTGGTGTGATTTCATGCAGTGCACACAGCACTGTTTTTAATCTGCTGAGCAGTCTTTCTCCTGCAAACTGAATCAGTTGTTGCAGCTTCTAGACCATTGCGCTTGTTGTTACAAGCCCCATTTTGCATATTGTTGTGACCTGTTGTCTCATGCATCTGTGGTGTCAGGAGCACAGTACTATACAAGGTCAGAAAACACTATTGAGCCTTATTCTACAGGTGTTGTGGGTCTGTTTGAGCAACCACATGTGTCAAATCACAAGTGAAGGATCCACTCTCACACATCCAGCTCTATAACACTGGCACTCGGTGGCGAGTGAATGGTGTTGATTATCAGATGGTGTGATATATTTATGATGGTGGAGATGGGCTTTTTTTGTTGTTGTTATTTGTGACTTCTGTGCTGGACTCTGTCCCTGATGGGACTAGGAAAAAAGGAACTACACACCAAAAACAGATCATCCTTCTCTGTTTATCAACAGGATGTATTTCTTTTACTGGTTATAAAATAGTTTGAGTTTCTAGAATGTATACTCCAAATGAGGCAAGTTGGATTAATGTGAACATTTCAAAGAGCCAGAGCTGCTCTGTTGGCAGAAATAATCTAATTAGATAAGTTTGTTATTCGACAAATTTGAAAGCAGGAACACTCATACACATATTAATTAAAATATAAATGGGTATGGCTTCTTTTTTCATTCATTCATGACCCACAGCAGTCACGGACCAACCAGCAAACTCCCTGCAAACCTAATATGGCAAGATGGCTTTATTTTTTACTAGTATTATTATTTATGAGCCTTATACCTGTGTTTTTCATCATTTGAGATAACTGTAACAATAGGCTACTCGCCAAGGACATTGTGGCTCATCAATATTGAACAGAAAGTGTTTTTTGTTTAAATTAAACTCCAGTCTGCTAAAAGGAATTCAGTGCTCTCCTGTGTTATCTGGGATTCTGTATGATCACTTTACAGTATGTCACCATTTCCTACCTGCTGCCCTCAAGTCATGGAGTCTAACACGCTTGTCACTTCATGTTTTACCAAATACCCTTGACCTTGATAATGAGAGAGAAGTGCTTAAACGCCACTACCAAAATGTTACTTGTGTCCATGCCAGAATGCCTTTGAACTAACTCTGTTTAACCATCTGAGAGGGTGTAAAAGATATTGAAAATGATCCTCAGGCCTATTAGCGTTCATATATGTTTGTTGCTGTGTGTAGGACACAAGCTGAGACAGAGGCTGACTGGGTCTTCAGCAGTAAAAGAGCATTATTCTAATTGGTCCCTTGAACGTTACAATCCCCCTGTATCCCTGGAATTCTAACAAAAGATTACAATTTCAACTGTCACTAAATATTACCTTCATTTTTTTGTGGTACCCAACGCCTACTAAAAGCTTCAAAGTGCTTATTTAGCAGGTGAATATCCTTTTCAAAGTATCCTGTTTTGTAACAAATACGAGGAAAAACTATTCCCTGCTTTTTCTCCCTCCTAAAAGGCAGTGGACAGAATGCTATTGTAATGAGTAGCATAATATAGTTTACAATTGTTGAATTCTTCTCATTCTTTTAAAAATCTCTCATTTTCTGCAGTATTTTGTTGAGTTCAATCATGTTTCTTGAGCGTTAAACATGCAAAGTGACATCTAATTCACCAAACTTGTATATCCCTATATAGCCTAATCCTTATATAGACTTATATAGTCTAGTAAACATGAGCTGCAGACACAGCCAGTGGTGAACGCTGTCTGGCAGAAAGTGAAACCTCTTGACCCCATGACTTTCCATAACGTCCAATCCATAAATATTACTTGACCTTTTCTCCCTACTGAAAGTCTGAAAGATGTAGGATGACGTTTTTAGGGCCTTGGGCAATGCCCTGTGCCCAATCACTGATGGTGTGGCATAAAAATGTGGTTTGGCATGTGGTGTGCTTTAAATCTACAAATACAATAGACTCTTATTGGAATCTACACATATCACATAGTTGATATTATCAAATTAACCATATTACTAAACATCTTTAAATTATAACTGGCTACATTACATACTCAGACATTTCATTTAGTATTGTACATGTCAGTGCCCATGTTAAATCTGCAGTCCCTAATTACACAACTTATCTTTTAAAAATGTTATGTCTATGCAGTATGCAAATGTAGTCAAACATTTCAGAAAAATTCAATGATACAGTTTCACAGCGGAAAACTAGTATCACAATATCCACAGAAATTTAACTACTTCTGGATAATAATTCTGTTCTCTCGTTCTCATCAATATCCTCTCTCATCCTCTCATTAAACACTCATAATTACATTAAAATATGACTACACTCTTAGTTTATTGACTTAATTATAACAATATAAAAATATAAAATACTGTTAAATGAGTAAACATAAACATCAGGTCCAAAAAATATCCCACTCAGTTAGAAATTTAATTTACTAAACACCATCGTTTCTTTCAGGGAAAGACATTTTCAGGCGAGTATGCAGCATCAGTCAGACTTTCTTGTCTGTGTTTATACATAATGAATGAAGATAATTTGAGTTATGGTCAAATTTTACACAGATTTAATGAGTTTGAGGACATAATAGTGCATGTATGCTGTATGCCAGTACCGCGCGCCTCCATCTGCTGAGTTCAATGTGCAACCTGCACAGAACTCTGCAAATGTAACTGTGTAACTCTGTCAGTTCATTATATGATTCTTATGCTTGATTTCAACCCTCAAGCACAGTCCTCGTGAGTATGTTGGATTCTTCTTGGTCCTGCTCTTTTATTGCTCACTCATTGGCTAGCCTGACTAACCGCATGCTCCAATTTGTTATAGAAAGTGCAGCGTCAGGATGAGCAGTGAGTGAGCTATGACACAGTAGCTCTACCACTATTATTGGCTGCCCCATGATGTTGTTGACCCAAAAGATTAAATTAATCTATGTTTCCAGCCCTAACCTCTTCTGCAGCATCCTTCTTAATGCATCAGATGTTAACCATCATCCGCCATACCGTCTCTCATTCAGCTATTATTATGGATGATTCAATGCCTTGTGGTCACTGTGCCTGCCCTGATGTTAAAATTTTGACTTGAATTTCATCTGCTGCTGCAGTACTCGGACCCGGTATTGATCACATCAATGATTCAAAGGGCAAAGTGACTCACAAGCAGCCATCAACTGACAACAATAATCAAACATACTATTATTAATAGTATTTAAATTAAGAGAGCCATTTTATTTTTATTTGGCGCTGTCATCAGTGACAAAACACCTATACTTTGTCTTACTTGTAGAAGAGGATTGATTAGTTGAAGTGAAATGGATCGTTTCAGAGGCTAAATGGGGTTTTGTGCTGTTTGCCGGGGCTCTGAGTTCTCAGGAAAGTGACTGTCTGAGTTCTTTGTACAAACGGCAAGTTTGTCCATCATCCCTCAAATAACTACAGCACCGTGTCAACAGTGCTGCAGTAACTGTGTGCTTTTGGCAGATGAGTGACCTAAAAAAACGCTACCCACAACTTTTGGGATGATGGAGGTGTAAGCCCCTTTATCCTGCTAAATGAGCTCCATCTGCACAAAGTAGTCAGTCTTAATATTTAGTGAGACTCCACAGTGATGTATTTTCAAGAAGAAAGCAATCAGGCACAATTCAATATCTCAAAAATGTAAAAGTTCCAATCTATATAAGTAAAAATAAATAAATAAAACCATAAATATCCATATGTTTTCACTGGATATAAAGCATATGTTGATGCATTCATTAATAAATACTTTTCAAATATATCCCATAAATCTTTTATGGGATATATACTGTATATGAACAATATATCCTGAGATATGCTCATATTTCAGAATATATCATTAACAGGCAGTCGAGTGAATACTGTTGGTTGACTTATTTTCAACATATGGCGACATCATCGGCCAGCTGTAAACATCTGCATATTCTCTGTTTATCACACTGTGTAACACCATAGTTGAGTAGATTACATGACCATGCAGGCTCATTACTTTGAATACAGTGAGTCCCATAAGATGCCTGCGCTACCAGTGCAAATCCACAACTGTGCTTATCACCATGTTAGTTACAGACAAGGTCTTTGGTTTTGGTCACATTGTAGGTTTATCTCTTACTTACAGTATCAAACCCTTTTTTGCGGTTGTTAAGCAGTTTTTTTCCTTTGTACATCTCGATGACAAACAATGTATTCAATTATATATTTAGGTTATTTTGTCAAATAAACACATGAATTACCTTCTGTCATCCAAAATTTTCTAGAATTCGATTTATTTTTGTACAAGTAGGTATCACTTTTTCGCACACTGAGTGTCTCGTAGCGACTGTGACCTGATTGGCTACTGTGGGTCTATAAATGATATCTCATATCTATGCACGGGAAGACAGAGATCCTCGGGCGCTGCCACAGGCAGGAGCACACAGTAGTGGAGAGTTTACAACATTAACCTGAAAAACATGTATACTTTGTGACATACTGTTATAATTTTATCATCAGGCTGCAAATGTACCATTATTCACTCTCTTGTAAGCAGGACTGCAAGAAAGCAAGTCGTCCACCTGCATTGTCGCACAAACATGCTTCACACAACAGTGCATAGCTAATGGTGTATCCCCCACCATGTAAAATGTTAAATAATTCATTCGCAGCTACATTTCACTCTTGTCAGACAGAAACCATAACTGGGAAAGGTACTTTTTTTTTCTTCTTCCACAAATCAATCAGTAATGGTTTGGGATATAATGTTACCGAAATAGCAATGTGACCTTTCAATTTGAATAAGAAACAGAACAGAAAAAAAACCCAAATCCACAATAGCCTTCTAATTATGTAATTTAGGGTCTTATGTATTGAATAGTGAGCATCTAAACAGTATTAGAAATTAGTGTCAGTTTTTGTAAACTTTCCTGATATTGGGTTTGAATTGGGCGTGGTTATGCTCGGACATTTATTACGAAAATTACGCAAAAAAATTTCTCAAACCGATCATAAACGACGTGACGTGCTCTGTTTTTACTCTATTCAGATCTGCTAGTTACTTCAGTTTAGCAGTTAGTGATGGCTTCCCTCTCTCTCTCTCTCTCTCCCTCTCGCTCTCCTGCACTCTCTTGCTCAGTGTGTTATATTTAGCTATTCCTCTGCCTCCTTTAGTGATAATGGTACATGTAATAGCTACTGTAATCAGCCAGTAACCGTTGTGGGTGTCAATCAAAACGTGATCTGCCACGCCTACACAGTCTTTAAAAATTGTCTAAAAAAGCAAACTGAGCTGTTTTTTGAACTAGGTTTTCTAATAGTTATGAACGTTTATTTGCACTCAGACTTCTGTGGATGCTTAATGAGACATTCTTTGTTCTCATATATGCATTCTTACTATTTCAAGCCAAATTTCCAGAGGCTTTAATATTATATACTGTTGGGTAGTTAATCTATAACAATGCGCTGTATTTACTATATAAGCTGAATGTTTTGGATGGAAGACATAGCCAAAAGTATGTGGACATCAAAACAGAGTAAGGACACCTGAACATTACACCTTAAACATCTCCTTCCAAATCCATGGCCATTAATATATTTATGTAAAGCCTCCAATCTTCTGCAAAGGCTAACTGGTAAGGCTGCAGGGATTTGCTCCAGTTCAGCCACAAGAGCACTGGTGAGGTCGGCCACTGATGTTGGGGGCGATAAGGCCTGACTGGCATTTCTGTTCATCCTAAAGGGAGTTGAGGTAAGGGCTCTGTGCAGGCCAGTCAGGTTCCTCCACACTAAACTCGTTCAACCATTTCTTCATGGATGTCAATTTGTCATGTTGAAACAGGAAAGGACCCTCTCCAAACTGTTGCCACAAAGTTGGAAGCATACTGTTGTCTAGAATATCATTGTAAGCTATAGTATAGAGATATCCTAACATTGTAACTAAGGGGTCTAGCCTGGAAAATGAAAATATGTGAATAGGAGTGTGAAATTATTTCACTCAGAAATTAAATGAATTGTGGGGCAAACGTATAAAGTACCTCAAAATTGTACTTACAGCTGTATAGTACTCATATAACTGTAGTTCTTACATATAGTTCTTGTGTAAATACAGTACAAACATTTGAACACATTGAAAGTATCCAAGATGGATTGAATCAACAGCTGTAAACCACCTTTTTTTTTTTTTTTTTTTAAACATTTTTCTTTTGGTGTCTTCTGAAGCAAATTCCACAGTATGCAAGCAAAATATCATGCAAAACACTAACTGTGAACATAGACTCTAATTTTCTATTCATATTCCGGCAATTTGGACATGATTTTCACCTTGCTCAGTGAGCAGACGTGGCAGAAACAGCCCTTAATTGTAGATGAAAATAATAGTGTCTTCACATGTCGATTTCTTACAAAGTCTCCACTGATTGGAGCTTAACAAGATGTGAAAACTCTTCCCTCCCTTCCACTGGATGAGGTGAACAGGGGAAAGGAGTAAAAAAGCAGCATGCCAGGAATATCTGCTGTTTTTTTGCAGCTCAAAGATACTCATCAAGGTTGTCGTAGTATTTTCCGAGGGTGGAATAAGAGTATCCTATAGAGAGCCCTTTGACCCCTCGGTTAAGCCTTACGTTAGAATGGGAATCAGTGCGCTACAGGTCTCATCACTGAGTATTTGAGAGGTTTTCAAGGTCATTGTAGACCATCAACTGTCTCCTTTTGTTCTCTGCATTGTGTATAACTTACACTTGACAGCCGAGTAGAATCAAGATTTGAGCAAAACACACATAAATGAATCAGAATAAATCAATTGTTTTATGCGATATCATTGGGCAGAGTTCAGAAACATGTCATTACTGGACATTTGCTGAAATGATTGATGATGATGTCTTTCTTGGGGGGACAGACCCATCTTTCCTTAACCTCAACAAAAAAGTAATTTTAACCCAAACCACGTTCCCCCTAACCCTAACCAAGTGTTTTTTGTGCATAAACCTCACCAAACCTTAACCATAGAGGTGTCACATCACAAAACAATGTAACAGTGATTTTTACAAATTTGGAAGGCGCTGAGAAATGATGTCCTGTCAATCAGGGTGTCAGATCAGGAAACGCTTATGTGTCATCTTTGGGGGCTGTTACAAGCAACTTATTTTGTCGTTTAACTTGAAGGACTTGTTGGGAAAGGTGGCGATTTTGGTTAAGACTGTTCATAAACAATGCATTTTCCCATTATTTCTAGAAATGTTACAGACTAAATTTACTTTTTTAAAAACCAACAAAATAATCAATGATGAAAGAAGCTGTTTGTTGAAACTAATTTGCAATTTATTTGAAAGAGATTGGAGTTTCCCATACTTTGGTATGGATTTAAATGTCTTCCCACTTCTATAATTCTACCTCTTGTTTTCATTAGCAGCTGCTCCATCATTCAGTCAGAGTACATTCGGCCCATTAGGAGTTATAACTCTTGACAGTGCCTCTCTACTCACACCACTTCCTGTGTTTAGTCATCACTCAGAGCAACGGAACTGAGCCACATGGTGCCAATCGATACATGAGTGCAAAGAAATGTGGATTTGAAAGTCAATGATTCTGTTCTGTCATAGCATTGATTTCTTTGTTCAGTTGTTTTTGTTCTTTTTTTTTTTTTTTGCTGTTATATTTCAAATTATACAGATAATATTTCAGGTCAGATGTGATCCGCAGTTACTTTCATTTTCCACTCTTTTTGTTGTGTGTCTGAGCTGGATGTAAATAAGCCGCCTGTAAACTTCCTCTTGTGTAAAACACATTGACTCTTGACATTCTCCCTTCCTTTTCACCCAGCAGTGGCTGTGTTTGTATTGTAAATCAGATCTTCTGAATTCATAATTAATGAGAATATAAAGTGTGGAATGGGAATATGAAACCGTGTTTTTTTTTTTTCACCACTTTAAAGACAAATTAAAATATTCATCTGCTGTCTTCACTCATGCATTAGGTTAGAACAACTGAAATATGAAATCTTTCTTCACCAATTCCTGTGTCCTGTGTAAACAGTGTAAATTTCCTAAAAAACTCTAGGAATACTGAGTGTTCATATCTAACTGTTACTGTTACTGCATAAACCTGCATGAGGCAGGATATTGGCCTTTGAGAGGCTACATATTCTTCAACAAGACATCTGATGCATTCTAACAAGAAAACAATATGTTTTCACAGTCGGTAGCAAAAACAACTATTTGTTTGATTCCTGAGCAGCAATTTGTTTTGCCTGGGCAAGTGCTCAGGGGTAACAGTACTCACAGTACTGTCCACAGAGGGAAGAGTAGTATATGGATTTTTAATGGCAGGGAACGGTGTAACCTTGATGCTCGTCAACCACATATAAATTAAATGTGTTGCAGGAAGCAAACAAATTCCCAGTCCTACCCTGCTGATATGTGTCTCCCAGCTCCAGCAGAGCCCGCTGCCTCCACCATTTGTCTGTGTCCCGAGCAGTTTCCCGTGCACACACCCACCCGAACCAGCAGCTTGAAATGAGATTCACTCAAGTGCATAATCCCTCAGTTTTGCTTAGCTGTGATTAATTGTCCAATGTCTCTTATATGGAGGGTCCACAGAACCAGCTTGCACTTTCGTGTCTTTAAGAAACCACACTGGTCATTCAGTACACCGCAAAAATGTCTCCGCGTGTTAATCGTTTGCAAACTTGTCCCAGGAACACATTGTAATCTTAATGTATTGTTAAAGGCTCTTCAGCAATTAGCCCCCTTGGCAAAATGATTTACAGACCTGTCATTAAAAACCCGTCAGGGAAATAGACATCATGCAGAGAAATGGCCCTTTGGATCGATACTCAAGTAACCATTAAAGCACTGTGAAGCTTGTCATTAGGGAGACGCATTTGTGTTTACAGAGTTTCACACTCATATATGTGCCTGGAAGAGCTCCTGACCCTCATTAATAAATCAGAGAAATCCATACATGTTGTACCATCATCATACAGACTTATAGCTTACAAGCTATAATGCTTACAACAAGTTTACCTTTTCTCAAATCATTTTGAAATTCACGCTATATCTGTTTCTATTTTATTTTAAATCAACAGTATCAACCCCAGATTAAAATGAAATCTTGTTCCTGCTAATGAAAAAAACATTTAAGTGTGTAAGGTGACAGTGTAATTGACAGGAATATGATTGTGATGCAGTCACAAAGGGATATCAGCCATTAGTGCATTTGTCTCCTTTTTATACTGTATAGGGTTTTTCCACTGTGACACATACATCTTCATAGTCTGCCTAATGCACTGTTTCTGGGTGAAGCCCAGAGTCTGGTAAGCCCTCTTTGATCTTATCGACATACAATATAATGATGGAGCTGTGGCCTCATGCCATAATGTGAGGTTTCAGGCAATTAGATATCTCTACTTTGAATCTAAATAAACAGTCGGTGTGTCACTTCAGTGCTGGTGGCTACAGGCAAGAAAACTATTGCACAGTGGCTGGTAGAATACTACACAAAGACTGGGACTTCTCAGACAGAGTGGATACAGGTAGCTTTATCAGTCAGCATTAGCCACAATAAGCCACCCTAAACTTGGTCATACAATCAAAGATTTTACAATATTTCCTGAGTCAATGAGAGATATCTGAAAGCACGCACTGGTATAAAAACTATAAAATAAATACATTTGCTGGACAGAACTAATGAGCAACCCTGTATTACATTAAATGTTTTTGAAAGTTTATTTATCACTTTATTAGAAAATGACTCCTGCAGTATGTTTAGCAGGGTTAATAACAATAATAATAATCTTTATTGTCCACAAATGTGGAAATTTGCCTTCGGCTTCACAGGTTGGTAAAACACACCATAGTAAATACAATACATACAATAATAAATAACACAACATGCACAGTACAGACAACAATAACGGACAGGGTTTCAGTGTGAATGGTGTTTACGAATTGAACAAAGTTGTTGCATTTGGTATGAAAGACTTTTTGTAAATGTTCTCGGTTGCTGCAGCGGCTCTATAGCATCTTCCTGAGGGCAGTTTTATGAATTCATTAAAAAGGGCACGAACAGGATCAGACACAATTTGTCTGGCTTTTTGTTTCACCTGCATTTTATATATACATCCCAGTTGTTTCTGCTCTTTACCAATAATTTTACTGGCCATGTTTGTAATTCCAGACAGTCTATTTTTGTCCCCAGGTGCCCATACAATGCATACATATTAAAAGTTAAAACATTTTCAACAAGACTTCTGTAAACAGTCTCTAAAATGTTCTTGCTTGTATCTTATGAATCCAATTTCCTGATTAGATACAAGCGCTGCGTTGCATTTGTAAAAATGTATTCTGTGTAGGCTGTGAAACTTAAAGTGCGATCAAAAAAAAGGTCCCTAAATATTTAAACTCCTTTACTGCTTCAACCGGCTGATCATTAATACAAACGTAACAAACATAATTAGCATTTCATTAGTGTATAGGGAAAACAAAACAGGTGAGAGCACACAGCCTTGAGGTGCTCCTGTATTCAGGATAACTGTATCAGAGGTAATACCACGGCACCTCACTCTCTGTGAGGAACTCTTTAATCCACTGTATAATGGGGCTGTTGGTGTTAATGTCACGGAGCCTTTTAATAAGAGTATATTTCTGCATGCAACTAAAAGCTGAACTGAAATCTATAAATAAAGGTCTGGCATAATTCTTGTACTGCTGTAGATGTTTACTAGCAGTATTCATCAGTGTCAGTGTTGCATCTCCAGTACCTTGGCCCTTCTTGTATGCAAACTGAAGTGGGTCAAACCATTCACTGAGAGATGTTGAGAGATGATTGACTATGACCTTTTCAGTACATTTAAATAGGATGCTAGTCAGCGTAACTGGTCTAACCTCACTGAGTTCTGTTGCTCTGTGCTTCTTAGGAACAGGAATGATATTGGAGAGTTTCTATGTTTTGGGAACAGAATGTTCATTCAATAAAAGCTGGAACAATTTCGTAAAAACTGCTCTGTGCTGAAACCTACACGATTTAATCACCCTACCCCTTAATCCATCAGGTCCAGGTGCTTTAATAGGTTTGACTCTAGCTAAGCTGGCTGCTACTTCTGCCTCTGTCACTACAATTGTGGTGATCAGTGGTGTTAGTGAATATGTCAGAGTTATCATTAAAATTAAAATGAAAGCAAATCTAGAATAAAAATGGTTCAGTTCATTAGGAAAAGGTACACCTTTATTCTTGTTTTTTTCCCCTCCCTACCCGTCATAACACTGAGTCCATTCCAGGCGTCCCTGGCATTAATGGAACAGAGCTGACTCTAACTTTTCTTTATATTACATCCTACTCTTCTTTAAAATTAATCTTAGTTCCTTCTTCTTTATCTTAACTAAGTCCAAATCCCCATTAATAAAAGCAATTCTCCTCTCCTTAATACACTGACGCATTTCTGCAGAAGCCTCTGTTTTGTTATTAGGTTACACTCTAATGGTTCTCTTGGTAGTGACATTGGTCTCACAAAATTTCATATATTCAGTTATAGTCTCTGTTAGTTCATCAGTATCACTACAGCAACTGAAAAACATTTGCCAGTCTGTATTTTCAAAGCAATCCTGCAGCATCTCCTCACTCCTCGCATCCCACAGCAGAATGTCCTTAATAATAGGTTGCTCTCACTTTACTTTAGCTCTGTATTTCGGGAACAGATGGATAACATTGTGATCGGGCCTCCCCTGCACGACATAACGCTCTATAAGCATCTGGTATGTTGCCACAACACCGATCAAGAATTCTCGTGTGTCTCGTCGAATAGTCAATATACTGATAGAGTGTGGGAAGGTGGTGGGCTAGATCACAGTTGTTAAAGTCCCCGAGAATGAACACTGGCTGGTCTGGTGAGCGTGTGAGTGCAGTATTATAGCTTTCAGCTATCCTACCTGCAGCCTCTTGGTGTTTTGGTTTTGGTACATAGGTCAGGATAATTGTGATCTGCCCAAACTCCTGTGGCAGATAAAAAGGCCTGGACGACACTGTCAGATTTTCATAATCCGGGGTGCAAATCTGTTCGTGAATGTGCATCTGCGTGGCCCATTTGTTGTGCATAAATATGCATAGTCCTCCACCGATCGATTTCTTTGACAGGTGCTCATCTCTGTCTGCCCTTATAATTGTATATCTGTCAATGGAGACTGCTGCTTCTGGCTTTAGCCATGTCTCCATTAGGCAGATGAGATTACACAGTTTGAAGTCTGTTTCATGGGTCAGTCTTGCTGTTAAGCCCTCAATTTTGTTGTTGAGAGTTCACACATTTGACAGTGTGATGGTAGGCAGAGGAAATCTGGAGTCACGTCTTCTCAATCTCCTGTGCACCCCTCCTCTTGAACCTCTTTTCTTTATTTTTGTTCTTGGTGTTTTTCTCTGCCATTTGTGTCTCAAGATCTCTATACAGTCCACGGGAATGTGGTGTTTGAAACTCCCACTTTGAGCTTGAAGTGTCAACATCTGATCTCTGGTATAGGTAAGTGCAATGTCATGGTTGAGACAGCTCTCGCCAAAAACAATAGCAGCGCGATGTAAATCGCAATCCAAACATTGTGAAGTTCCATATTCAGAAACTGATTGCTCCGTAATTCTCAAGAGGTTAGACACATCGACACAGCAGACAAGTTTAACAATATACAAACAAACCACCGACGTGAAGCACTGGGTCTGCGGTCGCATCTCGCCCTGGAAGCTATATCTATAGCTAATGTTAGGCAACAAAACTGCTTTGTCAAGAATTGAAAAGACTGTCAGGACTGAAAAAAGTCAACATTAGTTGTTGGTACAGAGATGTGACACAAACCCTGGTTTCTGACATGTAGATCAGAACATGACTCGTGCCGATCCACCACTTTACTGTCACACCCTTATTTGTAGCAGGCCACATGAATTGCACCCTACTGTCTTAGAATTTACTAATACCAGTAAATTATTTGTACTAATTTGTTTTCCCAATTATGTTGTGGTACAAACTTAATCCCTGCCTGGATTATGTTCCCTGGTAACATTCTTTAATGGGATATACATACAACATACAAAGAATTTGACACCAGACACCAGGGTTTGCATCCTGACTCCCATGTGTGGTTTAGTTAAGGCAACATAGTTTTTCTGTATTAAACCAAGACAATTATCTTTCTATGACCTTGACCAAGTACTGTAAGAGCCTAAACATAACCATAAAAAAGTTTAGTAACTCTGTAGTTTCTACAAGCAGATATTTTATTGGCTACCTGAAAAGTAAATATTGTAGGAAAACAAATAAAATACATTGTTGTTAACATTCAGATACACTCATTATGTTAATAATTATATAATATACTGTATATATATATAATTTCTAGGAGACAGGGTTGACCTATATTGGCACTGAACATTGCTGGTGGATATGCTGTAAATGATTTTTTGCAGAGTCATCCAAATTGCTGAGATGGGGATGATTTTTCACAAAGTACTAAAATGAAAGGCAGGAAACAGCTTCTTCAGATTTTGCGCAGGCACCACCAGCAATCATTTCAAGAAGAGGAACAAACTAGATGATGGGCATGAAGAAAAGACACCAGTAGTCATTTAAACCAGGTGCTTATACCACACTCATTTCTGAGAGAGATCATATTCAGACTTAACAGCTCAGGAAGTGCGTTTCTTTTCTTTTAGTGCTAAGAATGAAAACACTTGTCTGCAGTTTCAAGGAGAGTCATTACTTTTAAAGAAAAAAAAATATACAGAACACATCCACTTTGGAGCGTTTTTGAAGCTGCATGCCAACCCTGGATGTGAACCAGAGACATAGTTGTGCTGGCAGGAAGAACTAGGCCTGGATGATAGATGATGCTGGAGGCAGTGTGCTGAGGAGCCGCTGACGTCTCTGAGACCCCTTTCTCTCCATGTCCACTTCCTTCTGACTCTCATCTCGCTGCTCGCCTCCACGTCTCCAATGCCTAATCTGTCTCCTCAGCAAGCACACTCTTTAGTTTATAGACCCCCAGCCCCCCTCCTCCTCCCCACGTCCATGACGCATCACCCTCCATTCTCTTGATGTCTCCTCTGTGGCCTAATTGATGGGTGAACACTAACAAGTTGCCCTCCCTCCATCTCTCCATCGTGTCCTGGTCCTGAAGGGCCTCTCTCCCTCTCTCGTGTGCCTCATCCCCCACCCCCACCTGGCCCTTTCACTGCTCCGTTCATTATTCATTAAGTTTCCCTTTGGATCCAGAGAGAGCAAACGCATGGCTTAACTCATAGGCAGACTCAACAGCTGGCCCAAGGCTACCTGAGCAATGTGAATGTGTGTTTGTGCAGAAGGGAGAGAGAGGTAGAAAGAGAATGACTGACTGACTGAAAGACTGACTAATTGATTGACAGAAACAAAAAGAGGGAAAGAGTGAAAGTAAAAAATTGAGCGTGCCTTGCCGAAAAAGAGTTTCAAAGTAGCGTAATTGGACTTTGAAACCAGGAAACACAGTGCAGCCAAGCTCAGAAGTGCTGGTTGCAGGAGGTGATTGTATTTTGAAACCACAAACAGGAGTGTGTCGCCAAGCTGTGAAGTGTCGTGCGCAGGAGAATTGAATTTAAAAATGAAAAAGGTAAAAACAGAAAATGTGTTTTAAAACACTGTTAATGTTTTCTGGAAGACAAGTAAAATCTTCCATGTCTGAGTTTCAGTTTTGGAGAAAAAAACTGTATTTGCTGTAGGTTATTGGTGCATCACAGAGAAACAGAGGTAATTGAGTTGTGTGTGATTGTATTATTTTTTTAGATTAGAGGTTATATTAGCAATAATACAGAACTAGGTTTCCTAATATGATATTTTCTCCATCAGGACATATTTATTGTGAATCAATGCTAATGGTACCATCATTGTGTCGACTACATCATCTATTTTTGAAATTAAGTTACTTCTAACAATGGTGTTTGTTTCACCAGCAGAGTTAACGTAAACGTTCATGTAAAATAAAGCAACTAGTCAGTCATACCATGGAATAATTGTTAGCTGAGGGTGTTTCTTCTCTATTCTGAAATTTTGTTTTTGTGGCTGACCAGAGGTGTGTGAATCCCTGGTCAGATTATGGCCAGACACTGAACATCATCAAAATGCCCAGAGGGAGCAGACCCTAGTGACAGCCTGTCAGTATCAACAGATGTGTAGACACTTGAGTAGGAAAGTGTTTTTACAGATGCATACACGGTTGCAGATACAGCTTTGAATCTCAGAGAGCAGTGCAAAGCATTTCCAAACATGGTTCAAAACAAAACGTCATCCTTTATTGAATGCCTCAGTGCATCACTTATGCATCTCAAAACGTCAGCTGACTACTGATGCACCCCGTTGTCTGCAAACAGAAGGTTTGTTTGCAGGAGTGTTAATTTAGTGGGATGGGTGGTAGCACGGATATGGCAGCGCCAGGAAAACTGGACAGTTGAGTACATTTGTTTTATCTTCTCAGCAAAACGTATTGATTTGTCTCAGGAAATGTTTCATCTTTTGTCATATATTGCCTTATATAGCAATAAATGTTGATATTGAAAGTTAATAGACAAAGAAAACAGTACAATTACAAGGAAATAAAAATGAAAAACTAGTCAACATCTAATTTAAAGAGACTGATCTAAATACTGTATTCCTATGTATTTCAGTAGCAGCTGTAATACTTGTAAGCATTTTGTCTTTATGAATGTACATTTGAGTGTTAAGTTTTACCTGATAAAGAGCATTTGTCCTCAAAGCATTTTCTGATAAAGTTGTGTTGGAACACATGCACAGACTCGTTCTTTCTCTAGGACCCCTAAAAAAAAAAAGTTTTCTTCTTGACTATTGAAAGCTACACTGATTTTTTCTTCTTAGGCAAGACCAGATGGGCAAATTAAACTTTATGAATCTTCATACTGTGTTTCCTGAATCCCATTACTTAGATGTTGACCTTACTCTCCCAACTCTCCTAAACTTGCTGGAGTAATTGGTAGCCGTGCTTTGCTAATGGCGCCATTAAGATTCTGGAGGATGAAAGTAACACTCACCTTCTCATGCCTTCAATTTTAACCGCAAGAACCTAAAAGACACTTAATTTTTTTTCTTGCTTATGTTTAAATGTTAGACTATTTATGCCAGGATATGTGTGGATATTTTAAACCTTTAGAAACAAAATCCAATCTCCATCTTTGTTAGGAAAATAACAGAAAAACACAGATGAAGGCAAAGTGTCCATTGACCCCAAAGGTGTAGGTTTTTGGGGGGAAGATGGGTCATGGGATCGAAATCAATCAACCAATCTTCCAAATTAAATGACCACACATCATTTCATCATGCATTCCAGACCCATAGGAGGATTTTCTAATCTGGTGCCTCTATCGGCAGTAAACAGCAGGACAACATCATTTGTCTGTGGTTTCCAAAACCGTTACACATCACTGTTAAAAAATAATGATGTTTTATGGTGTGACAGCGCTGTGGTTAAGGTCTGGTTAGGTCTAGGCACAAAAACCACTTGGTTAGGGTTAGGGAAATATCATGGTTTGGGTTAAAATGATCACCCTAAACATGGCATGGGTTACAGTTACTACTTCATTAAAGTTATGCAATCTTTGGCAACATCATGACAATCATAGTTACGGTTTTTATAAAACTGCTGGAAACGTGACACTCATGGTTGGAAGCAGGAAGCAAAAAGCAGTCTCCTGCAGCAAAGTCCACTAAGTCCTAACCAACCACCCAACCCGTTACCTCCATTGATGAGAGAACTGGATACAGCGTTGAAGGCGGGGGCTCGGTCATTCCTATGAAAGTTGCTCAGTGGCACATGACGTTTGATCTTCTGTGTTGTGGGGCCCATAGAGCAAGCACACCAGTGCTCACCACAGAGTTCCGCTGGCCGAGCTGGCTAACTTCCGGTTTAGCCCTCCGCTACCTTGAATGATGGGGAAAAATGAGATCAGAAATGAATCATATCGCGGGGGTTGTGACGCTCAAAAAAATGTACCCACCATTTTACAGCTGCTCCTTTTCCCATGATTGTGTGCGGGACAAATGCTTTTTGGGCCCCTGTCGGACCCAGAAGTTGTAATTACACAGTTTGGCCACTATGTCAAATTGGCTTCAAAGCCTGGCACTCTTCCTTTGGACATCATCTAAACTGTGCCACTTCTCCAGGTCATAATTACTACCTCTGCTAGATGGCGTCTGTCACTCAAACATAACTATAGGTCGTTTTTGGCAACTGACATTATGATCTATAGTGTATAGGACAGGCTCAAATCAATGCTTGATTGATAGATGAATTTTTTCGGCCCAATTATTTTGTGCCTCAAACATGTTCATTATTTTTAGATCTTGACTTTTTTAAGCTGAATATTGAAGCACCACTGCATAAAAAAAACGAGACCTTCCCTTGTTCAAGGCATGTACACATCAAAATATATTGCCACGTTTCATATTTTGATAAATTGTCCATTATTGTTTAACCCTGTAAGCCCTCATGTCTGGATACCTGCGCTCTGTTTAACCCTATCAGTTCCAGCAGAACCCTGGCGTTTGGTTTGGATTGCACAGGAACCAATTAGTGTATGACGCTACCAGTCAACACATTATAATCTATCGTCCTTACAAGCAAAATGAGTTATCACCATTGGCTATAACCCTTCCTTGCGTATTCTTGTGGCAGCAACATATGTGCTGTAAAGAGTTCACTAAATAGTTGCCTGGGACTAAAAGGGTTTTGAACACATGAAAACACTTACCTCCAGTTTTTCTGCTAAAATGAGAAAAATCAGTGCAACATTTTGTCTGCAGCACCCACTGTTCTGAACGTCAGTGTGATTTGCTGCCCAGAGTTTGATCCAGAGTCTCTAGTGCTTTTAAAATTAAACTGTAGGTTTAAATGAAAAACAACTCACTTTGGTATACTGGCAGTTTATTAGAGGGTAGTATTTTACACACATTTCCACAGAAATGATTCATATAAATGGTTTAAAACTTAGTTACTTTAATATTAGGTTATTGAATGGTAAACACCTCTATTCTGTGGTTTTAAAGTGCAGCTCTCTCTAGTTCTGCACAGTTTTCTTCACTGTTGACGCTCTATATCCTACTGGGACAATCCGGGAAGGTAGGCTGTCTCCGGCACTGTGTGTGCGTCTGTGTGTGTGCAAGAAAATGAGATAGGGATAACGTATCGCTTCCTGATCACTATCTTATATAATCACGTGTTAACAGAGAAAGAGAGTAGCAGAGGAGGAGAGAGAGGTAAGGGGGAGCACAGAGAGGCAGGTCCGAGTCTGATAGCCGTGGATTGATCTGAAAACCGACCAATCAAGCGCCTTCCTCGGCCTGAGCTGCCGCAGTAGCCGGGCAGGATTGGAGGATGCTTCGGCTGAGAGATGCGCACACACGCACCGGCTCGGCTCGCTCGTCCCGTCGCCCGCACACACATACACACACACACACGGGGAGAAAGAGAGAGTATCGGCTCTCCGCAAGCCGTGCAGTCAAGCTCTGCTCTGGAGAGGATGGCAGCGGCAGGGGGAGGAAACTGAAAGAGAGACGGAGGAAAGGAGAAAATGAGGAACAAACTCAAACTTTTTCGCTTTTAATCAGCCGTCATGTGTGTTCAGGGGAACGCACGCGAACAGGTAAGAGAGAGAAATAAGTTTGTCTGGCTTTGCGCCGTTATCCAGCACATTAGAGTGCAAGTTTACATTTGCACCTGTGCGCGTGACTGTCTGTGGCGCCGGCGTGTGCACCCGCCTATACCGTGTTGTGTTTGAAATAACTAAATAGATAGGAGTCTTGGTGTTCGCACGCGCGTACATGCAGCGAGAGCATGTGCGCGCGGTTCTAAGCGGTGAGTTTGGCTGTGTGCGCATTTGCAATTGCGTCCCGTGAAATAGGCACTAAAGAAACAGACATGAGTGGAAAAGAAGAAGAAGAGTGCGCACTTTATCCCAGTCATCTTCGCTATAATGAGTATGTTTGGCTCTTGCCGCCTCAGTGTTTTCTCTTGGGGTGTTGTTGCACACAGCGCCTCGGAGGAGTTATGAATGATAGACAGGCTGCTATAACAGAGTGGGAGTTGGAGCATCCGATCCCTCTGATGTGTGTGCCGCACCAGTGTAGCCAGACTGACATTTACGCGCACTGCAGGAAACAGGAGTCCACTCATTGACTGCAGCCTCTCCATGAGTCGAGGCTCCTCTTTTCCGCACCAGATCCCATCTCTCTGTACAGGGAGAAAAACAAAACAAAACACGCGTTTTAAGTGGATGCCTCAGTCATCTGAATAATCTAAATGCTTTGACAGTCGTGTGCAGGGAGACGCGTGAGCCAAGTGCCAGATGCTTAGCTGTCCCTGTTAATGTTGCATTGATTGGCTTCTGGTGAGCACAGGGAGAATTGTGTGGCTGCCAATTTCAAGCATTTTTTTTTCCAAGGTGCTCACCCCTCTGGTGTGTTTGCAAATGTTTAAAGAAAAAAAAAAGATGGCAAGTTTAATTTGGATGCCAAGTGTAATTTGAGCCTGTAGACTGTTGTGGGGCAACAGTGTGTGAAAGAAAAACAAATAAAATGATGTTTCTTATATACTGTAGCTGAATACTTGACAGAATGGCTACACAGTGGGAACAATTTTGACATCTGACATTGATGCAGGAAACCTGAAAATATTATGTACATGTATGATGGGGGGGGGGGGGGGTCCTTCCTTCTCCCAAGGTTCACTGAAACAGTCTTTATTAACAGTATACAGTGTATATTATAGTCTTTATGGACTAGGGCTGCAACAAATTATATTTATTATTACTACATTTATTTATTATTAGAATTATTTTCACTGTCTGTTATTCTGTCTGTTATTTTTTCAGCTAATTCAGTCTATAAAATGTGAAAAAAACAAGCAAACAAGCAAAAAATGTCCCATCACAAATGGCTGGTTTTGTTGGACCAACATTACAAAAACAGCAAGTCTTCATATTTGAGGTGCTGGAATCAGCAGGTGTATTGCATTTTTGCTTTGTAAATGACTGAAACCATTGAACTTGACGTTAATTTGTTTTCTGTCAACCAACCAATCGATCACTCAAGGCTGGACATCAGGAATTTGGTGATTTAAGATGCAATACCACATGTGATATGCATGACAGGCCTGCATGTTGTGCACTTAAGTTATTAGCTTTAGGATGCCTGCTGCTGAACATCCATCCATCATGTCAATATTTTATTTCTCTGGTAATTGTACAACCCATTATTACTCACTTTAACCACATTTGAAATGTGCAGGGTTGAAAATTATAAAAGGAGCACCACATGACCACTGACCTAAACTGTGTATTTACAAAAACTCACAACTGCTAAAGCAGTTACAGAGGCAAGCCATGTTAAACTGAAAGCTACAACGTGGTATGTTTTAGCTTTAAAGTGGTCTGGCTATCATCACTTAAAATGAGGCAGATGACTGAGTTCCAAAAGAGGCCTAATAGTTGGTGCTTGAATTTGAGATGTATTAGTCATGAAATTGTTCAATTTAATCTGGCAAGTGGAACAGTCTGGAATAGCATGGAAACATATGCAAAATATAGCCCACCAGCTGCACTGACCAAAAAAACCCCCAAAAAACAACTGTGTTTAAAAAGGGATGGATGATCATGCAACTGGGGTTTCAACTAGTGATTTTTTCTTCATTACTTTCTCTGTCAATGAATGAATCTTGATAAATATGACGATAGGCAATCACAAGTTAAGCACTGAAATTGCCTAAATTGTGATTGCTGAAAGTGAGGCACTGAAATTGCTTGGTCAGTCTCAAAAAAAACAAACAAATAAACAAACCCCAAAGTGAGGAAAAAAATCTCAAATAATCAAAATTGTGACAGAAAGATTTTCAAGCTAATCAAAAAATGTAGTGATCATCTGAGCTCTACAATGAATTGGATTTGCTCAACACCACAATATGGCTAAAGAAATCCATATTGTCATCATCAAACCTAATGATCTTTGAACCTATATGGGAAGTTTTGATTTCCAGTTTCTCCTCCCATCAGTGACTCATAGGCTTTCCTTATAGGAAAAAAAAGATGTAGTTTCCCACTATAACCTGTATGATAGCTCTGAAAGGACAAACGTGGTCCTACTACCCTTTACTAGACACTTTGTTGATATAATTGTATGCATGTTTGTCCAGCCTCGTGGATGTTTCCTTGTTTGAAAAGGGCACGAAGCTAATTACACCCTTATTAATCTCCTTGAAGACAGCGACTCAGGGAAAATGTCCATTTTACTTTACTGGTGTTTGAAAAGCACGCTCTGTGAATGATGCAGACATCATGATATCTGCATAAAAGGCCAAACTGCACATGCTAATCACTGAAATCCCCGATTTGACACCAGTAACACAAACCCTACCCTGAAGTGTTGTGTCAAGTCAAGTGTGAACAATTGTGCAGTTATCAGTCATTCATTACAGTGTGCTTGCAGCAGAGGAGACATCTTAAACGGCGCATATTGTTCAGCATGGCGGCAAGTTGCAACACCATAAAATAATAATTTCTCAAACTAGGCTCAATTTGAGATCACATGTTAAAAGAAAACATTCAGCATATAGTCACTTATGCATACTATAACCAATGCAATATGTGTTTAGCAAGCTGAAGAGTTCTTTTAGTGACAGGCTTGTTATTCCCAGGTGCTCTTCAGAGAGATTCAGGAAGTCCTTTGTACCTGCTGCGGTGACGTTTTTTAATGAACATTGTCGTTGACTGTCACTGTTGATGATGACGATGATGATCTGATGTTAATGACTAAGATGGTGGTTGTACTGAGGATTGTGGTAATGATGGTGTCCATGAGTATATTGATGTCTTATATATAACCACACTAGTACAGTCACACTGATGTTTACACTATTTATTATGGTGCTGTGCTTATTTTGTACTGCCTTGAGATGTGTATGCCTTTTCCCTATTGTCCTCCCTGTTGTCTGTCCTATAGGTATGGTGACACTCACTTTCCCCCCTGGTGGATTAATAAAGTATTCCATATCATATATGGTTACAGTACTTCAGCTTAATGCACCACTGATAATTCCACTGCACACTGCACAACATTCTGCTAAGGCTCAGTTTTGGACTGTTTACGATCAATAAAGTTTAACGAGTGGACCAAGACCGCAAAAATGCCCAGGATTATGTTAACACAAATTTAAAAGGTGTGCTCGACATGAATTCTACTTAGTCTGTGAGAAGAGTTGTATTATATAATGTATTTTCTGGCTCTGGAGGGAGGTGTGAAAAAATAACCCTTATCTCAACTTGGGCTTGGAAACTTAAAATTTGTAATTGAATGTCTCTATTAGAACCTAGAGGTGTAGTGTTTGAAAAATGTACCAGGCAGGGAGGTTCTAATAAAATATGCTACTGAGTGGAAGTATGGAAATTGCAGTGTTTTTGCAGCTTGACCCATAGTAGAGATTACAAGTCAGGATATCTCTGCCTCTGCTGCACAGATTTTAACGGTTTCCTTCAAGTCCCCAAACTTTATGGAAGTGCAATACTAAATCGCAGGAGTATCCCACATTAAAGATGTCTCCAGATTGTGCCGAGTCAAAAAGCAAGCAAGGTCCATCAGGGATTCATGGTCCATGCAGAAATGGCTCATCCCACGTAGCTACAGTGTGATGGCCACCATAATGTTCTCAATCATATCATTAGCAGGCCAGACAGGAAAAAAGAGAACAGTGGATTATTGTTCCAACAGCACAGTCAAAGGGCCATTCAAAGGATGAATCATGCTTTTCTCCAAACATTCAGTCTCTTCACAGATAGCAAACAAAAAGTGGTCATTCACTGAGTCTGTCTGCCAAACAAGACTGGCAATGTAGAGGTTTTCTGAAAGTAAGAATGATAGCTTTGAAAAGGCAAGTGTTGATCAGTGCTGTCAGTGTCGAAATCTTCTAAATCCGGGGCGCGACAAGGTAAAATAATCCCCTGTTTCTAATGCTGCGCTGTGATGTTTTTGTGTGGATTCAAGAGATAAATGAGGCATGGAATTTTGTCATTAAATTTCTTATCAGTCATTCTGCCCCTGATGGGAATGTATACACAGACACGCACAAAAATGAGTTCTCACATTGAACATTAAACATGCTGTAAAGATTGTATCCCTGACAGCGGCAGTCACTCAATTGGAGGCTGAAGAGGAAAAAGATAGCTAGCATGAGCAGAGCTGATTGGGGGAAATAAATAGCTCCACCTAGTCAAAGTTAAAAGAAACAGAAAATTCATAGGACACCTTTACTGCTTGACAAATTACAGTAGTTGTTTCTTAAAATTATTTGCACCACCTTTGCAACAACAGAAAAAGGAATCTTGGAATTGCCACTTACATCAACCCGTGTTGCTGCTTTGTCACTGCTTCTCTAATCTAAAGTGAAACATCCTCACTGACAAAATAGAGCCGGCAGTGTCAATGAGACACTGAATTAGACGTTCATCAATTGCATCCTGAAAGAAAAGCATTATTTATCTAACAGTATCTCTGAGGGACTAGTATAAATGTATATGAACTGCTGTGCCTTGCCATTAAAGACTTAAAGGTGCAGTGTGTGGAATTTAGCAGCATCTAGTGGAACGGACGTGACAGAAATGTAATATAATATTCATAAGTATGTTTTAATTAGTGGGGGGGTATTCAGTTTCAGTTTCAACCTCAACACTAAGCCACTAAGCCATAAATCTTACACACTGGTCCTTAAATACTCAATGGTATTGACGTTCATATCTGTTGCAAACTCTGCCATCATTTATAATATTCTTATGTTCCACATGACCTGGTGTCCAGTTAAACTCATTCTAGTAGAAACTTCCCACATTGATCATGCTTTGACAAATCCTGTCTGCTGGGGTTATTGTCTGTTATCCAATTCTCAATAAAGTGGACGTGTCACGATCATATTCAAATACTGTAGATATTATCGACAGATATTCTGGTTGTCAAACACTACACGCAGCATTGTCTGCCAATGGTGACATTTTCTTTGTTGGTCAAATCAAATCAAAATATTGGATGATTAAATCTTATTTTTTTTGCATTGACATGCTTTCTGAACTGTTATTCCAATTGGGAATTTTGCATTGTTGTCATTTAATCCCATCATAGAGACAAAATGCCCACATGCAAGATGGCTAATGCCTTTCCAAAAACAGTGAAATAAAATTCAGACCTTTGGTCATTGGACATCGTCAGCACAACTTACTGACCATGGAGTTTTAGAGATTTAAATAGGCTACCAGACAAAGATGGTGGCCAATAGCCAATCAGGAGACAGGTGGTAAGAGGCGGAAGTGGTTTTCCATGAAGTAATCAGCTAGCTGGGTGGGTTTAACTACATGGTTTTCATTATGAAAATGATCACACTTGCAGGCATTTGGCTTCTCTTGCTTTGAGGAGAACAGAAGTCAATCAGAAAAAAATAGAGTTGTCTTGATTAAAACCAAACACACCAACTTCCACAGTATCATTAGGAAGAGAAAGTATCAGGGACTGTTCTTCTAACACACAGTTAGTTCCGGATATTCTGTCATCTGACCTTTACTTTTTGTGATTTAGACTTCCATTGCTTACAGTGGCACACAGAACATTCTGCATCACGTTGACATTATTGCACTTTGGGTTTCTTCAGTATAGGTGAAAGCAACATTAGAATGATTCATCTCCTGCTCTCACTGTTAGTGATAAATGGACAGAAAAGCATTTCCCTAAAGAACACTCAGCACTATGAAAGGAAGTGTAAGTCTGATCAAGCCAAAGTATTTTTAAAGCCATTGCACCAAGGTGTTGTGATTTTGTGGCTTCACAAAAATATAATGAAATAGTTTTTAAATGGTTAAAAGAAATTAATGAATACATAGGCTGTCTCATAAAAACCCTGAAAGTTTTGAAATTTACTCAACATTTACGCAAATCACAATTTGCACTCCTCTTAATGACCAGCAGGGGGCAGTCACAACTCTCCAAACAGCACAAAACACATACTTTCATCACAATATGTGTAACGCACGGTCATTAAATGATTTAATTGAAACATTGCTCTATCCTACAAGGCTTAGAGAAGCTTTGGGTTGAGTCACATTTAGCATAGTACCTAAAACTAAAAATGCAATGTAATAAACATCATAAAATGCAAACCAACAAATGAACACTGCATATCAGTTTTGGCAGGAAGCTGATTTTCAGTGCATCTAAAGTAGGTAATAAAAAGTGCCCATGCTTCAAAGTGTGATGTAAGAGAGAAAAATCTTCCACTGCAGTGGGATGCAGATGAGAATATTCTCTGTCTGCATATTTGTCCAGTGTTTTATGGGAAGAATGTCTTTGCAACCCATGAAAACAGACCCATTTGATTGCCAATATGCTGCATGAATAGTTAATGCACTATTAGGGGGAGTTGGATTTCCATGTCACATTCGTGAGTGTTTGCTCAGAGACTTTCCCTTTTTTAAATAGCTCTTAAGGATGAACTGTCATTATGTAATCGCTGCGCGTTTCAGTCGGGATCCTGGGGGCTGCCTGCGAGTATTTTATTTTGTTCTCTGCTTAAAAGCATCGAGTGGTGGGTATGCCTTTTGGTCTCATTCGGGAGGTTTCAGCTTCTTCAAGGGAAAGCCTGTTTTATTCACCTGGGCACATCTTTTATCATATTATCCCCCTCTAGATTTACATTCCAAGCTTTAGGCATTTTACTAACACTTTTATACTCAACAATGTACACAGAATAAACTGGTAGACATTCGGCATCTTGCTGGAGGAGAGTTCAGCAGGATATGAGGCTGATGATGGACACTGTTGAGATTAAATATTTGGAGACAGGACAGTTTCTGTAGCAACTCGATCATCATGACATCAGTTTTCCTCTAGAAGATTAGAAAAAAGATCTGAAAAAGCACCCAGTGTGCTACATATTTGATAGAGTAAGTCTATAAAACAAATTACCCACCTGTGCAAATGAGAAAATATTACATTTCCCTATATTTTAATGGAACCCAATGGTTTCGTTTAAGTAATGTACAGCATTTTAAGTGAAGCCCTGTAGAAATTGTTTATCATGTTCACTGTTAAGAGACATCACATTTACTACCTTTATAAGATACTGCTCTCAGTGTTTTATAACTCAAAAGCCATGTAGTGTCCTGACAGAGAGGAAAGGGGAGTCACGTTAGTTAGCTGTCGGTGTCACAGTGCAAAGAGAAACCCTGATGTATGGCACTGATAAAACATTGGTGTGCTGTGCGCCTGTCAGACCTGCTCACCCTTCACGTGCAACGGCGAGTCGTGGAAATGTGAGAGAGATGTTAATTGGACCATGCCAACACTGTATGAGAGTAAGAGGGAGAGGGGGAGATGGATGGGGCGTCCCTACTGATTCACAGATCTGAGGTGGATGAGAGGCGAGCCGCGGGGGGCTGTCCACTAGACTTAAGATGACAACTAGAATTTTAATACTGCTTCAATACCGCTACGTAAGGTTGAATTCAATACTTTTGAGTTGTATAAACAAGCAATAATTAAGCTTAATAGACATGTAGATGGCATGTGCATAAGAAAAGGAATAAGAATCGTGTGAACAGGCAACTTTGTTCTATTTCCCATTTCCAGATACCAAGTTTTGAACAAAAACATATCCCTGCCTTGACCTGCCATTCAAACAGTCAGTCCATACTCACTGTACTCCATTGCCACCATTGCTGTTAATGTTCCAGCTGAGCTGTGTAGTGTGTAAGTAGGTTTTCCTAGAACAGTCTCCAGAACTGTGATTGAACCATTCACTTTGTAGCAGCATCTGCCCACTTCCTCGCCCCAAGGACTGTGCTTGTGAGCTCGTGCGCTGTTGCCAAACTGTCAAACCATGTGCCAAAGTGTCAAACAGCTCTCCATGTAGTGAAATGAATCTCAATGCACCGAAACAAGTCGAGAAGCCATGCCAAGAGCCTAATTTCAAGCTTGACATCCAACTGATTCCAAAACTAGTGTTTAGTTTATACCAGTCTAAGTAAGAAAGGATTTTGATTTTGAATCATGTCCATTCAGGCTCATTACATGACAGAAATATTGTACTGTAGTATTTGCATCAAACAAAGTGCTCATACTTTCTTTTAAAGAGCAACCAAACATCCCAATTTAGCACGAAGCATGAATATCTTGGGGTTTTGGACTGTTAGTTGGAAAATCAGCAAGACATTTAAAGATGTCATTATGGGCTCTGGAATGAGCATTTTCCGACCAATTTCACATTCTTTTTTTAAATTTACAGACCAAACAATTGACTGATTAATCAAGAAAATAGTAGATAGTTGCAGAGGAGGAGGACAGCATTACTCTGGAAACATTTTTTTTTTAAAAACTTCATTGCAATGAACACTATAGAGTTAACAGAAACACTAATTTACTATTTCAAAGAAGTGGATTTAATGTTAAGTTTATTCTTTAAGTCATCCCATCAACAAGTGACAAACTGCATTACACCATGTGATGCTTATATGCAGGCAGAAATCTCCCAAATCACTGTCTCAATGTGAGATTGAGAACAAACACACTGCATGAAAGGCCTCAGAGGAACAGCAACAATTAGCACAAAATGAGTCAGAATCAAGGAAATCCCACTGGTGATGGTGAGGAATGAATTTGAGAAAAAAACATAATCTCAGTTCTGAGTGAGAAAGTTGTGATTCTCATTTTGTCCAGAAATGTAATATTTCTTGAAAAACCTGGAAGCTGAAAAATGTAAAACTGTACAGACACAAAATTGGACAGAAAGTAGTATTAGGGTGGAATAAACCTTTAAAACTATAAGTAGTTAGACAGAAAGTGGTATTTGGGTGGAATAAACATTCTAACACTAATGCTGCTGCCGCTTTAACATCTTGTAGCGCCACCTACAGGTGAAATTGTATCAAATGCTACAGACTTGTCCAGCAACCCCATCTGTACAACTTTGCTGAATTTGGTTACCATGGAATATTACATTTAAGAGATATGGCAGATAATAAGTAGTATGGTGGTGTTTCACACTTATGCAGTGTGGTTGTATGTACAACAATCCTGAATTTGGTTGCAATTGAATTTAGCATTGTAGAGTTATGGCCTGTTAGGTGCATCAGGCCACGCCTTCAAAACTTTGGTAACCAGTTACAGACAAACAGTAACTTATTTTCAAAAATGAACTCATAAGTTTTATGTGGGGTCATCTAAATATGGTTTGTACAAGATATGGTTTGCTGAAGATTAGATGAAGTATGTGCCAACAGAAGCAAAAAAAGTCTTTACCAAAAAAATCCAAAATGGCAGAAAATTTTTCCGGGCACAAATGGGCGTGGCCTATATCAGTCGAATCGGCATCATCCAAGGAATATACTGTGCAAATATTGTTTGGTCCACCTCATGGTACCACGGTACCATGTTTTAATATGTTAAGCATTTCCACATGGGACAGCTGAAAGTATGCAGAAGTAGCGATCGGAAGACGTACAGAAGAATAATAAATAGTGCTTTGAAGAACAATAGTGTGAATGCAAACACTCACACTAATGATGTAAAAAGAAAAACGTATCAGCATGAAAACACCAGTCTCCCCTGTCCACACAGCATACTGTAAACACTCCCCTCCAACTATTCCTCCCTATCTCTGCCTCTGCCGTCTACATCACCAGCATATTCTTTTTTTGGACTATAAGTCGGCATATTAGTCTGTTGCTGCCCCTCCCCCCACCCACGAGCCTCTGTGGGCACTTGAAAAGCAGTGTGGTGAGCATCTGCGAAACCCCCAAATCTCTCGCACTTCATCCTCTCATGAGGGAATCTACCTGGCAGCGAGAAAGCAAGCTTATCTGTGTATGAAATGCTAATGCGAATAGCCTCAGCTCTACTTTGTGGATGAGAGCACAGAGGCCCTCTCCTCGTTGTAAAACCCACCTGCTCTGTGTGTTTTAGCATGTGTGAAATGGTGAAGCCCGCCAAACTCTAGTAGCCTCGACCTGAATTTAGACTTCTCAGACATGAAGAGAACCCAGTGCTGTAGGTGATATGAATACATTTCCATTCTGAATCCACTTTGTGTCTTCTTCTCTTGTTGTATTTGCCATAGGACGACTTAAATCCCAAAAAGCATTACAAGCCCATCCAAGTCGTGCTGAATGCATTTGCATTTTGGAAGAAATGTAAATTTACATCCACGTTGGATTGATAGCAGTCTTCTTCTTTTCTGCCTCAGCTGGCATTTCCTGACTCCGCTCCACCACAACTGTGAAATAGCGTGAAACTATTAAAGCAGGGTCGGACATTCAACACGATGGTTTCTTGACTGAAATTGATGATCTTATGTCATCATTCTGCAGATTTTCTGTCTTAATTAATGATTCTGAGCAAGCTGTAAAACTAATACATCTAAATATTTAAGTTTATCGTCTCACACATACTGTATGAAGAGTTTCTCCTCGTGATGCATAAAAGTGGATCACAGTTCATTGCTTTCATAATTAGTTTGATGCTCTTATTTGTGATTTTGCATACATGTACCATATTACGATATGCGGTGTATTGACAATTCTTACTATTGTGAGAATGATTTGCCGTACTGCCCAGCCCTTATTCAAGGGGGAATTATAATTACATTTTTAAAAATCTCCATCCTGAATACACTTTGTGTCTTTCCGTCTTGTTCTATTTGGCAGAGGATGACTTCAATCCCAAAAGCATTACAAGCTCATCCAAGGAGTGCTGAAATGATGAGCTGACTGACAGAAAAGTCATTTAAATCGCCCAAATGCCAAAACATACAGTAGTTCCAGCTTCTAAAACATGGGGATTTGCTGATTTTCTCTGTTTTATATTGTTGTAGATTTAATATTTTTAGGTTTTGGACTGTTGGTAGAACAAAAAAGCCATTTGTAGATGTCACGTTTGGCTCTGTAGGCTTTTTTTTAGCGTTCCCTGATTTTTTATAGACTAAACAATTAATTGGTTAATTAGAAAAAAATAATCAACAGATTACTGACACTGAAAACAATCACAAATTCCAGCATTTCAGTGTCCTGGCAAATGCTTGGATGTAGGGCTACTACATCTACCACACTTGTCTGGATGTTGTGCAGCAGCACTGCAGTGAGAGTGGAGAGAGAGATGATGATGATGCCAGTTGAAAAGCTGTGTGTTTTTTCCCTGCAGTGGCCAGCAGATGGGTGCTGTCTGCTCTATCCTGGCACTCCCGCTGTATGATGAGAGCTCAAGAATCCTGCCATTAAACACACAACAGATGGGACATTTTCCATCTTCCACCCAGCTCTCATTAAGCAGCCAAACAACATATAGTGGGGTTGACGAGTGCAGGCATGTTTTCTAATTTGACACCAAGAAAAAAAAAAATGCGAAAGAACTCCTTCAAAGATAATTAAGGTTGTTTAACTTGGCATGTAAACATGAGGAAATGAGACCATCAGAGGCTTCTTGCTCTCATCTCAGCAACCTTTGCCTCACTGAGCAGTGTGAGGAGGATGGTGCAGTTTGGTTTTGAGGTAATCAAAGCTGAGGGTTAGGACAGATGGCATTTGGAGGGTAGTGTACTGGAAGGACAAGTCGCTGTTGACTTTGGGAGACATGGTGGGAGGGGGTGACTGACACACCATCCTGCCCATTTGACTCAGTGGGAGTCATTACTGCAATGGGCCTAATTACCTTCAGGCCTAATCTGTGTTTAAAAACCTGCTGCTTATTGCTTTTAATTACCCACAAGTGTTGGAAAAAGATTGAAATGCAAGGTTGGAGCATTTGTCTGTTATGTTTCTGGTTTTGTATGTATATGAGAGAGAAAAAAATAGGTGGATTAATTGTTACAATATGTCATATTTTCAAGCTTCAGATGCCTAATTGTAGCTTTATTGTTCTGTAATTCCTAGACTGTTTACAAAGTGGGCTTTAGCTGTCCTTATACTCTACAGCACAAGTGTGTCTGACAGCAAGATATTTTTTTCTTTATTTCGTGGCTACACCTTGGTTTAAAATTTTACTTGGACAGTTGAACTGTCTGTGGCCAGAAAACTAAATTACTTTCACCCTCATCACTAGGCAAGAAGAAAGAGAGCTGATTCTCAGATCTTCAGATCTCGGTTTGACAAGAAGAAGAGTCGAGGGAAGTGTTATCTATAGAGCAGGGTCATGATTATTAGATGATCTTGAGGTTGTTTTCTGCCGACCATCCCCGGGTTACATAATGTGATCAAAGTCGTATTCTTGCAGGTGCTGGAACATGTGCTTGTGTCAGCTATGAGAGAAAAAATGTCAATCATTTTCTCCTGAAAAACTACTCAAATTGATACAGACTTTTTGTGGCTTTTCAATAAAAGCAGTATTATTGTAGTGTGAATGAGCTGGAAATGAGATTTATGAAGATGAGTGCAATTGACTTTGGGCTTGGGCAGCATGAAGGTTATAGAAGTAAAAGTGTGGCCGTGTGGGGTTGCTGGTCTGAATCTCAGGACATTTTTCTGCCTCAAAAATTACTCTCAAGCAAGGTGCTCAGAGCTGCTGTATGACCGGCAGTAGACAACTGTGATATTTCAGAACAGTTTACATCTGTGAAAACTATTTTATGCAGAGTGGGTGATGCTAACAAACAGAATGATATAAAAATATATATTACCATATAATGTATCTCACAAAGCCTAAGATGGAGAAGGGTTCACAAGCTCAGATGGTTTATGTGGAAAACATACAACTAAAACAATTCATTCAGCCATGATTCCCTATGTGTTTTGTAGTAAGATGCTACTGTGGAAATACTAGTCTGCTTGGCTAAATCCCTGAATCGCTGGCACCTCTCTCCAACCTATTTGTCTCCTCCAATTTCGTGGAACCTCCAGGGTGTGCCGCACATTCAGAGGATTGCCCCACTTGTGAAGCTGATCAGACTAATCTGCTTCCTTTCACAAACAATGAGCTGGGTCAAATCACCCAATAGACTCCAGGCAAAAAGTGCTTATTTTTAGAACAGGTACAGATCAATGAAATGTGTTTTCGCAGTTCTGACAAAAGTGGCTGTTATCACTGTCACTGAATTGCAACATACAGCAGTTTCAAACAAGATAATGCAGTCTACAAGTGTTATTGGGGTAACAGTTAGACAGTTTATTTAATGAGCCGAATTTGTAAAAAAAAAAGTCCAAGGAGACAACTTAAAATAAATATTAAACATTGATGTTAGATAAAATGCAGTGGTCACAAAGTTGGAGTTGGATGAGCTGAAACATGTAAATATATAGTATATACGTAAATATATACAGTAAATCAAATTCTGCTGCCTTCTTCTTTTACAGTCTGTATACCATATATTTATAAAACCACATGCTGTGAAAAATAAAATCATAGTGATGGTTTATGACAAGAAACTAAACCACATATTGCATCTACTGAGCTGAATAAGTTTTTCATAGTTGGCTTCCATCTTAGCATTTATTATAACAGGTTCATGGACAGCACACCCTGATTCAGCAAAAACACCAAAAGGAAAATAAATACATTTAGGATCCTTTCACAGCAGTGTTACAGTCTGATTTCACATAAATGCATGTTGCTGTGTCACTAATTTTGTCCTCTGCTGTTTACTTGTTTGTCTTCCTGAACTTACTTGAACCCTCTTGTTTATTTACTTCAGCTCAGTGAACATCACTAGACTGAGACTACCGGCAACAAACAGCTCCTATAAATGAGTAGAAAATGCTTTATATACTTTTGGGTGAGGTGAAAAGTCAAGAGTCTCTATGGCTGTGGTCGTCTCTCTCTGTCTGGCCATCTTTGTTCTGAGGATGGAACAGTGGTTCAGTGATATGTGTTTTGACCCACCCCAGTCTTCTGATATCTGGTGTTTGACATCAGCAGAAAGCTGATGCTGTGAAATTGAATGCAGTGGGTGAGCTCTCAGCAGGAGCCCAAAACATTAGCTATTAGTGGCAGGCAACAGGAGCCTGTTCTCCCTCTCTGTCGGACTGAATTGAAGTGCATCTCTGTTGCTTTCTCGACATCTCTCCCTCTCTCGCTGTCTTTCATTTTATTTTATCTTTCTGCCTTTTTAAGTGTTTCACATCCTGCAGTGTCATCAGTGGCTGTGGTTACGTGCAAGAAGTGTTGGCTGTTCTCCAGCTAAGGTCTTATTCAATTTAAATTGTTTACATGACTAGTTGATTCCCTGCAATTGAGATTTCCTGTGTCTATGAATAAAACAGGAGATGGAAACACAGTATTTCTGTCTGCCTATGGTGTCCTAGACACAGACCAATACTAAAAAAAAGTAAGAAAAGATTCATTGTACCACTGGGGGTGTCAGGAAGAGGGAAAGAAACGATCCAGCTGCTCTGCAGTAGAAGTCTTGAGGTACAGAAGCTACTAGTTACTATGTTCATTATTGATAAGTTCATTCTGATTTAGTGATCAATATTTTTGTCTATAAAAAGTAAAAAAAAATACCCATCACAAGTCCCCAGAGCCCAACATGACATCCTCAAACTGTTTGCTTGACTGACCAACAGTCCAATAACCAAGGATATTTAATTCAATGAGAAATTGAATGAAAAACAATAACAGAGGAAACCAACAAAATGCTCAGATTTGAGAATCTGTAATATAACGATAAATGACTTAAATGATTTATTAAATGTTTTTCTGTCGACTCATTGATCAAACAACTTATCATTTCAGCCCTAGTATGAGTCTTCACACCTGGTGAATCAAAAAGTAAAAAGATGTATCTTTTTGCCAACAAATCCCACAAAAAGACAAAAACCAACAATTCTCTAATGTGTCTCTCAGTATTTTACTACTTCCTCACCCTGTCTGTGACACCCAAGCTGGGCACTGTAGTTTTTAACAAACCTTACCCAAACAGGAATAAATAGTGCATTTGTTGGGGACTATTTTCTGTGGTCCATCTTGTCAGGCTTCAAGTTATGCGCTTGTGACCGAACCACCAGTGGTTCGTACCAATCAGCATCCCTGAACTACTGGCAGCTATGAGCGCAGTTTAGGTGTGACGACAGCGAGAAGCGATAGCCTGTGATAGACGGTGATAGACAGGTGGTACAGCCAGTCACCTGCCAAGTATTTTTTGCCAAGTATTTGCCTGCCCCTTTTCCAAATAGTTTCCAAGGACAATTTCTCAGATGGTTCTGTGTAACAAACCATCTGGCGCTTCAGGTTAAGTGTATATGGGAATCGAAATAAACTATGTTGCACATGTTCATGGTAATAAAGAAACATGTCACCTGTGTTTTAAATAACAGCAATCTCTTTTTTTATACACAGGTGCAACTTGTTAGTATTGTTTGTGTTGGTATTTTCTCAAGATTCATTGAGAATAAGAAAATAGAATATCCTTTAACATAAGATTACAACAAGCATTTTCACCAGATTTGTCCTAATTCAAACTTTATATTCAAATCAATTTATAACATTTACAAGTCTATTTACATGTGCATGTAAATATAGCCACTTTTGCATGCATCTTGCCAAAATCTGTGTGGCTGCCACTACGCATAACCCATCCTGTTAAACGCTGCACATACTGTATGTAAACATGCCATGGGCAGAAGGCTGCTCAAAACAATATCATCATCATAAAAGAGGGAAATTATTTCCATTGACAGAGCCAGATGCTGTTGATTTCATGGCTCCCTGAAATGTATTTTGCTTAGAATCAGCATGATAATCAGACAATTAGGAGACTGATTGAAGAGAGCCCCAGGAGGCGAAAGTGAAACCACTGGAAAAGATATTCTCATTCTGACACAGAGTCTGACTCACTCAGGTACCACAGTTGTCTCATTGATGCTTTGGCTGTGTAGTCGGCTGTGCAGTTGTAGAAAGAGTGCGGGGAAAGCAGGATTTGGGCGTCGCTCTACCTATGCAGATGAGAATCTTGTCCCAGATTACACATGTTTAGTGTGTGGCTGAATATTTATCCTCCGCTGGTTTAATCCAAGTCGATGTGGAACAGACTTTGCCCTCCCTTTCAGTGGCGTGGCTGGCAGTCGGTATTACACATTACAACCGCTGCACTTAGTCAACATCACCAACAACTATAGTTGAGCTGCATAATTTGAATGTAGAGATACTGGAAACATGGGGATTAGTCAGGGGTTCTAAGCACATCTTAATCCATATATATGTAAAATATTTATATTTATAAAAAATAATTCGGTGATTATCCTTCAAAGTATGTGGCAGTCGTAAGTTGCATTAATGTCTCGTTTTAGCTTTTCTCTCTTATGTTGTCACATGCATTGTAAGAGATAGAGAGCAGCAGCCTTTGAAGTCTGTCAGTTCCTATATCCTATTAAATATCAAATACATGTGTTTGTCCTCGCTATAATCCCAACGAAGCTGCTATTCTACTGTACTCACTTTAAATGTTGGACCAACTCTCCAGCTGTAAGTCAAATAGCATTTGAGACTGTGGCTCTTCTTCTTCTTTTAATGATTATTTAAAGAAAAAAGGTGAAACTCGCATAAATCACTCTAGCTTCACTTGTTAACGCCGGTAGCTGGTTTTCATTTTAATCCTAAATTTCTTATTCTTGTGACAAATTGGCATAATTACTGATTGTCTGTGAAGTGCGTTAATGACATATTTCACCAAAAGTTGTTCAGTTTCATCAGAAGCCATTTGGTTGTCAGAGTTCCATACCATCTGTCACTGCGTCAGCTAAAGCAGCTTGTTTTTTTCTCCATGCAAGAAATTAAGCATTTAGTTTTCAATTGTGGTCAATTTATTGTTTTCAGAGATGTGAGGCTGACTAAACAGGCTGACACGACTGAGGTCAGGCTTATTCACGTTATACAAAAAGGTCAAATGACGGGGGCATGGTTTATGATCGTTCAAATCATGTATTTCACACGCAGATAAGCACCTTGCCACGAAGACACCTAACAGCCTCACAAATGCAGACTCCGTTCAGCTCTGTGAGCTGTGTGAGGCTTTCAGGTAACTCCCGGTGATCACTGTGTGGCCAACAGTGGAGTTGCTTGCTAGTGGACAAACTATGGAAATGACATCTCACAGAAGGGCAGCTCAAAAGACTAGGTTGAATGATGCAATTTCATAGCATAAAAAAAACAAATTGGTGAGCAGTGGGGAGTGCCGGTTTCATGCTTCAGCAACACTTAAATAACACATTTTACTTTAAAATCCACCTTAACACTAGACAATTCTCCATAATAGTTTCTCATTAAAGACCATAGAGTTGCACATGCAGGTGTAGTGCACATTCTTCCGAAGGGAGACGCAGGTCTTGCAAGCTTCATCTGAAATGCTCACTACCTTAGGGATTCAACAGTGTTTGCAGTTATTTCTGCCAATTCGATGCCATCTTTGATATATAATTTTAATAAACAGTTTCCTTCCGTCGTTTCCATTCCACTGCCTTCTAAAAAATCACCCCGTGCCTTACGTTTGAGTGCCTTGATGTCTGTCCTTATCATAGGAAATGTATTTCTTCCTTCCACAGTTATTATTCACCGCGCTGAGGCGCACACTAAGCCTTGCAGCATGCCCCGGCAATGTTAAAACACCCAAATCAAACCTTTTTTAGGTATTTTTTAATAAAGCCAACTCATCCTTTGAGTCATGCAGCCTGTGCTGAACTGCTCTGATACATGACTCTGACCTCACAGGGCAGTATCAGTCACCAACCACGCTCTGACCTTATAGGCATGGACAACCTTTTAATAGCACTGTAACTCCTCAAGTCTAAACTTGTTTGTACCATTTGCATAATTGCAAAAATGTCCTGAATACCGAACAGAGATTTCTTGTTGCCTCTTTGTACTTTATCACAGTCAACCAGTTTGAAGTGCATGTCCTCATCTGTAAGGATTTATGAGTTGCAATTTAATTGGAGGGAATTAGTGGACATTTAGCTTCTAATATCCATCAAATTAATCTCTTTTTCTGTTTCCTCTCTTCTCTTTCCCAGGAAATCCAGAATGGCTTCCGGGATTAACCTCTGCTCTTTGTAGAACTACCCAGAAGTTCACGTCCATTTACACAACATTTTACAGCCTGCGAAATTCCATAATGTAAATGTATCTTGCTCTTTTTTTTATTAAACCTTCTGCTTTGGGCCATGAACCTTAGAGGATTTACCGGGACCACTATTTCCTTAGTCTGGATTTAGATTCCTCTTTTGCCTGGACTACTTCACGGACCTGCAGCGGTGGCTAGTGGTGGCGGCTGTGGCGGCGGTGGTGGGAGGAGCTTGCCACCTTGGAACACAGGGATAACTTTACAGACGCGCGCGCCACCATGAGGATATACACCACCTCCTGTCTCTGTCCCTTCCTGGTCTGCCTCTGCTTCATCCAGAGGTGCTATGGTTCGAGCCACCATGTCCCTGCCAAAGTGCCCTCCAAGAACCAGACCAAACTGGCCAACGGGGAGACGGAGGTGCACCACAGGCCTAAGCGTGGCTGGATCTGGAACCAATTCTTTGTTTTAGAAGAACATATGGGACCAGATGCGCAGTATGTGGGAAAGGTAGGATTTCATTGAACTGACTGCAAATGTAAAAAAAAAAAAAAAATCTTTTGATCCCAGGGAACTTGCTTTTGAACAGCTTACTTAGCATTTTGGTCTCTCCTCTTGTTTATTGAGAAATGGGTTACAGGAGTTACAAGCAAACAGTTCTTTTGAGGTTGATTGCCACATTAGCATTATACAAGTTTCTGACGGGGGAAATTCAGGTCTCATTTGTGAAGGTGTGTGTTTTTTTCCGTCATTACAATGTCCGACCGAATTTCTTTCATGATAATGTCCAAATAATGTTTTATGCTCTGTGATTAAGGGGTGCCTCTCAGCATGTCTACCACTCTGGGAAGCCAGCTACGCAAGACTGGATCTCGTTTGAAAGTGAGAATAGCCCTCTACATGAAGCTATCTTTGAACTGAAATATTAGATTTTGGTCTCTCGGTGGGAAATGAACCTGGATTTGATCTCTTGGTGGGAAATGAACCACCACAATAAGAAATTGGGCAGTAGTGCAATGGGGAAAGAGTAAACCAGTGCGCTTCATAGTTAGAGAATTTTATGAATGTAATTTCAGTGTCATTTCACAGAGACTGAAAGACAGTGAAAAAAATAGGCAAGGCAAGACAATTTTATCTGTATAGCACGTTTCATGCACAGAGGCATAAAAGTCATAGTGCAGTTATGAGCAACAATTAAAGGCAAAGGTGAACATGAAAGTCTTTAGCCTATTTTTAAAAGTAGCCATAGTTGGGGCAGATCTAAGATCTTCTGGAGGCTTATTCCAGCTATGTGTAGCATAATAGCTGAATGCGGCTTCACCATGTTTCGTTTGAATCCTAGGAACAGTTGGCAGCCCAGTCCCTGGTGACCTAAGAAGTCTATTGGGTACATATGAGATGTATTTTGGCCCTAAACCATTAAGTGATTTATAGGCAAGTAATTTTTGACAAGTCGTATTTTGAATTAAATTCTATGGCACCAATGCAGAGACCTGAGAACTGGTATAATATGTTCGGCTTTCTTAGTTTTTGTTAGAACTCTAGTGGCAGCCTTCTGAATGAGCTGTAGCTTCCTAAGTGCTTTTTTGCCAAGGCCTGAGAAGAGACTGCTACAGTAGTCTAACCTACTAGAATTAAAAGCGTGAAGTAGTTTTTCAAGGTCTTATTTGGACATGTATCTTCTAAGCTACATCTTTAAAAATGATAATAGGCTGATTTTATTATTATTTGTTATTGACTTGATGTGGGTATTAAAATTTAGAGTCAATAATGTCACCAAGATTTCTGAGGATTCTGATTTTTGGACTTTAAAGAAAGGGAATCAAGATGAGCCATAACTTTCAACCTTTATTCTTTAGCACCAAAGACAATAATCTCAGTTTTTTCTTTGTTTAGTTGGAGGAAATTTTGGCACATCCGGTCAATGATTTGGTCAATGCATAGACCTCGTGAGTCTATAGGAGAATAGTCACTTGGTGAGAGAGCTATGTATAATTGAGTGTTGTCCACATAGTTATGGTAAGCAGTTTTGTTCTTTTGCATAATGAGGCCTAGTGGAAGCATGTAGAGGTAATAAATGAATAAAAGAAGCCCCTGAATTGAACCTTGAGGTACCCCACATGTCATGCTAGTTCACTCAGATATGTCGTTACCAATGGAAACAAAATAGTCCCTGTCTTGCAGATAGGACCTGAACCAATCTAAGACTGTGCCAGAGAGTCCAGTTTTCCAGTCTGTCTGAATGGTCGACAGTGACAAAAGCAGGACTAAGATACAATAACACAAGGATTGAAATTTTGCTGGAATCAGTGTTCATGCGAATGTCATTTAGAACCTTAATAAGAACAGTTTTGGTGCTGTGACAGGGTTGAAAACCTGATTGGAATTCATTTAAGATACTATTTGAGGTTAAAAAGTTAAGTTTTTGGCACATAGCGTTTTCGATTATTTTACCTATGCAGGGTAGATTTAATATGGGTCTGTAGTTGCCAGTCCAGGCTACTCTTTTTTAGTAGAGGCTTAATAACTGCAGTTTTTAAGGCCTTTGGAAAAATGCCTGATAGGATTGAGCTGTTAACTATTTGCAATAAGTCTGTCGCCAAGCAGCAATAAACATTTTTAAGGAAGTTCATTGGCAGGGTGTCAAGGCAGCATGTTGAAGGCTTAAGATGTTGTACAGTTTCCTCCAGAGTTTTGTAGTCAATGGCATTTAACTGGGTCATGTTTATCAAATCACTTTTATATGGATGCAGTGGTGACACATTTTTGTTTGACATGGAGCTAATGATAGTTTGTCTAATGTTTTGAATTTTATCCCTAAAGAAGGAGGCAAACTCATTGCATTTATTAGCAGATAGGAGTTCAAGAACTATTTGTGCTGGGGGGTTGGTCAACCTATCAACAGTGGCAAATAGAGTGTGTGCATGATTAATGTTTTTGTTGACGATGTCAGAGAAGAATGATTGTCTTGCACTTTTCAGTTCTAGCTTGTAGGAATGAAGTCTCTCTTTATACACATGTTGAGACAGTCCAAAGGTCTCAAAGAAATTGTGTAGTTCTTTGGCATTGTTGAGGTTGCCAACGTGGATGTTAAAATCTCCTGATATAGATATTCCATGGAGATTATGGACAGTAGTTCAGCAAACTCATCAAAGATACTACTAGACTAGAAACTACTGTACACACAATCAGGAGTAAAACACGAGGGAGACATTTCAGTACAGCAGCAAGATACTCAAACATTGAAAAGTCTCCAAATGATACCTGCCTACATATAACAGCTACTCCTGCCCCTTTCTTATCAACTCTGGGAGCATCAATGAAGTTAAAAATCGAGGGTGCTGATTATTCAAATTAAGCCAAATTTCAGTCAGAAACATGAAATCTAATTTATGACTAATAATCAGGTCACTGATTAGGAAAGATAAGTTAAGTACTGCCGCTTTAATGGTTGTATTGACAGAGTGTAAGGACACATTGGGCTGTTGGGGAACGGCTATTAGATTTGATGTATTTACAATACGTGTTGAATACTGTTTGTTTCGTCCAGCAGTGATCCTGACAGGAATGACAGAGTTTACACTTAGAGCAGTTTGATAGTCAGGCTGTTGTGACACAGTGTTCTTGGCAGCGAGGGGGGTACAGGTCAAGCGGGAGGTGGAGGGGGACGTGTGGGGTAATAGTAATAGTAGTAATAGTAGTGGGTGTTCTTGTTGCTGAGGGTACAGCGCAGCTCGGTTGTTGGCGGTTGGTGGCGACTTTTCTGTTAGCTCCACAATAAGCCACAGGGAGCTGGTTAAGTCCTCTGCTTGCAGATTGCCTGCCCTTATCTCCTGAAATGTGAAAATGTGTTTCTCCGCTGCAGTGATCATTATTCTAGGCACTCAGGCACAGACTAATCCCCTCAACTGCACTCCGAGAGAAAGAGAATGAGAAAGGCAGAACGCTCCTCTGACTGCACATATGTCTGTATTTCAACAACTGTATGATTTGAAGGGAAAGAGAAAGGAAATGGGGATGACATGCTTCGAAAAAGGGTGCAAGGGGGAAAAAAAAAACAGTAACAGTAAATATCACTTTCCACCTCAAAAGTCTGTTTATTGAATAAACCTGGAGTTTTAATCACAAATGTCCTTACCAGGCTGACAAAGCAGAGAGAAAAGGTTATTTATTGGTGGAACGTGTTTTTGCTAGCATTATTTGATGCATGAATGAACCATAAAATCCCACAGTGCCAACAAAAACAATCCCTCAGCATTTATGAGGCATTGTGTCCTGAGAATTAGACGATATGATACCAAAGATATTTGCCGCATATCCAAAGCGTCGGTTTGTCGATGCACTAACGGCATGAAGACGTGGTTACTCCAACATTAAATTCATCCACTGCTTTGAAGTTTATGATTGTTTGGTTTGCTGGCTGATTGCTAGCTCTACTCTTACCTTTAGGGTGTTGTTGTTCTGTGTGTGTGTGTGTGTGTGTGTCTGTGTGTGTGTGTGTGTGGTGAGTGCTGCTGATGAAAGCAAAACAAACATAAACAGCTAATCCTGGATGATAATAAACCACTGAGAAGAAACATAAACATTATTAAGGAATCAATTTGACATGCGTGTTTAAAGAGATGAGGTCTCCAGATGGTTAGCACAAAAAAACATTTAATTATGTGGGTTGGGACTGGTGTGCAGTGTCCTAATGTGGCCAGGAGACAGAATGACCCTTAATTAGACAAAGACAGGAGAGGAGGAGGAGGGGGAGGATTAATGCACTCGGCACGTACTGCTCGGTATTGTTTTTTTTTGTTTTTTTTTTCTTCCCTTTGCTTGATTAAAAACTCTGGACATTAGCGAGCAGCAAATGAGCAGTTCTGCCACAGGGAATTGCCAACACTTTCTTTGTCGATAATTGATTTAATCAAAAAATGTCAAGTTGTGAAATAGGCGCTAAACGATAAGATATGTGGTAAATAGTGCACAGAGAAATGGAATTCTAATTATTGCGCAGTCAACATAAAAAGCGGCCGTATGCTAAGAAATCTGCAAGGTCAAACATAAAACATGCTTACCATCATGTTAGACTTGGCCTTGGCAGCTGGAAATGTTATGTGTGCTTTTTATTAATGTTCTCACTTAAAGGACAGCGCAGAGTGACTTCTGGGAATAAGTGAAGCGGCCAGTCTGTCAAGAACATTTTTAATCCCCCTGAGGTATGCCGTAATCCCCAGTGACACCTTTTTGGGGGGGCTGATGCATTTGGGAAATGACAGCTTTGTGCATGAGTGAGACGCAAATGCTTGGTAGGGGACAGGGCTTCTCCAGATACAAGACAGGAGACAACCCACTCTTCCAAAGGGAGGTGTGAATGTCTTCGTGTCAATCAGCTCAGCGTGGCGCTTTGAAGTAGTCGGGCAGGTTACAGATTGGATGGTAATTTTTAGAAGACGACGCAAATCCCCCAAACCCTAAATGAATATGAACTGCAGTGAAATGTCTGCTGTGGAGGATGCTGTGCAGCTGTTGGATAAAAAAAAGAAAAAACCTCAGTTCTTGGTCAAAAAACCTCGAATCAAACCATCATTGGGTGTCTATCTGCTGCTAAAATATATAGTAAATAATGTGAGATTTGACAGAATGGGTGCTTCAACCCAGACTAGGAGGAATACCCCTTGTTTTATCCTGTGTTTATTTGCAACCTCTAAGAAAGGTGCCTAAATGTTTTATTCATACGTCTAAAAATGGATTGTGCTGTGACAGAATCAGGCAACTGTCTCGTTGTATGTACAGTAATAGCTCAACAGTGGGATAGAAAAAAAGCGAAGTGAGGTTTTTACATAAAATTGCTTTTCACCCACGCTTTGCCATGCAGGAAACAAGTGCATGTAGATTGGAATGTTTTCAGTGTTAAACCAGTGAAGTGTTATCTGAAATAACAAGGAACATTTCACAGCCAGTGTTGTTACATTTCATTGATGGAAAGAGAAACATTCTGGAAATGGCAGAAATAAGATACTGTATTAAACACTGAGGAATTTTTATGAAGACTTGAGTCTTAAGTAAGCTTTCAAATATTAGTTTTGATAACCAATTATATCAATTGTGAAAAAAGCCCATCACAGTTTCACAGATGTCAAGCATCTTCAGATTGCTTGATGTGTTCAACCAACAGTCCAAAACCTTGAGATATTCAATTTACAATGATATAAAACACAGAAAAGAAGTGAATTCTCACACTGAAGAAGGTGGAGTCACCATTTTATCACATAAAGTTTTGAGATTAGTATAGCTTTAAACAATTACTGATTACATAAAAATAGTTTTATTGAGTAATTGTTTCAGCACATAAACTGTGCATTCAGTGTTCTGTGAATAAGAGAGTCATGATTTTTTTCTCACCTGTTTTATACAGAGTTAAGATCAACAGTCTTTGTTTGGAAAGGCTCATTATTATCCAGTCAGAGAAATGTATATCTTTAATGCCATGTCCTTGATACAGTCACACTTTCATAGACTAAAAGATGAAAAAAACCCCAAAGAAAACCAAGTGAATTGAGTCCAACTTCCATTGATTCAGTAACTGCAGAAAATAACACTTAAAGCTCATGTCTGCACCATTTAGACACTTGAGAGTAAAAAAAATTGCCTTCACTCACTGCCAGAACACAAGGCAGAAACTTCATGCTTCCTAAAGCTGATGTGCTGACCATTTCTGTCTCATTCAAATATCAAAATTTAAGCAGCCGTTAGAGGCAGAGCCATTAAATGAGTGTCGGAGTCTCATTACTGTACATCAAGAAGTCAACCATCCTGCTGGGAAGACAACGATTCATTCTGTTTCACCCAGCAGATGTCAAAATAGAGGACAACTATTAGGGCGGATCTCCATGATGTGCATCAACAGCACGTCTTCAGCACGCCCCTCATCACTGTCTCTTGATGTATGGTCATTAGTGGCGCGCTCCATCATCAGGGTTTACTGTGACTGTTACAAATCAATCGAGGAGAAGGGGGCGCTCAGAGGAGTTGATTGGGAGGGAGCATGGTCAAAATGTGGTGATAATCAGACAATCAAGCACGCCCACATAAAAAGTGATTAAGTCCTCTTGAGTGAAGTATAAGAGCCGAGATTTAATCAAAAACGAACCCACCCCCCTTCACTAATTGCAAATATGAAGCCAAGGCACTGATCATCAGCTAGGGCACGTAGCCTGCTCATTTCTCCTTCTCTTCAACCCCCCCCTCCCCCTTCAGACACCCCCCCACCCACCATGCACATTGTTGATGGAATAAATGCTCCATACCCTGACTCCCACCTTCAACTCCCAATTCTGCATCTGCAAGGTCTGCTTTCAACATCAAAGCTGTGCAGTTTTAATGAATCCCTCACAACCAACGCGAGGTAGATCATCACTATCATGTTTGTCCAGCGTTTGTCTGATTACAAGAGTTTTAAAAACAGATAAACGAAGATGTTGAGCTCTCAGTGGTGGGTGTACTTCTATACTTCTTCTGCCTGTAGGCCCATTTAGATATGTCATGATGTTGATGTCTCACTTCTGGGAGATCGATTATAAATCAGCATGGGATCATTCAGCTCAAATGTAGCTACTGTGGTTGTATTTTGGCATATTTTATGTTCTCTCTCTGGTATAAAATTTGATACTGGATTTCTTGTAATTGTCACTTCCACAGTTTTATGTCAAACTTATTCATTTCCTGCCACAGGTAGAGAGATATTCTTCTTGTTTACCCTCTTGTTCTCTTTCCACACACAGCTCATGATAAGTGGACATAACAGCGGTAAACCAACGTACTCATATACAACCAGAGAGCAAACAAAGGTAGCGAGGCACATACATTATGTGGATCTTGTACGTTGAATACGGCCAGGCCATTACAAAGGGCATTTACCAATAATGCAATCCAACCAGGCACATACATTATCAGGATCTGTAAAATGAAAAGGACAAAGTCAGTGAAGAGGAGAAAAGAAGTAGAAGAGCAATAGATGAAGGTCAAGCTGTGTAGCAATTAATAATGTATCTGGATAGCACTCAATAGAGCATGTCCTCCAGCAGCACTATGTAATTATTAAAACTGTGTTACATGTCATGTACACCTTTTCCAAAAAGTTCATATTCCCCAACTCCATTGAAGTCCGTTGATATAAGGAGATGAAGTAATTTTCCTGACTCTACCTGAAATGGGAAATGATTTATGTCTGTTTGAATTCCTGCCACTTCTAAGCATTTTGGCTGATTATTGCAGCACCATGTGGCCAGTCAGCTCTATATTTGTTCAGCAGAGAAATTGGCAGGAATAGAATAATTGGCGTGGTGGTAACGTCTGAACCAAGATTGAATTCTGCAATGGTGCATGCTGTTCTTTTGTCACAGAAATGGAGAGTTTTTGCGCAGGTTTTATGGTGGTTACATCGGTTCAGACGTTACATGCTCTAAGTGCCGCCCTTCGGCCATTCATTCCATAAAAGTTTGTGCTGATCCATTCATAAGTGTTTGTAAGAGATCCTGCTTAAAACAGACAAAAAATGGTGGAGTAAATAGCTGCTGGATGATGTAATAACTTTAATGTAAACAGTGAAACGTATCTTTGGTCAGGCTGAAAGAAAGAAAGAAATACAGTTACATATCATATTATTACATTATCCAGCAGGCCTGGATTATGAACCAAATGTATCAAATTACTGACATTTTCAATCTCTTACCACCATAAATAGTCTGAGTTAAATAATTAAACTGAGAGTATAGCTAAACAGACCAATCTCATAACCAGATGTTCAACCAATCCAGTAAGCCTTTAACTGGTCATATTGTAATTAATCCAGACAAACATAAAAAATAAGCCAGCACAGTCAAATATATGACATGCACTGACTTATTGAATACATTATTTGTTATTATTATTATTATATTAAACATGTCAATTTATCATGGTTTTGATATTAGATTGTATCATCCAGCTGTATTGTCTAGTTATCATTACTTCATCAACAGTGCTTAGTTTTCAGTTATGAGACAGTATTAACTAATAATGGATTAGCTTCTTAGAGTAAGAGGAATAATGAATCTGGTTATTATGATATTAGTTTGAGTTGTTATTAAGTAAATTAAAACAGTTAAAACCATTTCAGTAATAGTGAGTAAGAAAGGCTCGTTAATGTAATAATATAATACAGTCTGTCAGCTTGTTGCATTTTTATCTTTTTTGCTTACATTTCTGATAAATACCAAAATTTACTACTTACAGCTTCACATTTTCTCCGTTATTCATCAGTGTAATTTTCACTCTGTGCTCTTGTACTTAGTGATTTGCGACTTTTCATTTGTCATCAACTCTAACAGACTGAATGAGTGACTGAACAACTGTTAGAAGTTACAGCTCTAGCTTGATTACATTTGAGACCCATTAAGTTTATTATATTATCCAGCATCATTACACGAGTAACAATACTATTAAATGTTGCAGAAATAATATTCTAGAGGCGGATTTCTGTCAGACACCTGACAAGTGGTACGACGGAGCCAAAGGTAAACTGTTTGTCTGTGAGCACCAATTAGCAATTAGCTGTGAACACAAATGCTTTAAGAATACTCTTGACAATGAGTATACAGAGCCCAAACAGTGAAAACACCTAGCTTGTTAACAAAAGATGCACTTTCTCTCAGGTTGCTCCTCTGGGCATATGATGAAATTATAAGTGAGGTTCTCCTAGAGATTGAAGTGTTTTCACCGGCGACTTTAGAGCCCCAGACTCTGTTGATCTCTTTAAACTCCTCAGAAATGCATTGCCAGCTACCAGCCGCCAGCCACATGCCAGTCATCTATTCCACTAGTCTTTAATAAAGTCACCCATAGAGACAGAGAGATAAACACAATCCCTTGTTTTGATGCCCTGTGGAGGAAAAGGATTCCTCTAAGTCTTTGTGGGGAGATGACAAAACAACAAGGTTGTAGAGGTCATAATTTCCCCTTTATCATGACGTCTCCCCAGACATTACTGATCAGCCTGTTTGAGAGATTTTCATACATTTCCATTCATTATTTACAGCATGGACTGGACATTGCAGATATCCTCACCTCTACCGGATTGCCACACATAGAGCTGATGTATGTTAAGCTCATATCAGGCCTGCTCTGTGGTTTAACAAAATTAACGCTAATTACATTAAGGCGGGTACTCATGAAATTTTCTGTGTGATCAAAATTAATGAAGTATAAATAAAATATCCCACCGCTGAAGCTGAATGCAGTAGAGGCACCCTGTGCAGAGAAATGGAGCCTTCTATTTGAGATCATGACAGAAATATGCCCCATATTTGTACAATCAGCTTTGACTGATAAAGGGAAAGATGTGAAAAATAAATTGTGAGGGGGTATCCTGTCCATCTCTTTGGTTTCCTTTGGCATCAAGTCACAGATGGTTAGTTAACATGTACAAGTTGGGTGCAGTTTACTTACAGCCGGGAGATATATCTGCATAAGATCTATCAATATAAGTTTTCATGTTGTTTTCTGTTCCTGGTCCTAAAGGCCGCGGCTGATTCAGATTTTTAGAAATGACTTGACTGTCTTGAGTGAAATGAACGTTTTTTTTTCATTTGTTTTACTTTTTCAGAAACTATATCAGCCACCCAAAATACCTGAAAATGTTTCACAATAGCCAAGATAGTGATATTAAGTGAGAAAATAAGCATATTTAATCAGGCATCCTTATTTCTCAATAGTTCTTTTACTGATTTGAATGTTCAGTATCCTCATATTGTTTAACTCTTAGCTGGCCCTGCTGTGCTTTCAGCCTGTGATGTTTGTGTAATGGCCCGCAACCTGTTGACACTTTTATCACCCATAGATTTCGGAAGGCAGTAGTCGCCATATGCATCGCTGGTTCACACTCCGCTGAGCATGATTTATAGGCTTCTGCAAAAGAAGTCAATGGCTAAATTAGTACTTTGACTGGAGGCGAAATTACATTTATGAGCTGTGGAGTGCTGCCGGACAGAACGGAGGTAGACTGTTCTTATGTAATAACTCTGATTCTCTGCATTTAAATGATCAAACCTTTAGGTAGGAATTGATTATCAAACTACAGCAAGCGCATGCATCTCATATTTCTAAATGTCTTTCACTACATTAAAAATTTAAAGAGTGCAGAATGGTGTCAAACCGTGTCAGCAAAGAACTTGTCTACACTGCCACTGATGTGTAAACACATTCTGGTCCTCGCTTTGGAGATTGTGTTTCACATTACTACAATCTAGCAACTGATTAATTACCTGATTCAACAAGATCTTTGACTCCTTATCTAATTACAGGCATGATATTTACCACGGAAAGGACAGTCAGCCCTCATCAAGAGTCAGGCCTGCAATCAACAGCAGCTTTCTAATTAGTAATTTATTTGCTAGACCAGGCTTTAATTAGATGTGGCCTGAGGACCTCCGCTGCTCAACTTGTTAAATAACTTGTCCCTATGTATGTGTACATTTGAGCATTTTTCGTCCTTTGCTTATTTAATTATTGATTTGTATTTCCGTCGTTGTACTCGTTGTCAAAGTGATTGGAAAACACATCTGGGTCCTAGCAGAGATATCTGATGGATGTCAAGTGGAGAATTAGCTGATACAGTAATCAATTATGTAACAAACAGACAGGAAAAAATATGTAGAATGTGGTTTGTTCAATAATGGGCGCAGTGTTTAATGCTCTAAATAAAATTGAACAGTATGATGATAAGTTGTTTCTATATTTAGGTTACTGTGAAAGTAGAGTGTCTTGTTTTCAGCTGTAGTCTGTACTCCAAAACACTCGAGCTGTGTCCCAGTTCACTGACTGCACCAGTCAGATGTGTTTACAACAAGCTCATTGCAGCTGACCAGTTATTTTTGCAAGCTTTGCCGGATAACATATGTAAATCATCATGTATCATCAGATGTAGGGCTGGGTGATATGGCATAATTCAAAATATGAGTTAGTATTAATATACTGTGTAACACGATATAACATTTATTAACTAAAATTCCCAAGTAGTAGATTCATAACCTGAAAAAAAGACTAAAGGGCTTCAAACAGATAATCTATTTAAATAAGTAATCTTCAATCTTGTCAGTCAAAGTCCTTTCACAGTGATTCCTGCTTTGTTGCATTAAAAAAACAACACAACATGAAGCAAATAGTAATGTTGGTTTGTTGCTTAAGGGTGTTTCTCTGAGAGCCTTGCTGCTAATTCCAGGGGATAGGTCTAATTGCTGGTGTACGAGACTGTGCACTGCTTTATCGGGTGGTGATGCAGGTGATAAACTTTGATAACTTGCTGCATTTTGACCAAAAGTTTCACCACACCACCAACACTTTGTTGCTTCATGTATCCACAGCAGCTTTTTACGTTTCAGGTTGTTGTGACTGTCGATCTGTCATTCTCTGTGCCAACACACAAAAAGGTTTCCTCAGAGGGAGCGCTCATCTCTCCTATATAACTATCTGACTTTTGTTACTACACAATAGCATGTAGTGTTTTTAGCTAACTCAACCAACCGTGCTGTGCCTATAAAAGCTTTGTGCCTATGATTTGATTGGTTGTACTGTAAGTACATTAAGCACAAACAGTATATTGATGTTTCTAATTTTCTTACAGAGGACATTTTCTGTTGCGATCAATGTTTGTATCGTTTATATATCGCCCAGTCCTGATCAGATGCATCAGCGCTGTTCCCAATCAAAGACAATGCGGAAATTACACAATACTCTTTGCTTAGGCATGCATTATACTGAGACATCTAAAGCTGACTGTTTAGAAATTTTAGATGTTGGATGTGAAACATGCGCTCTTGTCCAAGGCTCAGAAACCAGAACCATCAGTAAGGCTTTTAGAGAGTGTGTTACAACTTCTAAAAGCCCTTTATTGTGTCTGGCATGGTTGTACTGTATAACATAAGCAGCACATTTGGTTTTTGAAAAAATGAAAGTTGAACTTACTGGGATTTCCCCAAATCACCACACCAGTAGAGTCAACTGAGTCATATCCCTGTTGATTAGTCTCAACCTGTGACTGCTGTTCCTATTAGTCTTTATTGGTCATAATTTTGACAACTACTTAACTTGAAATATTTTTTGTTTTATTATGTTTTTTAACTGATGCACCTGCAGTTCGGGCACAGGTGATTTGGCCCCCGTGGTGCTCTGTGTTGTTTTAAAAACTCAACATATCAAAGTGCTGAGGGCTAAACTCTTTTATCTGACAGATGCTGCAAATTGGCGTTCAACAGAAAATGACCCACCTTTGTAGTAAAGGTTGTAATTATGATTTATCATTTCAAAGTTAGTCCCTTTTCATGCCATTTTTATATAATTTTGTTGTTTCATCTCCCTCTCTACATTTTGGTACTTCACAAAGAGGTTTTTATAATATCCACGCTTCTCCTGACTGTGTATAGATTATAATGGGAGAAAGAGTAACATATTATCTCCATACAAACACAACATGAATTATTTATTCACTGCAGGAATGTGTATCTTATGTTTTCCAAAGACTTGCATAAATCTTGTTTGAGACTAGACTGAGGTGTGCTTTGGATTTCAAAGGTTGGGCTCACAGCTCATTGTTGTGGATCTACAAATACAAAATACAAAAATACCACCAGTACCGCCATTATATAAAGCATTTCCAATGCCCAATGAAAATGGATTGGTCTGTTATGTTCAGCTGTGAGATTTTCCTCAAGGAAAAAAGAAAAAAAAAAATCTGTTTCATAACATGTTTTATTCATAGATGAAAATGAAATAATTTAATTGATGATACCATGGTGCCCTGGTTTGGAAATTCAGCGGTATTGTAAAATATAGTTATGAAGTTTAAAACTGCAACCCAGCTGAGCAATTGGCATGAAAGTCTTAATCCTCTTGGTATCAATTATGGCTGAACAAGTGGCTTGGTTTTCCCGTATTCCTCTCTCTCCTGTTAGGAAAGAGGCAGCACTCTTCCATCTTTAACAGTCTTGTAAGGATTTCCCCCAAAACTTTAATCTCTGAAGATGCATGTCTTTAGCAATGCTCGGGTACAGTCAAGTCTGAGAGAGGAATATTGAACAATGTGATGTCTGAGTTAGATGTTGGGAGTATTCTTCAGCAGAAACATGGGCAGGGGGCCACTATGCAGTGCAGTAATGCTGCAGAGGTTACTGCTATGTGAAGTGCAGATGTTTTTACAGTAAATGGCCATAGTACAGTACAGATTGCATGAAAGTGTAGAAGATTTGAATTACAGTTTATCCTTATACAGAACAGATCCATACCTCTTTATTTTTTTACCATTACTGTCATTATTTTGTTGATTAATCCATTGATTGTTTTTCTCTATCAAATCTTCACATTTGAGAAGCTGGAACCATCAAAAGTCTGGTGTTTTTCCTTGAAAGCGATGAACCATTTACCAAAATGTATGATTAACTTTCTGTCAACTGACTAATCAATTAATCAATCACTCGTTTCAGCACTAATGTGGACATAGTGGTAAAAGTGCTTCTTCATGCATTTGTCCTGCAGCCATTGTACAGCAGTGCACTGTGGCTGTTGTAAATTTTACAACCGCAAATCATATTTGGAAACCGTGAATCAAAAACAACCCTAAGAAGCGATTCTGGCAACATTCCATTCTCTGTATTCACACCCTCTGTCTGGTTTCCCTTGCAGCTTCACTCAAACTCAGATAAAGGCGATGGATCTGTCAGGTACATTCTGAGCGGGGAAGGAGCTGGGACTATATTTCTCATCGACGAAGTGACAGGAGATATTCATGCCACTAAGAGCCTGGATCGGGAAAGGAAAACGCATTATGTCCTGCATGCACAAGCTTTGGACCGCAACACAGAGGAGGCCCTGGAACCAAAGTCGGAATTCATCATCAAAGTGCAAGACATCAATGACAATGCACCGAAATTTCCAGATGGACCCTTTGTAGCTACGGTGCCTGAGATGTCTGAAGTGGGTGAGTAGTGCTACAAAATAAACTGGACCTTTAAATGATTGTGCTTTACCTTCAGCAGACACCTTTGAATCGGTTGAAAGGTGAAAAAATAGGGGTGCAATGGTACGTGTATCAATCCTGAACCGTCATAGTACAGACATTACGGTTTGGTGCATGCACGTCGTAAGAACCAGTTAAAAAGTATTGCAGTAAAAGTAGTGGTTTGGTCCCTCTGACTGATATTATTATATATGACATCATTAGATTATTAATACTGAAGCATCAGTGTGTAAGCAGCATGTTACTGTTGTAGCTGCTGCAGGTGGAGCTAGTTTCAACTACTTTATATACTGTTAGACCATAAATCAGCATAAAACAGCAGTCAGCAGGTGTCCTGACTCCTTTCAAGAAACAGAAAGGTTGTTTTCTTTTTCCACTGCAGCACAACTAAACTGCTTCAGTAATAGTTTTGGCCAATGAGCCAATGTTGGATGATTACATTTTTCAAAATGTTATTTTCTACCTACCTTTTTTTTTTTCTGCCGTACCGAAATCGTAGCGAACCATGAATTTAGTATACCATTACACCCCTACCAAAACATGATCTGAACTTGATTTTTATTTTTGTTGCTTTGATATATTCTTGCAGTAAAGACTAACCTATTATGGCAAGACCTCTGACTTTACATTCTGTGCATGTTTCAAACAGACTCATGACCATGTGCTGCTCTAAGATGGTTTAAAAAGGAGGTATTAGTATGAGGACCTGCATCAAACATGTTGTTATCCTGTGCAGCATTCTGGCTTGTCCCCTCTGTGTTAATGTTCTCCAGAATGTTTGATCATCTGTAAGCCAGCCGAGTCCCCTTTTTCATCTTTGTTTTCTGGTTATTGTGATGCTTTCCCGGGTGGGCAGGTCTTTATAAAGCACTCAATAGTGCCTCCACAGCAATCCCCGCCATCGAGACTGTGGAGTCCTCCACATCATGGAAGAATGAAAAGCCTCTATCCACCTCCTCTGAGACAGTTGCTCTTCGCAAATGCCCAGCATCATGTGGCAAACATCTATTTTTTATTTCTTTATTCTACTGTTCTGTTTTTAGCTCAAGTGAACAAAAGCCACCCTTTTCTCAGTCCAGTGGATTCTGCCTCACAGCACAATAGCTCAAAAGTATGGTGCTCAAATATTTCACAGCACTCCTTCAAAACATATGTAGGTTGTCCAAATGGTGGCCAAACTGCTGTCAGGGCAATTTTGCTTCACATATACTATAAGATAGCAAATTTGTGGTGCTGAGAGTTTGTAGAAAACATTCCATTTATATCTGTCTGTCTAAAATAATCCTTTCACTCGCCTTAAAAGAAGTTGAAATACTAGAAAATATCTCAAAGAGGAAACGAACAGATTCGTCAGTTTCTTGCAGCGAGAAGATGGAAATGTGCAAAACCGATTAAATATGCAAACCCCAATAGACCTGTAGGCGCCCTCTTTATAAACAGTCAATATCTCCCTGGTTGCATCAGTGAATATTCATGAACAGACAGGCCTGACATACATACAACTTTGCCAGTCAGTATTTGTTTCTAAGTCGGATGTGTCAAGTACACGTCTTAATCTCTTCTGAGAGTGCTGCACTGTATGTTCTGGTGCGTCGTGTGTGGAATAATGTTTATCGGCGCATCATTGACTATTTTATTTTTAGGTTTGTACTATATATAAAGGTTTTGTTGCCACTGTAAGGCAGTAATAAGTATATTAACTCATTAAATGAGTAATGAGTATATTAACTCATTAAATAAGTACATTAATTCATTAAATGATTTTGATTATTTGATAAATCAGTTGCAATAATCTTTAGCTGTAAATGAGTGCATAATAGGGTAATAAAAAAAAAAAAGCTTCAGTCACCAATCTGTGTATTGTATTTCTAACGAGACTACTCATTTTAAAGTTTCAATGTTCGCTGAAAACTTCATCATCAGTTGCACAAAAAGAATCAATCGCCATTGATGACCCAAGGGAGGAAATCAAGGACTGTGAAGGGGAAAATAATTAGCCTTTTTTCCCCGCCCCCTCTTTTGCTCATGTACATTAAAGTAATCCCTCTTCGGTTCGGCGTCTACAGCGTCAAATCGGTTGTAACAATCAACTGTCCTCACACTCCAGAGCACTAATCCCCCAGCATTTGTCAATATGGGCGCTCCCAAGTGCAGGAAGGGGCTGTCTGGGAGTGTGGCAGCTAATTGGTTGCGATGTTCTTTTTTCCTGTCTAAATTGATTAGCTGGGCATGTGCCAGATAGTCCGATGTTACTGTTTCATACCTCCCATCCAAAGGTAAAATCAAATTTTTTGAAAGCTAGATGAAAGGAGTATCAATTTCCTACTACTGTATCTCTCCCAGTTGAAATGTATCTAAATGGAGTTGGTAACCATATCAGTGTTTCCTGTCAACCATATCACTTCTGGGAAAATCACTGTTTAATAGTGGTTTCGAAACTCGGAGGCAGAGGTGGTGGCTTGTTTAGATAAACAGTTATGATTAAATGAATGTTGTAACATTGAACAGAATTGCACACATGGGTAAGTGTGTAACCTTTTATAAACAAAACAAAATAGAAATTCATGGCTCCATACAGAACTGAACACATACTTTTGATTTATCTTCCTCTATTCACCTCTCTAAAATGTTTCCAGTAGAAGCTGTGATTCATTGTTAAACATCAATTTTGGTTTACTCCTCCGTACACCCCATGTTTTATGAGATGTACTTGTTGCACATTTTGTTTTACCTTCAAAATTCTAATCAGATTTCATGTCTGATGGCAGGCCTCTCCGAAAACCCACATTTGACATCTGCATCAAGAGATGTATTGACATATTTTATATCATTAAGATGACATCTTATTTCAACCCATTAGGTCTCAACCAACATCTTGCTAAGTGATTGCTGCTTCATTATAGTACAGATTCATCAAATGGGAGTTTTTTATTTTCTGACCAAATGAAAGTGGGAATGAAGCAAATGGCACAAAAGGCTCTCAAGGGAAATCAGTATATGTTGAACCAAGTACAAATTTATAATATTTTTGTGAAAAATTCAGAATCCATTTTTAATACAAGATGATTTTTGCTTTACTATTGGCCTGCGGGATGCCAGCATTATGTATAACTTTTCCAGACTTTTAGTACTATAGAACGTTTCATGAATATGAACACTTACACTGTAAGGGAGCTGCAAAACATCTGACAAACTGCCTGAAGTGATGTCACTTGATGTTACGTGTTCATATTCATGTAATGTCAAAATGTTTTGCAGCTCCCTCTGGAGCCACAAAAGGCTTTATACTACTTTTTTCACAAATGGGTAGTAAGACTTTTAAAGAGACTTTGCTATGTAAAATCAGTGGAGATCTTTGAAAATAAGGTGTCTCCCTTACCTAAATTAATTTAGGGGTACCACCCCCAAAAGGGGTTTTGTGTTTAACTGTGATGAGTCCAAAAACTCCCAGATGACCTCTACAAAGTCATAAATACTTTTTATTAATCGTTTCAGTTTTTATAAGTTAGCACTAACAGAGAGATTTCACCCTGTAAGACAGACTACAAAAAGTCTAATTGAGGTAATAATGTAAAGTGTCTTTACTCTACTGGAAGTCTGTAACAAGAAAAAAGGGATTGTGACCTTAAAACTCTTTAAAACCAGATTTCCAGCAGAGATGTGCTGCATGAGTGAACCAGATTTTTAAAAAGATTTTTCATCAAACACATGCATACTGACTCTTGAGTGTTCACTTTAATGAGTAGAGTCAGACCTTTTTAATGTTGCACTCATCACCTTAATAGATCCAAATATACAGCACAGTGCTTGAACACACCTAAGTTGAAGTGCTTTGTGAGCAATTGCAAGTGCACTGAACAGTCGATTAGTAGTGCATAATGGCTGCATTATTAGTCAGAATATGCAGTAATTTCACTCTGTTACCACAGTTACCACATGAAACATAAAATATTTTTTTATATATTTCTTCTGACATTTATACACAACATTTTGTGATCTGATTCTTAACCATCCTCAACAGAACTGTACAAAAAAATATGAATCATACAAAAGGTCACAGATGAGGATTTTCTTTACTTAAGCCATTAACACGGAATGATTCAAAGTTCATCAATTAAATTACGCACTAACTAATGCATTTTCTTAGATAGATGATTTGGAACTGACTCAGCTTCCAAAGCAATCCCAGAATTGATTAAGTCCAAATAATTCCCAGTGCAATTTCCGCTGCAAGGTTGACAGAGATTCAGAGTGGCCAAGCATGCTGTGGAGTACGTGGCTCATTATGGCTGGCATTTCACTCATATCTGGTGGGGCACAGTGGAGTGAGTTTCACTTTCATTTACTTTAATTCCCAAAGGAAAACAACAGAGCAAGTGTCCGAAAGATTTACAGGCCCTCTGATGTATATAGTTCATACAGTATGTCTCCTGACACAATCATACTATGATATTTACATATATTAATGCATTATGTAAGCTTGTAGTGCAATTACAATGCACTCATCATGCAATTATAATGGGTTAATGAAGCCTGTAATGCTATTTGAGCAACACTTCAAGTGTTAAATTGAACCACAGTGGCTTACACACAGTTTTAAATAAGTGTAAATAATGAGCCATCCCTCTAAGTTTCTCAATCATTTGTCTTTGTTTTTGTCATCTTTTGTAATACAAATATCATGAAAACAAAGATCAATGCCTGTGCTGATAGCATTTATCCATTCGAGGGTTAACAGCTGAAAAATGTCCAGTGATTTTCAGGTGATGTAACACACATTGCAGGTTCTAAACGATTGTGCAACAGTGACTGTGGACAACTGATTGTATTTCTGTATGATTACACTGTGTTTTTATATGATCATGCTCTATCATAAGGTCATGTGAAAGTGGCCATTTTGTCACCATTAAATCTGAATGGTTCTGTGTTCACATAATGGCTGTTAGCTAGCTAACCACAGTATCTGGCCAGATAACATTCATTTTTACAGTGGTGAAATGTTCAGTAGGACCACATGTGGCAATAACAGCTCAAACATAGCAAGTTAAATGTAGATATCAGATGACCAGCCAACACCGTCTGAGGTGAAATGGGAAAAGGCTCTTTGTAAGCTTTGCTCAGCCATTTTTCATTGGCCTTAATTAAGCCATTTATTGCCATTTCATGTCCATGGCAATAAAACTAGAGATGCAAATTGTAGGTTTAAAGTGTACTTATTAAAACTTGCATAGAAAACTCTGATTATCAAATTATAAAAATGATAAAGCAAATGTGTTTATTTCTCACTGAAATATGTTGTGACTGCAGGCTAGTTATAGGAAAATTATGACAATTTGTCCATTTTATACTGACTTCTGTGTCTAAACACTGTAATACCCAACATAAAATCTAGCAACAATTAAAACACAAAATTAAACAAAAGTCAACCTAAAATCAGAGTCACAGTTTTAACTATCTATGCCCACAGACTGACAATGCTTTCAATGAGACCAGTTAACAGCCAGTAACTTGTGCCCATGAAGCAGTCAACAATGACTTTCTGCTTCTTTATGGCAAGTGAAGCCATCATGGAAAGTTTGGAGTTAACATTTCTTTTCAGAAACATTTTCAACCAAATATCCTGCAGTGTTCTTTTCAGTTTTTGCCCAGAATAAGGCAGCACTCAACAAAATCTAATTCATGCCCACACTGACTTGAATTACACAGGCATTCATTACAGCTACTGAGGGTCCTGGCAGGGGGGCGTCGCTGATTCACCCAGATACCACCAGAAGAAAAATTGTGATTGGTCCATTTCCTGTTCCATCATATTAACCCACTTTTTGCCAAGACATATTAGTCCAAGTTTATAACAATGATCTAGGAACTATTACTATTATTTCAGTGAATAAAAATTATTAAAAAATATTCATTAGGAGTACAAAAAATTCTTTCAATATCTTTTCTTAGGCCTTCACTGAATACCTTGAAGGCCCAGAGGGGATCATTTTTATTTTATTACAGACATCGATTTGTCTTATTTTTTTAAACACATCATGTGAAACATTGTGTTATTATTTCCTAAAGCATGCTAAGTCAACGTGTAGCTAGCAGTTTCTTCGGGTGACTTCCTAAAGCTGAAAGTCTTTGTTTTTTTATTGGGGACATGTCTAGCATTTTAAGTACCTCTCTCTTTCTATCTGTGCTATCATATATTCAGATTTTGTGCAGAGACAGTAATTCTCATTGGATCTGATGGCCTCAAACATGTTTGCTAGGAGATTTTCATCAGAAAGCCACTGTACAGTGAAGCACATCAATATACTTGTATTAATATTGAAAAAGATTAAAATGTAATTATCAGGAAATCATTTTACTGTGTTCATTTTTAGGGACATCTGTGTTGCAAGTCACAGCGACTGATGCCGACGATCCCACCTATGGAAACAGTGCCAGAATAGTCTACAGTATTCTACAAGGACAGCCATATTTCTCCGTTGACCCCAAAACAGGTGTGGTATGACTGTGCATGCTTGGGAAAAATGCTTAGACAAAGTAGACACCCACTCTCTTGCAAGCATGGTAACAATAACTATAAATGGGAGTAATAACTATGTTATAATCTTCATTGTTGATCTCCTAAAGTGATGTGTATATCATGCTGTGAAATCTGTGCACCATACGCTTCTTGCGGTGAACATCCTGCTCTGTTATTGCAGCACGTCTGACATCGTAAAAAGCTAAAGCAGCCACAGTAGAGTTATGGACTACTCATACAACTGCTGTATTGTTGAGCACGCAATCTATTCTTTGTGGTCCATAACTAACTCCTCAGGGGTCAAAGGAGACATTTGTAGAGATGCCTTTAAAAAGCCGTTGTTTCATACCTTCTGAAAGCAGGGAAAGCCGCAATGCTCAGTGTTTTCAAAATCCATCTTTTGTGAGAGAAGCCTCTACTAGAATCTATTAAATGTTAATAAACCTTCTAAAGTGCAAGACATATAACTTTTATATGATGTGAAAAATGTGTTGCTGTGAGAGGGGCGCATGTCTGCTTACATCTGATCTCTCTTTGTCTCACAAAGTGAGTGTGTGGCTGCATGCGTGCGTTGGAAGTTTTGCATGCTTGTCTTTGCTGCTGCTGCTGCTGCTGCTGCTGCTGTCGGTTAACATGAACAACAAATCCACTTGTATGAATTGATTAATTGCTGTCTGGAACAACTATTGGCCCCTTTGAGACTATACCGCCCATGTAAAACATGAATTCTTTGTTGAATGAGCAACACAAATGAATTGCTGAATATTTTGACTTCACCTCGAAGGAAAATGCGGTGGGGATTGATGGTGCAATTTCACAGTGGTGTGGTAAGGCAGAAGTAGTGCCTATGTTTGAAGGAAAACCGGGCTTTCTCACGCAACGCCATATATTTTATCAACTATGCACTATGTTACTTTAGTTTAAATGTACTTTAAATCACATTTTGACTGTAAAATACTACACCGATTCCCCTTTGCCCTCTCCATATACACTGTGTTTTCGGACACATTAGATGGCTTGTTTTGCTTGAGCTGACTCGGCATCTTGTCTGCATTGTAATTCAGCCTGGGGCATGCAGAGGAGTGAGTACGTGATCGAAGGCCTGGCCAGCTGCACTCTCTGCGCAGCACTATTCCACCTACACATATTAATTTATACAAGTCGGCTGTTGTTTTTTGCCATTGGCAATCCACCCTCCTCGCTCAAATTAGGACATGGAACTCCAGTGGTCAGTGGAAAATGTGCACATGGAGGGAGCTGCACCTGCATGTGATCTTTAATATGCTAAGACTTAAAGCAGTTGTGTTGGCATGCTGCCACATTTGAGCACCGCACTGGGTGAGGTGAAGCTGCTTCTGCATCTGTCTCACAGTGCATTAGCTTGCTTACACCTCCTCCTATCAACATGTACCTGGCTCCGACAATGCTTTAAACTGCAGAGGCACCGTCATGGGGAATTCATATGTTTTTAGCAGGATTAAGAACACACACATGCATCGCCCACACATGGACAAATCCACCTTTTCCCATTTAACCTTGTTCTGGTGGCCTGAAGCAGCAGTGACAGATTTTACAAGACCCATGAGGTAAGAGGAAAGGTCATTTAAGAACAGAGGGTAATGATAGCATTTGGCCGGCACATATGGTGTTGAAGGAATCCCCAAAGGACCGTCTCAGACTTGACCCAAATCCTCAGCAAGCAACAGTGTTTAACTGTTTAACCTGCTTCTTTCTCCTGGCTTAGTGGTTGTAATGACAACATCTCAAACCTGCCAGAAAATGAAACGACACACCCACCTGACTTTTTGGCAAAATAATTGAATGGTACTGTAATTGGACTGCAGTTATAGTATATAACACTTTTCAATTTTAGAACAGAACAAAGTGCTGATATAACAGGTAGCCTTGGCAAAGCAATCACAGACGTGTGTTCCTGATATAACCTATGAAGTATGTGCGATGCCTTGTACCCTGTAGCTTTCAGAATTAAAATACTGTTCATTATTATCCATGATCAAACTAAAGAGCACCTGCTGTTATAGATTCAAAATGTAATGACTTTATGTCTTTCAGTCAATGAAAAGTGCTGCATGGCTGCATTGTCACTCCATAGCTGAATTAGGGGTTGGTATGTGATTATCTTACTGTTTCTGAATTGTCTTTTTTTTTTTTTTTTGCCTAGGTACAGTTACTCTTTCAAAGCTATTTAAAGTAAACCTACATTATTTCATTCTGTACATAATCTGGAATAATTCACAAATCTTTATAATATTTATTAAGACTCACTTTCCAGATGGAGTTAGATTTAGAATTACCATGTTTTTATTACTATCTATAAAAGGTTAATTTAGGTAGGTATATGGACACAGTTACAAAAAAAGACAGAATACATACAATATATGGATAGTGACACCTGTTGCTTAGTATTTAAAATCATACACTGGACAAATACAACAAAATACAAAGAAATATAATTAAGTAACAAAATTGATAAACAAATGCTCAAATGCAGCCATTCTAACAAACTTAGGATTGGCTTCTCTGATATTTTAGACTATTTAAACTGTTTTTTTTTCCAAATTTGACAGGAATATTAAAAAATTTGTAATTAAGCATTAGCATTGCAACTATTTGAAGCACGTGTATTTCATTTTGTGACAACTAAACTATTACTTTAAAACTTTAATAAACTGTATCATCCTTAACAAAGAAATGGATACATTTGAATCCCCGTTTCCTGTTTCATCCAGACACTTTAACCACCGTTCCCTCTCCAAAATATTTTACCAGAGGTGAATTCCATTTGACATTCTGCATTTCAACAGTCAGATAACTAAGAAAGACACGTTAATAATTCAATACAAAATGACACAGAGTTCATACTTCTTAACTGACTTATTAACTCAGAGAACGCCATTAAGGCAGCAGTGTCTCTCCACTGGAAATAAGATTCAATCATGGATGCAAAATTATAATTGATGCACTATGATGGTGTCATACAGAATGCAAAAAAGGAGAGACGGGGATTTAGGATTAGATTTACTTCGCTGGAGAAATAAATGAGCATTCAGACTTTGTCAAGACAGAAATATAGCAGATACAACTGATAATGATGGAAACCCTGAGGGGAAGAATGTGGGCAGAAGAAAAACAAATTATGGCAGCTTTTGCACTGTTTTATAATAATTTGGTATTTCCAAAATACTTTGCATGGCCTTACTCCTTGATGGAGTTGTCAGCAAGTACACATTTACTGTAATAGTTGTGATTGTAATATATATAATAACATTATTACTCATCCTAGTAATATGAGGTGTAATTCCAATGATCCAATGTGGCAGTCCAGACTGTGTGGTGGTGTTAGAGATTTACATTTCTATCATGACCGCTCTAACTGACCACTTGCAGCAGTCAATTATTCTGGTGGATTTAATTAATGAAAAAGAAATTCATTCATGAAAAAAGCAAGTAAAGACCATATGTCTAGTATATGTGCTGACGAATGTAATAAAATAAAGTAGCTGCTGTGAAAATCCAACATCCAGCAATCACCTTTCATCAGAGTGTTAAGATTAGGTGTCATGCATGTCCTTCAAGAGCTGTTTTCTGAAACAGTCTTCAATCAGGGGCAGATAATCAAGACTACTAAAATCTGAGCCTACTTTTGATTAATTGTTAATATCTATCAAATAAATTAGTCCAAAATCATGTACAGCATGTGTGCCACATAATAGAGACTTGCCATGGTAATCATGGGCAGATTTGGGAAATGTCAGAATTAGACAGTGTCCCTCGCACTATATAAAGAACAGTGAAGTTGAAGGTGTGTCTAGATTATCCACTTGTTGGTTAGTGAAGCAGAGACTCTGTAGGTTTTCATTCTAACTGCACACCATAGCAGCGAAGGCCACTGATTATCACATATTCACAAAGAGTGGTGAGACTAATCAGTGAAATGACCTGGTGTAGCATGTGGCTGCAGCGAAAACTCTTAATCCGGTACCATTTCCTGCACTCCCTTACTTACTGGAGTTACTGCATGTGGAGCAGGCAGTTCAGAAGCAAGTCTGGTTTTTAATATTCCTCAGCAAAAAAAAAAACATGAATTCATTTGTGATTTTCTAGAAATTGATTGAAAGGAATAGTTCTACATTAAGGCAAATTCGCTTGTTGGCTTTGTTGCTGAGAGTTAGATATACGCTAGATATAAAGCTAGAGCCAGCAGACGATTAGCTTAGCATAGCATAGCATAGCCTACATGCACTTCTAAAGCTCACTAACATGTTATATCTGGTTTGTTTAATCCGTGCAAAAAACAAAGTGTAACTGTGACAATGTGTGACTTTGCAGGAGATTTTGTGCTGGAACTATTTCTTGGCAGGAAGCATTAACCTATCAAACAAATGACACGTGTTAATTAGTGAACTTTAGAGATATTGGTAAGCAGATTTTGTTACCTTCTGACAGAGCCAAGCTAGCTGTCTCATTTAACTTGGCACAAAAGTGAATACGTGTATTTTCCAAAATGTCAAACTGTTCCTTTAAAATCCTAAAAAACATATGTTGCCGTTTACAAAGCAGCTACTTGGGTAGCCCAGGTATGTTTCAGCCAAGAGTTTCCAACAATAGCCACGAATCCTGGCAAGGTGTCCTTTTAGAAAGACCCTGAGCCCCCTACCTGCTGCTCATGTTGTGACTAGTCTGGGAATTTTGGCCAAAAACAAGAGCAGATGCACAAGGACAACTGAGCATTAGACAGACAGACATAACCTCTATCTGCTCACTGAATGTAAATTGCACAGGGTGAAAGTGATACCTGAACTTAAGACAGGTTTACCCTGGGAAAGCTTTGTCAGTTTTTATCTTGCAATGCCAAGGGCTGCTCTAACAATATTAGGAAATACAACTAATCTCGTAAGGTAGCAAGCTAAGTGACATGCTAACTATATTAGGAACATTAACTGCGATGGAATGACTTGATTACATGGTTTGCAAATCTCAAAACTGCCAGCCAGCAGTTTTAATAAGAGCTTTCTATATCTCAGCAAAAGAATATCTTAGACGGTGGCTGCATTTATCCTTTTTATAGTCAGGTCGTAACTCCTGTCTTTCCCATCACTGCTGTGCATCTTTCACTTACCCGCAGAGACATCAAGGTTGTTCCTCTTGAGTCTCATAGTCGAGCGCCCCCCACCCCCCACCCCCACCCAACCCCACCTCACATCTGTACTCGCACACACAGGCTCAAAGACACACCACACTGCAGAACTCCCAAGTCCCTTTTGCATCCTAAATAGGCTAATTTCTCTGCTGATATGGGATTTGGGAGTGTTCAAGTTTATTGAAGGAGCTGACACAGATCAAGACTTAATCCGTGTTGCGGTTCATGGATTAAGTCCTACCTCTGGTTGGATCAAGGCAAAAGCTGTCACTTTGTCAGTCAGTGATGCTTTGGTCTTGAGAATCCAACCAAATATTCTTAATCAGATAAATGATCTAGTTTGTAAAGTAAAAAGAAGAGGTGTACTATTATGATTTCTATTATTATTATTTCTGCTTTTAGTGATGTTATCTACCTTTTTTCTCCAGAAATGCTGCAAGAGTGTAGACGCACAGGGATAACATTGAATCGGATGGGCCAAAAACCAAGATTCCTGAAGCTGGAGATTGAAGAGCGCTTTAGTAATCTTCTATAATCCTTTTTGTTCACCCAGGAGATTGTCCTCCTTTAGAAGTTTCCAGCCAGACAAAGAGGTGGATAGTGTGATGGTATCAACTCTAATAGACTGGGGAGGTTGAGGAAAAGGCTAACCACCTCACTGTGTCAAATGGGCCTAGGTTCACGGAAGTCAGCTCTTTCTCAATTATTTTCTAAATTAACTTGACGAGTTCCATAGAGATTTAGCGGAGACTATCTGAGGTATTACAGCTCAGAATTGGTCAGGAAAGGGAGTTCAGGGGTGTGATCTTCATGTCAAAGTACTGACATACCTTTCAGGTACTTGTACTTTCCAAAGAAAACCCCGGTGGCCTTTTGGTATTGTTAAAGAATTTCACTTAAAAATGAATGCAGCACAGTGATTGTACATTTGTAATGAAGCTGCATTGCACTAGTTGAGAATGTGTTGCCGCACATCCCTGTGCGGTCAGAAATCTTCCTACCAGTTGAGTTTACTTTGTTTCTGAAAGGTGAGAAACAGCAAGACTTCTCATTTGTTTGTTTGATTGACAGCCGCACTGCTGTGGAATTCCCTAGTCCAAAAAAGAAAACCTCTTACTTTTTTGTGTGCTCATTGTTCCCAAACCCATTGCTGTGAAATATTGGTCAGGAGCGATGCGCCTTCATGAGTAAAGGGGTAATAAGAGACTTGAAAGGTCAGATCGTCTGTCTTGGTGTTATTTTAATGGGAAGTGTGGCCACTTGCCAAGGTCTATGTGTCTCAAAGACTTCATGTTAAGTAATGCTAAGACTCCAGTTAATAATGTACCACCAACAGAGTTTGCAGAGCCTGCATCATTACAGAAAAGTGGCTGCAAGCACTTTGATTAGTTCTGAAACCAAGAAAAGCAGCAAATGCATGCTGAGACCTGGCATTTGAAAAGAACAGTGTGGCAAAAATAAAATGCTTGTGTTCAGATTCTTGGAAATGTTTTGTTGAATATTCTGAGTTTTTCTACTTCCACTATGTGAGAGTAAAAGATTTGTATTTATTTTACCAGGTTTCCCCTCAGTCTGATCAAATTTTACTACTTGTAATAAGTCAGTTTTGTAGGGGAACATAAAAATTTTACATTTAAGGTTTTAGCTGACATGACACAAGTTACCAAAAATGTAAAGCCGACAGCTGACGATCATGGTCATCTGTGTATTCAAATGTACTTCAGTTAGAGATACTTAGTGTATGTCAAGGAATTGACAACTTACAGAAAATGAGTGTACAGTTAGATTTGGCAGAAAAGGCTCTGCTGTTTTAGGGAGCTCTTAAAGAATACAGCAACAAGCACTCTGCAGAACGAATCCCCACATAGTAAACACATGAATAATTAATTTTAGTTAAATCGACTATATGAAAACTTTAAAAATAAATGTTGGGTTGGTGGAGGGAGGGAGGGACAGTTTTGGCGTGAACATATCAGTAGAGTAATAGTGAGAAGTGTAAGTTTCTAATGGCCCTGCAGTACATCTGTCTGATTGGACGTGACTAGTCAGCTGATGAATGAGCCAGTGGCGGTGAAGCATGAATGAGCAGCTAATGCAAGCAAGGCTTCAAGAAATAGTTTTTATTTTTCCAGCTGTTTGTCGAGTTAAAACATAAGCTATAGGCTGGTAAAAAAAATATTTTACATGTAGTTCTGGCATTTCCAACAGGGGTGTGAGGGCAGCGTAATTTTCAGTCGGTCACAGATCAAACAGAACGTTCTGTAACTGCCTGCTTGGCATTTGAAAGGCAGACAAATGCATGTAAAATTCAGCACTGGCTCACAGGTCAACCGGCTCCCATTTAATTAGGGTATTTATTCAACTAGAACAAGAGTTACAATACATAACCATCATTATTACTTTTAAATGAAGAACTAATCCACAGAAATAATACTGAATAATTAAATAAATAAATATGCAGGGTGAATAAAATGCATTTGCTGCTTTTACAGTGTTTTATATAGTGTCAGAGAGGAACCTACCTGGCAGTCAGAGTACATGTATTTGCTTTGATATCCTTTGGAATAAATCTCTGCAACACATTAGTGTCTTTCTAGCGTGCTGCCCCACTTAACGGTTGTTCTTTTGAAAGCAGAAATAGTACACACAAAATGACACCATGCAAACAGTAGACACTGAGAGTTGATAGATAAAACAATCTGAACTGCCACGATTTGTTTGAAAGCAACGTACAAAAAAGAAGCTCAATCTAGTTTCACTTTATCTGACAACATTCTACAAGTTGTGCCTCCGTGTTGCCTTGAAGAGGAATTTGAGGACATACAGTAAACTATGATGTTTTACATTTCAAAACTCTTTCTTCACCAGTCAACTGATTCTGTCCGTTTTAATGGGGGAAAAAAGTCTAAGCCACTGGAGAAATATGAAGAGGAGGAATCATTAGGTTAGAGTGTATTCATAGCACTGTGGACGTAGAGTTACGAATATAATACATCCATAGAAATGTCATCACCTTGTCAAGTTTATATTTTTAATGGTTACATTGTGGAGGTCACAAAAGCATCTGACATTAGGTGAAGTCTTAAATACAATTTGCAGCAGAACATTATCGTTAAAAAACACCTTCTGCTCATATAACTCTTCTTCTCCTATTTCTATTGCCTATGATAGACATTACTATTTAATTCACTTAATCATGCTGTTATATTTATAATATAATTTCCGTTTTTGATCATTCATTGCTGATGACTCCAGGTTCACAGGCAGTCTGTGGGACTTCAGCCACAGCTCAGAGTGACAGATGATATGTGACCTAAGATCCCCTGGATCTTAATACTGTTGGCTGCCTTGCTCCTTGACCCACTTTTAATGATTATTCTGCCTGAGGCGAGTGGATTAGTTTCTGTCTATAGAGTCCTGAAGAAAGAAGGAGGAAAATGATTGTGTAACACAGCTATAGCTGCCTCTTGTGAAATTAAGAAATCATAAAACTGCTTTAATTTACTTAATTTACTGATTCTGTGTGAAATTCAACTTGTTACGGTTTTAATTAGAAACTGAACAGAATAATTGATGTAAGTGATCATTTACTTCATCAGTCATTTGAGTCGATGCCTAAAGATCTCTTTCAGACACATTTAATATTCAGTATTTTAAAGATTTTGTCCAATGTAGTTCAACTAAACAGATCTAACAAACTACTGAAGAGTTTAGCAATCTTTAGCTTTCATATAAATGTATACTAAAGCCAAGCATCTGAAAGACCATCACTATCATTTTCCTATGTAAAGAATAAATAATAAAGACAGTTTCACATGGTCATAAGTAACAATCGTATACAGTAACACCACCACATTTATTAAAGGAAAGCTTAGCTATATTGCTGTATAACTGTGCATACAATATAATCCTGAATTAACCCTACAGTGTGGAAATCAAGGAAATTGATTTCCACAGACCTTCCTTCATTGAGTTGCTTCCAAAAAGTTCAATAGTATTGAGACTCAAGACACTGACAGCCCAGGATTTTCCTACGAGCTTATTAGCTAGTCAGCTTAAGTCTCAGAGTCATCTGACATGAGAAATGGAAGGATATCGCTGTGTTATTTGATATTGTGTATGAACACACAAAATGAGTTTGAAAGTGATTGACAGAGACGTAAAAGTTGGTCTTCTAACACTTCTAGAAATGGTGAGAATGATCTGTTGCCTGCAAAGCAAACATACAGCACATCAGCCATGTTTGTGAAAAGGGCTAATTGCACTTTATTGCATTCATCTTGTTTAAGTAGAATGAAAAGAAGTAGGGGTGCCCCCCCCCCCACCCACAAATCAAAACAAAATGAAAACAAACAAACAAAGGGTACAACTAGTATAATTTAAGTATAATATAATTAGATGTAAAACATGCAAAACATGTGACTAGCAGTTTCTACTGAGAAAGTAGACCAATTCTGAAAATAATAGATTTTCACCAGGCTTCAGTGATGTTTATGATCCCTTGATTCATTTTCAAAAGCCATATTATCAAACGTTGCTTGTTGTGATTTCCACTCACAACAGGGGGCAAGAGTGACAAAAAAAAAAGTCCATTTCCCATTGTGACCAACGCCATGTCATTTCCTCCCAGGTTTCACTGCTCGTGGTCAACCATTGTGTATAATTGCAGGGTTCACAAGTTCACAAGAACATTAGTTCAATGGTTGCCAGAGGGTCTTGGCTCTGGAGAAAAGCCAGATTTACACTGAAAACTGATGTAACTGGTAGAACATATTGAATCAGGCTCCATGTGGTGATGTGGTTTCAGCAGCTAAGATGGTGAATTAACCCTCCAGCGCAGATATAGGCACACAAAAAAAACCTAATATAGACAAACAGAAATGTTAAGACTGCACACAGAGACGCACACACAGACACATTGTACGTGCAAGACATGCAGCTATTACATTCAATAAATCACCTACCACACAGCAACACAGGAAGCAAATTCTGTGCCTCTTTTAGTTTGTTACTGCATTGCAATTTACCTGTGTACACTTTCTCTGTAGTAGACGGAGGTGCAGTCATATATCAATAAGTTAGCATTGTGAAAGTTCATGGCTGTGTTTGCTATGTTATTGTAGTAATAAATGTGATTGAGTGTGTGCCTTAGAAAGTTGCATTCTGCCCTGATCCAAGGTTGCATAGTCATTTTATATATAATGAAAAGTGAGGAAGGACTAACCTTGACAATGAGAGGCTGGGAGAATCAAAGATGAAAGGAGGACACTTTTATGGTGTTAGTCTTTAAAGAAAAGTGTGATATGGACTATTCATACCTCACCATAACTGAAAAAAAGGTTTTGCTGGGAGAAAATATTAGGAAAAAGACAGTAACATCTTGTTACAGTGTTGTGTTATATATATATTTCTGTATTAATCTATAAAAGCATACTTTATGCTGTGTATTAGTTGCTGATTATTCATTTTAATGCAATTATAAAAAAAATGTCTTGTGTCAATTCTTTTCATTTCATCTCAAATGATTTTATTTCCTCCAACCGTGCAGGAATCATCAGGACCGCCTTAGCCAACATGGACCGGGAAGCCAGAGAACACTACACCGTTGTTATCCAAGCCAAAGACATGGCAGGCCAGGTCGGAGGCCTCTCTGGCTCTACCACCATCAACATCACTCTGACAGACGTCAACGACAACCCCCCCAAGTTTCCCCAAAGTATGTACACAGCATACCGGACGACAGGTTCAAATAACAAAATACAGGCTTTTCAGGTACCATCAAGGAGGAACAATCAGTGAAGACAATAGTTAAATGTGTAACAACTAGGTTGGAAAATTGCACAAATCTAAAAATAGATAGTTGTGGTGTGTACGAATAAGGCACATGACATTTAGGAAACTGGAAGCCAGTGCATTGTGTTTGGTCATGGCCTCTATTTGAAAACTCAGCTGTGCCTTTTGGCTTTCTTTGCTGGCAAGAAGGCTAATTTAGCAAAGTAACCAATCCTAATGTTAACATCTAACTACTACTAATGTTCAACTAAATACATTAGCTAGAGTTCCATTAAACAGGCAAGCTGTGGCTGGAAATGCAATCAGCTGTACTCTCAGAACTATGTAATATATTTTGGCCTTGGGCAGAAGACCTCCACTATGGCTGCCTGAGGCAGGCACATTACCTGAAAAGAATTTATAAGAAGAGTTCTATACTGTATGTTCATTGGGGAAGTGTTAGCAAACACAGCAAGTAGCTGTAACTTCTATTTTTGAAATCGTTCTCACAAATTCTCAAAATGTTTGCAAATTAAAGACTTGATTATACGTTAGAGTGTATTTTCTTTTAATTTCTGCTTGAATGCAAAGAGAAAACTATTTTTTACAGTTCTGGCAAAGACGGCACAACTTTCCTTCAATTGTTAATTTTTAATGCACACATTGATTAACCATGTATCAATTTTTGATATTTTAGAGAGAAAATCATGGATTATTAAGGCTTTCCCTTACAACACATTTACCATTCCTTACAATGATGTATTATACTTCATTATTGTGTGACTCAGTAATTAAGCAATGATGAAGTTGTGATTCTTTGTCTTTGAAAGTGCCTCATCAAGCACAATCCCCCTCGGCTCTGAGTTTTTCATTTTGTGCTGTAATGAAAAACTATTTCCAAACCATCAACATTTTCTGAATAATCATCTGCCTCAGAGTTTGAGCTGCTCCATTGCAGTGCTATCAACCTCAGTTAAGCATTTAATGTCAATTGAGGCACTGCAGAGTATTTTTAATGACATTCCCTCAGGAACAAATGGTGACAGAATCAAATTGCTTAGCTAAGCCCTTTAAGGAGAACATTCAGACAGCGATGTGGGGCAGATCAGGCCCTCTTTAAAATATTTTTTTTTGCTGTCTCTAAATGGGTACACATCAATGTTCATCCACAGAAAATTACCAGCTGTACGTCCCTGAATCAGCTCAAGTAGGGAAACCGGTAGGGAAGATCAAAGCCAATGATGAGGACCTTGGCATCAATGCAGACATCAAGTACAGCATCATTAACTCGGAGGGGGCCAACATGTTCTCCATATCCACGGACAGGGACACAAGAGAGGGAATCTTGACTCTCAAAAAGGTGAGATCATGTTGTCTGCAACACATAAATGTGATCTTTTGGAGAGTCCTCAGGAAAATATATCAGGAAACGTACCTATGTGAGAGTCTTTTGCTGTTTGGATACAGACCTATGCGCTGTGGAGTTTTGACCCCCGACGGTGCTGTAGAGCAACGCTTTTAATGTGAAGCTGCAGGAGTAGGATGTGCCTTTTGCATCAGCAGTAACTTAATGCAGCTCTGAAACTGTAAAGAGAGTTAACAATAAACAACAATGAGATAAAATTGTGCTGGGTCACATCCCTGCATCATTTACTGTGAATCTCTTGTGCTTAGGCAATCTGAATCCAGTGCAGGAATGGCAGACTATCAATAAAAGCTACTGAACATAAATACATTGAATGGCTATTGTGGAAACAATGCTGACCATAAATAATATCAAAAATGGGGTTTGATTTCATAATAATTTTATGAAGTACAACTTTAAAAAGGTAGAAAAGAGCGCAAAAAATGATTCCAACTCTCCCTTGAATAATAAAAGGTTTATTATGTAGGAAAGGCATTCAAAATGTAGGACAGATACAATGTGCAGCAGTGTTGAATTTAAGCAACCTTTTTGTTTGCAATGAAAACACCACTGGATACCTTTAACTAACCTATACAGTACTGTATATGCAGCTAGACCCAAGTGAACTAAAACAACATCATCAAATTGATGTGTTCACACAAAAACACAACTTGAAGTGATTAAAATTTTCTCTGATTTTAATGCGTAGACATGCAGCATATTTAGTTTCCCCTGTTCAACATTCACGTGTGTCACCTGAACAGCCACCTGTGTAATTGTAGTGTGAAATGTAATTCTATTTTTGTACTATGAGCATACTAATCATTTAAATCTATATGGTGTCCTTTTACCAACAGCCTCTGAACTATGAGAGAAAGAAGACCTACACTCTCCATATTGAGGGGGTGAATACACATGTGGATCCTCGTTTTTCCTATCTTGGTTCTTTCAAAGACACCGCCACCCTTAAAATCACAGTTGGGGACGTGGACGAAGCCCCCGTCTTTTCTATGGATTATTATATCATGGACGTATATGAGAACGCGCCGAGTGGCACAGAGGTGGGCACCGTAATAGCTCGAGATCCTGACAGCAGGAACAGTCCTGTCAGGTAAGACACTAACTCCTATATGTACATGTACAATCTGCATAAATGATTACAAAATATTCAGATGCAGAGCTGCTCTGCTGGCATGCTGTCGTATTGTTTATGCATCATTGGATGGAGGTTTTCTTATTAAGAAACATTGATTAGACAAGCCCACTGCTAAAGTAAATAGTAAGAGAGGAGGTTGCTAATATTATGAGGCTTATTTTGAGGCTTAGCCCTCTCTCAGCTGTGACTAACAGCCAATATAACTGTCACTTTGTCAACTAATTAGAGGCCAAAAACATCTTTTTATGTATAGAAACATACCAGCCTTTGCCAGATGGATTTTTAGAAATGTTATAATCCTGGTTACCATAGCTGTTCAGATTATTTTAGTTAGTAGAGCATACGTGATGCATATGCAAGAGTTTTAATCATGACAGAGTCTGTTTTTGTCATATGCTCATCATTAATTACTTATTTATCTTTTAATCAGGGTTTAGTTGTTGTGGCTTTGCCCATTGAGGTTTAAGTCAACTAATAAGATTATTTTTGCCTCAAAGAAATGTTTGTCCAACTAAAATTTGCATGTTACATCTCTGCCATATATAATTGTACCTTTTTAAAGATCAGGATTTGAAGCTTTGTTTTTGTAGCCTTTAGCTGAGGTCCGCCAAATCTGGGACTTTCCAGGTGGCGTTGAAATTGTTTGAGGCCATACTATGTAAAGCATAATGAAGCATTATGTTAAATGGGTGGATGTACAGCATTAAGTTAAATAGCCCCTTGTTTGCTCCTGATATTATACATGCCCTAAATGTTTCACATCCACTCATAATATCAACAACATGCATGGTGAATCTTTCTCATTTTTGGGGAAAATCAGATAGTTATAGTAAATGTAAAACAGTAACTGTAAACAGTATCTTAAGACGTTGTGAAAGATCACTAGTAAACAAGAAGGTAATCTACATATGAAACAGCTTCCTTGCTCTCCTTGTGGTTTACCTCCTCCTCGCCCCGTTCCTACAGTACATCACTCCCAGCGTTTGCCACATAAAGACGAAGGTAGCAGGAAGTGTGTCAATGACATCCACTTGAACCCAGAAAAAAAAAAAACAACTGTGCCACTACTCCCTGTGTTGATATCAGAATGCAGAATGCAGCAGGGATCAGTATTTGGCTCTCTTTGATCATCAGAAGTTTGCCCATGCATGCAATGAAATAAACATTATTATTGAAGTGACATTTCAAATGTTGGTCTGAAATTCCTGATGGCTCATTACCTCTGGTTGCTCTTACAGTATACATTATCATAATCACCAGGAACAGTTCTGAAAGCATATTGGCCCGGCAACTGTCAAGCTCTGCATGAAATCAAGTCAATCCTGTGTCTGAAATTGCATTAACTGACTAATCTGTTTTCGTTGTTGGGTTTTGTTGCTTTAGCTGTAAGCAGCTGCAATATCAAATAAACTCATGAAGTTTGAATAGATAATAATGAAAGGCCAGGAAGAGGCCACAAAAATAAGGCTCGATCACGCCATTGTTTTAATTTTTGAACTCGTTTTAGTCTCACTTGTAAAAATGGTGTCAGAGTAGCTAAGTTGTCTCTATCTATCCAACAATTTTGTTTTCTGTTGTGTAATAAACTTTGCTGCCTCACATGGCTACAGACCTGCAGTTTTGCTGATGTGTAGTGCACTCCAAGGTCTTTGTGCTGTGTACCCAGTGTTCTCAATCCGCCCGTATCTATTGTATTTAACTTTGATTCTGTATAATTTCCTATATTAAAATGCCAGAGAAGAGCATTATTAGATATGGAGATATGTAGTTCTTGTTGTTTGATTCAGATGATCTGATACCAAAACCTGATGTTTACCAAAGGGTTGTTTTTTTTTTCCACTATTACGGTGTGAAAAATAATCACTCTGCATGCTGTAACAGCTTGTACTTTTGGCTAGTTATCTGCAGGAATAAGGGAAATAAACTAGAGACTATTTATACACAATGCTCAAGATTTATCACCGCTAGCCATAATTAACAGTGCTGAAGTGTTTTTCAATGGATTTTTCCCTACAAGCCATAAAATAATATGCTTTTCCTCGTGACAAAGTGAATGCTTAGCAGTAAAAACTCTTACTTTTTTTGTTTTTTTTACAGCTGAAAAGCCGTCATGCTTGTATGAGCCTGAGCATTTAATAAATCATGACAGCGTTTCTACTGAGGGTGCTCGGTACACTTGTAAGCAATCCATGCTAAAAAGAAAATAAATAAAAAGAGTTAATTATTTCAAATAAATGCAATCCTGGCATTAATATCCCTATACCATTTCCATCTCCCATGTCAATTGAAAATTGTCGACTTAGGCTATAATACTCAGGAGAATGAATGCTGGATTAAAGGTGTAAATAGGTCATTAAGAGATAAATTAGGGAATACATAGTCAACGCTCATTTTGTGCTTCAGCTCATGAGAGTAGCAGCTGAGCTTATTTCTGCTTTGTATTCCACAGACTGCTTTGCTTCCAGTTTGATAACAGCGTTACTAGAAAGCCATTACAACAGTGTAAACATTGCCAGCAGAACATCGCCTTTTGTCATTATTAAATATTGAAGATAATTGCTCTTGACTTCGAAATATGTATTTTCAGAACATTCTGTTAAGACCTTAAGTCCTTTTAAAAGCAGTAGAGATTCTTCTATTCATGTGCGTTAGAGGTGGTACTAGACTTTGAAAATCACAGAAGCATAAGAACATCCCCTTTGGCTTCTGCTATTTCTGCACTTCATTCATTTGGCTGCATGATTTTGGTTGACTGAATCTGTTACCGTTGCCTCAAGTTTTTGTTTTTCTGGTTTTCATGCATTTTGTTACTAAATGTGACATGAACAGAAGTAAATCAATGTGCATTTTCTAAGGCCTCAGTGGAACTATTGAACTAAAGCCAGGGTACAAAACACATCATGTGCTTGCATAGTCTTATAAGGCATTTAACTCAATACTATTAGGATTAAGTTGGCTTCTTTGGTATTTCACCCATTTTGGCTGCTCACATTCTGCATCTTATGTATTTTCCTGACACAATTGTTTAGTATGTACTGAAAGAGCTGGATATGGAGCAGCCTTGCTACCAATTTTTTCCTGTGCAGCCCAAAAAGCAGACAGGACTCTTCATGGTTAGAAAATTACTCTTGGTATAAAGAACTTTTACAACACAAAGATTAGGTATTCACAAAACTTCAGCCCGACCTCACAAGAAAAACGACAGTATAGGTCTAAAATTCAGCCGGCAAAAACAACCTATAGTTACACTTATGCCATCTAGCAGCCTCAGTAATTATGACCCGGGGAAGTGACGCAGTTCAGGTGACAGTTTGCCCTATTAAGAGGAGGTGAGTTGGGTGGATTTCTAAATAGCTAGATGGCAAAAGGTGGGCTTAGCTGTTTCCAACCGCGAGTGTCATGTTTCCAGGTGAGTCGGAACATTATTTTAAAAACTGTAACAATGATTGTTGTGGTGTTTACTGTTGCCGTGACGACGAAGGTTGCGTAACTTTAAAGGAAGTAGAAACGTATGTTTCAAGTGATAATTTTAACCCAAACCATGATTGTTCCATAACCCTAACCAAGTGGTTTCTATGCTGAAACCTAACCAGACCTTAACTAAAACGTTGTCACACCATAAAACATAATTATCTTTCGTTCTGAAAACGCTCCTATGGGTCGCTCTGGAGTGCAGGTACAATCGATGTATGTGGTCGTTTAATCATGAGGATGTGTTGCAAAACTTTCCCAGAGCCCAGAGAAGATATTTTTATATGTGTGATATAGTCTGTGTAAAGTCTACTGCACAGCATGGATACAAACTAGAAAGAGAAAAACAAATTTGTGCTGGCAAATGCAACTATTTGTAGAATCAAAAGGCAATGTAGTGGAGTCCAGTATCCAATTCTCATAATACATCTGTGATGTAGATGCTCCGCTCACCACTCAGTAAACATGGTTTTGGTGATTTGCAGGTCAAAAGACATTTAGACATAAACTGGACTGAATGTGGTAGTAAATGTCATCTAACCACGGTTTCAACAGCATTGCAATGACTATATTTCAACAGGTATTGAAGCAGGTATTGAATACAAGCTAAAATAAAATAATTTAAATGTATTTTAAAAAAACGGTTATGTAAAACTTACACACCTAAAACACTTTCACTTTTCAACCATATTTTGCACAGTTTTAACATGAACTTCTTTTGGAAATCAAGAAACTGATGCTTACTCGGCACCAACACTGTGTCCTATAGCCTGCAGATTATACACTGCCATCTTCATAAACTGTGATACCTCATCAGTTATTTTATCTATCACTATGTTTTCTGAGAAATGCACCTGGAGTGGCTTCACAAGATTATGTGTTTCCTCTCCTAACAGGTATTTCTTGGACAGCAAAGAGGAAGAAGTGCGGTACTTCAGAATCGATGAGAGCAGTGGAGTTATCAAGACGACGCAGCCTCTGGACAGAGAAGACATGCCTTGGCACAACATTACTGTGATGGCCTCGGAGGTTGGTAGGTACCCAGGTTGCTTTCCATAAACCAAATGTTTACAAGTGGGCAAGCACATGTAATGCACCTGCTGTGTTTGTTTGCTCTTATGTGAGTGTTCGTGAACGAGCAGATGCAGGTGAAGCCAGCCGTGTTCTGAATTTCTTGTCACGTTGATGGTTCCTGCTTTAATTATTGTAGTTCAAGAAAGTCTGGAAGCTTGAAGATGTTCTGGTTCTGTCTCAATGCTAAAATGAAATAGCAATTTTATACTAGTAGCTGCACACTGACACTTTTAGACTTATAGTTGCTTTGTCTTACAATATTTTGCATTCATATTGCCTCAAAAAGTGGATTTTATGTCTTTGTAATTGGTGCTGTAAATAAGCAGATAGGGAGGTACATACTTATATATATATATATATATATATATATACATACATACATGCACTGTACATACTATTTTCTCCTGCTGACATATAAATAATGAAATAACCATGGTATACGTATCTCCGGTATCTCCCATGTTTGACACCTTTGGAAACTGTAGTAAACACATGATATACTGTTATACAGTTGCATGGAAGAGGCAGTTAAAAGAGATTGCTCTTTCTTTCCACAATTGTCCCGTTTAGCCTCAAGCTAATAGCAGACATTATAAATCATTATACGAACTGCATTCAAATTATGGTTCAGTTCTGTGCCTCAACAGCATGATTTTAAGAGCAGAAAAACAACAACAACAACAACAAAGGTACGTGCTATAGTTCTACCCAGATGTTTTTTTTGTGTTCATACAAGATAACAAGACACCCTGAGGGGATCATATAGTGAGAGAGCAGTCCAGGTTCAAAATCATAGAGTGTAAAATTGGAGTCAAAATCAATATCAACAAAAGAAAGGTTCCATAAAGAGGAATGACTATATGAATCTGCAGTACACACTCTCCTACCTACAGAATCAAATCTGCACCACATTTTAGGCACTGAGCAGATTCTATTAAGATAATCCCTCCAATGTCTTGCACAAAGAAGGATACGCTAATGGACACACATCCAGTGCCGCGCGACTCTGACTTGCATCGAGTCCACCAAAAGCAAGGGCTGTAAGGGGTCAGCCAAGCCACAATAACTGCCTGTTTCCTGCAGCTCTTCACCTAATAATTTCACAGCTGCTTCTTCTTCTCTGACCATTTCTCTTTTGCAAAACCGATCGGCCAAATATGTCAAGGAGGTACAGCAAACATACAGCTCCCTCCTTACAACCCATATTTTGCTTATATTCTTTACTAAAAACCAGTAAGGCTCAATTATTTGGTCACAGCAGTATTTTGTTTAATTGAGAGAGTAAATTTATTTGGTTTATGTTGTGAAAAATGTCAAATGGTAAAATAAATCTGCTTTGCATTTGCAAGTGTTAATGGTAATTAATCATTAAACTAGATACATTGTAGTAGTAGTACATTGCATTGTTTACATTGCCATACAGTATATTGAGTATTCAGAGCAGTATGATATTTTAATAGCTTTATTAACAGTTATATCGCAGTCACTAACAGTATTTAAACATAGTTCAGTACCAGGTGACTTAATAGTGAAATTAACAATTAAAGTCTGGAGAAAACAAGGATGTCGAAGATCATTTGCATATTGATTAGAATGTATTCAAATAAGTTAGGGTGTATTTTCCTTATAATTAACTACCAAATCAAATTAGTCCCAATTGTTTCAATGTCCTTTCTTACATTGAAAATTAATTAAATCAATGCAGGCCCTGCTAACTTCAAGAATTGCTATCAGGTAACTTGGGTAATTTGTAATCACAATTAGGCAAATCTCATGCCGACGGACAGAGGTGCTGCATGCTAATGTTTTTTTTTTTATCTCTTCACCTCTCCTTAGTATTCAAGGATACACTTACATGCCAAGACACAGTCAAAAAGGCAGAATGATAAATTTTTACCACTTTGAATGAGCAAGGACACATGGTTTCATAGACACAAAGCACCCTGCAGTTTACTGCAAGCTACCCTGCAACAACTTTACCACCTTCTAATGGCCACCAGGAGTATATAGGCTGTCCATAGTCGTTGAGTGCTACTTTCTGGATCAGTGAGGCGATTTTACATCTAAAAAGCACAAAGAAATGCCATCGCCCCTCTGTGGTGCAAAGATGAACCTTCTGTTGATGTTGGTGAAAAATCAGAATGGAGGCCTTTCTACAAGATGAATTAAATAAAGTTCTAGAAACATTAATTTAATGCAAAGACAGCCACACCTGCATGACTTGTATTTCTCTCCAGAGAAGGTTTTGCTTACCATGCGTGCTATTTTTTAGCCCGATCCTGCCACACACTCGCACCTGGATGCTTTCTAGTATTTTTTCTACTGTTGGTGACTGAGGCGCATTTTGGGTATGTGTTCAAGAAGGCCAGCCCAACCCCTCTACTATTAAACAGAAATATATGCCTTTGTATAAATGTGAGCAATCATTGAGCCTCAGTTTGTGTAAATGTTAAATTCGTCAGCATTTTTCAGTACTGTTGTTGCTTCAGGCAGGCCTCAAAGAGCAAAATACTACTACTTCCATTTCACCTTAGGGGCACTTTAGCCTGACATGTCTTCACTCATGGCATTATAAGGTTCACTGGATATACAGTAGGTGTCCACCACATACCATTATACTGCAATAAATCTACAATAAGTACGTAATCTTTTTGTTCATATTGTTTCGCCAGAAAGAAACATATTTTCATGTATTTCAACGGTGTAGGTGGCTATTTTGTCGCCATTTAGACTGCTACTTGGTATTAACATTAGAGGAGGAAAGGCATATGTTTTACGTTTTAGATGTTCCTGCGATACAAGGGGAAAATAATGCATCACAACCTAAGATGCCCAAGCCTAAGACAAGAACCATAAGCAGCCTAACAAGAAGAGCACAGAGTGTCCTAGTTTAAAATTACAGTGTAGACGCTCTACTTAGTTATTAAGGCTTACATTTGACTTTCATCTTCTTTGTCACTTGTTCTTTCTCTGGCACAGACAACCCCAGCCTTCTCAGTCATGTTCCCGTTACCGTCCAGGTCTTGGACATGAACGACAATCCGCCAGAAATAGCTACAGACGAGGAGGTCATTGTGTGTGAGAGCTCAAGGCCAGGACAGGTGAGCATCTAGGATTCACCTAGAAAAATCCTTTACACCTATCCGTGTCTCTATTTCTGTTTTTCTCCTCTTTTTCCAGTTTTCTCTACTCACACATTCCAATCTTTCTACACCACAAATGCCTCAGAAGGAAAGTGTTGAGAGCTGTGCATTAACCTCAGTCATTTCTGCATCCATTCTGCACTGAACTATTGTTTCCCTCAGCAGTTTTGGTTGCTCACTGGGAGACACTGTAAAGACATTGGAGAGAGCTGCTTAATCATCCCTCATTCAAAATGAGTATTTCAGCAGCAAACCATGACAGCTCTAAAATCGAAGCTGATTCCAATTTGCTCTCAGTGGTCTTTGATTCATTCAAATTAAGAAGGTTTTTGAGATATAGAGCAATCAGCAGCATGGAAATGACTGAAAGGGTGGTTTCACAGAAGGATGATGAGTAAAGACTGGGAAGACAACTAAATACATTTATAATAGCTTCCAACTCACAGAAGAAATGTTTGAATTAAGGTTCACATTAAATTTGAATTAAAGTTGCATTATAGCCTCAGGGTTATTGGCCCAGGGGGTTAAATGGGAAGCATTATAATGTGTTAAATGAGATAGTTGCACACCACCGTTCAGCATAACATGACATGAAAGAACAGAACTGCTCATTCACGTTTTGGAACCTGTTTGCATTTCAATTCTTATACCATGGCAGTTAGATTAGATTAGATTTGGATTAGATTTTATTTCAAACATGTTAAAAAATATATATAAGTAAGAAAACAAAACAATAACTAATAAAATAAACAGCAAACATATGCAGCAAACTCTCAGTAAACAACATAATAAATATTTCATGTCTGAAAAGAAGTCGGAAGAAGTGAATAAGTCCTACCCCTTTTATATATTATATCAATAAACTTCAATCAATCAATCAATGATCAAATCAATTCAAACAAAAATAAAACAATAAAAACAATCAGAATAAAACAAACAAAACAACACAAATCAGTACACATCCTGTACCCTGTCTTACTATGCCAGTTCCCCTCTCTGATCATCCGTCCCATTCAATGTTATTATTAAACACCATGTTCTACAGGTTTTCATTTTCTCACAACAGTTGCTCCTTTGACTGATACAATTATATTTTGCATTAGTCTTCACTAATTGTTTCTTGAACATACACATTCCTCTCAAATCATGATGACTTTCTCTCATTTGAAACATTTTTTGGATACTATTAAGTAATAATTGATACATAGTTGATAGTACATGATTTGAACCCAAGTCAACCAAATCTTTGAATTTTATTGCTTTTAATTTGATAAAGCTCCATCTATCAATGAATTAAAATGAACACAAGTGGATGACAATTTGAGTTTTTGCTTTAGGGATGCATGATATTGGATTTTATATTTTCCAACTAATTTTGATTGCCGATTGCCGATACCGATATATACACATATGAGGAGACTATTACACATGCATTCATAGATTGTACTAAGTATCTTCAAGAAAGACAATATATGAAGAAAGAACTAAGGAAGACTGGAGTTCAGGAGCTCAGCATTAAAACTTTAATGAACCTGCCAAGTGGGTCAAGCAGTACAGATTTCTGTGTTCAGAGCATTAGCTGCAGCATGGCCAGAGGGAAGCACAGCCAGTTAGCCTCCGCTAGCCTCCCAGCTAGCCCCGGCTCTCTGTGTGGATCCAACCGCAGCAGCGAGCCCCGGTTGGTTATTCAGGTTAAAGTGGGAAGAAGCAGCATGTCTGTCAGGCAGCTGAGTGAAGTGGAGGCTGCGGAGGAAGCACTGGGACCATCAGGGTGAAACAGTCCGCTGATGCAAGCACAGCCAGGTGGCGGAGGAGAAGGTGACAAATCACATTGGCAGAAATGTTCATTTTGGGCTGATGCCAATATTTCATTTTAAAGCCTTTACTGACCAATATTATCCTGCATCCCTACTTTGCTTGTGGTTAGTGGCCACGGACATGATAACACACTCTGAAGTGTCTTGATCTTGAAAATAACATCAGAATACGTTGTCATGTCTCATTGCTTATGCAATATGTAGACCTCCCTATAGACATGATTTCTGCATTAAAAGAAACTACTGGAACCATATGGTGTTAACTAAACTGTAATCTTGAGTAGCTGATCACAAAATTCACTCGAACAGTTTGGCACCTGCCACCGTCTCAAAGCCACGAATCAGAAATGAAGGTTTAAGATTTGCGATTGGTGTTGAGAACAGCAGGTGCTGAAACACATCTGTCAATAAATAATGAAATGAACTGATTTTGGAACTGATCTGATTTTCTTAAGAGTGGTATTACAAAAACAACCAGATGTGATAACAGCGAGAGGGGAAATTTTCACAGCCACAGTGTTAACAAAGACCTCCACCTACAGAAAAACTCAACAAGCATGAGAAGTCTAAGCTTCACGGTGATGCTATTCAAAACATGAACTTATGCTGGAACGTACCTACAACCTCCCAAAAGAGAGAGAATGGATTCTTCGGAGAGATAACTGGCTCTCAGACACAATTCAGAATGAAGTCATTCAATAGTACACCTGCGCTATCCACAGTGAGATTATATCCCGTGACGTATATAGTCTATACTATGGACTCACAGCCGATGGTACCATGAATGCCAGTACAATGGTACAATTTTCATTGACGCTGCAATATGTAGACGAGAACACGGAGATTCACTCTGATTTCCTTGGATTTTACAATGCTCCTGACAGCAGCAGAAAGACCCTGTTCAAGTGCATCAAAGATGTATTTCTCAGGCTGAACATCCCAATTGAACATCTCTAGGGATTCTGTTTTGACAGAGCTAGCAATATGTCAGGACAGTTTTTGGGTATTCAGGCTCTGTTCAGCCCTGTGCCAACCACTTACTTTACTTATTTCTTTAAGAGGACATCTGTGAGGTGAGTCTTATCACTGATTCCATGAACTTTGTTCAGGGCATTACTGTGGTAATCCATAAGTCATCCAAACGCAAGAAGCTCTATGAGTCACTGTTTGGCTGCGATGAGGTAGTTACCATCCTGGCCATATGTCCAACAAGATGGTGCATAAGAACGATAGCTATCAAGCGTGTATGTAAAGCTTACAGAGAAATCGTTGGACGTATGGAGCAGCTTAAGGATGACAAAAGTGTGAGGGGAGAGACCAGAGCCAAGATTGGAAGCCTGTATAAGCAAGCAATGAAAGCTAAAACCTACTTTGGCCTCCTGTGTTGTGAAGTACTTTTCGAGCCGTGCGTGTCGGTGGCCAGGAGCTTAGAGAGATGATGCAGTGGTGGAGAACATAGTACACACGGTATCCACAGTGGGACTGAAAATGGCAGGTAGAAGCGCAAAACTCATGGTGACGCTGACACAAGTTTTATGAAGCAGTGGACTTGGTTACAGAGGAACTAAAGAGGAGATTTGACCAAAACGGCATGAGAACAGCAGCTCTCAGAGAGAAGGTGGTTATTAAGGCAACCAACAAGGGTGAATTTAGATTCCCTTCACCTTCCCTTGCACTTTGACAAAGCCCAACTGGAGATCCAGCTGAAAATGATTGGGCACTTCTTCGGCAATTCTCCCTGCAACACTGTAAAAGCAACTGCACATTGCAGCAAATATGTCTCAACTGCTTTATTGGAGAGAACATTTTCCGTTCTGCACCATCTGAAGACATGGTGATGCACAACTATGACACATAAAAATGTTAATGATGATATTTTGGACAGTCTGGACATTGATGGCCTAATGAGGACTTTCATCAGCGCCAACCCCCGAGAGAAGTGATCTCAGCAACCACATGTGGTTTGAGTCCGCCATATTGTTGTAGTCTTTCCTTTGTTTACTTCACCCACCTCACGTGGTTGAGTGAGCCATATTGCTTTGTAGCTCCCCCTTTTGTCTCACATGCCACACGCACACACACCTACACACTGTATATAATTACACCATTAGCTAGGATTTCCAGTTATATTGATGTTTATTGTAACTGAATAGTATCGGCTGTAGTTATTGTTGAAGTAGAATAAACCCTGTTGTATTATAAGAAGAAGTCGCATTGGTGGTTTTTGCTTGAATATTGTTGAATTATAATTAATTAATTGATAATTAATTAATTATTTCTGATAACCAAAATGAATCTGAATAACCCTGTTACACCAACAAGCACCACAGACAGTTGTATACGGTCGCTGTGACACATTGTTTATTGTTGCCATGGTGTTCACGCCAATTCCACGTTTTTTTCCCAGCACCCCTTGTTCAGAATACGTTCCCACAGCTATGACCTCTACATAAGCACACTCAAGCACTCACAAAATACACCTAATACTGCACAGTTAAAAACAAAGCTGTCTCCAAGTACACCAGAAGCACAACAACACCCCAAATATCACACTGAAGATAAGAACTCCCTGTGGTGACAGGGGCTATCAGGTCGTTTTTCTCTCAACGCCGGCTGTCTCCACGCTCTTACTGTGTCTTTTACCAATTAAGGGTAACAAGCTGACAAAAGTGGCAGTGAGGTTGCCCAGAGAGCACTCCTGTCATTGTTAGATGCCAGCTCACCCCCAGCACAAACCAAATGCTCTCAAATCAAATGCAAAGTGTTGCAAACAGTCACTCTCTTTCAGGCAGGATACACAGGTAGAGGAGAAAATATTACAAGGCCAGTTGCTGTAGGTCAGAAGAACTCTGGCTCTGACCAATTATGGTCAACAAACCATGAAACGTGCATCAGAAACTGAATCTAGACTTTGTCTTGCATTCAATTATAGTGATATGTAATTCTAAATGGTGCATGAGCTAATTAAAAAGTTGCGGGTGTTGTCTTTGGAAACTAATTCATTGTCTTCCGAACAACAGGTGATCCAGACTGTCACGGCAGTGGATAAGGATGACTTTGCCAATGGACAGCGGTTTTCCTTTGCTTTGCCGAGCCAGCTCCCAGTAAATCCCAACTTCACCCTGAAGGACAATGAAGGTAATTAAAGTGATCAATATGTTTGTTTGCATTTCTTATGAGTTTTGCTCTCGGCCCTCAGGGCAGGACTCCATCCACAATGCTCACATTCTCAGATCCAATAAGCTGTACCGATTTCCTCTTAGCTTGGAGGTGCAATAAAAATATGTGCTCTGTCAACTAGGTATCGTTATCATCTGGAGACCGAAATGCCACTGGGATCTACTCAGAGTCAGGTCTTCACGAAACATCATAGTCATAGTGGTTTGGCATGTTTGCGCATAGTGTTGTCAAATGGATTACCCGCTCAGGTGCTCTCACTTTCCTCTCCTGCGCGCATTATTTTGTGCCGGCACAGAGCCAACAGCAGGTGTTACCATAGCAACCATCTCAGTCTCAGGTGAATACCTAGCCCTAGGTTGCTCGGCAATCACAGGGCTTTTAAAAGCTCTCAGCCAGAAGATCTCACAGTTGCCCACTGAGGAGAGGAGTTCACAGCACTCCAGATGAAACTCTGAGCCAGAGAGAGGAAAAACAGAGAGGAAAAGAGTGCAAGACAGATTTAAAAAAAAAAAAAAAAAAAAAAAAAAAAAATCGATGTGATCATAAGAGATAAGTCGGTTTAGCCCTTGGTCCAGTTGCTTCCCACCACAAGCCTTCCCTTTCCTACTTCAACTACACTGAGGTGCTGAGGCAAGTTCTGCTGCATTCATGTAAGTGGCACTCAGAGACATCCCTCACCTCCCATCCACTTCCACTCCTGAGGGGCAAATGATTTCAACAAGACAACGATTGACTGTAACACTGGTCCAAAGACACTTATTATCAACAGATGACAAAATAAATAGTATATGCATGACATTTGTGGTTTATTGGGCAGCAGTTTGCTTTAAAAAAAAGGGACACATAGCCAAGCACAGCTGGGAGTTTGACTGGCGTTGCTAGAGGAGAGGACAGAATATTTTTTTTATTTTACCATGCTTGATCATTAATAATTTGTCATTGGGAATATCTATTGCTCTCTGCAGCAGAGAGAGAACAATTTACAATGATGCCCTTTTTATTCCAACTATTTAAGGATTGGCGTTTTGGCATTAAGTTATGGCTGTGAATATGATGCATGTGTTGTGACACTTGTTTAATATATTTCTTATTTTTATCACTTTATACTCTGGGGTATTACTGTGGAATACATGGAGATAATACACTTCCACTACTGTCTGCAAAACATCTCTTGCTGATTTGCCATATGCTGTGTTAGGGAATCACACTGCGGACATGAAGGAAAGCTAACAGAAGCAAATACTGAGAAACCACTTGTTAAAACAACAACAAATTGGCCACAGGGATGCAGTCATTCTTTGTCATTGTTGCCCCTTGTTCTGCTTTAAGTATAGTAAGATGTCTGCTAGATAATATGACATAAAGTTGTCATATTGATGACCTCCGCAGCCTCTAATACTATGTATACTGATGTAAATGGGTAGCTAAAATTTGCTAGGGTGACTGTTTAATCAGTAATATTTTGACCAAATGAGTTTGAGTCCCTGTGATCCTGGCAGCTTTTTGGGGGGGCACTACCTCCTGGTAGGGTCTTCCAGGGCAAACTGGTCTCAGATGAGGGACCTCAGTAAAAGCAATTCAAAGCGCTCTCTGCATCAGTGTCTTTGGAAAGGACTAATTTGATCAGGGAAACCAGGGCACCCTCCTGGAGCCAGGCCTCAGTAAGTGCCTGGTGGCAGGTGTACCCAAGGGGACTGTGTCTTCTTTGAGAAGCACAGCGAAAATTAAACTCCTGAAATAACAGATTTCTGATCCAAATATTCACCATTTGAAAAACTTTCCCACTCTTGCAAAGTGATTCTCTCAAAAGTTGTGAGATTTATTTCAACAGAGCCATCTGCAGCAAAATATTCCCAAAGCATTCAGGAAGGAAAACATTCTTTCTTGAAGGACTGAAAGCCGTTTTTTTTTGGTTCATGCTGTTTGAGTAATGGTGCCTTTCAATTTGGGTTTTAGCTCCAGCTGCATACCATCCCACAGGCTCTTGTTTTTCTCAAACTATCTGTGATATAATCCCATGTGGGATGGGCCTAGTGTGTGTCATGGCATGGAAATAGAAAATTATTTCTTCTTTAATCATTTGTCAGAGAGAATGTGAAAGAAAGAAGGGAATTTTATGTAAGACATACTGTACAAGGTATAAATTTTTCCTTCAGGGATAAGTCATCCCCAAGTATATATTCCTTTTCTTTAACTAAGAAATATTTTTAAGAGCGTGTTCTGCTTTAGAGCAACAACCTGGACTGTTAGTTGACCAGAGGAAATAGAGGCAGGTGCCCAACAAGGCCTCCAACTTGTTCTGTTGACCACGGAGAAGCTCCACTGAAGCAGTTAAATACATTGATCAAGGACACACTTAAACCAGCTTTTAGACAAGTGGTTCTAGTTTTAGGAACTACTTACTTAGCTTCTGACTATTCGACACGCACACACCCACACACCTTCTGTTAGTATTCCTTGTCCACCTATAAAATGATTCATATCGCTTACTTTTCCCTCCGAATTCTGTCTAGCTCATCCAAAGTATCAAAACACTTGCCGCCCTCTTAAAGTTAAGCCGCTGCACCCCAAATTCAAGCAGCTCCAGTCATCTCCAGTCACTTGGAGCCTGCATTTACACTTGTACTCAAAAGAGGTGTCGGAGTTGTATAGTGGTCTGCTGCCACTGTGGATTAGAAGTTATTTGCTGTGTTCACAATATCCGGACACACAATGCACCATACTGTTGACTCCTGTGTCTGATAATTAAAGTAAGCTCTTCACACTCAAAGCAGCTTCTTTCATTTCTGTTGTAGCAGACCAACAGTTGGTAGCTGCCCTATGCCAGGGCCTAATACCTCCCTCTGTTGTTGTGAAACTGTGGAAAATCCCTCAATCACTCACACTACTAACTCTCTCATGACCTCCTTTCCTCCTCAGTTACAGTTTGCGCACAATGGATCTTTATAAAAGGGGATTTGTTTTGAGACACTCTGATATGCTTAATAGCTACGTCTTTAGTTAAATAAGTAATAATATCTGCAATCAGTTCCTCCTTTTCACTCATTTCAGGTAATTTAACAATCAGGAGTTTTAAAAAGGGCCCATTAACTAAACATTTTTGCTTTTTCAGGAAGCCATTTTCTGTCTACTTGCAACAATATCAGATTCGTCTTATCTTGTTACAATTGGTGCTATTCCTAGGGAGACCTGTAACAACTCCAGCTCTATTAGCCAAAACCAGATCTGCATAGCCGTCGAGTGCTGATTTTTTAGCAGAAAAGAGAACACAGATTCAGTCTTAGATTCAGATCAAGGCTGTGGAATTGCAATCCTTGTTTGCGAGGAGATGAAGCCAAGGCTCCTTAAAGGCCGAGTATTCATTCAGATGTGTTGATGTAGTTAAAGTGCAGGATGTGCTACAATAAATGCAGGTCAAACTATTACAGCATATTAGGCACCATTAAAGCTGAAAAACAAGGTGGATGCCTTTGTTCAGTTGCTCTGGGAAAGCACTTTGTGACAAACCTGTTCTGTTAAAAGCCCTTTAAATATATTCAACTTGACTATGTCTACTTTACAATGACTGTAAATTGAATGCCTCTTTCATCTTGTTATCTGTCACATTGTGATGACATTTGCTTCTAAAAAGGCAATTAAATGGCGGCTATGATCTCTAAATAACCCACATACTTAAATAGATCAATTGATTTCTGAAGGCATCTTCCTCCAGTGCGCATACAGAAGACCTTATAATATTACAGTTAATCAGCTGTGTTGAAAGAAGTGCTGTCAAGCCATTGATATGTGGGGCGTTTAATTAGCTTTTATGTCATTCACACTTCACTTGCAATGGGTGTTACACTTCTAGATTCCCAAACACCCATTATCTGCTGAAACAGCATGATTTTTGCAAAGAGGGCAGAGCAGTCTGTCTCGTGCTGGTTTTGTCAAGACTTGCACAACAAACAGCGGAAAATTGTCACAATCTCACATTTGAGTATTTGATGAGCTTTCCTATTATTCAAGCAACATTCAGACGTTTCTCTTAAGTCAAATTTAATGAATTACTGTATAATTATGTATTACGTATGCAGCTTTTCTTTGATTAACCAATATAATTTTGCATAAAACTTGTATGTATGCAGTAAGGCATCAGCAGCCTTTAGTGCTGCTTTGGAGCACTGAACCAATTTGTTCCTGTGTAACAGAGGAACATAATAATAGTACTCTGCAGTCCCCTTTGATTGTTACTGCACAAGGATACAAGCCAACCAATAATTAGCTGAAATACGCAAAACACAACCTTATATAAACACATACTATACTGTGGCGCTGTGTATATGCTGAAACCAATGCAATGGGCAAAAAATATTGGTTTTCCCAAGCAGCCTGATCACTAACTGCTATCTGTTGTCACTGCTGGGCATGTTTTGTTAAACTAAGCCTTCAAACTAATCCCTATTGAATGCAGGGACTTCTTTTAAAAAAAGGAGATTGTTAGGTTTGTCTCCTAATGTGCTGTTTGTTGTTCTGTATGAAAGGCTATTTCTATACAAAATGATATTAGTGTTTGAACAACACTGAGCCATGAATATTCAGAGCTGACTCTCAGTAATAGTAAGGATGTTGCAGTATATGAATTTGCCAAGTCCTGATCGATACAGGACATTCAGTTTGATGTGTGACAGTTTGTAATTATTTGGTCGAGGGGATATATCAGTCTAATTTAGGGCTGCAACTAATGATTATTTTCATCATTCAATCTGCCAATTATTTTCTCGATTAATCATTTTGTCTATAAAATGTCAGAAAATAGTGAAAAATGCCCTACGTAATTGCTTAGAGCTCATGGTGACATTTTCAAATGTCTCGTTTTATCTCATCAACAGGCCAAAATTGAAAGATATTCAGTTTACTGTCATGTATGATACAGAAAAGTTTCAAATCCTCACAGTCAAGAAGCTGCAACCAGCACATTTTTTAGCATTTTTGCTTAATTATTCAATTATCTAGACTGATCATTGCAGCTCTAGTCTAAATAGTCTAATACAGTCAAATAATAACCTACATCTTGAGACATGTACTTGTCAGAAGACTTTACATAGATCTTGCGGATGATGGTGGGTTCACTTATACAACACAGACCATGAGAACCTGAGAAATCCCCAACATAAGGTACCCACCTTCAGAACGTAACCCGATATATTCTCCCTAGAAATAGTGCCACCATAGAACTGTATGTTGAGCTCCAAGTGGCAACTAGAGAGAAAGTTTGTGCTGAATCCCATCAGCGGCACCTACGCACACCCACCAAAGTTCACAAGGAATCCAGCTAAGTGCATGTGTAGGCAAGTGTGAAGTCTGTCGAGATGTGGTTGCGTCGCATTTGTCTATTGTTGGTATATTTTTGGTTCGTATCACATTCTACATGTTTTACAGTTGGCCAGCTCTATCACAAATATGGTGTGCATCTTTTAGTCCTATAGGGCAAGTGTTCCCACAGACCCGCTTCATTTCTGCATGTCTGCCAATAAACATTTTTTTTATGTTGCTGTGAAATCTCAGTTAATATCATATCCTGACTTGGAGAGACAGGAATGCATAAGTGATACAAAGGTTATGTAAGGGATACTTCACCTATCATGATAATGCTTCTAGAAAAGTGAAAAAAAAGGAGGACATTTGCCAGTTAGTGATACATACTTAACAAACCCAGTGCAAGGTGAATTCCACAGGCTTGCGTAGAGCCTCGCACACATGCATATAAATGCGTGTGTGCATTTTTAATTTTTTTTTTTTTTATGTGATAGAAAACCAGACACCAGCCAAAAAAAAAAAGGAAAATTGGATGCCAGTGATCTGAAAAATAGCATGGATCAAAACATTCGGTATAATTTTCAATTAAGTGTCAAATGCTTTTAAAAGCATATTTTCCCTCATTTCTTGGGTGGTCACCTGCCCCACGCTGCAGGTAACTGTTGCAGCTGTCACAACACGGTTAAGCAGTGACTGTGCTAAATCATGCCGTCTCTCCTCTTATGTGGATGCTGCGTGGTTGCAGATGGCCCGTCTCACCGTGGCGTTAATCAACAAGCGCGCAGCTCTCCTCCACCCACCTGCGATGAGAGGTGGCTTAATGTGAAATTAGCATGACATAATTGATGTGCACTTCCTTGTTGTGGTCTGTACAAGGACCACACTGCCGTGACTCTGTGCTTCGGTGTAAAGACTGTGGCGGCGAACACCACACACACACACACAGCTTGTTTGTCTCTGCCTCAGCCTTCTTGTTCGTCCTCTCTGCTCCCTCTTTGGCTCACACACACACACAGAAACACACTTCCTCCATTCACCCCCCTCGCCTCCCCCTCTTCCCCTCTCATCTTCCAACTCCCCATCTCTCTTCCTTGTTATTTGCATCCCACACACTCCACTCTCTCAAACCCCCCACCCATCTGCTTGCTGATTCGGTGATACTGCGAGTCTGACTTAATAAAGCTTGAAGTACGTGTTGTCATTCCAAATGTCGATCATTATAATTATTCATAGATGGAGCAGAGATTGGAGTGGGAGGCGAGGTCTCAGAGCAGCAGCATGATAGTACAGCACGGCGGAGGTGTTTTCACTGGGTGGAAAGAAAAAGGTTGTCCTGTGCACGATTCAGCATTTCCGGCCCTTAAAATATCGTATGGATATATATCAGTCATGTGAGGACCAAGTAAGTCATCTAAGTACCTGATCCTCTGGCCATATAGTTTAAATGAACAAGGACCATCATGTTAGAGGTTTTCAAATGTGGTTGTTTGATTATTAATTTGCCTTCAGTCATGTCACTATCCAGTCTGTCTTGTGTTAATTCTCTATATACAGCGGTCCATTAAAAGTATACCTATTTGAACACCATGTTGACAGATAAACTGGTCTTCTCCTGCTCAGAGAACCTTTCTCACACAGCCTACATGTACCAGTAAGCATGGCATGTTAGGGTCTTAATGATAAACCTTCAGAACAGCCCAGCGTGTGTAATGCATTTTCCTATGTGTTGGTGTAAGCTTCTTAACATGCATGCCTTTTAAAGGGAGGTGGTTGTACTGTTGCAGTAAGAAAACAACTGAACAGTGTAGCTTGGTTTGGCCATCTTACTACAACAAATAATACAGCATCCGAAAGCACTCCCTTGTTCACTCAGTCACTACTCCCTATATAATAGACTTTACTCAATAGTAAGCAGTAGATATAGTCCACGATAGTAAACAGGGAGTGATTTCGGACAAAGCGTGTGCAACACTATCCCCAACCATGACTGGGTTTTACAAAGCTCTGCAAATAACTTCAGGGACAGATTCTCAAGTTTTTTCTTTTTACCGATCACCAGAAACACAAATCGAACAACAGCCTCACATCGACACATCACTCCTCTTTTCTACCTGGGCCTATTATGTGGAGCACTCACTAGTTCCTCAAATCAGCACATAAGATTTAAAGTCTCTTTAAATTATCCAATTGCCATCCATCATTAATAATGTCCATTAGCAGTATCAGAAAAAATAAGTCTTCTCACATTCTTGAGTAAATCCTCTAAATGTCAATATAAAATCTCCTTTAAAAGTTGAAAACCAAATCTTATTGTACAGTATATTATTTCATATACAAACATGTTTAGGTTACAGATGCATCTAATCAGTAGTCAGCTGCTTTCCTGTTTTTAGCACTCTGCTGGCTCACATGCCTGCATTCCTTCCACAGTATGGACAAAACAATCTATAGTAAAAATCAGTGTAGTGAAGTGAATTTTAGTTGGAATTTGTGGACAACTGGACCATAAATACCACCAAATGGCTAATGGCAGCTCTGTCAGCGGTATCCATGCAGGAGGCCTATGTGCCTCTCGTTCTTTCATTTCTTCAGCAGTGGACTCCAACACAATAAACTAGGTTGAATTAAACTAGGCTGCTATAGCTGGCTACAGCTATATAGAGGACATTGGCAAGTAGCCTGCTTGGCATGTAATACAGTAAACATCCTGCCTTGACGGCAAACACATAAATAGGGATGTACCAGATAGCTGAGATACATCCATTTTTAAGAATTCACAACATCTTCCTCAAGATTATTGAACTATGCAGTGGTTCTACACAGTATGACTGCTATGAATAAAAGCCAATTAGGGCAATTTGTTCCATCACAGTCATTGGCTACGTTTACATGGACCCTAATATTCCACTAATAATTGGAATGATAGCCCAATCAAAATAAAAATACCTCCTGTAACCACCTCAATCGGAAGAGACTCTGAGTCTCTCCCCAGTTTTGCTCAGCCCCGCCACCATTGTTGGGCTGACAGTGGCTGGTAGGAACATTTTGATATATCGCCCTGATGTATTCATCACTTTTGCGCACGTCACACAGCTGTTCCCATTAAATGCGTCGGCACATGTAAACACCAGAACGTATTAGATCACATCCCATGTAAACAGTTGACCCGCAGCTAAGTGACAAGTGACATAATGAGTAACACAAGCTCCTTTTTAAGCCACATTTTTTGTGGCGTATACAAGTGTTGCATGTGTGGGTTACCTTGAATCCTTTTCTTTGTGAAATCTTGACACAAAACCTTCCTCTCGAGCTCGCTCGTTTACCTTTCGTCTCTACAAATTCAGCCTTTTCATTTCTGTTTATCTACATGACATGTTCCATTCACAGAAGTGTTTCTGCAGTGGCCAAGGTGAACTGTTCTTTTGCATCACATTAAAATAGTAAACAAACACCTTTGAAATTAATTAGCCTTGGCATACAGGGAAGCAGCAGACGCAGTGAGAAATCTACGAGCTTGAGATCATTCAAAAGCAAAACATCCATGCAAAATATACAATGGCAAATGTTGTGGATTGGGTTTTTTTTTGTTTTGCTGACGATTCCTACCCTTAATCTAAATGTGTGTCTGTATTAATAGGTAATTGCAGGCTTCTCTGAGAGCACGGTGCAACTGAGTAGAAAGACAAAACCATCCATTAGTCTTTTTTAGCCAAGGGGTCTAATCTTCAACATTTTTTATTATTACAGACAGCACAGCCAGCATCATTGCAAGACGGCGTCGTTTCAACCATCTGACCCAGGAGCTGTATGAGCTGCCCATTGTGGTGTGGGACAGCGGGGAGCCGTCGTTGAGCGGCACCAGCACCTTGACCCTGCGGGTTTGCCCATGCCAGCGCCACGGCAGAATCCGGATGTGCCAAGGCGAGGCGTTCCTCTCCTCAGCGGGTCTCAGCACGGGGGCTCTGATTGCCATCCTGCTGTGCATCGTCATCCTGCTGGGTAAGTTGGGACAGCCGCTGTGGGAACTGCAGCAGGGGAGTGCTTGGATAGAGGAGATGGACCATAGAAGAGCAGGGAAGGGTGGAAGGGTTTGAAAGGGTTTGACAAGGGCAAAGGAGGAGAGAGGGATGAATAGACATGTAAGGACACAGGTAGAATTCGCAATGAGGGTAGAAAGAGTTGGAGAGGGCAGGGGTGGAAGAAAAAGAAGAGAATATGGAGAACAGAAGAAAAAAGGAGGACACAGTGAGAGGAGGCTACAGGAGAGGTGACTAGAAAAGAGATGGTGAGGACAAAGACAGCAAAGAAGAGGGGAATGGAGATAGCAGGGTCAGTGTGATTCAGAGAGGAGGCGTATACAACTGAAAGAATACTGAGAATAACCCTACCGAGGTTGAAGAGGCAAACTTGAGGCTGAGAGCAGTGAGGATTTATGTTCAGACAGGCAGCTCGAATCAGAAAATCAGATTAGACCTAAATCACATTTGTTGACGATCTGAAATTCAATTCAAATGTGCCCTCTTACTATACAACTGAGTCTTCTTTCTTCCCCCACCAATCACTCCCTGTCTGGCACATGTTTGACACCGCATGTTGTGAGGACAAGCATGGAGGAACGTGGTGACAGCCAACAACGCAGATACCACTCTTGTTGATTTCATGTGTGACGGATCCGTTCTGCAGCATGCATACAAAGCACCGTCAGAAATACAGTGAAAATAAACAGGGCTACTTCCATGTTACCAGCTTGTCACAGCACCCAGAAAACATATATGCGTGCCTTGTTACTATGGCAACCTGTCTTTGCAGTGACAGCAAACGATTATATATAAACTTGTTAAAACGTTCTGTCTGGCGCATATTCAGAGTCAAAAATCAAATGGAACTCATTAAATTTACCAAAGTAAAAAATTCACTGTCATCTAAACCTGGGCTGTGAGATTTTGCTGACCAATTTCTTCCTTTGCAAAGCAACCTGCATTTCGGACATGATTAGACAAAACTGTCTAATAACACGGCTTCACCGTTGCTGCTCTCCCCTCCTCTTGTCAGTGATTGTCTGTGGACATTAGTGCGTGAAGGTTATGCATATTCATACTGGCTGTCTCCCTCCTCTATGCCAGAGCCTCTGGCTGAGGCGAACAAAAGGCCATCACCACTGTTTGGAGCAAACGCTTGAGTGAGAGACACACACGCTGAATCACTAATCATCAGCACAAGGCAGACACTAGTTAGGACAAAGAGAGAGGAAGAACTGATCACATACATAGTTTTTTTAGTTTGAACTGTGTTGTATGATGTGTCTTACACATAGCATTACTGGACAGACATTTTGTAACCATTCATTCCAAGGGACACCATATTTTGTCAGTAGATCACAGTCAAAATAAATCCGATCAGCTAGTAATTTGACTCGTTTGCTATTGGAATATTGGTCTACAAAGTATACTAAGTAACTGCAATATTCCCTGTTTAAATCCCACTGGGCACCTTTGTTGCATATAATGCCCCTCCCAACTCAATACTGTTTTGTGTAGCAACTGAAATGTGTCATAAAATATGAATGAATGTGAGCTACAGTATGGTCTCTAACACTTCCTGGCCAGCACTTGTACAAATCCATGTCCTTGCACCCATGAAACCTTGTTAGTCAGATTCAAGGGTGCAGCAAATGAGTGCCGAGCTGGTTTTAGACTGAAGCTGATTAGTTGACAAACAAGACTAGGTCAAAACTTGATATATGGCCGGACCATGTGAAATGCCAGAGGGCTTTTAATTTGTGTGTTGCCTGGTTACCATCAGACATGGACATCGCAGCATTTTTAAGATGTTTGTTTTTATGTAAGTTTATTTATTTGTATAGCACTTTTCATACAGTGGTTGTAACTCAAGCTGCTGTACACATAAGAAAAACATTAAAAATACATAAAATACATTGCACCAGATTTTGAGTGTAGACTATATGGTGCTGTTGTAAGAAAGGTTGACATTTAGGCTATTTTTTTTATGTTTTATATATTATTTCACTTACTCACAACCCAAAAAATAGTTTTAATGCAATAACTATCAAGTTAAACATTAATGCTAAATGTAAATGACCCCAATACAGTGTGTTTCATGTGTATAAAGTTTGCATTCGTAAATGTATTTGTTATATTGCTTTTATTTTTATTTACCATGAACACAGTGCTTCTCAAACAGGTGTTATTAGGATAAACTGACCACATATTGGGAATCTAAATGGTTACTTTCTCGTCTGACAAAATATTAAAAATTAATAAAGTGACATATTAGTCATACAGTAGAAATTACAACAGCTTAATCTCTGCCATTCCTTTGCTGTCGGTTGGTGCAAAATGCATTCTGGGATATTTAGCTCCGGCCGGCTTCGGCTGCCTTCAGCCAACCAATGGTATAGCTTCATCACTCAGCTACCCAGTCAGTTAATTAGTCACAGACAATTGCGGTCGTAGGGCTGGCCCCTCTGTTGTGGTCCAGCCAGAAAGGTGGTAACCAAACAAGTGCTCTATCAATATCTCTATCACATATGGCTCCCATATTCAATTCTGTCTCGTCTGTGTGGGGTTTGTTTGTGTCTGATTGTTCTGTCTGTCCGATTAATGTCCGTGTTTTATCTCCGTGCCCTCTAATAAGCCATCCTAATTAAGCCTGGAGCAAGTCGGAAAGGGATACAAACTATCTCAGGGCTGACTCCAGTTTGTAATGGCCTTTATACAGTACATGACTTAAATAACATAAAATATTCATAAGTAAATCATAGTTTGGATTTTCATAGTTTTGACATAGTTTAGAATTTTCAAAAAAAAATGATACAATATTACAGAACTAACTGCATTAAATCAGGAACTGGATTAAAACACACAACCATAATTAGTGTATTTCTACAATTTCTGTGTAATGTTGAATGAACTTGACTGACTTTTTAGTATCAAAACAGGACAAATACTAATTATACTGAAGGTTTTTCAGTCTAAAAATATATCCATAAATTGGTAGATTTTATTTTATTTAGTCATTCTTCTCAGCTAGTCTCCTCTCATTGCAGTTTCACAGCAACAAGTTTGATAAGCCACCCGATTTGGCTGTTATCAGCCTTTTACTTTACTTTTTACTTTACTTACTTTACTTTTATTCTCAGTGAAAATGCAATATTTTAAGATATCAAAATGCATTTTAATGCAGAAACTAACATTTCTAGTGAGAAATGTGCATTTTATATTCATAATCTTCGTGCAGTGAATGTATATGATGTTTAGTTTATTACAAATATTCTTTCAGGTCTTTCTGTCGTTGCTATGGTGGTTTCTATGAATGCTGCCATCGCTGAAACCATGCAGCTTACATGGTCAGACATGGCAGCGGGCTACATTAATCATTATTATTATTAAAAACAGAGGCATGGAACCGCACTGAACAATGAAATATATGTAGATGTAGATTATTGTGAACATAATTACTTCAGTAACGAGTAGTTAGACCAATTATTAGTTCAGACCATAATGGAAAAGTTTACTTTGTTGCATTTTACATTTAGACTCAACTCAACAAGGGCTTGCAAAAATGACACATATAATAGAGTTACTGGACTAAATTTTAGTAATCTGTGACATTACCTGGTGAAACATTTTGACATAAAAAAAAAAATACTTTGTTTTACTTTAAATTTATAATTCATAATGACTATGAAACATTTTGCTAAAAAGTACATAGTCTGAGCAATGTACAGCACAGTGCTGTTACGCTTCCCTATTAAATTACGTACATATAATATAATATCCGTTGTCTCTACAAAATGAAACATTCCCTCGTTTTTTCAGCGGCGAGGACCAAAAGGAGAAGGCAAGTGACCTGCTAGCTAAACTTAACTCTCAGCCACGTGCTTTGTTGTCATCAGCACAAGTGAATACAACCCGCGCAAGTTATCAGATATCTGCACTGATTGCGAAGAGTGAACAAGCTTTTTCATGTGGAGACTGTGTGAAACAGTATCTGACAGGCGCGGGCTTTCTTCCAAATCAGCTTGTCCCGGAGCACCGTTACCCGCCGCGTCGAGGACATGGCTCGAGACATCTGTGAGCAAATCATGGATTAAGCAAGTGGATTTTCTGCCCTTTCCATCGCTTGCAACGAGAGCACTGATATATCTGATTCTGCACGGTTGTTGGCGTTTCTGTGAGGAGTCAGTGAAGAAATCTGGCCTCACCAGTCTGATTCACAATTCCAAAACAAGTTCAGAGCTCTTCCCTTACTGGACTTGTACAGATGAGAAACTCACTGACTCATCTCCATGACATCCTCACTCTGTCAGTAAGTCAGCTGGAGCCTAATGTTGAAAGACTTTTGAAAAACAAAGACAAGCTTCATGTCTCCCACTGATATTGCAAGTGATAAATAACTATACAAGGCAGTAAAGAACATAACACAAGGTCTGTAATATGGGGGCATTTTGTGATTATGTGTAACTTAAACGTTGCTCAGCGTAAACTCAATATCCAATACTGATGTTATTCAGTGTTGTCACTCTGATGTTTAACTTAATATTTTTGTCATTTTTTGAAGCTGAAGTCCAATTTCCACTGTTAATTACAAAGGTGGACAATAAAACTGTTTTCAACTTAATTTGTAAAACACCTTGAGTTGCATGTACTGTCTGTTCCTTTTTAATGTGTTTATCAAAAAGAAACATATGGATGTTTTATGTTTTTAACAATCATCTCTGCAAATTAAAAATAATACTCTTTAATCTGTTTAACAGTAATTTTGAATGTTAAAGCTGGAGTGTGGGACTTTTGTCTCCCCCTTCTGGCAGTGAGTGTTTTTGTTTTTGTTTGTTTTTAGAAGTTTGTTTGTTTGTTTGTTTTTGTAAAATAATACATTTTAATCTAACTTAATTTCACATAACGTTTTTGGCCTGGAGTCCTCCATACAGATTAATTTTTGGCTCTTCATAGGAAAGACTTTGGGCACCTGGGGTTTAGGTAATTTAAGTAATTTGTTTAGGATTATTTACTTGTCTTGTACAGAAGTCCATTGTCAAAATAATGTTTTAAGACCTTTATTAACCAAATGAACGCAAACAGTTCATCTAATTTCTGTCCCAGGGGCTCCTCGGCTATTCCGTCCCTGCTTAGGCCCATAATAGCTTGTATTCAGAGGTCTGTTCACTCCACTAATTCAGTGCGATTATTCTCACATGGCCAAGTGAACTGAAAGAATAAAGGCTCCAGTGTTTGACTAAACTGCTCAAGCTTGGTGACAGCACACCTTTAGTGTAGCTTGAAACTGCTCCATAATCCATTCAAAGAATGTCACAGTATCTACAATATGTATACAAAAACTTTATTACAGTAGATTAGCCAAATGCATCATTGCATCCTCGATGTTATGAAAGCTGAGACCTCTACTTCTTCTTAATCCACCACCAGTAGCACCTTCCTGTCTCTCTGTCTAGCTCTCACCTGATGTGTTATATATTATCTTATCCAGAGAGGCTGATGTAACACCTTAGCGTGTTGCCGTTTAGATAAATATAGCACACAAAGTTTGATGTGCAATGCTGAGATGCAGAAAACATTTATACCACCTTTAAAAAAGCGTTTGTTCTTTGAACCTTGATGTTTTTCTTTTTGCTGAATATCAGTTCAATTTAAATGTGAAGGAAAGATGCCTCTGCAGGAACACTGATCTCGCTCATCTCTGCTAATGTAGCATAATGAACTCCTTTTTAGATATTGCGCTGCTGTAAAAGTGTACTTCCCTTGCTGCTGACGCTTTTTTTTATTAAATAGATGTTACTGTTAACATCTTGCAGAGAGGTCATCATTAACCCAAAGAAGCATGACTCTCATTAGTTGTAGGAACAAGTTCCAAGATGTAGCATGTCATAAAATATTACTTGGCTTAATGACTTCATTAACAGTTGGAAAAGATTTTTTTCACATTGTAAGCTACTTATCTGCAGACACATTCTGCAATATCATGGTATATTCTCATTCCTTCCATTACTGGCCTCACCTAAAATGAATAGATGATGACATGAGACACAACTCCATACGGTGACACGTGTTCACTTTGTCTCAGCTTATCATTTTTGCATTTTGGCTTGAGATGTGGTTAAATGTGCTCCACGGATGATGGTAATGTGAATATTGTCATCAACAGCTTGTGTTCAAAGAATCATCACAGCCGTGCTAATGTCGGCTGAAGCGTATTATTGATTTACAACTCCTCAACGCTTGGCCAGTTTTAGTGTCCTGACGGAAAATCAGATAAAAATGCACATAAAATCGGCTTGTGTTCATTTGGTTGGCTGTTTACGAAGCACAACATGTTTTTCTGTCATGAGCTATGAATAAATAACTAACACAGGCACACACTGGGATTGGTATTAGCATAAAAAAAACATGGCTGAGCATTGTAACCACATTCCTGCTGTTCTTATGTGATGATGTTCTGCTAAGTGGCTTGTTAATTTCATTGTTTAAGAAGCCCTTTTTTACAATTTATCTTTCTCCCACACCTTTGAAGTGTTTGGAATTATTCTCATCACTTCTCAATTTACTTTGCTTATTTGATTTTTTTTTTTTTTTGAGAGGGGTGTCAAACTGCTATTTCACAGTATCCCTGTTAACTGTTGTCAGTTTCATTATTATTCACAAAGCTTCTTCTGTCTTGCAGCCATCGTGGTTCTCTTCATCACACTGAGGCGGAGCAAAAAAGAGCCCCTCATCATCTCTGAAGAGGATATCCGTGAGAATGTGGTCACCTACGACGATGAGGGTGGAGGCGAGGAGGACACCGAGGCCTTCGACATCATCGCCCTTCGTAACCCGGCTGCCGCCGAGGAGCTCAAGTTCCGGCGGGACGTTCGCCCGGAGGCAAGGCAACATTGCGCCCCACCCCGCAGCCGCCGGAGCCCGTCGGTGGAGCTGGACGAGGTGGATGTGCACGAGTTCATCAAGCAGAGACTGGTGGAGGCTGACATGGACACCACTGTGCCACCCTACGACTCCCTCCAGACCTACGCTTATGAGGGCCAGGGCTCACCCACAGGATCCATCAGTCCTTTAGACTCTCCCGGCACACAATCGGAGCAGGATTATAACTACCTGGACGACTGGGGGCCCGAGTTCCAGAAACTGGCAGAACTCTACGGAGAGGCAGATTCAGATGTGACGACCTAGTCTGTGATTTCACTCCTGTTAAAACCAAATCTGTTTGAAATCCGTTTTTCAAATTTTCAGTGAACGATATAAACAAACAGAGATGCTGTCAAACTGTTCCGGTGGTTTTTAACTTCTACTGTTGAACTGAAAAAGACTGCTCTATTTTTTTTTTTTTTTTTCCTTTTTCATTTTGTCGCTTTGGATCATGGGTTGTTCATCTGGAAGTATTAAATCAGATTTTGAGATGGAAGAACAACAATATGGGGAAAAAGGAAAATGATATTTTCCTTGGTGTATATTTTTTATTGCTCAATAAAGTCCTTAAATCCATATGAGTGGATATGTGAGAGCGAGTGTACACTTGTCTTCTTCCTCCAGAATGGATATACAGCATGCAGTTAAGAATATCATGGTGGGAGGCATTACTCAAGGTGTTCGTGATTCACCACACAGAGGATGATGCTGAGCCAGCCATATGCACAATAATGACAGAAACAATCAAATGAGCTTATGTTTTGTGTCATTCCTTCCATGTGGCCATTATCTTTTAAACACTCACTGAAATAAGTCATAAACTACCTATTTATATTATAAGCTCCTTTGATGTTAACTGAGACAAGGTAATACAGAATAACCTTATAAAATTTCAACAGAACGTTATTGCAAGTGGCATCTTTAATCCGCAGGGTTATACTCATATGTTAAGGTATATAAATATACAGCTCAGTTTTCTTGATGATGACAAGGCTAAACCAGTGATGAAGATATAAAATACTTCAGCCCGGTTTTCTCTGCAATGGATTTTATAGAACAGGAAAAAAAAAAAAAAAAATACAACCTTGGTATCCTGAAGTTTCCCCCGGGTCTTCTCATGGTCAACTTTCCAATTTATTAGATGTTTGGGAGCTCTTCTATAGCAGCCAGACCCTCTGTGTTGGTTCATTAGTTTGTTTGTGCGTGAAACTTTTTGCAATGGGTCTGCTTAAAGAAATATGGGTATGTTTTCTTTAGGTGATGCAGATGTATACGCTGTTTCTCCATATACATACTAATTCTAATGGTGTTTTCACACCTGCCTATTTTAGTCCAGTTAAATCGAACTCTGCTTCGTCTTCTCCTTTGGCGCGATTCCTTTGGGCAGGTGTGAACACAGTATTCCCACTCAGGTGCGGTCCGAAACAACCACACCGAGCAGTTGGTTTGTGGTGGGAACGTGATCTGACCAGACTAGTAGGTGTACTCCGCAAGTTTGAGTGAAATGTCTCCCATAGCTAGGTGAGCTTTGCATAGTGGGATGCGGATGAGTGAATTTAACAGTTGCTAACAACTAGCCAGAGAATGAATCGAGGTCGGACCTGTACTAGCGCAATGTAGTACGATGTATTTTGCCAGTGGACCTCCTTCAGGATCTTCCTGTGTTTACATTCTTGCTCCCGCCTCAGACTCATCTGACCAATGAGTGAAGTGAATGTTCTCACGTGGCTTGTGTTGCTGCATTTTGGCTCATTTGGATTTTTCTGTGTGAAAAGACACCGAACCGAGTGGAAAATGCACCAAGTTCAATAACTCATTAACTGATTTGGACCAGAGCAAACAAACTGTAGGTGAGAAAACGCTGTAACAGGGGCTTCAGCATGGAGTGTTGTCACTGCAAAAGTGACAAAATTAAGACCTCAAAGAAGCAGACTAAAAAAAAATACCACTTAGTTTTTAAATGTGCTGCTGATGTTCACTTTTGTCCCACAATGCAATGCAAATGAGAAATGGAGGAGCCACTGGGTAAAGCTAAAAGTGATTTTAGGCGGTTTAATTAGCTGAGCAAACTTTTAGCTTTGTTACCTTTTCAAAATTTACATTAGCTGTTTTCCAAATGTACATTAGCAGTTTTTCAAAGTCCCAGTTTAATTGGCATCCAGTGCACACTTCTTGTTAGTAGAAAACAGAGTTAATTCATTTCTTGTGCTCTAACTACCAAAACAACATGCCACAAAGATTCCATATAGTGTTTAATTCATAGCAATGTAATATAGCCTGACCATAGTCTGTGAGTTTCTAATCAGTTTAAGGGTTTCTGCCAAGTAAGACATTAGAAAGAACATTAATTGTAACATTTTAATTTACATGATTTCTTGCCCGTGTAATACAATAGTGAAGTCTTGACCTCTCTCTGTTAGAAATCTTATCTGAGTTGTCCCTTTCAAAGTACCGCAGTGACATCTTTATGGTACTTTATATGATGTTAAATGGAAGGAACTCTACATCCCTTATATCCATTAGGGAACAAAGAATCACCTCAAATTTACCACTTAATATGTCGAAGAGACAAGGAAACTCAACTTTAAAAGTGGTGTCATTTTGTCATCCGGGGGATAAAGCAGCTAGCTCACCTCCAAAAAAAGGTACAATTTGCATTCATTTTGTGCTATCAAGCATTTTGTAAAAACGGGGTCATGTCTGGAAAGTTCAAGTAGCTTACAAAAAGGGCGAATGTCTCATTTTGCAACAAAACTCTTCAGTGTTTCTCTGTATAATGATGACAGGAAACAAAAGGCACTTGGGCCCTTACATCAGAACTTGTATCACTCATAGACTACATGCCGATTAGTTATCTCCACCCAGCCCCGAGTCTTCTGTCCTGTCGTGCTCTAGTTCAGTGTTGGTTGCTTCAGAAACGCTGACGATGGTCTTAAGAGAGACGAAGGGAGGATGATGAATATTTTAAACCCTCCACTCGTACATCCTGATATCATGACTCCTTTTTCTCTTCATAACAGTCCTCTGTCTCATTCTTCTTCCTCCTTCTCTTGCTCATTATTTCCTTCTGCCCACAGAAGGACTGTTTTTGTCTTTTTCACAATTGAATTGAAACAAGGAGATAAGCCTAGACATTCTTTTAACATTTGTGAGGAGCCTGAGGGCTGGCGGCGGCAAAGGTCATAAAAAGGTAGCCAAAGGCAAGTGTAGAAGCTCCCGAAATTGACATTCAGTGGTTATTTCCTTGCTTATGTGTCTATTTCAGTCACTCTATTTACATTTTTAAAGTGTATGATTTGTGTTTGCTTTACAACTTAATATCAGTAGATGAGCTCATTCATCCATTTCCCTATTTTTAAAAAAATCAGTCTCGCTTAGTGTGGTTGCCAAGGGAAACAAGTCACAAAACTACAACTTTTGGATGACTCCCAGGCACCTAAAATGTCAAAATTTCTTTCCTCAGGCAAAAAAAACAAAAACAGTACCCACCCTAAAGGGCTGTGTAAACAAGGTTAAGGTATTTTTGGAAATGGGAGCCTTGCTCTGGAAGATGGATACTTTCCTCTATACAGTAGTAAATTGCTCCAAATGATAGAAAATACACACCTTTAAAACTCAGTTTGTTACCTGAATGAAAGCACTGTCATTCATTTGTTGGGAGATTCTTGAACTGTCCCAGGTCACTTTAAAATGAAACTAATTTTGTACACTGGTCTCAAATCCAAGTAGCATTAAAAAAAAGGGCAGTCCACCAGTTTTACACAACTCTTTTGAAGATTGAATCATTTTTTATGTGGCTCTGGAGGAGTCTTTTCAAGTCTAAGAAAATAGCCCTGATTATGTCTTTACCTCAGTTTGGGATCGGAAATTTCCTGGATTACAAACCAGAGGTGTGGAGTTTAAAAGATGTGGGGATTTTACCAAGCAGGAAGGGTCTGACAAAAGCACTATCGAGTTGCATTATAGAAAATTTTAAGATCCAATGTTGGAGTTTGACCCATATTTAGAACTACAGTCAGAATATCTCAGCCTCTGCTGCACCAATTTTGACTATTTTAAAATCTGTCTCACTCAAACCCCCCAACATTAAGTACAATGCTAAATCACTGGTGCTCCATTTAAATTTCTTCAAGTGCAGAAATGATTTGTTTTTTTTAACATTATAGCATACTCAGATTTTCAACTGAAAGGGTTAAACAAAGACGTGTTTTGATCCATCCAGAAGTATCCAACAGCGATTTCAGTACTGAAGCTCACAATTTTAAAACCTAACAACAACAACAACAAACAAGACAGCCCCAGAGCAGGAAATCAGTTGCTGCCTCTAAGTGATTTACTTGCACGATTAGCCAACTTTACTGCGTGTAATCAAGGATCCTATTCGATCTGAAGGCACTGAATTTGACCCCTGACAGATGCTGTGGTCTGCACACTTGTTACGACCCGGCCTAGGGGAAACATGGCGCAACATGAAAGATGAGACTCCCCTCGTCCCGAGTCCCAAGAACCTCCAGCAACAGAGGATTTGCAGCCCTTTAAAAATGTTTATTTTAAAGTCTTTTAGCTTCAGGGTGAGTTAACAACAAAACAGTAAACAAAAAGGGAAGTAAAGCTGAGCAACCTAAAATTACCTTGTCAAACAAAAAAAGAAACAAAAAGACAAGTTGCTAACCTAACTCCTAACTTAAGGTAACTGCTTTGATAACTGTTTTATCAAGGATCTTAGAGAGAAGGGGAAGGTTCGATTTTAGGTCTATAGTTGGCTAAAACGCCCGAATCAAGAGTAGGCTTTTTAAGAAGAGGTTTAATTACAGCTACTTTCAAAGGACTGTGGTATATAACCTGTTACTAAAGACAAATTGATCATATCTAGTAAAGAAGTGCTAACTTAGGGTAAGATTTCCTTAAGCAGCCTAGTTGAGATGGGGTCTAAGAGACAGGCTGATGGTTTGGATGAAGAAATCATTGTTTTTCCTCCAATCGACCTGAACTTCAGTCTTAATATATAAAGGTTTTAAAGCTGTTTCTAAGGTTCCTGTGTTTGGGGATAAATCGGTGCCAGTTGAGGGCAGAAGGTGATGAATTTTGTCTTTAATAGTTAAAATTTTATCATTAAAAGAAGCTCATGAAGTCAAGAGGGAGAGAGGAAGAGAGACAATATACGCACAGAATTAAAGCACATACAATAAATACATCAGAAAATACTCAGACGACCTCGGGGTCGTAACACCCCCCCCCCCCTCAAAGATCAAACATTTCTCCCCTGAAGAAATGTTTCACAGACCATGTACAAACACAGAAGGCCTTAGATAAGTTCTGCTTTATCGGCAGATAAAAAGGTCACACTGGGAACTATGTGCAGCAAGTTAAGTGTTACACCTAACAAAGCTAGTCACTAGCCTACATCACCATCACCTGAGTTAGGCGCATTGGAGAACGAGACGCACAGAGTCATGTAGGAATTTTCAACATCAGAAGGAAACACTTTTCCTCCAGCTAAATCATTACTGAGAATGAGACCCCCGATACCAGCTACTGGGACCACAAACCAACCTGAACAGGGCCAGACACAGTGGAGGAGCTAAGATGGAGGGCATGGAGAGGCACACGTAAAGTGGGAGTTTGGATCCACCCAATGGCAGAGAGACTTTCTGACTTTAACTGGTCTTTTTGCTCTAGCACAGAACAATCAGCAATCAAATGTCCTGTTTCATGACAAATAGAGATGAGAACCAAATCACGGGACACAGATGAAGAAAACACATTTGTGTGTTAACGCAAATTCATCAGCAAGCTTTGCTGCTCGCGAGACAGCAGAAACTTTTTGCTCATTAAAAAGATACACAACAATATTTTCAGGTAAGCAGCTTTTAAACTCCTCGAGCAAAACAAGTTCCTGCAACTGTGCAAAATCCTTCGTTTCAGTCACATGACAACACTTATCAAATAATGTGTTCTGTTCATGTGTGAACTTGCCATAATTGTGGTTACAGTTTTTTTTTTTTTTTTTTTTTTTTTTACAATCCCTAAATTTCTGGCGAGTCTCAGGAGCTAGTTCATATGCACAGAGAACGGTGGATTTTACAGTCTCATAATAAGACTCTGTTGTAGGGACAGACTGTTACATACTTCCTGTGCTTTACCTACTAATTTACATTCTAACAATACTGGCCACACATTTTTAGGCCAGCGTAAAGCAGATTCAATATGTTAAAAATGCACAAAAGTAAGAATCAACCTCCGTTTCTCTGAACGGAGGAATAAGTGCCACATGCCTGCTGACGTCAAAGCTATTCTGAGGGGCATGAGTAGGTGATGTTACCTGGACGCAGACGCAAGGGGTTGTCCACGCTCCAGCTCTAGAGCCCACACCCGTTGGTGCATTGCCTCCCGCTGTAACTCTGTTTCTCACCTCCACCCCTTTAATGTTAGTGCTAAAGCTCCTCAGCAGTCATGCCAGGCTGAATCATCCAGCGAGGTGGGGGAGGCGCCGTCTCTTTGCGCTCCACATTTTCACCAGCAGCCACAGGAGGCTCGCTTTAGATCAGCTTTTTTGGCATTCAAAGGCACTTGTACATCAAAGAAACTGGCAATAAACAAATCTGCTTTTTCTACACTTATCCAATTTATTAACAGAAGGATCTGTGGTAGTCACCCGATTGAAACTCCATCTTGTCTACACAAAAAACTGGCAACCAGAGACAGCACACACACACACACACACATCACCTGCCACAACTTACCCAATGACATGGAAAAAAAAAAATAAAAAAAATGGACAAGCCCCCAAATTCATGTTACGACCCAGCCTAGGGAAAACTCTGGCACAACATGAAAAATGAGGCTCCCCTCTTCCCAGCTCCCAAGAACCACCAGCAACAGAGGATTTGCAGCCCCTTAAAAATGTTGTTTTAAAAATCTTTTGGCTTCAGGGGGGGTTAACAGCAAAACAGTACACAAATAACAGAACTAAAGCTGAGCAACCTAAAATTACCTACTCAAAACAGGAACAAAAACAAGTCGCTAACCTAACTCCTAGCTTAATAAAAACAGGAGAAAGTGGGATTAAACAGAAATGCTACCCACCCCTACACAACCTGGGATATCATATCAATTTGGCAGATACACACGTACAACATTTCACACAAAACATGTTGCCTGGTTGGAGGTGGAGAGAGGAGAGCCTGCAGGAGCTGGAGGAAGCCTGCCTTAAAACGGCAAGCTCGGAGGCTGGAACCAATCAGCTCCCTGGAACAACCGACACACTCACAATCATTAAATTAGCTGAGCTCACCTGCAGCTCAACACACACACACACACACACACACACACACACACACACACACACACACACACACACACACACACACACACACACACACACACACACACACACACACCACAGCAGGATCACCAGAAAGAGGAAAGAGGGAGAGATCCATAATGCATGCACAGAATTAAAGCAAATACAATAAATACATCATAAAATGCTCAGACGACCCTGGGGTCATGACAACACTACACTGCAGTCTCTCCCTGGCAGACTAATGACATGAAATCAACATAATTTCCTCAGCTGATGCAGTGCGGGTCTATTGTAAACAGCGTGTTCTTATCAGATGCATAGACGTGCAATCTGTGTAGAAGATAAATCTTGTGGAGAATAAAGCTTTTTTAAGAGAGAGGGGTGAGGGCGGGATTTTTCATCCATGACTGCAAAAACTAATCTTGAGGCAATTAGTTACTTGTTAGGTAATTAAGCATACATGATACTAAAGGAACAAGTTTTAGTGAAAAATGAACTCTAATGTTAATTAATTAAAAAGTGGTGTAAAGTTTCCAGACGAGTGCCAAATTGCGCTATTGTACTGAAAATTAATGCTAAGATAAGTGTTCGACACCGAGAGAGGTTTACATGGATTAAACAGTCACTCCCTGAATAAAGATTTATTCCTTATAGAGCCACAATCTATCAAAGCTCTGCCCATATGTTTCCAAGATAAGGCAGGGGCAATATCTCACAGGCCGTATGAGGATATGTGTTGGGGAAATAGCTCCCAAGGTTTTATCTTTTGTCAAAAGTAGCAGAATGGATTATCTAAGAAAATACTAGTCCTTTTGCAAGCGGTGATGGTTCTCATGATGTTTTACTGCCTCTTTCACCCTTAACACCCTCATATCTTCTGGAAGAGCAACCATGGATCATACAGTAGAGCTTGTTTACAGAGCATGTTTGCATACCAAACAGCTTAAATTGCATTTTGCATATCAGGTCAAGGATGGATGTGCATTTGTGTTTGTGTATCCGTCTGCCTGAGAGGGAAGGTGTGTGTTGGCTTCTTTTTTTTTTAAATTTTCAGTGGTTTGTTTTAGCTAAGACCTCAGGGCCTGCAGAGCCAGTCGGTGCTACTTTTCATACTGTTTGAGGTCAGAGGCTTCTAAGAAGGTTTGAAGCTTTCACATAGAGTATGATTTAATGGAGGAGGGCTTTGCATATTATAAATGTTCATGACTCTGGAGTATGTGAAGGTGAATTGGAAATAAAAGATCAAAGAGACTAAAAATCCTTTCAAATTCAAGCTCGCGATCATTAAAGTTGTTTTACCCAAAAGTTTGCGAGGCTGCAGAGGTTTGTTTTCTATTCAGAAGTAGACTTTGTAAAACTTGGAATATCAACTTTAAAGATGCAGAGTGACTTATCAGTGTCACATCTTCTTTCACTGATGTTTCTCACTGTTGAGAGACCATTATGGGAGAGCTTCATACCTGTGAGCTCTAGCTTTGAAAATAAGTCTATTTAGAGAATAGCATTTCAACATACTTTATAATTTACTTTTTGAAGTAATTACATGCCTTCACTGCTGTCAGGTAAAAGGTGAAATAAGGCTGAAAATGTGTTGATTAGCATTTGTCTCCCTAACACTTCACCTCTGCAATAAATGCATAATTTCCAATGACATGAGAGAATAAACAAAGAATTTAAAAATCATGGTTCAAAACAGCATCATCAGTCAGACAGCTGACCTACATAGCCTTGAAAAGTTATGCAGGGGAGGAGTGGGGACAGGCTGCTGCTGCTGCTGCTGCTAACTTCTTTCACCAGCGTGTGACTAATATAAAGCTACATCATGAAATTGAAACCCCTTTTCATAAATATGAGCGAGTCATATGCTGCTTAATGCACATGGAATAAACTGCAAATTCTGTCTTAAAATGTAATTCAGTCAGTATCTTAGCGAGAGAAATAATTTGTGTCCAGAATTGGACAGTAACAACTGATTTAGGAGAAACCTAAAAATGTCATGAATGAGAAAAATATGTTCCCACCAATGCTGTTGACCACAGACACTTATGTCCCACCATAATCACCAGTATTAGACACAACCAATTATGTTGTTCTCAACACTTAAGTGTGGGGTCCAAAAGGTGCATTCATTGAGAAGCAAATTTCTGCCCCTTGTATTTCACAGAAATTTGACCAGTGGAGTACTTTTGCAGTCCAGAAATTAGCCGTAGCCATTGTGTGACAGCTCAGCCTGTTCTCAAATTCACACCTCCCCTATGAAGGGAAAATAGCCAAGAATGAGTGACTAAAACATGGTGTACTGAAAAAGTGTCTCAGGTGTGTAGCAGGCAACAGAATAAAGGACCCAAATGCAGACACTGAGCCAGAACTACTAGTAGACAAGAGAAAGCAGTCCAAACAAGGCAGCAGGATCATGTGGCTGGAACACAAATGCACACGGTAGCATTGACAGTCTGGCAGTAAGTGAGCAGGTACATGTAGACAGCTGAGTGATTGAGGAAATGAGCAGCAAGTGTGCTGGCAGATGACGATCAAGTGGTGACGGTGACAGGTGGAGAATGAGACACAGGTAAGCAGGTGGGTGTGGGAATCACGTCATTGGGAAAGATGGGAAAGAATGGATGAATGGCTGGTAATGAAGTGTTCCATGGAAACGCAGGGGCCTGAAGAAATGCGTGTGGCTGAAGACAGGCACAGAAGCAGATTGGTAAAAATAAAAACCACTCAGGCAGCTGTTGTGACAAGGAGAGTCTCAAAGTTAGAAACTGACAACAGTTCATTTTCCTCCAGACGTCTTTCCCTTCTTCTTGTCTCTGTACATTCATGAATGATTCTAATAAAAACTCTTGATAAGAGCTAATGTTTTTGCACAGATATGCCTTTATCTCAATTCAAACCAACCAAAGCAATTTTGTGGTTGAGTCACTCTGCATCATTATATGCAATCACGCCACCTCTAAAATTTGTTTTATATTTAGTCTGAACACACCTTTAAAAAAAAAAAAAAAAAAAAAAAAGTTCATGTTCAGAGGTTTATATTTCATCTCTCTTGTTACCAACTCTTAACATGCAGGGGCCCTGCTGAACCAGTAGGAATAGGTAAGGCTCCAACAAGGGTCCTCACTGGTTTTCCTCCAACAAACACTGCCAGTCTGTTTTGACTGAGCACTAAGCTCACAGCGTGATGGCTGGGGATTGAATCCAGGTCACTGTGGTGGTTAAGTGCTTTGCCACCTTGGTGTTGTAAATATTACACGTGGGTTTCACCTGTTTCCTTTTCAAAAGGTTCCTAAAGACATTCAACAGGAAAGCAAAGCAAGGTACACACCTCGCTCTTCCTTGGACCCTCAACAGATCTGGCATGGATTCAGATCCTGTTTACAGTCACCGTCCGATCGGAGAGTAAATCTTCTTCAACACAACTTTATACAGAGGAGATGACGTGCCACTGCAGGAGGAAGCGGCACTGTGCAACTTACCAACTACTGAGAAAGCATAAACATCCCCATACCTGAATCTTTCCACCAACATTATCGCTTAATGCATTAATTAGTCCCTGACGTGGATGTCTCTTCACATAAGCTCTCTGATTGAAAACGGGAAGTTCAAACTTCGATTCATCTACAAAAAACACTTTCTTTCAATGCTCAACAGCTGTGTTTTGTCATTGAAGAAGTAGTTTAGAAAGTACTACTCTCCTATTAGGCTGCAGTTTGCAGTCGTTTTTTTGAATGTGTTTTTGCTACCTGGGAGTATGATAGGCTTTGTTCAGTTAAGTCTATTGAGAAATCTTTATTTTCCCCATAAATATGTGAATTTATGCTTCAAGATGCTCCAAAATCTAATCAGATGCCCCGCTCTATAGTGCAGACCTGTGGTTAAAATAGAAATATTGTTTGTGAGTTTCTGCATGAGTTTGATGAGAACTGCTAAAACATGAGCAATGGCAGCTGCAAGCAATTTTCACAGGTCTTCACTATTACGAGTGTGGTTATACCTTCCCTTCTTCCCCATAAATAAAAATGATTACTCCAGAGATATTATGAACATTAACAATTCATCTAGGTGCACCTGTACTCCCCACTGTTCTGACAGTTAGAAATCACAACAGTTTAAATGATTAAGTGAGAAGTAAGCCACATGCACTACACACATGGAAACATCAACTTAATAACGTAGAACACTATTCCCAGTGCTCAGTAGGTAGAATCATGCTTTACTGCACTCATTTCAAATGAGGTGTGTTTTTAACTTGATAACATCGGGCTCGTGGGCTTCATGTAAGCCGGTGCAGTGTCAGCACAGTATGAGTGAGTCAGAGTCTGCTCAGTGTTCATGGGCCGAACTGTGATGGGATGTTTCCTCTTGATCCAGACAAGTGTGCATGCCAGCTCTCAACCACCCCTTCAAATTCCTTAAAAGCTACATGAGGTAAAATGTTAAAGGTTCTATATGTAAGAATATGTAAGCGTTTTTTATTGTCAGTGAGTGAACAGGTTGTAACGTAACGTAAAAAATGAGACCTTCCCCGACTTTGTCGGTTGTTTTTAACAGCCTGTAGACTGATTTCTATGTGAAGGACCCGGGTCGCATTTTCTGCGAAAATCCAAAGGATGTGATGTTTTGTGTGCTTCAGAGTGCCTTGCCTCTCTCCCGCTAACATCAACAAATGACCGGTGTAATGACACACGTTGCTTACGTGTTTAGTAAACACAGTTGGTTAAGTCGGCGGTTTGCGGGTCAAGACAGGTTCGGTGGTTGTTTAACGCATATTTTTGCAGATTGGGCACAACAGGTTTGTGTGTGAGCGAGCGCACATATAGGGAGGCTGACTGACTGGGAGTGAAAAACACAACGTTAGAAATCTTTTATGTTATTATGAGAAGTGTAAGTGAGGAAACAGACATCACCAGCAATAGTCTCGCTAGAGTGAGTAAGCGCGAGCAACAGGATGTTGACTGCAGCTCACTTAACGGCCACCGGTGTCACTAATGAGAAGGAATTTCTGATTCTTACAAATAGAACCTTTTAATGACATTAATAACATGCCAAATAAATAATGTACGTAGTAAATCATGCAAAAACTAATTCACACAGTAAGTAATCTGTGACATCACTCACAGGTTTCTGAAAGACTTTTTGAAGCCTGGGGTTTGGCCAGGAATTATTAATTCAAGGGAATGAATTACTAATTTGTGAACAGGCATGATCAAAAATTTAATCCTCAATACCTGCTGGTCTTCTTACTCCTCTGCCCCACAGGTGGTAATGGATCAAAACTTGAGAATGAAATATTAACAGTGTCCCAACAGATCAAATCAGAGCTCAGTCCAAGAAGAGTTGATCTCACCAACATTGGATTGTGGGTTACTGATGACATGTTGTGTGATTCGTGGGCAGTGTTGTGCAGATTACTCATTACTCATTGTAAAAGTAATTACACTACTCATTACTCAGGGCCAAAAGTAACTGTTACATTACTCATTACTTAACTTTACTTATTCAGCCATCAGCTCCTTCAAAGTTGCCTTTAAACAGCTCAAGATCCTCCTCACCCCCCCACGCTGCTTCTTTTGTATTTAACACATGTAGAAATAGAAAATGAGATGTTTGTGGTGTAACTAGCAGGCAGGAAACAGTTTGGATGGATTTTCTGACCATGCAACAGTTAGCGTAGCATCAGTGACTGCACACAGACCTCCAGAAGTCTCGACCTCAGCTGCACGATTCACACAGCCTCCGATTCTGAACAAAACTAGCGTCAGGTGACTCCTGAATGTACCCATGATCATGTTAATACCATTATTATTTGCCTCACATCCTTGCAACCTTTTAAATAAATAGCCAAACTGAAAGAAAGCTTTCCAAATGTACATATCACTGCAATTTTACACATTAAACAATCAAAATCAGAACAAATTTCACACATCAAAGCCAAATTAAATGCAATATCAGTGAGTTCTTTAAATAATTTTAATTTGCAGTTTTAAAACTACTACTACTACTACTACTAATGAAATGCAAAATAATACAAAACTTATTCCCCATTTTATTTATTTACTTTAGAAGAGTTACTTTAGATTCACTCATTTTGGGCTTCAGTAATCACCAAATACAGCAAAAAAAGGAGAAATCCTGGAAGGACTGTTTACTATCAGTTCAACTCTCTCACTTTCATAATGACCCGCTAACTCCTCCACTTTGATGCTCATTAACCTAAGTTTAGAATCATGAGTAGTACGGGAGAACTTGTCTTGGCAATCAATCTCACATTTAAAATGCAACATATTTATGTGCTCAGGCCAAAAGCAATGGCCAAAATACATAATTTCTTGGAAGTAAGTATTCAAGACTTTCTACAGCACCATATTGGTTTCGCTCATACCCGATTCTTTCAAGTGTTTACTGTGTATTTGGAGGGTGTTAACTAAACAGGTCTAATGCCAGAGTTTAAGACAGAATAATGTTCCCTAAACAGCTCAGCTGCAAGGAGGCCTGTACCACTCACACGTTAGGAGACTCTGGAGACATGTTCTTCAATGACATCCACATATCGCATCACAACAGCATGGAAGGACATGGCTGACAGTATAGAAGCCTACTCAAGAATCTGAATGAAAGGAAAATTGTGGCTATGAGAAGGAAGTCCTACTTGAATTCTAGCACAGTTGTAAATATATATATATATATATAAGGTTTGATCGTCAGCTCATTTATCTCAAGTGAGAGTAGTGAGGATGGCACCATCTCCCTTGTTCATCATTGACAGGCTTGCTTCGGATGCCAGGTGTAGTCATTCGTCTTTGAAATAACTGGAAATTAAGAGGATAATGAGGTCTTTGGGGAGAAACCGATGAGTGTTTCTGACATTCAGCTGAATGAGGGACAGAATAGAAAACCACTTTGATTCGCCTTCATAAAAGACACAACCGTTTAGCTTTCTCAAACTGATACTTGTGAAAGGAGGGCAGCGTAGTGTTTCACTTTTGATAATAGATATTAATGTACTACAGCAATGCAGTGGAGAAATCATTCATTTTAATTGTTCTTTAAAAGTTCTTTAATGCAAAAAAGTAAAGCAGTTTTGTTTTTTTATTTTTAAAATATCAAAATTTGACCTCACATCACGTCAGTCATCTGACATTCTTCTGTTTCTTCCCAAGGTTTTATTGATAGAAAAGCTTGTGAGCAGTGACTATCAGGGCTGCTGCTCCTGCTGCTTCTCTGCTCTACTATCTTGTTAACAGTTAATTGCCTTCACCTGGTGTCTTAGGAGAATAACAGCCATGATAAACCAGCAATCCTCCAAATTTGAGAAGCTGGCAACAGCAAACGTTTGGCATTTTTACTTAAAAACATGACTAAAGTGATTATTCGTTTATTAAAAGAGTTATTTTTCTGTCAATCAACTAAATGATTAATTGGCTGTCGTTGCAGTTGCAGTAAAACCCCCTGTAACAAGACTGGTTGGCCAACAAAACTGTAATAAAAAGGACAATATCAGCCTAAAACTCCAGTAGCACCGTTTATAGTAAAAAGAAAAAAATCATGGAGGAATTCCTTTGGGTGACAGATCCCCCTAAGCAATGTTTGCACCGTGGCGATGTTATTTGCAGAGTTGAGAAGTGTAGCAGGGACATGCAGAATGATCTGTGAAAACCTGCTGGGAGTAACAACAACAACATGCCATAGGTAATGCAAAGGACCCATGTTCATCACTGTTTGCAATCTCATGATTATGCATGTTTATGTGGCACACATGTGGGGGTCTCTTGATTATCCTGTATTATTCTTGATCCGGAGATAAAAAGACAGCCTGAGAGAAGTCTCGAGGGACGCTGCTGTCCATGATTCCTGTGGCGTTTGCATGTTTAACTGAGGCTAAGAACAGCACTCGCACACCATCTCTGAGCTGAGTAGCTTCTTACTGCTTCTGAAGTGAGCGAGAACCTCAAGAGATGAAAAGCAAAACATAAGCAGAGATTAACAAGGAACATCAAACAGGTAGAAATGGGATGGTGATTGTTCTTGAGCTTTGAGAAACTGTTTACAAAACTGATTTGAGGAATTGCTCGGTGGGCTTTCTTCTTTTGATGGAAGCGTCTGCCACAGGAACATCACACACACAATGCTCTCACCTCAACTTCAACTGCTTATATGTTATATGTTATTTAGCAAAAACTTGCAATAAAAGACAAAAAGATGTACAAAAGCAAAGAGACATGGACAAAGAATTACTAGTTTTCTTGTGCCGGAAGATTTCCCTGTGGAGAACTGGGCAAGATCATTTTCATTATCATGTGTGTTGTGTGAGGAACACAATTGGTTCTCCAGACTCCAATCCCGAGACTCTGGGGAAATGTTTCCAACCCACATGTGTGGATGACATATTGAAATCATACGGCGGTGCTGAATCTTGTCCCAGTTACTCACAAGCTAATATGTGGAGCCTGCACGGCGGCTGCCTCATAGCACAGTCATGTCCCAGCTGACTAAGCAAATCTCCAAGGGAAGTTTATTTAATATGATGCTGTAGAAGGAATTAACAAATAAATGAAACCCTGCTACACAACACTTTTATTATGATTCCCATGGCAATGTCTGCAACCAAAACAAGAACAACAAAGGACAAAAGAAACAAGCCAATGATGATGAGAGCAACCAGAATCTCCAGATTGCCTTTGATATTCTCTCCAAAAAACTTAAATTTCGCAGAGTAAAATTGCTTTAATGTGATCGAACTTTTGGCTCTTCGATGCTAAAAGTTTGGAGGAAATATAACCTCTGGGAAAAGTATTCAGAACAAAATAACCTAAGCTCAAAGGTGAATTTACTAGCTTGTGGAGCTTTCAACTGCATCTCACTGTCTTCATTCAGTAAATCTGGTAGCGGTACAGTACATGGACAACACTTCCAGCACATCAAGAACTAATTGTTAGTGAGAGGAGGATAGAGGAAGGGAAGTGCAGTAGGTCTACGAGGGCCCTGCGGACAGCAGAGAGTCTTCACAGAAAACATTCATCTCCTTTTAGATTTCTGCTGGCACAGCCTTTAAAGATGGAACCACCCCAAAGAAGAAAACTGGAGTGGTGTATAATATCACATATGACAGCTGTGGAGAACAGTAGTGGGAGTCAGTGGAAAGATGGAGAAAGACCAAGAGGGCCATTCACATTGGACACTGGAGACCCTCTTTGAACAAAACAAATCCTGAGATAATATTATTTGCCAGTGAATTTTACTTGGAGTAATGTCACCTGTAAATTGTCATTTAGTGTATATTTTGTGTGATTTTCTTTAAGAAAAAAAATAGCATCTGCAGAGGAACTGTTAACTTTTTTATTTTATAATTTTCTTATAATTTTTTTAAAGCATGCATATTGTGAAAAGGAAGGTACAAGAAGAAACACTGATAAATCCTGACTGACAAAAAAGCATCCAGCCAGATGAATTACATAAAAACAGCCAGGCATATCATCAACTTTCTGTCTTTCAGTGGATTTCAGATTGTGTGATTGCTGCAGTGATAAACATCTTCCCCTGGTCTGATTACTTCATTAGGAAGCAACGCTATTTCCTCTGCTGGATGATACCTCTACTGCAAGATGGAGGCCTCCCACTCAGAATCCTTCACACTTCTACATGTCTGAGAAAGAAATCTGTCATTGATTTCCCTCAAATACATGCGCTGAGGCAGTGCATTCAGCTCTATTTAGATGCCAGAGAAAGGGTTTGAATATGTGCAAAAACTGAAATACTATGGTCAAAGTCTGAAAATATGATTGAGCCACATCTGCAGCACTTAGAATGAACCTGTTTTGGCTGTGCAATCTTCATCAGTTTATTCAGTGGAGAAAAAAAAAAGATGTTCAATGTCACCACCAATGAAATGGTGGCTCATAAACCCACCTAAACTCAGTTTGTTGACAATTTCTAAGGCTAAAATAAATCTGCACAAAAGAAATTTGTTGCATTCATCACAGGGAGCTGTCAAACTGATGTAAGCTACATGTGAAGGGGACATGTCATGCTTTTTGTGATTTTTCTGTTATTTTTATACTGTTATGATGTTGGATGTCTATGTTAAACATGAGAGATTATACACATTAGTGTGCCTCTAACTTTCCTTTTCTAGCAGTTTAGGGAAGGCCCTTTTCTGTTTCAACATGACAAAGCCAGGTCCATGAATAAATCATTTTCCCAGTTTGGTGTGGAAGAACTTGACTGGTCCTGACCTCAACCCCATCCAACAAATGCCCTACTTCACTATTGCTTTTGTGGCTGAATGGGAGCAAATTCCTGCAGCCAGGTCCCAAAATCTTGTGGAAAGCCTTCCCCGAAGAGCGGAGACTGTTATAACAGCATATTAATGCCAATGGTTGTCATGTTCAAGTGTCCACATACTTTTGGCCACGTGTATCACCTGTAACTCTGTAATAAAACCCTGTTTAGAAGCTTCTAAAATCCATTAAATCATCCTTAATTATTGTTTAAAATCTCTTAACATCGATTACATCCTGTTAGACAGTCAACACACTGGCAGCCGACACACAAAGGGGATATAAAACACCTCCACCAAACATCATGTCCCTGACAAAACAATAAACTGAGCCATGGTCTTCATGCTCACAGTGGGTTTTTATGCAGCAAAGAGGGATGACACAGAAGTGAGCAGCATACAGATGAGCTCCACGTTATCATGGACACAACACCTTTTAGCACAATGCTACAAGTAAAAATCAACAAGGAGTAACACAGTCACAACCCTTACCTTACTTTGTACTGTAACTGTAATGTGATGCTTTATTATGTTTCACAGTGTTTTACCTGATTTATTATTGATCAAAAAAATGGACATTATCGTTTGAAAGGTCACAGAAGTTGCAGATGGCCATATTGAATAAGAGTGTGCAAGGTCTTTATGATCTAATCCATACTGATGGCTATTTTTCTCTATAATGATCAGCAAATGTGTTTACCTTTTTACCATCACATGAGGAGTCTATAGCGATCTATATACTAAGAGATATATACAGTGTATATACGTATATGCATTATTTTTCTCATGTGGATGGCGACATGACAGTTTCTTTGGAATATTGACATGCTTCCACTTGGCTGAAAGTATGAAAAACTGATTCATTTATTACTGCCAACATTCATTAAGTAAGAGCGGTAGTGTTCTATGCCTTGCCATCTGTGCTATATGAATAACATCCACATTTCACAGCTGGTGTTCAGTGGTGACAGCTATACGTACAGTATGGTTGGGTAAATGCATCCCAGAAACAAACAAACCAAGGAAACCCTAAAGCTGTATTTCATCCACCAACAGTGTAGAAATATTTCAGAGGTGGTTTATATAGGGCTGTAAATCTGGATGTACGACTTTGCACCCAGCTTCTATACAGTTTCCACCTTATATCCATAGTTCAAACAAATTGGTACTTTTCTGGTTTTGATGCGGGTACTGTCAAGGTTTTTGGTTTGATCTCCGAAAAAAGTGCAGAATTTTTCACATGTGTCATGGTACTGTAATTAACTTTGGATTAAAACATAAATTATACTTTTGTAAAAAAAAAAATCCTGCATTCATTATCCATCATAATTAACTAAAAGTAAAGCAAAACCACATTGCCTAAGTAATTTAATACATAATATGAGCTCAGTATTCAACATTTTCGAATACCAGCTCAGCAAGGTAGACTCAGATGCAGGCAAAAGCAGATTTTGCAGTGCAGTCTTAAGGCATTAGAAGAGGCGAAAAACAGGCGATGAAGAAGGCTCGAATGCAACAGCAGCAATTGGTCAGAGGCAGAGAGAGAGTGAGCAGTCTTACCTATTACTGAGACTAACAGCAAATGGGGAGCAGCTAGGCAGCCGGGTGATGAGGTCAGGTGGGGAACAGGAGTGGGAAACACACTGCAGATCTGCAATGACAGAAGATGTTAGAGGTAATGTACACTGGGCAGATGAGGAGGGAGGAAATGGGGATGAAATCATTACACAATTTATTGTCAGAAAAAGATATTACATACTGTGATAAAAAATATCAAAGTAGTAAGGTGCTCACTGGTGGGTGGAGGGGATTTAAATAGATGTCATATGAGAAGTTGACAGATTGTTTACATTAATCTGTCATTCCATTCAACTTTTGTCTAAACATGTAATTTATACTCTCTCATGATGAACACCTCTATATTTATGCTCATTTTCTTTGTTTTTTTTTTTAGTGCTACTATTGTCTTTTGTGATTGTACTTGTTTTTTTTCTTATATATAGTATATCTTATATATTTATAGTAGTATAAATATATAGTATAATCTGACTATATTAATGTTTACCCAAAGCCTTTTCATTTAGCTTCTGAGCTTGCATAACCAGACCATCTTGCCAACCTCACAAAGTTCTTTGCAGTGTCGTGTTACTAGAAAAGGTTTCGGAAAAAAACACAGCTATTTGTCTCAACTAAAATGCAAATACTGTAATAAAGAACAGCTAGGCTGTTTGCCTAGTGCTTGTATTTTTGCATTACTTTTCTCCCTTGGAACTGATCAAAGTGCTATCATATTTTAGTGCACATGGGAAAGAAAAATACAATTATAACATTTTGGGGCAACACTTGTGCTTTTTTAGATGAGTCTTTGCGTGGGCAGAAGCTCTTAATCATGAGTCCTGCAGCAGTTTCCTGTGGAAGTAAAGACACTCAACTAGTCACTCACTGTAAGTCACTCAGGATGAGAACACTGGATAAATTAGTAAATTTCTGCCTTTAACATAAATGACTGTTCCTGGGAATGGCAGACAGATCTTTAAGAGACATCAATGCAAATTTTTGTGATTATATCCTTTGAGATATAGCTGTGACACTAAACCTGACCCCATACGTGCCATCATATCTCTTTGAAGTCACCACAACTCAGTGTGGTCCAGAAGTATTACCATATCTATAAAGAAAATGGATCCAATAATGACCAAAGAAAGAAATACCTTACTTCTGCTGAGTTCAAACACAGTGGCATGGTAACATCTTAGAGCTACCCTCTAAAGCACTAATGTGTTCAAATACCCATGGGCCCTCATTGCAGCAAGATTGAAAATACCAGCAGTGACTCCTAGCCAGGCACTTAAATAGAAAAAGGCCTATGGTCACACTATGTGACATGTAGCATCTTAATGGTGCTGTTATGATGAGAGGTATGGGAGGAGCATAAATCATGTGAGCCCCTGCTCTCATCATCACATGACACATCACCTGCAGCCGAGAGCTGTACAGTCTGTGTAGTAAACTATCAGATCATACTGCGCATTTCAAAATGAAATGGGACGCCGTCCTCGCTAGAAACGTACAGTACAGTATAAGCTATGGTAATAGAAAACATCCACAGTACAGAGCAGAATAAATAACCCAACTGTAGACGTAAAAGCAGGACACAGCAGTACATAAAAGACACAACATGCACAAAAACTTTAGAGGGTTTGCACGTCTGTTTAAACGGATATTTGCAACATTCTTCTCTGACAACATACCCAACAAAGCATGTGACCGTACAGTATATAAGTCATGCTGCAGGATGTGAATCCACACGCGTATATACATGCATACAACACCCACTGAGAGAAACACACACACAGAAGGCAGGAGTGTTTACATCTGTCGGTGTTTTTTATATTATTTTCATGCTATCGTTATTTATATCAGAGGGCAGAGGTTTTCACACTCCATTATTTCCGACAGACTGTTTAATTTCTGCAGGACGTGAAAATGCAGTGATCAGGTGGCCACATTGTATTGTATTTATGTGTGATTGTAGGAACATGATGCCTCATTAGACCTTTAGTGCCCTGGCTCGCCGCAGTCCCATCCAAACACAATAGCCCATCTTATTATATCTGTCTCTTGCCCACCTGACCACTCCATAGAGAGCCCTGGCAGCCATAGTCAAGCTGTTTGAGATCATGGGCGACTGGGACCTTTTGTACATTGTAACATCTGCACACTGGCTGCCAGTGACAAGGTCTGGAGCTGTGATCTCTCCCGAAACAGGTATATTTTTCTGTCTCACCTGCCTCCCTGAACTCTCTCTCCGCTCTCTTCTCCCCTCTCATGTCTCTCCTTTCTATTTTTTTCCTCCCTCTCACCACCCAAAGTTGGGCTATATATAACTACTGCTTCACCGACCTTTCTTAAAATTACTCAACATTTTCCCCTCATTATTATTTTTTCCCCTTGACCACCTTTATATATTCCCCCTGGTTCTGCAGGCTCTTATTTTTGCCTCTTTACTGTTCTACCCCAATCCGTTCTTGGTCATGCTATCTGCAGATTTTTTCCACCCACCCCTATGCAAGCGTGTCTCTCATCTTCTCTTAAGTACCCCCCCCCCTCACCCCACCCCCACTCTTTCTCACACATACACATACACCTCTTCCTCCTCTATCACCCTGACTGCAAAGCTAAAGCTGTCTGGCTCCCCACCTGCACAGCCCTTGGAGAATGCTGACTTACAGTACAGTATATTCAGGCATGGAATACAGCATGGGGAGATGCTTTTTATACAAGAGTGGGAAAGGGCAGTAACAGTGTTACACTTTTTCCATGTGTTAACTGTCAGTGATGAAACAAGTGTAAAAATACCAGGCAATGATGCACATTACTCATCTGATATAATATTTAGCAGCTTATGAAGAATCAGCTATCATTATATATTATATTCACCTAAGTCCAAGAATTGAGTATCGAGCGGCATTTATTTCTTCTTGAGAATGTTTTTTAGATAAGCAAGTTATTTAAATAAGTAAGGAAAAATGTCAGGAGAGAACAATAGTACTGAATGATCACCAGTATGTGAAAATGTGGGTTTTTCTTTTCTAAAATGTAATTCATGAAAGAGTTTTATGGTTATAAGATACAGTAGATGTGAACATCTTATACCGAACAGCTGCTCATGACTGTAAAGTCTCCATAACAAAATCAACCAAGGTCAAACATAGTTTTGATTAATGTGTTCTTAATTGGTATGAACACAGAGAAGGTAAATTACAGCAAAGAGCACAGACACTCCATCACGTTAAGCTGAAGTTACAGGGGCTGCAATCAGATTTGTTGTGACACACCCCTGCCGACAAAACCTGCAACCTGGCAGGATGACAGATTACCAGGACTTAAAGTAACAAACAGCAGTGAGTTCTGTTATTTTTGTTCACAAGCCCTGCTTCACTTGTAATAAGTTACAGTGAACCATATGTAAGGAAAATGCAAAATAATTGGCTAAGTGTCTGGTGTGGCATGGATGAGACTGTGAGTGTGACAACACTGAGACAGATAATGGTATTATGTCGCAGGGAAATCTGGAGTATGCAGTATATTGGAGGGCTTAAAAACAACACTACAATCTGAAGTGTTGAGATCCACATCTCCTGGAAACCCCTGCAGCCAAACATGCTGCATTCAAGAGCAGTCTCTGGTATGATGCCATTATTATCTGGAATCAGCCGGCCAGGTCTACACAGGAACAAACTAGTCTACAGGCTTCAAAATATAAACCAGGACTTCGAAAGTAGCATGGATACTACTGTAACTGCATTATCCTAGTGGAATAAAATAAAATGAATTAGCAACTTATATAGTGAAAGTGTAACTGATGAGAAAAACATGACTACAATTACAGAATTAGTAGGCATTCAGACCCATATCTGGAGGAAATAAAAACACAAGGAGCTACAATGGTGTGGGTGTGAAACAGGCAGCTTTATCCTTTGTCTCAATGACTGTGTGGCAAACAAAGTATGTACAATTACACTTATCTAATTGGCCACTGCAGTGTGTTGCCATTGAGGTTGCATTGTGTTGAGCCTGGTTCATCTGATTTGCTGGCCAACCCCGCATCTCAAATGGTAGTTTATTTGAAAAGAGGTTACATTGTATTTGTTGGCGCAGTGCTAATGTCAGTTTGAACACGACTGTATAAAGACAACAGAGGTGAAAGACAGTGTAAAAAAGTGCACATAGTCTGAACCGTTTTAACACGCAACATTTACACTTTGCCATTATTCATTATTCAAGAGACATAAACTGGCAAAAGGATGAACAGCCAGAAGGCAGAACAGTTCCAGAGAGAGAAAATTTGAAGAAAAGGAAGGATACATTTTTGCCTGAGTTTTGTAAGAAAATGTAACTGTCAGGACCACACACCGTGGCACTGACCGAGGTCCTGATCCTACAGCTGTAAGCGGCAAGGGAGCTGTCCATGGTACTCACTCTGCTCCTAAAGCGGCGGCCAATATTCCAAATATGGTGCAAATTTTAACAGAATTTCCAGAGAATCTACAAAAGAAAAATTCAAATTAATGTGCTTTTCCATCCATTACTTTCAGTCAAGCATTAGGAGTTCACATCGAGAAACAGTCACTGGTGCTAATTCTCCAGTCTGGCGCAAGGAACCATTGCAGATTGGACATAATTAGTGCATGTAAAATCTTACAGGATGGACAACTATATGGAAAACGTGATGGAAATGTGGCTTTTGTTTTTTTCATGCATTAATTTGAGGAACATTACAGTTTCTTCAACAGTCCACACTGATGTTTTTGTCTCTTCAGTGAAGTGAAAGCTTGAGTCACATGCTTCATATACTGTCCGTCATGGTTTATTACTCTTTATCGCATTTTGTTGTTGTCTATAAAACAACTTTTCCACCTCAGTCAAACATAAAAATGATTTTGCGATATATAGTATATGTATAGCTCATCCCTAATCTAACATCACTAGATGATTCTATAACTGGCTGTTATTACTGAAATAGCTCTATGAATTCACTGTCTCTTTGACATTTTCTATTCTGCACTGTCACTTAGTCCTGGTTGGCCAAAATATTTGTTTTGCCAAGTCAATTAACCTTCATCTGAGTGCATTTACAGTAGTTTGCACGCATTTGAAGCTCGTCAACAACGGAACACCGAGTATGATGCTGCATCTCATATTCAGACTTCATAAAGACAATCAGACTACATGAAGACAATCACATAATTAGTGAGAGAGTGTCCCGACACTGACGTCAACCCCAGGCTGACACTGATGTTATCCAGTAAGATGTGAGCTTGTTTGCACTTCAGCTCCCACATTATCAACCAGAGCACATAGTGGCGAGGCTTTCCTGTGGACTCCGTGTCATTATGCTGTTGATTCTGCATGTGTACTCTCTTAGCTGCCTGTCATCCCACTTTCAGCACACTCCGTGATTAATGAGTCATTGAGGCTTGGGGGCCATCTCAGCTCATGTCAACGACACTGACTGTGTGTGCTTGCACTCCTAGCACTCCATCACACATTGCTCACTATAGCCCCGTCTATGCTGGCTGCACAGTCCAAACATCACAGTCCGGCGGAAGAACTCGTCTGCACTAGATGTCCCTGCCAATTACCAACTTGGAGGGGGTTGTTAGAAAAACACACCACTCCCACAGGCAAGGACCCAAATTAATAACATCAACCGTGGATAGTGTGAAGAGAAAGGTCTATCCATCTCACTTTCTTCTGTCTGGTAATGGCACCCAATGTCTGGTGGTAATAGCTTCTCTATGCCACGCAGAGAGCAGTCACACATTAATGAGTGCTGCCATTTGCATGCACAAGCAGCTTCTCAGGGTCTATCAAAGCAAATTGCTTTATCTGGAATGAACCTGACCCCACCAATGACTGGGTTTTGTAAATAAGCCATTTTCCATCAAAGGCATAATTACGTCATTAACGTCAGTATGTTGCCGGGCCTTTCTGGCCCCGTCTAGACATGTACTTGAACCTAACTGATAAACTTAGAAAACCTTACAATGCACACAGGCTGGTGGATGCAGAGGTTGCACAGCACTGCTGGATATTGAAGTACACACACCAGTAATCAATGAGGTTATGTAGTTAGGATGAGGAGGGGTAGACGTATGTGTGTGTGTGTGTGTGTGTGTGTGCAAGGCTTCTGCCATAGCAATACTATTTTTCACATATACAGTATATTTCAAAGCAGTACTGATTTCAGAGCTGACAAAGACATGTTATTTGGTTTGAATAATGTGACATTCATTTAGCACTAAATTTTTGTTTTATTATGGACTTTATAATGATTTAATTTTTTCCCCAATTCATACGTTTATGACACACACTGGTCCACTAGTTACATGAGTATGTAACTCATTGGTGGCATATAAAAGGGTAAAAGAAAATTAAGTTTTCTCCAAATGAACTACGGTACCAGTCAAAACTTTGGACACACTTTCTCATTCAAATAAATGGGAAGGTTTACTGTATATGAGCAGAAATTTCTCATATTCCAATCTCCCATCTTAAAGTCTAATGTTTTATATAATATAATATAATATAATATAATATAATATAATATAATATGTGTTTATAGCAACCTTATCATATAATTTAGGTACACATGCAAGCACCATGTCAGGTATGTCCTATAAAATTAGTAATAATACAATTGTTATAATGTGATTGTACACCCAGCCGTGTGTCTCTGTGTGTATTTGCCACAGATATATAGGTGTGTATGTTAGGTTGGGGCATAGTGAAGGTCTGGGTCATCCTTGTATATATTTGTGTGTGAGTGGTGTGACAGAGCGACTGGACAGGCAGCGAGCAATGTTTACCGTGACGGCCTTCACATCCAGGATCCATGGCAACACGGCCTCCTAAATACACAAAGGATGAGATCATATGCACCAAGTGAAAAATTGTCGTGTGCGATAGAACCTTTCCCCCCGGACTACAGCTTTTTCTTTTCTTTTGGTCAGGAAAAGAAAAGAGATGACGCTGATGTGTTCAGACGGACTCCATGGTGACATGCCTCACAGTTTCATTTGGAGATTATAGATAAGTACAACGTACACTGCCCCCTTTCTTACTTTTGAACACCAATGTATTTTGTAGACAAAACGGCAACATCTATGACAGCATTCATTCAGTTATACTGTAAAATAAAACCCACTGTATGAACCTTAAAATCCTTATTTATCCAACAAAAGGAGGAGAAGAAAGAAGGAAGGACATTGATGATGTAGTAGGAGGGCAGACACTGTCCAACAGACACTGACCTCAGAAGATCATAAAACAAGCCGGCCACTGTCTACATACAGTACAGAGCCGTGTTCTCTGGGAATTGTAAAGTACAACACTTCATCACAAACACACAGCAACTCCGGGATTATCACTGAACATTAGAGATTCATGTATAAATTTTTAAAAAGAATCCAAGGCTTGTAAAACACAAGTCGTCAATTTAATGTACAAGAATTTAACTAACAAGAAAATATTATCCCTTTCTTTATCCAGCATTATCCATTAAGAAGATTTGTGGAGGTACGCCCCCCGTTTCATACAAGTTAACAGCTTACAGTGTTACTGCAGGTTCAGATGCTTCCTCAGATCCTATTACAAGCCTGTAGCTTCACAACAAAAACCCTTCATGGATTAACCTGGGTGAAGCCAGACTAAGTAAGGAGGAAGGAGCATGCAGCAATGTTGTGATGTTTACATGTGTTAGCAGGCACTATGAATGAATGAATGACTCATCGCATTATCAGGTGAGTGTCAAAGAGGGAACACAGCAGGCGGAGAGAAGCCTGACTGCACTATGTCGATGGTTTGGTAATCAGCATGCTATCACACAGCCCGTGTTTAGAGGTGTCACCACTAATTAGATGTTCCCAGTTTCAATTGTTGGTATATTCTGACTGCCACCGCTGTGAATTGTAAATAGCCTAATCACACTGCTAACGTTGTGAATGTTTGTTGGTTTTAAGGAGGCAGAAGAAGGATTTTTCTTTCTTTTCTTTTTTTTTTTTTTTTTTACTTTTGGCAAGGATGGGTATTAGTTGGTGTTTACACATGCAGTGTGGAAAAGGAGCCTATTTTTTCCCCTCAAATGTTGTCCTGAATTAATAATTGCCTCAAGTTGAGTGCTGTTCCTCATTTTGTTGGCTATGTAATTGGAGTATGATATGAAAATAGTATCCGTAATGCAACTATCATTTCTGCACACTTTTGATGTGTTATTCAAATCCAGTTCTTGGTCTCCTTGTTGTCCTAAGAGGTAATTTTCAAACTGTCAAATTAGCCATTTGCTTTTAGCGTCAATATACTTTATGTATTTTTTTCTGTATTATTTCCCAGCCTTTGTGATTTCAGCACAGGCATGATAATTCTTACAATAAAAGGAATCACAAAACCCACAGAGTACTTTTCATGGAGGTGTATTACTTATTTTCACAGTATATAAATGCAGTTTTGGAATAATGTTTCCAGTGTTGGTTTTGTGCTTGTGATGAAAGGCTGCATTAGATGTAGTCTTCAGAATGAATACACAACAGCATTAAGACTATTCATTCATCACTCATTGTATTTTATTGACTCAGCATTGAAATTAACATGATACGCATATAAACATCTGTGTTCATTGTGCAGACGGTGTTCCTGCGAATGCTTTAACGAGCAAGAGGAAAGCAACACGTCTATATAAAGGACAGCACAAAAGAAAAATGGCTTACAAGCAGCTGAGAACAGAGATTATGGGTCAGAATCCTGAATTCTAGCAAACAATTAAAAGCACCAGTATGCAAAGCATGCTGCCTGATATTGTCTGTGGGAAATGAATTGAAGGGAAGAGCACGCACACACTGCCTTTTGTGTTATAAACAAAGTGATAATACCCTGGTTGTGCTTCACCTGCATTTAATGTCTGTGCAGGCAGCCAGATATGCTAATGTGACGTGTATGTGAGGAGTATGAACAATTGCTCAGCCAAGCCCTTCTCCCTTGGGGAGCGTGTGCTGCGGAGTGGTTTTTTTTTCCGACTTCCTAGTTTTTGCAAACAGTTCTGCAGCCAGGGTGCAGGGAGCATTCTGAAGTAGTGGGTAATTAAATGCAAAAATGGGATTAGCGCAGTGTACTCCATCCCCTGTTTCCATGTGATTCCGACAACACGATATCGGCCTACTAAAGCCAGGGATAAAGCAAACTGCTGTGTAGCAGTGCAGCGTAGATTACATAAGATTAGGACACACACATTTTTGCAAATAATTACCACCCACTATTTTTTGAATAGATTCTCAAGCTCTTTGTCACCGCATGTTATTGTACTTTATACAAGTACTATTCAGTAACTGTGTGTCCTGACAGGAGAAAATGGCTATAATGTTAGGTCACTTTTATGCTTAGGCTGCATTATCACAGCTGGAGTCTGGATGTGTTGCTAGCCTAGATCTACAGAGGAGCACACAGCACACTGACATTGTCCTTCTTTTCTGCTGTTCTGTCACAGTCAGACCTAAATAACCTCCATATACTGCAGATGAGGACAAGAGTAATTTTAAATTGGCATGAAATTCCTTTATTACAAATCTATCTAGACAATCAGGGCTTCTGAGTTACAGAGAGAGCTTGAAGTAGCTGTGACTGATAAGAGCTGTGTCTTTGTCTATCCTTCCAAGAAGGCTATCAAGCCAAATGAAAGGTAGCTTCTAACATCTTTCTTGATTAGATCAGAAGGTAATTGACACAGTTTGCAATTGTAAAAGTCAGATTTTTTAACGTGGGAAAAATGTATTACATGCTGGGTTCATCAAATACAGTAAAAATTGTGAGGTGAAAATCAGCCTTGCCTCAGATAAAATTACTTCTGGAGACTTATCTAAATCGCATGCTGCTGGACCATGAAAACCACTTATCCTTTAATTATTGCCGTGCATGGTCTGGCTGTGGCTGACCATGACTTTCTCCCTCTGACTTTCCATGCCGTGCCTGTATTGGCTTCACACCAATATCTAAAGTAACAAGGTCAGTACTCATCTGTGAAAAGCAATGGTCGATCCTGATGAGTCCGGCATGACACTTTGTCGTATTCCTCCTGTGTTTCCTGTTACCCTTTTTCTGTTTCACAGTCAGGCACTTATGCTGGCAGATAATGTTCAGTTTCACCTGGCTTTCCTTCTATTCTTCTGGACTAGAGACACAACATATTACGACTGCTCTGCTGGGCAGGATACAGATGCACACGCACACTCCCCTCATCCATAAGCAAAAACTGCACAACCCCATGCAGTCCATTACCACAAAGTTTGAGATTGACAGGAGATATTTGCTCCAGCAGGTGAAAAGGGAGCAGTAACAATAAATGTATGCGGATGAAAGGTGGTTTTGTTCCTTCCAGTTGCGTGAAGTAAGGTGCAGAGAGAGGTTTGAAGTCATCAAAGCATATAATCAGTAATAAAAATCCATGCTGGCTGTAATAGCCTTTGCCTGCTGGTAGACTGAATGTGCTGTAGATTTAAATGTGCCATAATGGCTGCATTTAGAAAGCCTTTCAAAGTGTTTAATCACCTTGAATAATTAAGACTACACTTTAAATGTACAGAGAGATTATTCAATGGTTACAGTTAAGACATTAGACACAGGAATTCTTGAAAAACATTGTTACTTTACCTATGTAGGATTAAATAATGGATAAATCATCTGTACAATGGCAATAAAAAAGTATTAATCGCCCCGTGGATTTTTATCATGTTTTGAACTTTGAATCAGAGTGAATTATTAAACTTTCCTCTGCTATATGCAAATTTTACACATAAGACTTTAAAAACAACTCAGATGGAATAAAAACCATTTCCACTGTAGTACATATACAGTACATGTGTTCGCGTGCAAGTGGCTGTAAATATCACAGGGTAATTACTTACTATCACCATTCAGTGATTTTCATTTCACATTTATCATGTGTATAAATCTTGACTTGTCACTGAGTGATGGAAGCAGCTATCTTTACATTTTGTGTCTTGTTGTCTGATGAATTAGCGTGTGTTGCAGACTGAAGTGTATACTACTGTGATTCTACAAAAAATACATACAGACATGCAGAAAAAAGGGTTAAAAGTTAAAGAATGTGTCCAAACACATTGTCAGGAGTTTTAAAATAAGTATTGTGTGTGCTTCTTCTCGAGTGCTCTTTGCTGATGGGTGGAAAAGCTGAACCACTAATTAATTAGTCATTGGCTCATTCCATATGAGAGCCAGTCTGTGTCATAGAAACATGCAGTTCTTCCTATAGAAATGATTAGCCTGCCATTTTCTGTGCATAATCATCTTAAGCAGGGCTTTCAGGTGACATAACACATATGCCCTCAAGTTCAAAATGTCCTCTCGGGCCACAGGACGTCCTCTGCTCGTGGGCAGCAGTGACAGTAAACGGCTGACTGTGTTTCTAAACCTGGCTGTCTTAACAGAGTTCAGTGCAGTTTTTTATTATTACTGGAAAATGATCATTTCTTAAGTTTGTGTGGTACTTTGCATAGTCTGGGTCCATATGATTTAATGGGCCACTATGCCTAATGACAATGTGCTTTGTTTCAGCGCTTTTCAAATGGCCCTAAATCACAGATATATATGATGGAAGTATTATTCACCTTATTTTGTGTTATTATGTAATCACTTCACATTTCCATCATTTATTCCATTTCGTGCTTGCTGGTTGAATATGACCCCTGTTTCCCAAAAAGCCTTTTTAATCTTATCCCATATTCTTAAACTGGGACTAGATCATCATTGCCTTAAGAAGCCTTTTTTGCCACGTTGTCGGTGTGGCTCTAAGGATGGCAATGTCGATCTGTCGGCCAGTTGGTCCACCTGACCTCAATTGGATGGTTTGCCATGATATTTGGTGTTTGGTGATCCCTTAACTGTTCATCTAGCACCATAATTAGGTGATTTTTTTTTAAATTTGTTGAATACTTTATAATACCTGCAAAACATCTATATAACATTCCAAGTAACCTCAGCTAGACTTTGTGATTAGTGCTAATTAGCAGTATTAGCATGTCAAACCAAGCCAGTGAACATAGTTAACATTATAAACATGAGCACGTTAAAGAAACATCGCTCTGCCTAACTATAGCCATGCAGAGCCAAAACCCAGGCTGTAGACTTGTAGTCTTGTTAGAGACCCGCCTTGTGCTGCTACCTCACTTGTATGAAATTCTGATCTAGTCGTGCCTGTCCTCCAACTTTGCACCTTGAACACTGCAGGATACAAAAAAAAAAAAAGGACAGGCAAAGTGTATATCAACGTCAGGAAAATGCCAACATGTCATAACATTGTTTGTCCTGTTTTTTTGTGCTGCCATGAAATAACGTCGGGCTGAAGACTATTTCTTGTTTGAGAAAAATACACAGTAACTCCATGAATCAAATTTATCTCACTAGCACTTCTGTTTAATTTACCTACTAAACACACTAATCATCCTGGATCCATTTTCAACTCAGTTTTAAGATGGATAGTTACCAAGAAACATACTGGAAAAATTACCTGCATACACAAAGATAAGTTTTTCTTTTTCCAGTTCTTGTTTAACATTTTTAAGAGCTTTTTTCCATCAAGAGTTTTTGTGCATGTGTTTACAAGTTCAGTCACACTCACACCATCTCAATGTCCCTGTGGATCTGGCAGCTGAAATTTAAATTCTGTAAATGTGAGTCATAGCACTTGAGGCAAACAATTACTGTACATCCTGAGCTTCTCTGTGGGAATTGGAAAAGATTCAACGAAGAAACTTCAACCTCCGTGCGCCAAGGTCAATCTAAAACAGGCTGAGTGGTACTTTCTGGAGGGCAATACCACAGTGCTGTTTCCAATAAAAAGCTTGAATTAAAAACCCATTCAGGCGGCCACAATTGCATCCTCTCACATTATCAGCTGCCTGATGTGATGAGTGACCCTGTGGTCGTCACCCCGACCACGGAGACCATCGATCCTGCCGTTGCGGTGGTCGGCACAAGGAAGACAGCATTTTGCCTGCTGCTGCTGCTGTGTTTATTGCCATTGCATCCCTCAGAGGAGAGCTTTAATGAGCAACGAGGACAATAAAGCCATGACACGTACACACACACACACACACACACACACACACAAACATTGACTACCAGCGGCTGGTGATCATACACTGTGAGTCACCAGAGAGAAGAAATCCTTTGTAGTCACTGGGTAATGAAGCTGTGGCAGAGATCGAGTCAAGAGGCAGAGAGGCTAACTGTAAGTCTCAAGAGTCCTGAAAATCAGTGGCCTGTTGAACTCAGTCCTCCTTCTGATTGGGGGCTGGAAGCGTGGGGGTTTGGCAGGGTGTTTGCATTTACAGCTGAGCCCTTTTTATTGTATTTGGAATCAAAACTTTTGTGATGAAAATTGCCCACTTGACATATCAGCTATCACAAATCAGACATCCAGTGGTGGGCAGACAAAATCAACACCACCGCAATTATAAATTATTTCTAGATTAACACAAAATGGTACAGCTGCTAAAATAACCAAAATGATCTTCATCACATCTGAACTTTAGTAATATAAAGTAAAATAAAACAATATAACATGGAGTTGTGTTATGTGATTTTTTGTAAGGTTGCTTTTTACACCTGTTTGGTTTATTTGGTCTGGACCAAAGGAAAAAACTTATCACAAGTGAACAAAGTAATCAATCATTAGACAGTTTGGCATCCAGCATCATCAGGGCGAAGTCAAACAGCAAACCACTGTAGCATATGTGTTTATTTATCTTCTCTGGAGGTCACAAAAAGCTTGGAAAGACATAAAAGCTCAGAAGGGTGATTATGAGGACAATTAGTCATGACTGCAACTGGACCTCATTTGGCGTAAATGATGATGGACAGGTAGAAACGAGACCAGAAACGATGAGATAAGATAAAATAATTTAGCACTGCAGCAGGACAAAAAAAGACCAGAGAGGTAGACAGGAACAGGATAAGTGGGAAAATATATATATACACACATAACAAATGAATCAAAGTTAGAAAGCAATATACAGTACATCACCATAAACCACTGTGATGAATGTAATGTATGTGCTAAAGCATTAGTGTAGTTTTGAAAATTCAGATCAGAGTGACGTTGTATGACCAGTATATAGTTTTTCTCGGTCGCTTACACACTATAACTGAGCTTATTAACTAAACATCCCAAACCATGACGCCATTTACCAAAAAACAAATAGAAAGCTGCTCTTCAGGCTCAGCTGCACAAACCCCTCCTGTAGGGTGGGGGCTGACCTCCAACAGGCCAGCCACCTCCTACGGGCCTGGTGACGGCCTAAAGCGGGCGAGAGCAAAGAAAGCAAGGAAGAGGAGAAAGGGATTTTTTTTTAAAGGGATAAAACAAGCAAGCAAACAAAAAGAAAAAGAAAATTCTGCCCCGACCCTGCTGTCCTGACCCGACCCGCCCTGGATCCACCCCGCTGCCTCTGTGACCTAGGAGCCGAACCAGAGATGCCCTTCCAGAGCATTTTAGCTCTGTTATTTTGTTCTCTTTCTCTCTTCCTTTGGTTAATATTATTTTACTGTATTCTACGTCATATTTTTATATTACATATACTTTTTCACTCAGTTTCAGTTTATTTTATTACAGTACACTGAGGAATTAAACATGTTGTATACATGTGTTGTGTCTTTATATTGTGTTCATCATGTTTTGTGTGATGTCTGAAGGCAAAGTCTGGTTTAGATGTAAGATTACGTGGTTTTGAGTGGAGAGTTTGGTTCTGACATCAGGGAAAATACAATAACATGTACTGATACATGTACATGTTACCGGATCATGGATCATGTCAATGTGATAGTATGATTTTAAAATATAAATTACTATTGTTACACACCTACTCCATCACAATCCTGTGCTTGGTTCGCTCTTCGTTCAAACTGTAAATTAACCATGCCAGAGTTTGCTTGGCAGCAGACTGGCACTGGTCTCAGTGTGTTTGTCTGCAGCAGAGGTTGAATGACGGCTTCGCACCAGCTGACAAAACTGAACCAACTCGCAGCAGAGTTTGTCTGAACCACAGTCAGTAAGTTAGGTGTGAAAGCCCCCTAAGAGATCTTAACAGGAACTGGCTTTATCATTAATTTTGATTGCACAGCTGCATGACAACTAATGACTGGGAATATTGCCCAGCACAAGCACAAACCAGTTTAATAATACATGGGACAGTTGTATTAAATGTTGTGTGCTGGTAAATGAGAGAAATGCTCTGACATTCATCATGTTCAATTGCAGACTGCTCGTTGCGTTGAGTGCAGACTAGCAACAGCCTGGCCGGGGTATCATATATAATTGGGGTGCCTTCAGCACTGCAGTGTTGAAACTGCAGCCCAATGCTGAACCCGCAAGCAGATGCAACCACAGAAGCTAATTCAAGGAGAAGCAGGTGTTTCATTCAAACAATTTAAACACGTAAGTCAAGTTGATTGGAATGTTTCACAATCAAGGATGGAAACAGCAAAGTGGTGATGTTGATTTATAAGCAGCCGTTTGCTAAATACTTTCATTATAACACACTCCAGCGCTATATAAAAGGTTATTAAGGCAGATACGGGTGTCTGCCATCATAATTAACCAATTAAGCATGTCTGAATAATTAATATGCTGTGTTTTCTTTCCTTTGGTTCTTTCCTTCGCGTGAATTAAAAAGCACTGAGCTTTCATGTGAGCCTGTCCTATAGGGAGCCAACGAGCTGGCCAGATCGAGACATTTTGATGTGGAAGTTGTCAAGATTAATTTATCCATCTGAGGGATCCATCTCTCTGCTGCACATCTGACAGGATTTAAAGGGCAATGAAAAGGCACAATGCGTTGATGTAAACAGGGTCACGTAGTTCAGAATAATAAAACAGTTTGTGGTGATATACAGTTAGGTCCGGAAAATATCTGGACAGTGACAGAATGATTGCCTGAAGTCTGGAGCCCATGGACATCACCAAACGCTGGGTTTCCTCCTTTGTCACCTTTACTGCAGCTGTCTGCAGTTTGTGTTTGTTCGTGGGTCTTTCTGCTTTATGTTTTGTCTTCAGCAAGTGAAATTAATCCTCGATCGGGTTGAGATCAGGTGACTGACTCGGCCATTGCAGAATATTCCTCTTCTTGGGGTTGTTTTCGCAGTATGTTTTGGGTCATTGTCCATCTGTATTTGGCTAAATCTGAGCAGACAGTATATCCCTATACACTTCAGAATTCATCAGGCTGCTTCTGTCTTCTGTCACATCATCAATAAACACTAGTGACCCAGATCCACTGGAAGTCATGCATGCCAATGCCATCACACTGCCTCCACCGTGTTTTACAGATAATGTGGTATACTTCGGATCATGAGCCGTTCCATGCCTGCTCCATACTTTTTTCTTCCCATCATTTTGGTACAAGTTGATCTTAGTTTCATGTGTCCAAAGAATGCTGTTCCAGACTGACCTGTTTTGATGGATTTTACTGGCTGAGAAAAAAAAAAAAGCCTCACGTATTCACGTAAACACAGAAATGAGGAAAAAAAAAAACAATTGATTGAGAATAATGTGCAATAAGTTAATCAACAGCCATGATTTTGCCTCCAGTCTTTACAAATCACATATGGTATAATAGGTGTTAATCTGTGTGTGAAAAGTTCAGACAATTCATTTCCCAATTCTTGAGAATGTGATAATTAGGGGTGGAGAGCCCAGAGCGAAGTTATCACCTTGTTACGAAAACACACACACACACACACACACACACACACAAACACTTAAATAAATTAAACAGATAATAGTTTAACTTGTTTTACTCTCTATTTGTTGTATTTTGTCTCAATCTTTTTGGCTTAAACACATTACCCTAGTGCGAAGCGTAATGTGATTTAAAATTAAAATGCTTTTAGAATAATGAAATCCTGGTTATCAGTGTTTACAAGGATATACATTTTAGAAAAGTGAAAACAAACATTTCTCTTCTTTCTCTCTCTCTCAAAAAACAACTTTGTATTCCATGAAAGGACCACCCAAAAACGAGCAATATTCTTTACATACATACGATACATTTACATCTATACAGTTTATACAGTACCATTTTTTTTCTTCATTCATGACCGTGTGTCCCGTCATTCCAGTGACTCCAAAAATCCAATGTGACAGGCCTGTTCTCCACAGGTTTTCAGCTGACATACACCACTGCAGCATTTAAACTGATGTTTCTGAGGTGTCATGGGGTGTTTTGTTTGATGTGACTCTGTCTGCACAACACCATCCCTTGTGTTAACATCACTGCTATTGGAACACGTCTGGTTAACAGGAATGCTTAACAGGGTTTGACCATGCGGAACATAACATGAATTTAAAATGAGAACACGCATCTGATAATTCTCCCTGACTTTTAGATTGTATCACCAACTATGTCTACAATACCCTGCGTTATCTTAAAGTTCTATCCATGCACAACATTTTCTCACCATAAAATGATTTAATATAACTTGAAACAATAATTGGATTGAAACTGAACATCAGCAGCACTGCTAGAAATTACTATAAAGACTGAGCTGCTAAAGGTCAAGTATTTTATGCTCCCCCGTGCTACGATAACTCACATGCTGGACTGCTGTGATTGGATGAGAGGGAGGAAATGTTTGTGTGACAACAGAGTGCTTGAAATGTTCTTCAAATCAAAAAAACTGATTCAGGAACAAAATGGACACTGACTACTAAGTGTTTCTGTACCCTAACTTGATGTTTTTGCATGGCCAGCTATGGAATTATGTGATTGTTAGCAGCATCTCCAACCACACAGGCTGTTTGACTACTGCTTTTGCACGTTTGTCCTGCAAATAGAGACACTAAGTCAGATGGATTCAATATGGGGGAGATTTAGAGCCAGGCATACACTCACTGTCAAAGTTGGACTAGTTTGAGAGCTTGCCTTGGTACTTTTAGGCACTGCAGGACAGGCTAAGTAGGATGACGTCTATTCCAACATACGTACAATATACACTGCAAGCAAGTGAACTGCTGAACGTCAGGAAAATGTAAATGTCAGTGCACATATCAGCACTGCAGCCCAGCTTCCATGAGACTGGCGTTCATATTGATTGATTCCACACATCATGATGTACATCCAGTGCCAATGCAGGAAGTAGTGCACCTGTTATGTAGCAAAGAAAGTGTGGAGGTCAAGGTTATAGATAAGAGCGTAGCGTGTCTGACTTTGATGCAGCAGACTGGAGTTTGTGTTTCTGTCACAGACCTGCAATCAATGTCACCTTTTTATTAACCATAATCTTTCCCTAACCTTATCTAAGTGGTTTAGCTGCCTAATCTTAACCACAGTGCATTTGCCATGTGTACATATTGAGGAAAGCAAGAACTTTTGTTATATTGGATTTATATGATAAACTTCTTGGATTTAATTTGGAGTTTTGCAGAATTGTCCAACATCAATGGTCTTGTCTGTCAATGAGGGAAGCGAGCATGGCCACATTGAGTTAAAAAGTAAATTATTTTGCCTCTATTTCACAGCTCCAAAGTGCTGCTATTGGTTGAATACTGTTGTAGACAGACTGCACTCCTCTCTTCTCGGATATTCTACACTAACACTACAGGGCACTGAACACTACTTGAACTGTGTATATCGGGGCGGTTCCTGCGCATTTTCTTCACAAGTTCACTTACTTGTTGATTGTTGAAGTGTGGAATGAAGATTTCTGTCATTATTGCCCAAACTTAACCTTGTGTATAATTCATGCAATTCTCACAAAATCCTTTCTTGGTAGAGGCTCATCATATTCAAATTGCGCCCACACTTAAGCTGTTTTAGAGTTTATGCTCATTTTAATAAATGTTTTAGAGACTGAGTTGCTTGTGAAATTAGGTTTCAGTAATAAATACAAGTCGTAAAAAAAAAAATCACTGTCCCGATTATTATTTTTTTTTTTTAAAAAGTGAGAATTAAAGTTAACTGGGGAGAGATCATAGCAGAGTTCACCGAGTCTTCCCTCAGCTTGCTTATGTGAGTTAGCAGGTTAGTGAGCCACAGCAGTCCAATGGTCTTTCATCTGCTTAACAAAAGCCCCATCACTAACAGCCAGAACATTAGCAGACCTGCCAGAGTAGCTGTGCACGGGGTGTGTCATCATTGCTGGCCCACCAAAATAAGCACTCTGGCTGGAGGTGTGAGGTGTCATTCCCTGTGTTAAATACATTAACTATGTGGCTGGGCTAGGAGTGCAACGCACATCTGCAGTGCGACCTCCTATAATAACTTGCTAATTAAAAAAGGGCACGCACAATTAGAGCTCAAAATTCATGATCCAATAAAGTCAGAGCATCAAGCATGATATTATCTTCCTCTAAAGTAAAAGGGCAAAGGACACATATATTATCCACAGCAGAGTAATTATGATGATGAGAACAGGCTAGCATTTTAATATAGCGGAGATGGTAGTGCATTAATATAAGAGACGATATATCCTAACTATATTCTAAGCTCCCACATGGGTGGGTGGAATTTCTGTTGTTGTTGTTTTTTCCCCCCTCAGAGTAAACCCAACACAATCAAAGCTGTGATGATGTGAAAGTACAGGCCAGCTAAAATATTGGTCAAAAACAACTCAGCAGAGCAGCCAAATTCAAGAGGGAAACATTTCAGTTGGATTGATATAGCATGGGCAATCAATGAAAGGCCGGGACAGGAGTTTGTTTGGTAAAATAACCAAGGAAATTCATTGTTTCCTGCTTTCACTGAAACTAGATCGGCTTACACAATGTTTCCAATTGGGCAAACACAAACTATTCATCTTGAATAGATTTAGTGTGAGGGAATTGGCTGCAGGTATGTGATCTCCCTGAAATTGCATTGTTTTGAGGGTGTATTTCCCACTGGCTTACATACCTCAGCCCATGCACGAGTTATGTAGTGTTTGATTTGTGTGGCATCAAAGACCGTGGTGTGAAATCAGTGGTACCACTGATTTAAGATAGATCAGTATCATACTGATATGAGTAAAACATGCACTTGACAATCCTGTAGTTCTTTTTTGTTTCAAAGTCAACATTGCATTCAGTCACTGCAACAAGTGAACTGATAATATGTACTATATATTCTTTCACAGCTTTGACTGGGTGGCTTTTACATGCACATGAACATATTTTAAGAAATCCCCTTTTCTGTTTCTCTGTACACATTGATTTGGTAGTGTATAAAAAAAAAAGGTTATGCGGTTATGTGCAGCATGTACCCATCACAATATTAATCAGGCTGGTAACATTGCATTTAAAATACTCCAATGATGAAATTCTGTTTGGTCTGTTTGGTCTCTCTTCACAGTATGTTCCAAACCCTGAACTTAACTCTGCCCCTGAGATTAAAGGATATTTTGAATTTTCTGAAGTCTATCTTGGTTTTATACTCACAGTAATCTTTCCTCCTCGTCATACTGGCAGTCTGAACGGCAGTTCAAGTGGTCATTTTCCAGTCTAGTAGCCCAAAACTTGCTGTTTGGCTGTGTTGAGACTATGTTCATTCCTGAACAGCAGAGCAGAGGGATACTATAACTTCACAACTTCCAATTTTTAATTAAAAGCCTGTTAATTTCAATGCCCTTAAACAAGTGTTTCATGACAATATTCCCAAAGATCCCTAAGTAGTCCTGTGTAATTTCAGAAGACTTTAATGGAAGGACTGAAATTTCTTAAAAATGGCCGCCATCATGTGTATTACTGTTACTGTAGGTGACTGAAACCTGATTGTCCCTCAAAAAGAACTTTGAGATGGAGCAAAGCACATATGTCGTAAGGCTCCAAACACCCACACTTATAAACAAGTCCTGTAGTCCTGTAATGGCAGTGACTCCATAAAGTCAGAGCATCAAGCTGAAAAAAAACCCTGCAGTTTTACAGAGTCCAGTCATTTCTCCAGGTATAAATCTTTATGTGAAGGCAGCTGCAAACTGGATAAAGAGGAGCCAACATGTTGAGTCGACATGTTAAGAGCCACTTAAAAAAAGGTGAAGGTCATTATCCACAAATCATGTACTGTATTACTGTTATGTTACACTAATTATCTACTACTAATAACATGTTTGTATTACCAAGCCTGTTACCTGAAACAGAAACGTGTACATAGGCTAATGTTGTTGGTTTTACCTTTCTCTGGTCCCCCACTGAAGTTTTCTTTCAGGCCTGGTTGAGAAGCCAGACTGCCAGACAAACTCTAACCCTGCCGTCAGGTACTTGCTGCCTGCATATTAAACATAATGTCTGTAATAATTTCTATTGTGAAATAACTATTTATTTTGATGTGATTCATTTGCTTCACAGTTAAACAATTGTTGCCTCATTATGTGTATATTTGTGGAACTGACACATCCTCCCTCTCTCGCTCTCTCTTCTTCTCTAATTCCTTTATTAAAATAATGTAAACAAAATTATGTAAACCAATTATGTAAACCGAGCCCCTTGGAAACAACTGCTGTGGAACTTATCTTTGACTACAATTAAATTTAGATTACATTCTAACCTGAAGGCAGGCACACCAACTCGTCTGACTTGTCTAACACCTTTGACACTCACAATTCCTTACATATATATTTTTTTGATTGATTGATGAGCCAGACAAGTCAGATCCTTAGAAGGCCACACAAGCAAGTTCTATCCACTGGATGTCATATCTATGCAGTGGATGGTTATCTTTGGGCAAAATAGTAGTTTAAAGTGTTTACTTTGACTTGCCAGAATATTGTGTGTGGGTGTTTTTTTCTTTTTTGTATATGTGTTTACTCTGTGGCTATGTACATATAAAATGTGGAAAATAAATACTTTCTTACCATTCCCTTAGTCTGAGCCGTTAAACCTTTAGCCCAAGATACAGAAGGCTTCACTACCAACATAAGGTACTCCAACACTAACAGAAAGCAAAGACCACTAAAGCCCAATAATGGTTAGGCACAAGTTTATGATACATTACGCAATATACTATATGTTGGTCACGGATAATATCAGCCTAGTGCATATAACCAGCATTCCAGTCATATTGGTGTATTTTTATCAAACTTTACCACACTGCAGTTAGATTTAGTTAAATTTTAGTTGCGTTAATGCATTATAATTTAAAAAAGACCTTTAAAAGGCTTTGCTTTATTTGTGGTGAGAAATAGGACTCCTCTTGGGACAGAGCTTTACTCAAAGATCCTCCCACTGACAACGCAGCAAAACCCGAGTAGGTAAACTGCATACTTGGAATTGATGAAGTTGCATAGATGAAGCTTGGCTCAAGTGAGCTCTGTTGCTTAATACCATTCTTGCTTATTCTCCAAACTTCCCCACACCAAGGCAACGTTGTGCAAAAGGATTGATGCAAAAGGATTGCAAAGAAAAGACCTTGAGCTTTGCTTTATTTGCATATGAGGAGTGAGACTCCTGTGGGGACAGAGATATCAGCTTGGATGGATGTTACAGAACCGTTGCTTTTCATTCTGTGCTTTAGTTGTGTGATTGCTGAAAGCAATCACACTTTGTTCTTCTCACTCTTTATTCTTCTTCATATTCCACATTCTGTACGTTTTTTGGCCCTTTTCAACTGCTGCATACTTTGTGCTATAAAAACCATTCAAATGTCAAACTGTGCAGCTCATTCAGGAGATGTATGCTTATATCTTTCTTTATTGTAACATGTTTCAGTGGTTTTATATAATTTTTAAAGTATTAAAATTTATAATGGCAGTCTGTAGGAGGAATTGTCAAACTGAGTTGGAACCTTCGTCACTTTGAGACTCAACTGCTCGGACATCCCTTATTCTACAGAACCCATTCAAACTTTAAAACGCTCACAAAACTTTCAATTTTCAATGTTATCAGATTGTGTTGTGATATCTTTTGTACTTTTGGAGCAATTTAAGTTCATTTTCAGGTCTCACCAGTGTGTTGTGATCAGGCAGAGGGGAGAGCAGAGATATTTTTAGACCAAAAAACAAAATTCGAAACAGATCTAAACCTTAATTGATATGTAATCACTGTCACACTCTCATTGACTGCAGGTCAGTCTGCAGGCTGTGTGTATCCTCTTACTCCCATTTCTTAAACTTACAGATTCTCTCTTCCTTCAAACACTTTGTACATGTTATACATCCTCATGCTCTGCAAGATCTCCTGCCACTAATGACTTACACATTTCTGACCTAGAAGCTTCATCAGTTTTTCCTCAACAAAATGTGAATGTGTTCTCTGTGTCTCAGTGATCCCTCCCTGGCTCTACTTGGGTCAGGATCATCTGTCTAAGCTCCAATCTCATCATCCAGTCACGGTATTCACTATCCAATGTGAGATTGGATGTAGGCCAATCACGCCGCGGGATGACATTGAACATGGCCAATCATGGCGCTTCTTTCCATTGTGAGATTGGATGGCGCTCAAACACGACTGTCAGATTTTTCTGCTTTCTGCAAGACAGCTCATCAAAGTAACTAACCAGTTGATGTTATTATTTTCCTACTTTATATTTCCATCCATCACACAGCCATTTTATCATTTTGTTGTGTGTCACATTACATTATACGGCAACTTGAGTCAGCAATTTAAATTACCTGTAATCCATAGTCTAAGGTTGTGAGGGCTAGGTGGTTGCACTGATGAAGCAAAAAAAAAAAACCCACAGTAAAGATCACTTCTCATCCCTGAGATCCTTCAGTTTTTTACTAATTATCCAGAATAATTAGTTTGACTTAACGCCGCCCTGTTTGACACTATCAATTCAACCACCTGTTAGCATTCATAGCAGTGTACAGCTGAATGAATAATGACTCAGACAGCACAGAGCTCAGGATGCCCAGGTCCTCATTCCATTGGGATGAACCCCAGACATGTGGCTAGATCTCCGGTAATACTGTAAGATCATTTTGCTGATGGCATGTTACCTCGTTGCTGTAGGTGCCAACAGTGAAATATTCCCTGTCTCTCAGCATGGCCTGTGCACAGTAACAACACTCTGATGTTGAGGTCTGAGTAAAAACAGCTCCAACACAGACTTTGCTTTTTTTCAACAGGGAAACATGCAGCCTGGGGCCTGAGGACTTGTTATTTTGACAGAGCTAAACCAACCTTGCTAGTGTGAGTATGCAAGATGACTTTCAAAGCCAGAAATCATTCATTTCTTTACCTGTACATGACGAGCAAGAGTAGAAGACTCAAGACTCATGCATGGAAAGAATATTTTAAATAACTGGTCTTTGACAAGGTCAAAGTGGTCACTGCGTTCAATACCAAATGAAGGAAAAATTCTTTAAAGGTATCACATTTCAGCCCCCCACCTCCTCTCTCGCTGTGGTTTCTTGTCTTATTTGCAGCCACCTGGTTGGAGCTGGAGAACTGACTGAGTTTGAAATCGTCATCTCAGGGAAGATAATGGGAAACCCATGGGAGTCCTGCCGAAGCCGGGAGACAATGCAGTCTGCGCCTCGCAAGTCAACCTTTAGTGAGAACGCACATGTGCTGTTCTGTTATCTTTTCAGCTGAGCTCCAAGGCAATCAAACAGAAGGAACAGAAAGGAGACACTCTAGACAACGATACAACAATTTGCCACTTACCTTGCAAAAAAATCTTGGGGGCAACTGTACAGAAGGCATTAGTTTTTTATCTTATAAGGAATCAAATATGACACAGACATCTGCTGATATTTTAAGGTAAAATTCACCCTGAACAACTAAAGCACAAATCAGCTAACAGCTACTGGTCTTGTACCTTGCTCAGTTTGTTGTTTGATGATGTACTTTCCTAATGTCCTTTGGGAGCTTTGCCAAATTTAAATTACATGACCCAACACAGACATTTCTGCTGCAGCCATAACAATGTTTTATCTGTCTAAAACATCAACTGTAAATGTCAAACATTCTGCTAAAGAGCAAAGGAAAGGGCTCTTCCCACATTCCTACCATTTTGAACTTTGCAAATACAGGGCAAAACCTGTATGTTCAAAGAGGAAGAGATAATAGTTCCTGCCAAAACTAACCTCTGGAGATCACAATGCAATACAGCCATGATTGCCATGTTGCATTTAATCTTATAAACAAAGCAATGTTCATGAACTGTTTGACCAGAAATAACTTCACAACCCTTCTTTCCCTTCAATAAACACTAAAGATTGACAGTTAATTCAATCCAGTAGGATGATATTTATAACTTTAAGAAGCTTTATTGATTCTAAATGATCAAAATGTTGTGCCAGACTCAAATGAAGGCACTGCTCAGCTGTAAAATCCCAAAACTTTGATCAAACATGACGGTTTGTCTTGATAGTGGGAGTCCAAATAGAGCCTTGTCGCTGGTGGTGATGTGGTTAAGATCACAGACGACAACTGGAATGATGGCAACGTATTGAACTAGCGTGTTTAAAGTAATAAAGAGTGCATCGATTTGTGATTAATTCCCCAGTGGGTGTAGGAGAAGGAGTGGATATGCCTAAGCTTAGCTGATTGGATGATGCAAGCCAGAGGAGTCTTTTCTTCTCTTAGCGAATTAAAGCAGAAGAGGGATAATTCGTCAATGAAGTCGTCTTCCTGATTGAACTTTCACTAAGCCTACTATAAGAGTGTAAGGGTATCCAGGGGTGGATTTTCCTTTTAAGCACTTAGATGATGTTCTTATCCTGAGAGAATTACAATTAGAGATAGCAGGTAGGGGTTCAACGTCTTGCTCAAGCACACTGCTGATGACTGACTAGTGATGGGCCTTCTTGGCTCCCACAGAGAATGAACCTGCGACCTTTTGCTTATGAGATGGTCTCTCTGAACACTGAAGCACCCTGTAGAGTGAAGAGTAAAGCAGCAGGGCTTATAGCTAAACCACTTCACTCAACCTTTTATATCATTCCCATCCTTCACTCATGCAACTCATGCTGAGGCTCCTGTGTGTGTCAAACTCATGTCCTAATCTAATTCACCGGCCAATGGCTCATTTATTATTGTGGGTGAGAAGTCTCCAAGACCCAAACACCCCCTCACCATCACCCGCCTCCGCATTGTTTTTTGCACTGTAATCATTCATGACTTATTCATTGCGTAAACAAACACAATTCCTAACAGCTGCTCAGCGAACGCTCCTCAAACACTTCCTGTTCCAACTCCCTTTGCAGGCCTCAATACTCGTTTAATTGGTATTCCAGCTCCGAGTGTCATTTGGTTAGGCTCAAGATTCAAATCTACAATTAGCCTATGACTGTGTGCAATGGATATAGTTACTCTCGCTGTCGTGAGACATGAAAGAGCTCCAGAGATCTCTGCCAGCAAGGTCAGGGTGACGTTCCAGTACTCTCTCTCTCTCTTAATACAGCAATACCAGGTGGGAGCCGAATACCAACTGAAGCTTCCCAGCTCTTTGCCTAGCATGAAAAAGAGACGTAATTGTTTACTCTGCGTGCACAGTCGGATAGCTAGGAGGGCTTATCCTTATTATGTAGCGAGTGCTGCAGCAGAGAAAGAGAGAAGAGAGGCCTGTTTGCCCTGGCTCCCCAGAGGGAGCTCTATTCAACGGCAGCCTGATGGATGCTCATGCTTTTGTTCTCAGGGTTTTCCACAGGCTAACAGCAACGCTTTCCTACCGTCTAGCTCCCATCTGCATTTATGAGACTGCAGCTCTCTCTCTCTCTCTCTCTTTTTCATTCTTTAAATTAAATGAAAATACACCTGGCAGACTTTTCCAACTTCAAGAGTAGGAACTGTGTGTGGCATTTTAATCTGTGATTTGAGTGTAATATTGATGTAATGTGTGGTTAGTAGGAGTACTCAAAAGTTTTAATGGGTGAAATTTTGATGTTCTTTGTGCTGGAAGGAATGTTTAATGAGAGTTATCTCGTCATGAAAGTGCAACAACATATACATAATAACAACATAGCAGCCCGTGAGCTGCCTGATGTTCTGCCATAATCACATCATAAAGTGCAGTCCAAGTATTTGGACAGTGATAGATTTTCTTGTTGAGTTGGTTCTGTGCTCCACTACATTGAATTTTAATTGGAATGATTATGAAGTATAAGTGCTGAAAAGTTTTATTTTTATTTATTATTTCTCTTTTTAATTAATATGGGTGAACTGCATCGTAATCTTATATCTTTTTATACATAGTCCTCCAATTTTAGTGAGTCAAAAGCGCAGTAACTTGACAAATTAACAAATGTATATTCAATATTTGGTTTAAATACTTGTAGTTAACAACTGTATGAAATCTGACTCACAGATATCTGTACATTTGATATCTTTTCTACCAATAGTCTGCCAGACATGGACTGCAGCCAGTTTCTTGCTTGTTTTGGGTTTTTTTTTTTTTTTTTTGTGGAATCAAATAACATCATTAATATTTTGAGCTTGTGGAATGGTTTGTGAATGTGTAATAAAGTTTTGCAGCTGTAGAAATATTTTGCGTATATGTAATTAAAATTTGCGCAGGAATATTTTCAACAGTGAGGTTTCACAAAATCTGAGAGACGGACACACAAATTTCCTACCTGTATATGCAACACTAAATTTACAAGCTACAACAAGTTATGAGTATGGTATATATATATATATATATATATATATATATATATATATATAGTATATGTATTTTTGAGCCAAATAAATTCTTACAACTCTAAAAAGTCATAATTAATTTTGTTTAGCTTCTTAAAGACTGCATGTAATGATTAGCTGTTAATTGATTTGTCCATGCCATTACTCTAAATAAACAGCTAATTTCTTAAGCAAAATGCAAATCCTCCAAATGATCACATCATCACACAAGCTGTGTGCACTTCAGCAGAATATGGCTGCATGACAGCCAACCCTACCGCACAAAACCAACAAAATTTAATAAGCCTACACTGCATACACACACACACAGCCAACATTAGCGACATGTGCATATTAATGACCATTTTCCCAAATAAACCAGAACGGTATAACTTTGATAACTGCTATAATCTATTGAAAATATATTAGTTTTTTATTTTATATTTTTACTACATGTGACAATACTGCCCTCCATTGCTATGATTAGAAGTTCATGTTGAATTTTAAATGTTAAGACTTGTGTTTAATTTTTGCTCTATTAACCTTATATAGAATCATATTTTAATAGTTAAAGATAGATAGTTTGAGAAGGTTGAATCAATGACAGTTGAATGTGTAAACATCAAGAGAAGCGTTAATATGAATATTAATGTTTGGTTTGTTGATAGAAAGGATTGACTTATGGAATGAATGTATAATGCTGAGCTGTGTTTCTGAATGGTTTTATACATGATTATTTACAATGTGACATAAAGTATTCACACATAGTGACTCTGAAGTGTGAATTTGCGTTTAAAACTCAAAACTTAATTCCCCGTTGTAGGAATGTAATTTACCATCTCCAGTCAAAGTCAGCCACACCTTAAAAGTCCCAAAACAAAGAAAATAAATATTTATCAGCACTTCAGCACGAGAACATTGAAAACACATCAAAACTCTGCCTGTCAACTCTACACCAACACAACTCGTCAGCAGTAAGGCATAACACGACTTTGTGATCAATAATAATGTTAAAATTAAAAAGATAATTTCTTAAGAGAAGTTGAGTTAGCTTAGCATTTCCTGTTGCAATATGTTAGCCTTGAGTCACACACTTTGAGCCACTATTTTTTTTTCCCTTTTATTATCAGTTAAAGGCCTCATTATTCTTTTTCTTTTTTAATCTTTATTATGCAAATCCATGTGGAAATGTGATGCCCATCAAACAAGGTTTCATATTAATAAATCTTTATTCTCCTACATACTCAAGCAAAGAGTCTTGTTTATGACTGATGCAATTCCTCTATTAAGAGACCAGCTTCTTCAGTTCCAACCTGTTTCAATTGAATGAGTGCACTTTGACGCCCTACCGAAGTAGTTCACGGTTTTCATTTCATTACTTTTAATGAAATATGGATGTAGCTGATATCTATAATAGATAAGGATATCATACAGCATGTATATTAGACAGTCAGATGAATTGATAGGCAGGGAAGAGTGAAGGCAGAATTTGACCAAAAATATTTCATTAGGCCCGAACAATGGGTTGCACTATCAAGATCAGTACTGACTGATTAGAAAATCTGATAGCTTGACTTTGACATTTACCAGTGATTTCTCCTATTCCTATTCTTCAGAAAATACAGTTCGACCTTTAAATACTCAATTGAACCTGTGAAAAAGGATAAAATCAGTCATGTGGTGAGCAAGAGAATAGGAAATGACAGCTGGTTAAAAAGAGGAACATCATTAGTTCCTTGTGGTACGTCAGAGAAATTTGTCCACGGCCTGATAGCCCCGCTGTCAGAGAGGCAATATCACTGAACAGATGACACCACATTATAGCCGCACATAGGAGGAATTAATTAACATGATCTTATTGTCATCTTGACACGGAAAGTAGGAAAAGAGAAGAACATTATGATCGCCCCAGATCGGTAACTCGCTGATAGAGTACCCTTTAAATGCCTCTGATTTCTTCTATCTCTACTGTCATTTCATAAATGGCGTCGTTTGTCCAATGTGCCATATATGACAGCTACAGCACAGGGCCCTGGCCGCAGTGGGTTTGGTGTGTTAAGGCTATCAGACTGCCAGCTGTGACATTTAACAAGTTGTTGTGTAACGTTCATCTCAGGTTCGTCTACACACACAGATGTTTCGCAGCACAGTAATGTAATGTAAACTCATGATAAAAACAACAGTATAAAAAGATGCAAATGATTAGCATCAAAGGGTGGCTCGGAACAGACATAGCAGAGAGATCCGTACACCTTGGATATGAATTCATATTCAAATGCCAACAGCATGTATCTCTCACTGCCTATAACAGAAAGAGGGCAATAGTGCTTTCAGCAGTTTCTTTTCTAGCTGGAGCCCTGCTGTGGCAACATGTTGCTGTCTGTCTGCTTGTGTTGTTTTTCATGCCCCTCCAAGCTGAATGTGCTGACTACCGGCTCAGGACAGGGAAATATGAACGAGTTGAATGACTGCACAGTCAGAACTATGTGAATTGGTTTGCCAAATGAGGCATCCATTTCTAGCTTTTTTGTGGCATTTTCTAGCATTCTTTCTGTTTATTTTGGAGAAGACTTTATTTAAAGGTCCAGTATGTAGAATTTAGTGCCATCTAGTGGAACTGACTTGGCAGGAATGGAATATAATATTCATAAGTATGTTTTAATTAGTGTATAATCACCTGAAAATAAGAATTGTTTTGTTTTTGTTACCTTAGAATGAGCCCTTTATATCTACATAAGGGGCGGGTCCCCTTCACAGAGCTCGCCATGTTGCACTGCCATGTTTCTACAGTAGCCCAGAATGGACAAACCAAACACTGGCTCTAGAGAGGGCCTTTCGCGGGTTTTCGCGAGTTTCACTGCCACCATAGGTTCTCTTACACGCTTGGAAGAGTAGGGGTATTCAGTTTGTTGCAATCTGCAATCTCACCACTAGATGCTACTAAATCCTACACACTGGGCCAATTCTAGCAGCGTCTGCTGATGAGGTCTGGATTCTGTAGGTAGCATTTTTTTCTTTGTTTAGGAATAGTGTTCTCGTTACAAAGTTAGTCAAAACACACCAGATTATCCACAGCAAGCCTTTCCAAGCCAAAGGATCTCTAGACATCTAGGGAATCATTTAGTTGAAAAGGTTTGTAGACATGTAGTTAAGGCCTACCTATGAAATATAGTAAATATCTAACCTGGACACCTAAAAGAATTTAGCCCAGTGCTTTGGTATGAACCCCTTCATTTGCAAGTCCAGCCAAGTAAAAATTGTCTTCATGATTTTCCTGCAAGAGACACAAATACATGACATACTGACACACACATGCACAGAGAGCAAGGTATCCCTATCTATGGTTATCTTAGACAGTTAGACAGTACCCCTGGTCACTGTCTCCCTCTAGGATTCTCCAACATCCAAGGCTCCAGCTAACAAGTAGGACAACATGGCCATCCTTATTAGCTTCAGGGCTGGACATTGCTGTAGGCTATGTGACGTGTTTCACCAAAGTCTGAGTCAATGTTAAAAGTCCCGCAGTCTGCTCTACACTGGCAAACCTTCCTCTAAACTCGACTGAGCAGACACAGAGTTCTGCCAATTGGTTATTCAAATGGAAGACTGGATATGTCTGTTTCTGTACAGAGAGATATTAACAAGTCATTGAGGTTTCTGCAAATATAAAAAAAGGAATTCAAGGTTCTCGAGAAATCTGTTGAAAGCGTATATTCTATTTGGTTTTACATAATTATATTTTAAAATCAGGAAAAGGAAATTGAGGGTTGTCATTAGATTGTCAGAGTGCCTTGGATCTCTATTTTTTAATATAATTACCAAAGGACTTGCTTTAAGATAATAATTAAATTTTTTACTGATGTATTTATTATTCTCAAGAAAAAAATCAGAGAATCTGAACATTTCTGACAGCATACATGAGTCAGACATTATTTTCTGTTGATGAAATTTCTATTTCAGTCCCAGTCCCTTTAGCTTCCTACTGTGGGAAATTTTCTTGCTTATCCTGGTAAAGAACTTGTTGACATTGCAAGCCAGGGCCAATGATGCAGCTCAGCGGATATTTGGCCACACCAAGGGAGTGAATGACTGAATCCAGGAGTTGGCAGCAGGGATATTTGGAGACTTCACCTACTGTAGGCTTATCTGACATAAGCTCTAACCGCACAGGACCAATTACGAAGTACCTGGGATCATGTGGTGATTTCTAATGACTGCTGAGATTGTTGGAGGTTTTAATCCAGTACAATACCAGTACAATCCAGTACAGCTGTGCCTGTAATTCCAGCCCAAGTTACCTACTTCATTTTGGCAAAGACAAACATCTCCTGACAAACGTCTCACAGTTTCACTTCCTCTTATGGACACCTAATTTGTACCTCTCCACAGCCTTTATAAATGGAAGTACTCAAGGAATGGCACCGTTACATTATCGCACAGTGTTTCACAAAACAAAGAAGTTGGGAAGTAATTCATTAATCAAATGAGATCCCTACATAATACCAGTCCCGTGCTAATAGGGCTAATGTCAAAGGAACTGCTAAGGTACAAGCAAGTACAGTCAACCGCCACAGTGAATTAAAGGTACACAAAATTTGCAATGCCTCAGCAAAAAAAAGTCATTGTTCACCTACTTTGGGAAGGACAAAAGAGGCAGGGTTTGGAGCAAAAGTGCACACAGGTGACAACAAAACCTTAATATTTAGCACATATATTGAATAAGGAGACCATCTGAGCTCAAGTTTCTCACTTCCAGGTGCTGAGGCTGATATGCTCACTCTCAGGTATCACAGGTATTGCTGTTGACAGCACCTCAGTAGCTGGAGAAATTAGATAGTGAGTGAAGATTTGGTGAATCCTGGTCAAATTCAGTATGACACAAGATGTGCCCCAGTGGAGCATTTCAGATGCCAACATTAGGCTGCTATTTATGAGAAGCTCAGAGATAAGTCATAAAAAAAGCTGCATCTGGATGTGAGTGAATGAATGAATGTAAACCTAGGTGATGCTGAAGACTTCAGAAAATCCTCCAAGTAGCTGACAGAAGCTCACAGACATCATGTCATCTGTCAAGCCAATTAAAAAAGGAATGCAGTGAAGTCTAGATTTAGGAGCAGAGAATAAACTCTGGATGTTCACCTGATCCCAGTCTATAACTTGAATCACCAACCCTCTTCAAAGGCATGATGAAAAATATCATAGATTTGATTGAAAACAACAAATCGAGCCCTGTATGTCTCTGTCCGGGTTTGCTGACTGGGCGTCTGTAGTCACTACCTGACCGGCTATCTGAACATTTTAAGGCTCAGCTGCAATTAAGTAATTTAATTATGAGAAACATCTTGCATGCCAGGAAGGAATATCAACCAGTGAGATAACTTAGCTCAGACAAAACAAGCGTTATCAGTTATTTTTAAATTTTAAATTAAATTTCTAAATTTTGTCTGAACCCATCTGTTCAGACATTTAGTTAACGTGGTATTTTATGTTTTAACTTGTTTTTCATGCCTGTTTTTTTTCCTGTGTGTATATTTATACTGTATATATATAGAAGTCTACCACAATGCAAAGGGCCATTTCACTTTTCTCTTGTGTGTAGCAGAGAGCTAGAAGAGGTCAAAATGGGACGCTTGTTATTGGTCAGAAGCTCTGTAAGCCAAACCATCCACCCCAACTTTGTCCCTAAGAGGTTACACTGCGCTATAACAACTGCACTGTAATTTCTACCATTACTTTTGAGAGACAACAGTAATTATCCTCTTATCATAACAGATCACTTGTCAGGAGATCTTTTTTCTGGTGACGTTTCATTTGACCAAAAAGTATACACCCTTTCCATTGTACTCTGATGACAAAGGAAGACATGGCATGGCACTTGAAAATATAATTCTGCAAAAAGTGTGCAAAACTTTGTGGTATAGCTGGCAAGTTGATTGCTTGAAGACGCTGCTTTATACATTCTGCTGGCCAGGAAATACAGACTAGATTTCACAGCTTGACTGTGGGAGAGCTTGCCAGCTAAAGCTAATGTTAGGCAGCAGTGCTGTTTCACACTTCACACATTGCCAGCAACCTGCTGAGCGTTCTACTGAGCTGAATACTGTGCTAAATTCACCTCGAAAAATTATGCATTCATTTAGGGAAAGCTTATCTCATTATGGCCACAACACAGGTTATCCCATTATTAGAACAGTAAACAAATTCCATATGGAGATATACTATCATGTTGGAGATCATTTTTCAACACTGCAGGACCTACAGGGCTCTGCCACCCACACATTGGGGGTGGTCATTGATTACAGCTAAGCATTCATTATAAGCATGTCGTTATGCTGCATGAGAAGTCCCTGCAGGCAGATATTTATCACTTTTTATGTCACTGGGTCTTGCAGATTTTGCTAGACTGAAGGCGTTTCAACAGACACAAAACCTTATAATTGTGTTACTGCTTGGCTTAAGTTGCTTTAAGTGTGGCCAGGAAGTTCCAGTTTATAATTGGTTAAAGTGCTTGCTGGTGTATTTTTTTATACATTAACATTAATATTTCCAGATTATAGGCCTCCTACCTGCCTATATGTTCTGATTTTCATTTTTCTGATATGAATTATAGGGACAGACAACAAAATACATGCATACACAGAATAAAACAAGTATCTACATGCCACCTGTTGCTTGTTTTGAATATATTTAATAATAATAAGTAATAATAATACATTTAATTTGTAGCACACATTTCATTACTAGTGAAACTCATAGTGCTACAGTATTAATAATGTAGAACACACAACATAAAGAAAATAGTAATAAGAGTTAAGATGAAAAAGTCTTTCTGAATAGAAGGTTTTTTAAAAAGGGACTAGGGTCTGTGTTGCCCTCAGATGGTTAGGAAGGCTCCCATGGTCCCCCATGGTGCTGGAGCTTAGTACTGGGGGCCTGGAGGAGCAAGCTGCTGGCAGATCTGAGGGTGCGGGTGGAGGTTTGTGGTGTGATCAGTTCCTGTAGGTAGGGAGGTGCATGTCTGTTGATGGATTTGTATGTGAGCAGCAAGACTTTGTAGTCAATCTTGAAGGAGACAGGGAGCCAGTGTAACCTCTCATCAAGATCCTGGCAGCACTGTTCTGAATGTACTGGAGCTTCTGGATGCTCCTGCCAAGGATCCCTGTGAAGAGCGCTTTGCAGCAGTCCAGTCTTGGGGAGATAAAGGCACGGACAAGTTTCTCTGCATTGGACAGGGTTAGAATGGGGCGGTGTTTAGAGATGTTTTTGAGATGGTAGAAAGATGTTTTGCATAGATGTCTTATATGCAGAACTTGAAATCAAGGATGTCCCGTTGTCCCAGGGACAATACAAACAGCACATGGTACACAAAGATACTGTGTCTGGGACAACAGATAAACTTATCATTACAAAAACGTCAGAGCAAATTTCCAAATAGGCGTTATTTTGATAAACTGACCACATATTGGGAATCTAAATGGTTACTTTCTCGTCTGAAAAAATACTAAAACTTAATAAAGTGACATATTAACAGTCCTAAAGCGAATGTAAATGGCCGCTGGCTCATTCATGGTTGGTCACTCACGTAGGTGTATTGTTTTGACATGCACCTGGGAACCTATATAGCTAAACATTTGACTCAACTCTGTAATGTAATGTTAGTTACTCATTAACGCTGCATGTGTATATGTTTATATTTGTAGCAACTTTTTGAAACTTAGGCAGTGTTGCGTTTCATTGCAACTTTGTGCTTTCTTTTTTTTTTAGCTCAGAGAAGGTGTATCACTTCAAGCTAGCAGCACTAGACTTGTGAGCAGCACATGTTGCAGCCTTGGAAAGCAGAGACAGGTATGTAACATTTGGCTCATGTCCTGAAGCTCAGGAGCAACCACCTTCTCCAACACATTGGACACTACCAGTTTGAAGGGAGAGGTTGACAGTTTGGGTGATCAGGGGGCTGAGAATGGGGGTGTATGATTTGAGCAGAGCTGTGGGAACGGGGTCCAGGGCACAAGTACAGGGTTTCATCTTCCTGAGGATTTCCTCAATGTGGCTCTGCCTGATACCAGGACCAGTACCTGATACCTTCTTACAAACACGTATGGTCATACTGATCTCAGAGACCTAATGGTCAGTCAGTAACTTCAAACAAGGATGTCCTTCAAATTTTGCTTGTCTATGTACTTCATGATCCACACAGTTTCTAAGGCAGTAGGCTTAAGGCAAAGATATCTCTAGCTAACCCCAGAGGTCAGCAAGCATCAGCAACTCAGATAGAAACAAGTTCAAGAGTTCAACTAGCCTAGGAGTAGGATTTCTTATACCACAGTGTGACAGTGGCATTACATTACATCACATTGAATTGAGAACAAACATTAACCCCTTAGTTTCAAAACAACATGTGTAACATATATAATATATACAAGAAATACATCAAATGATAACCACTATTTAAACTTCTCTCACACCAGTTTATGGACAGCGAGTGTCTGAAGCATCATTCCAGGACATGTCCAGCTGTTTTTATTTTCCACAGGTCATGTGAACCAGGGAGCAGAGCATGAAAAATTTATCTCACGCATCTTGACAGGGGCATGAAGATCAAAGACACTGCTCAGAGATGTATGGTAGAGTGCCACTAGTTCATCCACTGATGCAGAAGCTGGGCAGGTGATGTGCTGGAGGTCCATAGTCATGATGGCTGGGTCAATGCTGTTCCAAAAAAGCATTTGACACACACCCAGATCATAGTCCTGTAGGTTATTAATGGGGGTGGAGTCAGTGATGACCAGGTCAAGTGTGTGCCCCCTGGTGTGAGTAGGGACATCAACATGCTGCTTCAGGCCAAGACACTCAATCAGACTCAGGAACTCTACTGCAAAATGACAGGAGGGGTTGTCAACATCTATATTCATAATACCACAACAATGACAATGTTGGCTGACATGGAGCAGAGTGAGGTGAGGAGGTCGTGTATCTCAAGGGGGAAAGATGTGTTTGGATGGGGGGGGGGGGCATTGGCAGGGAGACAGTTTCAGTTCAGCGATGTTTCCAATGATGACGCCCAAGTTTGTTTTGCTTCTGTATTCCGCAGAGCAGGTACGAAGCACTTTACGTTGAATAATCCAAAAATCCATAAATCCCAGTAGAGATGATAGGCAGTACTTTAGTTAATCTAATGTCCACCAGTTCGATAGAACGTATTCCAACTCAGGGAGTGAATAAAACACGCAGACGGAAAACAGAAAAACAGAAAAGGCACGAGCAAAATGTAGGAAAGCCACATTAATCACATGAGCAGTGAAGTTCACAGTCAATTGTCTATTTAGCAAAGGGGAGCGGCAGCCAGTATGCGCCAGCATTCCCTCGTAATGCAGAGTACCCTCTTACATTTGTAATGTCTGTGCTTTGGAGTTCTGACTGAACGGAAGCATCTCCCCAGATACCAATTATTTCAGCTTTTTTGGTTTCCTTCCATTGTTTGTCTTCTGGGCGTCCATGCTAACACTCCAACAGCTAAGCTGCCAAGGTTGCAAAAATCATGACATTTTTCTCAGGTTAATTATGTAAGATTTATATACTGTCATGGAGATGCTGGCAGATTTGCATGCCTCAGGATCCAATTTTGCACCACACGTGCAGATGAGAACTGAAAACAAATGCGTCTCTATGCATCTTTGTTTTTTTTGTACATCAGATCTGTGCCGCAGGTGACATTACACATCAGAATTGGAACTCTTTCAATTGGAGCATGAATGTAGCCATTGTTACATTAGTTTACACTGTCACACTCAGCACAGAGACAAAAAATACAGACTAAACACATCTATATTCATATATGCATTCAGCATTCATCCATTTTGTTGCAAGCAGAAACTAGTGAAAACTGCCTGTCCTCCAGGGATGGAGGGTCCCGGCCCGATTTGGACCAGAGCAGACTTCAACCCAGAGGCAGCATAACACCAAAGACACTGTGATAAACACACTACCAGCTGCTGCCCTGCTTATGCAAACTCTGTCACTAAACTCCGGGACAATTCCCTATGCAACATTTATAGCAAAATGTATAATAAGAAATTAAAGACAGCCCAAATACTTGTGTTACAACAAGAGGATCAGAGGGCCAGGGTAAACTCTGATGAACGCTGAGCTTTTATGAGGGCAAGTGATAAGCATTGGCTACCCCCCTTGAATTAGACTATTGCCAAGGGGCTACTGGATGCTAGAAACTTCTGTTCTTCTGAGAAACTTCTGGGTGTGTTTTGCTCAAGCAGTCCTCAAAGAAAAGTAAAACAGATGCTAGATGCATCCACAATTTGAACTTTTATCTTTATGATCGGTGTTGGCACTACTGGTAGAATAATTGTATTCTTATCTTGAGCACACTGTGTCTTTTCTTTGCAAGTTTGTTGAGATGAAAATAAAGTTTTCAATCGTGAATCTTTAAACGTGGGTTGAGACTATTAGTATGCATTTGCATTAGCAGAAAGCATTAGCATGCATTTCATCATGCCAGACTGTCATAAAAACTGATTTCTAATTGAAAAAATAGAAAATAATTCTTTTTTTTTTTCTCTTTCTCTCTTGCTGGTAGAAAATCGACATTTGAAGAAAGCAGCTCTTAAGTCACTGTAATTGTGACTTGTTTGGAAGGGCAAAATGTTTACCCTGAATGAATTAAATTTGGATGTTATTTGCTTTCTCTGTTACGCCAGCGTCTCAGTGGTACAAGCCCTGCAGGATTCTGATGAATATTTCAGTAAGAAATTCTGTTCTGTCTCTCAGCTTCACAATGCATACAAATTAACAAAGTGTGAAATCCTGCTGCCTACTAAACTTATAAAATTATGCCTTTAAAAGGAGCGTGTGCTGTCCATCTGTTCTGTGAGCAGAGCTGTACCTTTGATGATCACTACTCAGTACTTTAATGGCTTCAGGCATTCTAACAACAACAACAACAAAAAACTACAACTATGGGTGTCAGGTTCTTTTGTTGGTTCTTGGGACTTACAGCACTGTATTTTATTTGGGATGACACATCTTACAAGAAAACAATTCACATCAGAGGTAAGATTCTTCAGTTAGGGCTCTAATACAGACAGAGAATCGGGGGATACAAAAAGGAAGAAGTAGGTTTCAATCCAACAGACAGTGCTCATAGTCTCAGATTGGCTACCATACTTCCACTGAGATATTCAATAGCCCCGTCTTCTTCTTAAAAAATGGTCTTGGCCCAATTTTACATCTTGAAGGAGTACACTTACTGCCTTTACCAAAAACCCAATTTCCCAACTGTAAAAGCAAAATTTTCCCATTCTGTAGGTAGTTTCTGCATTTGAGGCCTAGATATGTTCAAGAGTATAAATTGGATACCCCAGTGTGTGATATAAGCTCCATTTCAGCTCTTTGAGCGGCGCTAGGAAGCAGATAACTGATGAGAGTGAAGGCCCATTCTATCTGCTGGGGTCACATTGTCTCATTAATTGCTTATGAGTTATCGCTGTACATATGTGAAACAGCTGGGGGCCATTACGATTTGGTTGGAAATAATACCCTAAAGAGCTCAGAGCTGTATTAGAGTTGTGTGTATGTGTGTGTGTGTAAGTGTGTGCGGTTGTCTGCCTGTTGTCTAGCTGTATTGGAGGTAGTTTTTCCCCCCAAACAAAATGAAAACCTAAATGGTTTCCTCCCTCTCTCCCCCTCTCTTATCGCCGAGCACAACAAGGCAGGTGACTCATTAACATTCCCTGGCCACCACGGGATTAAGAGCTTTGCAGGTTAAAAAACGTGCCGTAATCAAATTATTCAAATGACCCTTACTCGGCTTCGACCTTCATAGCGCCATTTTGGAGACAATTACACCAAGCAAGTTGTGCCTGAAACCATTTCATGTCAGAGGGAAAGAGAGAGCAAGAAAGAAGACACAAATGGTGAGGGGGGGGGGGGGGGGGGCAATCGGAGCAAAAGATACAGAACATAAAACGTCTAAATGGGGAGTTAATTAAAATTATTCCTTCAAAGATGTATTTTTTTCCCCAGTAGTGGATAAGGCGGGTCCTCATGCTGTGAAAAGGGAATATCTTTTTGGTATATGATATCTTTTTGGTATATTGCCCTCACAGCAGGCCTGCAAACTTGAAGCTTGCCAGATGAAAGAATCCTTGAAATATTTCTTTTATCCACATGATAGGCATTTGTGCCAGCTTTGTTTTAGTGAAAAGTGCGTGCAGTCCAACCTACATACTATTTCCACTTGTGCATGTTTATTGTATCATTGACATCAGAGAGTCTGCATGCAACAGTGAGCAAAACAACAAGAAAAAATCCTTGGGATTTTCTCTGAATTTTTCTTTTTTACAATTAGAGGTGCTGCTCTTAATTAAGCACAGACAGAAAGCTGTCCCATTCAGTCCCACCACCTCTGTGATGTTTATTGAAACACAATCTATTTTTGTCTTTATTCATGCATTTGTTCATCTGTCTATATCCTGCAGTACAGCCAATTACCAAAAAGGTGTGTGTGTTTGTGTTTTCTCTGATGTGATTGCTTTGTGTTACCCCTGGCACTTGGGGGAAATTTAAGAAACAATCCATCGTACATCTCATCATTTCTGAGCAGCGCTCCTGTTGGCCTCCAGGTAATTAGCACTGGGCCTAGTGAGGGAAGCCAGCGTGGGCCTCCATCGCCCGACGTGATAAATATTGACTTAGTCATACTCTTTCTTCTGCAGAGTTAATTAAAGTGAGGACTGTTTATTTTTCTGGGGCTGCCAACTTGAATTTGATGCCCTGTGTTAATCAACACCCACCATGCTTTCTGTGTTAGCACCGCCATCGCCCTCTTCGATGGGAAATAACTGGAAAGTGCGAGTGTGGCCTTTGTTTTGCAATGATTGTGTGAGCCAATGGTTTGGACCTTCAGGATGAGGATATTTTTGCAAAGTGGAGTCACTGTGGCAAGTTATTATTTATTTTTGGTTCAGGGTTAAGATTCAATTTCAGTATGCTAGTTAGTTTGGGTACATTAAATGAGATTTAGGGTGCTTTCAATCTATTTGTTTGCTCTGGTCTGAATCAGTGGATGAGTTGGTGACTGTAAAATGCATCACTACCAGCCACGTGAGCACGTTCACTTCCGCTCATTGGTCAAATATGTCTGTGACAGACAAATATGTCAGTCATATATGTCTCCAGCTAGCTAGCTAGCTGCTAGAGGATAAGTGAAATTCTTCAGCTAGCTGCTAGCTAGCTAGCTGGAGAATTTCACTTATCCGCATCCCAATATGCAAAACACACCTGGTTATGGGAGCTATTTAGCTAAAACTACGTCTTGTAGTTGGGTCAGGTCAAGGTCAGACATCGTTACCACCACAAATGTAGCGCTCCAGAGTTTGTTTGGGACTGTAAGGAGACTACGTCCTTAAAAGGTCTTGGTACAGTTGTTTTGGTCCTGCCCAAATGAATCACACCAAGGGGTAAAAATGAACCAGAGTCGGATTCAACCGGACTAAACAGCACAGGTCTGAAAACGTCAGATAAGCCAGGTACAGAAACAAATAGTTTCTGCCAGTTTGTTGTGGATAGACTTGACTGGCCTGCAACTGACCTCAACCCCCTTAAACACCTTCGGGATGAAATGGAACGCTGACTGTAACCCAGGACTTATCGTACAGCATCAGTCGCCGACTTCACTAATGCTCTTGAATGGGATGAAATCCCTGCAGCCAGGTTCCAACATCCTGTGGAAAGCTTGAAGCCAAATGTGTGCTTGTCTGTCCACATACTTTAGGCCATATGGTATATCATGCCATCTTTCATACTAAATATCTAAATACATAAAACCTGCATTTAACCAAATTCTAAGAAACACCTACTATTTTACAGTAATATGTTTACAGAATAAATGTCCTTATGAGTGTCTTTAACTCCATCAGTAAAATCAGCTTCATCTGTTTTGACCGAAAACACAACAGAAACTTTTTTCCAAATTTTGTTTATAAGTGTCTTGTTTAAACTTTGGTGTTTACAAGTCAGTGATGACCACTCAAAAGTTATTCCTCTGGTTGTTACTACAGTCAATAGGTATGATTATACTTATTATGAAAATCTGTGCAGTAAATCTTTAATTGATCTCTTAAATTATAAATATCCTCTTATAGGAATCAAGTTTGTTTAATGGTTTCGATTAGATCATAATCATCTCGACCAGATTCTTTAATATTTGAGATAAATGCAGATAATGTCACAGATTGTCACAATCCTGTATTGTATTCTGTGTGTTTGCTGTGTGGATTATAGGATGTCAGATTCCTCAGGTGATGTTGACATCTTGTATACAAAAGGTGCCTGCTAAATGCACCCTCTTTGTTCTTCACTCATATTGAGACAGGAAGGTGAAAGCCAGACAGAAGTGAATCATTTAACCCTGGAAATCTGCATTCATATAAAAGGAATTGAGCAGGCAGCTCCGTGCTGCTACACTAGAAAACCAGTGGAGTTGATGAGGAAGGGCGTTCAAACAAAGCTTGAAGCTACTAGACAGCCCAACAAGATGCTTTGTTTCTCCTCAGGATCATCAAACTGCACTTCTTCTTGTCTGCGTTTGTGGTTGCTGGGTAATTGAGTTGCACTGCTGTCACAGTGTGAGTCACCAGCTGCTCATTATTCCAGCTGCTGGCAGAGGAAGAGGCAACATCAGCCACGTTTCGAGTGCGGTCATTATAACGGCACCGTACCTGGAGATGTACATGGGGAAACATCTCCAGACCCTGTCAGGAAGATAGCCACTCCCGAGTCATAACTGATGTACTCATCCGTGAGTAAAATATTCATCAAAAACGTGATTGCATTCATAATTCAGGGGGTTGAGAGAAGATTCTTCTTTTCTTCTGGTATTATAAATCTTCTTGGTCTCCACCCAGCAGGTTCAGAAGCTCCAGCAGCTTTTAACACACCTTAGAAAATGTATCACTAATCAGTCTACAAGAAGCCTCAACTGTAAAATGTAATTTTCTTCTCAGACACGTTTTATCCTGTGCCATTTTGCATCCCAAACCAAATTCTCACTTTTAAATTTTAAAAGTAACTCACGCATTGGCTGCAGACTGAGTGAAATCAAAGTGCAGAGAATCGAGAGACCTTTGCAATAAAAGCTAAGAATAAATGTGTTTCACCCAGGAACTTCCTCAGATGAATGCCTGAATCGCATAAAATAACCTATTACAGTTTTAAATACTGATGTAACATAATATCATTGTGCGCAGTATTTAACTAGGGTGTGGCAGGTTTTGCCCCATTCAGACATGCACTTCCAAGTCAATCAACATTTTCAACCTGTCGAGCTTTACTACAGAGGCTCAGTTGGAAATGAGCGTAAAAGTAAATCCTTGGTAATAATCTTAAGTCAGTGTCAACTTATTTCATTTTTCTGCTCCTTTTCATGGTCTTCATCAGCATCTTTGGACTTAATCCACTCGCTAGTAAGAAGGCTGTTTGAGAGTAATTCTCAAGAAAATATATTGGAGAGGTTATCCAGTACTGAGGGTGTTCACCAGTCTAAAAAGGATAAACAGTCAGTGATTAAATATCAAATGCTAATTCACTTTTCTTTTTTTTTGCAACCTGTGTGAACAGCCTACCTCAGCGTTGAGCTCCAGCAGTGCTGCCACTGTGTTGTGGAAGAAAAAGGGCTGTGGGTCTCCTTTATTGATCGAGCATTACTCACACATTCAAAAATGGAAAGTTACCATTATGAAGATTTATGTTTGTACGCTAAACAACACCATGAAAACCAACAACCATGTCCTCTTTTATGTTGTAGATTTTAGATGTCTGATGTCTTAAGTTTCAGGCTTGGATTGTGGATTTTATTCTCTCTCTCTGATATGCTTAAGAATTTCCAAACATATTTAAACGTATGTGTTCACCTATTTGTTTACTGTGCCTTTATCCTACAGTACATGTTGATCCATCTCCATCCTCCGACAGTTACAGTTTACATTACAGTACCTCCCCCTGGCCTTCTCCATCTCTGCCAGCCCCCCACCAGCATCCTCATCCCCTTTAGTCATGCGTCATATTCTTCCCTCTGCAGAGCGATTCATTTTTCATTTGATCTGGACAGTGGAAACTGAGCTAAATCCCCAGAGAGATTCCTGCCTGTCCCCGCAGAAAACTCCATCTCACTGGCATGGACATTTTCTAAAGGGCTGCAGCCATTTACCAGCATGGTTAATTTATACTGTAGGTCATGATTGGGACTAAACGTTGGGTGAGTGATGTCTTCTATCTGATTCTTTCTCAGCAGTCATCAGCACTTTATTTTCTGATGTTCTATGTGCAGTTATCTTGTTTGATGTGGAGGGATTCAGGGTGAGCGTATGAAAGGTTCTGCCCCTGGAGTCTATGATTAGATAGCCAGATGCAGAGATAATGGCAGGGAACAATTGAGATTAATGTGAGACTGTTGGACAAGATGTGCGATTCACATTACACTCAGACTCATGTCTCATGCCTTGTCTTTGCCAACGATAAAATGAAAGTGAAAGTGTGTGGATAAAGATACGGCAGTAGTGAGAAAAAGCTAAAAATCCTCTAGAGTAGCTACTGCTGGCAGGGCTAACGTTTTATGTTTGCCTCTAAATGCACTAGTCCCCAAATGATATGCAGCCACCAGACACTTAGATCAGTCATAGAATAACACCATCAAACATTCAATCATGCTTGAATGTATTTTTAATATTGAATGTCAGGGTTATGATAAAGAGCGACTGAGATCTCCATTTGTGGCACTGACTGCCAGGCGCTTCAGGTAATGGATATGAACGCCTACACGGGGGAAATATCCCCACTTTTAAAACCCAATACAACAGTCTCTCTCTTCCTTCTTCTCTCTCTCTCAATGCATTAATAATAATATTACTAACATAGAAGCAAAAAAGAAAAAAAAATCCACATATTGTACAAGACTCCTCCCCGAAATGAAGATCGTGTCACACCTCCTCGCGTGGATCCCTTGCCTCTGGCTGTGTTACTCCTGAGACAGGCAGCCAGCCACCTGCAGGATTTCTCCCTTGATCAACTGTAGGACAGGCCCCTTTGATACTGCCCCCCCTCCCCCCACCCCCCATTTCACAGCCACAAAAAAATACCAGATGGCACAGAATCCCCAGAGAGAAATAAAAAGGAGGAGGAGGTGCAGGAAGAATTGCCTTTGTTAACCCAATGCTGGCAAAAAGTAAAGATTGTGCTGTTCGCCTTGACCCGGGAGCTAAATAAGATAATGAGCGTGATCGTTCCAGAGGCAGGGGAGGAACTGGACCCCGGCCAGTCAGGGCATGCTCATTTGCCTGGCATACACCAGCCCATTAGAGAAAGAGAAAGTGTGCTTCTATCCTGCGTGACTTCTCTGAGCATACTGCCCCCCCCTATTAGATGGACCTGCAGAAGAAGTCTTGTTTAGCACTCCCTGCTGCTCCTGCTGCCCGCACGCTTTGCACATAGGGCTGCCTTCTCTGTCTGTAGTGATCAAGAGGTATTTATAGGAATGACAAACAAGGGAGACACAGGGCAGAACAAACAGAAGGGAGACCAGGAAGGCGAGAGAAGAGAGAGGAGTCAAACTTGTTCCACTGTCTGAACAGCAGTGGCTCTGCTCGAATTGCCTCGGTTCAAACTGAGTGCAAAGATGAAGTCACTTTGCTAAACATCCGACTGACATGCCCTTAGAAAGCACCAGGCGTAATACATTTTCAAAAATACAACCTGCAGCTATAATTTGCACTCACAGAAACCCACTTAAAAAGTTACCTGCTTATTACAACGTTGGTCTCATTTTCATAGTTTTGGGCATCAATTCTACTGGTTATGCTCACTAAAGTAATATCTGAGATTTAAGGACATGGTGACACTGCTATAATGAAGTGCAACAGATGAACAAAAAAGTAGTCCGATGATGTGACCAGCCAACAGTTTAGCCAGATTTAACCACTTTATTTAGAAGTGAATGTGAGCGCAGCAGAAATGTTGGTATTTCAGTTACAATGATAATTTGTAAGACTTACTGTACGGTAAAAGAAGAACTTTATCTGATATGAATGTGAAGTAACTGGTATCTGTATTTAAAAGGTGTCCAGACTAACACTATACTGATAACTTAGGAACTGTTAAGAACATTAACATCACATTTAAGATCACATTTAAACAGCGCTTTGTTGAGAGGTGATCTAAAATTGCCAGCTTTCCAAGTGTGGATAAGATAGGAGGGAGTTAAATTAACTAAAATCAGGGTAAGCTATATGATAAAAGTGTGATTTAAGAAGTGATTTAAACTCAGCTGAGCGGATCTCGTCAGGCAAATCACTCCAAAGTCTCAATTAGCCTGACAGCTTTTTGAGGATCTCATACATGAAGGTTTCAAAATGCTTTAAAAGTGACTAATATAATTTTAAAAATCAATTCTAACACAAACGGAGAGACGGTGTTAACAGGCTAAAACAAGTGTAATGTCTCTTGCTTCTTCTTTCTTGGGAGGACATCCCAGTTTATAGCCCAAGACTTTTTGATTGGGGTAGCTAAAAAGGACATAGCAGAAGTCAAAGATGTGATGAGATAAGGGCAGCTTTCAGTGTCCTTATGTGTTGTTTGAATCTGCACAATTTTCCTAAATACACAAAAACAAGACTTAACTGGTTTAGTGATATGTTGATTACGGTTTAAATTGGGATTGAATGCTCCAAGATTGCCAAAACTTTTTAGCTCTTATAGATTTGGGAGTGCGTGTTCAGAAATGTTACCAGATCTTAGCGGTTAACTTTGTGAGTACAGGATTGACGATAGTAGAGCACCTCCACAAACTGCCTCCTGAATCTCACAGCAGAGTTAGTGGAGACATGAGAAGGGTGATATGACAGAGCTTTTCCAGCAGGATTGATGGCGTATCACTGTGTGGACTGAGAGTGAAGACGACCCTGCAACATGAACAAGGAAATAGACTGCGGGATCAAATGAAACAGACAAGAAGAGCGACCGTGAATAGAGAACGAGAGAAAACAGAAAACAGCAGACAAGGAATCAAGGGCTGTGTGAGTGACTCATAGGCCAGAGTGTGTAGGTCATCTGCTTGCTCTTTTAGCTTGCTTTAAAAAAATAAGCAGAGGAAATGAGAGGGAAATGAGAAATAAAGAGACAGAGAGAGGGAGGAAGTGATGGAATGGAGTGCATGCAGGTGACAAGCTGCCACAGGGAGAGAGGAACAGGGCTCCAGTGATGCTCTGCAGGGTGAGAGGCCTCGTCTGACACCGCAGCAGCGATATGGGAGCTGACAGGTCGAGGAGAAAAAAGAAAGAGGAAAAAAAAAAAAGGAGGGAAGGTATCCTGCAGAGGATGAGTCCAACAACTCCGACATGACACTTCCAAAAGCTAATTTAGCGCTGCTGAGAGATGATATGTCAGGCTTTCTGCACCTCACTGTGCTGCTTCATATGGAGACACTGATATAATTACACTTCCATACAGGACAGCCTGAAGCCTGCAGCAGAATGTATTTTTTCTTTTGGTATTTGCGTAATACTTTGTGTTGAAAGGTATTTAAACAAAGCGCTGTGTTTTTAAAAAACGGCTGTGGCTCAGGAGGGGGAGCGGGTCGTCCACTAATCGGAAGATCGGCAGTTCGATCTCCGGCTCCTCCAGTCCGCATGTCGAAGTGTCCTTGGGCAAGATACTGAACCCCAAATTGCTCCCGAAGGCTGTGCCATCAGTGTATGAATGTGTGTGTGAATGGGTGAATGTTGGCATGTGTTGTAAAGTACTTTGAGTGGTCAGAAGACTAGAAAGGTGCTATATAAATGCAGCCCATTATCCCTGTCAACACCAAATCTTACACTCAATTTTACGGTGGTTATTGCAACATTGCGGATATTTTGCATCCAAAGTTGATGTTCAGATGACAAAGTATTACTCCTTCTAAGTTTTTTGTCCTCATTGCGATGTCCTCCGGCGACTTAGCTTGACTTTTATGCCATCCACCGACTCCCGACAGTGACAATATTTCATGAATGGATCACAAATTAAGGGCGTTTCTTAATCAGACCCCTTGCTAAAGTGCGTCTCCTCTCAGCAGACAATCTGTATCTCCATTTCTCTTTCCTTCTCCCCCTCATTTCATCATCCCTCTTCTCTTTCTATTTCTCACCGTCACCTTGAAGCTGTGAAAGTGGCGTGTTCCTGGGGGAGGAAGGGTGCAGGATGCAGGGTAATGAATCGGACCACAGGGGTCATGGCGCCACTGTCACCTCTTCTCATGTGCTGTAATGAGCCGAGGTCAACGGATGGGAGGCGCCAGGCAAAACCCGGAGAAAACAGCAGCACGCTGCAGTGCTACCCGCTCCCCCAGCAAACCTCATTAACTGGGCTTCAACTCCAGCTCGCCTGCTTCTGTCATTTACTGGTGCCATACACGAGGAACTTTGGCTTAATTCCAAATCCAGAAATTGCTATTTTGTTATTTCTCTGTAATGAGTTTGTTTTGCTTTAATTTCTTTATCCCTAGCTGGTTGTGAAAAATGTAAAATGCAGTACAGAAAGGTAATGCTCAACATAGGGATTAGATCATGTAATTAATCAAATTTCTTTCAATGATACATTAATTGATAGGAAACAAATAAACAAAGGTATCGCTTCTGACTATGTAAGCCTCCCTGTACCTTTTAAAAGTCTTAGTTTCTAGTGTCTTTAAAGGATAAAGAAGCAGGCTTGTGGCTGAAAGATTGCGGACTCTATACCCAGACTGACAGATAAATCTAGATGGGAAAATTCCCTCTCAGTCATTATCACTGCCGCCATTAAGAAAAGTGCTTCATTAACAAATGCTCCAGTGGAGCTGCTCAATAGCCAGAGGATCAGCTCACGATGAGGTGAAGACCAGTCTCAGAACTGCTTGAACAAGACAAGCCGTCGTGACTAACTTAAAGATTTTTGTCTCAGATCTCAAACCTTTCTGGTTTGCGTCCACTGCAAATACAACATCAAATGAAAGAAAAAGCTTTTGTAAAGTAAAGAGAGCAGAAAATTGTATTTTACTGTTTGAAAATAAGAGACATCTAACAAGATTTTAACACCTTCCCATACCTTTCTGTACGCTAAATCCCCTTCTGTCATTGATAGATAATGTTGTTTTTACCACCCAGCTTCGGTATGAAAAGTGGCACCGAGAACACAGGAGACCAGATTCCTCACGCCTTTCTTCTCCTCTAGCTGCACATTTCTTCACAGATGGAGTTAAATTATGCAGCACAAACTGTCTGGATATAATGTTCACAGAGTGAGGGGGTGTATAGAGCTCTCTCACTCTCTCTCCATCGTCCTGTGATGGGAGAGCAAGTCACACTTTTCAGCTGGGCTAGAAAATCATCTTGGAAATGTATTTGACACAGTGATAAACTAAATTTACCACACCATCTACTGTAAAAAAAAAAAAAAAAATCCTCCATGAGCGCATGAGCAGAGATGAGGATTGGCCACATAACCTCTGCCGGTTTCCTCATCTCATCGTGCTTCATGCTTGCGTGAGTGTTTTCCAGATTAGCTGATTATTATGAGCCAACATGACACAATATACTTCCTCATTTCAAAAATAGTGACATAGAAGGAAACCATCACAGGATCCACACTCTGTACATCTGCAATTTAAACCGCCTTCATATGGATTTCTATCACATCCTCATATTCCACAGTATTTTTTTTCCTATCAGCAAAGCCTCGACAGAGGACAGGACGAGGCCTGCTCTGCAGCTTAGATAGCCTCTGAATAAGCATGAGAGGGTTTCACACTGCTGAAAAGTTGAACAATTGCAGAAAGACAGACCGATTATCTCCTAAATGTCATGTTTCCCTGAATGAGTCACAGGGGTGACTCTTTCTCCCCATGATGGCTACTGATAACGGCACGCAAAATCTCAGTCCCGGAGCACATTTGCATTCTAATAAGCCACCAACTTCCTGTTCGCCATTCTTTTCTTTTTCTATTTTTTCTTTTAGATTTTTTCAGACAGAAAACAAATTGCATTTCAGTCGAGACAGAGAGGTGATAATCTCGGCATTCAGAGCAAGTCGTTCACTCCGAGTAACTGACGTTTTATTTCATACTTCACTGGTGGCTTACAACTGTACAGAAATCTCTGTACTCTGCATGGGTCTATATGTACTGTACTCCACATAGCCAGTAATGAAGTATCTTGTCATACTAAATGGAGATCTGCAAGAAACTTGCCAAAGGAAAAAAGAAGTCATTACTACACATGGTTAAGTCACTGTATGATTTAGCATATTGCAGGAGGTAGGCTCATTGTGCTCAATAAAGTGATGTGTCCTCAGCAGGAAGCCCTACAGGTGGAAATTATAACATGCAGGTGGAAGTAATAACAACTGCTGGGATCTTTCAGGTCTAACAGGTTGAGGAAATAAAAAGGTTGTGAGCAGAGTGTTGGCAATGGCTCTTAAGATTTGTTTCTCTGATCAACCAAAGTAGGGTAAGGGTTGCTAAAAATCCTGTTGGATTTTAGCAAAAAACTCCAGGAAGTGCTGCAATGAAGAGGAAGAAAACTTAATAAACCTTCATCTCACATCTTAAAATTACTGTGGCACATGTACAAGTCAGTCTAATTACTTGCATTAATTGCATTCTGTGCACACAACAGAAAGGTCTGAAGGAATTAGTACAGCAGTGAACTTTGGTGTTTATGTACACAAACCATTTGACAGGTCCATCAATGCAAAATGTGTACGCAACTATTCTTCAAACCTACAAAATTCTATATATTTGTCAGGATCCCAAGGTTTCCAAAAGTATCACATATGTCATGCTGATATATAAAATATGCATAAGGTTATGCACAATATATCTAGTTTTTGGTTCATTAAATAGCTTTAAGCTTAGTCCATCCACATAAGTGTTTTCACTTAATTTGACTGGTTAGACCTCCTCCTGACATCCATCTCACTCTCCTGTTAAACCTGTTAAGGTAGGACAATTGACACCTTTATGAATTTTACTGGTACATTGATTTTGGTGGCCTCATGTAACCCCTCGCCTAGTTCCTGAGCAAAGGTCTTAAACAGTGTAACCAGTATTTAATGTAAACCATGAGGTTAAGTAGGATAATCGAACATTCAAAATGGTAAAATAAAGTTTTGGCAATATGAAAAAGCTGCACAATTGTCCTTCTGTTTTAGGAGGGACTAATAATATTTCATTCCGTCTGTCCTACATCCAAATGGATATTGAGCCAATTATCAAATGAGCTTTGCAACCTGTCAATGTTGGTTTCTTTTAACTAACGTACTTGTTACTATCCTGCTTGTTTGATATTTAATGGGGTTCACTTTTGTTAAGTGCAATATAAATTAGTCTTAACTACATACACTTAATTTATTTGCTATGACCACTATCTTTCCCAAATGCATAAACTCAAGCACTGCTGGTTGGTGCATCTTTGTTCCATTAATGGCGGCACGAGAACACTTAACACTCAATGGAAATATACTAAACAAAATTTGTCGTTTAGGAATAAAAACATGTTAATATTAATATACTCTAAGTGAAATTTTCCATCAATTTTTAACTAATTGTCAGTGTGATTAATTGCATCTCCAGCCGCTCTACAGCACCACCTGGATTTGAACACAAGCTTTCTAGATGCTTACACAGTGAACCTCTGATACATTATGGGAATAAAACAAAATTTGTGACCTAATTTAAGTAGACAAACCGAATGGGGCTCCATTACCGTCCGTCTAAAGACATCTTTCCAGCTTCTATCTAACAGGCCAGTTTATGCCTACCTGTTCTCTCTGCTGCTGCTGTTTTATCACTGCCAACACTGCTGCTGAATTGTTGCCCTGCATGCATTTTCCTCCACTCCCACCACCACCACCACCTCAGCATCCACCTGTGGCCTCTGTTCTCCAAGAGCCTTGTGGGTAATTTGCATTGATCACTCCCTGTGCTCTCATCTGCTGGCCAGTGTGCTTCACAAGGAGTGATAAGTTGCAGAGCCTTGATGCTAAAATGAACTGCATGTCAGTCAGCTTTACTCAGTCAACCTTCTGTTCTAAAAGGTGAGTCTTCTGATGATTACATGGCCTATTCATGTTGTCTCTTTTGGGCAACACTGCATACATAAGAACACATTCTCCTCCTGGGTTTTGTCTCTAACACTGATTAACAGCCGATCAGCTCCAGCTGCTGACAGGACACATGGGACTTCTCACACCGTTGAATTAAAATCTAGCTCTTTTTCCAGAGTAATTTGTCTATGCAAGCATTGATCAAATGCAAGCAAGATTTCTTCATCCAATCTATTTTACCGTTAATGTAGTTAAAACAATTCCATTAGCATTGGAAATGGCTGAGTAATTACAGCACACAATGATTATTGATGATTCATTCATCTGGCTTGTTATTTGCATGATGAGGATGTGTGTAAATACAGCACAGACTGTGATATGAATCTATTGATGAACTGCAGAGCAATTCTCTTGTGTTTGTGACATAAAATGTATGTAAACTGGCGATCTCCTATATAATCGTGCAGCAAAAAGTTCATTTTCCATATACATTATAATTATTATGTGATCACTCGAGCTGTCTCCTGAGCTGCTGCGAGGCAATTAATTATAAATTCATGTTTGTTTTAGTGATTCCAGACAAAAATAGGAAGAGCGTGCTCATAAATATTTAATAAAGCAACCAGCAAATTGTGGTGACAGTAATTACTGATGGACAGCAAAGCACTGTATCAGTGTCCATGAGCCAGCAACTAAAATGCTCTCTGTGCACCATCTGGTAGTAATGGTGAGGGGAATAAAAGCTAATAAGTGATTAATAAAAAAGAATTAGTAAAATACAGGATTCCCGAATATAAATACATCGTTTATTTTTAGGGTTCAGGGTTATCTCAGTCATTTACAGACAGCAGAATAGATTCTACTTAACAGACACGTGTCCACCAGCCAACATTTTGGTGCAGGGTGGGGGCAAAGGTTACAGATACCATCCTTCAAACCACTCTCAAGTTGTGCTGCAGCTAACTCTGCATCATTTTACAGCAGAGTTCATTATATATCTCAATATAAAGGTCACGCAATGTAACTTGGCATATTTGCCAGATCCACACAGCAGAAAGGGAACTTCTCTAAAAAAAAAAAAAAAAAAAAAAAAAATGCAGCTTAAATATGCAGAAATTGTGTAATACAGGTGTTGTGAAATGAGCGCAAAGTCTGAAATGCAGCTTAAGTGTTGTGGATGTGATTGTGATGTTAAGAGGGCCTTCCTCCGCCACAAATTGGATTATGTGAAATTGGATATGCCGTTTTCCCCTGTTTGCCACAATATTCCGATTAGAAATTCCTTTAAATTTAGCCAAGTAAAAACAAGTATGTGTCATATGTGTTTGCATGTAAAAATGGTTTTGACTCATATGGAGGCAAAAATCAAGCAAATGAAGAAAATGCATCATCACTCACATAACACATTAATGCATTTTTCATTGAGGTAACAGCCTCAACTCTTCTGGTTTCAGGCTTTCCACAAGATTTTGGAGCCTGGCTGCAGGCATTTGCTCCCATTCAGCCACAAGAGCTTTAGTGACATCAGCGGCTGATGTTGGAAAAGGCCTGGCTCGCAATCAGCATCGCAATTCATACCAAGGGTGTTGGATGTAGCTGAGGTCAGGGCTCTGTGCAGGCAAGTCAAATTCTTCCACACCAAAAATGGGAAAAAAACATTTTTTATGGAGCTGGATTTGTGCATTGCACATCGTCATGTTGAAACATCCGACCGGCGGAGAAAGTGAACTCACTGACCTCTTAGTAATAAAACTACCAGCCAGACATGTTTATACAGTCCAATATTTAAAGTTTCCTCTGTTCTGTTTTGTGTCTCTTTGGCAACACTCTTGAACAACTTGAATAAAAGTAACTCTCAGAGTCTTAAGTGTGTCAAGCAAACAGCCTCTTCTCTGCCTTTCCATTCTGCCTTTTATTTCTTTACCTAACACTTACTCTTACAATGTATACAATGTATAATGATCACAGGGTCACAGCAGTACTTGTTATACATCCACGTGTTACGCACTTGCTATGCATCCAGGTATTCAGCTGTAGGATTGACTGACAGTTAACCTGTGGATAAGAGTATGAGCTAAATGTGTCTAAACGTAAAAAATAATGTACTGACTGTATGGATAATGTGATAATATTCTGCGCGGTGCACAGAATGATATTTCATCTGACAAAGCTTCTCTTTATGTTGCTTTAGTCTTGCAGGGTTCTCTGAAGCATGCACAAAACAGACAACAAATAAATAATAAAACAGAAAATCAATGAGCCACATCGAGACAGACACAAGCTATTTTCGCCCAGATTGTTATTCTCTGTTGGTATTTACAAAACTTCCAAAGACCACAGTGGGTCTAGACTATGAGCCCAATTATGGTTAGCCTGTTAAACCCTTTGCCATTGATTTCTTTTCAGGCTCCATGTGCCAGTCCTGATGTGGGTGTGCTGAGCTGGAATCAGTTCCCCCGAAAGACTCTGAAATGGAAAGCCTTGTTTCAGCCTCTCTGCACCAAATTAGATTGCGTCCTTGTGTCAAGGGGAGTTGTTTGTTTTGGTCGAGTTTCTCTTTGTCAAAAGGTCAAATGAGCAGGCCTAGGAGTGTCCCGAGCAGCATTTTTTGTCACACATTATTTATGGGTATTCCACAACAGATGGGTACAGCAAAGGCCTGGGTTATACAGTTGATATAAGGATACAAGGCTGTTCCCTCTCTGCCAAATGGCATTTCGGGATGGGTCAAAACAGGAGCAAGTCCGTAACTGTAAGGAAAGAAATGTATGAGAAGGTGCACAGAGAGGAAGAAGTGGTACAGAAAAGCTGTGAAGTTTGCGAGATTGTAAAACTAAAACAAAAATCCGATATTGGCAAAGGACACTTTGGCACAACAGATGCTGACTGGATGTTTTTTTTTTTTCCTTCCGCAGCTGAGAGGGTGGTGGAATAAATCAGTGTCAGACTCAGAGCTAATGTGAAACACGTGATGGTCAGTGACAGTATGAGTGATGACTGCATTATTGAGCTATAAACTGCAGTCCCAATTTGACAATAGTAATGGTATGCTTCCTGGACAGATTTTTGTCAGGCGTGAAAGGAAGCTATATGTCAAATTGTGCTATATCTACAGGATGCGGCGCTAAAAAAAAAAAGAAAAAAAGAGAGAAAAGTCCCCTTTTTTATTCCACAGTTTGAGATCTTCAACCAGTGAATGTAATCATTCAGCTGCTGGTAAGAGGATATAGAAAGTTTCAGTGTCAAAGGAGATGAAAAAATGGTTATGACTTAAACTAATGGTTATACTTAAAACTAATGCAGATTGAATAGAAACTTGATTATAGTAACTGAAAATCACTATAAGCTGCAAACTCAAACACACAACACGGCATATCAATCTTCAGAAAGAACAATCTTCAGAAACATTATACGACTTTACAAAATATATAACTGATTTGTAACAGTTTTATCATGTGAAAGACCAAATCTAGCACTCAATCACCAGCCTGACACAAGCAAATGTTTGACAGGGTCAGAGCAGTGTTAAATCTTTAAAAATATATAATAGAATATTTGTTTATCGCTGTGATCTCTACCGAAGACTGTTTTAATACTCTTGCAGTTATTAAACTGAAGTGTAGCCACCTGCAACACCTGCCATGATTTGCAATCTCATGGAAACCACCACACATCATGTGGGCAAGCATGAGTATCAGAAAACAGAAAATGTTTAAAAGATTTAAACTATGAACCAGTTTATTCTAAATGTTTTCAAGAGATGTTTTTTTTTCCTGACTAAGCTCTCATTCTGCTTATTAGTGGAATAAAAAGGATTTACAGTATCTACAGTATGCATATATCAAAGGTCTGAACTGATGAGGAAAATTAGTGCTACATGGGGTGACATAAAACCATCATTTTCTCCATCTGACTGTTACATTGAATTAAAAGGCCAGATAGTGGGCTTTCATCCTGGAGAAGCAGGTCGAGAGTAGACGACTCCCCTGGCTTCTTAGCCTTTGAACCGCAGCCACAGCGAACGTCCTGCGGTATCTTTATCGCGGCCAGGGGGCTCGATAACGGAGGCAGGGATCACAAGGGTGTAGAGAGATTGAGAAATAAACCATATTGGGTTGCATGTTAGGAGGGCGATAAATGACATAAATCCTGCATCCCAGTCAACATGCGATAACAGGTTATAGTGGGTAATAAAAAAAAAAAACAGGGTGCGAGAGGCCCCGAGAATAAAGATAATTATTTTTGATAAGTTGGAAATGGGAAAAGGGTAAGTTGATAAGGCCAGGCAGGGTGACTGAACACTGCTGACATTGATATTCCCCTGCATGCAAGACTTTCCTGCCTGCCTGTTGAGGAAAGGTTGAACTGCTGTGGGAATACAGCTCTTAATAACCAACTGTAAGTATGCAGTGTTCATATTATTTGTAAATAATCGTGAAGTTAGTCAACTTCCTACTAATATTTTATGAGTTTTATGATTATCAGCATAGCTGTGTTCCACTAAAAGCATTACAGTAGGCAAGCAAGCAGCTGTAAGGAGTCATTCTGTAAAAATACTGCAGCTGTGAACCTGGAATCATTAATATAAGAAACAGTCGAAACAGAAATAGTCGAGCTGGAGGTAAAAAAGTAAATAAAATTGACTTCAGATAAGTACTACAGCAGAGCAAGCTGAGCATGGAGACATGAGAGAGGCAGATATGATTTGGGGTGAGTGTGAAGTGTTTGCTAAAGAGGTTTGAACTTGTGATGGGAGACGGGGAGCAGCTCAATATTTGACAAAGTTCATCTCTCCATGGTTAAATGAAATGATCCACATTTCGAGAAATACACTTATTTGCTTTCTTGCGGAGAGTTAGACGAGAAAACTGATACATGTGTCTGCGCATTGGAGCTAGTGTCAGGAGGCGAGGTTAGCTTAGCTGGCTAAAAGTGCTTGTTTTTACCACTGACAGGCTCAGATTGTTGTCTGACAACATCATGGAAAGGACCATACAGAGAAATAAAACTTTTTTTTTTTACTTTTCACTTGATCTGGTCTGTTTGTGACTAACCGAGTCTCACGTCTCTAAGCGTAACTTAGTGTTATCTAAAAGATTTTCAAAGTCATGGCTGAATTTTTAGCTGATTTCGATAACAAATCAACTCTCGCGAGATTTCAGAACGAGACTTCAAGACACAATAACAAACAAAACTAAAGTCTTTAACTCATGACGTTTTTCCCCATAGATTGTACTGAATACTCTTTTCATGTAGTTTGATATAGTACCCACCTATTAAGAGTCAATTAGCAGTCTAAATCCTAATTATTAATACATGAATAACTTATTATTCATATATTAGTAATAATAATAATAATAAGCAGACATCCAACATCTTTGATGAATACAGAAAACTAATCATCAGCACAGACTCTGTAAAGTGAGACAGCAAGACCAGCAACTCTGTCAGATGTGTCACTAAACTGCTACAACACTGAAAAATATGTGCGACCTAAAATTTGATAGAAGCTTAATGTTTGTGACTACACATACTTTATATAAGTGATAGCTCACCTTTTGTCTCTGCAGATATGAAGTAATTTATTCCTGCCTCTCCCTTTTCTTCGTCCCCCATGCCTGTCAAACATTTCCTGCGCCGTGGGATGAAGTGAAAATTATTGAAAACCAAGCTTTCAAACAAAGTTGCACCACATGGTCCAAGCAGAGTTTCCTGCCACAGCAGTTCTGGACTCCCACTTCTCTCCAAGGAACTAGAATAAAATTCAGAAAATACTCTTTAAAGAGGCCACTTGACAGTATAGGAAACACTTCAGAAAACAATTCTTCCACCGTGGAAATCTACAGAAGCCGTGAGTAATGACTTTAACAATCCGCCTACACAAATAAATACACCTTCACTTCAGTTAAATGTACAGTATAACAAGGTCATGATCAAGTCATCAGCAGATGGGAGGCTGAAGAAAAGGGTCAAACGTTTGTGACATTTGGTCAAAATCAATTTGTTGCGCATTCTTACCTTAGGTTGGCTGCATGCCTCGTCATGCTCCTTTCAGCAACGGGTAGTTCTAAGAGATACAAAAAAAAAAAGGAAATCTTAGTTTAATTATCTGAAATTAAACTTCTTCTCATTTTGAAAAGGTAAGCTCTGAACATTTACTAAAGGATTAAATTACTAAATGTCATTGAGTGTCTGTAGTACTAGAGTGAGCTGCTTGGATTTCCCCCACTTCCTTATGCCAACCTGCCATACCACCTTGAGACCCGGCATGATGCGTTAAAGTCAGCCGGTGGGCTTCATCAATCATGACGCAGTTGTAATCAAACGGCAGAATTATGAAAAATGGTGCCTGTCATAACAACGTGCCTCGGTGTGCGAGATGCTGAGCGTCAGAGTGAGAGACCACTTCCACTTCATCAGAGACATTCCTCTTCTAAGATTTTAGGAGTCAATGCAAGATTAAATTACTGGTTAAAATGCAAATATTTCGCAGTGCATCCCCAATACATCCCTATCACAAATGAACTCTATAGGAGTGACAGAGAATTAGATCTAGAGAGGATGGAGTGTAGTAAACAACTTTACCTCAAGCCTGGCCTTGTTGAGACCACAACTATAAATCATTGATGCTTTCTATTTTTTTTCCTGTTTTCTTCCACAGCGTCCGTAATCTGCCTCTTTTGTCAGTTTGCTGAGCTAAGCTTATTTGTGTGTTAAAGCCCAGCCCTCCCAATGAAATTAGCTTGGCATAATCTCATAAATGTAATGATTTTTCAAACCTTCTGTACAGACACGAGCAATTAAGCTTAAAAACATTCCCTTGATTAATTAGTTTAATGTGATGCTTGCTTGTCACATGAGGCCACATCCCCAGATTTATTACGGACTCCAGTGAGTGTTTAGCAGTGTGCAAAAATCATTTTGCAGAACAGTTAGTTCCAATCCATATGACTATTTCAAAGTGTGATCACATCCACAGTTGTCCTTGATCTGAACCACTTTGGGAAAAGTTAACTTTTACTCTGTGTTTGGTTCGATTAGGTTCACACTGTCCAATCACAGGCACTCTGAGGCTTGTAAACAAAACTAACATGGACTCACAAGGGGAAGCTTGTATATTGGACATAGATAGACACAGATTTGATTTGTGACTGTGGTTTGACCTCATTGGTCCTGATATAGCTGATTGCTTGTTATCACATGTCTCAGGACTGAGACCTGACAGTGTCTCAGTTTGGTTATTTTTTGGCCTAATGAACCAACCCTAGTTTCTTCCATAAGTTTCCCCTTAATAGCTGGTCTGTAAACTTTTTTCTACACTGATTGACAACATCAGATAAACATCACCAGTACATCAAATGGGGTTATTCTAAAAGTCTTGTGTATTATACAAATCTTTCCTAAATTCAGTCTGACATGTTTGATAGTTATCTACATGATCTCCACTAGAAATTAAAATAAAGTCCTGTGGGTTTGGAAAATGCAACATGACCATCAGTAGATATGAAAAGACTAAAGCATTGAAGGTTTCAGAGTTCAGACACACTGTTCAGCTGAACAAAACTTTATAAAACCCTTCACTTCATCTATCATTTCTTTTTTTAAAGCCCTAACACACCCACACAGGTTTTTTTCTGGTACATGCATAGCCACTGTATGTATGCTGTAACCCCTTAAAGGAGAAGTATAAAGCTTTAAGGAGCAGTCACACGATGTTTCCATTCACCAAATATCTGCTCTGTTTCTCATTTACTTCTTTTGAGGCCCGTCCGTCGGACAAATTCAAGCCTCCATTTCCTGCGATGTCCAGCCGGCTCCGGCAAGTTGGAGAACAGAAACGTCATGTGACCACACCTTTAGTGCAGGGAAATTTTGCTGGACAGAATACTGATGTGACCTCGCCTTTTATATCTCATTTCCACCATATGGGTATTTACCTGAAAACAAGCCTTGGTTGAAATATTGCCAATAAAATTATATTAAATCTTAAAGGGAGCTCTGATTTCAGTGTGGAGGTACCTCATTTTATTTAAATTACATTAAGTCTACATATACTGTACACATGTGTGGGTTGATCATCTCATCATTCAAACCTGGGAGTTGCCCAGAACAACCACAGTTTACTTCTGGTGAAGCAGTTGGAGATCGACGGTGTACATTCTCAGAAAAGAGAAAAGACATAGCACAAAATAAAAGATGCTCTGTTTTAGAGAAATATTTTTTTGTCTACAGTCCAATGCTGAGCTCTCCACTTTTCTCTGTTCTAGTGTCCCCAGCAACTACTTAAGAAATGTCAGGAGGCGTTCAGAGTTGGATGATTTACCCAGATAGTCACAGCCAAAAATGGATGTTTTGCTGTGGGAGGTCTACTGTTTTCCTCATGACAAAAGAAAACCCCTTTTATATCATCACTGAAATGTTTCCAGATGTATCTGCATTTTGAAAACATAGTTAAATGCTTAAATGTCAGACATCTCTGCTGTGGCTTGTGAATATCTCAAGATTGACAAAAAAGGTTGTCCGAAAGGCCCATTTTGGTTGTGAGTCCAGTTGTCTGGACTCACACTGATCTGGATTGCTGTTAGATACCAGGCCACCACTTGAAGTTTTTTGCAAAGAGAAGAAATAGAGAGTAGAGATTTTAAATTACCATTTTTATTTAGGTCTGGATCCAAGTGTTAGTCAGCGGGGCTTCAAAGGGTTCTATATGCCCTTTTTTCATAGCTATTTCTTACAGTAAAACATGCTTTGCTGAAATCAGTGGCTTTCACAGATTCAACTTCAAAGTGAGCATAGGGGGAAAAATATTACTATAATAATGGAAATACACTTATAAGCTGTATTAGTTTACGAGTTGTACAGCAGAAAGTATATTTAGGACTGATTAAATTCCCCACACTCTTTTGATATAAACACCCTAGGACTTATTTTGTGTTCTGTGGCACTTTGAGCAAAACCTTGCTCCAAAAATCTGAGGGGAGTCTGAACTCCAGCTGAGACCAGCATATTGGACACGAGTCCATGTGAATTCCAAAACCAGGTCCAGTTGAGTTCAAGGGCAGTTTCTATCAGGTCAGGGCTGAGACTGGAAAAGAAAATAAGTGCTATTCAAGGAGTCTAAAATGTAATGTAGAGCTATAATGTGTTTGCTTGGCCTAGTTTGTCCCAGTTGAATTTTGCAATTACATTTTGTTTTCTAGTAATTTTTCATTTTTAAAACAAACTTTAGCTTGAAATCAGCAGCTGTCAAAGATACCATTAACAAAAGAGACACGGTTGTGATTAAGTTTGTACAATGATGTGTTCTGAGGAATTGTTTCCTGATGGAGACTTTTTTTTACTCCCCTGTGGGTGTCCAATGATTGACAGTAAGCAGAGTGGAACGAGATGTATGCACTGTTAGAAAAAACATTCAACTCAAGGGCACAATGAATAGACATTACAACAGAAACGGTGACAAAACCAAATAAAGACTTTTATGGTCATTATGATGGATTGGCTAATTTTCAAGTCTGTAGAAATGGGAGATCATACTGCACAAGAATAAAGGACAGGAAATGGAAGTAGAATAAGTGGCCCTGATATCGTCAGTCATTCTCACTGTGTGCAAACAAGACCAACCCAAGAGACTGACACGGACATTAATTAATTCCAGTATCAAGTACAATCCATCTAATCTTGGCTGTACTTTGACACACGCCTAGACATCCAACAAATCAATATGGAGGATATGAGTGATCATATTCTTTATATTTGTAGAAGAAAAGATAAAAGACCGGTTGAAGATGTGTTTTTGAGATTGGACTCCAGCCATGACCAGCACTGCCTTCACGCACACACCTGCGGACTTTTGGTGTTAATTGCCAGTAACTTGTGTCTACCCTACCTATGCCATCGCATAGTGAAGTTACACCTTACTAATGGAATTTGAGGTTTTCTTTTGGTGTGATCCAGGTGCTGGTTTGACATTTTTGTATTTTTAGAGGGCAAAAGTGGAGACAGCACCCAGCAGAAGTCAAGACAAGTCAGTCGAGGGCCTCAAAAAACAACTGAAGCAGCAACCAACACTGCTGTCAAGAAAACCATTGTAGTCAATGGTAAAATCTCCAAATTGTCAAGCTTTGAAGTCAAAGTCCTGGAGGTGCTCAGAATCATTAAAGCTGTGTGATACAGTCAAAAACTTGAGATTGTCAACTTCGAAACTTTTCCCACAAGTTAGAATCAAGCGTGCAACTAACACGGCTTGAGGCTGAAGCCGATGCAGAAGTCATTCTGCAAACCAATGGGTGACATCACATCTTACTATCTCCATCTTTACATAAAGTATATGGTTTGCATCTCAAAGGCAAATTTCAACGTTTTTGGCAAATTTAAGGCAAAATTTTTTTGGTAATTTTGGTTATTGTTCCATTAATTGAATGCTTACTGACAAGTAGATTTTGGGCCATGTTTGCTGGGACTGAAAGGTGTCGCTGGGTATCACACTTCATCTCTACTCAGGTGTAAATTTTGGGTTCCTAGAGCCAGAGATTCACACCTGAGACTTAAACTTTAGTCAAACTTATGTATCAAAAATAAGGACTTGGGACTTGACTTGAATTAGACTGCTGTGAGACTTTACTTGAAAGCAAAAAGTCTCAAGTTTTGACCAATAAAAAATAAACTAGAGTTGTCCCTGCATAGCAACGCATCTTCAATACTCAGTTTTCAGGCATATGCATGAAATAGATTGAGTCCCAGCTGTGTCAAAACTATCTAATCATCTTTCACAGTAAAGTGATGTAAATTTAAGATGAAGGCTTGTGACTAGACTTCCCACAAAAGACTTAAAAGCAGTTCTGCCTGTAGCGGACAATGGTGATAGAGAGCATGAACCCAAAGGCCTCAAAGGATGTCATTAGAAACTGAAGTATGAGATCAAACGCTGTGTTTTTTTTTATGTTGTTTTTTTTTTAGTCAGAACTCATTCCAGCCCATGATTGCAACATCCTCAGACCCACTGATGATACTTATTTACCACTAATACATTGTCATCTTGTGTTGAATCCGTTGTCCCCTACATTTACATACTGTCACACTGAATCTCTGTCAGCTTGCCCTATTTGCTTGCAGTGTCGATTAACTGATTAACATCAATTGGGCACTTTCAGTGGATGGGAGGCAGCTGGGCTTTGAGTTGATCAAAGAGGGAAAGGTGTTTTGCATCATCAGCCATGATGGGGAGAAGCTGTAGGTGCAAACGCCCTGCACCAGACTCATCCTGGTCTAAGAGGCTGGGATAGAGGCCAGAGGAAATGGCAGCATCGCAGGGCACCAGCTGGTCACACATACACAAGTAAAGAGTGTGATTCACCTGGACACTTAGCACAGGCATATCATCAGCCAGGGCTGGCACACTCCGGCATCCCTCTCATTAGGAAGGTGTAGCTTTAACATCCTGGTGAGAGTGGACCAGGATGCTGTTTGTGCTTAAGATTTGTCAAAATATATTTCAGGTAATATTGGTAATTTATGTGCATACTTTTAAGTATCAGTGCACTTTGGTATCCTTACTACACATTTAATATTTGACAAGAATATTTTGAATCAAATGTACTGTAAACATACCTTTACTATATTCAAAATTATAAACACTATTTCAACATAAATATTTTGGGTACACACACATACACACACCCACTGTGAGCTGCCCAGTACTATCATAGTCTGACCATTTTTAGAAAGATAAAAGATACCAATACAGACACTGATCAAACCACCGTCTGGCCACCTGCTGTAACCACTGAGCCACCAGCACTGTAGGGAGTTTGAATGTGTTCAAGTGCACTATTTGCTCTCTTTCACCGTGTTCCTTTCTGTTGAATTTGATAGTGAGGCTCCTTTCTTTTTTTTTCTCTGTTTGTCAGGTTTTGTTTTATTTTAGTGTGGATGCTGAAAGCATTCACACTGTTGTTATCCAAATCTTGTGTGTTCAGCCATATTCAAGCAAAGTTCATAGTCTGCGTGAGAAAGAAGTTGTGTTCAGCTATAAAACCTGTTTTCATGGTGGGGGAAAAGTATCAAAACATCACCAGAAACTGCAGCATTAAACACTTGTTTTCATCTGTATATTCAGGAGTTTGCTAACACACACACCTGTTATGACATTTTAAATTGTTTTTATTTTATTAAATTATAAGTTTGCTATTATATAATGTTAACAACTCACACAGAGACCAAAACCTCGACCTACTAACAAGTATTGTTTGCCTGATGTATCTTAATGTGGCTTTAAGCTAAGTGCTAACAACAGCATGCTAAAATGCTAATGTTGTACTCACCATGCTTTCCAGGAGACAAAAGGGGGGGCTCTGACCCACTTCCTGATTTTAAGATCTTGCTGACATCACCAGTGATGTCATGGGTTAGACCAAGTATGGGGGCATTTATGTTATTTATTTAAATGTTTGGTTTTGTATTTATGTTATTTGTTTTTATTTTGGTTGATGGTAAGGACTATGCTGTGGTTGATGTGTGTGTAAACAATGTTAACTAATATAAGTGACTTGTCATATAGCAGTTGTTAGTTTAAGGAAAAGGACACCCCTGATAGAAATGTGGTTCTGCCCAGATAGATTGAAGGGCCTATTTAATGGGAAAGGTTTAATGGTTTGAGAAAGAGCAGAAACAAAAGAGCATGTCAGTGCAGCTGTGTTAAGGTAAGTTGGATTATGTTTGATTTCATTTCTTAGTCTCTGAGTCTGTCTCTTATCACCTTCCTTGACACTCTGGCAAAGCTTCCTCACAAGTAAAACTTTATTTTGCAGTGAGACAGCAAGTAACTGTAAAAAGCCAGAAAGGGTTGCAGAAATGTTTCATTTTTCTTGTTTCCTATCTCGTCAATCGTCTTTTTGACCCAAAATCCTTTAGGTTAGGAGTGTATCAGTGATTGTTATTCCAGACGGCAGCGAGAGGTTTTATTACTTTTCGTTAAAGTAAAGTTTGCCGATGCTGTTTTTTTTTCCTTCTCCCTGACGAGGCTGACTGACATGTCGCCGCTCCCTCCATTTGTTATATTTTTAAAAGGTCTTAATTGTATTACATGGAAATGAAGAGATTTGCTTTTTGTCCATTATTTATTCAAGCAATCACACTTTTGTAGCAGCTTGCAACTGCAGTAGCTGCAGCTGTCTACAACAGTAGAGTTGGCACATGTCGGCCTGGACAGTGGACAGTTTTTTTTTTTTTTTTTTTTTTTTTTTTTCACCCATCTTCATCCAGCAAATCAACAGGTGAGTTCCTTTTTACATTACATTTCCAATCCTTACTTCGTCATGATAATGATTTGGTACCTTGCATCTGATCACAACATCAAACAAAAAAAAACCCCATTTTACTCGTATACATTTTGTCGTTAAGCCTGTGATCTATTCTGAGATTCTCTTATTGACCAATCTTTTTTTTGAGTGTCTGCTCAAATTGTTTTCCTGAAGTGAATTTTATTCAAATGAAATGCAAAAGTCTTCGGACTTAAGTTTTGAAATCAGTCTTGCTAACTAGCTACATCTGTACTGTTTCTAAAATGTCTTGTTTCAGTGGTAAGTCAACATTTCTGAGAGCAGAGCTGGACTTCTGATTCTGATGCTCCAAATTAGTTTGAGTTTCATTTTACTTTGTTTTATATGCCAATGCCTCCAAACGACTTATTTTTATTCAGATAATGTCCCATTGCTGTCTGTGTAGTAGCGTGTACCACTTTGTAACTGATGAAATTGTTTTCTTTTATGCTTAAGTACTATTAGATTTAGTACTATAACGGCCTATAAAACACATCAGCAATATCCCAGTCCTTCAGTGTTGCATCCCTGGATGGATGCAATAATATGGATATTATAACGATGATGATAAAACATGTTTTCACACACTTTTGTTTTTCCAGGTGGTTCATAGGGATAAACTCAAAGGCACCCCGGCAGAGACAAAGCAAGTCATACAGGAAAAAGATGACATCAGTCAGCCCTTGTGTCTTAAGTCTACTAAAGAAACTAATGGACTTTTGAATAAGACTTTGTACCCTCTCACCCACCCAGACAATCCATCTCTTAGCCACACTTTTTCTTGGTCACTCATAGTGACTGTCTTTCACTCACTCACTACAAACCCTTATAAATACACACTTGGACAGTTTGGTTCCAGCTTGCATTAGAGGAGTGTTATTGAAATTTATAGAAAATACCAAAAAAAACAGGAAGGTAACCAAACAGACATTGATATAAGAGGCAGTTATTTGGTTACAATAATGTGTTGAGCATTAGTGCGTGGCAACAATTACAGAGATACTGTACCAAACATCAGATTCTTCTCAGGGTTAGGCTGCTCCCTACAGATACCCACTAAAGCTGTCCCATTGTCCTTTAACCATATCATTTTTCCAGTTCAATCTTCCCAGCATCTTTTCACATGCAACAGTTTCCATCATTTGTTCCCTCCATTTTTTTCAGTGTTCGAGTTTGAGGTTCTTTCCAACATGTAAGAATCAGCTGGGCACAAGTTATGAAGCCAGTTGTTAATACTCTAAATTCAAATTTACTCAATTGCGGCATTACGGATTTGTCCCCAAGGAGGCACAGCTTTGATCTTAGCAGTTCACACTCTAACCGTTCACCCATATATCCCAGTACCTTCCTCCATAAAGGAGAGACCATGGCACATTCCCATAATGTATTTACCTTGTTCTGTTACATTTCCAACAGTCTTTCAAACTGTTTAATTAGACTCATTTTATTTATTGAGTCTTGTTGGTGTGTAATATGAAGTAGTTAGTATTGAATAAATGTGCCTCTGACTTCTGATATATTTCCCATTGTTGGAAAGAATCCCATTAGTGGAGCATGTGTTTTTTTTTTTTTTTTTTTTTTTTTTTTGTCTATTTGTGTACAATGTTCAGACAGACTGCACTAAAGTATTTACTTAAATGACTCTTGAATGTTTAATTACTTGAATGAGCTTCATGCTTTACTTTCTAATTGTGTGCAAATGTTTAGCATAATTCATTTAAAGTGAGACACGGTTTGAAAGAAATACTCTGAAGTTGTATCATTTGTGTTAACATTTTAATTCACAACTCAAATGGCTGTTTGTTCACTGTAAATACTGTCTGAGTAATTATGTCAAGTAACAAGGTTTGTGGGGGGGAATACATTAAATGTTAGTATGTCAGTTACACAGTAGTGTGTCGTAAATTTTGTGGTTCATAGGAAAAAGTGTGCCACTTGTGAAAAGTGCAAATTAACAGTAATAAACAATGCAAGGCCTTTGGCAGGATTTTGCTGTAAAAGAGAATAACTTAATGCTGTATTTATAAAAGCAGCATCAGTGTTAATTTCAGCAACAGTAAATTTTAAATACTGTGAATTAACCAGTAAATTAACAGCAACCCTGCACTTGGTAAATAGTACTTGGGGGATCCTGGAAGGCAGCAGTTCACTGCAGCTGGTCCAGGATACCCCCCCTACCCAGGGGGGAAGGGGTCAGTAGTGCACTGTGGCAGGTCCTGGTTTTGTAATGGGATGTACCTGGGTGAGATTGGGAATAGTGGTCAGGGTGCTGGGAAGGCAGCAGCTCGCTGCGGCTGGTCCCTACTCCCAGTTGACAACTCATGTCCCTGCAGCCGCTGCAATTCGGTTGTCTTTAATAAAATGAAACTTGGTACACAAGTTGTCCATGAGAATCTGCATGACATACTGAATCATGGCACAAATAGCCCCTCCTTGTGGTCATTAATAAAACATCACTATACTACTTATTAACTGCCATATATCTTAAATTTAATACACCATGGTAACCAAACTCTACAAAATTGTACAGGTGGGGATGTTGAAGTCTGTAGTACTTTCAGCAATGCTTTGCAATTTATATCAGCATTCATATGCATTTCCTGCAGGAAATGCATTTCTAGTTTTACTTTAACACAGAATTCATTCATTCTGCTTGAAAATTTGAGCACCAGAAATGTAATTCTGCTCTACAATCACAGCAAGAAAATCAATATGGTTTTCATAAATGTCACATGGGATATATAATTGTGTAAAAACATTAATCTTGCATGTGCTTTCTTATTATAAGGCACTTTTGTAAAGTCATAAAACAGCCTGTAAAATCAAATGAGGTCTTCACCGCAAAACTATGAATATTTTCACCCAGAACGATGGCTGTGCAAAACTATATAACCACTGTGTATGTATGTACTGTATGACTATATCAGGCAGGGTTACAATCATCTTACTTCTGCATGTCTGACAAGTGACAGTACATCAGAGTATAAATTATTCCTAACGAGCCCAAAGAATGTTTGACCTCGCTAGATTATGCATTTGTTCTCATTTCTACAAATATAGATATTACAAAAAAATCAGCAGTAGAGGTTGAGATTTTTTTTCTTTCCTTGTCTAACGTAGAAGTTGTAACTACATCTACTTTCCCTTTACTGGTTTTTATTAGTCACTTTGTGAATTCTGTACCTTCACCTATACATATGTTTCCATGATTTCATGTTGCCGCTCCTACCCGCGTGCGATCAGTGTGAGTGATCAGATCCATTCATCCATTCATTCATTTTTCACATCTTATCTTGGTCCAGGTTGCTATAAAGTCTGACCTAGCCCAAAGCCCTGACAGCTCACTTGATTAAGAAAGAAATTTGGTTGCCAAAGGTTGTGGGTTTATGTCCTGTCTGAACATTACCTGAATGTATTGTATACTTCTGAGTAAAAAAAAAAGCCTTCTTAGAGATAAGCATGCATAGAAATCAATCCAAAGTGAGGTTAAAACATATTCCAACATTTAAAGGAGTCTGGATTTATCCGAAATAATCCAAGATAAACGCAAGAAAAGCCAGATTTGAGTGTGACAAAAACTCAATGACAAAGTTTTATAATATTCTACTATGAACCTGAACATCAGTGCTGATAAATGCTACATTTCCTTCAATCACTCAATGTCTCAGTTCATTTAGAATCAGTGAGCTAAAGCTGAGTGAATAATAAACATTATGATATGTTAGTGACAATAAAATATTTGTTCATTACAAGTTTTTCTTCAAATATTTGTACAAAACTTGAACACATTTCATGTACTATAAATATACTGGTGTTTCCATGGGGACAGTTCCATAACAGAAAGGACATATGTTCATGTGGGTCCATGAGCACCTTTTTGGTTATTAAACAAGATTCAGAACAAAGCAGGAATCTAATCTGCAGCTCTTGGGCTGTGCAAACCTCCACACGGACAGCCAAAAGGCACCTGGGATGAGTCTGAAAATTCATTCTCCCCTCTTTTCTTTTTTTTTTTTTCCCGGTGCAAGTGTGATTCCTTTTGTGTGCTCGCATACATTAGGCTTCAACATCCATCTCCACTGGCACTACTTGTGTGGCACAGGAGAACACCAGCTGTGCCCCCCCATCTGCTGTCGAGATGGGCCCAAGCATTTAGACCCCCGAAAAAACTCAGAGAAAAACAACAGCAGGCTAAGAGGCAGGGATTACAGCTTGTGTGTATCTGCCTGTCTGTTTGAAGGTTGTGTGCAGGTCTTTGATATGTATACGTGTGTGTATACTGTACGTCTATTTCTTTCTCTCACTTTATTATGAGTTTGGACACAGTCGCCAGGGGCGTCTTATAGTACGCGGTTCAAACTCCATCTGTGGCCGTCGGTAGCATGTAGCTGCAACACACTTTGATTGCAGACATTTTAATGAAGAGCCTTGAGGGCCCTGTATGGTGTACATGTTTGTTTTTTGTTTGCCACAACGCTGAAATGTTATTTACACCAGTCATGATATCGCTTCACAACAAATTAACCCAAAATTCATAGTGTTATTACCCCTGGTTCACGTTCGACCAAAATGATAATAACTTTTGACAAATGAGAGGCCCGTGATGGTGAGGAGAGTAAAATCTACGGCACCAATTCTGGGGAATAACAATCACGCTTGAGCTGTCAGCGCTCAGCCTTTCAACTCAGAACTGAAGACGACAACAACAACAACAAAAAAGCTCTAGGTTTCACCACTGGCCATGAGAGATGTGCAAGGTGTTACTAAACCATGAATAATTCAGGAAAATAATTTAAACTTGCTTCCCCTGTTTTATCGACGTATACTGTATTTACTTGGCACATAACAGTTCTCCCTTTGTTGTGCAAACGCAGCCATATTCTGTCTGATTGCATTTAAATCAATAGGGCATGTAAAATTTAAATTTCTTCAAAGAGACTCTGGAAAATATTTCAAAGGCTTTGAACTTTGACAGCTGACACGGAAGAATAATAGAAGGAAATGCATAACATTTATGACTATTTATGAGATGCACAAGCTTGCAAGAACATGAATTACAATACTATGAGTTTGAGTTCATAAAAAAAAAACCAGCTAGGTTCACTTGTGTTGCTGTCATCATGACGCTGTTGTCATTAATATATAGATCCCCCAGTATCACTGTTGCTCTCACAATAAGGCATGTTGACCCAAACTTGTGTGAATGTGGAAATTGATTTTATGGGGGCTTATAATGATATGTAGAAATAGTAGACAACAACATTCCCATCATGTGGGCATATCTGATGTTTGTCAAACTACAATACATCCTTCGAGCCTGTGTGTTGATTGACGGTCTTATCTCTAGTGTATGTGTGCTCTGATTAAACAGATCATGCATTTTACATGTACCGCCTCACTATCTTTACGTGGTTGCAGCCAGGCGAGCTCCAAGGCATTTCCATGCAGCTGGAATATCAAAAGTCAAACATGCACGTGCATCTATTTGATACATTATGAAGGGCATACCAGATGGGATTTTTGAGAGCTTACTCAACTTGATTTCATGAAAAAGCTGTTTCTAGGTGTGGACCGAGCGCGTTAGCATTCAGAGAGCTTTGTTCAGCTTGGCTTTAGATGATGGAACAGTGTAGATGAATATCAAACCTGACTAATCTCGTTTTCACTAAAAGCACCCACATCCCATTATCAGTCTCTGGGAGATTAGACTAAAACAAATACACCTTCTAGATATGTGTTTGTGTGTATGCAGTACTCCACTGTACAATGGCATTTTTCCCCACTATATGAATTAAGCTTTGTTGTAACTTTCCTTTCTACATTTTACAAGAATTTATACATTTATACAGTTATACATACATTTTATAACGCTGTCAAAGTACAATATGACCCAGAGCCCTAATTGTGACCATTTTTGTTTTTTAGAAAGCAGCAGGTTACATCTTTAAAGATGTGTTACTGATGTTTTGTTTTAAAGACTGTCTTTCTTTTGACAGAAGAAGTGCCAATATGTGTGACAATGGGGATCTTGAAAATTCCTTCAGTGAACTTAATACAGCGTACTGTACCGTTTGCTGTGGTTATGATTGACTAATGTAGCTGCTGTAGTTGCTAACAGCAACTGTCAGCTCTAAGATGAACAACAAAAGAGGTCTTCAATGATTTTCCCCTTCCCTCACCAGTGTTGGGCAAGTTACTTGAATATTGTCATCAATTACTGATTACACGTTACTCATTGTAAAAGTAATTACATGCATTACATTATTCTTTACTGTACTTTGGTTACTCAGCCGTCAAAGTTGCCTTTAAACAACTCAAATAAAAAAGGATGCAGCGTGTGGGTGCGGAGGATTTTAACACGTGGGAAATAGAAAATGAGACATTTGTGATTTAACAAGCAGGCAGGATACAGTTCAGAAGGATTTACTGACCATCCAACAGCTAGCATGACTGCACACAGCACTCCAGACATCCCAACCTCAGCTGCACGATTCACACACCCTCCAACTCTGAACAAAACTAGTGTCTGGTGACTCCTGGATGTAGGCTGATATCAACCCTCCATTAATCCCGGTAAGACAGCGAGCACACACCAACCCCCAAGTGTAAAAGTGTAAAAGTAATGGAGAGTTATTGGGAACAGTAATGTAAATACTGAACTTCAAATTGTAATCCTTTACTCTATTCGTTAGTGTAAGGGCTTACACACAGAAGTGGAAAATGTTTGGTTGCTGTTCATTGTAATAGTAGAGGCTAGAAGTCTAAATTCCTGGTACTAACCAGGGACCCAAGTCCAATTTATATTCAGCCTAATTTGGCAGGGTCCCGTTGTATTGCCCCAGGTCTTGGGTTTGTGTGTCAGTACATCAAATACCCAAATGGATCGCAGCAGAATGGCTGCAGGAAAAATGACATGTAGTGCTGCTCTTTTTGACCGTGGCTGCTTAATTAGTCGTACATCATGCTGTTTCCATTGCTGGTGTTCTCTCTGGATTTAGGTCTGTTTGGGCTGACCACATTGTGTATGTTTTTGTGGTCTGTTTTGGATCAGGTCCAAAATTTTGGACCCCTAGTGCAATCAATACCTAAAGACACCTTAAAACCCAAGCATAGCTAGTCTTTTCAGTAGTTTCTGTTTAGAATGTATCTTGGGGTTTTCTGTCCATATTCTAAATAACATACTGGCAAGGAACATTTCACACTCATTTTAACAGATAAGACAAAAGATTAAAAAAAATGTATGTGAGCATTCAATGACTAAAGCTCCTATAAGGCTTTGACAGCATGCCAATGGCTCATGTGATAGCTTTTTGTTAAACGCAATTATCTGACGAGGTGTTAAAATGCGTACTTGCAGTCAGACGTGATGAGCAGCTTCTGCCAGGTTGTTTTGAGGGTTCTGCTTCATGAACCTCGGGGTCGATGCGTACCGCTACATGGAAACACTGCGTGACAGAGCAGGCCAATGCTGATCTCTCTGCCAATATGAATGGTGCTGAAGTGGTTACAGTTTTAATGGAGTCCAGAACGCACCGGCACAGACTGGTCCACCACATAATTAGCGGCAGTTTTTTTCTTTTAATCAATACACATATTAGCCCACTGGAAAAGACTAATGGAAAGAAAAGTTTTTCTTAATACAAAAAGGAAAAAATGCGGGGATTCTGGCAATAAATGTTCAGTCCTCTCACATACAAGGGTTGATTTCTCAATTGCCCTCACTAAAACTTTTGCCTTTTTTTCCTTCCATACATTATACATTACTACTATCCATTTTGGAAAGATTTATCTACCTGAAATTAATTATTGGGAAGGTCAAAAACACTACAGTCTTGTAAGAAGTCTAAAAGTACTTACTTAAATAGTAAACTATGTATTATTTTTATGAGAATGTTACTGTGAGAATACTTTTTTAATATATTTTCATATATTTATATTTTCAACAGAAACTCCATCTAGTTTCCTGATATAATTGAAATTAGCACTATCAATTAAACACACGTTTACACAGTGCTTCTGCAGTGGCCCTTTAAGCTTCAAACATCAGCATATAATATATAACCCCTTTCCATGACCAATTAAAGCCAGCAGTCATTGTGCAGTCTATGGAAACTCCAGCATGGTAAGCACATCTATGAGGTTAATTACATTGACCCTTTGTTTTCCCACTTGTTGTCATTTTCTTCCCCTAACCACTGATGCCATGTGTGAGCCGTCACCATGGCAATGGAGCTATAGGGGAAATCCTTGATTTGGCTATAGCCCTTCATCAGCATCATTGAAGGCTGCATAACAGCAACGTTTTCATCATTACCACTGAACGGACAGCTCATTAATTCTAACTGCTACAGCTCATGCAGTTAGGAAATCATCTATATGGAGGGTGTACAAGGTAATAACAGTGCCATAAATAAACAAGTACTGTGTGACATGTGTACCGCTTGGCTGTGCAGAATTTGGTGAAATGTGTATGATGTGTTAAAATGCATATATTGTTCTCTGAGCAAGAAAAGACAAATGTTTCCCGGATGTAAAAGGACAGTTTAATGAGTTTAATGTTGAAATTGTGCAATAAGCACAGTTCCTAAGTTATAAAAATACTTTTAACTTTAACTGTAGGTTTTATTTCCTGGTTAAGTTTTAAGTTTATTTACTGCACCCTAACCTTCTATATCTACTTGATGGATTGGAACTAAACTTTGTATAGACATACATGTTTCCAAGATGATGCATCCTACAGTGACTTTGGTGATTAACTCACTTTTCCTCTGGCACCACCTTGAGGTTGACATTTGTGGTTTTGAGTGAAATGTTTTGACAACTATTGCCATGAAATTTAGTTCAGACATTCATGTTCCCTACAGGATGAACTGTAATAATTTTGGTGACACCGTAATCTTTCAGCTAGTGCCATCCGCAAGTCAAAATATTAATTTTTCCAACACTTTGTATTTGGCTTACGACCAAATACCTGCAAAACAAATAACATCCGTATGAGCCTCAGCTGTACTGTGTTGAGTGCTGATTAGCAAATGCTAGAATGCTAACAGGCTAAACTAAAATGGTGAGTCTGGTATATATTGCCGGCTAAACATCAGCATGTTAACATTGCCATTGTGAGCATGTTAGCATGCTCACATTAACATTTCAGTTCAGAAAAAATACAGCACAAATGTTGTGGTAGCGGCCGCACACTCAACCCATAAAACTATATAATCAAGGATTTTTATTAACATTGCCATGAGCAACAATAAAATCTCCTTGACTACATTTATGAGCCGAGTGTGTGGTCACAAAAAACACCATTTTTTTTTTTCTAACTTGAATTCATCTTGCAGTTTTGAGCACTTCTGCGTGCAAAGCTTCTTTTTGTCTATTTAAGTCAGGTACTGTAAGTTGGAGGATAAATGGAGACAGAAGTCACATCAGTGCCAAAATTGGAACAAGCATGTGTACCCGCAGACAAACTGCATCTTTTGATGTGTTACCGCGTCCTTAGCTGCTCTTGAAGTAAACGGTAAATGGACTGTACTTGTATAGCGCCTTTGTAGTCATCCGACCACTCAAAGCGCTTTTAACACTACGAGTCAATTCACCCATTCACACGCTGAATGGGTACAGGGAGGTACCATACATACAACCCAACCCATCAGAGGAAATCTAATCATTCACACATTGATGGCTCAGCCATCAGGAGAAATTTGGGGTTCAGTATCTTGCCCAAGGACACTTCGACATGCAGACTGGAGGAGCTGGGAATCGAACCGCCAATCTTCCGATTAGTGGACGACCTGCTCTGCCTCCTGAGCCACAGCCGCTCTGAAATGTGCATAAAGTTCTAGCAAGATGGTGTAAATTACAGTCGGAAAATGTGACATGTCCTCAGATTTCAATTTCATAATGGGAGTTTGGCTCTTTTTGAATGTGTGTTTTTGGTTTATGTGGATATACAAGTAAGACAGAAATTGTACCTGTGAGTAGTGTCTGTAAACACTAGTTAATTATTGGACGTTATCATTTTATTAATCTACATTTGATACAGCACCAGTCAAAAGTTTGGACACACCTTCCAATTAGAGTGTACTGCACTGTATGTCAATTGAAAGGATATTTGGGGTCTCGGACTCATTATCATTCAAATAGTGATTTCAATAAAAATGCCCGTCCCGACTGAGGCATATTGTGCCCACCTGTCAATTGCACCTTTCAAAAACCTGGTGGACCATCATGCTGCAGTGGAATGGGAGGGCATATTAAAAAGGTCATATTATTTGAAATTCAAGGCACTTTGAATGAAATGAGAATTCATTTATTCTCATACTGCCTGGTTCCTGACAGTAAAAAAAAAAAAAAAAAAAAAAAAAGAGAGAGATAGGGAAAACATTTATAATCATCTATAATTTTGGTGGGAAAAAGAATCAATTTTTGACAGAAATATTAAAGCATGAAATATATTCCTACGCATCACCATGAATAACGAAAAGAGGAGTGCAGTGTAAGTGGTTGGGTGCACACAGTTGAGTGCTGGTTTAATACTAAGTGGTTACCCAGCACTGTAGATGTGTCATCACAGAGAACAAACATCATTAAACTTATTATTCATTGCAGTAGCTTTGCTGAAGCCCCTGATGGCACATTAACAACAGTCTACTGAGAGACGCATCACTCTTCAGTGGCCCTAACGAGGGGAATGAAAAGCATTCCCATTGACTTGCCCTCCTCCCCCAAGCCTATTAATGATAATCATTATTTTCCCTTTGTTCATTATGATCCACACTCCTCCATTAACAAGGACTTTAATATCCTCTTCCAGTGTTTGGAAATGTAAGTTTTGTGTAGCCTTAAAGTGCCTCTTTCACCATGTCACCTCGACACTCACAGCAGGAGGTAGACATAAGTGACAAATGAATACTCACTTTGGATATTACCCCCATCTCTGTTGTCATTATCTCTTTTCATACCATCTCAAACCCACTTTCACTCTCGCCTCAGATCCTAGTCAATCACATGGCTCAAAAACGCAGGCAGGGATCACAGCTGTGCAACTATAACACAGCAAGCTAGTTATTTTCTCTCTCTGTGTGATTCTTTTTTTTCTTCTGATGAAGGTAGACTATTTAGATAGACAGCAAGATTTGCACTGCGGGTGCAAAGTGTCACTCACATCAATTGAGTTATTCAAACTTTTTTAAATATCAGTCTTTTTTTTTTGTCATTACACAGTTTCAAAATGACTTTATTTAACAGATTTCAAGGTTTGGAGGGCACATTTTTTGCTTTTTATGAAATCTTTTTACCATCAAAAAAAATTCCATGAAAAGACTAAAACCAGTAACAAATTTATCCTACTAAAAAAAACAAATGAAAGAGCTACAATGTTGAAGCAGGTGACATTTCATTATGATGGAAACACTGTTGCAGTTCTTCTGGCTTGTTCAGCACTATAAGGCCCAACAAATCTGACCCCTTCTTAAGCATATTCAAAGTTGTCATCGCCATCAGTGTTGTAATCGTTTTTAGATGATAATGGAGTGACTTGGAGGAACTTGTTACAGTTTATTTTTAGTTATAGTATTTTTTAGGCATATGTTGACGATAATAACAATAAAAACATAATGCCAGTTTCCTCCTTCACCGGGGACAACATAGATCCGTCACTTGACTTGGCCTGTTGTGTATAGTACAAGCTCTCTCGCCTGATGCCAAGTGTTTGCTAGTCAAAAACAGCATTCGGAGAAGCAATGCCATGGTAGCGAATATTGAGGATGCCAATCTCTTCTTGCCGCATCAGTGCCTTCTAGTTGACCATGAAACCCAATCTGGACGCTGATGAAGCGCCTGTCAATGCCAGAGGCCTGACAAAGACATGTCTTTGCCTCTTTATAAATCACTCCCCCATTGCTGCTGTGGAGTGAACCTGGGGCTTTTACCTCTGAGTGAACCTTCTGGCAAAAAGCAATTTGTCAATGGCTCATCTGCATTCAAGCCATATCAAGTGTGATGTGGTAGAGACTGACAACTCCATCAGTGTATTCTCCAAGAGTCTGCAGAGTCCACAGTGGATATATGGGGTCGATGGGAAGGTAGGTATTCTTGTTTTTATGCAACAGCAAGGCTACTGGGGGGAAACAGCAGGCTCAGTTAATAGCACTCTGTTGTTCCACAGACTCTGTGATGCACAAGCAGTGCTGGGAATATT